>OX104113.1:23422363-24713600 GCA_944474755.1 Limnoperna fortunei | reverse complement strand
ATAAAAAAAAAAAAAACTAGTACTGATTTAAGTTATCTGTTACAATTGGAGCACAAACATATGACAGAGAAATTACAAAAAAAAAACAACAGAAAAATTACTTTAAGAGATTCTGAATATTTTAACGAGAATACTGCTAATTTTTGGACAAAGTTTATCTTTGAAGTAAAAATATTTTTAATCCATTGAGCTACCTGATCACATTTCCTAAAGTGGACAAACTTTGATTGATGGCTGAGCCTTCTTTGAGTCGATCTCCTGTTGCTCCAGTGGAGTCAGCCCTTTCACTCCCTGCTAAATCTACCAAGTTTATGTCACTGCTTCTGGTATTACTCCCAGACTGAGTTTGAAACACCTACAACATCAATTGTTCAAGTAAGATTACAACATGCTATGTGTTTGTTTAAAAAATTTGTTTAAAAGCATGGTTTGCACATGTAATAAATAAATTCTTTTTTAAAGATATGTAAAAATACCATCAAAATCTGTCAAAGTAACAATCATAATTCTACATCTTCTTGAGGCATATTTCTTAAAATCTTTCTTGATGGAAAAAGTTATGGTTCCTGACAATATATAGCTTACTTTATCAGTTTTAATCTGGTAAAAATGAAGATGACAGGGTGCTACCAAAATATGATACAGTATCATCGTCCCCATGTTGCCAACCCCCCCACCCCCCCCACCCCATTGGAGTCAACCAAACCAAAAGCTGAGGACATGGGCTAAAATAAGTACACAATGTACTTAACTGCACTTGTATGAATTAGCTATATTGGCTCAAAGTACCATTTTTCTTTATATCTTAGTATAACAGTTGAATTTTGATGCCACATTTATTAACTGGTCACGGAGTAGTTCTCGATGGGAAGTAATTCTTGCCACCTGATCTTTTGACAGTTTCTGTGAAAGATTGGCATTTTAAAGTTATAAACGTTATTTGTTTTGGAAAGAAAATAGCAAAATATTTCAAATGAAGCCTTTGCCATCGACTTTAATGGAAAAATAACGGCACAATCATCAAAATGGCGAGAATTGCTTCTGTCATTTTAATTGCGAGAACTACTCTATGAACCAGTATATCAAACCAAATAGAACTTGTTTAATACACTATTAAAGGTCAATCCATTGAACAAAGGCATTAACTATAGCACACTAGGATTTTAAAAAATTTTCAAATTAATACTTTTTACTATTTAACAAACACAATGATTGAAAACATACACTGTATAAAAACAGTTTCCAACTGAAATCATTATTGGTCAAATATGGCAGTGTGCATGTGAATTAAATTTCTTTTTAAAGCACAGTAATATTTTTAGTAAATGGCAGCAGAAATGACTAGTATGCTAATTCAAACTTCTTGTAGCACTTTATTTTCAGATTGCAAGATAATGGTACATATCACAAAACCCCATTGATTTATAATTAAGTGTAATCAACAATCTTTCTGTCTGCTATTTCAAGTATATTAAGTTTAATTTAAAGATGGAACCTAAATTGTGCTTGGTCTTCTTTAATGGCGTAATTTAAAACATTTGCCGTTTTCCTCATTTGCTTCACCTTTCTATACTGTAAATTAAATGACGCAACATCCTGGTAACACTGAAATGTTAATAGTTAAAGCAACAATAAATCGTGACAAAAATTTATTTGGTTTTAAAATTTGTAAGATGCTCTTGACAGTTAATATTGATGATCTAACAAGGAAGTTTAATCAAAGAAAAACAAATATTATTTAAATCATCAGTTTCAAGTGGTGTTGGCAACGCAACAGTCCTCTATTCATCTGAATGATTTTGTAAATCATACAAATTACTGGTTGATGCCATCAGGACTGGGTACAAACCATATACATCATCGAACTTAAAGGGTATAGTCAGGGAAGAATTAATTCTCTTTATCAATACAGACATCAACTAATTTATCACCAGGTATAAAAAGCCTCAGGATTTTGGAGCAGTATTATGCTTTAACTTTTAAAGATTTTTATATCCAAATAAAGTTAGAATCACTTAGGAAAGAACATATATTTAATATTAAAGCTTTTATTTGAATACAAGTACAAACAGGATCAAAGTGTATTTGTGGTTTCTGGCAAATATGACAGATAAAACATAGGAGTTCCGCTTTATGTCCTAACAATAGTATATAGTGATTTTAAAAATATATTGAGCTCTTCCAAAGTCACCATTCAAATATATTGTGCAGTAGATGTTGAAGGTAGATTGCTTAAATATACAATGCAAGTATTTTTACCACAACATAATTATTAACCAGATGAAATTTTATTGCATCATTTCAGTGTTTTAAAATTGAGTCATTACATGTGCAATAATAGTTGAATTACAAAACCAAACCATTTTATAACACTTTGTAAACAGGCTGTCTCGCTTTGATATCTAATATCTAGACTCTTACCAAATAATTAACAGAAAACAAATTATGAAGTGCATATTAAAGATATTGTTTTCACAACTGATGGTTATGCCATAGTAAAAATGTAGTAAATGAATGTAAAATAAAATTTTAATCTTTTGACAGGAATTCGTTAAGTTTATGGTAATATGTGCCTTAAAATGATTTCCCATTAAGAACAAGATTTAAATAAATAATGCCATCCTTAGAAAACAACGATTTACTCTGAACACAGCGATGTATGATAAAAAGGTGTATAATTAACCTGAGGTGGAATCAATCAAATTTATTGATTATGTCCCCCATCAATGTTTAATTCAATACAACCATAAATTATGTGTATGTACACTGATGTCTCTGGTTATATAATACTGAATGCCAAATATTGTATTCTATCTACATTAAACACAATAAATCATTGGTTATTCAAAAATTTGCATTTTCATCTTGCGTCTGGCATTTAGCTATTTTTGGTTCTACGAGGTTGAGTAATATCTTTTGTACAAGTGATTAATATTACAATTGTCCTTATTTTATTATTATGATATACAAGAAGAATAATCACTATGTATATCACATGGAGTATTTCTTTGTTATATTTTGCATCAGACATTAGCAATACACATTATCTTGTATGATATTATCTGTATGGTCCCTGATGATGCCTTTTGCAGATAAACAACACCTTCGCTAATTCTAAATTCTGATTGTAAACAGATAATTGTATTTTAACACACTAATACTTTTGTATGTATAATTTCTAATTAAAATTGTTATTTTTTATGTCCCAGTGGACTGTTTAATTATAGAACAAGAATTCAGTTTCTATTTGCATGCTCAATAATTCATTGTCATGAATAAACAAGTTACTGTGAGCTAATGCTCCCTGATGATACGTATGCTCTATAACTTCAGAGAGGTCTAAAAATAAATCTAAGTATGTGACACGATCATAACAAAGCTATTGACTAAATTTCAGTGTAGTATCATCCATCATTTCTGAGAAAGATGTAAAAAAAAAAATGGAGGCATACACACACAAATTGAAAACAGTATACCCCTATCACTTATAAAGAGTGGGGTTATAACAACAGAAGTGAAACTGAAAAAAAGTAGCTTTTTATTTGAACACTGAAATTCTAGACCACATAAAGACAGCAATGCTACAAGCCACTACCTTGCAGAAGTTTTATTACATAAACTACATAAAGAGTGACATCTTCAAAACAGTTACACATTAAAAATTAAAAATGTTAAAAAAACTAATCACTTAATAAACATTCAACAAATGTAGTAACTGAGTTTTGTTGTCTTTACCTGTTTAAATTCATTGAAAAAACAACCACGGCATACCATTACGATAACCATAACTGATCCTAAGATGTAGGTGTTTACTAGTACCAAACCTTACACAAGTGCTATGTAATACTTGCAATATATAGTACCCATACCTGAGCAAATCTTATGGTGATGACCATATGTGATCGACTGCTTGTGGCGTTCATGTTGGTAGAAGCTGTTGTCCTGTTCACTGTTCCCTGCTCCATTAAATTCTCTATTTCACTGTAATGCTCAACTGGGACTTGCTGTAAGAATTTTTTTATGTTATGTTCTAAACTTTAATATTTCCACCACATTTATATGAAATTCTATTTATTAAATTTGCTGCTGACTGATTTTGCAGTTCAAAAGCCCACAACCATCTAAGTAATTAAGCTTTTACCATTTTCCTACATTTGCCAGTTGGGCTTCTACAGATGTACATTTAACAGCCAAGCTTGTAATAATAGAGCCTAGTTCAAAATAAAGTGAAAATGTATGTCACTCTAGTAGCCAATCTGGCTACTAACTAAAAAATTTCAATTAGCCCATACCAAATTTGAGTGGCCATATGATACTGGCTTTCTCCTTATTTGGATTCTTGATAACAAATATTTGTATACTATTTGATTTTCAGTAGAGAAAGGTCAGAATATAATTAGGAAAACAATTGAAAAATTAAGACTTTAAAAATACAATGTACCTTCAGTCCTTCAACATAGAATCCTTTCTGTGGATTTTGCCTGATTTTTAGACCTCCCTGTTGGGGTTTGGATTTGATTAGTAAGTCTCTCACTTGTTCGTTGTAGATTTCTAACATACTGAAAGAAACCTGCAAATAAAGGATTTTATTTTATTATGTAATAGCGCAGAAATGTTCATTGGTAAATGGGGCTAGGAAAACTTTCTTAAAACAAATTTATATGGCAACCAGTTTTAAGGTAGCTTAGAAAGGACAACTTCTTGCTTTACTTTAGCTAAGGACTAATTTGTTCTTCCTTATACCAACAACGAGTTTTATGACAGCAGAGGAAGGCTTCTTTTACTGGCAGCCAATTTTACTATACCATACTACCATTTTCTTCTTTATACTGTCTACAAGTTTTATGATAACTGAGTAATTCCTCCTTCTTCCTTGTACTGGCTACCAGTTTTATGATAGCTGAGAAATTCCTCCTTCTTCCTTATACTGGTTACCAGTTTTATAAAAGCTGGGGAATTCCTCCCTCTTCCTTATACTGGTTACCAGTTTTATGATAGCTGAGGAATTCCTCCTTCCTTATACTGGTTACCAGTTTTATGATAGCTGAGGAATTCCTCCTTTTCCTATACTGTCTACTAATTTTATGGTAGCTGATGAATTCCTCCTTTTCCTATACTGTCTACTAGTTTTATGATAGCTGAGGAATTCCTCCTTTTCCTATACTGTCTACTAGTTTTATGTTAACTGAGGAATTCCTCCTTCTTCCTTTTACTGGTTACCAGTTTTATGATGGCCAAGGAATTTCTAATTATTTCTTATACTTGGTACTAGCAAACAGTTTTGAGTTGTACAAGATAAAAAAAATCAAGGGTTAAAGTTCTTCCTTAAAAATTTTAAAATTTTCATACAATTTTATTAACGATGTGATACAACCAATTTCTGTAAAAATCAATTGAATTTCGTTTCGATTTAACAAAACAGGAGCTGATTTCAAGGGATTGGAGTGAAGGGCACTTGACTGGAAAAATAACAAAATATTACTGGGATTTTCTGCCTAAAGCCCTACTACCAGGTCTAAAATTATAAAGTAGGACCTGTCCCCCTTTTTCAGAGTCTCAGCAGGTACATTTATCTACAAACAAGGCATATGGTACTCTTACAGTGAACTGAAAATAAAATCAATTTGTATGTGTATATAAATATGTGAATCCCTTATAGACCACATGTAACAAAGCCTCATTTTAATTTGCCAAAGAACTTAACAATGACAATTAATAAAATTCAATCTGAAAGTACACCGCAATAAATGTTGATAATAATTGACTGTATTCACACAACTTTTTCCTTTTCTTATGAAATACTGTGTTTTGCAGCTTGATCTTTCTTTCTAATTTAAATAATATAACAAAAGTAGTTTAACAAAACTTTTTCATATTGATTTTCCATAATTGTCTGGTGTAAAAAATATGGTCATGCTTGTCTGGCTCTAAGTATGTGGAATTTTAAGATTACAATTCAGACACGTGGACATGTGTTATAATACTAATCTTGAAATTTAAATGAAAAGTACTAGGCAAAGCCAGCTTAAAGGATAAAATTATAAATAGAAAATCTTAAGGAACTATAAAACGTGTTAAGTGGTCTAGCAGCTGACAAAGACTGATAAGTCATATACCTATTATTTTCTTCTGACCTCTCTTGGACATAAATAAGAGGATCACAAAAACTTATTTAAGGTTCTATGACCCTTAATTTCCATTTTTTGGTCTGTATAATGGACATATTTATTCTTTTAAAACAAGTTTTTAAAACTTTGTGCACATAATACATACAGTAGGTATTGAGGACTGTTACTAGCATCATGGCATAATATTCCAGCTACTGTTACCATCATTTTGTTCCAGGTAAGATCAAGACTTCTGGAACATAACTTCGCATGCATCACCGTAAATGCTATCAAGAGGACATTAACCAAATACAAACCTCACAATACAACAGAAACTCTGAGACCAAAAACCAAAACCTCTGCACAACAACAAACTTGATACAGTTGAACAAGTTATGGTCAACTGGTTAATGGGATCACTATGGGTAACCCCCTCACCTACTAGTATTTATGACCCAACGAACAGACAAATAATACACATCACTCATCTACATTTATGTGAATGAACATGCTAACAACACAATACAACTCAAAAACAATACAACATAAATATCTTGGCTTAGAACAGGTACAAAAGATTATGTGGCTGGGTAACAATACAACATGAATATCCTGGTCTGGAACAGGTACAGAAGATTATATGGCTGGGTTGAACTGGTTTAAGGGACCCAAAACCTTACCCTTTTGTTATATGTTGTTAAATGTCCGTGATCTATCTTTTGTATTTATAGTAGCATGTTACATGGGACTAGAAAAATTGTTGTCACATGATTCAGACCACTGCCAATCATCATTCCAGTTCACATGCACTAAGAAATTGATGCAATTAAAATTATTTAACCAAACCATATTAGATAGATTACAATTTTATCAAAGCCATATATAGCAAAAACATCAATATATGTACTAATAATTATGTTACGGTCATGAATAACGTATACAAATCTCAAATTCTACATACTACTACAAATTTGCCAAGCAACTGGCAAAACAACTGAATGAGTCATGAGACAGACAACCAACAATTTGATGAGCAACCTGGTTTAAATTCTTATTGAATTGTTATATTTAAAATTTACATTTTCAATTCTCGCCTTTGTTGCAAAGTGCTGAATGTTGTTAATACATGTATACAACTGAAGACATCCTATTTACAAAATGATATAAATTGAAATAGTATCCAAGTTCAAACAGTAAATGTGTAGTACACTTCTATATTAAACTTGTAATTGTGCTAAATAAAATTGGTTACTGGTTTCAGACCTTTAATTATGGTCAATAGTATTCAGTTTCTGAACAATTATAATAAATATACCAAATTTATTAATTTATTTTGACAAATTCTTCTTTTATTATCTACCCATGGTCAGTTTTAACTTTTGACCTCACTAGTGAAGCCTGATATTGCATTTTTATAGCAGTTTATTGTTAACAATTTATGGAATGTGATTTCGTGACATTTTTAATTACAAATCAATCTACCGGTACTACCTTTCAACCTTCTTGATTTATAAACAGGGAAATGAAATATGATTTTCTGTGGATATGTACATTAAACACCTATAATCTACATTTTAAATCTTCAGTAATATCTATGTCAAGTTGTTATTTTACGATATTTTTAAAGGTACTTCATGATGAATTGAAGTTAGAAACAATATTGACTCTTTCCACTTATCGGAACAAACGTGTGGAGGGGAATATTACACAAAGGTAAAATGTCATAACTATCATAAACTAGTATTACATATGCATGGTTTGAAGGAATTACTTGCTATGATTTTTTATAACTTTATACACATCATAATAACTTCATACCTAGTTTTTTGTGGTGTACTTAAATATTGATAAGAAATTATAATAGTAATTTTTTCGTGACTTCAGTTGAAACTAATTAACTTTGCCCACAACCAATCAAAAGTGTCAAGCTTTGCAATTTTGTTCATTATAAAAAAACTATATATAAATTGTTTGTTGATTAAGTACAACCCAATATTCTGGTAAGACCTTTAAATAAACTAAAGCAGATTTTATCGCAATTTCATGGTTGAAACAATAATATAGTTTAAAATACATACATGTATTGGGTTTCTATCAGGTCATATATTAAACAAAAAAACATCAATAGCAACAAAAAAATAATATTAAGACAGCATGAAACTTTTCATTATTCATCAGACATCAAACTACAAGTATAGGATTCTCATTAACACAGAATTGGAATTTATGTATTGTCTTCAGTCATTAAAGTTGTATTGATTACTTCATGGAGTTTTCACACAGCTAATCTAATGATAACTTAATCCTTGGTCTATTAAAATTCATTTATACAAGTCTAATCCTATAAGGTGTTGGGGTATAATAGATCTATTATCACTATTTAGTTTAGATAACTTACATTATTTCTGAAAGGAATGAGTTTTCTACTGACAAATCAGACAATTCTATTATTTAATCTGTTTACATAAAATAGTCTTATGTTTTATTTACAGATTTCAAATGTATTTCATGAATTTTAATAAGGGTCCTGCCACTTAGCAGTGGATGCTGGATCAGTCGGTCTGTTCGTCTGAAACTAATCATTGTCTGAGCTAGAACTTTTTTATCTTTTGATATTAGGTATGGGTGGCAATGGTTGGTGACCTTTAACCTTGAACTTTAAAACCTCAAGGTCAGTAGGACCCACATAGATGAATACCACCTTACTGATAACTAGTTATTAAACAAAATATGTTTTGAAAATATAACTACCAGTACTAAAACAGGACGGACTCTTTTTAATATTCAACTGTCCATTCTTTAATGAAGCTAATGAATTTGCAAATAACAAAACTGGATTATGGTAAATATTTTTTAAGACTTTCCAACACAATGTCTCTCACCTGTAGCTGTTTACTCTTATCTTTATTTTGATCTACCGCTTTGAAGAGTTCTTCACAAGTAATAGGAACAATGCCTTTGTTTGGTCCATAACCAATCATAGAGTAGCTTTTCCCAGCCCCTGTCTGCCCATAGGCAAAAAGTGCAGCGTTATAACCTTGCCATGCATTATCTAACACACCCTGTCCCAGGTCACTGAACACTTGTCTCTATAAAATAAAAGATACATGTCAACATTTTAGTTTGTGATGTTATCTTTTGTTTGTTTGTTTTCTTTGATGTTGAATGCCACTTTCATCAATTTTTCAGCTATATCGTGGCATCTAGTTTTTATTGGTGGAGGAAGCCGGAGTACCGGGAGAAAACCCCTGACCTGGGGTAGGAAAACTGGCAATCCCTGTCAATTTAAATTGGAGTCGAGTACACCCTGCCTGCAGGGAGAATTGAACCCACAATCCCATTGTTGACAGATCATGTTATTGGTAAATGACTTAACCACTCGGCCACCGAGGCCCCTGTGATGTTATGAAAATTACTAATACTATAGTTAGCAATATAAGGTCAGTGAACATATTAAAAGGGTTATCAAAAATAAATCAAGGTTAGTTACTTAGGGTAGCAATATATTTTTGAGAATGTAACATGTTAAACACCAGAAAGTTTATTAAAAAATATTAAGGCAATCATAGACAAACATGACTAGAGGCATGTGGTGTACCATAGATGTATTTCTAGGCATACCAACTGCAAACTGATCTGTAGGTGTACCAACAAAGAGACTGTTATGTCGTGTCGTCCCTGACAACTTTGTTGCTTTGAACTGATGATATAATTACATGGTTTATTGTTAAATTTAATCATTGTAAAGTAATTTAAATATATAAATGGAATATATATATTTATAATTTATAATGTGTAAATGTTCAGGTACCTGTGCATGCGAATATTGGAGAACAAAATACAATCTTTTGAGGTGACAAAAGGCATGAACCAGAAATGGGGTGTATGGTAATCGTATATGTAATCAAGAGGACCCACATAAAATAATATAGTGATAAATTAATTGAATTACTATCTTTTTTTACACACAGAGATACTACCAGTACTTGGAAACCATAGAAACATAAGAGGAATCAAAGAATATTATATCCCAGTGTCTGTACTAGTATTATTTATTGATCAGTGGCACATCTTTCCCAAACCCTAATGCTATCATACACCTGTATATCACATGCTCT
The DNA here is from genome assembly GCA_944474755.1 of Limnoperna fortunei. Classification (NCBI taxonomy): domain Eukaryota; kingdom Metazoa; phylum Mollusca; class Bivalvia; order Mytilida; family Modiolidae; genus Limnoperna; species Limnoperna fortunei. Next base: position 24,703,375 of record OX104113.1, on the reverse strand, counting down.
AGTTCTTAACCTTGTCCATAATAAACAGGAAAAGTATATGTTACAGGCATACAGAAAATGGAATCTCTATATCTATGAATCTTAACTACGGCTGAGGGCTAATTATTTTGCTAAGGGTCTCAGAACACATAAAATTGTCGCTACACTATAGGGTTACCTGGCTAAATAATCCCTAGTTGTAAATTTGATTTTAATAAATGATCCTTTTATAAAAATCATGTCTTACATATGTATATCCTACAACTAATTCTCAACAACAGATTGAATAATTGATGTTCAATGCAAAGTCAGTTATTGTTTGGAAATTGTTTAATAATAATATTCGTTATTTTAAGAGGGTAACACAGTTAGTCTACAAACTAATCTTCCCTGAGGCCCTTAGACAGTGCATAGAAATTATAGAAATCACAGAAATAAACATAAAACTACAATACAGAAAATACAGAAATAAACATAAAACTTGTAAATACCATTTCACATGTAGGATGATTAAAAGAGAAAACATACTGGGAGGTTTTCAGTGCTTTTCCTACAAAGCTGCCCAGCATGTCTCCAGGCAGTCATTTTGGGAGGTTGTCATTTGTCATAATGTGGGAATAAGTTTGGTTGAATTTCAAATTTAAAATTTATTGATTAGAAATAGTATCTATCGACTAATTGATTAAATGTGTCTTTAACATTCATCTAGGAATATTTCAGCTATAATCAAGATGAGAATAAGTAAACAGACAATACACTAACACTGAAAGGAATGAACTAATGGGAACATTTTCACTGGAAAAGTGTTATTGGGTAGGGAGGAACATTTAGTCTTTTGATGCAGCTACAATGAGCCTTATCTTTTTCGAAATCTACAAAAGGGGTCTTTATCATGCAAGGTACTCTCCAAACTTATTACCACACTATGACTTGACAACTCTCCAAAATGTGGGCCTGAAGACATGCTGGGCAGCTTTGTGTGTCAAGAAGCACTGAAAACATCACAGTATGTTCTCTTTCAATCATCCTACATGTGAAACAATTTCCAAACTGTACACGATAACACAGTTTTAGTGTAAAACTGTAATAATTAGTATTACACACTGGATTTCTGACCCATAAAAAGTCATGTGGATCATATGGGTCTATTTTCATAAAAACTTCAAAAAAAAAACAATCTCATACTGAGATTCCTTATTTATTCCCAAGTTTAACCTCAAATGTAAAAATATGATCATATGATAAGTGGATTTTTTTTAGTTTACAAATTAAGGACTTACTCTGAAGGTTTGAAACACTCCTCCCTTTTTCTCACATACATGTATTTGACAATGAAATCCTTCCCAAGGGGAACCACCAAGGATATATGCAACTCACCTGATCACTGTAATTTGACAAAGGCTTTGGAATAAATATCCCTTGATCAGTTTCATCGTAATCTGCATGTGACCAGTATGAGTGGTCAAAGGAGAAGTCTTTGGTATCCCCAGACTCGGGATTTTTTATGGTTGTCGTTTTGCCCGACATTGAAATAATGCATCTTGACCCTGCATTCTTTTCTCTCTGTAAAAAGAAAATTAATTTAGAAACAATTTTCTTGATTTAAAATTACGTTACAATTTTCTTTATTTAAAATTACGTTACAATTTATGCACAAAGTTTCTTTAGAGATTGAACAGATACCGAGAACAGTGGTCTGATTTAAAAAAATATAAATTGAAACCTTCACCTTGAACTTTTTTGTTCCAAATTTTATAATAAATGACCGAATTTGAATTTATTCAAACAAAGTAATGATAATCTCAAGATGTAAAGCAATAAGTATAGATACTTGTATGTTTTTAAGGGACAACCCTTATTGTTAGGAAACAATAATATGCAGATTAAATTTGTCACGTTCATCTAAATACCTAACATCAGACATGCGTTTGTAATCATGAAATCTCCCAAGTTTTACACATTTTCACATATAATAAATAAATTCTCACAAAGATAATGCTATATATCATTTATCTTCTTTGAAATTTAAACTTGAATTTTTGTAACTGAAAATCAAAGGCAAGTAACCTTAAAGGGAGGTAATCAAACAATGATTATTGTCTTTGATGTTAAGTACATCATAATTGGTATATAATAAATAAAATAACAATTTTAAAGTACTAAGTACTCAAATATTACTTATTTTTATTACTTTATAGCATCACATGGGATTGAACTGGTTCAATTAGTACTTCTGAACTGGAAACTTTTGATTTATACCAAAATACAACAAGGTTTAATATTGCCATTATCTTTTATGTGAAATTTAATAAATTTACAATAAACGCTAGTAAAAAAACATAACACAAAGTCATAATAAAAACATTTAAAAATTATCAACTTCTAAAGACCTTTTTTGTTGCTCTTACAATGGATTGGTCTCTGCCACCCAAAATGATTTATTGGTACTTGTACTTATAATTTAAAAAATAACATGCCCAAATCATCCAGAGCAAAACTCTTCAAACATGTTGTTTACATAACAATTACTCTTCAATTCAGACATCCTATCATAAAACAACTTGACAAACCAATAGATGTAAACCTTACAACATTCCTACCCCATGCAGACATGTATTGTCCTACAAAAGGGTCATCATCCTGAATTACACCGGAAAACATTGACCATTAAAAAATTTTGTTTAAATTTAGACTTGTAAATTGTTAAGACAAGTGTGGACACAGAAAAAAACGTCTCGCCTGCATTCCGCATCAGTAACCAAAATAAATAGCTACAGGGGAACAGCCGTAACCCAAAAACTTAAACGTAGTCGCTGGACTGTGAAATTGAGGTCAAGGTCAGGTGGAACCTACCAGACAGTCATGTACTATTCATCAGCAACATATATACTAAATATTGTCATCCTACCATGCGTAGTTACAGAGGAACTATCGTAACCCAAAAACTTTAACGTAGTCGCTGGACCGTGAAATTGAGGTCAAGGTCAGGTGACACCTATCAGACAGTCATGTACTAGTCATCAGCAACCTATACACCAAATATTGTCATCCTACCATGCGTAGTTACAGAGGAACTGTTGTAACCCAAAAACTTTAACGTAGTCACTGGACCGTGAAATTGAGGTCAAGGTCAGGTGACACCTACCAGACAGTCATGTACTAGTCATCAGCAACCTATACACCAAATATTGTCATCCTACCATGCATAGTTACAGAGGAACTGTCGTAACCAAAAAACTTTAACGTAGTTGCTGGACCGTGAAATTGAGGTCAAGGTCAGGTGACACCTACCAGACAGTCATGTACTAGTCATCAGCAACCTATACACCAAATATTGTCATCCTACCATGCGTAGTTACAGAGGAACTGTCGTAACCCAAAAACTTTAACGTAGTCGCTGGACCGTGAAATTGAGGTCAAGGTCAGGTGACAGGTGACATTGGACAAAATTTGATGGACCTAGGGCTTGGGCTTACAAAGATATGAAGCAAGATGTCAAGTGTTTACGCTGCCGCCGCCGCTGCTGGATTCCCATACATATGTCTCGCCTGTCGCAGGCGAGACAAAAAAACACTTTAATTTGTAACAATTTTCAAATCTTACAGAATGTGAGTACACAATGAGTAAAAATCCTATTTTGATTACCCACTAAAATGGCTTTTCATTTCAACATCCATTATCACAGAAGCAGAAAAAAAAATATTGGCAGGATGATAAAGTCCCATGATAAATCTAATACACGTTAAGACTTCTGTAAATATTCTTAAACAAATGTGGACTGTGAGTTCACTAGTAATACACCCGTTTTCACAAATATGATCATAAGCATTCGGTAAACAGGAAGTAGATGACCAAGAAGCATAAAATCACTATACACCATATGGTACTATAGGATAAAGTATATTGCAAAATATCAGGCTTTTGGATACGATAGCTGCTTAGTAAACAAATTTTAAGGCTGGACAAAGAAGAACAGACAGAGAAGAGTAAAACAGTATACTGCCCTCTTCTTCTAAGTGGGGTATTATAAAAAACACATCTTATACAATTTTTACAGAATTATGTATTAACATCACGACATGCATGGTACTGTAATCATCTGTATAATACTCTCTTTCTTGTTGACATATTATCTGAGCAGACTAGGTGAGCATTATACAAAAGACAATATGTTTATTACTGTAAAAATATTGGACTGTAGATGAAGTGTGTATTATACATCAATGGGGATTATACACAGCCAGTTACGGTATACATTCTGTAGAAGTATCAATGGGGATTATACACAGCCAGTTACGGTATACATTCTGTAGAAGTATCAATGGGGATTATACACAACCAGTTACGGTATACATTCTGTAGAAGTATCAAAAGGAAGCAGATGATCTTGAACATAAAATCTTTGTTTAACAAATTAACAAACTGTTAAATGGCTAGTCACATGGTTAAACAATGAAATAAACTTATTTGTAAATAAATATATCAATTCAATTAGATGAAATTTGAATATTAACTACATTAGTAATTGTCATTTAAAGATGCTACTAGTCCCTTAAAGAATTAACTTTATAAAGAATCACTAAGCTACATGTACTTTCATCTTTAAAACCTTAACTGGATTTTTCTTGACATTACTACATTTTTTTACTGTATTATACATTTCATTTCTGAAAATCATTTTTGGAAATCTGAGATTTGTACAAACAATAAAAAGCATGTTGACCCAAAGCATGTTGACTTGTAGTTCTGGGAAATCCAATAATTAATACCAGTTATGGGATTACTAGTATGCATGATTAGTTTTTTTGTATTTTATTTCTTAAATTTTGTTATTAGTTTTTAGTGCTGATTTTTCAGACAAGTTATATTGAGGAAGAATGCTGGAGTGTTCATTGAGAATCCAACTTGGGGTTCTGGTTAAAGCAATTGACAATTAATCCCAGTCATTTTTTGACTGCTCAACATGTGTATTAAATCACAAAATTAAGTTTGGTATATGTTGGGATAGCTAATATGTAAATTAATTTTTTTGGAATAACAAGAATGCTTGTCTACAACATATTTAATTACATTTTCAACAAAAAAAGTTATTACAAATTATCTTTAACAGCCATGAATAGTCCTCTGGTATTGTTTTAAGAAAAATCCCTAAAATTAGCTGCTGTAGAGTTAGCTACAACTAATATTTTTATTTCTCAGTAAGATGATATTTTTTTTATATTTTAGATCTACATGTAATATACATAAAACAAATGTTTAAACAGCATGTCAAGCCATCATCAATGATCTACAGTACATATAAAAAGATTTTTCAATGTGTCATCTTAAACAGACAATCCTTTTCCCCAATGATTAATTATCACTTATCTGTAAAACGTTGACATGCTGTTTTAACTGCAACCAACCACATAGTAGGCACATAATACTAATTTCAAAAAGCATTTCAAATTCAATTAAACTTGAAATTGTATGACCATTTAAAAAGACTTATTGAACACCGCTGTTATTTTATATCCTCAACACTGTTGGGAAGCAGTGTTCAACTTTAAATATTTATGGAAAATTCATAGACCTTTAATTACATTCCTCTAGACTACAAAGAATATTTTTAATTCAAAATTCACAGGCACTTATTTCTGAAGACTAGTCTTTATTAAAACTTATGAAATTACACGTCCTCATAATACATGTAATAGTAAAATATATGGGCAAGAATTCAGAAGTGGGAATAGTAAAAAACTGTCTTGTCAAATAAATATTTGTTGGAGGGTGGATAGCAATGCTAGTCATGTTTATGGTTTTATAAGTCAATTTGAAGTTAATATTATAAAAAACATCATATAATGTATTGAACTCAGCAAACTGGAACTGAAAAAAAATTGTTTATGTTTGTTTGTTTGAAAGGTGTTTAATAGCACTTTCAGCAATGTTTCAGCTATATCAGGGCATCCAGTTTATTGAGGTGGTAAACCTGTGCACTGGGAGAAAATCTCAGACCTTCTGTAGGAAAAGTGGCAATCTTTGTCAATTCAAGGATTGAAGTCAAGTTCAGCCTGCCTGCAGTGAGACTCAAACTCGCAATCTCAGTATTGACACACCACATGTCGATGATCAATAGTAAAGGAATGATGGAGCAAATGTTGTTTTTTTTTATGATATATATACAACTGTTGACCTTAATGAACTGTACTGAACCTTGTTAGTAACATTGACAACAAAAACAAAATGTCAATAAAATTAGTTACAAACAACAAAGGAGAAATGTGAAACTAACATGTAACAGAGAAAGAATTTTTTATTTTATTTTAAAACTGCATTCAAATCAATAACTCTTTATAAATTAGAACTTTTCTTTAATAATTTTGAGATCAACAAATTATCTATTTTAAATTTAGTATATATAAAAAAATATTTATTTATTCATTCTTTAAATATAATATGTTTTCAAAGTTACAAAATGCATTACTTGAAGATCATCCTCCTCACAAGTCAGGGTTTCTGCACAGGGGCACGTAAAAATTGATTTACTTGCGCTTTCGATTGATACTGGGTCGGTTTTGTTATGGTGTGGACTATAACAAAACCGACCCAGTATCAATCGAAAGCGCAAGTAAATCAATTTTTACGTGCCCCTGTGGTTTCTGTGTATCCAGTGTCCACGAAACCATGGACACAGAAACCCGTGAGAAACCCTTACTTGTGAGGATGGAAGATAATAGCAATTTGTCTTAACTTTGATAAAAAAATTGCTGAACTATTTTATCGAATTCCACCATGGCTTGTCTCTCTATTAACACTGTTTATTTTATTTTGGCACCTTTTTTTTTGGTTTCACTTTCCACACTTTTACTTATTCCAGCCCATATATCTACTAGTACATAGATCTAAAGGTGAACAAGCAATATTTAAATATTACATAAACTCGTGTATTATATAAAGCACAATTCCAAAAAACTTAAATAACACACCATATATTGTTCTGGTTTATCTCAATCTTCGCAGTGTTCAATTACATTGAAGTAACGAATGTGTATTACCTGATTAAAAGGTCGAACACGAACGGCAACTTTAACGCTGTCTCCTGCCATGCTCCTTCAACATAAAATATCCAAAAATTACAGAATCTGCGAGAGTTCTATTTTATATTTCACCGTGTGCACTCAATTACATCCATAATCATTTTTAATTTCATTATTTATTTGTGTCACGCGAGTGTCAGTAAACAAGACCGCATGTTTGCACAGTTGCTTCGATTCAATGACAGGTACCCGGAAGTAAAGACCAATCAGATTTCACGATAAAATAGGAATACGAAAAGGCGTGACCAGTAATGCCGATGACAGGTAATCAAATGTCAAACAGGTGTGAGGGTAGCGAAACGTAATATAGTAAAATGACTTGAAAGAATTACGAAGGGTATTAAGAATTTTAAAGACGTAACAAAATCGATTCTTTTATGACTTTTTTTTTAACTCGCTCTATCAACACATTAACTAACAATTGTCATTAAAAAATGGGTATTTTGCATCTTTAGCACGTCACATGTGTATAATGGGACAAGAAGCGGAGTTTTCAGTAAAAACTCGACCTTCCGCGGGAAAACTGGCAATCCTTGTAAATATGAGTCCGAAGTAAGGCCCGAACCTGAAACCTCAGTGTGTGTAATAGACGTAATAAAACATCGTAAATTAATATTACAAAACAACTACTCGACCACAAAACAAATAAAAAAACAAATACAAACAAGCAATTAAAGAAGCTAAAGAAAATTTACACTTACCTAATTAAAATGACATTGAAATTGACCCCCAAAACACGATTTTTCTTTGTTTTGAGAAATTTACAAATTGAATGAAAAACTATTTAGATACACGTTAAAATAAAAAGGTCAAATTGTATGACACTATGACCTTGACCATAACATGGGACTAGTATTACTAAATTTTGATTTATAGGTTCCTGTATAACCCCTTTTATAATTAAATTAAATCAATTTCACAATACACGTACAAAGAAATAATCATTTGATTCTGTTGAAAAAAAATCATAAAATCGGACGTTTAAACCTTGTTTACCTTGTCTGTGAGATCTTCAGTTAGGCATATTGCCTCTCTGATCCATTTTGATAAGTTTTTTTGTTGCACCAGCTTCCGGCCCATAGAAATCTGGTTCAAATTTTATTGGAAGGTTTTTCCAATGTTTGTTTAGTGCACTTTTAAAACTATTTACAGTGTCTACTTCTACGACGTCCGGGGAGAGAGAGTTCCAGGTATCGACTACTCTCTGTGTGAAACTAAATTTGCGAATGTTTGTTCTACAGTGCTTTTTATAAATCTTATATTTGTGGCCTCTATAGTTGATGTCTCTTAAGGGGGAACATTTTGCCCTTTGCATCGACTTTGTCTATCTCTTTTATTATTTTAAAGGTTTCCACCATATCTGCTCTTGCCCTCCTATATTGTAGCGATGGCAATCCAAGGCTTATTAGTCTGTCTGCGTAGCTAAGGTGGTTGATTTCTTTCAATAGTTTTGTTGCTCTGCGTTGTACATTTTCGACTGGAATAGCTTCTCTCTTGTTTACAACAGACCATACGCAACTTCCATATTCTAGGTGTGGCCTGACTAAGCCTTTATATAAAGCTATGAACATCTCTTTATCTAGGTATTTGAAAGTACGGTTAATGATCCCTAATTTTCGGTTTGCTTTTTTGACTTGTGTGTTGATGTGTTCTTTAAAATTTAGTGTGTTGTCGATAATAATCCCTAGATCTCTCTCACTGGTAGTTGTTTCAATTTGATTTTCAGTTATATTGTATTGTGCCTCGGATTCTGCCCCTAGGTGTATATGCTTACATTTAGCCTTGTTGAATTTTAGGAGCCATTTATCTGACCAGATTTCAAGTGTGTTCAAGTCACGTTGAAGACTTCTTATGTTCTCTTGGTTGTTGGTGACGGCATATACTTTGGTGTCGTCAGCAAATAGCTTAGCCACATTTTCTATTGCTTCTGGAAGGTCGTTAATGTATATTGTGAAGAGGATAGGACCAAGGGCGCTTCCCTGGGGTATCCCACTTGTAACTAAAGACCAGCTTGAATTTGCACCGTTTAATGTTACTCTTTGTTTCCTTTCACTCAGGAAATCTTTTATCCAAAAGAGTAAGTTGCCCGTTATACCATAACCTTCAAGTTTTTGGATTAATCTTTTGTGTGGAACTGTGTCGAAGGCCTTTTGAAAATCTAAATATATTGCATCTATTTTGTTGTGGTTATCTAGGTCTTCAGTCCATTTGTCCAATACTTCTATAAGTTGTGTGACACAGGAACGGCCTTTTCTAAAGCCATTCTAAAGACTAAATTGACCTTCACCTATACATTGGCAACGAAAAATTAAAAAAAAAACACTTGACCTTGACCTCCCAACTTGTGACATTTGACCTTGCTGAATGTCTACGAGAAGACCCGAGGTCAAAATCTGATATAGATACTGAGAAATTGCTTTTTACAGAGTATTGACCTTTACCTTTGACCTTGTGAACTTTTTCTAGTCAAGGTCAATAATGACCAACAGTGAAAACCCAAGTCTCTACCACATCTGGTTCATTAGTTACAAAGTCACACTGTCAACTTCTTATAAGGAAGGGGAAAATAACTCATATAAGAAGGTGAAAGATTTCAGAATATGTTAGAACGACTTTCATTGCGACATCTTTTATCTGCACACAAGCCTTTCTATGACAATGGAAATAACTCCGTAAAGAAAAAAAGCGTTCGGTGAGCCAGTGTTAATTGCAAAAACGTGATGTCTAATACATCCATGGTACAAAATGTCTTTACGACATGTCGCGAAACAAAATTTATAATTGGGTAAGAAAACTTTTCGTAGAAAATAATAATCGTTATGATCTGGAATGTATAGATACCCATGAATACGATATATTGGATGCAGAAAATCGCCAAACGGACGTTTTCTGTATAGAACATTGAAATTAAAGGATGTGTTTTTATTTTCTATTGAGTAGTCCATATATAAACTGGGCCTCATAGGCGAACTGGAAGAAGTCAACGAGAGAGGTAGTGGAGTGTACTCTGAACTATAAGTGTATAAAGCGGAGTAAAAGGGTGGAATCGGGAGTAATTGTGTATCAGCGGAATTGTTTATCTTTTTAAGGAAATCTGCAACAGGAGAGGTTTGAATTTGACACCCAGTTCCATACGCCAGATAGTCATTTAATGCTAAGCTTGTCTTGACGTTGGTTAACATTTCACTCAGCCTTTTTCACATTTTTAGAAAAAAAACACCATCTTGCCAGATTTTATATTATTGTTTATTCAAACAATATTAATTTTAGAAAAAAAATTAGTTTTTTTTTTTGTAATTTGTCAAAATATAATAGTAACACCTGGACAAATGCTTACGTCACATCCAAATAAGGCCTTATAAATCAGACCGTTTGTGAATTTAAGGAAGACAATTTTTATTTGATGCGGTAAAATTTTACGTTTTATCTTAGGAATTCTCTTTATTCATCTTAGGAATTCTCTTTATTCATCTTAGGAATTCTCTTTGTTCTGAGCATTATATCTATATCTTATTATTGTTTGTATAAGAGTTACACTATTTTGTAACTTTAACTTATCATTTGGATTCTTGTCACAAATAACCGGATTAGGATCACGGAAGTGATCGGTAGTCATGAATTGTATGTAAAATGGAATAATACGTTTTCTGGTCAGATATGTCGAAGTGTTGATATTAGAAAATAGTATACGTATCTCTGAATGCAACCAAATAAATTTTTTATAAAATCGAAAACCATTTCACAGTGGCATAAATCTGTAACCCCGTACCCTTCGTTATGCAAGCTAGGTATTACTTTTACATAAGACAGGACAGGATAGTTCTCGAAGGGCACTTTATCTAACTATTGACCTCAATTTTGTTCACGTTTATATAAATAATACCCAACGGTTTTTAAAGATAAAAACTCATTTTATCTATCCATTGAAATGTAAAGGACAATGAAATTCCGTAAATACCTGTACATCAATAATTAGTTGTTCAACTATTGCAAAATTTAACTACGCAGTAAACCAAATTGACAAAAAGAGGGGATTTTTTTTATTTTCTCATGAATTCATCAAATTCAGAATGTGCTTAAAATTAACTATGAACGTATCTTACAAATCCTAAATAGTTTCGATTTATTAACCAGTTACTCATATGAAGTAGCAGATCCACCGATGAGAACATTTCGTAGCTTTGAACCCCTTTTTAGTTTTTCTAGAAATTTTAAAATGGTTCAAATCATACCCTAGACTAGTTGTAATACCTCTTTTCCCCCTAAACACATCACGAAAAATAATTGATTCACACCAATTTGGATGATGTTTCCTTCACATACAAAGTTATCTGGCAATTAGACAAGAGTGTTTATAGATGGTTACCTTTTGTTGCAGAATATGTACATGTCAACCTCTGTTACTAAGTCCAATATAGGACCTTGCAACTCCATGGAAACAATGACGAATTTCTGATGGATTTCAATATTTTAGATATAAAACATCTGACACCCTCCTGAAAAAATGTAACTGGTTAATGGTTCTCACAAGATGGTTTCTAAAGACTTCTATTTGAGTAACGTTTCACTAAATTATCATCTTCATCCGACGCGAAATATAGATAAACACATTCTGAATGCTGAATGTATTTCGAGGTATAACTCATCGTTTGTAAATCTTTAGGGGCAGCCCAACCTTCACGACTGTTTAGAAATTCACCAGTTCTCATAATTATTTGCATTTATTCAATAGATTTGTGTAAATGATCTTGGCCATATGGAATTTACCTAGGCCGATGTTGAAGAATACATTCAATCTCTTTCTGTGGCATTATAAAATGACAGTATTCTGAACCATGTACCAGAAATGCTTTTATGTTTCTGTTGAGTGTGAGCTTTGAACAGCCTTTCCCAGTTATAGGAGTCAAATCTAAAATACAACAAAGTTCCAGGTAATTAATTTGTCTATGCCTGACGCGCGTTTCGTCTATTTAAGACTCAACAGAGGCTCTCTATACCCCAAATATTGAAATTGCCAAACAATATATGAATATGAAGAGCATAGAACAATAAAACCAAAATATGCCGAACTGGAAACCAAATTATGACTAAGATCAACCTATACCTGGGTTAGGAAGAACCTTGGGGTTTTGACAATTTTGAAATTTACACTACGGACAATTTCATAGCTTTGATGTGTTCTTCAAAACAAAAGTGTTGATGCCGTAGCGGGCTAACCTCGGGGAATTAAAACTCCACCAGCAGCGCTAGCCATCACGAATGTTAGAAATCAAAAATACAAAATTTTGCTACGCCTGACGCGCGTTTCGTCTATTCAAGACTCACCAGCTGATTGTCTCAGATAGGTGAAATCTAAAATTTCCAACAGGTTTTTTATTGATGGTGACTACGTCGGTCTAGCTTTCCGTGTATACGGGTTAAAGATACACGAACTTCTGATTGTCTTTGGTTGTGTTGGACTACTTATTATCATATGAAATAGTTAACCATTATCTTTATCTTATCCAGAATGTGTTTCTCTGAATGATGCCAAAGGTATTTTTAATTAATAACCAAGGGAATGTTCGGTAAAATTACCTGCGATGTCATGGTTTCATTCGTGTGTAAAAATATAATAACTGGAATATATATTTATGTTTTTTAAATCATTGTTGGCTATTATCTTTAGTTTCTGTTTATACTTCCTCTAATTTTGTAGACTAGGATTAATTTAAATGTCTTATACAATTGGCACTGTATTTTGTTAGTTTTTATCAACGAGATGAAGACATGCCAGTACTTCTATAAAGTATGGTATGAATCTTGTTGCTCTGTCTTCTTCTCTCTCTCGTTTTTTTTTGTTTTTTCCCTTGCTGGTCTTTAACATTTATTGACTCACAAAGCCGTTTTGTGCTTTTACAACATACCCATCACTCTAATAACGATAGGTATCTGCTCTTTTCACCACCTGTTCTCTATTGCTTGCTCCAAATAATTTCGCGTATCTTTTGCCGTGTGGTTGTTTACGCAGTTTAATATTGTTTGTAACATTGGCGATTACAAATTAGTATATCCGTTCTTTACTTTTGTATCAACTGTTCTGTATTTTTCTTCGTTTCGCTGCCATCTAATGAGCATTGTTACAAGGTCAGCTTAATAAGACAAAAAGCCCGTCAAAACTGGATACTGGAATAAAAATACAAATCCAACATAATCCATCCGCTGTGAAGCAGATCAGGTTGTGTTATCGAATGCCAATGGATCACCTAGTCTTTTTTATCACAAAAACTGCATAGATAGATGAAAATAAACTTTTTAATTAAGGGATCGAATTATAACAAAAGTCAAAGTAAGATTGAAAATAAAACTTCGTTTCAAATAATGAAAACAACAAAATTGCTCTTTGGACCGATGTTGATCGCACGAGAAACCCGTTATTAATTCCCCTTCCGCAGTAATAAGGCTTTTAAAAAGCTTCTTCATTGAAAAATTTAATTCTCAAAATTACTCTTGATTTTTACATTTAAGCACAAAGTCAAAAGACTAGGATCATATAGATGGAAAAAGCATGCCGATTGCGCACAGTAATTATGAAAATGAAACACGCCACTATCGGTAAAACTGTCGGATATATTTATTTCCAGATAAAAAAAATAAGTGATCGGCGATTTCGACAAACAATCACATGAACTGGAGAATTTCAAGACCACTATCAGCTTGTTTTTCGGGGACCTTTTACATCTATGTCTAGATTTTGTTCGATTTAATTTATATTTAAGTTTCCCCGAGTACGTTCAGGTGCCTAGAAACACTACATATAATATTTTCAAAAATGTTTGTTCCACTTAACGTCACTGGTAAAAATATTGTATGAAAATTAGTGACTGGAATATCTGTGTTATTTAGTGTAACCTTATATCTGGTGGTAATATACCGGTATTTGAGAAAAACATAATTTGTGTTTTTTCAGAGTTAAACAACATTAACCATTTTCGTGACCGATCGTTCAGCTCACTCAAATCGTGATCAATCTCAGATTGTATCTGTGAAACGTCAGGGCTATAATAGCTAAACGAGAAACAGCTATATCATTAATATATATAATAAAAAATAACATCATTAATATATATAATAAAAAAATAACGGTCCTAGTACCGATCGCCGAGGAAAACCAGCATATACATTGCAAAGCTCTGACGAAGATTGCTTAATAACTACTCTCTGCTGCATATTATTTAAATATCTTTTAGACAATTTTACATGCTAATAATTCTTCATTCACATCAAACAATTTTAATTTATATTATAATCCTTTATGCCAAACTTTATCGAATGCTTTGGAAAAATCACAGAAAACAAAACGGTTTATTTCCTTCTTCTTGAGTAAATTTAATCTTCAAGTATATATTTCTAACAGTTAATGGACTGTGGAACAGTTAGGAAAAATGCCAGACGGATATTTATACATTAGATTATTTCTTTGCATGTGTATAAACAGGGACAGTCTAGTATAGACTGTCCCTGGTATAAATACATTTATAAACTAGAGTAAAAAAACCTGTGAGCAATGCTCACCATTGATACCCCCCGCTTGACAATTACTTTGAAAATTCAGGTGTTCTTAACTGTGAAGTTGAAACTTTATCTAGTTAAACGTGAAGGCGAATTTGCAGATAATACATGTAACCCCGGTACATCGAAAGTGTAAAAACAACCCGAAAAGTGTAAAAACAACGTGGAATAGTGTAAAAACAACCATATCTGTGGTGAAAACAACTCAGAAATGATAGATATTACCATATATTATGATAATAATCCAATATTTGTGAAAAAATAATTACGCTTTATCCCACAGAATCGATTTTTGTAACCGCTCGATACGTCCTATATTAGGTCAAATAGCTAGGGGAGAGCACTCCAATTCATTGCAATAAAAGTACTAAAAGTGCTGTCAGTAGGAATTATATTGAAAATGGTAATACAGACAAATGATTTATTTTTGTTTTTATTTAATTTATAATTTCAGAATGGATATTTCAACAAAGTTTCATCAATTTAAAAAAGAAAAACTGGTTATTATCACAAAAAGACAAAATAGAAGACTGCAGAGACATATTTCTTATTATCAAACAACTGTAATAAATTTTCAGTCTATGTACATTGAAAGAGTTGCAATTTTTTGTTTATGAATATATGCAAACAAAGAGCAATAAAATTTAATGACCTGTTGTCTTTGTTGGGATCTCTATGTATACTGTGTTATGAAATAAAAATGTTCTGGGATGTTACATCTAAATAAGGAACAATTGAAAAATCTGGAGATAATACATATATACTAGAACAAAAACACAAGACACAGTAGAGTGGGTCTCTAAACTGTTGACACTGGACATATTTTATCTTTAAGATTTCTGCCATAATGGTTGGCTTTACGTCTTCCCAAGACTGACTTAGCCGAATCATCTTGCCTAATGCTTTCGCCGTCTTGGCATCCTTCGCCTGTATTATTTCAGCTGCAAGGACTGTTTGCTTGTGGTAGAGTGTCAGGTAAGATGTTGAACGTTTTGATACTAGGGCATAGCTTTGTAGAGAACGTGAGAATGTTGTGCGACAGCAATGGGAAACCCCACAAATGGCAGGATCCCAACAACTGTCGTGGAAAAGTCTCGGTTCACTTTAATGGCTACCCTGGTGGTGCTGTCAGTAAGTTGACTACTGCAGTGGAAGCAGGCCTTTTTCTGCATTATTTGAATGATGTGGTAATATGTCAGAAAGGCGGCAACGACTGCAAGCACATTATTTGACAGTAAAACGTTTGAGAATGAACTGGATCGCTTCATTGCAATATGCCACAAATGGAATGTTGCACTGATATTCATGTCAGTTCTCAAACGTTCAAAGCCGCGTCATTGGAAGGCCGATGTATACAGTAAACGGCGGGACGAAGTAAATGATATGTATAAGAGAAAAAGCTCTCAATTTTGTTTACTTTTTCAAACCTATTAATGTATACAGGCCGGACCATGAAGCGGCAGACGGTGTCCATTTCAATGAAACTGGATATCTTGCTTTTCTCGTTGCCTTGAGAAAGGCACTTAGTTGGTTTATTAATAAAATTAAAAAACCAATTAAGAGCTAATTTCATAGCAACGCATTCATTAGAACGTCAATTTGCCAGCAGTGTAAAGAATAATTCTTTTACTTTTCGGTTATGTAAAGAGTGTATTTCACACAAATTATTTATTGACTTTTTTTTGGTTTCATGTTGTACATTTGCTAATATCAGAGCAACGCATTCATAAGGACGCAATAATTGGCCGGCAGTGTAAAGAATAATTCAACATTTTACTTTTCGGTTATTTAAAGTGTGTATTTCACACAAATTATGTATTAATTTTTCTTTTTTTATTTCATGTTTTACATGGGATAATTTTAAAGCACTGCATTCATAAGATTGGCCGGCATTGTAAAGAATAATTCAAAATTTTACTTTTCGGTTATTACAAATTCTCTAAACATTTTGGTGTAATATTTTTTCTTCAATCATGATAATGAAACTTTTACTTTAGTGGTGAATAGGACAGCAAGCGGTGACACGAATTACCGGAATCCACCGTTTTTACCGGAATCCACCGGAATCCACTTTGATTTACCGGAATGCACTTCAAAAATTGTTATTCATATGATATTTAAGTGTTTAATCACTTCAATTTGTTATTATTCATGGTTCTCACCGTTTGTCATAAAAAGTAAAGAGATATACGTTCAAATTAAGAAATTAAATCGAAGAAAGTCGCTCTATACAGGGACAGTCTATTAGTATATGTTCTATACGAAGAGAGAACGGAGATAATCTATTTAAATACATTTATTTTATGTGACAATGACATAAATGGTCGTATGAGGACATACATAAATGAAGGAGATATTAATATTTACTAGCGTATATAATATTATATTCTAAAAATGAAAAAATAAAGACGCAATCGATTAATTTGTCGGCACGTGCCAGAAGTTTGGCTACCAGTTGTTAATTGACACCCCGCAAGGCCAATAACAAGTGTTATCAACATAAACAATTACGATTAATGCAGCGAGAGTTAATTCTTGAATTAACGCAATGATTGAGCTGTAATAAGTTGTAATAAAGATTTTGATTACAATTATTGATGTATTAATTTTGCAAAACAATAAATGTTTAGAGCGTTATTGTCAGTAAAAACGGCATCTTTTGAAGAAAGTTACAACAAGAAACCATTCAATTTTCTCCAATCAAGATTGTTTTAATTACCGATGATCAAAACAGTTGATGAAAGAGAACGTTTCTTCAGAAGATTCCGTAACCATTTGCCGCCAGACCAAAAGACCGTTACTTCGAAAGACGGACTCATGACTGTCATTAAACCGAGAACCCGTGGAAGGAAGAAAGAACTGAAGAGGAAAATCAACGAACGAACGACGACTATTAAGAAGACAAAGAATTGCGATTTAGATTTTGAGTGATATTTCAATGTTTTGTTCAATGTTTATTCTCTTTTTTTTCAAGGGCTAGACACGTAGTACGTTAGCGGACAACGAAAATTGACCCGAGACGTATGCAGGTATCTTAGTAGTTTTAAAATTGAAAAATAAACATTTAACTAATTATTACGCGAACTACGACGGATGTCCCGAGCCTTGTGCAGGATGTCTTAGTAGTTTTAAATTTGAACATTAAAACTTAACTAATAGTTACGCGGACTACGACGGATGTCCCGAGCCTTGTGCAGGATTTCTTAGTAGTTTTTAAATTTGAACATTAAAACTTAACTAATTGTTACGCGGACTACGACGGATGTCCCGAGCCTTGTGCAGGATGTCTTAGAAGTTTTAAATTTGAACATTAAAATTTAACTAATTGTTACGCGGACTACGACGGATGTCCCGAGCCTTGTGCAGGATGTCTTAGTAGTTTTAAATTTGAACAACAAAACTTAACTAATTGTTACGCGGACTAAGACGGATGTCCCGAGCCTTGTGCAGTAGTTTAACTTAAAAAAAAACCCAAAAAACTATACCTTGGTCTACTTCTTTGCAATATTATAAGCAATACCAAGCTAATAATAATAATAATAATAATAATAATAATAATAATAATAATAATAATAATAATAATAATAATAATAATAATAATAATAATAATAATAATAATAATAATAATAATAATAATAATAATAATAATTTGTACTTTTCTAGAAATAAATTATAACTCATATAGTTATAAAACAAACAGACTTAAATGAATAAATATATAAACACCCCTGACCCTCACCCACATGCTCATAGCCTTGACATGGTGTGGGGGCTCTTAATTATTTACAATTATAATTTCAGTTGTGTTGACGGAAAGGTCAATTAATAATTCATTGTAATTGTAACTAATTTTGTCTAATATGAGCTACTAACAAGGATGACATATTTAAAATATTTTAATAACAACAGAGACATATAATTACATGTAATACCAAAAATGCAAAGCTTTGAATGAAAATATATATATTTAAAGATATATATATATTTAAAAAATATCATTATAAAACTATAGACATTATTTTTATTTCACACATTAAATCATTTGTATAATTCCTACTGACAGCACTTTTAGTACTTTTATTGCAATGAATTGGAGTGCTCTCCCCTAGCTATTTGACCTAATATAGGACGTATAGAGCGGTTACAAAAATCGATTCTGTGGGATAAAGCGTAATTATTTTTTCACAAATATTGGATTATTATCATAATATATGGTAATATCTATCATTTCTGAGTTGTTTTCACCACAGATATGGTTGTTTTTACACTATTCCACGTTGTTTTTACACTTTTCGGGTTGTTTTTACACTTTCGATGTACTCCATGTAACCCTCCCCAATCCCCCAAAGAATGGCATCCCCTATGTCAATGACAAAGTCCATGTTTTTCTATGGCAAACCTCCAATAATATTCTGATCAAAATGTTTAATATCCAATGCACAATGGCAATATGTGACCAAGATTCTGTGTAAGTTTCAACAAATTACATTCAGTGGTGTAGGAGGAGTTGCACATAAAAGATGGGTATGCCATTATGTCCATTACAAACTCCATGTTTTTCTATGGGAAACCCCAAATATCATTCCGATCAAAATGTTAAATATCTCCTGCACAATGGCACTATGTGACATGGATTCTGTGTAAGTTTCATTAAATTCCATTCAGTGGTGTAGGAGGAGTTGCACATAAGAGATGGGTATCCCCTTATGTCAATGACAGTCCATGTTTTTCTATGGGAAACCCCAAATATCAATCCAATCGAAATGTTATATATCTAGTGCACAATGGCAATATGTGACATTATTTTGTGTAAGTTTCATCGAAATCCATTTAGTGGTGTAGGAGGAGTCGCACATAAGAAATGGGTATCCCCTTATGTCAATGACAGTCCATATTTTTCTATGGGAAACCCCAAATATCATTCCGATCAAAATAATAAATATCTCCAGCACAATGGCACTATGTGACAAGGATTCTGTGTAAGTTTCAACAAATTCCATTCAGTGGTGTAGGAGGAGTTGCACATAAGAGATGGGGACCCCCTTAGGTCAATGACAATGTCCATGTTTTTCTATGGGAAACCCCAAAAATCGATCCACTCAAAATGTTTAATATCTCCTGCACAATGGCACTATGTGAAAAGGATTCTGTGTAAGTTTCAACAAATTCCATTCAGTGGTGTAGGAGGAGTTGCACATAAGAGATGAGGACCCCTTTAGGTCAATGACAAAGTCCATGTTTTTCTAGGGGAAACCCCAAATATCATTCCGATCAAAATGTTAAATATCTCCTGCACAATGGCACTATGTGACAAGGATTCTGTGTAAGTTTTATCAAATTCCTTTCAGTGGTGTAGGAGGAGTTGCAAATAATAGAAAGTGTAACGGACGGACGGACACCATGAACACTATATACCCCCGCTTTTCAAGCGGGGTAGCATGGGGTATAATAACACGTTCCATTATCTTCTCTGCGCAGCTAATTAGGGTTATTGGGCTATAATTAGACTGTAATGAACTGTTGCCCTTTTGAATATTGCAATAACATTTGCAAATTTCCAATTAGATGGATACCTGAATTTGGTACAGAGATTTATTAAAAATTAATTGAAGTGATATTGCTTTTTTTTCAGGACACATTTTTAACATTTTTTGACCTCTTATGACTGGCCCTGAAGCTTTATTAGGTTCCATTTTTTTATTATATCAACAATTTCTTCTGTACTGATTACACTGCTGTTTAAATGTATATTTGTTCTAAGTTGAAAATCCGGGAGAGTAACATTTTCATGTGTCCAGGATTTTCAACACAGACTGCTTTTGTTAAAAAGAATGTATACATTTCCTTTCTAAATGAAATTAAATTCACAATAAATATCGTCCATGTTTTTGAACAATACATTCAATCAAGACAATATTTAAATGAGAAGCAATCAGTAAGACATTGAAGCCATATGCAGTATCTATTCTGTAAACTATTCTACTATGAACATCACTGCCAAGTTGATCCTGAAGTGGTCCATAGTGGTTGATATAAAAGAATAAATGAATCGTCTAATATTGACCCAGGACCCTGTTGGCCATTATGTTCTGATAGTTAGTCATAAATAATTTGCTGGTTAACACTGATGTTGCAGGCAGGCAGGTTGGGTGTTTAGGGGGTGGGTGGGGAATGGGCAGTGCTTGAACACATACAAGTTTCTTTTTCATGTAATAACTGTGTTTACAATGAATGAATACAATAGAATGATATTTTCATTGTGCTGTGTATATTTTATATACTAATCCAGAACAAAATAAAACCAGATGCTATCAAGAGCCTGTAACACTCCTCTTTCATATCAAAAACTTTGTAGGGCACTAATTTTTTTTAAACAGGGCTGCCATTTGTTCATAACATTATATACAAACTTTTCCAAAGAATCAGATGATTAATTTCTGTGGTGTTGGCCATTTAGGATTTCATGACGCGAATGTCATATACCACCTTAGTATGTGTGAGAGCATGGTGGCATCTATTTGGATTTGGTTTGGCATTAAAATCTCAAAATGTTTCTAGATCAACCATAATATAATACCAATCAACACTTGAATGATACAATAGCTGCCTACGCTGTATTATCTGTGCCTTAGCTGTATTATCTGCATCGTTTGTTTCAAATCTACGAGATGATTTATAAGAAACTGTATGCGTAGGTAACTGGTTTTAACATTGGGTTATATGCTAAGATATGGTCTAAACTCAAAAATAATATAGAAATATCTGAGAAACATTTCCTGTATATCATAATTCAATATGCAAAGTGGTTTGTCAGACGTTTCAGCCAATCATATCACATTTTATAGACCTTAAGACATTCAATCTCAGATCAGAAAACAAAACTAAAAAGAAGAAGAGAAACCATCCAAGCATCAATTCTACATTATCTCATTTAAATGAGATTGTTTTTGAGAAGCCGGTTATACATATTTTCAAATAGGGTTTTATTATTACACTAGACAAAGTCGATCTAGCGATCGCTGATACCCCCGCTTTTGTGAAAATTTCTAACGTTTTTCGTGGACTGCAACATTGAAATTTGATGGATTTCCCCCAAAATCAAAAGGCTTTTTACCAACCTGATATATAACAATATCCCAAAGTTTCATTCAAATCGGATGCAAACTTTTTGAGTTATTGTCCGGAAACAACTTTTATGTTAAAATTTCAAACGTTTTTCGTGGACTGTGACCTTGAAATTTGACGGATTTCCCCCAAAATCGATAGGCTTCTTACCAACCTGATATATGACAATATCCCAAAGTTTCATTCAAATCAGATGTAAACTTTTTGAGTTATTGTCCGGAAACGACTTTTTTGTTAAAATTTCTAACGTTTTTCGTGGACTGTGACCTTGAAATTTGACTGATTTCCCCCAAAATCGATAGGCTTCTTACCAACCTGATATATGACAATATCCCAAAGTTTCATTCAAATCGGATGTAAACTTTTTGAGTTATTGTCCAGAAACAACTTTTATGTTAAAATTTTTAACGTTTTTCGTGGACTGTGACCTTGAAATTTGACGGATTTCCCCCAAAATCGATAGGCTTCTTACCAACCTGATATATGACAATATCCCAAAGTTTCATTCAAATCGGATGTAAACTTTTTCAGTTATTGTCCGGAAACAACTTTTTTGTTAAAATTTCTAACGTTTTTCGTGGACTGTGACCTTGAAATTTGACGGATTTCCCCCAAAATCGATAGGCTTCTTACCAACCTGATATATGACAATATCCCAAAGTTTCATTCAAATCGGATGTAAACTTTTTGAGTTATTGTCCGGAAACAACTTTTTTGTTAAAATTTCTAACGTTTTTCGTGGACTGTGACCTTGAAATTTGACGGATTTCCCCCAAAATCGATAGGCTTCTTACCAACCTGATATATAACAATATCCCAAAGTTTCATTCAAATCGGATGTAAACTTTTTGAATTATCATCCGGAAACCAAATGTGGACGGACGAACGGACGGACGGACGGACATTAGGACCACTATATACCCCCGACTCTGTCGAGCGGGGGTATAAAAATGATTGATTGATTGATTAATGGTGTTTAACGCCCGAGATATTTCAGCTATATTCAGGCGATCCACAAAATGAATATTCCTGCCAAGTTAGTTTCTTCTCTTTTCTTTTCAAAAACTATTTGGCCAATTGAAACGAAACTTGTCAGGAATAACCACAAAATGAATATTCATTCCAAGTTTGGTTTCAATTGGCCAATAAAGTGAATTGAAGGATGTGTATTGCTGATCATTTTTGCAATTGACAGTTTTTCTCGAGTTGCTCCAGTTTTAAAGTTCAGGACAAAAACTGGAAAATTTCATTAAAAATTGTCATTCAAGGAATATAAGGAGTCATCTAACAATTTCAGACCAATAGACCAGTTTCACTTCAGCTGTTTTTAAGTTGCAGGAAAAAAACGGAAATTAAGATAAAAATTTGTAATTTAAGGACAATAACTCCTATAAGGAGTCATCTGACAATTTCAGACCAATATCCATTTTGCCCATTTATGGTTTCACTCGAGCTGTTATAGATTTTAACTTACAGGTCAAAAACGAAAAATTCATAAAAAAATTGTCATTTAAGGGCAATAACTCATGTAAGGAGTCATCTGACAATTTCATACTAATAAAATGAATTGTAGAACTTGTATTGCTGATCATTTTTGCATTAAATTTCACTCTAGCTGTTATAGTTTTTAAGTTACAGGACAAAAATGGAAAATTTCATAAATAGTTGTCATTTAAGGGCAATAACTCATATAAGGAGTCATCTGACAATTTCTGACCAATAAAGTGAATTGTAGAACTTGTATTGCTGATCATTTTTGCCATTTACAGTTTCTCTCTAGATCTAAAGTGTTCAAAGTATATTGTAAATAATGAAATTTTGTCAAAAATTGTCATTAAAGGACAATAACTCCTACGGAAGCCATTACACAACTTCACACTAATAGCAACTTTTGTAGACTTTAATGTGCTGATAAATTTGAAGTAGTGGTTTTCTCTTCAGCTTTTACAACTTTTGAGACATTGAACTAAACATGTGTTGACACCCATGTTCTTTTTTAGTAACAGTGGCCATCTTTGTCTGTTGATCAACACCTTGGGTACAAGTTTGAAACTAGGAACCCTAAGGATGTTTGTGGCCAAGTTTGAAAACAATTGGCCCAGTGGTTTCAGAGGAAATTTTTGAAAAAATTTATGACTGACCACAGAAACGGATGCCAAGTTTCAAATTCAGCTCAGAATTTCACAGAATTGATTCAAATATTAATAATTGGAATGATTAGCTGGTTTAAATGTTAACAAAATGATTTAACTAAGTGATCCTTTGTTATAATATATGAATACATTACAGTTGAACTTCGATGGCTTGAACCCGAAGTGGCTGTCCAAAAGTGTTGAAGAACTCAATTCACGAAACCAGATTATGTCATTCAAGATTAAGCTTGGCCTTATACAGGTATGACTTCAGTTGGTCACACCAATTAAATCACCTAGGCCATCAATAATTTAAGTTCGAGTTATTCATGGTTTTTTTCAAAGGAATTTTACTATTGGGACTGCATATTTAATTCAAGTTTCAAGAAATCACCATTGATTATATAGGGGAATATTTCCATACTGTAGTAACAAAACAGTATACAAAATACCGGAGCATCATCTTTTGTGGAATGTATCTTTGTTTCAAAACACTGAATGTCAACAAAAATGAACAATATTTGTTTTTTACTTCATGAAGAAAATGACAACAATACAAAGTTTATATCACTATAAATAAAGTCCTTCAGGTGTTCCCTCATTCTTTCTGTACAACACATTCTCTTTAGCTTGTTTAAAGTCTTCATTTGTTACTTTCATCCTTCTCTCTCTCAGAGCTAACAATCCTGCTTCGGTACATATTGCCTAAAAGATACATACATGACAAGTTTATGTGATTTATTATTTGTTAGTGTACTAATAAAATGTATTGGAAACAAAATTTCTGTTTCCTATTCTTTATTGACTGGTTAATTTTACGTTAAGCAAATAGTATTTAAGCTATATTCAGGCCAAGAAGAAATTGAACAAGAAAAAAACCAATTGGGTGGATAAGATGGACCAATGGGCAAAAACTTGACAGCCACCGGTGAAGTACAGAGCTTTGGACCTTTTCTAGTGGCTACAAATTACCTACTCTTTTTTCAAAATCTACAAAAGGTGTTTTTATAGTGTAAGAATTACAACAACTAAATCCTGATTCACCACATGCTTTTTTAAGGTAAAGGGCCATCAATCCTCATTTTAAGCTAACATGCTTTATTTTTAAAAGCCACTTTGTAATGCTTCACCTCAGAAAATACTCATCAGTTGATAATGAATGCACATTATAAATAGGGGTTAATTCTGTTAAATCTTGCATGTATTTACTTTATTTAAAAGTCATGATATAAATATATTCTGAACAATCAATCTTAAAACAAACCTTAATATCAGCTCCTGATAGATCGTCTTTTGCCATAACATAGTCATCAATATTCACATCGTCAGCAAGTGTCATTCTGCTGGTATGTATTGTAAATATTCTTCTTTTTGTTTTTTCATCAGGAAGTGGAAACTCTATTTTTCTGTCGATTCTTCCTGGACGAATAAGTGCTGGATCTAAAGTTTCAATTCTGTTGGTAGCCATGACAACCTAAAAGTTGTAAATGTTTTTCTTTTTGCAGTCAAATTAATTTTTTTAAATAAACATGGTTAAAGCTGTTGTGTTCAAGGAATATTAAAACTAATAGGCAATTTCAATGAATTAAAAAAGTTTATTTCATGTATGTCTATTGAGGATCCACCTCGTCTGAAAGTTAGCAGTAGTTTATAAAAACAGAGGTCTCTAATTAGATACTTACTTTTGTATTAGAATAATGTACATTTTTAAAACAGAACTACTCCTACACCCAATTTTGTGTTATATTGTATACAGGCTTCATTCCTCAATAATCATTACAAAGAGCTTGTGTAAATTTTAACAATAAAAGCAATAAATTACAATAAATTATAGAAAAAATAAATTAAAGGCACTGTACAGCATACAGATTTTATGACATCAATCTGAGTCCTATTTTCTTATTTAAATAGATACACAGAGATTACACATACTGGTATATAGTATGGCTTACCTTAACATCACCTCTAGAATCAAAACCATCCAGCTGATTTAGAAGTTCTAACATAGTTCTCTGGATTTCTCTCTCTCCACCAGAATTAGATTCGTACCTAAGAATATAAACAAGTTGATGATTATCAATTTCGAATTGATTTTACATAATTGAGTTGCTTAAAAGCCTTTTTAAACTAGAGTAAAAACACCTGTGAGCAATGCTCACCATTGATACCCCCCGCTTCACAATTACTTTGAAAATTCAGGTGTTCTTAATTATGAAATTGAAACTTTATCTAGTTAAACGTGAAGGCGAAATTGCAGATAATACATGTAACCCTCCCCAATCCCCCAAAGAATGGCATCCCCTATGTCAATGACAAAGTCCATGTTTTTCTATGGCAAACCTCCAATAATATTCTGATCAAAATGTTTAATATATAGTGCACAATGGCAATATGTGACCAAGATTCTTTATAAGTTTCAACAAATTCCATTCAGTGGTGTAGGAGGAATTGCAAATAGAAGATGGGTATCCCATTATGTCCATTACAAACTCCATGTTTTTCTATGGGAAACCCCAAATATCATTCCGATCAAAATGTTAAATATCTCCTGCACAATGGCACTATGTGACATGGATTCTGTGTAAGTTTCAACAAATTCCATTCAGTGGTGTAGGAATGAGTTGCACATAAGAGATGGGTATCCCTTATGTCCATGACAAAGTCCATGTTTTTCTATGGGAAACCCCAAATATCATTCCAATCAAAATGTTATATATCTAGTGCACAATGGCAATATGTGACAACATTCTGTGTAAGTTCCATCAAATTCCATTTAGTGGTGTAGGAGGAGTCG
Organism: Limnoperna fortunei; assembly: GCA_944474755.1. Lineage (NCBI taxonomy): Eukaryota > Metazoa > Mollusca > Bivalvia > Mytilida > Modiolidae > Limnoperna > Limnoperna fortunei. Next base: position 24,676,715 of record OX104113.1, on the reverse strand, counting down.
CACATAAGAAATGGGTATCCCCTTATGTCAATGACAGTCCGTGTTGTTCTATGGGAAACCCCAAATATCATTCCGATCAAAATAATAAATATCTCCTGCACAATGGCACTATGTGACAAGGATTCTGTGTAAGTTTCAACAAATTCCATTCTGTTGTGTAGGAGGAGTTGCACATAAGACATGAGGACCCCCTTAGGTCAATGACAATGTCCATGTATTTCTATGGGAAACCCCAAATATCGATCAGATCAAAATGTTTAATATCTCCTGCACAATGGCACTATGTGACAAGGATGCTGTGTAAGTTTCTTTAAATTCCATTCAGTGGTGTAGGAGGAGTTGCACATAAGAGATGAGGACCCCCTTAGGTCAATGACAATGTCCATGTTTTTCTATGGGAATTAACCCCAAATATCGATCCGATCAAAATGTTTAATATCTCCTGCACAATGGCACTATGTGACAAGCATTCTGTGTAAGTTTCATTAAATTCCATTCTGTGGTGTAGGAGGAGTTGCACATAAGAGTTAGGGACCCCCTTATGTCAATGACAAAGTCCATGTTTTTCTATGGGAAACCCCAAATATCATTCCGATCAAAATGTTAAATATCTCCTGCACAATGGCACTATGAGACAAAGATTCTGTGTAAGTTTCATCAAATTCCTTTCAGTGGTGTAGGAGGAGTTGCAAATAATAGAAAGTGTAACGGACGGACGGACGGAAGGACGGACGGACGGACGGACGGACGGACACCATGAACACTATATACCCCCCGCTTTTCAAGCGGGGGGTATAATAATATATATATATATATCCTAAAGGATATTTCAAGCTTTGTGATTTTGTGTAATTTTTCCAAAAGATCCAGTTACAGAATTAATTTGAAAAGGCTTCCCTTTTAATACTAAAACATCTAAATTTATGTTTGTTTGTTTGTTTGTTTGATGGTGTTTAACGCCACTTTCAGCAATTTTTCAGCTATATCATGGCGTCCAGTTTTTATTGGGGGAGGAAGCCGGAGTACCCGGAGAAAACCCCCGACCTGCGGTAGGAAAACTGGCAATCCTTGTCAATTAAGATTGGAGTCGAGTACACCCTGCCTGCAGTGAGAATCGAACCCGCAATCTCAGTGTTGACAGACCACGTGATCAATAGTAGACGAACTACCTTGACCACTCGGCCACCGAGGCCCCCATCTAACTTTAGAATCACTTCAAAATATTTTTTTTAATATTAATGATATATCAGCTTAATTTTTTTTAAATTTCAGATCCATCGTCTAATTAATCTGTATTTTGTCACAATATTGTTTGTAATTTACCTCTTAGTACCAACAGCATCTATTTCATCAATAAAGACAATAGAAGGGGCGTGTTCCTCTGCCACTCGAAACAATTCTCGTACCAACTTGGGACCATCACCCTATTCCAATAAATGAGTTTAGTTTCAATAACATGTTAGTTAGGGCAGACATGAGAACAGGAAAAGTGTCCTTTATGAGCAGGTGCTTTTTGTATCAAGACTAAAATAACGTATCTGACTTATTCAGTGAAATTAGGAAAAGAAACTGTTTTTTCTAGATACCCAGGACAGCAGCTTTACAATTATTATAACAGGTAGGCAAAATACATTACAATAAAGAACACTGGTACTATCAAATGTAATGAGCGAGTGTTTATTAAGTTGATTTCATCAAGCTAAAAGCCTAAAAATGAATTTTTAAAACATCACCACATCCTGAAAAGTCATTTAAAGAGTATCTTAGAATAAAATGTTATTTTGAATTTCATATACCAATAAACAACAGAAATACATATAAAACATAATAAATCTCCTTTTAAAAAAAGATTGACTGCCAGCTGGAGCATATTAAAAAAGTATCTGTTCTAATAAAAAAACTAACCAGATATTTTTGTATTAATTCAGATCCAACAACTCGTAAAAATGTTGCAGAGGTCTGATTTGCCACAGCTTTGGCTAATAATGTTTTACCTGAAATTAAAAAATTGAAATTATAAATATAATGCAGCAAGCAAGTACATGTAGTTAACAGGAAATATGCAACATTGAAATGACAGCAATATTTACATGAAGAAAGAAAGCTTTTACTCATTTGAATTACTACCTGGATATTACTTCTTTATATTTGAGTAAAAAGTTGAAATTAATACACTTTTATACACATATAATTTGAACAAATTTTAAATCAAAAATTTCTATTCCCAGAAGCTATGACAAGTAGCTATACACTTGTAGGGCAAAAATATAGCTCATGAAAAAAATTAAACTAGACAAAGTCGATAAAGTGATCTCTGATACCCTGGCTTTTTAACAAATTTATAAATTTTTTTGTGGACTGTGACCTTGAAATTCGAAAAATTTCCCCCAAAATCAATAGGCTTCTTACCAACCTGAATTATAACAATATCTCAAAGTTTCATTCAAATCAGATGCAAACTTTTTGAGTTATTGTCTGGAAACAACATTTTTGTAAAAATTTCTGACATTTTTTCATGGACTGCGACCTTGAAATTTCCCCAAAATCAATAGGCTTCTTATCAACTTGCTATATAACAATATCCCAGATGGACATGAGGACCACTATATACCCCAGACTCATGTTCTTATCTTACCTGTGCCAGGTGGACCATACAATATAACTCCTTTAGGAGGTTTAATACCCATTTCTTCGTAGTATTCTGGGTGTGTTAGTGGTAACTCTACTGATTCCTAAATAACACAATAAACAATAACTGTGGTTTATTTTAAACTTTTTGCAAATTACATTGATTAGTACTGTCAAACAATGTATATCATAAAGATGTGTGTAAATGCATATAAGGTTAATTTTACATTATTTTATCCCACTTTCCCCGAGTGTTTTTATAATTTGAAAAACAGAAACTTCAACCAGCCATGCTGAAGTCTGACAGGAAAATATTCACTAGGCATCATATAAAAAAAAATATCTGTAAAATTTAATGAATTTGATTTTTCTATATAATATACTTTCAAAACTTCAAAACCGCAAAATTATCATTTATTTGCCTTTAATTTTAGATGACACACTTTAAACAAATTGTATTTTTGTATAAGCACAAAATGAGTAATGTTAATAAAGGACCTACTATACTTCAACCTTTCACAAGTAAACAATAAGGCCTTTGGTGAATATCTTATTAAATTTCAGTCAATCATAAACAAGGATTACCATTGAGCAAGATTTAAAGTTTGGCTAAAAATAGACCTTAAATGTTAATTTTTTAGTAGGAAAAGTACTGACAGATGGAAGGACTATACATAAGAAGTGATGACAATAGCTAGCCTTGACTGTCAGGTGAGCTTAAAATCTGCAATAAGACAAACACGAATGTGATAAACTGTAACTTAACCTTAATTTCTTGAATCTGTTGATCCAGACCACCAATGTCAGCATAAGTTTCTTGTGGTGCTTTTTCTAACTTCATCACAGTAACCATGGGATCTGTGTCATCTGAAAGAACTCCAACAACTGCATGTACCTGAAATATTAACACAAAACACATTTATATACAATTTAATTTTCTGTATTTCAGTAATACTACAGTTTCATTGGCTAACTGTATTTGGTTCAAAATTGTACATGCAGACCTGCTGACAATACTTAAATTACTCTTCAGTCCAGCTTCTAATAATTACCTATGTTTTTTAAGATATTTGTCAATGAAGAAATAAATTTGTTGAATTTAACTTAAAAATTCTGAATTATTTTTAAGGGCTTATATTAATTTATAAATAACCATAATTTACTTGAGTTATTGCTCAACAGATCAAATATTAATCCAAGTATGTCACTCATAAATTAAAGAACTTTAGTGAGCAAGCTAACAATACCCATGCATTCCCATTACATCAAGGTGGTATTTGGTATATAAATTGGTATATTGAACTGACAATAATTATTACAAAGAGTTTCATGAAATCCATGAAAAAAATAAAGCGCTATACAGGCGACAACATTGAATATACCTGTATATGAAAGTTGACCAAGTCCCCTTCACAAAAATATGGCCCCCCTTGACAAATTTCCCTAAAAATCAATCCCATCCAAGCACCTAGTATAAGTAACAATTTTCCAAAGTTTCATGAAAATCCATAAAGAAATGAAAGTGCTATCCAGACAACAACATTGAATATACATGTACATGAAAGTTGACTAAGTCCCCCTCCCAAAAATATGGTCCCCATTAACAAATTCCCTGAAAATCAATCCCCTCCAAGCTCCTACTATAAGTAACAAGATTCATGAAAATCCATGAGGAAAGAGAGTGCTATCCAGGCGACAATAGCATGACACATGGGCGGACTGACAGACGGATGTGTGGGGTATAATTAATACAGAATTGTAAGTAATTTCTTAACTAATATGGAAACTGTATATCAGTACTAAATAATGCATAAAATGTAAGTCAATTCTCAATTCATACTCTAGATGTAAGTTGATTACAAGTAAATACAGTTAATTCTAAAAGTAAATTACTTAAGTAAATTTCAGTCAATTATTAATTAATACAATACATGAAATTAATACCCAAATGGAAGTCAGTCCTGAATTAAATGCAATTCTCTTCAGAAAACAATGTCACTTCTTAATTAATGAAGTCAATTTTACCGTAGATGCTAGCTTAAAAGTCGGTCCGCATATAAGTCGGGGGGTCTTTTTGGGCCTTAAAATCTGGTGTTTGCTGTTGACCCTCGTAGACGTGTTGACATGTGGTCAGAATCAAATAAACATTCCAAATTTGTGAATATAAATCATTATATCAGTAAGACTTCTTGTTTATTATTTGTTTCTCGTGTTTTATGAGTTAAATATCGCTTGTCATTTATTGTAAGTGGTTTGTTTACACTAGTGTACACATGTTTTGAAAATGTAAACGTAATTGCGTAATTGTCTCCCTGAATTTGCTATGACTAAAAACCATAAAAAGACAAACACAAGTAAATATACAAATATTCATTTTCGTAATTATTTAATAGTTAAAGCGGAATTTTTTAAAATAAACCAAAGCTAAAATACAAAATATAAAGGAATATGGTTTGTAAATTAAAACAATAATTGATGAAAAAAACGAATTCTGTAGCATATATGTATTAGTTAGTTTATCTTGATTTTCGGTTTTTAGTTGTATCATGACATCACCGGATGTATTATGCAATACATACAAATAAATTGATACTTGTGTAAACAGTGGTAAATACAAATGGAAATATGGAAACTGGATAAAATAAACAATACACAAGTAAAAACAATCTTTATTAATGTCTTAAATATACTTTATTTAGCATAACTAATCACGTATCTGTCTGTTTTCGTCTTTACGGTTGGTGATCTATGTACGGCCTTCAAACTTCGACCGGAATTCTTTCCTCTTGTTATATGACTCGCTTATAAGTCGGAAACCTTCTCTAAAACCAAATTTTAACTCCCAATTTCCCGACTTATGTGCGAGTTTGTACGGTAGTCAGTCAATATAAAAGTAAATGTAAGTTTTATTCAATTCATTATTCTATTTTCCCAATCTCCATGCAAAGGATTCTGGGTATCCTACGTCAACACAATCACCTCTGCCATACCACTGGTTGACATTGTGAGAGATATCTCACATAGCGGAAACGCTTCGCGTACAAATACAGTCATTTCAATGTAAAACTATATCAGTGTATAAACAGACCATACAAAAATAAATAAGATCTCGTATATTATTTTACAAACATTGTTCTTTGTTTACAAACGTCACGGGCAGACAACATATATAGTCACGCAGTAAATGGAAGATGACGTGTGGCAGAGGTTATATCTGGGAACCAGTTATGTTCTCTGTGCCGGAGAGTGCTATTTTTCATGCAAAATTTATTATAAAACAGTCATACAAGTATACACAAACTAAAATTTTGATGATGATATGCAATGATAAAAGTCACTCCTGCAGCTCTGGTTTCAACATGTGTTAACTGAGGATACTGAAAGTATAGAACAATAAACAAAAATAAATCATTATTACCTTGTGATTCAGAAGAACAGAACAGCCAGGTTCTAGTTGGTCTTTATCTACAAAGGACAGGATACTGACATAATGTTCACTGCCCACTGATGTTGAAACGATGGCATGGTTATCATCAATAATTTCCTCCAGAGATCCAACTGACATGGGTGATCCTCTCAACTCATCAACCTTAGTTCTCTCTTCCTGTGTAAACAAAGAAATATGTGATCCAATTTTAACTAAATTATATTGCTTGTGTAATTATATTGCTTGTGTAGTGCTTTGAGCCAATCAATACAAAGCTAACAACTAATTTAAATGAAAGCATTGATATAGAATACACTAGTAATATTGTAGTTCATTATGTATTTACAAAATTGACACTTTACAATACATTGATATGAAATATGTATATTTTGGTGAGAAAAAATTAGCATTAGCAAAGGATTACTGTGAGCTAAAGGTCCCTAATGGTACCCTCACTCTATATCTTCAGTGAGATCTAAAAATAATCCCTCAATAGGGACTGATCTTACAAAAGCTATTGACAAAATTTCAGTATTGTATCATTTCTCATTGCTGAGAAAATGTGACGAAAAATGGTTATGTACGGATCAATAATTTCAGACTGCTGCACACACACAGACAATAAATAGTATACCCTTATCCTCTATTGGGAGAGGGGATATAACAATAACAGATGCAGGCTATGAGTGTTATTAAATATTGTAACCCATTCTGATATCACCTCTTGTTTTTCTTCTTGCGGTTTAAGTCTTTCTTGATTCTGAATAAACTCTTCTTCCATTAAGAGATAATCTTTTATTCTTTCAAGTTTCAGTAATTTTAGTCGACATCTTGTGTGCGGGGTCACTATAAATGAACACAAAATAGCACTAAGTATAACATTTAAACACATCAACAGAACAACACGAGTATGTAACTCATCAGAATACTGTAACAAAATTTTCTCTTCCACAGCAAAAAAATATAATCTGTATACCAAAAAATAATACCTAAAATTATTTGTACAACAGTCATACAAATATTAAACCAATGAAACCACTGTTAAAGCTCGAAGTACATTTACAGACATTCAATCTTACACTAAACTACACACAATTAATGCATTCTGAATAAGCTCTTAAACACTTAACTGAAATGACCAATGCTGAAAAGCCACCACAACAAAAGATTTGTTAATTAAATCTAATAATCTAACAAAATAAACAATATATGTAGTATACTGCTGATTCCTTAGTACAATTTTATCGTTTTTTATGATAAAGGGAGGTAACTTATCATAAAGTAGCAACTTCAGTGCACATTTAATACAAAAAAATGTGCATTTATTTCATTTCTGAATTCCTCAGAAATTTCAGACTTAAATCTAACTTTTCGTATTATTCAAAGCTTTTGTTTTAATTTACTTAAATATTTTTGAGTGTGTATTAGAACAGCAAGCTTTCATAAGCACCTAATATCAATACTGGTGATATATTAGAATTTAAGATGCTGATTTAGATAATTACTAATTGAAGCTATTACTTGTTAAGAACAAATTTAATTAATCCCACCAGCATTTGAATGCCTAATTTAATTTTTAATCAAGTACATATCAATACCTTGTGGAAGTTTACTGGCTGTATCTGGTCCCTTCATCTTTTTCTTCTTTTTGCCAACACGTGTTGGTATCGGTGGCTCATACTTCCTCTTTTTTTCCTGTTATTAAAAATTATGAACAATTTATTATAATACTGTTGTCAACCAATCACAAAGTATTTGTATACACCAAAATAATTTATCGGTTGCTGCCATCAATATAACTGCAACTGTACAAGTTGAACACCTTTCAGACAATACTCCCATAGTGTTTTTGCCATTGCACAGATCGGAATTTGTTAATATTTTTATTCTATTTGTATACAATTTTTGTATGTCACCTTTTTGTAGACTGGCTGTTTAAGGGAGTTAATTCTTACAGAATATTTGCAAAAGATTAACTTCCTTGTTGTGTACATAACTTTTGTCATCTTTTACAATAAATGACATTTTGATAAGATATTCAATAACATCAAGTTTTATAATTCTAAAGATAGTTTTAGAAATACATTGCAAATTATATCATTTAATAGGGTATTATAATTATTCTGAGGATAACACACTGAACTTTTAACATGATAACTGTGTCCCTGAATATATTAACACCAACAAAAGATTATGAAAAGTATAAAATCACCTTGTCATCTTTCTTGTCACCTTGTCCACCCTGACCACCAGACTGCTGCTGTCCCTACAAATACAAACAGAATACATAAGAGACTTCAGTGTTTGTTAAGTGCTTTTATGACCAAATGTTTTAGTTCCAGACATTATAAACACTAGCTACAATAATGTAGCTCCTTTTTCTTTTAATGGACTGGAGTGGTTTTCACAAAAAATCTTAAGTTTTATTCTTATAAAAAAACTTACGATAATCGTAAGATAATTCTTAAGACGTTTTCACAAACGTCATCGTAAGATTCCTTTTGCTCTTACTACAATTTTAAAGACCGATTCGTAGGATTAAACTTACGATCAAACTTACGATAAAAATTACACATAGCAACGTGCTGTAGTACTTTCAATACACATGCGCACACAGTAGTTTCCGACTATTCTAAAACGTGATTTGTATTGTTATTATATACGAAACTTTGTGTGTATTGTTAATATATCGTACTAAACGTTATGTCAGTTCGAGTTGTAATATATATATATATATATATATATATATATATATACTAAACGTTTTATTGATAACATTATACGGATGTTATACTTTAAGTATTGTTATTTAGAATATAAGCAAAAAAATGTTTGAATGTTTGAATACATCTCGAGTATAATGTATGTATTTGATTTATTGTAACTGCGTAAACATGTAAACAAATTTAACGTAAACTTCAACACAGACATAAAACATGTTAAACATGTTGTTTTATGTGATATAATATTGACTATATCAATGAAATTAAAATATTCAAAGTATTTACAATAAAACAATTGCTATCATTTGAAATGAAATAAAATAAAAACAGTTGATTTTGGAAAATAAATATACCCACGATTTATTAGAATTATAGTTGAATTTCAACTACCCTTTCGAGACCCTCAAAAAGTGCATCCGTGTCGTCTGCATCTTTCAAAATGGACATACAACAATCAAAGAGAAAGCCCAATTGGAATGAGGCCGAACTACATGCACTAACCCAAAGTGTGGCTGAAAACATATCATTGCTGCAGGGGAAATTTAGCCTCAGTGTAACTTCTGATGCAAAAAAAAAATGTTGGATGGAAATTTGTGAACGGTAAGATATATCCTCATACATGCAAGCAAGACATTTTTTTGGCTGGTAACATCTGTTTTGATTTACTGGTCAAAGAGTAGTTCTCACCGGCAAGTTATTCTCGCCACCAGATCTTTTGACAATTTTTGTAAAAAAAAGCCATTTTAAAATTGATATAGTTACGTAACTTGTTTTTGGATAGAAGATAGTGAAATCTATTTATAGTGTGAAGCCTTTGCCTTTAATTTCAAAGGGAAAATAATGGCACAAAATCAGCAAAATGGCAAGAATTGCTTCTGTTATTCAAATGGCGCAAACTACTCTCTGACCAGTACCAGTGCATAAAAAATGATATAAAGTGCTGGTAAGGGAGTAGTTTTTCGCCATCTACCAATTACTTATTTTTTCATTCAAACAACCGCCATTTTTAGTTCCCCTTCTATAAAAGTAAAGAAAATACTAGTACTTAATTTTGTGCAACTTCTCATTTGTATTACCCAAAATTTTTTACAAGACTGGAATTACTGTTTGGCATCAACTACAAAATTGTTGACTGAAGAGATTGGACACTTGGTTACAGAACGCAATGCCAACAGAGTTTGTAAAATGTTCATTGGGTAGCGAGACACGGGTAGCAAGAAAGTTGGACATGAGCAATGACTTTCCAAGTCGATGAGTTTTCCTCGTGTAAATATTTACTGCTTAAGAGGTTGATAAGTGGCATCATAACCATCATCAGTTATCATTTATAAATATTAAAAGAATATATATATCCAGTTACCAAAAATACTATATTATTAAGACAATAAGGAACCGATTTATGCTATACATGAGTCTTCTTGACTTACCTCAACTTCCAGGTGTGTGTGCATATTCCCAAAGTATTGACAAGTAGTACAAGTTAGTGCTTTCTATAAGTCCATTTTGCATTTCACAAATATGATCAAATTTTGACACAAGCAAGGATTGACATAGTTTCACGCTGAACGCCATTTGAACACCCACGTCATTAAAACAAATGGGTCACGGGCACTTGTTAATAAAACTCAAAGTCAATAAAGGATCAAAAACTTCCGGAATATTTTTTATTTATTAATATATAGGCAGAAATGTAGCTATTAATGTAGCTAGCTGAAATGTTGTGCAAGTAAACACATACTAAGACTCTTAATTTAGACAATAATTGAACAAATATACACTTTTTTTTTATTTTAACAAAATTTTACAAATACTTTACACAGTGTCAATGCTACAAGTACCACACAACGGGAATTGTACGAGGTAAAAAAGAAATGGCAAGATATCAGAAGCATCGCCAAAAAAAAGGAAGCTGCAAGAGTTAAATCCACGAGACAAACAGGGGGAGGACCTGCTCCCGAGGACAACTGTAAATCGTGGGAACAAATTGTACGTGTATTCTTTAAATGCTTAGTTCTTAAAAATTACATTATTTATAACCTTTTAAAGTTTACGTACAAATCTTATAAGAATATTATGTGTAAATATTTCATTGGAGAATCGCAGTATAAATAATTTCAAATAAGTATTTGAGAGAAGAGCATGTCAAATGAACAAGAAGCTACATCTCTAAACATATTTTCAGGTAATCGGGACATTAAGTAAATCTATGGTGGAAGGAGTTGACGGAGGCGTTGATACGTCAATGCAAGTGTCAAATCAAACAGGTAAATTACAAATACCCAAACTTTACATTGCTTTATCTACACAGAGACTTTTTCCAGGACACGAATTCTTCAAACTCATTAAATCACTGCGCTTGAATATATTGCTGTAATATAGGTTTTTCTTACGTTGTAGAGGGAAAACATTAAATACATTTACATATGTTGAATTTGCTTTTAACGATCATTTTGCCTTTGATGTTTTTTGTTAATACCTTTAAATATATTTTTCGAGTTTTGTATTGGTTTTATTTCAGATTATTATGTTCAGTCTGCGTCAACATGTGCTTTATCTATTCCGGCAACTGGACTGTTATGTGAGACAGCAAGTGTTCCAATTGTTACACAAGGTATGATGTTAAATAGACGAATACTTGTATTGTCAATAACATTTATGTTTTTACTATTACCTTGTATACCCTTTAATGAATGACCCTACAAAACAGAATATTGGAATTTCGGAATTTGGAGAAGTGAGAGGTGAGTCTAGGTAAACACCGAATGTAATGTATATATTTAAAGTTTTACAACTATTTGAAGTCGTTAACGAAATAACATTTCATTCTGCCACACGCGTCATTTTCAAAAAATAAAAACCAACTAGTATAGTACAATAATTATGTTTTTATTGAAACTGTTATTTCACAAGGGTATCACTAAATATTATATAAACATGTATCTTGAAATATTTAGATGAACCTACAGAAACGTCATCCATTTTCTTTAGTTTAATATGAGGGCCTCAGGGAAGATTAGTGTAGCTAACTGAGTTTACCCTCATAAAATAAAGTATTATTATTATTATTATTATTATTATTATTATTGGGAATGAAAGTTCGGATGAAAAAAGAAGGACAAAAAGAAGTAAGCATTGCGTCTTCATTGTCTGTGAATAAATATAACCTGTATATTATTACGTTATAATTACATTATGTTTGCATTTCATTGATATCCGTCATTTTAATCGGTTAATGAAATATCAAAAGAATGCATTTTATTTTCAATTAAAAGTAATTTCGTTAATAGCAAAAAAAACGAACTATATTTACTGCTATAAATCTAGCACAGGTATTATACAGTTTTGTTCCCTTTAGGTTATACAAGTAATAATGGTGACGTCCAGGAAGCATTTTTTAGTTTAGAAAAGGAAAAATATGCAGGGAAAAAGAAGTACCACCAGATGAAACTGGAATATATGGAAAGAATGGTAAAATATCAAGAAGAAATGCTAAGCTTACAGATGCGCTCAACAAGGGCGTTGGAATCAATAGCTGCAACAGTTGGATTGCAATCTGAAAGTTGTCTGTCTCCAATCATAAAATTCTAGATATTTTTTTAAATAAATATTATTTCCTGACTTTGTTAAGTCTGACTACAATATTATAAATTGTGTTTGATTGTTCACTTATTGTTGTAATCATCTCATCCATTTATTATACATTTAAAACCTCTGTACCAACTGGCGGCGTATTCGACACGCCTCATTGTCAATATTATTAACAACAATATCATTGCGCTGGATGAGCTGTACAGGAATATCATCATACAACGGAATGTTGTCTTTCAGTGCTTTGTTGTGTAACCTGAAGCACGTCTCTATAATTTTTACACTTTTAGGGGGGTTAAACTGCAGACTTCCTCCAGTTTTATGCAAACATCTGAAAAATTTAAAAGTACAATCACATTATAAAGACAAAAGTTATTTTCCAATATTAATCTATTTTAAGGTATTAATGATTCTTGTTTTCATGTACATGAAATCCAACATGTCTCCGATAAACGTAGGAATTCGAACATAATATATGATTAAGCAATGAATGTAAATATAATGGGAAATGAACAAACTGTATACCTAAATCGCCCTTTGAGGACTCCAAACGACCAAAATGTCACTTGAATTTTCCATGGTTTTGTACTATACAGATATTCATCCGCCGTTCATAAAATTTAGGATTAAGCATTAAAATTTTACGAAAACAATTTTGATCTATATAATAAATAGGATAATCAATTGGGCATCGTGAATATCCAAAATATGATCACTCGTGCCGCATAAAACATCAGATTAAACTCGTGCCCGGAACAAGTTCCGCGCACTCGTTTAATCAGATGCGTTATGTGGCACTCGTGATCATATTTTGGATATTCACGATGCCCAATTAATTATCCTATAAATATAGTTCATGGATGAAAGTTCACATTTGTACAAAAATGGTACACTCTGCTTCTAAATTTATACATTTAATCTGAGCTCTTGTGTTACTATATTTAGGAAAATTATTTATTATTTCTAAACAATGGTAAGAATAAATGAGTAATTGCTCACATTAAAGATGCATTTACAACAGCCTGAACGTTGATGGCATGAAACCCTTTTCTAGAAATAAAGGCAGGTTCATCATCCCCTGACATCCCTTGGATGGGAATAAGGGTTCCGTCTATGGCTCCTATTACATTTGGAAACCCAGCAATTCTAAAAAACCCTTCCTTGGCCTGTAATATTTCAGCCTCTGCTGTTGGAAATTTTATATTATCAAGTCTGTGGCACAAAGCATCGCATACAGAATGTAGACTCCTGGAGGCTGACGAAATGGATATCCCGTGGAGATCTCCGACTTCCGACAAATAGTCACCTTTTGCAAAAATTCGTAATGTTGTCAACACCTAAAAAGCATAAATTTAAAATGTGTTGGGTTTTTTTATCAATTGGTCATTAACTGTTGATTTCAAGAATACTTCTCTAATATACTAGAATGTCATTTTGGAACATATGTGGGCAAAATTTTTTTGGCAATAACATGATTTTTGTATCTTAAATGTTAATATGAATAGGCGCAGCCTAAATGCGAGCATCGAATTAGATGGTTCAAGGCGTTACTTCGGAGCAGCATATAACAGTGCCTATGCATTCCATTGGTGAAGTGACGTCTTTCTTTAATGTGTTGGTGACGTCACAAAAATGTTAAAAAAATACAGCGTTTCTGAGATAGCAAAATATTTGTCGGACATTTTTGTTGTTATTTAAAAATTACACACTTTGTCGATGTCAAAAATAGTTTTGTCTACATTTAAATTAATTTTAGTGCTCGTCTACAATATTTTCTCATGATAGCTCAGCTACCATCTGAATGGTTCTGAATGTTCGTATGGGTGACGTGACTTTTTTCACACATGCATGTAACCGTATAGCTCGCATGTGCGATGCTCGGTATTAATTTCCTAAGCAAAATTATATAACCTTTTATAAGATTTATGTACTAAAGATAAACTTATCAAGTTGATTATTGAACCATATTTTTTTACGAGTGAATTAAGTTAATTTTTTGTGGGTAGCCAAAATTTAGTGATTTTAGTAACTTGACAATAAATTAATTTGAACAGTCGCAAGTGACACTACATGTTCGATAATCTATCCCAATTTAATTTTAGTACACCATTTTCTTACCTGTAATATATAACTTTTTCTGCAAATATATAAACCAATATGGGCAAAATTTGCAATAAGGACGTGAATTTGAATTAATAAACCTGTAGGTCTCAATGAATTAATTTTAAATAAAATAAATTAAAAATACCCTTATTTTTGCATTATTTTTTTATGCTTATTATACGAAACAGAGGTAAAGTTTAATTTGACCAAAGGAGTTTTAAGACCCATGTTTCGGATGAGGTTCAGTGAGCCATCATCTTATGTATTCCAGGCCAGCCGACCCATGATGACCTTCAGGTCTTTTATTGGTCAACGCTAGTAATAAATAATTTATTACGGTCGCACTTTGCAATTGTTTATGACGTCATTTTTATTTAGACGTCATTTAATACTTACCTACGTCATTATACGCTGTTTAGAATTAAAAACTTTTACGCTTATCATATTTTTTAATTTTTATTTTATTCACATCAATAAATGTGTTTTACTGAATCAAACTGTTCAATGTTGACATATTTCGTTTTTCATGTAAACTATTGAATCTTGTAGCCAGAATAGGGTCATACTACCTCTGTGACCATCGAATATGGAAAAAGTGTGATTTTGACTACAATAAACTTACTTGAATGTGTGCAGGAATTGCATGAGACCTAGATGTAGGTCTCTCTATGTCTTCCCTCACAAAGTCTGTTAACTCTAATATAGATCGTCTAGGAAATCGGTAGCGGGCAATAAGTTCCCTGTCAGAAAGCGTTTCAAGAACTTCATTTCTATCTCGAAAAACGCGTTCGCGTTGGAATGCCCGCCTATAAAACAATATATTGAACGCAGCCGACATTTTGCACTTACGATTTTTTTTTTGCACTTACGATTAAAAAAATGCACTTACGAGAGGGTAATAGTACTCGTAAAGTTACGACAAATTTTCATCGTAAGTTTTTCGTAAGATATTTTGTGAAAATCAAATAAATGTTAAGTTTACTCTTACGATCAAATTTTATCGTAAGATTTTTTGTGAAAACCACTCCAGGGCTACAAAGAGGTCCCATTATTTGTAATGGAGCAAGCTGGGAGTGATTCACACCCGGGGTTTATGCATATAATAAGCTATTAAACTGTTTCCCTAAATTGCTACAGTAGTCCCCCTATTATAAGACCACCCAATTTGAGTCATGAAAGTAGTGTTACAATAGGGGTGGTCATTCTTGAGGGGATATATACAGATTTATACAGCTTGGTCGATTGATTAGCAGCAAGAACTGTTCAAGAATCACGCAAAATAAATATTTGTATTTTATTATTCAGTATTTAAAAATAAAAAGAATTCATGCAGTTTTTATCTGTTAAAAATGTGTAAATTATGATAATATAACTCCAAGTCTTCTTAACAGTGAATGTTTCTGTTCCTGTTTCATATGCATTTTCATTGTTTTTATCACTTTTATTGTCTGCCCAGGTTCCACTTCATAGTTTATAAAGGTTCCATTTAGTTTGGAAAAATCCAGGTTTTTCTGTTTCCAGTTTCCCAAGTTTTTGTCAATTTTTACATCGTTTGTTGTAAATTTTGATTAATGATTATTTTGGTACATTGTACTACATGTATTATCTCCTTGTTAAATATTTCAGTCTTCTTGTAATAAACAAGATTTCTGTAATTTCTAAATCAAACTGATCTACAATATCCTATTTGTTTTCGTCTTGAATCCAGCTTAAAAATCTTTCTTTTACGTGATTACGACATTTTGTTTACCGGTTGTTGAACTATTTCCGAACTGGTTTACGATAATAAAACCAAATCTCGTTCTATTCCAGACTTCCAAAACAAACATCTGGTCAGTGAAAATGGTCGTTCGTGAGGGGAATTTACGTTGTTGTGTAAAAAAGGTTATTTCACATTAGAAACACTTAATGCATCAGGGTTTTGGCAGGATAAGGCGGGTGGTCGCTGGCAAAGGGATCATATAAGAGGGGGACTACTGTACATATTTTTTTAATGTCTTTGAAGTTTAACTGATATTTGTACAACACCTAAATCGTTAGTTTTACACTTTATTCCAAATCATGGCACTGTTGTCAAAATTTGAATTCCGGAAGTGCATAATTTCTGAGTCGATTTGGTAAAATGATCATCCATATACAGTTTTTATCCTGATTTATTGCATTAGCTGGGATCAAATTTTTACCGATACGATTCTACAATTCTACACTCCACAATTTCAATTTTGTCAACAATGCCATGATTACGAAAAAGTGTTCAAATTATTTAATTAGACATTGTAGAAATGTCAGCTGAACAGCAGAGAAAGGAAAAAATATATATTAAACAAAAATAGCAGTTTAATAGCGGAAAATATGTATAAATGCCAAGAGTGTTTTTTCTCCATTACGAGTAATGGGACCTCTATGTAGCTCCGTCCATAAAAAAATTAAAATAAAGGAGCTACACTATTGTAGCTATATAAACAGATAAACACCTAATTTTTTAAATATATGTACACTGAAGGAAAATATCACAGGGTTGCACTGGGCTTTGCCAATGTCGCCATTTTTTTGGTATCTTAATTGCAACTTGAACTAAATGACCGGAAATCCGACCATAAATCAGTAAAAGAGGTTCTTCTAGATCACTCACACTTATTAAGGTTAATGTTGTACACAATTAACAGATAGTTTATGGCCTGTAACAATTGTTTACCACAGCAGGTGTCAAAAGCATCTTGCTACACTGACAAAATGCACATTTCAAAGAATGGAAGTCTCAAAATAGTAAAAGATAAAAGTTTCTGAAAAGTTTTCTTGTCTTTTCTTTAAATAAATACATGACTTTTATGTTTGTTGTTTTAACAATTAAAGAATTCCATAGTTACAATCAAAATATCTTCATATAAAATTAAATATTTTAATTTCTTTTAAATACTCAATACATGAGCAAAGTTGGTTATTTTGTATAACTTGGTATTTCAGCACGTGACTGATTGTGACGTCATAAGATGTATTTATGACGTTGACTATACATGAATTCTTCCGCAAACAACAAGTGACGACACTAAAAACATTGAATTGCAAATATGATTTGCTAACTTGTAAAATATTGTTCTCGTTATTCTCCTTTTACTATGGAATTTAAAATATACGGTTTGTTTAAATTGTTGGTTAGATTATTGGATATAAACAACTTTGGGTCGATTTATTTGGATCGATTTACGCTGCAAAATATTAGTAAACCGCTTCGTGGATAATTCAGCGTAAATCGACCCAAAGTCGTTTTATATCCAATAATCTAACCAACAATTGAAAACAATCCTTAAATATTTTATACACAAAAAAGTATAATTCATAACAAATTCCTAAAAATTAAACAATAACCAACCACAACTTTAAAAAAAAAAACATAATACAATACTCGAATATATGGGTACCAGACAGTTTGGCCCTCAGACAATTCAGACCCTTACAATTCGGACCGTAAATCAGGACTATTCGGACGGTTTTTATATTAAAAGTGATAAAAATTAAGTAATAATAATATTAGATAGAAAAAATAATAAAACATTGCATTTTTCCGAATAATTGTTACCAAATGAAGCAATTATCCTTATCGACACTTAAAGGGAAACTTCGCGAAAAAATGAAAATTTGATATGTTATTCTTCAAATAAAAAGAAATAAAATTGCCTTTTGATGTTTTATTGTATTATTTACCGTTACGCTTCTAGAGTGGATTAAAGGTGGTGAAATTTTGTGAATGGGGGCTGCCATATTGACAGTATTTTATCACGTGACTACGTTTGTGACGTGATAAATGTAATTATCCAGTAAATATGATAAATAATCCAGTTTAAAAATATGTTTTTCTGCCTTTGCTCTTTGAAAAATATTAAAACTGTGGCGATGACTAATAACCAGCTGACAACATAAGATTACCAAATACGTCTTAATGTTTGAATGATCTTTGTATTAATAAAAGTATTTTTAGACACAAATTTTAACCTGTCTTTATTTAACTCAGATAATTACCTAAATAATAATTGTAATAAAATATCAGTATGGGAAACGATTTTCTTTTCCAGCTCGCCATCCTGGCCAGTACCAAAACAATAGTACTTGCCGAATTTATGATCTACTAGCGAGTAGGTTTTCAAAGTTACTCGCCAACATACAATATCAATACAAATGAAATAACATAAACAACCATGTTGACACTGAGAGCTAGTTATTTTATTCAATTCGTAATCTATACATATTTTCAGCAGTCTCCAAAAGAGCCATAACCCTTTTGTAGGCCTGGTGAACTGCAGTCTTCATTTCATCACCAGTTTTCCATAATTTGAGTTTACATTTTGGCACTAATAGCACTTTTTGCTATACAAAAATAAGTACTGCATTTCCGACCTTGTAACCATTAATGAAATTGGTCTGTTAACTTCATTTCTTTTAATTCCGTAATAATTTTAATTTCTAACATCATATTTCACCTTAGATTAGTGGAAAATCTATATATTTTGGTAGAATAAATTGTTTTACATAAAGAAATAAAAAATAAAATTATGATTATGGTAATCCGAGATAGGGATTTCCGCAAAGTTTTTAGCCCTACCGGTGTAAAAACCGGAAGTTAAAACAAGTTTATCGTGGTCAAAAATTGTTTTGTTTATAATTAAAATGAAGTTAATTACTCTTAAAAACGAAAGAGAAACATCGCGAATAACATCGTTAACGCTCAGTTATGGTACATTTATCATCAAGTAAGCCTGGATTGTTACATTTTCTTAGAACTCGCCAGATAATTTCAGCTCGCCAAACTGACGAGTAGCAGTTGATCTGAGCTCGCCAAAAATCTTCTCTACTCGCATTGGGCTAGTTGGCGAGCGGTCATTTCCCACACTGAATATATATTTGTATATTTATTATTTTAATATAAAAAAAATCCATAGACAAATTTGCACGTCTGGAAACAGCAGTTGTACCTGGACGTGAAAATTTTATTGGTAAATCATTTCACATTTTTCGAAGGGTAATTAACAGAATTAGCAGGTAAACAAACAGGATGTTTATTGTAATTACTAGATCATTTAACACCGACTTAGAAGTATGAATATTCGGACATTTTCAAAAGCTAATCAGATTGAAGGTTAATCATGTACTTCGAAATTAGAACGGCATGCCGCCTCCTGCCAAGGACAGGTATGATTTGAATACACCGAAGTGTCAGAACACAGGATGTATATAAGATTTCGAATACCTTTAGATGCCATGTCAGAGGAAATGTAAAACTGACACGTTGACTCAAAATATACACATGTAAAATTTTGGAAACTGTGTTACGCACACGCACAATAAATGTACTAAACATGAAGTGAAATTTTGATGCGCCAAAACATGGAATTTAAAAATAATTCAATTAATTACCTTTTTTTCTAAAATCAACTTCGCAAAGATTTTATATAAAAAAAAAGTTTCGTTCAATAAGTTGCATAATCTGATTAAGTCGAAAAAAATAATATGTATAATTTTCAATTTAATTAATATTTATGGACAAAATTCAAACGAATATTCGATGAAAGATGAGGTCACCATACCATTAAACTATCCTCCATTTAATTCTGGAAAATGATATTCGCATGAAGTTGTTCCTGCTGTGGACATAGTCTTAGTAGAAGTCTTTAAACTGGTTAACTATTTGTTACACAAATCGGGGTTTTTTTTTAATGTTTTTGTTTTTTTTTGCTTAGATCAGGAATACGAAACGTAATCTTGCCACCACCTTGTCTTATAGCACAACCTTCTTTTATTGACTGTTTTGCGTTATTATCATACGGCAACTATAAGGTACTTGGATGTCCAGGGATCTCTAGTATCGCCATCTAGTGACGAGATGGTGACATGATGGCGGACCTCCATAAGTGCATTTTTTACACGGTAAATTAAATGTAGAAACTTAACCATTGAAAATATAATAAAACATCAAGAAGCAAAAGTGTTTCTTTTTATTTGAAGAATAACATATCAAATTTTCATTTTTTCGCGAAGTTTCCCTTTAATTGCCTTAAATTTCTCTTAATTATCCCATTTAATTAATTGGTTTATGTTTTTCAATTTAATATCGTAAAATAATTAGACTGAACTAGTTAAATGAGATAAAAGTCAATTAAGTGTTGTTTATGGTTATCATTTAAATTAATTAAACAGAAACATCAAAGGATTTCAGCGTGTATGATTCCAGACGACAAGTGCTCACATACAAAGCCAACAAGCCCAAAAGTAGCAGAAAAGCCAGATGAATACCAATTCAGATCAGTTTTAAGATTCAGAAGCGAAATATTGCCTTTAGATCATTTTTTCTTTTACTATATAACAACATAGTAAAAGAAAAAATGATAATTTTTCTAAAGGCAATATTTCGCTACGAGACATGTGAGAATGGTAACCAAACAAGTAAATATATACAATAAACTCATTTATTGACATTTTATTTATTTAAAAAAAAAATTATCCTGACCCCAAGTGCCTGTGATATTAATTTTTTTCTGAAACAAGTGCCTGTGTAATAATGCTAGATACAAAAGTCAACTGTAGATACAAACCTTATACATAACAACAAAAATAAAAAACAAACAAACAAAAACATGCAAAAGTCGGCTGTAAAAATTATTATTTTTATTCATCAGGGGTCACCACACTCTTAAAAAGTAGGGAGAAGTGACTTCTCCCTGGCAGCCAAACAGGGAGAAGTCAGGCCCTGATAGGGAGACTTCAGGAGACAATAGGGAGAAGTCAGGGGGACCGTACAAATAATAAATTTTGCGTTAGTTAACATATATTTTTCATTATTTACAGCAATTTCCAGGATTATTTCTCTTGTGTTTTAAACCATAACACACATAAATTCAGTTTTATTTCTTTCTTTTTCATTATTATTCATGGTAAGCACTATCAAACAGTACATAACCTTTATCATTAATCAATGAAAAAAACACCAGATATAGGGACTATTTTTCTATCTACTTCAGTACTTGTAGCCATACAAGGTATTCACAAATAAAAATAGATCAACAAAAATATTTGTATATGTGTAGACATAAACTTCATTCATGAGTTCTTGTATCATAATATTCCTAACAGTTTGTTATGAACATGCCATGTTTAACTTATCAAATTTCCAAAGAAGATAGATAGAATAACATTACATTAAACACAGAAATAAATCTTTGGTTCAGCACACTTCCACTTGGATAAAGTTGTGCTGATCCAAATTGCTCCATGGGACACCCATCTACAGAATTTATCATAATTACAATATATCTGTATTCTTTCATGTGGAGCTCATATACTTATCAAAGAAAATTGTTAAAGTACAATGCTCTTTGAAAGAACTGAAGTTTGACACCAATTTAAAGTGTTTGTTCATCAAAAAAATTACAATTTTTCATTATGGGCCGTTGTACATTACTTTTCTTCGTCGTTCACTTCCGGTAATTAGTCACATCCGGTAAATAAACAAATGGCGCGTAATACATTTTAGAGACGTAAATCGTTTGAAAATATGTTAAATACACATATTGTTTGCCGTTCTTTATTGGAATTACACATTTACTGATAAATTGGTAGTACGGGTGAAGTATTTGGACCAGATTAACAAGTATCTTATGTGAACCATTGGGCGACTTGAGGGAAATGGCAGGGCGACTTCGATTTCGCTTTTTAGGCGCCTTAGGGCGACTTCAGGTACTAGTAGGGCGACTTTGTCGCCCACTTCGCCCAGTGTGGTGAGCCCTGATTCATTATAAAATGGTCCGAATTGTCCTGATATACGGTCAGAATTGTCAGGGTCCGTTTTGTCTGGGCGCCGAATTGTCCGGCATTCGAATATATTTTATATACGAGTATTTTATTGTTGTCCCTATATCATCAGTGGTTACATACACATATATAGAGAGATGATATACCAGAGAACGAGTCAATTTCTGCAAATCATCATGCGCTTTTAAAAACCACCACTTCTACCAGTTAATTTCCGCAGTCATGTTATTATTATATTTCAGATTGAATTTCTAAAAATTTCTAAAAATTAATTAATTTTATTCTTTGTGTGAATGGAGATAAAACTGTGCAATATTTTTAAAATGACTGGATTTAGTTTCTTTCTTACTTACCATTGCTATTTTTACCGGAAATGTTTTTCGGTACAATTTAAACATGCGCAGTTCAAGTGTAATTGAAGATTTCCATAATGACCAACACCAACTTTCCATTAAAAGAGCAATGGCATTACCCTAATTTTAACATATAAATATAATGGGAACATTACACGACAAAAAACGCAATTGTTTGACAGCCACATTTTATTATTGCACATTCCCATTGACTAAATAGTCCATTCTACTACAAAAAATGATCAATTGATGTTAATGGAACACTTTGTGTGTAAAAACACCGTGGTTTACATGGGCTTAAGATGAGAATTGAGGCATGGATATATTTAGATAATTTACAACTACCCTATGATATATTTTTGGATTAAAAAAGCTACTTTTTCATATATTTTTGGAGAGCTAAAAAGGTGACCTATTTGGGCCGCACATCTGAATTACCTCATGATATATACCAAGTTACACCCGCACCCCCGGCCCGTGAGTACAGCCGGTAACCAGTCATTTCTACCCATAACTAAATCGTACCATAATTAAAACCATTTCGTACCATAACCATTTCGTACCATAGCCAGTTCGTACCATATAGGAAAGTGTTTTAAGACAATTTCGTACCATATGGGACAGTATAATATGATACTTTCGTGGATATTTCTTCATTTGCATACTTGGTCCAGTTGTCAAATATTCTTTGTAGTTTTGCAGCGTTTTCTCTGCAGTGTTTACCTTCGGACACCAGTCGAGAATTCAGCGGCAACAGGGATGTTTCTTCTTGAAAACGTGGCGCTAGCATGTATAGACCTATTTGATGCCTGAACCTGCTTTTTCCAAATTCTATTTGTTAATTAGGTCCATTGTTTCGTTAAAAAAACGCTATCACAATGATTCCATTTACATACAAATTGTATCTTGGGTTCCACTTTTACCAAAGCAGATGGTTAGTAAAAGGATGGCTTCTAAGAAAACAGTGACAGTCATTATTCCTTTCATATCTGATTAATGAATAATAAAGCGCTTTTTGTTTACACAACACATATTTCATTACTATTCAGAATGCTTAACATTTGTTATAATGGTTACTTTTAATGAACTTTCTTGCATGTAAAAAAAATAATTTCTTTTGTCTCTCGTACAGCCAACGCTATCGATGATTATGACTAGTGAACACGAATCCAAGTGAAAATATTCATAGTAAGCCGGCTTATCAAATATAAACAAAAACTGTAATATAAAGCCATTAAGACGCTTTTAATTGAAAAAAACCCATATTTAAATATGTAATAAAATATCGCCCGCATGCCTAGCCAATAAAACCCTTGGCAGTGCCTGTCTCTAACTAGAAATCCGTTGAGTTACTTATTTTCCTGTTTATATGAAAAATCAGAACGAGGAAAGTATAAAGCAATGAACTCAATCATTAGAAGGCCATAACTATTGATTGTTTAAATTGTGTTTTAACGTCACTCTCACCATTTTTTAGCCACATTTTTGTATTGGAGGAAGATACAGGATTACCCTTAAACCCCCTCCCCGACCTTTGTAGGTAGGAAAACTAGCTATCAGTGTCAATTAGGATTCCTGAGTCGAGCACACCCTGTCTGCAGTAAGACTCGAACCCGCAACCTCCGTACTGACAGACACGTGATAGAAACCAATAACTAAGTTCGATATTTGATAATCTTTCATAAACGTGAATTAAATATACCTCTAGTAAACTGACTTACCACGAATTACGTATCTTGAACTCATTTTCATTGATAGCGTCATTTAGCTTTTATACATAGTTGTTAGATCGTAATCGTTGCTATGTGATTTCCCCTTTTTATAAACATATAACGCATAATCCAAGATTAAGACCACTGGATATTAGACCCTATTTATTATTATGACTAGTTAGCATGAATGGAAGTTAAAATATTTATAGTTAGATGGCTTTTGGGCATGTTAATAACTAAATAGTCTGTAGAATCATTTTGAGGTGTTTCTTGTGTTTCTGCATCATTTATATATTTATATATAATGTGAGAATCAGATGGTTAAAAAATAGCATTAAACATTTCTCTACCATCCCCAGATTTACTCTAAGTTTTACACATTTTTGTGATTCTATGTGTAATATTGTCCTCCTTGTTAACCTCTTATCATAAATAACACTACTACATAGTACTACCTTTTAATTGTAACGAACCATTAGTACAATTTTATGGATATTTCGTACCACTTTGGTTATTCGTGAAAATAAATACAAGATAAATAATTCAAAGTTAGTCAGCTGCTATGGTGTAACAATACGTATCTATCAATACGTATAATTATGATTATCATTAATAAACAAAATTTGAAGGTATTAATTTATAGTAAGCCAACGTACTATTATATGAATAAATAATCGATCTATGATTGTCAGTCATAACGTGAGTTCGAGTATATTAGCCTATAGTAAGCGACTAGTAAGAGAATCCTCTGCCGTCCAACGCTTTTTTTGCGTGGGACGTCAGAGAGCTCTCCATAAGCAAAACAGCGGATTTTGCGACACAGGTCTGGGTCGGCAAATTTCATCGTGTCCAGATGTTAACAAACATTTTCGTCCATATATCATTCGCTTCTTTAGATATTTTTCTCTATGAATATAATCAGCATACCTTCAATCAAAATGATTTAAGTCCATTTCTAAGCTAATTTCCATCGATAGCCTCACATTCCGACATTTCACTTTTATTTTGAACAAAAAGTCACGTGACAACAATGTGACTTAAATCCAGTGCTTAAATTAGCTTCAATTAAGCTCTCTGACGTCCCACGCAAAAAAATGCGTTGGACGGCAGAGGATTCTCTGACTAGTAAGCGACTTACTATGATTAATTTATAACTTCAATTAATGTTCACGGGTAGACATCATTCGCTATCATATGTTTAGCCGGTCATAATTTTAAAATATAGTTATAATAATTATCGGGGTGTTCTAATCCAGGGGTAAATACATCCAGCGGATGGCATCAATGGGTACATGTAGATATTTAAAAAAAAACATATCGGGGCCTTAGAAAACTGGAAGGCATGACAAAATGATATACACGCAGCGGTCAGGGTTTCGTGGACACATGTGGACACAAAAACCCTGACTTGTGAGGATGATAAATCTGTATATTATATTATGTCAACAAAAAAGTTTTACATCGCATTTTTCTTACTTTTTAAATTACTCAAGTCTTTAAAATTTGTTGTTTTGATTTACATATATTACGTACAGACGATGATATATAGCCCCGGCCGTAACTAAAAGTTATATATTAAGTCGATGGACGAATTTCATACGAACAAAATGTCGGACTTTTTACTAAGCATAGGAATTTTCCCTCTTAAAATTGGTCTTTTTACCTTTTTAACTTACATTGAATATCCTTGAGCACCGTCTCTTTGTGTCTATTGTAGACCTACAGTCAGCTATGTCAACTTATTACTTTTTATATGGGTTTCTAAACCTGACAAACTGTCAGCCTGCACTGGACACGAGGTGGAGTGGGTGTACATTGCACACACATCCTTGAGCACCGTCTCTAGACCTACAGTCAGGTCAACTTATTACTTGTTTATATGGGTTTCTAAACCTGATAAACTGTCAGCCTGCACAGGACACGAGGTGGAGTGGGTGTACATTGCACACACATCCTTGAGCACCGTCTCTAGACCTACAGTCAGGTCAACTTATTACTTGTTTATATGGGTTTCTAAACCTGACAAACTGTCAGCCTGCACTGCATACGAGGTGGAGTGGGTGTACATTGCACACACATCCTTGAGCACCGTCTCTAGACCTACAATCAGGTCAACTTTTTCTTGTTTATATGGGTTTCTAAACCTGACAAACTGTCAGCCTGCACTGGACACGAGGTGGAGTGGGTGTATAGTACACACACATCCTTGAGCACCGTTCCTTATTGTCCTCTGCAGACCAACAAACTGTCTGTAATAAATATACTTCTATTTTTACCTATTATTCTATCTTATTATCTCTATTCATCTGTTCCCTTATGTTATATGGTCTAATTTATCCTTCATATTTCATTTACTTGTTCTCATTAGAACACGTGTTCCTCGTCACCTGATAGATATTAGTGCACATTTTATATTTCTGTTTCTGGTACGTTGTAGATACCAATTTTGGCTTTTATACAACGGAGTGGTGGGCGCCACGGTTTTATTGGCATGCATGATTTCGTAGGGCGGTCTTGAAGCTCTCTACGGCATCTGCATGCACGACACTTTCTTGTAGGCGGTTCAAATGTATTGTTGTAGCGCACGTTGTTGGGGGCTTTTTAGTGTAACATGAAAATCTGTTTGGTTTTGAGACTTATAACGAATGAATAAAGCGTCAATAAACTACTATAATTTAGTTTTCGATTGAAACGAACTATATCCGTCGTTTAGGCAATTAAGCTACTCGAATTGTAGGAAAATAATATATGTTTTACTAAGATTTACCCAGAAATCGCGCTGTAAATTGTAACAAGAAAAGCAAGAGCAGGTCTTTTGAACCTTCAGAACTTATTTATTTCGCCACTTATTTTCTTGAAATTTGGCATATTTGTTAGATGCCCAAAATAGTCTGCGTCAACATTTTTCCGCATAAAAATATGACGTCATTATATAGTATGATGACGTAATCATAATTCTGAATTTCTGTAAATGTCAATGCAGAGACTAAGGAAGCTGCATTTTGGTAGGTTTTATTTTCTGCTTTAAAATTATAAAATTGAAAAACACAAACTTGCAAAAATGCGTTTTTTCTTAACTTTAATTTTTGCCATTTTGTAATATTTTTATTCACGTATTGTGAAAGAGCTATACATTGAACCATGTCTAGTCACGTTTGTTACGAACACATTTTTACAATTTTTTACCGATTTATTACAACTTTTGACGTATTGGCCGCACTTTTAGTTCACACTTTGAAAAATGTAATAACATTTTAGATATGCGTTTTTTCTTAACAATTTCTCCAAGAAATTTTAGAGTGCAACATACATTTTTGTCCAATTTACACGAATTTTTCTATGTCTAGTCATTTTCGTTACCGCGACATTTTGTTATCATATTATTTTGACGTCAAGCGAAACAATCTTTTCTCATATTTTATTCTTTCAGTAACAAAACGCAACGAAATCCCTTCGAGCTAATTAAGTGGCCGCGCAAAATTCAACACACAAACTAAGGCAGACACAAACGTAAAAAAGACAAGAGAAAGAACCAATTTAAATGTGCTCATAAAACGTAAAATAGGTAATTTGACGTAACGTCAAAAAGGCTAAAATGATGTTACGTTAAGGGGCCCCAACAACGTGCGCTACGTCACTTCTATGAGTGTTCGCACTGTGGCGTTTTGATAGTCGGTATAACTATTGCTTTGGTGTTTCTGCAAACGATCTTATTAACTATGTTTGTTGTTTCGTGATTACTATATTGTTTGGGTTTTATTGTTCTCCTTTGTTTTTGAAAACTGATGACTTCCTGGGTTGGCATTGCCGGCACCAACCCCTCAACCACCTTGTACATCAGTATCAGTCGAAGGCTTTGTCGTCGCTCTTCTAGTGATTCAAGTTCTTGTTGGCTCTTGAAGTTTGAGATGGTACCAGGTTCTCTTGTTCTGTAGTCTTTTTTATGAATCTGGTGGCTCTGTTCTTTATCCTTTCTAATTTGTCTATGTCCCCTTTCATGTATGGATTCCAGATTGTTGCTCCATATTCCATGACAGATCGCACTAGCGCGATATAGGCTGTTTGTCTGCAGTTTTCTGGGACATTTTTAAGGTTTCTTCTGATGAAGCTTAGTGTTGCATTGGCTTTTTTACACACCTTGTTGTTGTGGATTTTCCATTTCAGATCGTTGGATATTTTGAGGCCAATAGACGGGTTGTCCTCTACTTCTTGTATGATATTTGTTGTTGAGACGATAGAATTTTGTTTTTTTTCTGTTTTTTTTTTTATAGACATGATGTAGCACTTCTTTGCGTTATAACGCATGCCCCATTTTTTCACCCCATATTTCTAAGTTTTCTAGATCAATTTGCAGCTTGTCTTGATCTTCCTTTTTGTTGATGGTTATGTATAGTAGGCAGTCATCAGCAGTTGATGGTTATGTCAGTAGGCAGAGTCTGACAGTTGAAGAGACTGAATCCGGGAGGTCATTGATATAGTAGAGAAATAGGATAGGGCCCAGTACTGTGCATTGTGGTACTCCTGAGTCTACCGTGGTCTTTTCTGAATATTCTCCCACTACTACGGTTTGCATGGTTCTTGTGGTGAGAAATTTTTTTTAACCATGTGTGAGTGTTTCATTGTATCCCGTATTGGTGTAATATATAGTAAAGATTTGTAACCAAGTTTTTTAAACTTGTAACCTGTTACAAAAACATCTGTTCTAATTGAAGGACTTTTTTTAGGACGCATATGTCGCCTGAGTCACAGAAGGAAGTATCTAATGCATTCATATTCATATTTATGCAATGTGTACACGTATAAATTTCATTCATTTTATTAACAGTAATGTCTGTATTGTACATCTTATAAATGTTTTATATACCATTGCCCTTTGTGGTACCTTAATCGGACCAATAAACAATTTGAATTTGTAATTGTCCCTGGATTTTCGGCTCTTGTTGTTCGGTCGGTTTCCTTTGCTAGTTTGCATCATACCGGTATTACCGGGATATCTGAATTTGTACTTACTTCACTTGGCGTAAACTATAAAAATATCATTCTCGGAATATCAACTGTACAACAGTAGAACAAAGTGTGTAGTCTTCACTAAAAGAAACTCTATCGATATGCGTTGTAGATTTTCTAGTATGGAATGGAAGTGTCATTCATCCTCTCATGGCTTGTAGACTGTCCCTGATCCTCTGCATATTTTATATTCCATTTTGGTTTTTAGTTAAATCTATGTAACAAAACCATGGCAAAACGAAAGTGGGTTATCTTGTGAGGTAGAGTTATTGTTTCCAAGTTATTTCAGTATATGAAGTATTATAGTTTTCGTTTTGATGTGAGAACAGAGTTTTGAAAAATTATAATTTTACCACTATAATTACCACTGTTTATTTACATAACTAACAACTTATAGAAAATACCGACATTTGAACTCTTAACCTATACTGTAGTGTAGAAAGTGAAAGCGAAAGTCGATTTGTTAACGGAATTTACTGAAACTGCAATCCAAATAAGTTACAACGTGGCATTTGAAATTCGCACAAAGACTCTTATTTTATCGCAAATTCATAATGGATCAACCACAAAATAACCAAAACGCCGGAAGGAACAATCATAGTGGTGGTTTTACAAGCAGTACAAATCAAAACTATGGCGACAGTTACAGAAAGGATGGTCGAGATAGCGGATACTATAAAAGGTTTGACAAAGAAAGGGGCAGAGGAGGGTTTGGAAGAGGGAGGGGCAGTGACAGAGGAGGGTTTGGTAGAGGACGAGACAGTGACAGAGGAGGTTTTAGAAGAGAATGGGACAGTAAAGGAAGGGGATTTGAAGGAGGATGGAACAACAATAGAAGATATAACACGGAAAACAGAAGTAATTATACACCTGATAATAGGCAGCACAGTAACAGAGATGATACCTGGTCCTTAGACAAAGGTCAAGGTTATAATCAACCACATAGTACTACTTCTGCTTTCAATGAAAACCATGGAAAAAGCTCATCATATGTCCGTAATGGATCAAGATCAACAGATAAAAATATTGAGGATCATAAGAGAGAATCTAGTCCAGACAGAAATGATAGAGCACGACCTAAAGATAAACAATGGGAGGATCATGCTAGAGATCCCAGTCCAGATCGCAGTTGTAATGTAAATCCTACACAAGGGGCAGAGTCACATGGTCATTCACAGAATAGCTCTTCTTTAGGTCAACAGCAATATAACCAAAATATACATCAGGGCCACATGGAAATTGAAGGAAATCAGCGTTATAATCAAGATCAACAACAACATGGACATGAAAAATATAACAGAAACCAAAACTATGAAGAAAAAGGCCACCATGGGAATTGGAGGGATCAAAATGAAGAATGGAGGCCAAGAAGTGGGGTAAATAATTCATACTCACAATTTTAAGAGTTACATTGTTAAGCTAATTGGGATACAATTTTCTGTAGTAGAATGTTGTTTATCAGGATGTCCAATTGTACTGTGTGGATGCCTTTAAGCATGATTGATACTTTCCAGTGAAATGAAAAACATATCTACATTTCTTAAGACTAGTTTGTATTTATTAACCTATTTGGAACTTAATTAGATTTTGTGCTTTCACAATTATAAATCCTACATTTAACTTGTGTGACGTTTCTATTTATGTATTTAGTTTGTGAGTTTTAGTTTTTTTATATAAATTTGTTTTAAATAGAAACTGCACAATAAATTATATTACCCTTTACAGGCAGAAAAGAATGATGTTCACTTGTCAAAAGCTTTATCATTTCTACTAAGACATGGTGCAGAGAAGCGTGGATATACGCTCATGCCAGGTAATATTAGTTTGAAAATGGATTCGAATAAATGTTTTATGACCAATATTTAATGATTGTACAAGAATATGTAACAAACATTATTCATTGAACATTGAAAATGTGTAGATTCAGCTTTAAAGGGAAACTTCTAGAAAAAATGAAAATTTGTATGTTATTCTTCAAATAAAAAGAAATATAATTGCCTTTTGATGTTTTATTGTATTCTTTACCGTTACGCTTCTAGAGTGGATAAAAGGTGGTAAAATTTTGTGTATGGGGGCCGCCATATTGACAGTATTTTATCACGTGACTGCGTTTGTGACGTGATAAATGTAATTATCCAGTAAATATGATAAATAATCCAGTTTAAAAATATGTTTTTCTGCCTTAGCTCTTTGAAGAATATATAAACTGTGGCGATGACTAATGACCGGCTGACAACATAAGATTACTAAATACGTCTTAATGTTTTAATGATCTTTGTTTTAATAAAAGTATTTTTAGACACAAATTTTAACCTGTCTTTATTTAACTCTAGATATAATTTACCTAAATAATAATTGTAATAAAAGATATATTTATATGATTATTTTTATATATAAAATAAAATTCTGTGGATAATTTTGCACTTCTTGAAACGGCGGTTGTACCTGGACGTGAAATGTTACAGGTAAATCATTAATCGTTTATGAAGGGTAATTAACAGAATTAGCAGGTAAACAAACAGAATGTTTATTGCAATTACTAGATCATTTGACGCCGACTTTGAAGTATGAATATTCTGACTTTTTCAAAAGCTAACCAGATTAAAGGTTAATCATGTAATTCGAAATTAGAAAGGCACACCCCTCCTGCCAAGGACAGGTATGATTTGAATACACGGAAGTGTCAGAACACAGGATGTATATAAGATTTCGAATACCTTTAGATGCCATGTCAGAGGAAACGTAAAACTTACACGTTAACTCAAATATACACAACATGTAAAAGTTTGGAAACTGTGTTACGCACACGCACAATAAATGTTATCAGTAATAATAATTATAATAATAACTATAATAATAATTATAAATGTACTAAACGTGAAGTGAAATTTTGATGCGCGAAAACCAGAGTATTTAAAAATATTTCATTTAATGACCGTTATTTCTTAAATAGTCAACTTTGTAAATATTTTGTATAAAAAAGTTTCATTTAATAAGTTGCTTAATCTGATTAAGTTGAAAATAATAATACGAATAATTTTCAATTTAATTAATATTTATAGACTTTTTTTCCTATCAAACGGTGACTTTTTTCCTGTGACTTTCTTTCCGTT
The DNA here is from genome assembly GCA_944474755.1 of Limnoperna fortunei. Taxonomy (NCBI): domain Eukaryota; kingdom Metazoa; phylum Mollusca; class Bivalvia; order Mytilida; family Modiolidae; genus Limnoperna; species Limnoperna fortunei. The sequence goes on along the minus strand of OX104113.1, from coordinate 24,644,261 downwards.
TACCGTTGTTGCTGCTGTGGAAATAGTCTTAAGTAGAAGTCTTTAAATTGGATAACTACTTGTTACACAAGTCCGGTTTTTTTTTGCTTATATATAGATCAGGAATACGAAACGTAATCTTTCCACAACCTTGTCTTATAGTACAACCTTCTGTTATTGACCGTTTCGCGTTATTATCATACGACGACTTTTAAGGTACTTGGATGTCTAGTATCGCTATCTAGTGACGAGATGGTGACAAGATGGCGGACCTCCATAAGTGCATTTTTTTACACGGTAAATTCCATGCAGAAACTTAACCACTGAAAATATAATAAAACATCAAGAGGCAAATGTGTTTCTTTTTGGTTGAAGAATAACATATCAAATTTTCATTTTTTCGCGAAGTTTCCCTTTAAATGTAATAAATTGCAGAGGCCTTGGAAGCTTAATTTTAATGACATATGCAACAGAATCAGGGTACCTTCCTCAATGTCGATGGTCACCATTGCTATTTAAATACATATTTTTTTATAAATTCTTAATCAAATTATACTTAACTAACTTTAGTACCAAAGACTATTATTGTTTAGTAGTAGTGAACTTTTATTGCTTAGTGCCCATAATTATTTATTGCTGGGATGGTTGACAGGGCTCATTCCATTGACCTGCCAAAAGCTTGACTGGTTGGACGATAGAAAAGGCTGTTTGGGGGTGGATTGTTTGTTAATTATGCTGCCTGGCTGCAGATCTATAGTAGAAAATTGTTTGTAGATTGCTACATTCATTGCATGGTACAGACTGCTTTTGTAGATTTTCAAAAAGGATGGCTCTTTGTAGCAGCTGACAACATCCTCTTAATTATTTGCGTATTGGGGGAAATATTAACATTTTTTGCCCTAACTCTGGCACCAAGTTCGGTGGAATAATGAGAGACCCCTCAAAACGAGCGAAATAATTTCAGTTATATCACATTAAATTTTGGGGGTGTCATGTCAGATAAAATTTTTCACAAATTTAGAAACCCGGAAGGGTACTCGAGGAAACTCACAAACGCCCATAAAATAGTCCAGAAATGGGTTTTGCACAATCAGCTGAAAAATAACCAATAAATTTTACAAATTATATAAATAAATTTATTTATCAATTCTATATGAAACTGCTTTTTAAATACAGCTCTAATATCTAAATTCCATTGAATAATAAATCCACTGTCCATGCTACAGCTAGGCGCAGCCAAATATCAAAATGAGAACTAATTTCCTCTCCCTCAGTCAAAGGTCATTTACAGAGCCGTTGTCAGCTGCAAAGACAAAAGTCTCTGTTTCTACCCAATACTTTTCATTATCAGTCAAAATGTTTTGCCCTTTAGTGCTGCCCATTTCCGGTAACAGCTTTATTGCTTGACAATTTCTCATTTTAAATATAGCAATAATACTGCCTGCTGGAAGTTAAGTGATCATCATTCAATAAGATAATTTATTATATACTTAGTAATAATGTTTATTTTTGCATATAAGAAAGAGACCACAACTGTGGTAAAAAATTATTTATGTATGAGCAACACACGACAAAGAGGGCATGTCTTGAAGGGCTCTTCCAATTACAAAACTGATAACTCCCACCGGAAAGCTATTGGCTATGATGTATTAATCTTATAAATAGCCCCACACGCTATAATTGTCCATCGCAATATATTGTGTGTTACATTGATGGAACAGCCAGTTTATGGCCAAAATGATGTTTTCTATAGGTACGTAAATATCATAAATGTTATACAGCAAGTTTCACCAAGTTTCGCATAAGTAATAGTAACTTGAAAATTGAAAAAGGGATACATAATAAAACACCATTACATAAACGTTTATGCCCATTGTGTAATATTGAAGTTGAATATGAGTTTCACTTTTTAATGAGTTGGCCATGTCTTGATAATCCTAGAAATGTATTTTTCAAGAAAATAACAGATATTGTTCCATCAATCTCAGATATGAGTATAAATGATAGATTTGTGTTTATTCTCAAGGACAAAGATGTAGATTTGTGTCAAATATGTATCGATGGGTTATATGAAAGGTACAATTTGAGCACTAGCTTAAGAAAATAGCGCTTTTATATTTTTACATCTATATAATACATATGTACTACATGTTGTAGTAGTTGAAACTAGTAAAGTCATTTTCATTTTTGTTTGTCTTTAATACATTGAATTTGAATTTATATTCATAGCACCTCATCTGAACAAATTATTAGTATTTTTGTTTCTATGATATAAACACTGTTATTGTTAATGTATATGTGTTGGTAATAATCCATTTATTTTGGATTTTAAACCAATGAAGAACTAAACACTGTTATTGTTAATGTATATGTGTTGGTAATAATCCATTTATTTTGGATTTTAAACCAATGAAGAACTTTAGAACTTTAGAACTTTAAATGTACCTTAATTGTCTTATTAGAATATAAATAATTCACGGACGCTGTAATTTATAATTGTTTTACAACCGGGTGACCATTTATTTTTTTTATCCCTCGCAGTCACTTGGGATAAAATAATACGACATAAATAGTCACCCAGTTGTAAAACAATGATAAACCACAGCCTCCGTGAATTATTTCTTAATTTTTAAAATTTAAATTAAATTAAAAAATTATTGAAATTATTTTTATTTGAACTATTAAGTATTTTATATTTTTTAATTTTTAATTGTTTTTTAAAAATTTATTTAAAATTAAATATTTTTTACCAGTAATTAAATTTTTTTATTTCAAGTTTAAAACATTTGCTCGGGATTGGTTATTCATGTATATCAAGGATGAAAGCAACTAACATTTAACAAAATCGTGTAAGAATCATCAACTCTGATTCAGACTGATATTAAACCATGATTAAGATGCGTGTGTTCGTATTTGACATATAGACACTTCAGTATTTCAAGATAATCAATAAGATGTTTATGTTGAATCAATAGTATTATATATCTGCAGCATTTTACTATACTATTTTACTCCAAATGCTTTATGAACCAAATGTGAATTTTAGTTTGAATTATTTAAACATTTTCAGGTGGATTTTTATATGTAGAGGATATTCTGTATTATGAGAAAAACCTACAAGATTATACCTTAGAAGACATACAAAGAGTTGTTCAGTGTAATGACAAACAGAGGTTCTTCATGGAACAAGAAAAAGAAACTGGAGCATGGAAAATACGAGCAAATCAGGGTCATACACTAGAGGTAAAAGAAGTCTGACGCATAACTAACTAAATTTTAATTTTTCGAAATATGCCTGATTTATACAAATGTTGACAGTGCCTCAGAGTATCTATCAAGTCAAATTAATGGATACATGGGTCCAGCATATATTTTATAATGATAGGTTGCTTTAATTTGTAGAATAACATTAATATTGATAAATTGATGTATTCTGATGAAATAGTCCCATTTATTGATGCCCAATACAGCAATAAGCTGCAAGTTCAAATACTGAAATTATTTTTTCCTGTCAGTCAGTAGACCTAATTCGTATATTCCATGAAAGTTTCTGTTTTTCAGGTAGAAAATTTAGATCTCAGACCTCTTTTATCCAAAGATGAGGCACCAATGGTTATTCATGGGACATACATGAACTCCTGGGAATCGATTAAAAAAACTGTGAGTTTTAAATATGTGTACCATGTGTACTACTGTTTAATATCATTGATGAGATATTTTTTTATTCTTATTATACCCCCCGCAAACTTGTTTGGGGGGGGGGGGGGTATATAGGAATCACCCTGTCTGTCTGTCTGTCCATATTCCTTGTAAGCGCTTCTCCTCCTAAACCGGTTTACAGATTTTGATGAAACTTTAAATGAAGGAAGTACATCATATGTAGATGTGCATGATTTTTAAAATTTTTTTTTTGAATGGTGTTTTAACGCCACTTTCAACAATTTTTCAGCTATTTCATGGCGTCCAGTTTTTAATGGGGGAGGAAGCCAGAGTACCCGGAAAGAACCGCCGACCTGCGGTAGGAAAACTGGCAATCCTTGTCAATTAAGATTGGAGTCGAGTACACCCTGCCTGCAGTGAGAATCGAACCCGCAATCTCATTGTTGACAGACCACGTGATCAATAGTAAACGAACTACCTTGACCACTCGGCCACCGAGGCCCCTAGATGTGCATGAAGAATGTTCGTCGCTATCAGATATTTTTCAGGGGAGATAATTGGTTTTAGACTTTTTCAATATAGTATTCAGTGGGAGACGTCGTAAGCTCAACTCCTCTTAAACCGTTTTACAGATTTTGATGAAACTTTACATGAAGGAAGTACATCTTATGTAGATGTGCATGAAGAATTTTCTTCACTGTCGGATATTATTCAGGGGAGATAATTGGACTTGAAAGCAAAGCGGGGGCTATCCCTTAGTGAGCGTGCTCACAGTCCACACTTTTTTTATTACTCCTTAAAAGATCACTTGCTTCTTTGTATAAATGATTGGTGCATTGTAAGTAAACAATACAGACAAGTAAAATCATTACCACATGGAAACATGCAGACAACTACACAATTCAACAGACAACACAGTATAAAAATTCTGGCTTGGTATAGGTATACAAAACAATGTAGCAGGATCCTGGTAAATTGACCTCAAACCTTATGAGCAATTGTTAAACCCTAATAATGCAAAAATGTATAGCACTAACATAAAACAAAGAAAACACTTGCACAATACAGAAATAACCATTTATTCCAAACACTATATCAAATATAAATTTATTAAAGAACAAAAGAAAACCTATCAATATTATTACATTGTACATACATGTAAATTACAAAAAATACTAGAGGAAAAACAAAAAGGTAACAGAAAATAACTGAATTAAATGAAACTTTTACAAAATCATTGCCAGATAGTGCCATTGTTCACCTAATATTGTACAGGTACAATTTTGTGGGGATGATATTAAGGGGTTTCCCAAAGCAAAACATGTACTTGACATTCTTTGACATAGGAGTTACTCATCTCTTAGCCACACCTACACCATTATTTGAAATTTGGTGAAACTTTTACAGAATCTTTGTCACATAGTGCCATTGTGCAAAGATATTTTACATTTTTTGGAATGATAACACTGCTTAAAAGTGGGATGGGGTAGTGATAATATATAGTTATTTTTATAGCAGATGCATGAAATAACTCAATCGAAGCCACTTAAATGAAAAAACATCATCTTTGAAAAAGGATCTGTTCAGTTGCATGTTTTTCAATTGGTCAATCTTATTTTACAATTGATTGATAGTTGCTTGCTGTCCAGTACGGCCTATTAGGCATTTATTACCAGGATGTTAATTTGCATTGCAATATCATACTAGTACACTATTTTACTGTATATGTAAAATGCTTCATTAAATTTACCAGCCATTTATACTTCGTTGTAGTAACCTTTTGTGTAGGGGTGTCTTATTTTGAAAGAAAATAAAATAAGTATTATGTTTTATAGGGATTAAGTAGAATGAAAAGAAATCACATCCACTTTGCTCCAGGAGAACCTGGTGAAAATGATGTCATAAGTGGTAAGATAATAAATACTGCAATATTAAAGGTTTCTAAGAACGTTATAATTTACATTCACTGCACATAGATCCTATTGGGTTGTAACTTTATTGTGTGAACTATTGTAAAGATGAGAAATATTAAAAAGTTTTGCGGATATACATAAACTAAACTTTTGTAATTTTAACATGTCACATTTTAGCTTTACTTTTCATTAGAAAACTTAGTATATGTAATTATATTCAAAATACCAGAAAGTATACATGTACATGTGCATATATAATTAATTGTTATACTGTCAGTACTATTTAAATAATATCCTAAATTAATACTATACAAATTTTACTGATTTGGTCAATGTTTTGCAGGCATGAGAAAGACATGTGATGTTTTGATTTATGTTGATTTAGAAAAAGCTTTAGCTGGTAAGTGTTTAAGTAAAGGCTAAAAAAAAAATCTAAATATATATTAAGTGTAAAACTTGAATGTAAACAGCTTTTTAATGTATGTTATTGTTTTAAATAAGAAAATATTAATTAATAACCATGTCAATGTGTAAATTTTATTTTAAAATACAAAGTCAAATGGTTAATGAACTTAAAACACAACATATTGTCAGTTGAATTTGTTCTTTATTTTTGTTCAAAACCCAGAATCAATTATTTCACATGTTTTAATTTTCAAAGATATAAAAATTATACTACAAGTGAACACATTTTGGAGAGGGTTTTTGCATGACAAACGAAAACTGCTTACCAGGTAGGGTTCAGCTTATGCTCCTTTTGTAGATCAAGAAGGGTACTTTTTGAAAGCAACAATTATTTCTTCCTGATATTCAGCGTTTTGAAATATGTAGGTTTTTAAATATTGATAGGGCGATTTTCCATACTAAAATTTGACCTTATTAGAACGGAAGTGTACTTTAGGAACAATGGATTCTTGTCTATTTGACATCCTTCCAGCAAAGATGTTTGCAGTTAAGGTAGGGAAAGTCTCACAGTTTGTCCTTATAGCATTGAAGGTAATGAAAGGAGAGGAATATTTGTAAACAAAGCAAGGTCCCTTTAGAAACAAAAATGGCTGACTTATTATGTAAAATTGCTGTAGCAAAAGTCAAGGACAATTTGTAACAAGTAAACAATAGAGGCATAGTATAAAACATGAACAGGTTTTCATATCTAAATTTTTTCTACTTCATTTTCATAATAAATTGATGAAATATGGAATGATAAAAAAATGCAAGCACAAAATTTTTTCCAAGGGGGTGTGGCTAAGCATAATCAAGTTTATCACTTGTATATGAGTGCATTTTATATTTCAGATGGATTTAAATTCTTCTGGTCAGCAAACAATGTCATTCTTTGTGCTGGGAACAAGGATGGAGTTATTCCCCCTGCATATTTTGCAGATGTTTTACAGAGACAGCCAAGTAAGTGTTAATCGTTATGTAAGTTAAGAATAAATTCTACTAAACTGTCGCATACATGCCAACCCTACTGATTAACCTGGTAGACTAGATTTTTGGGTTTATCCAACCACCTACTGATTCAAGGCAATTTTCTACAGCTTTTGCAAATTTATTACACAGAATATTTATTTATAAATAATTCTTATCTTACATTCGTTTACATTTACATTTTTTCATTGGTCAAAAAGCCTTAAACCAGTACTTCCCAGATCCTTTCATACTTTGATGAACGACTTTTGGGGAACTACTTTTTTCTTGCTAAAAGTAAACAAATATGGTGGCCATGTGTCGTGTATGCTTCAGACAATAAATTAAGCCAGTACACTCGAATTTTGGCGATTCAAATATCTTCAGGGATGTATCGCTAAAATGGAAAGCTATTTAATTGAAACAGCTTTATATTATTATTATGAAATCATTTGTTTTATAGAGAAATACATACAAGAAAATATTTTAACAGTACACTTTGTTTTGGATTCATTGTACACATTGCTGAATGGCGGGAAATAGCCGAATTCGAATGTGGACAAAATGCGGGTGTGAAGGCATATATAAATAATACTTTAAAATTGCGTTTCTTGTAATTTCAATTATAAATCATTTCAAATACACACAATAGCCTTAACGGTAAAATTACCTTCTTTTTCTCGGTCACAACAAATCAACGAAATGAGCAAGATTCACAGATTTGTCACCAACTCAATGTCTCAGCACAGCTCCATCAATTTTCACTGATAAATCCATTGAACAATTGACAACTATTGTTTTTCCTGTTCGTATTTAAGAAAGAACGTCTAGCTAGGTTTACCATGAATTTGAACAGATATGACTTCACATATGATTTTAATATAAATCGCTGGTACAATGAGGAACATTAGTGTACGGAATATTGTTTTTTGTTGAGTCTTCTTTTGTTTTTATTAATATTGTCTCGGCTAATCGGTAAAATGTATCTGTTGCCAATGCCAGTTATTCCCTTAAAACCGACAACGTCTTCGTCTACAGTTCGTTGTGTATATTCCTACGCGTCACACACTTATAACGAAATTTTATTTTGGGAAAAGAATGTTAAATATATAAAAACAATTTTGGAAGAATTATAAGGATTAAACACTTTTTTTGGTAATTCATCGATATATGAAAGTTCAAACGTGGAAAAAAAAATCTTCTCTGAAACTAGTTAATCAATGGTAACAAAACTTACTAGTAATATTGTTTGGATGGTCCTTTATAAAGTTTACGTTTTTTTATGCCAATTGGAAATTCAACATGGCGCCGCTGCAGGACTAAGTTTAACAATGGACCCTATGGGGAAAAAGTTTTAAAATGGCTTCTTCTCTGAAACTGGTTAACCAATCAAAACAAAACTTACTACCAATGATGCTTGTATGGTCTTCTATAAAGTTTTTGTTTTTTATGCCAATGGGAAAATCAAAATGGCCAACACCACAGGACTTAGTTTAACATAAGACCCTAAGGAAAAAATTTTAAAAAGGTTTCTTCTCTGAAACCGGTTAACCTATGGAAACAAAACTTACTAGCAATATTGTTTGGATGGTCCTCTATAAAGTTTATGTTTTCTATGCCAATCGGAAGTCCAAAATGGCTGCCACCACAGGACTTGGTTTAACGTTGGACCCTATGGGAAAAAGTTTTAAAAGGCTTTTTCCCTGAAACTGGTTAACCTATGGAAACAAAACTTAGTAGCAATATTGCTTGGATGATCTTCTTTAAAGTTTATGTTTTTTATGCCAATGGCAAATTCAAAATGGCCACCACAGCAGGACTTAGTTTAACATAGGACCCTATGGGAAAAAATTTTAAATGGCTTCTTCTCTAAAACCAGTTAACCAACAGAAACAAAACTTACCAGCAATATTGTTTGGATGGTCCACTATAAAGTTTATGTTTTTTTTATACCTAGAAGAAAATAAAAAATGGCCACCACCACATGACTTAGTTTAACATAGGTCCCTATGGGAAAATTAAAAAAAAAATTCTTCTCTGAAACTAGTTAATCAATGGAAACAAAACTTACTAGTAATATTTTTTGGATGGTCCTCTTTAAAATGTACTGAAAATTACAGGACCTTGTTTAACTTCAGGGAAATTCCATCTTCATTGCCTTTAAAATCAGGTGAGCGATACATGCTCTTAAGAGCCTCTGGTTTATACTGAATTCAATAATAACCCAATATCATGTTTTCATTGATCCCTCTATTGTTTATTGTACCATACACAGTACATACTTGTTTGAATATTGAGTAATGGTTAAATAATAATGTATCAAAAATAAACTTAACACATTTGCGATAACTAATTTGGTGGCTAATGGTAAATCTTAATGTCTCTTGACGACGCTAAGTGAAATATTGCATATGGCTACTGGGAGGGCGAAGACAACAAGTTCAGAGTGATTAACAATGAGAACTGATGAAAATTGAAAAGTGGAAGACATTATTATTTAAAGTTGTACCACATATGTCAACTGTTCTTTATATAAACACAGAAGTAGTCATGTGTATGACAAGCAGAACTAAAAATAAACCACCTTTTTATTGAAAACACCTTACGACACCATAAATAGAAACATAAAAATAAAAAATAGCAAGGAAACTGATCAAACAACAAGAGCTAAATGTTAAGGGACAACTGGATTCAGACAAACATTTACAACACAATAAAAAAACGCAAAACACAAAAAAAGAAACCTGAACCCAACAGAAACAGCAGGTACACTAATGTGCTCAGGATGGGTAAGCAGTGCATGCTTCTCATTTGACACCAATCGAGTTACTAATTGTCCAGGTAAAGTCAATTATAGGAAGAGGAAAGACTACCTATTACTCAGCAGAACTATCTTATTTTTATACCGCCCGACAGAGTTGGAGGGTATATAAGGGTCCTCATATTTGTCTTTCCCTCCGTCCGTTCACAGTTGGTTTCCAGACAATAACTAAAACAGTTTGCATCCGATTTGAATGAAACTTTGGAATATTGTTATATATCAGGTTGGTTAGAAGCCTATCGATTTAGGGTGAAATCCGTCAAATTTCAAGGTTGCAGTCCACGAAAAACGTTCGAAATTTTTACAAAAGCTGGGTTATCAGTGATCGCTAGATCAACTTTGTCTAGTTTAGATATGGATTTTCTGTAATGATCAATTGTCATTTATATAATGTTGTTAAATCAAAGGCATCTTTTTTTTAATAATTTTAAAAGTAATTAGTTGCACTTGAAGTAAATTTTTTTGTTTTATGTCTTTTTCATCAGTTTGACAGCTGTATTATGGTATTAATTTTGTATTTGGGAAGAAAGTGGGGGAACCCGGTGGGAACCCTAGGCAAGACTGAATTTATCATACAGCTTAATAAAATAAGAAAATATTTGTAGGACAGAGATTACTTTTGGAGAAAACTTCAACTGAATCCAAAGTTCCAGTTGGTGGAGAAAGCTTAGTACAGACTAAAAAGAAAAAGAAAAACAAGACAAAAGGAGATACTGAAAATGACGATGGAATGAAAACCAAACCAAAGAAGGAAAAAAATGACTTTAATGAAGATGCTTTGGAGGATTCAGGAATTATCTTCACTGAAGAAGGAATGGATGTTGACCCAAAGAGTGTGCAGATGTCCAAGAAGGTAAATCCACCAAATAAGTGGGATGACGAGGATTCAGCTTGTGGCAAAAAAGAAAAAAACAATGTTGCTGATGTTACTGTGGAATCATGTAAGATTTATTTAATACAAGTGTTGGTACTATAAACGTTTAGCTAGCTGTTGTTGTTTGTACTTGATGCTTTTAATTCAGATGTTAAGATAAGATATTACACTGTTAATTTTGAACACTTGAATTTTACTTGATAACTATCAACATTCTATACAAGATATATATTATTTGATTATTTAATTACCATGTATATTTGCCTGGCATGAAAGATTCTAGTGGTCATCATGGTATTTTCTAAAAGAAAAAGTGAACATACAGTCGAACCTCGTTGTCTCGAACTTGGTTGACTCGATACCTCGGTTATGTCGATATAATTTTTAAGTCCCGGCATTTTTCCCATATCAACAATGCATTTCTTCCTCGGATGTGTCGATCTCTGTTGTTTCGATATTTCGCTTAACTCGATGGATTTTTGCAGTACGGATAATATTAATTAGTGTAATTTTAACCTCGTTGTCTCGAAGTTAATTTTGCTCTCCGTATTGATGTCAAAACTAACAATTGCATTTGTATTTTGTATCGTTACTTAACACGCGTCTGTTTATTTTAAACACCTGTCATTGAGGAAACAGGTTTTTTGATTGGCTATTACAATTTGAATTGGCAATTTAATAAAACGAATTGGTAATCCAAGCGCAGGACATGAATTATTAAGGTTAATTGATAATCCGCTAATTACTGTCCGAATTATTTTGTCATGTTTAATTAAAAATGATAATTATTGAAAATTTCTTTTGATCTGATCAATGATGTATGTGGTCGAGTTTCGTTTCTTTAAAGACATTCTGTTATGTTTGTTGACTTGTGTGTTGTCAATTACGTAAAAAATAATATGTAATGTTTCATTAGTTCTTTCGAACTGTAAGTTGATAAGTGTTTTCTTGAAATGTTTTTCCATGATTTCGTAATAAAGTTTATAAAATATTATTACACTATTTATTAATTATTGTCGATTTTTTTTTGAATGGATAAAATACTTCATATATCGCACGCTACAAATACCGTGACAAAACAAACGCTGCCGAGGTTCAAAACCAATATACATGAAATAAATACCGTTAGATTGTTTAAAAATCATGTAATAACAAAAATCTTACAACCCAAACTCGGTTGACTCGAACTTCGGATAACTCGATATATTTTAACGGTCCCGCAAACTTCGACTTATCGAGGTTTGACTGTATTATATTTCACAATAGTTATTTGAGTATTTTACTTAAGTTTCCAATGTGCCACAAGTATAAAGGTATTGGCAAACTTTTAGTTATCCCAGCATACCTAGGGTAAATATGAAGATTGGGGAGCAAGACATTTTTCTGTTTGGCTTGATTTTATGTAAAAATGCAGGTTTTTTCAGAAAATACTATGTCTAAAAAACATTTTGAAAATTTTTATACTGGTACACACATTTCATGTATGAGAAAGAAATAACACCATATCTTACCTATCCAAAGCAAGTAATGTTTTTATTAGTTTGTCGAATGGGACTATATGTTTGCACTCCTTCTGTCAGTCCGTCACACATGTTTTCCGGGATTTTTTTCAGAACACTTGCAGATATTGGGCTGATATTTGGTATGTAAGTCAACCATGATGAGTTACAGATCAAGTTCTAATATTGTTCCCGGTCCAATGATTTTTGACAAAATTATGGCTCTTGGACAGAAAATTTCCAAAAAATATCAATTTTCTGACTGTTTCTAAAAGCTTGCAGATACCGGTATTTAGCTGCTACAGTCAAACCTCGATAAGTCGAAGTTTGCGGGACCGTAAAAAATATATCGAGTTATCCGAAGTTCGAGTCAACTGAGTTTGGGGTGTAAGATCATTTTTATTATATGATTTTTAAACAATCTAACGGTATTTATTTCATGTATATTGGTTTTGAACCTCGGCATCGCTTGTTTTGTCACGGTATTTGTAGCGTGCGATATATGAAGTATTTTATCCATTCAAATAAATCGACAATAATTAATAAATAGTGTAATAATATTATATAAACTTTATTACAAATCATGGCAAAACATTTCAAGAAAACACTTATCAACTTACAGTTCGAAAGAACTACATCCTCCCAAGTCAGGGGTTCTGAGTCCGCGTTCGCTCCATCAGATGATGGAGCGAACGCGGACTCAGAACCCCTGACTTGGGAGGATGAAGAACTAATGAAACACTACATATTGTTTTTTACATGATTAACAACACACAAGTCAACAAACATAACAAAATGTCTTTAAATAAACGAAACTCGACCACATACATCATTGATCAGATCAAAAGAAATTTTCAATAATTATCATTTTTAATTAAACACGACAAAATAATTCGGACAGTAATTAGCGGATCATCAATTAACCTTAATACTTTCCACACTTGTTATCTATATATTTTTGTCCTAACTCAACAAGTCTAGTACTGTTACATATTTTTCCATTACCACTAGTTCCTTTTACTGGAGGTGGGGTGCACTTTAAGTATGCATACAATTTAAGTTACTTGATGTTTACTGAACTACTAATATGTGTATTTATGATGTGAATATTGTAGGTGAGGAAATTATCATTATTGATGATGAATCCATCAGTGTTAGTGCTGTTGATTATCTGCAGAATAAAGAAACTGTGGCTGTTTACTGCCACCAAACAACAGACGGTACCAGTATCAGTAAAATTATGTGTGTAACAACAGACAAATCATATGTCTTCAATATAGAAAAAACACCAGATATCATGAATGCTGGAAAGCTATCAGACTTCTTTAATTTAAACAAGCCACCTGTAAAGGTATTGTTTTTATGATAAGAAAAAAAAAAAAAATCATGGGAATGGAGAGGGGAGGCATGTAGTTGCTGCTTGTCTTTAACTGAAGTTTAATTTGATCAATCCATTAGTATTTGCAAATAGTGGTACTGTACCTATAGCATAATACACAACAAGTTAGAATGTGGCTCCTGACCGTTCAGAACTAACAGCTTAAAACAACCATATTTGTCTTTATATAAATCTTGAACCCGAGTTTTTATTATAGATCATGACAATAAAATACCCAGAAATTCTACTTAACAAGGTTAGATTAAACATTTGGATTTTACTATACACATTTATGAAATAAACTGTTTTTGAAAACATAGAAAGTGCAGATTCTCTTTCAACTACTGAATAAACTGGTCATCATATCCTTAATTTGTTTAGATGTAATATTAATTTATAATTCCTAAATCATCATAAAAAGTACTTTAAAAATAAAATAATTTCTTTTTCATTTTCAGGTATTTAATTCATTAGATTCTAAGCTTTGTGCTGTATTTTTTGAAAAGTTCGAGATTATTTTGGATGGAACACAGATATTTGATCTCAAGGTAAGCATATTATATATGATTATCATCGTCATGTTGTATGTACTTTGTTTGATACAGAAATACAAATTACAGTACTATTACTATAATTAATGTTAAACATATAAACTGTTTTGATTTGAACTCCAAACTGTTTATATATGTATCATTTGGGTCTTCCTACAGCAAGTCAGTTTTCTCGGGTTTTCAAGCGTCTTCCCCAATTAAATCTGGACACCTCAATATAGCTTAACAATTGCTTAAAGTGGTGTAAAACACCATTTAAACAACAAGCAAAAAATCTAACTTTGGTCAAATTGTTATTAACTCCAACCTTAATTGACAAGAATTGAAAGTTTTTTTATGTTAAATATCTTTGGTTCTCACAGGATACTCCAAGGTCCTGTCTAAATAGAAACAAGTGTGGACACAGAAAAATGTCTCACCTGAATTCCGCTTCAGTAATGAAAAAAATTATGTCATTAGCATTATGTAAACAGCATGAATTCTAATATGACGTGCTTTAAAGGCTTTGAGACCACAACTGTGGTAAAAAAATGATTTATCTATGAGCAACATGCGCTGAGAAGGGCGTGTTTTAAATGGCTGTTCCAATTACAAAACTGTAACTCCCACCGGAAAGCTATTGCATATGACGTATAAATCTTATAAATAGCGACACACGCTATAATTATCCATTGCAATGTATTGTGTGTTACATTGACAGAACAGCCAGTTTATGGCGGAAATGATGTTTCCTATAGGTACGAAAATATTATAAATGTACTCTAATTGTCTTATTAGAATAGAAATAATTCACGGAGGCTGTGATTTATCATTGTTTTACAACGGGATGACCATTTATGTCGTTATTTTTATAAAATAATACGACATAAATGGTCACCCCGTGGTAAAACAATGATAAACCACAGCCTCCGTAAATTATTTCTTAAATATACAATGCATGGTTACAGAGAAACAGACCTAATCCAAAAACTTTAACTTAGTCACTGAACCATAAAATTGAGGTCATGGTCAGTTGAAACCTACGAGGCACTCATGTACTTATCATTAGCAATCTATATACTAAATACTGTCATCCTACCATGCATGTTTACAGAGGAAGTGCCCTAATCCAAAAAACTTTAACATAGTCGCTGGATCGTGAAATTGAGGTCAAGGTCAGGTGACACCTACCAGACAGTCATGTACTATTCATTAGCAACCTATATACCAAATATTGTCATCCTACAATGCATGGTTACAGAGGAAAAGTCGTAACCCAAAAACTTTAACGTAGTCGCTGGACCTCGAAATTGAGATCAAAGTCTGGTGGCACCTACTAGACAGTCATGTACTATTCATCATCAACCTAAATACCAAATATTGTCATCCTACCATGCTTGGTAACAGAGAAACTGCCGTAACCCAAAAACTTTGACGTAGTCACTGGCCCGTGAAATTGAGGTCAAGGTCAGGTGACACCTACCAGACAGTCATGTACTATTCATCAGCAACCTATATACCAAATATAGTCATCCTACCATGCATGGTTACAGAGGAACAGCCGTAACCCAAAAACTTAAATGTAGTCGCTGCACTGTGAAATTGATGTCAAGGTCAGGTGGCACCTACCAGACAGTCATTTACTATTCATCAGCAACCTATATACCAAATATTGTCATCCTACCATTCGTGGTTACAGAGAAACTGCCGTAACCCAAAAACTTTAACGTAGTCGCTGGACTGTGAAATTGAGGTCAAGGTCAGGTGACACCTACCAGACAGTCATGTACTATTCATCAGCAACCTATATACCAAATATTGTCATCCTACCATGCGTGGTTACAGAGAAACTGCTGTAACCAAAAAACTTCAACGTAGTCGCTGGACTGTAAATTGAGGTCAAGGTCAGGTGACACCTACCAGAGAGTCATGTATTATTCATCAGCAACCTATATACCAAATATTGTCATCCTACCATGCATTGATTTTACAGGTTGCCTTTGATCTTATGATCGAAACAGGTGAGGGAAATATGACCGATCTAAAGAAAACAAAGTATGATCCAGAATGTGTTCCTACAAGTGATGATGACAGCAGTATTAACAGTCTCTGTTTGACTTACCTAACAGGATACAAATACTTGGGGTAAGTCCTTCATACAGCGTAGTCTTGTCTGGGGTAGTACTGAGTACTTGGAGTAAGTCCTTCATACAGTGTAGTCTTGTCAACTAGTTAACTGATTATTTCTAGACATTACCTGGCATTATTCAAAAGAAATTAGCCATAATTACAAGACTCAGATTATGTGTCAACCAGATTTGTTGAATGGTAGGTGACTTTAAAATCAAAGATGATGTGGGAGAGTGTTGCAGTCTTTGAATCAGCCCTTGCAACAAAGCTTGTTTTAAGTTGTCTATACGTCGCCTTATAGTGGCAGACTACATGTTTAGACCTCATCCTTTCCTTTAACTGTTATGGTCAAAATAAATTAACCTGTCAGGTCAACAGCTATTAAGAACACTGTTTCAATCTGTTTTCTCTAAAGCTACTGATCTGAAATAGCTGGACATTTAAAATGCAGCTATTCATGTGTGACTCCATAAGAATATAAAAAATAAGAAATGTGTGCTTAGGTAATGGAAGTATGTGCCACCCCAAACCTTCTCAAGTATCTGAAAACTAAGACTAGAACATTTTCATTGCAAAATAGCTTATAAATGATCGTTTATAGTTTTTTATTGTACAAGATCGTTATAGGGTATACTGTCCATATAAACCAATTTGAAAGTTTTCTTTACCATAATTACGCATGAGTAGCTGAAATTTAAATTTCCAGCTATTACTGATGAAGAGATTTAAAGAAAACAGATTGCAGCAGTTTTCTAAACAGCTGTTATCTGTTTCTGGTCATTGCATTTGACAACAAAATGAACTTCTACTTGATTATTCCATTTCTTCTGTGTGAAATTGTCACATTGGTCTTCTTAAGCTAAAATATTATTAGATTAAACAAATTAATCAATCAGGTTATAGGTTTAAAAACAAAAAAAATGTTTTGCAGTCTAAATTATAAGAGATTTTGTTAAAGTCGTGCATGAAATCAAGTAAATGTTTACTATTAACATTGATTTCAGACCACTAGCTAAGAAGATGAAAGATTACAAAAGACATCTCTTTGAAATGGTGAATGCAAATATAAAAAAGGGAGACTTGAAAAAACTCAGAGATCAGAGAAGGAAAGAAAACAACAAAACACCAGCAGCAGAGACAGTCACTGTTGGCAAGAAAAGTAAAGGGAAAAAGAAATAATGATGAAAATAACATATTCAGTTCTGTGATTGTTGATTGTTTAAGATTTTCAGAATGCCCCACACAAAACATGAATTCACATATTTTCAGAACTTATATCATTTGCTATTAAAATGTACATCGTTACAGTTGTTTTATTATAGAATTTTTGTTTTTATATATAGTATTGTTTTTGTCACTTACCATTTGATTTGATTTGATTCTCTAATTTTGCTTTAATTATAGTTCCAAGTTAAAAAAGTTGTTTATTTGAACTTTATAAACACTCGATTGTTGACTTATGCTAATTAATGTTCTTATTCACACAATGATTAGCTCATATGTGAATGGTCTTGTATATTTTCTTGGTTGTGATACCATTTAGCATTGTATTTGTTTTACTCTTGTACAGCAAAACGACATTCTGTTAGTTTTCACTAATACAATTTTTTTATTTGTAAAAAACCCTAAATTTCTGTTATTCAATAACACGATAAATGTGTTCTTTATTTATTCTTTATTGCAAATATTTGCACGATCATAAATACCATATAAAGTCAGTTAACTCTTCCACATTATTTATTTCATTACATATGTAAATAAAATATATAACAATAGGGTTTTATAATGTCAAAAAATAAACATGTTGTAAGTTAAAATAATATTAAAATTAAGTCTAATAGTGTTTTAATGTAGTAATATGTACACTGAGAATAAAGTTGGGATTTTGCATCAGGCAAAGTATCTCCTTCAGGTGTTTCTGTTTATTGATATAGTATATGTTTAGGATAGATGGTAGAAAACTTGTTTAACATCTTGTCATTACAGGGTTAAGAAGAAAATACTTTATGTGTATAAAACATTGCAATTTGTCAAAATTCATTGAGATCTCATCAAAGATTAAAAATTGATGTCATGCAATGTATACATTATTACGAAAATTAACAATCTAATTAAAATTAAATCTTTCACTTGACCTTTTTTGTTATTGGTCGCTGCATTGTAATCTACACACAGCAGCCAGAGCAAAAAGGGGGGAGCAAGTGAAAGATTTAATTATAATTAGATTGAAAAATGACATGCTGTTAAAAGTAATTGCTTGTTGGTTGTATTGTATTGATTGACTATCACATGACAATGTCATTGTAAATGAAATTTGACTGTGGGAGAGGAAATTGGTTCTTATTTTAATATTTAGCTGCTTCAAACTGTTGAATGGACAGTGTTTTTATTTTTCAGTGGAAATTTGGTATTGGAGCTGTATTTAAAAAACAGTGTCTTAAAGTATTGGAAATAAAATTTAGATAATTTATTAAATGTATTGGCTGTTTTGTTAGTTGATTGTGCAAAGCACAACTCTGAACTATTTTAGGGGTGCTTGTGGGTTTCCTTGGGTACCCTTTGGGGTTTCTAAATTTGAGAAATTTTTTTATCCGACATGACACCCCAAAATTTTAATGTTATATAGCTGAAATTATTCCACTTGTTTTGAGGGGGATCTCATTACGCAATGAGACTTGGTGCCTAAGCTAATAAGGTTAAAATTTTCCCTTTTATGGGCAAATAATTAAGAGGCTGTTGTCAAATGCAATTTTTAGTAGTATATTCATATAATGTAAAATTTAAAATAGTATTAGCCAATTTTAAATGTATTATGTGTTTCAATACATAAATAGCAACTAACTGGTATATTCAACATTATTACCCCATTCGTAAGAGAGTGGGCTATAATGCAATCACCTTGTCCGTCTGTCCATTCGGTACAAACTTTTGTAACAGATTTCTCACCTTCTACTAAATGGATTAATTTCAATTTGGTGCACAGCTTTAGCATGATGAGTTGTATTGTGCGTACCCTTTCCAGGTCAATCAGTTATCTACTTCCTGTTTTCTTAGCCTAGGCAAGTGGGGTATACTTAGCACGACTTAGTGCTGGTCCATAATTACAGATAAATGTAGGCTTGGAACAGAAAGCGACAAATTTTTTACATGAAAAAAAAACATGCTTTATAAACATTAAACATACAACACAAACAGAATTTTTAATCAATTGTATTTATATTATTTCAAATATCTGATGGATGAAGAATGCAAGGGATGGTAGAGAATAATTATGCATTTTAAGTGCTCATCATTCATTTGTTAACACCATTGTATTTTGATTTAAACTGGAATTTATGTATTGTATTGCATATTTGAAGTTTAAATACCACATGATTGACCGGATTGCATCAATTAAAGATGACAATGCTATGAAGAAACCTAAATGTTAGAAAAATAATTGAAACGATTCAGACATTTGGTTGAGAAGATAAGCACAATGATGATAGACATTAAAAGTTCATGGAAGAATTAGATAGATGTAGGGAAGTCGGCCATATGCAGATCTTTTTTGTCTCAATTTGTGGCAATATCTATGCATTATTTTTATAGAGATAGTTGTTACAACTCTCAACTTATATTGTTCTGTAAATAAGTTTTGTGTGACATGTGTGATTATACGCATTAATGTAGTTATACAAATCAGATTATTCTAGCTTATTAAAAGTTATTCAAACTGCAGAATTTGTCATTCTGTGAACATGCTATGGTAATTAAGAAATGTTTGTAGCCTTTGCTACAAGCAAAAAATAACAAAATAATATAACAGATCTTTATATTTGAAATACCTTGGAACTATACCTCAGAGAAGCTTAATTCTGAAAACATATGTGTTACTGGGATCTTCCAAAAAGTGATCATGTTTGTTGATGGATATACTGTCATTTATATTTCTTCATTTCCTGAAAACCATTGCTTTTAGTGGATAGTTCTAATAAAATTACTAGGTTCTGGCAATGCTTTAAGGTATATTATAGTAAACAATGCAATACTAGTAAAGAATAAATATGATGACAGATGCAGAACATCCTTTTGTGGTTATTAACTTATTTGTCTTTCTTTCTTCTTGCCAATGTTAAAGTTCATTTATTGTTAAAATTTAATGTATACAATTCACTATATATTCAGAGTTTTATGTTAATTATCCTAAGCATTATGATAATGACTGTGCCCTCATGAATGTAAATAACAGACACATTTTTATTTTCCCACACAATTGCTTCTCACATATGAAAGTAGAGTTTTTTTATTTTTATTTTTTTTGGACAAATTTGGAAGGAAATTTTAGTCACAAGGGGATCGTATCATTATAGATGTACTTAATTTCAAACAATATTTCTATTCACACGATTGTTTTTCAGTTGGGTTCAAAACAATATTATATATATATATATATATATATATATATATATATATATAGTTGTCTAATAAAAATAATTATAACAACACTACTATGTACAAATAATATATATGGAACGCAATATTTCGCTCTACCAAAGAGCTTCATCAGGCGTTGACTGAATCAAAAATTTAAACAATAGAAAATGTTTTTGTTGTTCACTTTATACAAAAAATCTATGCTGATGCTGAGATATAAAATATTTTTGTTGTTCATATTACTGTTGGGTCATAAACATTTTAGTATTCTACCTGTGGATTACGTTCGTTCAATCCATCAGGTTCTAGCGTTTTTAATTGATGTATCCAAAATGTTTCTCGAAGTCTTCTGGTTGATGTATTCCACTTTGCGTTTTGATCAATAATTTGGAATTTTACAGTATCAAAAGAGTGGCCTGTAGTTTTAAGGTGGCGAGTTAGTGGACAATTTCTGTTTTTCGTGAAAAAGGAGCGATGGTTGTTAAGTCGCATATTGAAAGCTGTCTCTGTTTCTCCAACATACTGGATGTTACAAAAAGATTTGTAACATCCAGTATGTTGGAGAAACAGAGACAGCTTTCAATATGCGACTTAACAACCATCGCTCCTTTTTCACGAAAAACAGAAATTGTCCACTAACTCGCCACCTTAAAACTACAGGCCACTCTTTTGATACTGTAAAATTCCAAATTATTGATCAAAACGCAAAGTGGAATACATCAACCAGAAGACTTCGAGAAACATTTTGGATACATCAATTAAAAACGCTAGAACCTGATGGATTGAACGAACGTAATCCACAGGTAGAATACTAAAATGTTTATGACCCAACAGTAATATGAACAACAAAAATATTTTATATCTCAGCATCAGCATAGATTTTTTGTATAAAGTGAACAACAAAAACATTTTCTATTGTTTAAATTTTTGATTCAGTCAACGCCTGATGAAGCTCTTTGGTAGAGCGAAATATTGCGTTCCATATATATTATTTGTACATAGTAGTGTTGTTATAATTATTTTTATTAGACAACTATATTATTTTTATTTGTAATTGTATCAGTCTGCATTTGACTGATCCAGCACTTATTAAACGAGATTGTTGTTGCTATTTATAGATTACTTATATATATATATATATATATATATATATATATATATATATATATATATATATATTCGTTTAAAAATATGTACAACAACATCTAGATACATAATTAAAGCGAAAACAAAGTTTTACACTTTAAAAAATTGCACAAATATTTCGCCTGACCAACAGGCTTCGTCAGTGTTTTTACAACGAATGACACATTTTTTACATTCGTTGTAAAAACACTGACGAAGCCTGTTGGTCAGGCGAAATATTTGTGCAATTTTTTAAAGTGTAAAACTTTGTTTTCGCTTTAATTATGTATCTAGATGTTGTTGTACATATTTTTAAACGAATATATTATTATTTTAGTCTGTACAGCATCGTTATCTACCGTAACGATCCAACATCCCGTACGAACAATTGTTGACTATTTCTTTAAACGAATTATATATATATATATATATATATATATATATATATATATATATATATATATTTTTTTTTATTATAAATTTAAAAAGTAAGAAAAGACAAATTTATTCTGTTTTTGGAAAATGTTCACTTAATTTTATTAAAGATTGGACTTAAACTTTTACAGCAGCTACTCAGGTTCTTATAAAAGGAATTGTATAAAATCTGATATGAATTGATTTTTTTCATGGTGAAACATTAGTTCCATTATTAAAACCTCTCATTTCATGTTTTATTTGTTCATCATTTGTTATCGGATATTAATATTTTATTTTTTTACTCAAATAATATAAAAGACAGATGAAAATGATAAAATGACGTTAAATGGGAGGTTTTATGTTCTAAAACTATGTGAAACATGAACATGTTGTATAGACTCAATTTTTATTCTCATTTATGAATTTTTAACCAGTCTTACATCTAAACCCAACAATTCGCATCAAATTGATGTTGGGGCTTATCAGTATCATTTGGTCACATGAGCTGTATGACCAATTAAACTGTCAGTCCAATTATAATTTTTGCTGGTGATAAATACCACATGACTCTAAAACAGTAGTTTCAAATTGTCAAACATTTTAAACTTAAAGATGTTTATGGAATTCACTTGGTTATTATTGTTTTTATTGTTTGTTGTTTGTAAATGATAGCATATATATTTGGACAATGTCCAATTTTCATTAAGGAAAATCTTCTTTAACAAATCCATTATTTTATTTATTTAAATTATTTTGTTAGAAATTAATACAACAAAAAACAGGATATAATTTCAGGATTTCTTACAACACAATACAAAAGAGGGGGGTTCTGTCCACGAGTACCTGTAATTCGAGGTGGAGCGAAAACCTGTACACAGTTTATTGACAATCAGGGGTCAAAATACAACCCGAAAAGGATTTTAATTCATATTGGTGCTAGAGACGTCCAAAGCACTGGTGTAGATGAAAAGGAGTTCAAATCGTTGTTTGAAGTCGCCACCAACAAATGGCCGGAATCAGAGGTGTACATCCTGCCCATTCTATACAGGAAAGACATTGAGAATACTATCACTGACAATGAAAACCGCAAAATAAAATTAGCAGCACATGGCTATGACAATATTCGTATTATTGAAGGCTTTGTACCAACCAGTGAAATGTTTTTTGACAATGTTCACTTGAACGATAAAAAAGGAATCCCAGCAGTTGTGAAATTACTGAAAAGGGAAATGAAAATACCGTTTAAACAACATAGCACAAATGCACTTTCAAAACCAAGAAACAATCAAATTCACGGCAACGGTGACCAAAAAATGTTTAATATTACTCCAAGAAAAACCTCACATAAGTCTGATATAAACAACAATTTCACAACCCGAATGTCTCCAAACAACCAACTGGATAATCCGTTCAGTATGCCATTCTTTAACCCGTGGATGTTCGGGCCATGGAACATGCATACGCCCCCACAATTTGTGCAAAATATGAATTCAAGGCAGCAAATCTATCAGACATGAACTATACAACATGGAAACAAGCATATAACCTAATATTAATGCTAAACTGTTGTCTTATTACCTGATATTAGTCAAGCTAGTCTAGTCATTATTAATTTGTTTATCATTTTATTTCAAAATTTTAACTAGAGTTATCCTTCTTCGTGCAGTAGTTCAATCTGCTCACCAAACTGAAGCTCATTTTCAAGTGAGCCATTATCCCTAAAACTCAAACATATATCCTTTTTGTGCCTCCCAACATCATCTTTAAATGATATTTTCCTTGTACTTCTTTTTTTTCCCAATAATAATGAATATAAATAACCTCAAAATAAGCTCATGGAACATCCAAGGTCTTAACCAAGACAAAGTTAATGACCCAAGTTTTGTAAATACTATTTCTAGTCTGCATGTCTTTAGTTTAGTAGAAACATGGAGTGACAGTGGGACAACAATAAATATACCTAATTTTACCCTCCTTTGTAGTAGCAATCGTGCCAAGCACAAAAAAGCAAGACGCAACTCTGGTGGTATAGCTGTTTATGTCAAACACTCATTATCCAAAGGAACATCCAAACTTCCAAATGATCATAGTGATATCCAGTGGATAAAGCTAGATCATACTTTTTTCAATCTAAAGAGGGATGTTTACCTTGCATTTATATACTTCTCACCAGAAAACTCCACAGGACCAAACAATGACGTTAACGAATTATACCAAACCCTCCTAAGAAAAATAGAATTCTACAATCAACTAGGAGATGTTCTGGTCCAGGGAGATTTCAATGCTTACACAAATACATCTGATGACTTTATTAGATCAGATGAAAATTTATATCCAAATAGTGATGATATCAACTATGTCTCAGATACATGTACACCCAGAAATAATTCAGACGACAAGAGACCAAATAAAAGTGGCAAATTGTTAATTGAGCTATGTAAGGAAACTGGGCTACGAATATTAAATGGTAGAACTATTGGTGACCTTTATGGTAAATTTACATGTATCAAATATAATGGCACTAGTGTAGTTGACTATGCAGTTGCATCTGCAGATCTTGTACCTGTCATTAGTAACTTAACTGTACACAATTTTACTACATTGTCAGATCATTGTGCTATTAGTTGTACCTTATTCACATCTTTTTTTGGAAGTATATACAACCCGCCCCTAAAACTAGAACCACTTCCAGGTAAATTTTTGTGGAATGTTGATTCAATAAATAGTTATTCCTCTATCCTCGGGAGCCCTGAATTTAAAGAAAAGTTTCAAGAATTCCTAAATAAAGATTTTGTACATACTGACGAGGCTGTCAAAAATTTCAATACAATTGTACAAGAGGCAGCAATGGCTTCAGCCAAATTTGTGAAAAGACGTTTTAATACTAAAAGGCCTAAAAAACAAAAACCGTGGTTCTCAGACTCTTGTAAAGAACTATATAAAACAGTAAAGCATTATGCTTTCTTGGTCAATCAATATCCCTACAATGGGAATCACAGGAAACAATATTACTCTCTCCGTTCAAAGCTCAGAAGAAAATGTAAACAAGAAGAAAAAAGATATAAAAATCAAATCTACTCCGACTTGCACGCAAATATTGATAATAACCCCAAATCATTTTGGGACCTCCTAAATAAACTAACCAAATCGCCGGAAAACTCCAACGAGGCAGTCAATGAATCTGAATTCCTAAAATTCTTTAAAAACCTACACTCTGGTTGTCCTAAGGTTAATGAAACAAACTTTCATAAAAACATCATTGTGAAACTAGAAAGATTAAAATGTGATGTGAAAAATGACGAAAACTGTGCATTTAATCAACCAATTAGAACTGAAGAAATACTTCAATCTATTAAAACCCTTAAGAATAGGAAATCAGCTGCTATGGACCTGATATCAAATGAAATGCTTAAAAACGGTACTCAATTTATCATCGATTCAATAACAAAACTTTTCAACTTAATTTTCAACCTAGGAACATTTCCTACTATATGGAATGAGAGTCTCATTACATTAATACATAAAAAGGGTAATAAAAATGATCCATCTAACTACAGAGGAATTTCCATAACATCCAACTTGGGCAAATTATTTAACAAAGTCCTATACACAAGAATCAACGAGTTTGTAATTAAAAACAACATCATAAGCGAAAACCAAATCGGATTTAAAGAAAAGTCTCGCACAACCGACCATATTTTTACCCTAAAATCCATAGTAGAACATAATAAGAGAAGTAAAAAGAAAGTTTTTGCAGCTTTCATTGACCTCCATAAGGCATTTGATACAGTTTGGAGAAAAGGTCTGCTCTATGTCTTACTAGAAAAAAAAATGCCAAGCAGAATTTATAATCTTATTAGCTCTATGTATGAAGACACAAAAAGCAGGATAAAATTCCAGTCTGGTCTGAGCGAAGAATTTGTTTCTAAATGTGGTGTAAAACAGGGTGATGTTCTTAGCCCCATACTATTTAACATATATATCAATAGGCTTGTAAACAATCTGAAAAAAGCTAACACCGATCCAATCATTATTGGTGACATTGTTATAAATTCCTTGTTATTTGCTGACGACATTGTCCTTTTATCAAACTCGGAGAAAGGGTTACAAACATGCCTAAATGTACTACATGATTTCTGTGAATCATGGAAACTTGAAGTAAACACTAATAAGTCCAACGTCATGGTCTTCAATTCTAATGGAAAAACCCACAAAAATTTCTTCAAATACAATAATGAATATATTGATACCGTAAAGTCTTACTGCTACTTAGGTATGACCTTACAACATACAGGTAACCTGAACCTGAGCAGTTCCCTATTAATGGAAAAGGCAAGGAAAGCATTCTTCAAAATTAAAAAGGCTATTAGTCTTGATAATTCATGCAAACTGTTAGAAAAATTATTTGATACACTTGTTGTCCCCATTGCTCTATATGGCAGTGAAGTATGGGGAATCGGAAAAGAATTTAAAAACTCTGACCCATATGAACACCTGCACATCAAATTTATAAAAGAAGCGCTTGGTGTCCACTGTAAAGCATCCAATGCTGCTTGCTTATCAGAACTCAATAGATTACCTTTATATACCAATATACAATTTCTAGCAATTAAATACTGGCTACACATAATGGAGTCTGAAAACTCCCTTTGCTACAAAGTTTGTATAGCCACTGAGACAAACAATTCCTGGATAAAGAATATGAAAAACCTTATTAACAAACTTGGATTCAACTATCTAAGGGAAAACCCCTTTGGAATAAAGCTACAGTTGAACCAAATTAAAGAGAGAATAAACGATACTGCCCTCCAAAAGCTAGAGAGTGAAATAAAACAAAATTCAAAACTAACTTTCTTTTCCAAACTATATAAACCAAATTCCAGACCCCCCTATGTTGACCATTGTAAACTAAGAAAAGACAGATCTGTCCTGTGTAAAATACGAGTTAGTGCTCACTCACTATATGTAGAAAAAGGTCGATACCTAAATATACCACTGGAAGATAGACTGTGTCGTTGTTGTAACAGTAGTGAAATTGAAGACGAATTACACTTTCTTTTAAGCTGTCCAGCTTATGATCAAGCGAGAATCAATTTTATCCACAAAATAAACAATAGTTTATTGAATCAAAAGATAAATAGGACTACTAATATATCATGCCACTTAATATACTCAATATTTAATAATGAGTCAACCGTGATATTGAAAATACTTGCCAATCATATTAATGAATGTCTTTTATTAAGAAGCTCTACCTTGTCGTAATCACAGATTTCCTTTTTTACCATATTAGTATTAATTTTTCCTTCATTAGCATACCCACTGTCACTCGCATCATATATCTAGTCAGAAACTGTCATTTATAATCTTCCTTCATGTTTTATGTTATTTGTGTTTAGTTATATCTACATGTATTATGTTATTTGTGTTTAGTTATATCTACATGTATTATGTTTGCTCCACTTTATGTCTGTTGCCATAACCATTTAATGTAAATGTGTTAGTGCTAATAAATTAAATTATGTTAAATTATGTTAAATTATTATCTTGCACATTTAACAGTAACATTAGATAATCTCGTACCTTTTTTAAAATCTGGTATTTATCACCAGCAAAAATTATAATTGGGCTGACAGTTTAATTGGTCATACAGCTTCTGTAACCAAATGATAGTGATAAGCCCCAACATCATTTTGATGTGGATTTTTGGGTTTAGATGCAGGACTGTAACCAAATTTATACACTAGGGTTTCATGATAGTTAAGTTGATGTATTCGATTGAGAAGTTCTACGGCCACCATTATCAATCTATATAGAGTATAATCTCACAAATAACTCGGGATTAGTTTGCATTTTCTTGATCCCCATTTCCAACTTTTTGCCTCATTTACAAGACTTGGACAATTCTGTTGAAAAATACGACAGATGCCACATGTGCTGCGTGTTACCCTGTCTGTGCATCTTAGTTCTTCTGACATTTTTAGTGCGGTTCATGTTGCGTGGCTTGGTGTATGTGTATGTTTAACAGATGATTTTGAGAATGTCTGTTTTTTTCAGTTATCATGCCAAGTGTTTGGTTGTCGTTCCATATTGACTTTCGTTTTTTACACATGCACTTTCCATATAGCTGAAAAGATTGCTGAAAGTGGCATTAAAACCATTCAAACAAAAATAAACAATCCAAAACATACTTCATCGATGTGAAATCGGCTGTTTGTTGTCTAAATGTTTGCATGTCAATGTAGTTTTTTTTAAATATTATTTGCACTAATTTCAAGGAAGCAAGACCCAATATTGAAGATTTATTGAGTGAAATAGGTACATTTACATATTATTTTAGAAAAATCGCACAAGAGAAAAAGTACAATAACTTTTATGATACAGAAAAGTCAACATTTTTTACACTTAACAACATAAAACATTAAAGTTACAAATTGTTTAAGTAGATACAAAAGGAATATTAAACATCATTGCCATTATATTATATTACCACTCATTGTAACTTTATCAAAACGTTTGACTAAAGTGACAAGCACGTTTACATGCATAAACCAATTGAGGATTAGTACATAAAATCCCTTTCAAAAATAATGTTTTTCCTTTTAACAATGAAGCAAAGAAATTCCAGTTTAAATCAATCTCGCAGTCCAAAAACACCGCTACAAAATTACGGTACACACAACAACAAACAGCACATGAAAACCTACGACACGGACACTCGGGAAAATGAGGGATGGTTAAGCAGTTCCTGCCTGTTGCCAGTCTTGTCGCCGACAGTCAAAACGTTAAAGGAAGATACTATACACAAACTGTACGACAAACGAACATCTGTACACATTTTGGAGACAAATATGATACTTTGCCTACAAGTGCTGATATTATTTCGAAGAATGTCTTCAATGAAGAAACAACCTTTCAGCAACAAAACCCTGAATTTGCAGTTTCCGAAAGCGCAATCAAGAAAATCGCAATATACACCCGAGCTTTCAAGTAGCATTTGTTACAACAAACAATCTTAACCAAAAGGCATTGTTAAAGAATACATGGCAAACTTATAAAAGTACCTTTTTTTTTCTTAATGGAGTTTGACAAAATGAAATAGTCGACTATATAAGACAGACACGCGGCACAAAGAAAACACTTAAGAACCAACTAACCCCAAAATTAGGTAACCCCAAAACATTTGTGCACATAGTTACTATGAACGTGCAAGCAATGTCTGCATCTAATTAGGCGCCCGTAAAGTTACTTTTCGTCAGTTCCGGAAAAATTCATATTCAGGAAAAGATGTCTAATTGCATTTGGAATATCGATTTTCAGTTACATTCAATCAAGTGGCAGTAACGGCAATAGAACTTCTGAAGGGAACAATCTAGGTAGGATTAATCCCTCTGTGCTTCCGGTCTAGAATCACAATCTATTTATAGTTCACGAGTTGTATAATGAAATGCAGAAATGATGGAATATAGGTAAGTTGATCTTGTGATCTTAGTTTGTAATTTTCCTCTCAAGTCTCTTTCGAGAAGGAAGGTCTTCGTAAAAGGCCAACATGTTTTTGTACTAATGTTATTAACAATAAAGCCCCATTGGAAAGATTTTAATGTAAATAGTCACCGAATATACGGTTACATCGTCTATAGCACAAGGTGAAATTACAGTCTTTAGGTATTGTCTTGCTTCGTTTAATTAACCTACATTTTTTTAAAGGAGTTCTTCTATAGTTTGTATTTTCGTGAAGGGTATTGCTTTCTGCTGGATTGCACCACTTCTACCATTGCTCACTTAAGTTAGAGTTTGGACAGAAAATTTTAATTTATACACTAGTACTCGTGTAACCATCCTCCAATAGTGACAGCAGCCTCTTTTTTTGCTTCTCAAGTCATAAATAAAACAAAATTATCAATAGTATAATTGTATACAATATTACAGGGATGGTTGGAGTTGTTTTGGAGGAAATTCTTGATTTTTTTTGGACGTACACAACTATCAAAAAAGACAATACACAAATCAACGTCCGAGAACCCGACCGACAACTCGAGAATCAACCACCAAATATATAGTCCTGTCTTGGTACAGGCAGTTTAAAAGAAATGGTGGGTTAAATCAGGTTTAACATCATGCCAAACCTCCCGCTTCCATTATTGTAGTATTTGAGTTGGTTAGTTTGATTATTGGATTTCTTCAATCGAGATACACGTACTGCAGTTAAATTGTGAAATTTCTAGTCTGATAATCCAAGAGTACTTATGAAAGATTATGTTTCTCTTATTTTAAAAAGTAGTAAATTTGCAAAATGAAGTGCTAATTCTCCCAACCTAAATTTTACGTTGACTTCATGACTTGAATACGCTATAAATGGAATGTGTTTGTTGATGACGTCAATAGTTCTTATTATGACGATTTATTTTTAAACCAATCAACTGCTGAGTACTTTTTCAATAATGACGAGAACTATTTTTTCCACAACAGTCAAAAGGTTTGAATATAACTCAAAATTACTAAATTTCGTCCTTATGGGCAAAAGCAATTTACAAACAAACACTAACAACCATAATTACAATTTGGGTTATAATATGTAAATACAATATCAATAATACGAACAAAAATACGATTAAAAACATTTCTAGGATCAATCGCCTCATAGGTCACACTCATTTATATTTTATAATAAGTGTTCAATCATCTTCGCTAGCCAAGGGTTACGATCCGATACTCTTATCTTCACGTGAAGATAAGAGTATCGGATCGTAACCCTTGGCTAGCGAAGATGGTGTTCAATATGTGTGTAGGAATAACAGTTTAGTAAATGTGAACCAGTTACAGGTTACCAGATTGTGTACCCTATAAGTACAGAACTGAAAACTACCAGGGCTGTCAAGTTTTGATGAGCTGCTCGCGTGAGATTTGCCTAAAAATTGAAAGATCAAAGGAAAAAATAAAAACATCAAAGAAATTTGCTGCCAAATTGTGGACTAGATGCGTGAGTCTCACGCGAGTTGCGTGAGACTTGACAGGCCTGAACTACGTTGTGTTCTGATTTGGTCAATAGTGGTTAGATGTGTACAGTTTTTTTGCAAGATAAAATTTTGGTAATTTTTTTTAAACAATGTAGTATTTTTACATTCACTGCATTAGAAATTGTGTGTGTACAAGTGGCAGCGTCTCAAAATGTTCTAACTAGCGAAAAAAGGAATTCGTCACGGATATATATGGTATATATTTTTTAATGGGGAATGAAAGTTTATTAATTTGCTATTCTAGGTAAATGCTGAGGAATTATAGAAAAGGTATGCAAATCACAGAAATGTTAGTATTTTCGACAATAGCCAAAACATTTACTACTGTTCTACCTATATACGAAATTCTAAAAACCGGAAATCATACGTCGCCTCACTGCTTTCTCTGTAACTAGCAGGATGTAGCTAAATTAGTTTCAAGAAGTGATCAGGTATGAAAGTAAATAATTAAATAAGAAAATTATTTGCGTAAAAATCTGTTGATTGAACATGTGCATAAAGTATCTTAAAATATTGAAGTGTCCTATCTCGAAAGACCAATCCCATTATGTTCAGCTGGGGAACTTTCCCGTTCAAGCTTTTGACAACATTGACAAATACATTTTAACCCCCGAAAAAAACTATGATGTGGACTCGCGATTTAAAGGCTGTGGACGAGCGAAACCAGATGAACACACTGTAAGATACGTCATATCTGCAGACCATTGTACATATGCCGGAGACCAGACTTGTATTAACGAACGACGAGTTTCTGTAGTAAATGAACAAGGAATATGATCGCAGACCAAATCTGAAGTCGGATGAATATTGGAAATAGGAAGAATCAATAAAAAACATAGTATATGTAAATCTTGAATTCTCATTTTTTATACGTCAGTCCCACTACACAATTATTACCACTTATTTCATCTTCGATCATGGCTACATTGGGAACCGAGAATTAGCCCCGGTCATCGTAGAACTGCTTACTTTCTTTAAAGTATAGACCGTCTATATATGTGTGTTAGCTAAACCGCAGATAAGTATAGACCTTGACTGCAAGGTTGAACGCAAACACACACGACCTCCGCGTTAGATGACCGGAGCAAAAGCTCTATTGACGGCGACACATCTAAACAACCCCAATGCTCCGATATCTAGAACAGTCAACAGTTTTGATCTCGATAGGAACAGATGCGAGGTCGTTTAAACATTGATCAGAAACCACCTTCCTTGTGCATCTTCGCATCTTTAACTGCTTCATTGTTCCAAAGTCATACGACCTTTCCCACTGTTCACTAGCTTACTGATCTTCCGAATCTGTCGCTGGATGATAGAGGGAGTAACATCTTGTGATCCCCCGACATATTGGATCTATGCCGCTCATTATTTTTCTCGACCTTGAGTCAAGTTCAAACTGTAAGTTTAATAGTTCATTTATCTCGCGAAGATGAAAGCGTATAGTTAAATTCTCATCTCTATTATGTCTCCTGTTTCATGCCCTTCACAAACTCTTTTATTTCATCGAGTCCCTGGTAGAGCACAGGATCTTTCCGTGGGCATACTTGATACAATAGCAAAATTTCGACAGTGTGATTCTACTTTGTAGAGGTCTAAGATGAGTCTGACTGAAACATTTTGATTGACTTGACTAAGCACTCAAAGTCCGCATGTTACTTGTATAGCTCTGTTGTAATTAGTAGAGCTTGTGAACAATTCTTCTTCGACACTATCTTCACAGCCTGTTTTCTGGATGCAGTCTTCTAGGTGGTTATCTGGATGTCTTGTATAGACAGAAATTAGAAAAGAATCGAGCGCAGAAGAACTGCTCGGGACCGTAGCCTGATACTTGTGAGCCAAGCCAAATTTTTGACCCTGCAATAGTATTGCTTCTTAGATCAAGTTAGGAAAAATAGACTTGCGTTCTAAGTAAATCTGTTCTTAGATGTTATCAGAGGATACACGTTCAGATCTTCTTTTTCATCTCCGCCTTTCTTCACTCTGTCACGGCCAATCATTTATATTGTTTTTGTCTTTTAGCTTCTTTTCAAACTTATAGATGGCTTTAAGTAAAACTGTAAATTCAGTGCCATCGAATTTCAACTCCTTGACCCCTGTTGTTATTGTCTAACGAACTGATCCACTTCCTCATGATGCAAGGTCGATTAAAATTCTCATCGGAAGCATTTCTTTTTTTGGATATAGACTATGGCCTTTTTCTGAGCCAAAAACTTAAGAAGTGGTATGTAGGAGCTACCTCTGAGGGGCATGAACACACATAAGTGGATTTTGTAATACTTACTAGTAATATATTTTTAGCTGATACTGGTCAATTAACATCCACTACCTTCGCGCTAATATTTAACAGAAAGTTCTTCTGACCTTTTGCACATTTAGCCCCTTTTTATGATTGAGTAACTTTTAAGATTGAATGATGCTGCTGCTAACGTTGAAAAATGTTTGGCGTCTTGGAGAAAATTTCCAGTGTCAAACACGTTCAATTCTGTTCGCTTGCCATGGATGGAGTCTCGTCATTGATCCAAGTCTCCCTTACATTTCTCTCAATGAGGATTTCTGGGGAACTTTTGTTCACTCGGGAGTACTTTACCTTCCTAATTCGCATGTTTTCTACAGTGTCTTTAGCACATCCCGTCTTTAACGGGCTTGCTCATGTAGAGTATACCACTCCTCTTCAGTGGTGCACCGCACGTTACTGGCGCTTCAGTCGTATTTTCCACGAATTAATGGAACCTTCCTTTCTTTCAAGCAGTTCTTGTACCTACAAATGGATTCATCCATGATTTTCATGATTTTCCACAGCAAATCTTAGGCTTGGGCTTAAACTCCATCTTGGACCTTCTTGCATTCCCACCAGTGTTAGATACCATTTTCCACAAGGAGCAGCGTAGTGCCTGCATATTTTTGAGATAAATGTTTCACGCTCCTTTTCCGGTGAAGTGAATTTTTGAAATCTTCATACAGCAAGTCTTTTTTCCTAGTTTAGCCCGGCAAAATACTTCAATATGCCTGCCATGTTCGCAATTTTAACAGCAAAACATTTACAAAGATTTTCCACATCTACGTTTTACACACCTTCAAAGTTAATTTTTTTTATCAAAATAATATTTAATCATTCATAGGAGACACTATACTCTAAAAAAATAGGAGAAGTGACTTCTTCCTGGCATCCAAACAGGGAGAAGTGAGGCCCTGATAGGGAGACTTCGGGGAGACACTAGGGAGAATTCATGAATTTTTTTAATATTGTCGATTTCGCGGATTATTTCTTTTCTGTATTTAAACCATGAATAACAAACTTTTTTCTTTTTCTTCACTTTTTTGGTTTTTTTTTCAATACTATTTATTGTATGCAATGATATCAAACATCACATAGCCTTTATCAATTATCAATAAAAAAGCGGCATGTATATTTACTATTTTTCTATCTACTTCAGTACAGTGTATAAACGTGTATTGCAGGATCTTTTGATCAATGAATTCAATGCCAAACCTCCCGACTGCTTTTGCCACAATCCCCATTCATATATAGGCATTCAGACTCCACAATATAGTCCAAAGGACCAAAATAAAGTGAAACTAAATCCTTCAAATGAAATTATTGATGGATTCAATAGAGGACTATGCCAGAAAATGGGCAAAGCAAGAGGACCAGGAGGTTGCTACCTTGTCCGAGTGGTAAGGGCCTTGAGGTCCCTGATTCAAATAAGAATAAGTTCTTTAAGGTCTAGATTATTACTAAAGCATCATCAATCTTCAGTTCAGAAATCTTGATACTCGAAAAAGTTTTCCGACATTCATGACAAATATGTTATTATGACAGCAGATAAGGCCCCTAACAACATTATTTTTATCTGCAAAAACATTATATAGAGTGTTTAATTAATGAAATTTGGTATGGACAGTTCACTTAGCAATCCTACTCACACATTCCCTGCGCTTTCGAAAGAGATTATTGAAAACCAAAGTCGAAGTTTGTGATCTCCCCTATTGTATTAAATACCTAAACTTTGCAAAAATCCATACAAACAGCGTTTCATAGCAGGATCGTCTCAGAGTAGCACCAAAACACTATCGCAACTCCTGACCACTATTTTAACAACATTAGAAACGGGACTTAAAAAATACAGGGACAATTTCTACTCAAGGAGTGGAATAAATGAAATGTGGATGTTAAAAATTCAAACGACCCGATAAACATCTTGAGGTCTGGATCTCTTTTCCATTGTAACAACATTAAAACTTTTGATTGTTCGGAAATCTATACGACCATTCCTCATATGCAGCTCAAAACCAGGCTTAGAAATCTCATAAAACGCTGCTTTTTCAAGAAAAACGGGAAGAGACAATATGAATACCTGGTAAGTACTCATGACAGAACTTACTCTTAATCTAATACTAAATATTACTGAAGACCAAATCTGTCATGTGTTAGATTTCCTGATTGACAACATATTCGTCATGTTTAGAGGACAAGATTTTCATTAGACTGTTGGTATTCAAATTAGTACTAATTGTGCTCTTCTCCTTGCCGACCTGTTTTTGTACTGTTATGAGGCACAGTTCCTAGAAAGCCTGCTGCAAAAGGCATAAAAGACAATGGTCCAGGCCTTAAATTTCACATTCCGCAATATTGATGACGTTTTGTCCCTGAACAATGCTAAATTTGGTGACTATTTACATTCACTTTACCCTAGCGAGCTTAAAATGAAAGACACCACCAATACCATAAGGTCAGCCTCTTACTTAGACCTACTTCTAAATATAGACTTTAGAAATCTACAAACTAGACTCCACGACAAAACAGATGACTTCAACTTTCCAATTGTCAACTTTCCGTTCATCGACAGCAGCTAGATCCTGCGATCGGTATTCCGATTTTCTAGACCGATAACTGCTGTTGACTGCTAAACTACTCAAACAAGGGTTTGTTGCTCTTAGGTTGATGTTATCTGACTTAATTGATCGTTATTGGAAATCAGTGTCTATTATACGATCAAACATTTTCGCTGAGTCATAGGTAGTGTTCCCTATTACTAGATTTGACTTTTCCCTAGATATGACAACGAGTAACACGACTGGTGTCTAATAAGAGGCGGACACTGCTTACTCGTACGGAACACTTGAATGCGCCCATGGTTTTTATTGGGTTCGCGTTACTCTCTTTCTGTTTTTGTGTTGCGTTTTGTATGTTTGTCTATATTCGGATTCGTAACTGTCCCTTGACTTTTGTCTATTGTTGTTTGTTCTGTTTTCTTTGCTGTTTTTTCCTGCTTCAGCGACCAATTTTATGCCAAATCTACCAAACATGTACAATGCAAACTAAACTACAACTATTTGTTGACATCTTGATCTACTTACAATTCCGTTTCTCTACATAAAAACAGCACATGATTTTTTAAGAATTATTTAGAAAAAAATTAAAAACTGGTGGGTGAGCAAGACGGAAACATTTCAGAAACCCGTATGAATGATTCATTTGGAGTAGCCTCGTTGGGGAAATTTTCCGCCTTTCTTTCCCACCGTCGGATAATTTTATTTTTATTCCGTTGAGATATATTTGTATACCCGTGGAGATACGAATTTTATGCTCCTTTTAATGTAAATATGTCTTGTGACGCCAACTGTCGGTTCAGAAACAAATAATAAAATATTTGCTTTTATTGTGTTAATTTACTCAGCATTAATTATTTTAACATACAACAACATATTTGTGATTCCACGACCCCATTTATGGCACAATAGCGATTAACATAAAAAAAATTACACAACAATATGCATTATGGACTACTTTCAGGGTAGATATCTCTATTTGTTGACATTTAATTTCGAAATTCCTTTTCTCGATATAAAAATAACAGCACATGTGTTTGTACGAATTACTAAGAAGAGGATTCAATTCGAACCAGTGGGAGGGCAAGACAGGAAAATATCTGACACCCACGTGAAAGAATTTTTTGTTTCCAAGCTTGGAAGAGCTTCCTTAGTGACAGTCTTCTTTTCACTTGGTAATTTGAGATTTTCCAGGCTTGCCACACCACTGGTGTAATAACCTTGATAGCTTGTGAGAGATGTTTTACATTACCGGAAGACACCACATTAGCCTAGCATACATCTTAGAAATAAACTACATGTATTACTACTTATATAAAAACTTTAATTGTCGATCACTATCTTTACCATTTTACCATTGTTGTGTTTGTATTGCTTCATAAACTATAAATTCTTAATTTCTTATTTTCTTTAATTTCATTGACAATTTACTCTGTAAAATCTTGGTTTGAAGCACTCTAACAAGCAATTGTAATGTGGCGGGTACACATGATGTTATGAAATGTTTACTACCATCCTATGGAACTTGTAGGCAAATGATCTTTAGACACGAAAGTTTTTAAATGGTATTCTCGGTGACTTGTGGGTGTAAAGATATTGTTGCATGATAGACTCGAGTAGTAGACTTATATTTTGGCATGATGAAGTTGTGTCTAAATTGTCAACGGCATTAATTATAGATATGGTAAAGAAGTATACAGTTAGTTTGTTTGTTTGAATGGTGTTTAAACGCTATTTTCAGCAATTAGTCATCAACTATTTCATGGCCAGCGTCCAGTTTTTATGGAGGGAGGAAGCCGGAGTCCCGTACAAATCTTCGGTAGCAAAATTGTCAATCGTTGTCAATTAAGATTCGAGTTGAGTACACCCTGCCCGCATTGAGTCTCGAACCCGTAACCTCAGTGTTGACAACCTTAACCACTCGGCCACCGAGGCCCCTAACATAGTTTAATGGCTAACAGGTCAACACGGGCCGTCAGATACTTGCTTGTCTATTACTTATTAGGCTAAAAACGTCTATAGGGAAGAATGTGTGTAGTGGTGCAAACAGCGTTGTTGATATTATCCCATCGTGAACACTATCAGGAGTGAACACTCTAGGAGTAGGAGTAAACCTATTGAAAGAATAACCTTTTATTTTACAACTTTTTAGCCAATACAAACGGAGATAACAACTATAATATTTATAACTGAGTTGATTTTCGTAGATAAGTATACTATAATGGCTACTTATTGTATTTATTATATTAATATAAACATTCTTTCATTTAACTGAGCTTAACGTGCTTTCAAAGATAATTACTTACCATGAGAACAACCCGAATTAGGCTTGAAATAGAACAAACTCTAGAGACAATTCTGCTGAAAGATATGCTTTCTTGGGATATTCTTAAATTAGATTCCAGAACCCTGGTAGCGTCTTGCAATATGTATGCTGCTGTTGTCTGTAATAATTTTGTATCCCTATGAGACGCGCACCGTCGAATTGTGTTGCGGAATATATGCCACTGTCAAACTACTAATATAAAAGGATACAAATGCAGAACAAAACTTGATGTAAAACTTAAAATTTAACTTTCAACGAAGTATTTCTTTATAAAATATAGTCCCTTAATGTAACACGTATTATTGCGTCATATTTCATTAAT
Organism: Limnoperna fortunei; assembly: GCA_944474755.1. NCBI lineage: Eukaryota > Metazoa > Mollusca > Bivalvia > Mytilida > Modiolidae > Limnoperna > Limnoperna fortunei. Next base: position 24,605,614 of record OX104113.1, on the reverse strand, counting down.
TCATAGAATGAGTCACTTTCTAAGTCATTGGTTATACTATTTATTGTGGCGTAAAAAAGTAGTTCCGACAAAGTACGTCTAGTATTCTTGTATCACCTATATAGATAATACAAGGTTTTGTTCCACACAGGTTGTATCAATTATTTATATTTTGACAAAAAATACTTGATTTTAGATAAAAATAGATGTCAACCTATGTCAAAGTCAATCATAAGTTTATGAATACTATTTCATTTTATAGATGTGTTTTTGGACCTTATGCAAACCACAAAATTGGTCCAGTGACTGATGGAGAAGTTACTAGCGATAAGGGGTGGGCACAGATGTGCCATCACAAGATTGATCAACCAAACAGAGAAAAAAATGTTAAACAATAACGATTTACGTGATTATGAGTTCGATGTGATTATTGAAGCTTTAATGAAAAAACAGAGCTTACTACAAACACTTGACAGTCAGATTTTGGAAAGAACAGAAGTAGACAATGTTAAACGTGAAATAGTAGACACAGACGAATATAATTTGCAACTGGAAATAACTATTAAAAAACTTAAAGAACTACATTCGTCATCCAAATCGAATACATCTCAACCCATGGTGAGTGTTCTTTCCCTGGTTGCATCAATTGCAGTCAATTTACTACTTATATTGAAATTAAAAATAAATTCTTTTCAATATCAGCTATTGATGTTTAAACAGATGTCAAAAATCTTCTAAAGGATAGTTAAGATAACGTATAGAGATTTTATCAGAGACGATCATTATATGGAAATCTTGAACCAACAGTACTGAATCCAGCTTTGATGTACAATCTAAAGTGTTTCTTCTCCATTTAAAGGTCACAATTTAAGATTTACGATAAAGATGGTTTAGGGTACTAAACATTGTTTATCATGTTTATGTAAAAATGTAAGTTTAAATTATCTGCAGCACTATCTATGACATCTATAGTTGTAGTTGGATACAAACTTGTGCTGATATAATACCCATCTTTGCCCATAAAACTGTTATTATGAGGCTTCGTTGTCTTTTAATATACGTGTAAGATTGCTCAAATGCAAACATTATCTTTAATATTAAGGTGTGATTGAAAGTTAGAGAACATTATCCTTAGGTATGACGATGTGTGGAAAATAACAGGCAACAAACTTGTGATATTTATTTGGTTAAAATAGAAGCTTTCATTGTTGTGTTTTATAATCTGCAGTAAGTATAAGGTCGAAATCTTTAACCTCAAGGAGGGGTGTTTCAACGATTTTTGATAAATTAAAAACAGGAAAATATTATATAACTTAAATTAAAATATATTTGTAGTACAAAGTTTACTGTCATTAAAGAACTAGATGTATTTAAACTTTCAGATAATTTCAATGTCTTAGTACAGAATAAGTTGGAAGGAAAGCAAGATTGATGAATGATTTAAATAATTTTATTAACAACACTTTTCAGGAGTCCGGAATTATCTTTTCTGAAGAAGAAATGGATGTTGACACAAAGAGTGCACAGGTGTGTAAGGAGAGATCGACAGAACAAAACCAGCTACACCAATGGGATACTGATGTTATAGTGGAATCATGTGAGATTTACACCATTAAGGCGTTGGAACTATAAAAGCTCTAACTTTCTATTGTTGTTTGTACTTTGAAGCTTTTAATTAGTAGTAATTATACAATTTTATTAAAGTTTCTTATGTATTTTACGCATAGTAAATTTTGACTAACCTTTAATCAACCTAGCATGCACAGGGCAATGAAAACAGGTAATTTTTTTTTAGAATAAGATAGTTTCTGTTGAGCTTATTTTGTGAAATGTGCAGTTTCTTTATCATAAGGAACTTTTATATATTTTTAAGAAAGGTTTTGTGTAATCGTTATTACTAATGGTATAAAAGGCACATTTCCTGTTGATGTAAGATTCTATATAATTCTGTAATAACTGGAATTCTTTCTTGTTACGAACTTTTTTTTATTGTTTCGAGTTTACTTTACAAGACTAGCCATCGAGGTGTTGTTACCAGGAAGTAGTCCAACACTCTTTAATTAATATATAAAATTAAAGTTACAGCTGGCATATTGTTTGTTTGAATAACTTTCTATAGGATAATTGGCACTCATAGTCAATAAAGATCGGAGTCGAGCAATCCCCGGCTGCAATTATAATCGAACCAACAATCTCGGTGTTGACAGACAACGTGATCAATATCAGTTGATTTAATACTTTCTCCAGTCGGCACCCGTGGCCCCGCTGTAATGAATTTCGTAATATGTTTTAATAAGTTTGAATGTTGTAGGTGATGAAATACTCCTTATTGATGATGAATCCATCAGTGTTAGTGCTGTTGATTATCTACAATGTAAACAAACTGTGGCTGTTTACTGCCAACAAACAAAAGACGGTACAAGAATCAGTAAAATTATGTGTGTAACAACAGATAAATCATACATCTTTGAAATAGACAAAACACCAGATATCATGAATGCTGGAAAGCTATCAGCTTTCTTTAATTCAAGAAAGCCACCTGTCAAGGTATTGTTTTCTATTCCAAGAAACATTGGTACAAGGAGGGGCAGGAGTATGTCGTTGCTGCTTGTCTTTAATTAAAGTTTCATTTTACCAATTAATAAAGTATTTCAGCAAATATTTAGCAAATGTTTCAATTTAGTCTTATGTAATATCGATTTTAAAAATCGTAAATCATCATCATAATAAGTTCTTTCAATTTTCAGGTATTTAATGGATTAGATTCTAAGCTTTGTGCACTATTTTTCGAAAAGTTCCAGATTATTTTGGATGACACTCGGATATTTGATCTCAAGGTAAGCATATTATATATGATTATCTATGTTACGTAGTACGTACTTTGTTTGATACAGAAATACATGTTACAGTACTTTTACTATAATGATAAATAATTCTTCTGTCCCACCTTAATTGACAAGGATTGTGCAATGTCTTTAGTTCTCACCGGATACTCCAGGTTCCTATATAAATAAAAAAACTGGATACTATGATGCTGCACTTAATAATTCTCGATTTAGCATTAAAAACAAATGAAAACTATTTTTTTATTGTTTTATAGAGAATAACTGATTGGCATCAACAAATCGAGACAAGCAGTAGTTAGAGATACTTCTCTTTTTGTTTACGTGTTAAGATACTAAAAAGAAAGGTCTGTGTCATTCACCCCATTAAAGTTTTGATTTATTTGGCAGTCTTTCTCTTGTCATTACACAATGTGATTGTCATAGCAGTCATTGCATTAATTTTACAGGTTGCCGTTGATCTTATGAAAGAAATAGGTGAGGGAAATATGAAAGATTTAAAGAAAACAAAGTATGACCCAGACTATGTTCCTACGAGTGATGATGACAGCAGTATTAACAGTCTCTGTTTGACTTTCCTAGCAGGATACCAGTACTTAGGGTAAGTCAATTATAATATGTAGGCTTGTCTGGGTTAGTACTGAGTACTTAAGGTAAGTCAATCATAATATGTAATGTAATTATTTATAGACATTTCCGGCATTATTCAATAAAAATTAGCTATGATTACAATACTCGGATTATGAGGTAACCACATTGTTAGAATGCGACTATGACTTTGAATGAGCCCTTACAACAAAACTTTTAAAAATTGTCTATACGTGCAAGACTACATTTTCCGACTTCATCCTTTCTTTTACTGGTATAGTCAAAATACAATAACCTGGTGTCATGTATTTTCTACCTACTGGTCGATTAATTCTATAATAGACAACAGCTGTTTAGGTTTTTTGTTTGAATGGTGTTTAATGCCACTTTGAGCAATTTTTCAGCTATATCATGGCGTCCAGTTTTTATTGGAGAGGAAGCCTGAGTACCAGGAGAAAACCCCCAACCTTTGGTAAGAAAACTGACAGTGTCAATTAAGATTTGAGTTGAGCGCACCATACCCGGGAGCCGTTTATAAAACTGCTTCAATCTGTTTTCTTTAAAGCTCTTAATCAGTTATGGATGCACATTTAAATTGATGCTTTTCATTTGCAAAAGAAAATTTTCAAACTGGTTTATCTGGACAGTATACCTTATGATGATCTTATACAACAAAAAACTATAATACAAGACTAAATTTTACAACCTTATCATTTTTTTAAATGTTATAGTTAAAATACAATCTTGTATTTTGTCAATGAAATAAACTTCTATTGACCACTTCTTTAGTGTGAAATTATCACATTGGTCTTATCGTAAGCAGAAATTTTACAAGATAAAAACTCAATCATTTAAGTTACAGGTATAAACAAATAAAAATTTGTTGCAATGTAAATTATAAAAAGATATTTTGTTAAAGTCGTGTATGAAATCAAGTAAATGTTGCTCATGTAATTGTGTATTAATTATATTGATCTTCAGGCCAATATCTAAGAAGATGAAATATTACAAGAAACGTCTCTTTGAAATGGTGAATGCAGATATAGATAAGGGAGACTTGAAAAAACTCAGAGATCAGAGAAAGAAAGCAAAACACCAGCAGCAGAGACAGTCAATGTCAAAAGTAAAAACAAATATAAATAATGATAAAGATCACATATTCAGTTCTGTGATTATTGATTAAGATTTTAAGAATGAAACGCACTTAACACGAATTGACATATTTTTATAATTTATATGGTTAAATGTTCATCATTACACTTGTTTGTTTTATAATAGCATTGCTGTTTTTGTCACTTACTATATTCTTTGATTTCTTCATACTCTAATTTTGCTGTACCCCTAATTGTTGTTGCAAGTTAAACAAATTGTTTATTTAAACAATGAGTACTTTATTAAGACTTGATTGTTTACTGATGTTAATGTTCTTATTCATGTAATGATTTAGCTCAGATGTGTAAGGTCTTGTATATTTTCTTGGTTGTGGAACCATTAAGAATTGTATTTGTTTTAATTTTCTTGATTTTTGTGCAGCAAAGTGGCATGCATTTTTAGGTATGTTAGTTTCATTCATGAAATTTTTATAAATCATTTTTTAAAATTTGTTTAAAAAAACAAAGTTTTGTTATTTAATGACACACGGGAAATGTATACGACTTTATCCATTCTTTATTGAAAATATTTGCATGATAATACCATGTACAGTCAATTAACTCTTCCATATTTCATTACATATGTAAATGAAATAGATTAAAATAGGTGATGTTAAGGTTTCATAATGTAAAGAGAAATAAACATGTGGTCAATTATAAAAAAAATAAAATAAATTTAGTCTGATAGTGGTATAATGTAGCAGTATGTACACGGAGAATAAGTTGAGATTTATTTGCATCAAGCAAAGTGTCTTTCTCATGTGTTTTTATTAATCTATACAATCTATGTTCAAGATAGATGGTGGTAAACTTGTTTATCATCTTGTCATTACAATGTTAAGAAGAAAAAACTTTATGGGTATAAAACATTGCAATTTGCCAAAATTCTTCCAGATCTCTTCAGACATATTCAATGTAAAGATTATTAGAAAAAATGACATGAGGGAAAAAACAATAATCGCTTGTTGGTTGTATTGTTTTGTCATCTTTGTTCTTCTGTTGCTATATTTCCTTTTTCACCTAAATTTTTCAATTACATTTTAAATCTTTTGATAAAATAGTTTCATCAATATTTTTTTATTGAAATTCAAGATTGACACCGTTCAAGTAGTCTTCAGTAACCTGAAGTTGTGGACGTAACACAAGAAAGAAAAAAGACACTGTTAACTATTCAATAAACATAATGTTTTCTCATACATTTTTAATTGAAGAAAAATCTTGCTTGATCGTGTTAGCGCTTGATACAAAGGCTTCAGTTAATTTTCTAATATTTTAATACAAGTACTTTGAATTGACTCGCATGCAATTTCTAGAGGTATATTTATATAATGTTATAATTTAAAGCAGTATTGGCCCTTTTTAAATGTATTATGTGTTCCATTACATAACTAGCCCCTTACTGGTATATTCGTTATATAGTTAAATGAAGGCTTTGAAAAGAACGCAAAAAAAATTTTAATTAAAAACACCATGCTTAATAAACATTAAACAACACCAATTAAACACAAACAAAATAATAGTCAATTTATTTATATAATTAAAAATGTCTGATGAACGAAATATGCAATTGATGTCAGAGAATAACTAACATTGTAAATGCATATAACTGGTCATTCTTCTTTTGATAACACCATTGTGTTTTGATTTAAACTGGAAGTTATATATTGTATTATACTGCACATTTGAAGTTTATATACCACATCACTGACATGTTTTGCATCAGTTAAAGAGATGACATTGCTATAAAAATACCTGAAAGTAAGAAAAAATTTTAACAATTCAGACATTTGGTTGAGAAGATAAGCACGATGGTGGTAGACATTAAACGTTCATGGAAGAATTAGATGGATGTAGGGAAGTCAGCCATATGCCGACTTTTTGTTTCAAATTATGGTTATATCTATGCATTTTTTATAGAGATAGTTGTTACAACTCTAAACCGGTATATTGTAATAGATATGAATGACATGTAATTAAACAAATAAATAGAGTTGTGCAGATCAGATTCTCTTAGCTTATTATAAATTATTAACACGGCAGAGTTTGTAAGTGAACATAATTATGGTAATCAAGAAATGTATGTAAAAGAAGTTACCTGCAAACATAATGAGAACTTGTTAACCTTTTTGCAGCAAACCAATCAAGATGCAGCCGAAAAAGCTTTTGTTACAAGCACCTAAATACCGGTATAAAAAAATGAAACAACACCGATCTTTATATTTGAAATAAATTGGAACATTACCTAAGAGAAGCTTAGTTCGGAAAAAATGTGTTACTTGGATTTTCCTAGAAGCGACCACGTTTGTTGATGGACATATTGTCATTTCTATTTCTTTATTTCATGAAAACCATTGCCATTATTTGACAGTTCTAATAAAACTAATAGGTTATGTCAATTCGTAAAGCTATATTGTGGTAAACAATGCAATGCTAGTAAATATGATGACCAATGCAGAACTTTATTTTGTGGTTATTACCTATTTGTATTTCTGTCATATTGCCAATGTTAAAGTTAATTAGTTCTTAAAATTAAATTAATACAATTCACTATATATTCAGAGTATATCTTTTATGTTTTTTTAATCAACTTATCCATTATTTTATATACAATTGTTGCAATTTAGGATCAGCGTCCAAGTTCCACCGATGCTACTCTTAAAAAATTATGTGATTATCAAGAGAAATAATCATTATTCAATGTTTACATACATTACATAATAACTAAAGTTTTACAGATCACATTAGATCACATTACAATGATTACATATTCGTTCATGTTTGGGGATTCTTAACCATCTCCCAGTTTCTATTGGGAATTTAATATTGGAGCATCTTAATTTACTCATAATAATTCTATCATTCTTCTGTAACCTTAGCAAATAGGATTCCAATGTGAATTCTATTTTGAATTTACTATAAAATTCCCCTCTTGACGATCCTTGCATCTGAGAAAACCATTTTTGTACAAATTGATCAAGTAGTTTTCGTTTTAACAAGGATCTCTAACATTGTTAAACAAATTGCTAGTATATTTTTTCATGTAATTATTTAAACTTGATTGCAACTCACAGACGAATACATTATACACCTCTATTATTTTTGTTTTTTTTTGTTCTGACATATAATAAGCTTTGCATATAGAAAAAGCTAAGATTGATAGAACATAATTGAGGTCATAATATGCCTCATCAAACAATTTATATCCAACACTAAATCAGTGAGAGTATTTTTTATTTCGAATTTTTTTTCTTCAAAAATTGTTTAACGTTGTACCAAAATGGTTATGAAAAATGTTCATAGACTTATTCCATTTGACAATAGTAACATAAACATGATTCAGTCATTTTCCAAACCTTAAGAAGTTTCTTTTGTTGGAACAATGAACTGTAGTAATTTGCATAGAAAAACTTTAAACTTGTTTTCCTGTAAAAAAATAGAAAATAAATTAATAAACGTCTGACATATTTGGTTTTCTTCAAACTGTAGGCGTTTTATTCATATTTTGACACTGACGGGGTCAGTATTTTAAAAATTTATTAATAATAATTAAAAGAATTATTATTATAAGGTGATTTGGTCGTCACATTGAGAATTACATATCATAATATATTTTTTAAAGTTGACAGTAGTATATATAGAATTGTTGTCAGTTAACAAAAAGCTCCAATGTTTTGGAATTGGTTTTTTTAAGTAGAGAATTCAGAAATCAGTATATCTTTATGTTAATTATCATAAACATTATGATAATGACATGATAAGTAGATCTTTTCTTTTAAGTTTTTTAGTCAAATTTGGAAAGAAAATTTAGTCACATGTTTTGAGGAAATGTACACAATTTCAAGCAATATTTTTATTAACATTTGTTTTTCAGTTGTGTTGAAAACAATATTTTATATTATTATTTTTTTTAATTTAATTGTAAATTTAAAAATTAAGAAGAGACAAATTATTCTGTTTTGGAAAAAGTTCACTTAATATCATTAAAGATTGGACTCGGACTATTACGGCAGCTACTCAGCTTCTTATAAGAGGACACATATACAATCTGATATGAATTGATTTGTTTCTGGGGGAAACATGTACGTGTTTGTATTCTTATTTATGAATATTTAACAAAATGTTTACACTAGGCATTCATGATAGTTAGATTGATGTCTTCGATTTAGAAGTTCTACGGCCACCATCATCAATCTATATTGAGTACAATCGGGATCATCTTCGCTAGCCAAGGGTTACGATCCGATACTCTTATCTTCAGAGAAGAGAGGGGGACCTGATCGTAACCCTTGGCTAGCGAAGATGAATCGGGATTAATTTGCATTGTCTTGATCGAATTTTAACATTAAGCCTAATTTACAGGACTTGGACAATTCTATTGATAAACACGACAGGTGCTACGTGCGCTGCATGTTACCCTGTTTGTGCATGTTAGTTCTTCTGTCGTTTTAATGCGGTTTATGTTGCTTGTCTTGGTTTATGGTGTTTGTTCAACAGCTGATTTAGAGAATGTGTGTTTTTTCAGTTCTCTGGCCAAGTGTTTGGTTGTTGTTCCATATTGACTTTCGTTTTTTTAACACATGCACTTTCCTTTCAGAAACATCCGGGGCATGGTGGCCGAGGGGTTAAGGTGGTTCTTCTACTATAGCGTGGTTTGTCAACAATCAGGTTTCGGGGATTGAGTCTCATTGCGGGCCGGGTGCACTCGGCTGCAATCTAAATTGGCAAGTATTGCCAGTTTTCCTACTGAAGGTATGAGGTTTTCTCCTGGTACTGAAAAATTGCTAATTGACGTTAAATAACGTTCAAACATACAACCAATAAAATTTATAAAGAAAAAATAGTCAAAGTGTTGAAGCAATGGCATTTTTAACAGATGTACATAATTTCAAACAGAATATTTCTATTCAGGATTTTCAGTTGAGTTTGCTTGGGAAGTTCTACAGTCGCCATTATCCATTGATTGATTGTTATGGAGTCCGTCTCACAAATGACTGTTTCACAATGCAATCCTATTTACACACTATACGCTATAGAAAGATGATATTCTCGAAAATCACAAATCTGTGTTAACTTCATTCGACAACAACTCTGTAAACGAACGAGGAAGAGGAAGTTAGTTCTTATTTTGATATTTGGCTGCGCCGAACTGTAGCATGGACAGCAGATTTATCATTCAATGGTATTTTGATATTGTATTTAAAAAGCAGTCTTATAGTATCGGAAATAAATTTATTTCGATAATTAATTTAATGTATTGGCTGTTTTTAGTTGGTTGTACAAGCCCACTTCTGGATTATATTATGGATGTTTGTGCGTTTCCTTGGGCACCATTCGGGGTTTTTAAATCTGCCAAAATTTTTATCTGACATGACAGACCAAAAATTTAATGTAACATTGCTGAAATTATTCCGCTCGTTTTGAGGGGTGTCTTATTACCCAACGAAACTTGGTCCCTCAGTGAAAGCAAAAATAATGTTGTCATTTGTTTGGTCTCTCTATCCAAGATGTTAACTACGATCTTCCATTCTTGTGCTGGATGCCCAAATTGTGCAAAAATCAGTATTTAAACAACATCAGCCACGTGTTATACCAAATGTCTTTCTAAACTCTTGACAACAAGCTATACAAATGGGCCTTCAAAAATACTTTGATATCTGTTATTCCATGAGTGGCAATACAAGTACCTAGAGCTTTGTTACGACAAATCTTACTTTTTATCAATGCTGCAGCAACCAGCAATAAATTCACTAAATACATATCGTCCATTAGATTTTGTTAATAGACAACATATATATCATGTTTTTAACAGAATATCGGCATTTAAAGGAGCCGAAGTTGTATTCCTCTCCTTGTTGATATGTTTTTTTACTTGCATGAGACTGACTTCTTCGAAAATCTATTGACCACAAAGAAAAGAAAAGAAGTTGATCCCGATTGGCAACTTTCAATTCAACGATAACAATATTATATCGGCTCCTGCGCATGGCGTTTACAAATCACAACTTTTATGTTATTCTAAATTCAGTTTTTCTAGACCAATAAGCTATGCACGCAGAAATATGTTGCATCTAGGCTAATGAGAACTCTGCAATAATTCTATGGCCACAATCGCGATTTTGTTGATCGTCAGTCTCCCAAAAAGCGATCAAATATTTTATCTAAGCTATAGGTTCGTTTTCATATCGACAGGTGTCTAATAAAAGACGGACTCTTCTTTCTCCTCCGGAGCTCCTGATTGCACCCATGTTTTCTTGATTTTTTTGTTGATTTTTTTCTTTCTGCTCTTATTTTTACTCTCTTAGGAATTTCAATCTTTGCTGACCATTATGTTTTCTTACATACCCCCCTCCCCCCCCCCCCAAAAAAAACAAAACAAACAAACAAACAAAAACAAAGTGACAAAAACAAACATAAAACAAACAAACAAACAAACAAAAAAGGAGACAGCTTTTCTTTCCGCATGTGCTGTTTTGCACGTCAGGGAATTTTAATTAAGAAATAATTCACGGAGGCTAGAGTTTATCATTGTTTTACAACGGGGTGACCATTTATGTCGTATTATTTTATCGCTCGGTATAAAATATTGACAAATATAAGGTATAACCATGTTCTAATTCGCGAAGAGCACGCCCGCAATAATCTATTTCTTAAATCACTCACGCTGAATTGGTTTTATTCTTACAATTTCTCGGCCAAACAAACGGCGAGGTACATTTTTGTATACAAGTATGTACCTGATGCACATTTTTGTAGTACCCTATACGACAAAGACAGCGCCAGTTATACATGTAGTAGGTAGTAGGATCTAGTCGTGACGAGTCCTCTCAACTCCATATATGTTTTTTTCAAATGTTTTTTTTAGTCAACTGCTAAGACCTAAAGCTTATCAAGATTTGCCTGCATCTTAAATATCTTAAATTCTGAACCATTTGATAAACTTCATTGACTCAGATTCCAAATTACAAATTTATAAATGTTAACAGGAAAAAAATGGCAAAGTATTGTCATCTGCATAGTTTGTACCATGTTTCTATTTAATAAATACATATATCATTGATAAATACGTTAAACACAAGGTACCCAAGAATAAATCCACTTGCAACAACGATGTCAGCTAAACTACTACGAACACTTGTCGATTAATTTTGAATTGTTGTAAACTTACGATTTTTTATAAGTAAGATTTAAGCAGGGAAACACAATAGGTCGATAATTTATCAAGTATTATTTCGTGAGTGAGGCAATCATGCACACGCTTTGATAAATCCAACCCTCTAAATTTCTTAATAAGGTGGTAAGACAAACCATGGCCTTTACGAAAAGAAAGAACCAAAAATGTAAAAAAATAAAGAAGAAGAAAGTAAAAAACACGAAATAATACTAAAAATGAAAATATAACGAAAACAACGTCTCAACTCCCCCCTTTTTGTAAACAAAAAATAACAAGAACCAAAAAAAAAACGAAGAATAAAACTCAAAACAAAACAAAAAAAAAAACAAAAAACGAGTGTAAGGGACTTGGGGGAACGCTCACAATGGTGGGATGGCACAGATTAAAGGCTTAAAAACAAAAACACATCAGCTTCCATTGCTACATTTTATCCAGACAAACAATGACGTCACAACTACAAATTATAGCGAGGAAAAGGGGGACAATCTATCACACAAACACAAAAAACACATTTACCATTCACACTAACATACAACATCCCGCCCGCAAAACAAAAATTTCCTAAATTTTTCAAATGGTGAATTTGTTTTTGAAATATAGTAATACAGCCATTGTAAAAAAAAAATATTTAGACACATTTCGTTAACATGAATGTAATCTCATCATTCGACCAACTAGTAACCATTTTATTAAAACATCCGTATCAACGCTGCATAACCTGAAAGTCTGGCATCTCGGACTCCTCCCTCGGATGACCTTATGCACGCATTACTTTCACACAACAATTTACAGCGATACCAATCAATGGCATTTTCTACTAGTTCAAACAAAGTCATATAAAAGCTGAATACAATTTGATAAAGTCATCAGAGACCTTAAACTCTTACACACCAAGGTTTTATTTATGACCAATATCACACCGCTAAATGACAAACTCGCTCAGTTTAGAATACGTTCATGTAACCAAGGAACAAAATAAACTTCATCGAAGTTACTAAAATTTCCAATGTAATACTTTAAAATTGTCATAACTTCGATTTCTTTAACACTGTAAAATCGGCGATATAAATAATAACGTAACACTGACATAAACAATTTGATATGAATGAGAGAGGTGCACGCTCAAAAAGTCTTGAACTTCCATATATCAGTGTTGATACAGTCAAATGTCGGTCAAAGTCGTAAATCATTAAAATGTATTGGCAGGATGCAAACAAAACACGTGTAGTCGATACATCGGGAACAAAGAAAGACATCACAACAGGAGTAGACAAGACATGGTCTGGTTCTGGTTTTGAACTTTCATCGAATAATTTGAAATACGGTACATCATAAACGGCAGTCTGAAAAACTTAAACAGGAAACTTAATTCGGTTCATACTGGAAAATGTCAAAGTTAGTATCCGCCAGTAAACTTCGAAGTAAAATATTCTAAAAGTTCAAATTTATAATCCAAATGGTGTAAAATGCAAGATCAAAATCACAATCCGATTTGAATTGAAAATCAAAATCCAACATGGCACCAAACGATGCACGAGGTCGACAGAAATTCAGATGGTTCCAAAGTTTAAAATGTCCAAAATATCTGGGGAAGTAGTTAAAAATTCCATGAAATCGCTTTAAAAGGGTCACTTTAGGTTCTCCACCATGTAAGGGACTTGGGGGAACGCTCACAATGGTGGGATGGCACAGATTAAAGGCTTAAAAACAAAAACACATCAGCTTCCATTGCTACATTTTATCCAGACAAACAATGACGTCACAACTACAAATTATAGCGAGGAAAAGGGGGACAATCTATCACACAAACACAAAAAACACATTTACCATTCACACTAACATACAACACGAGACTAAACAAAACAAAACAAAACAAAACAGAACAGAACAAAAAAACCAAAAAAAAAAAAACCAAACAAAAAAAAAAAAAAAAAAAACAAAACAAAACAAAACAAAACAAAACAAAACAATGTACAGACGAAAATTAAATAAGTTAAAAATTTAAATACAATCGGTTTAGTTTTGATAAATTTTATAATATTAACGTATTACATCAACAATTTTCTTGAAAAGATTAACTGATATGAAAGTGAATTAAATTGTATTTAATCCACTACTGTAATAATATTATAAATAACGAAAACAACGTTCAGATATCTGTATAAATTCGTGGCATCAAAGTTCTAAATGTACGTGATTTGGGTCGTAAGCTGCACTCAAAAAACATTCGGATCTACTTTCGCTTTACCAATGCATAACTTTCCCTTTCTACTGTGACTATTTTTACCTATGACAAGTATTTAGTCAACAACGGAATTATAAAATGTCTTCAGGTACTTTTTCGTTGTATCACTTCGCATCATTTCACGCATTAAATTAAGTTAAATCAATTACTTCGTTATCACTTGTCAATTAGACAAGACTAATTAATGGGTATTCGAAATTCCTTACCAACAAAAACCAAAACCACGGGATCAAATCAACAATTGACTTGTTTGTTTACTATCCATGCAGTACTACAATGTTTTTATGCCAAGCATTAATATTAGTTCATTTAATTACACTCACTGAAAAAATATTCCTGCCGTAAACTAGGACACTATTTAAGGATTGTTTTCAATTGCTGGTTAGATTATTGGATATAAACGACCATATATGGCAAGAAAACAGTCCAGACAATTTTTGGGGGGCTTGTTTTGTAACCAGTTACAAATCCTGTATAAAACGAATACAAAGTAAGGTCATATGTGTTTGATACTCAGTAGTTGCATATTTCTTTGCCTTGGTCTTTGCCTTCATTTCTTAAAAGGGGTAACAATTGCTTACACATATTTGTATGCCTGCATTTTATAAAACAGTTACAAATTGGTTACATCAATATTTCTCTGACTTCATTCAATAAAACGGTTACAAATATTTTATGACTTCATTTTATAAAAGGGTTACAAATCAGTTACAGATATTTTTCTGACTTCATTTTATAAAAGGGTTACAAATTGGTTACATCTATATTTTTCTGTCTTCATTTTATAAAAGGGTTACAAATTGGTTACATCTATATTTTTCTGACTTCATTTTATAAAAGGGTTACAAATTGGTTACATCTATATTTTTCTGACTTCATTTTATAAAAGGGTTACAAATTGGTTACATCTATTTTTCTTACTTCATTTTATAAAAGGGTTACAAATCAGTTACAAATATTTTTCTGTCTTCATTTTATAAAAGGGTTACAAATTGGTTACATCTATATTTTCTGTCCTCATTTTATAAAAGGGTTACAAATCAGTTACAAATATTTTTCTTACTTCATTTTATAAAAGGGTTACAAATTGGTTACATCTATATTTTTCTGACTTCATTTTATAAAAGGGTTACAAATTGGTTACATCTATATTTTTCTTACTTCATTTTATAAAAGGGTTACAAATTGGTTACATCTATATTTTTCTTACTTCATTTTATAAAAGGGTTACAAATTGGTTACATCTATATTTTTCTGACTTCATTTTATAAAAGGGTTACATATCAGTTACAAATATTTTTCTTACTTCATTTTATAAAAGGTTACAAATCAGTTACAAATATTTTTCTGACTTCATTTTATAAAATGCTTACAAATCAGTTACAAATATTTTTCTGTCTTCATTTTATAAAAGGGTTACAAATTGGTTACATCTATATTTTTCTTACTTCATTTTATAAAAGGGTTACAAATTGGTTACATCTATATTTTTCTTAATTCATTTTATAAAAGGGTTACAAATCAGTTACAAATATTTTTCTGTATTCATTTTATAAAAGGGTTACAAATCAGTTACAAATATTTTTCTGTCTTCATTTTATAAAAGGGTTACAAATCAGTTACAAATATTTTTCTTACTTCATTTTATAAAAGGGTTACAAATTGGTTACATCTATATTTTTCTGACTTCATTTTATAAAAGGGTTACATATCAGTTACAAATATTTTTCTTACTTCATTTTATAAAAGGGTTACAAATCAGTTACAAATATTTTTCTGTCTTCATTTTATAAAAGGGTTACAAATCAGTTACAAATATTTTTCTGTCTTCATTTTATAAAAGGGTTACAAATCAGTTACAAATATTTTTCTGACTTCATTTTATAAAAGGGTTACATATCAGTTACAAATATTTTTCTGTCTTCATTTTATAAAAGGTTTACAAATCAGTTACAAATATTTTTCTGTCTTCATTTTATAAAAGGGTTACAAATTGGTTACATCTATATTTTTCTTACTTCATTTTATAAAAGGGTTACAAATTGGTTACATCTATATTTTTCTTGATTCATTTTATAAAAGGGTTACAAATCAGTTACAAATATTTTTCTGTCTTCATTTTATAAAAGGGTTACAAATCAGTTACAAATATTTTTCTGTCTTCATTTTATAAAAGGGTTACAAATTGGTTACATCTATATTTTTCTTACTTCATTTTATAAAAGGGTTACAAATTGGTTACATCTATATTTTTCTTACTTCATTTTATAAAAGGGTTACAAATTGGTTACATCTATATTTTTCTTAATTCATTTTATAAAAGGGTTACAAATTGGTTACATCTATTTTACCTCTGAAAAAAATTGTACAAGAATAACTGATAAGATTTAGTAAAATAATTACATTGAAGGTGACTCCTAAGTAATGTTATTCATTAATATAATACCCTTGTTTATATAAAACATGTATATTTTATTTTCTCATCTCTGTAACTATGTATGTAGTTTACGAGAATAAAATTCAGTTTTCCACATGTAATATCACCTTACAGACTTAATACTTGGATCAGACTTAATACTTGGTGAATCCAGCAAAATATGTGTTGAATTTGTCACTTTGGACGGTCTACTAAGAAGACCAGTGGGGCATACCTGTGGTAAGGTGTTGCAGTTACCCCGCAGCTACGAGAGTTATACAGTTTTTAGGACAGTTTAATAGCATTCTCAACAGTTCTGTTTGGGAACTGGATATTGTTTAAATTACTTTTTATCCAAGAGAGATAATTTGAAATGTTAATTTTCCTCTGAAGTCAGATAAAGAGGCTTCATCTTTTGTACTTGAAGGAAGTCTTACAAATAATTTGTTATTAATATTTTTTGTGATTTCTATTCATATTTTATATGACTGTGTGACATAATATTTTTACCCCCTTCACAAGGAAGAGCATGCAAGGACATAGAAAATCGAAAAAGGGTCTTACCTATAAATTTTTGGGAAAATCTTAAATTAACATGATTAGGAACTATTGCAAGAATCGCAATAATTATATATATTGTATTTAAAGTTGCTTAAACAAGTTAGACATGTGGGTCATTTGATTGTTTCATCCTCTTCATTTAAAGTTCAATTTGGGGATAAATGGGCCAAGTAATGGCATGCTACTGTTATATTTGTAAATATACCAATCCTTATAATATATGATTTTTTTAAATGATCAAGGAAAGGTTCAAGTCTGTAAACAGGCAGTTTCAGGCTTTTATGTTAATTTATCAATGTTTATTAGCTGTTGAAATTAGCAATAGAAACATGCATGTAACAGTCTTGGAACAAATTTTTATATGGCACACATATAATTTGATACTCTTCAGTTTTGGAGTACGAGAGAAAGACAAGACGATGCTTCGTAAATTCTTAAGGTTTTGTACAGGATCACCTTACATGTCTTTGTCTATACAATTTATTTTGCTATTATCAGACATAGCTGTCATATACGAGAATTTCTTTACAATTATTTTCACTATTTTCATACATTTGATGAACATGTCACAGTATTATAAAATGGAATTATAACCATTAATGATATGCCACACAAAACACAAAAATTGTTGATGTTAAGTATAGTCCATATTGGCTCACCAGACATTCAAAATAGCGGTCAATACTTTATTATTGTTGATTTTTTTTTTGTTACAACATAAATAATTATTTTTCGAGTATTACATGATGATTTCTGTATTGGCCTATAGTTATTGATCTGAAGCTTGCTGTATTGGCCTGCTGTGCAAACAAAGCTTAAAACAACATCTATAAAACCATGTACCTATTTGGTGCTGGGGCAACCTTTCAATCAGTCAATAATAAAAACTTGACCTAATATATTGAATTACATTGAAAATTCCACCAAGTTTCTGTAAATGTTATGAACACACTAACTTATTATAGGGGCTTTATTTATTGTATAAAATATTTGCATGACAGATCATTTAGAGACTGTATTAACCAAATTCTAGATGCTTTCACTTTTAATTTTACTAAAATTAAGTATGTAAACAACTTACTGTATAAATTTCTGTGATAAGACCCTTAATAACCTATGGTAAGAATGGGAAAGATTCACTTAGTCTAATAATGAACCAAAAATGGTGTCCTTCTATTTATATCCTTGGAAAACAAATTGTTGGATTCGTCAGCCAATAATTTTTATGTAAGACTAAAAAACTAGAAAGGGTAATGTTTTTTTAATTTCTGTTTATGACCTGAAATCAAAGGCCTAATAATTAGCTTTATTATACAGATTGCTATATTAAGGTGTCAGCTACAAGAACATTTATGACCTATTCACCTCAGGTGTGCTACCTGCATCACTTATTACATAATTTATTATGAAGCAATCACACTCTTATATTTATGATCCTGAAGATCAAAGAACTGAATAGCTTACATTTTTGATAAATTTATCAAACTATTTTGTCTTAAATTTTTTTATTAATTTATTTTATTAACTATATTAATTTTAAATGACTAGTATTGTTAATTTATGTCATTTATGTAGAAAATTATAACTAACTATACCCTTTTTATAACATTGGAGGTAAGAGACTACAGATGTAACCAATTTGTAACCATTTTAAAAAATAAAGGTATGATTAAAATATATGTAACTGTGATGTAACCAATTTGTAACCATTTTAAAATATGAAGGTATGATTAAAATATATGTAACTGTGATGTAACCAATTTGTAACAAAAGATGAACTGTGTAAGCTTAGAGCTGATTTCGATAGAAAATGTACCCAAACAGATTCTAGTCTGAAGTGGTTAAACCAACAAGCTAAGTCTGTCAGTGACATTGATTTTCAAAACATAGCGGAGAAAATGAAAACCCTCGAAAGCGAAAATACTAGGCTATCAAAAGTTATTGTGAATATGCAGAAAATTGTTTCGGACCTTAAGTCAAAATGTCAAACACCATATGCGTCCAAAGCTTCCCCCCCCCCCCCCCCGAGTACCCCACCCGATAGTCATAACATAGACACTGTGAACTCTGTTAGGAAATCGATTGAAGGTTTAAATACACATTTAAACAGCTCACCCGTTCAACTAGCTAACGGTCGTACTAGTGATTTACCAAATGACAAGATCAATGAGAACCAGCTCAATACGTCATCAGAGGTATTGCGTAAAAATGGTAATTCCGAAATGAACTTTCGTATACCTGTTCGTGTTCAGGGTTCAACAGCAGAGGTCCAATCTTCCGACGAAAATTTGTTCACTGGTATAAAGCTGAAAAGAACATCTCGGTATTACATATCGGGAATCAACTCTAAGTCCACCAAGTCTGGAATCGTTTTGTTCCTAGAAGCCAAAGGTATACAAGTGACGTACTTGCGTTTATTCAACTCGCAACGGGACTCTCGTGTGATGTCGGCAAAACTCCATGTGTCCGAGCGCTGTGATGACCTTACCGAGAATGACCAGTTCTGGCCCACTGGTGTTCGATGTAGACGATGGATGAGCAACAGAGAATGGTATCAGACGAGTCCGACGGAAACTGACTCTAATGTTGATAATAAATAACTTATAATGATAAGTTACAATATACTTTATCTCATACGTATACTTACCCTGTGTTTGTCCCTATCTTTATTTTTTATGTCTAGTCTATCACTCTTAGCATGGAATGTCAGAGGAATCATGTCCTCTACGATGTGTCTTAGTTTGCTTTTAAACCAAACCAATTGTGATGTATGCATTATTTCAGAGCATAAATTAAAAGAAAGGTCTCTAAATTATTTGTCTAGCTTAGAAAAAGACTACATGTGTGTAAGTAAAGCAGATGTTTTACCGGACAGTTATAATGCCTATCACGGCAAAGGTGGTATTGCTATCATGTATAAAAAATCATTACAATTTTCTATTTTTGAAATATCAGATATCGAATCTACACGTATCATAGGGTTAGAACTTAAGAGTCATATAATTGGGTCAATTTTTATTTTTGGATGTTACCTTCCATCTGATGAATCAATTGAAAATTATAAATATGAGCTGAATGTACTTGATTCTTTGTATACATATTATAGTGCATTTGGCAATATTGTTATTGCTGGAGACTTGAATGCCAGTTGCATCCCTACTGATGTAAATATATCTAATAGAAATAAGTCACGTGAACTTGTAGAATTTGTAACACGAAACACATTATCATATGCAGGTGGTAATATTGTATATATAGGTCCAAACTATACATATTTGACAAAGAATTCTATGTTAGATTATATTTTATTTGATAGTCACCTTAGTAGAAACATTAAATCTTATGAAATCCTTGCTGAGGGGACTATAAGTAGTACTTCGGACCACTTACCAGTTTATGCTGACATTTATTTAGACTGTAATCCACACTGTGTTATCAATGTACCGAGTAAATTTCCAGCATGGCATAAAGCGACAGCCGAGCACATTAATAGTTATAAAGACAATTTAGACGAACAGTTGATAAGCTTAAACGATAAAGTGAGAACTTGTGATATAGACTTAGATGATGCTTACGAACAATTTATCTCGATCATGCATCGGACATCTGAAAGTAGTATTCCTAAATGCGGCTTTAACAAACACACCAAACCTTATTGGAATGAAAATGTTAAACTTGCTCACGACAATGAACGATATCTTAGACGCAAGTGGATAGCCGATGGTCGTCCGCGAGGTATGCAGCATGATTCGTATAGAGACTACAAGCGTGCTAAGTATGATTTTAGGCGTATTCAAACTGCTGCAAATGAACAATTTATCCAAAAGTGCTACGATGATCTCAACGAAACCGCAAGTTGTGATGTAAGATTATTTTGGAAATCACTGAAACACTTCAAACCAAGCATCTCAAAAATTTACCCAGAGATAATCCACAATGACAAAGTGCATAATACACCTGAATCGGTTGCGGAATGCTTCGCTGAATATTTCTCTGAGGTGTACAAACAATCGAACGATGACAATTTTGACATAGAAAACAAAACAGAAGTGGATATTTTTTATTCGGATATTCTTTCAGAAGCAGCGAATAACCCAGACGGAAATTTACCTGGTGGAATAATAGAGGAACGAGAAGTGTACAAAGTCATTCACGATCTGAAGTTAAGGAAAGCCGCCGGTTACGATAAGATACAACACGAACATTTGAAATTCGGCGGAGACTCTGTTATTAGTTTCTTAACTTCCTTATTTAATATGATAGTGAAGCATGGACGTACCCCAAGCGTATGGAAACTCGGCCTAATCGTTCCGATATATAAAGGAGGCGACAAACGCAAGTCATCGCCGGACAGCTATAGACCCGTGAGCCTCTTATCCTGTGTGTATAAAATTTTTGAGTCCATAATTCAATCTCGTCTGTCGGACTATGTGCTTTCTGATAAATGCTTTCCATGTCCCCAGCAGCAAGGTTTTCAAAAGAACATCGGTTGCATAACAGCATCCTTTAATTTATATGAAACTGTATTTCACAACCTAGAATTATCTAGTAAGGTTTATGTTGCATTTTTAGATAGTAAAAAGGCGTTTGATACTGTATGGCGAGCTGGCCTGATGTGTAAACTTTATAAATTAGGAATCAAAGGTAAAATTTGGTCCATTTTAAATGATTGTCATGTTGATACAAAAAGTTCTGTAATTGTTAATCAGCAATCATCTATTTTCTTTGATGTAAAACAAGGCGTTCGCCAAGGTGGCGTATTATCTGGCTTATTATACCTTATTTTCATAAATGACCTATTATTAGATATTGAGAATGCTAATGTTCATACTGGTATGTTTAATTTAACTAGCTGTTCACCAACACTTGCGGATGACATCTCATGCATAAGTATAAGTCCTGTCGGATTGCAGCGTATGTTGAATACTTGTTTCGATTACTCTCGTAAATGGCGTTTCTGTTTTAATGTTCAGAAATCAGGTGTTGTGCAGTTTTCTCCGTCTACACGTAGTGCACGATTAGAATACGCATGGTATATTGGAAATGAACTATTACCTTTGTGGGATAGTACCGTACATCTTGGTATTCTGCTTGACTCGAAGTTCAATCAAAACGATCGTATATCTCGTGCATGTAGGAAAGGCCGAAATGTATTCTTTGCAACAAATGTGATTGACTATAAATCAGCCCACCCAAATGTACTCTTAAGACTATATAAATCCGTGGTATTACCAACTGTGCTCTACGGGTCAGAACTTTGGTGCGATTTAAAGCAGAGGGATGTTGAAGCTATAAACCAATTCCAACACTTTATCGTTAAGCGGATTTTGAATCTTAAAACAACAACCCGATCAGACATGTGCGAAAGCCTTTTAGGACTACATCCATGCATAACATACGTCGATAAACGGAAACTGTATCTCTTGCAGAAACTCTGCAATTTGGACAATAAATATCTCTCAAAACGCATATTTCTCGTAAGGCTATTTTCATTTCTATACGATACAACCAAGAAACACTTAGGTTTTATCCCCGATGTAATTAAACTTTTGTACTTATATGATCTACATTCGTATCTACTTAACTTTGTTCTTGAAGATCAATTCCCATCTAAGGAGGAATGGAAACGAATTGTAACGGACTCTACCTCAACTGTTCAAACTGAAAAATGGAAAACTAGGGTTACATCTGACAATGACTTTCAAAGATTTCGGGAAATACATAACGATGTGGTTTTTGCAAAATTCTGGAAATCATCCATAACAAACCGGGAAATTACAAACTCTTATTTTATTACAAAATTAATTACAGACATTCCATACAGCACAGGAGACACCTGCTCAGTTTGTGATAGAACATTTGTCGACGTATACGTACATGCGTGTTGCAACTGTACGGGAACATTTAGCTTACTCAATTCATTTTGGGATGTAATTATTGAGAACTTTCCTTTGCAACTTTTTACTGAACTTTATACAAAATCTGAAGATGAATTGTACTGTATTATGCTGGGGAGCAGAAAAGGCATGGACAACATAGTAGATCTCATTGACGACTCTAACTTTGGACACCTTTGCCATATCCATGTGATACAATCTATTGCCCATTTTAACAGGCTTAGAACTTGTGCACGAGTTAGTATCGGTGGGTGTTGTCCCATCATATATTTCATAGTTTATATATCAATGGACTTAACGTACCATTTCTTTATGTTCTTTTTCTTTTCCATTTACTTTTTTGTGTGTTGAATTATTTACTACTATATTATATGTTTATTCATTAATCTCTTGTATTAGAGGAAATAAAGACATGAATGAATGAATGAATGTAACCAATTTGTAACCATTTTAAAAAATGAAGATACGATTAAAATATATGTAACTGTGATGTAACCAATTTGTAACCATTTTAAGAAATGAAGGCATAATTATGTAACTATTATGTAATAGTACTGTAACTATTATGTAATAGTACTTTTTTTATGTAACTGTTTTGTAACCATCTATAAACGACTTTGGGTCGATTTATGCTGAATAAACCGCGAAGTGGTTTATGTTGCAACGTAAATCGATCCAAAGTCGTTTATATCCAATAATCTAACCAACAATTGAAAACAAAACTTATATTATAAATTCTATCGTAAAAATGAAGTAACAAGAACAATATTTTACAAGTAATCAAATAATATTTGCAATTCACAATTTTATGTGTCGTCACTTGTTGTTTGCGAAAGAATTCATGTATAGTTAACGTCATAAATACATCTTATTATGACGTCGCAATCAGTCACGTGCTGAAAAAGCAAGTTAGGTTATACGAAATAACCAACTTTGCTCATGTATTGAGTATTTAAACGAAATTAAAATATAGTACTATAATCATATTAAAAAGTGAAAGATGTTTGGGTTTATCTACCACATAGACTAGTTCCATTAATAAAACTTCTCATTTCATGTTTATTTTCAACATTTTTTATTGGATATTGATATTTTATGTTTTTAGTGAAATTCGAGGTTTCATCTTTGAACGTATTTTCTCCGTGCGCAAATTCTGCAAGAAAATCCTGCAGAATGTTTAAGCTAAGTTTGATGTGAAAAAAGTTTGTACAACCATGCAAACTGCGCTAAACTTAAAGAAAAATATCAAAATTTTCTAAAAATTGTCTTACCTTAGTGTATCATGGATTTTTCTAGCCTGTTTAAAGCTTTATTTGTGGTGTCACTTAACTCCCATTATATTCAATGGCTGACCCAAATTAAATCTATCTTATGGCTCCTTTTTTGACGAAAGAAATTTTCCATTCGTTACAATTGCGACAAATTGTATTCGTTCCGCCATTAAATATAACTTGATTTCGTAATGTTGATTAACCGTTGAATTCAAAATGTCAGCTCGCTGAAAAATTTCGTCTCGATATTTCAAACATGGATTATTTATTTGAACATAGTTTAATTCATTGAAAACAGGCATAGTCTTTGTGTTTATGTTAGTTTCATGATATTTCACATGTTAAAATATGCAGAACTTTTGAAAAAATTTTGCTCAGAGAAAAATCAACTGACAGATAAAACCTCACATTTCAAATAATTATAAAAAATGTAAAAGTCAGTTGAAAATGATATATATAAACGTGAAATGTGAGGTTTTGAGGTTTTATGTTATAGAACTACCACATAGAGTCTATGTGGTAGTTCTATAACATAAAACCTCAAAACCTCACATTTCACGTTTATATATATCATTTTCAACTGACTTTTACATTTGTTGAGACACTGACACGAGACTATACATGGGTCTATGTCATAGACCCATGTATAGTCTCGTGTCATTGTCTCAACAAGAGTACATGTAGGGGTTGGGGGGGGGGGGGGGGGGTGTAAATAAATATTTTTTGCATTAGGCTCCTTTGCTCACTTTGTTGGTGACAATTTTTTTTTCCATTTATGGGGTCAAGTTCCTGTGGTCTAAATGTTAAAAAAGAGGCATCTTTGGCCGAGTGGAGAATGAAGTTTGTCTACTATTGTTCATGTGGTCTTTAAACACTAAGATTGCTGGTTCAAGTCTCACTGCAGGCAGGGTGCTCATGAATCAATCTTAATAAACAATGATTACCAGTTTTCCTACATTGTACAGAAGGTCCAGGATTTTCTCCGGGTACTCTGGCTTCCTCCCTCAGTAAAAACTGGACACCATGATATACCTGAAAAATTCCAGAAAGTGGGCACTGGCATTAAACAAAATTCAAACAAAAAAACTAACTAAATGTGAAAATATTAAATATTAACTTGAAAACAAGGATTTACCAGTACGTCATTAACTAAGATACCCCTATAAAAACTAATACATTGCTGCCAAATTAATCCCTACAAGTTAAGCTTTTATCCAATTATCTGAGCTGCGAAAAACTTTTCTAAGTTGTATGTTAATGATATAAAAAACTTAAATACTAGTATGCATTGACTCCAGTATTCATCTAAAGAATGATTGGAAATTTATATGCTGCAAAAAATTGAACAAATAAAACTGCTTCAGCTGTCAGAGACTGGCTCATGCCCTTCTAACTATACAAATGCTAATACTTTGTGTTGCCAATAAGTCCAATATAATGACATCTTACATAACCACATATGCATGAAAGGAACACTATACAATAGCAGATAACACCATACAATACCATGTATTGTAGGAACATAAATAAAAACAGTTAAACTTTACCTGGGTTTGTTTTCAATGTACAACAAATTAGTGAAAAATGTCCTATGTTACCCATGCACATAGCAACTTTATATGAACAAATCAAGAAAATCAAAGTAGTACACTGAAAACATACCACAATATAACATCATATACTGACAGACAATCTTGCAGACAAGTACAATCCAGAAAAAAAATGTATTTTTATTCATTTATTGTTTTCATGATATTAAAAATGGAAACTATTGATTCCTGGTAAATAACCGACTTGCATTGAACCAATGGGAGACAACCAAAATGTGGTTTGAATTAAAATGACACAAATTTTATTAAATTGTATCCTCCTGATTTTTACTTTGGTTTATATTTATTTATACCTAAAAATCTTATTGCTGCAATTCAGTTACATTTCTAAAACTTCTAAGAAATGAAGATTTGCTTGTATCACAAGTTTAGTTGTATCTTTCCATATATATGTTTAATTCTTCATGCTTTTTTTGTTTGAAGGAAAAAAAGAAAGTGAGGGTGCAGAAGGAGGGGAAGATAAGCAGGAATGTAAAAGTATAAAAGATGTTGGTATACCAGAGAGTCAAACTGTGAAAGATGGAGGAAAACCAGATGAACCTACAGCAGAAGGGGGAGATAATCCAAAATCTAAAGAAGAAGTAAGAATGTTTTGCAGAATAAGAAAATATGGTTAAAAGATTTTTAAGAGAAAATCTTTATTGTTAATATTAAATGTAATCATGTAGTTTTAAGAATTTTTGTGTGTGTTATTGTTATAGTTAATCCTACTATTTTCAGTCATATTACAGATACAGGATTTAAAGGACATGAATTTATTAAATTTTTTCCGGGAATAAATTTAGTATAAGTTGTGTGTATAAGTTATTTTACTTAATATACTTATTTATGCAAGGTGATGCAATTGTTAATGCTTGCAAATTATATGAGAATTTTGCGTACATTTATATATTTTTTATCCAATAATATACTTTTATAGAAAAGATTATATTTTTAAAATTTCTATAGGAAGAAGAGGCTGCTGCACGAAGACAAACTTGTAAGTACTAGTACAGTAGTATCCAAAGCCTAAGCCATAGTCAGTCCATTAATGACACCATATTGGAGTTTGTTTGAGCCACATACCTAAGGGATTCAATTAATATTGCTATGCAATTGACCTTTGATGAGGTTAATTTAGGATTTTTTTAACAAATTGAAGTGATATTCACTGAGGCCTAAGGTTGAGGGCAATAGTATGTTACATGTGTTTATAAATCCCTATATTATCTATTTCACTTAAATCAAAACTCAGCAACTGTGTATATTTTTGGTTGGATTTCACAGAGTGAAAATCTGGGTTATAATATGGTGAATGTCCGGCGGGCAGGTGGGGAAAAAATTTTTTGTAAGTTTTCTCAGCAACTACTAATCACATTATCTTGAAATTTGGTATGAAGCATCAGCATGGCCTCCCAGAATGTGGGATTTAATTTCAGGTCTGTCGCTCACCTACTTCCTGTTTAATGAAATCTGGTCATTTCTGTCTTTGAAGGATTTTTTTATAAATATAATGCTTGAAGTAAAACATAGAAAAAGACATAATAGGTGTTATTTTCACATTTATATACAATAATCAGTTTAAAAAAAAATGTTGTTTTGTCACTGAAGCCATCGTCTGAAACCTATGTCTGGTCAAGTTTTCGCTTTGCTACCACAGACGGAATGTGCACACACTTGTAGATATTTTCTTGCTTTCATGAATATTTAATGCCTATTTTGATTGGTTTCTTGTACTTTAAGCGATCGGTTTACAACTAATCAAAATTTAAAATAGTTTTATCCAATAAATGTTGTTTCGATTGGGTAATTACATTTAATGAATAATTTACCAATAGTAACAGCAGTAGTACTTGCTAACAGTATTTTAGTCACAAAAAAGTATACAACCAGAGTTTAACCAGACTGTGATGCATATTGTCCTTGTTCTGAAACCTTAAATGTTAACTACCAGACCTTCATTCATTCCCAATTATTGGAAATATCTTTTTTTACCTTTAACCCACCTGTATGTTGTGAATTTCAGGTCTAGGTAACACAAAACTGTTGTACATTAAATATGATGTGAAATTAACTTTATGGTATATAAACTATAGTTCAGTATAAAGCCACTTGGTCATTGCTTTTTAAAAGTAAGCCGATACTTTTTACATGATGCATAAAGTTTTTTCAATCACGATGCTTGTAACTAGTATCGCGATAGAAAAATTCAAGCCGATAGAAACATCACAATTGTGACATAACGGTCAATGATACAGAACTATTTTGCCTAGTTGTGACATACAAGTTTATTGATGTACATACACATTTTCAGTGCTATGATGCTAACCCATGTAATAAAAATTAACATACAACAGTAATCTTATAATACTATATGCACTAGTGTAACTTGCATATATGCATATATGTCAAAACATTTTTGATTTCCAAATAATCAAATAGCACATAACATTGATCAGGAAATGTACAATAACATGATATGTTTCAGTATTTGATGCTTTTGCTATATCACTGGGATTGAGAGATGAACCAGTGATTGAATCTCTGTTAGATACAGTGGACTTTAATGGAGTTATAAAGTACATCAAAGATAAAAAGGCAACTAACATAATAACAATGGCAGGTGCTGGTATATCTACATGTAAGTACAGTTGTTTTGTTGTGTTTAAAGTAATTTATTTAAGTATAATTTTTGTGGATGAATATACTGTGTATAGTATACTTAGTACAGGTAGCACTTTGAGTTGTCTGTCAGGTAGGTAGTGATTTTTAGTGTTGTATATTTTTATCCAGTATATATGATGAGAGACTATTCATTGAAGCTGTATTTTGTCTGGTTAGCATCTGGGGAGAGCAGATTGAAGCAAATCAGACCATGTTGAGTATAAGTATTGACAAAAAACATATTTTGGAGAGAAAATGAGTCAGCCTATGGAAGGAAGGAGTACTTATAAACATACTATGTTTGTTTGAATGTGGATTAATGCCAGTTTTAGCTGTATCATTTCATCCAGTTTTTATTGGGTAGTTAATTGAGTCAAACTATGTGGAGTTTTGTTTGTTTGTTTTATTTTGGTTGTTTGTGGTGTGCTACATGTAAGTAATGATTTATGGTTTTGTATATTTTTATCCTGTATAGATATTAATATTAATGTAAGAGACTTGGTGAAGCAATACTTAGTTTAATCAGACTTTGTTGAAAAGCAGTATGTAGTAGAGTCAGTCTACTGGTGTGCTGAGAAGAAGTATTTGGTCAGAATATAGTGAGGAGCAGTTAATTTTAAAAATTGCTGTGAGAACCACAGTACAACATTGTTGTGTATACCACAGTACAACATTGCTGTGTCTACCACAGTACAACATTGCTGTGTCTACCACAGTACAACATTGCTGTGTGTACCACAGTACAACATTGCTGTGTGTACCACAGTACAACATTGCTGTGTCTACCACAGTACAACATTGCTGTGTCTACCACAGTACAACATTGCTGTGTCTACCACAGTA
Source organism: Limnoperna fortunei (assembly GCA_944474755.1). NCBI lineage: Eukaryota > Metazoa > Mollusca > Bivalvia > Mytilida > Modiolidae > Limnoperna > Limnoperna fortunei. The sequence continues at coordinate 24,576,396 of OX104113.1, read as the reverse complement.
CAACATTGCTGTGTCTACCATAGTACAACATTGCTGTGTCTACCTCAGTACAACATTGCTGTGTCTACCTCAGTACAACATTGCTGTATCTACCACAGTACAACATTGTTGTGTCTACCTTAGTACAACATTGCTGTGTCTACCTGTGTACAGCATTGCTGTGTCTAACACAGTACAACATTGCTGTGTGTACCACAGTACAACATTGCTGTGTGTACCACAGTACAACATTGCTGCGTCTACCACAGTACAACATTGTTGTGTGTACCACAGTACAACATTGCTGTGTCTACCACAGTACAACATTGTTGTGTATACCACAGTACAACATTGCTGTGTCTACCACAGTACAACATTGTTGTGTATACCTTAGTACAACATTGCTGTGTGTACCACAGTACAACATTGCTGTGTGTACCACAGTACAACATTGCTGTGTCTACCTCAGTACAACATTGCTGTGTCTACCTCAGTACAACATTGCTGTGTCTACCACAGTACAACATTGCTGTGTGTACCACAGTACAACATTGCTGTGTGTACCACAGTACAACATTGCTGTGTCTACCACAGTACAACATTGCTGTGTCTACCTCAGTACAACATTGTTATGTATACCTTAGTACAACATTGCTGTGTCTACCACAGTACAACATTGTTGTGTATACCACAGTACAACATTGCTGTGTCTACCACAGTACAACATTGCTGTGTGTACCACAGTACAACATTGCTGTGTGAACCACAGTACAAAATTGCTGTGTACCACTGTACTAAATTGCTGTGTGTACCACAGTACAACATTGCTGTGTCTACCACAGTACAACATTGCTGTGTCTACCACAGTACAACATTGCTGTGTCTACCACAGTACAACATTGCTGTGTCTACCATAGTACAACATTGCTGTGTCTACCTCAGTACAACATTGCTGTGTCTACCTCAGTACAACATTGCTGTATCTACCACAGTACAACATTGTTGTGTCTACCTTAGTACAACATTGCTGTGTCTACCTGTGTACAGCATTGCTGTGTCTAACACAGTACAACATAGCTGTGTGTACCACAGTACAACATTGATGTGTGTACCACAGTACAACATTGCTGCGTCTACCACAGTACAACATTGTTGTGTGTACCACAGTACAACATTGCTGTGTTTACCACAGTACAACATTGTTGTGTATACCACAGTACAACATTGCTGTGTCTACCACAGTACAACATTGATGTGTATACCTTAGTACAACATTGCTGTGTGTACCACAGTACAACATTGCTGTGTGTACCACAGTACAACATTGCTGTGTCTACCTCAGTACAACATTGCTGTGTCTACCTCAGTACAACATTGCTGTGTCTACCACAGTACAACATTGCTGTGTGTACCACAGTACAACATTGCTGTGTCTACCACAGTACAACATTGCTGTGTCTACCTCAGTACAACATTGTTATGTATACCTTAGTACAACATTGCTGTGTCTACCACAGTACAACATTGTTGTGTATACCACAGTACAACATTGCTGTGTCTACCACAGTACAACATTGCTGTGTGTACCACAGTACAACATTGCTGTGTGAACCACAGTACAAAATTGCTGTGTACCACTGTACTAAATTGCTGTGTGTACCACAGTACAACATTGCTGTGTGTACCACAGTACAACATTGCTGTGTGAACCACAGTACAAAATTGTTGTGTATACCTTAGTACAACATTGTTGTGTATACCACAGTACAACATTGCTGTGTCTACCACAGTACTACATTGTTGTGTCTACCACAGTACAACATAACTTTGTGTACCACAGTACAACATAACTGTGTGTACCACAGTACAACATTGCTGTGTATACCTTAGTACAACATTGCTGTGTCTACCACAGTACAACATTGTTGTGTATACCTTAGTACAACATTACTGTGTGTACCACAGTACAACATTGCTGTGTCTACCACAGTACAACATTGCTGTGTCTACCACAGTACAACATTGCTGCGTCTACCACAGTACAACATTGTTGTGTGTACCACAGTACAACATTGCTGTGTCTACCACAGTACAACATTGTTGTGTATACCACAGTACAACATTGCTGTGTCTACCACAGTACAACATTGTTGTGTATACCTTAGTACAACATTGCTGTGTGTACCACAGTACAACATTGCTGTGTGTACCACAGTACAACATTGCTGTGTCTACCTCAGTACAACATTGCTGTGTCTACCTCAGTACAACATTGCTGTGTCTACCACAGTACAACATTGCTGTGTGTACCACAGTACAACATTGCTGTGTGTACCACAGTACAACATTGCTGTGTCTACCACAGTACAACATTGCTGTGTCTACCTCAGTACAACATTGTTATGTATACCTTAGTACAACATTGCTGTGTCTACCACAGTACAACATTGTTGTGTATACCACAGTACAACATTGCTGTGTCTACCACAGTACAACATTGCTGTGTGTACCACAGTACAACATTGCTGTGTGAACCACAGTACAAAATTGCTGTGTACCACTGTACTAAATTGCTGTGTGTACCACAGTACAACATTGCTGTGTCTACCACAGTACAACATTGCTGTGTCTACCACAGTACAACATTGCTGTGTCTACCACAGTACAACATTGCTGTGTCTACCATAGTACAACATTGCTGTGTCTACCTCAGTACAACATTGCTGTGTCTACCTCAGTACAACATTGCTGTATCTACCACAGTACAACATTGTTGTGTCTACCTTAGTACAACATTGCTGTGTCTACCTGTGTACAGCATTGCTGTGTCTAACACAGTACAACATTGCTGTGTGTACCACAGTACAACATTGCTGTGTGTACCACAGTACAACATTGCTGTGTGAACCACAGTACAAAATTGCTGTGTACCACTGTACTAAATTGCTGTGTGTACCACAGTACAACATTGCTGTGTCTACCACAGTACAACATTGCTGTGTCTACCACAGTACAACATTGCTGTGTCTACCACAGTACAACATTGCTGTGTCTACCACAGTACAACATTGCTGTGTCTACCTCAGTACAACATTGCTGTGTCTACCTCAGTACAACATTGCTGTATCTACCACAGTACAACATTGTTGTGTCTACCTTAGTACAACATTGCTGTGTCTACCTGTGTACACCATTGCTGTGTCTAACACAGTACAACATTGCTGTGTGTACCACAGTACAACATTGCTGTGTGTACCACAGTACAACATTGCTGTGTCTACCTCAGTACAACATTGCTGTGTCTACCTCAGTACAACATTGCTGTGTCTACCACAGTACAACATTGCTGTGTGTACCACAGTACAACATTGCTGTGTCTACCACAGTACAACATTGCTGTGTCTACCTCAGTACAACATTGTTATGTATACCTTAGTACAACATTGCTGTGTCTACCACAGTACAACATTGTTGTGTATACCACAGTACAACATTGCTGTGTCTACCACAGTACAACATTGCTGTGTGTACCACAGTACAACATTGCTGTGTGAACCACAGTACAAAATTGCTGTGTACCACTGTACTAAATTGCTGTGTGTACCACAGTACAACATTGCTGTGTGTACCACAGTACAACATTGTTGTGTCTACCACAGTACAACATTGCTGTGTGTACCTTAGTACAACATTGCTGTGTCTACCACAGTACAACATTGCTGTGTCTACCACAGTACAACATTGCTGTGTGTACCACAGTACAACATTGCTGTGTGTACCACAGTACAACATTGATGTGTGTACCACAGTACAACATTGCTGTGCGTACCACAGTACAACATTGCTGTGTGTACCACAGTACAACATTGCTGTGTCTACCACAGTACAAGATTGCTGTGTTTACCACAGTACAACATTGCTGTGTGAACCACAGTACAACATTGCTGTGTCTACCACAGTACAACATTGCTGTGTGTACCACAGTACAACATTGCTGTGTCTACCACAGTACAACATTGCTGTGTGTACCACAGTACAACATTGCTGTGTCTACCACAGTACAACATTGCTGTGTGTACCACAGTACAACATTGCTGTGTCTACAACAGTACAACATTGCTGTGTGTACCACAGTACAACATTGCTGTGTATACCACACTACAACATTGCTGTGTGTACCACAGTACAACATTGCTGTGTGTACCACAGTACAACATTGTTGTGTCTACCACAGTACAACATTGCTGTGTGTACCACAGTACAACATTGCTGTGTCTACCACAGTACAACATTGCTGTGTATACCTTAGTACAACATTGCTGTGTGTACCACAGTACAACATTGCTGTGTGTACCACAGTACAACATTGCTGTGTGTACCACAGTACAACATTGCTGTGTGTACCACAGTCCAACATTGCTGTGTGAACCACAGTACAAAATTGCTGTGTACCACTGTACTAAATTGCTGTGTGTACCTTAGTACAACATTCCTGAGTCTACCACAGCACAACATTGCTGTGTGTACCACAGTACAACATTGCTGTGTGTACCACAGTACAACATTGCTGTGTCTACCACAGTACAACATTGCTGTGTGTACCACAGTACAAAACATTGTTGTGTATACCTTAGTACAACATTGCTGTGTCTACCACAGTACAACATTGTTGTGTATACCACAGTACAACATTGCTGTGTCTACCTCAGTACAACATTGCTGTGTCTACCTCAGTACAACATTGTTGTGTCTACCTCAGTACAACATTGCTGTGTGTACCACAGTACAACATTGCTGTGTCTACCACAGTACAACATTGCTGTGTGAACCACAGTACAACATTGCTGTGTCTACCACAGTACAACATTGTTGTGTATACCACAGTACAACATTGCTGTGTGTACCACAGTACAACATTGCTGTGTGTACCACAGTACAACATTGCTGTGTGAACCACAGTACAAAATTGTTGTGTATACCTTAGTACAACATTGTTGTGTATACCACAGTACAACATTGCTGTGTCTACCACAGTACTACATTGTTGTGTCTACCACAGTACAACATAACTTTGTGTACCACAGTACAACATAACTGTGTGTACCACAGTACAACATTGCTGTGTATACCTTAGTACAACATTGCTGTGTCTACCACAGTACAACATTGTTGTGTATACCTTAGTACAACATTACTGTGTGTACCACAGTACAACATTGCTGTGTCTACCACAGTACAACATTGCTGTGTCTACCACAGTACAACATTGCTGTGTCTACCACAGTACAACATAACTGTGTCTACCACAGTACAACATTGTTGTGTCTACCACAGTACAACATTGTTGTGTATACCTTAGTACAACATTGCTGTGTCTACCCCAGTACAACATTGTTGTGTATACCTTAGTACAACATTGCTGTGTCTACCACAGTACAACATTGCTGTGTCTACCACAGTACAACATTGCTGTGTCTACCACAGTACAACATTGCTGTGTCTACCACAGTACAACATTGCTGTGTCTACCACAGTACAACATAACTGTGTCTAGCACAGTACAACATTGCTGTGTCTACCACAGTACAACATTGTTGTGTATACCTTAGTACAACATTGCTGTGTGTACCACAGTACAACATTGCTGTGTATACCACAGTACAACATTGTTGTGTCTACCTTAGTACAACATTGCTGTGTCTACCTGTGTACAGCATTGCTGTGTGTACCACAGTACAAAATTGCTGTGTACCACTGTACTAAATTGCTGTGTGTACCTTAGTACAACATTCCTGAGTCTACCACAGCACAACATTGCTGTGTGTACCACAGTACAACATTGCTGTGTGTACCACAGTACAACATTGCTGTGTCTACCACAGTACAACATTGCTGTGTGTACCACAGTACAAAACATTGTTGTGTATACCTTAGTACAACATTGCTGTGTCTACCACAGTACAACATTGTTGTGTATACCACAGTACAACATTGCTGTGTCTACCTCAGTACAACATTGCTGTGTCTACCTCAGTACAACATTGTTGTGTCTACCTCAGTACAACATTGCTGTGTGTACCACAGTACAACATTGCTGTGTCTACCACAGTACAACATTGCTGTGTGAACCACAGTACAACATTGCTGTGTCTACCACAGTACAACATTGTTGTGTATACCACAGTACAACATTGCTGTGTGTACCACAGTACAACATTGCTGTGTGTACCACAGTACAACATTGCTGTGTGAACCACAGTACAAAATTGTTGTGTATACCTTAGTACAACATTGTTGTGTATACCACAGTACAACATTGCTGTGTCTACCACAGTACTACATTGTTGTGTCTACCACAGTACAACATAACTTTGTGTACCACAGTACAACATAACTGTGTGTACCACAGTACAACATTGCTGTGTATACCTTAGTACAACATTGCTGTGTCTACCACAGTACAACATTGTTGTGTATACCTTAGTACAACATTACTGTGTGTACCACAGTACAACATTGCTGTGTCTACCACAGTACAACATTGCTGTGTCTACCACAGTACAACATTGCTGTGTCTACCACAGTACAACATAACTGTGTCTACCACAGTACAACATTGTTGTGTCTACCACAGTACAACATTGTTGTGTATACCTTAGTACAACATTGCTGTGTCTACCCCAGTACAACATTGTTGTGTATACCTTAGTACAACATTGCTGTGTCTACCACAGTACAACATTGCTGTGTCTACCACAGTACAACATTGCTGTGTCTACCACAGTACAACATTGCTGTGTCTACCACAGTACAACATAACTGTGTCTAGCACAGTACAACATTGCTGTGTCTACCACAGTACAACATTGTTGTGTATACCTTAGTACAACATTGCTGTGTGTACCACAGTACAACATTGCTGTGTATACCTTAGTACAACATTGTTGTGTCTACCTTAGTACAACATTGCTGTGTCTACCTGTGTACAGCATTGCTGTGTGTACCACAGTACAACATTGCTGTGTCTACCACAGTACAACATTGCTGTGTCTACCACAGTACAACATTGCTGTATCTACCACAGTACAACATTGCTGTGTGTACCACAGTACAACATTGTTGTGTATACCTTAGTACAACATTGTTGTGTATACCACAGTACAACATTGCTGTGTCTACCACAGTACTACATTGTTGTGTCTACCACAGTACAACATAACTGTGTGTACCACAGTACAACATTGTTGTGTCTACCACAGTACAACATTGCTGTGTCTACCACAGTACACCATTGATGTGTGTACCACAGTACAACATTGCTGTGTGTACCACAGTACAACATTGCTGTGTCTACCTCAGTACAACATTGTTGTGTCTACCACAGTACAACATTGTTGTGTATACCTTAGTACAACATTGTTGTGTATACCTTAGTACAACATTGCTGTGTCTACCACAGTACAACATTGTTGTGTATACCACAGTACAACATTGTTGTGTATACCACAGTACAACATTGTTGTGTATACCACAGTACAACATTGCTGTGTCTACCTCAGTACAACATTGTTGTGTATACCTTAGTACAACATTGTTGTGTATACCTTAGTACAACATTGCTGTGTCTACCACAGTACAACATTGCTGTGTCTACCACAGTACAACATAACTGTGTCTAGCACAGTACAACATTGCTGTGTCTACCACAGTACAACATTGTTGTGTATACCTTAGTACAACATTGCTGTGTGTACCACAGTACAACATTGCTGTGTATACCACAGTACAACATTGTTGTGTCTACCTTAGTACAACATTGCTGTGTCTACCTGTGTACAGCATTGCTGTGTGTACCACAGTACAACATTGCTGTGTCTACCACAGTACAACATTGCTGTGTCTACCACAGTACAACATTGCTGTATCTACCACAGTACAACATTGCTGTGTGTACCACAGTACAACATTGTTGTGTATACCTTAGTACAACATTGTTGTGTATACCACAGTACAACATTGCTGTGTCTACCACAGTACTACATTGTTGTGTCTACCACAGTACAACATAACTGTGTGTACCACAGTACAACATTGTTGTGTCTACCACAGTACAACATTGCTGTGTCTACCACAGTACACCATTGATGTGTGTACCACAGTACAACATTGCTGTGTGTACCACAGTACAACATTGCTGTGTCTACCTCAGTACAACATTGTTGTGTCTACCACAGTACAACATTGTTGTGTATACCTTAGTACAACATTGTTGTGTATACCTTAGTACAACATTGCTGTGTCTACCACAGTACAACATTGTTGTGTATACCACAGTACAACATTGTTGTGTATACCACAGTACAACATTGTTGTGTATACCACAGTACAACATTGCTGTGTCTACCTCAGTACAACATTGCTGTGTCTACCTCAGTACAACATTGTTGTGTATACCTTAGTACAACATTGTTGTGTATACCTTAGTACAACATTGCTGTGTCTACCACAGTACAACATTGTTGTGTATACCTTAGTACAACATTGTTGTGTATACCACAGTACAACATTGTTGTGTATACCTTAGTACAACATTGTTGTGTATACCTTAGTACAACATTGCTGTGTCTACCACAGTACAACATTGTTGTGTATACCACAGTACAACATTGCTGTGTCTACCTCAGTACAACATTGCTGTGTCTACCTCAGTACAACATTGTTGTGTATACCACAGTACAACATTGCTGTGTCTACCACAGTACAACATTGCTGTGTGTACCACAGTACAACATTGCTGTGTCTACCACAGTACAACATTGTTGTGTCTACCACAGTACAACATTGCTGTGTGTACCACAGTACAACATTGCTGTGTGTACCACAGTACAACATTGCTGTGTGAACCACAGTACAAAATTGCTGTGTACCACTGTACTAAATTGCTGTGTGTACCTTAGTACAACATTCCTGAGTCTACACAGTACAACATAAATGTGTCTACCACAGTACAACATTGCTGTGTGTACCACAGTACAACATTGCTGTGTGTACCACAGTACAACATTGCTGTGTGAACCACAGTACAAAATTGCTGTGTACCACTGTACTAAATTGCTGTGTGTACCACAGTACAACATTCCTGAGTCTACCACAGTACAACATAAATGTGTCTACCACAGTACAACATTGTTGTCTGCCACAGTAAAACATTTCTGTGTCTAGCATGCTTCACTGAAAATGTGCTTCTATCAACGCTTTCATACCTCGATGAAACTTGAAAATAGTGCATTCAGTTCTTTATTAGCATCTACTATTTTTTCAATTAAAAACGAATGTATATTTTTACTGTTTACAATTCCATCAGGTCATCACAATTCCAGTAAGAATCAAACTTGTCATACTGAAGTGTAATTTTTTACACAGTTTTCACTAATCGTGAAAATGTGGTACATATGGTGAAACATGTTGACATTTAATACATTAGTCATGTAGAACTTGAAGATGTTGTCTTTGGATATCTACATTGTGTACATTTCTTTCATCAATAACATGCAAGGGATTATTCAGAATGTAAGGTATTATTATTTACACTGAGCGTTTATTGTAGTCTTTGTTAATTTTTAAAATTCATACTATTTAGTATTAATGTGATCTATTTTTAGCTGCTGGAATTCCTGATTTCAGATCACCAGGCACTGGTTTATATGACAACTTACAAAAGTACAATTTACCAGATCCCACTGCTGTTTTTTCTTTGGACTATTTTAAGGTTATTATAGCATGCATTATTTTCATAATTATTTACAAAGGATTATTAGTTATCCCCTTAAAAATGTTGAAAAAATGAGTGTTTTTTAATTGTTCAAAGCAAATATATACACAAACCTTATTTACAGTAATAACTCTTTTTGACAATTGTTCTTTAATAATGAAGTTATACCCCATGTAGATGTATACGTAGAACCTAATAGTTCCAAAATAGATTTAAACTAAAATTGTAAATAAACTTTTTATTTAGAGTTATTCCCCATGAAGATGTAAATGTAGAACCAAAAAGTTTCAAGATAGATTTAAACTAAATTTATAATATACTGATACTGTGCATTTAAAGTAAAATCATGGTTGGTCATTAATTATGAACAGAGGTAAATTTCTTTAATTTTTTATTACTTACAGGAAAATCCAGAACCTTTCTGCATGTTGTCCAGAGAGTTATGGCCAGGCATTTTTAAGGTAATAAAATTAAAAAAAAACTTAGATTTTATCATACCTGTAAATATTCATAGTTGTAAGAAAAATTCTTATGAAAGAATCCCAAAATAATTACAATAAATCATTTATTTCTCTTCTTGTGATAGAGGTATTGTATACTATTGTATAGTATTCTAATATGATTAAGAACACATTAGGGTTCTAATAAGCATGGAGCCCACAATGATGTCACAATTAGAATTCCGACATCTTATACGCTCAACTGAAAATTTCAAACTGGAACAATGCAATTTTGTTTAGATTTCTCAATATTTCTTTGCTTAAAGGGTGCCAATAAATATATGTTTATGTCAATATTATTTGCTTTAACATAGCGTTTTGGGAGATATCTTATTAGTTTAGAAAGAACAATATAACCATTGAAAGCATCCTCTACATTATAACCTGCATTGGTAACAAGACCTATTCTTATGCTGTCAAAATTGAAATATAATGGCCTCGGTGGCCGAGTGGTTAAGGTAGTTCATCTACTATTGATCACTTGATCTGTCAACACTGAGATTGCGGGATCGATTCTCACTGCAATTGACTCCAATCTTACTTGACAAGGATTGCCAGTTTTCCTACGCAGATCAGGGGTTTTCTCAGGGTACTCCAGCTTCCTCCCCTAATAAAAACTAAATGACATGATATAGCTGAAAAATTGCTGAAAATGGTTTTAATCACCATTGAAACAAACAAACAAACAAAATTCAAATACATGTAGTTCCATGATGTCATCAATTTTTTGGTGTTGAAATTGTCAAGTTTTATCATTAAAATTAAACTATAAGGAATATTTCACATTTATGAACGGGTTATAATCTAACCTGCTTTTGCTCTGTTCACACCATTCATTAACCATTTTGCAGTTTATTAGACTCAAACAGACCTAAAACAGATTATATCGTATTATACATTGTATTTTTTTGTCTTTTAGCCAACATTATGCCATTATTTTATCCGCCTGTTAGATGAGAAGGGCATATTACTGAGACATTACACACAGGTCAGTAAACTCAAAGTTTTTGTTTGAATTGTGGGTAATTTGGATACATACAGTGCAGTTAAACAAATATTAATTTCATTTCTTGTGTAAGTTGCATAAAAAACAGCACATATGTAAATGATGTTCTGCTACTGTATGTGCATCACATATGAGGCAAATTATGATCACATTTGTAAACAAAAATAATTCTTCATAACAATTATTTGTCCAAAAAGGATCTCTGTTAAGTTTTGAATGGAGAAGGTGCATTGAGGACCCAAATAGGCTTTTAATTTGAAATCTCAAATAATCAGTTTAAACTTTGCTGTAAAACAGAAAAATATCTTAATTATAGTATCCGTTACCATATTTGTATGCTTTATACATACAAAAGACTGTGAGGTCATGGAAGGGTTCAAAATCAGGGTTTTGACAAAAATCGTTAAATTTTAACAAAAATCAAGTTTTTTTTTTAAACAATTTAGTACCCACACTTGCTTGGATCAAAACCATAATTTAACAATACTTTTTCCTCATCATAAAGAATATATATGTATAAATATATTTTGTAATACTAAGTTCCTGTAATGAAAAATGATGTTGATTGCCATTTGAATTTTGTTTAATGTTATTAATATTTATTTTTTAATAAATTTAGAACATAGATACACTAGAATCTGTGGCTGGATTGGACCCTGACAAGTGTGTAGAGGCTCATGGTCACTTCAGGACAGGGCATTGTTTAAAATGTAATGAGGAGTATTCACAGGACTGGATGAAAGGTAGAATGTTTTTTGTCCAGTTTTTGATATCTAATGATATTTCTTTCGGGAACAAAGTTGTTTTTCTTGTCAGCCCAAGAGATTTTGTTTTCATAAGGGCTTTGACCTGAATTGTCATCCCACATGGTTATTTTCCTAATGCCTTGAACACAAAATTCAAGTTAAAGAGAGGTTGTATTCCGAAAGTTTTAAACCTATTTTTAGCCTAACAGAGGTTGTTTCCTAAGGGCTTGAACCAATGTTTTATGCTCAAGAGAGGTTGTTTGTCTAAGGTTCAACCTGACTTTTTTCAACAGTGTTGACAGGCACCTAATAACAGTACATTACTGATTACCTTAACCACTGGGCCACAGAGGCGCCTTTTCCTCTGTTAGTAAATGTTTTGTTTTTGCATGAAATGATTTAACTTCATCTAAGACAGGAACATTAATTTCTTATGCAACAGAGCTAATGAATGCCACTATTTTAAAATATTTTTTCTGTTATTATCAGAGAGAATAATGGATAAGATTATTCCTAAATGTACAGAGAAGGACTGTGAAGGTCTTGTTAAACCAGGTAAGGTTTTAATGAGATGTCAATTAGTTGTGTATGTCTTGTATTTATCAAAGACAAGGGTGGGGGGGGGGATTTGGGGCTGCCACATTGACAGTATTTACCAAGAGATTGCAGGTTATGATGTAATAATTCTATTCATGCTGTAATTTATTTATATTAAGTGCTTTGATTGGATAAAAACACTTTAATGGCGTCTTCTCGGATAATTTATATATCGATATTTCCTCTGAGCGGACTTCTTTCAGTATCCAATGTAAACAAGATGGCGTCCTCCTAGCGTATCGTCAGGGAGAGAGGACAATGTTTTCTCTGCCCCAATGATTTCCAATTAAATCGATTGAGATTTCAAATAAAATATAATATAAATACAATTTAGTGTTTAATTTTGTTTTTTTTTCCTATCAATATCTACAGAACCGCGATTCCTTTGGTACTATGTTTTGCATATCCCTACGCTTTCCGGCCTAGGTACGTTTTGATGTCTAGTTGGGGTTTCTGTAACTGTTTTTGCTGTTTTAAAAATCGCAACGACTATTTCACAGAAATATAAGGATTAAACATTGTGTTTTAGGAAATTATCAATGTGTAAACTCCGTCGACTCCCTGACAAACTTGACATAAAGTCCTTCGGACTTTATTTAGTTTGTGAGTGAGTCGCCGGAGTTTACACATTGATAATTTCCTAAAACCCAGTGTTTAATCCTATAATGACCTGCCACTATCCAGTAAATATGATAAATAATCCAGATTAAAAATATGTTTTTCTGCCTTTGCTCTTTGAAGAATATAAAAACTAGGGTGATAAAACTAATGACCAGCTGACAACATAAGATTACCAAAATACGTCTTAATTTTGTAATGATCTTTGTATTAATTAAAGTACTTTTAGACACAATTTAACCTGTCTTTATTCATTAAGTCAGATAGAAGTTACCTTAATAATAATTGTAAATAAAAGATATGTTTATATAACTATTTTGTAACAAAAAATAAAATTCTGTGGACAATTTTGCACCTCTTGAATGGGCAGTTGTACATGGACGTGAAAATTTTACAGATAAATAACACTAATATAAGAAGGGTAATTAACAGAATTAGCAAGTAAACAAACATGATGTTTATTGCAATTAAGTGATCATTTGATGCCAACTTTGAAGTATGTATACGGACATTTTCAAAGGCTAACAAGATTAAAGTCGGTTTTTTTTTGCTTATATTAGGAATACGAAGTGTAATCTATGCCAGAACCTCGTCTTATAGTACAACCATGTGTTATATACCACTGTTTCATGTTATTATCATACGATGGCTTTAAGGTACCTGGCTGGCAAGTGATCTCTAGCATCGCCACCTAAATTTTCATTTTTTCCTGAAGTTTCCCTTTAAGGAACCATTCATTCCAATTGTTAAATAGAGTCCAGAATCATGTTGGACACTGCTACATATAAATTTATAATTCATTTTATATTCTACCTATAACATCAGTAGACAGATCAAATGATCATTAACAGACAACACTTTTTTAAAAATAACTCCATGTTTTCATATTATGTTGAGTATCTACATCATCTTCAGTGTCATCCATCTGTAGACAGTTTTGTGTCAGGACAACACATTTTGATCAGGTTGATTGTTTTTATTCTAAATCAGTGCTGGCTCCAATCCTTTTTTGTAAAAAAGGGGGGAAGAAGTTTGTTTTCATAATCTTCCTAAGGACATTCAGAATTTCAGGAGGCCAAAGGGGTTCATTTTTCAGTATTTCTTAATTTTGAGATTTTTTTTTCTTAAATCTGGTTTTACTTGATATTTCAATTAAGATTTCTCATTGTGTATCTACAGATTTTGCCTATCTATTAAGTTTTAAAATATTTTATTTGTATAGAAGACACACAGTTTATTAACATGTACACAAACAAGGATTCAGAAACAAGCTACAACACTTCTATAAGTCCATCTTATAAAGATGAATAACATAAATTATATTAATTTAAGGTTGACTTCTGGATTACATTTTTTGGTATTAGTTTGACTAGATGCATAAAACAGTTTTACGTTTACAGAAGAATAAAAAGAATTTCACAGAATGAATAGTTACTAAAGAATATAAACCTACAAAATCTACAAACTGCTGGCTTTTAAAAATATATGATTGCATCTGAAGAAATATTTCAAAATTTTCCTGAAGTATTAGAGTATGAAATGTGTAAATAAAATTAGCTTCAAGTCAATTTGCACCTGAACAATCAAAGGTACAAATTTTTAGTGTTTTTGTCTCGCCTGCGACGAAAGTCGCTGGAGGCGAGACATATGTATGGGAATCCGTCGTCGGCGGCGGCGGCGTAAACACTTGACATCTTGCTTCATATCTTTGTAAGCCCAAGCCCTAGGTCCATCAAATTTGGTCCAGAGGTAGCTTATGATGAGTACTTGCCAGTCAGTCACCTGTCACCTGACCTTGACCTCAATTTCACGGTCCAGTGACTACGTTAAAGTTTTTGGGTTACGACAGTTCCTCTGTAACTATGCATGGTAGGATGACAATATTTGGTGTATAGGTTGCTGATGACTAGTACATGACTGTCTGGTAGGTGTCACCTGACCTTGACCTCAATTTCACGGTCCAGTGACTACGTTAAAATTTTGGGGTTACGACAGTTCCTCTGTAACTACGCATGGTAGGATGACAATATTTGGTGTATAGGTTGCTGATGACTAGTACATGACTGTCTGGTAGGTGTCACCTGACCTTGACCTCAATTTCACGGTCCAGCGACTACGTTAAAGTTTTGGGGTTACGACAGTTCCTCTGTAACTATGCATGGTAGGATGACAATATTTGGTGTATAGGTTGCTGATGACTAGTACATGACTGTCTGGTAGGTGTCACCTGACCTTGACCTCAATTTCACGGTCCAGCGACTACGTTAAAGTTTTGGGGTTACGACAGTTCCTCTGTAACTACGCATGGTAGGATGACAATATTTGGTGTATAGGTTGCTGATGACTAGTACATGACTGTCTGGCAGGTGTCACCTGACCTTGACCTCAATTTCACGGTCCAGCGACTGCATTAAAGTTTTTGGGTTACGATAGTTCCTCTGTAACTACACATGGTAGGATGACAATATTTGGTATATAGGTTGCTGATTAATAGTACATGACTGTCTGGTAGGTTCCACCTGACCTTGACCTCAATTTCATGGTCCAGTGACTACGTTAAAGTTTTTGGGTTACGGCTGTTCCCCTGTAACTATGCAGGGTATGGTGACAATATTTTGTATACAGGCCGCTGCTGATATTTAATGCTATTTACGTAATGCTTATGACGAAATTTATTTTCGTTACTGATGCGGAATGCAGGCGAGACGTTTTTCTGTGTCCACACTTGTTTTTAAATGCATGCAGGACCAAAAGCAGTGGCATAGCTAGGGTATGAATGATATTGAAGCCTTTTTCTTGGCAATGGACGTGCTGCTTTAGTATAGGTCCACAGGGGCAATTTCTGAACAATGAATAAATATTCTCTGATCTCTCTCTTGCTTTTTTTTGCCAAAATGATGGGGAAGTCTTGGCTTCCAAGCTTCTACTGGCTACAAAGTAACCTTGTTATCTTTGATGACATCTTATTCTTTAGTGAAGTGAAGATAAAAGTAAACTTATTTAATATCTTGGAAATTTTACGATATTAGGGTCAGATATGTTTGCAACATTTAGGTAAATATTTTTTATCCAGTTTTAATGGGACTTTGGGAATCTAGCTTGGGAATCCTTCTTCGCTAGCCAATTGTTGCGATCTGGTCCCCGCTCTCTTCAGATAATAGTATCGGATTGTAACCCTTGGCTAGCGAAGATGTTGGGAAACTTAATGTAAGAAACAATCAGAAAACAAATGTATATAATAAAAACTCTGGCTGCCATCTTAAAAACTATCTGCGACATTAACATTGTGAAACTGACATTTCTTCAAGCATAGAATGTAACAATTACGAATTTCCCTTTTATTTATAATCAGACTAAAAAATCAATCTACAATAAAGGGTATAACTCAACAGTAGGATCTGCCACTTATTGGGCCTAATATATTGAGAATACAGAACATCAGTTTTGTTTAAAAACTACATGTATCTCAAGTTAACAATACTACTGCTACTACTTATGACTTTATTTCAAGAGGGTTACAAAGTTAGTATAACAAATAATCTTCCCTGAGGCCCTCATAGAGGGTTACAAAGTTAGTAATATAACTAATCTTCCCTGAGGCCCTCATAGAGGGTTACAAAGTTATTAATATAACTAATCTTCCCTGAGGTCCTCAAAGAGGGTTACAAAGTTATTAATATAACTAATCTTCCCTGAGGCCCTCAAAGAGGGTTACAAAGTTATTAATATAACTAATCTTCCATGAGGCCCTCAAAGAGGGTTACAAAGTTATTAATATAACTAATCTTCCCTGAGGCCCTCAAAGAGGGTTACAAAGTTATTAATATAACTAATCTTCCCTGAGACCACCATGCATGAAACAAATACAACACAATATTACAAAAAAGTTTACAGTTCATATATAGTGAAAAAGAAAGTATGAAAATGTATGTACAAATGAAATAATATTAATCACACTGAACTACAAATTGTAATTTGAGTCAGATATTTTTTCACATCATACTTGAAAAGTTGTGTATTTAATTTAAAAAAAAAATCATTTAGCAATTCATTTCCCATGTAGATCCTGAATATAAAAAATGACTGTAATTCAGCTTTAGGCTTTGGGGTAAAAAAATTACAAGCAAAAATGTTTCTCAGTGCATAGGGGTTATTTTTAGAGAGATAGCTAAATTTTACTCTTTAGTACTCTGGATCATCTCCCTTTAAAATCTTATATAAAGGAGTACATATTTGGGGTACTTGCTTCTTTATTGTACTGGAATTATACCCAGCTGTTTAAAAAGAGGAGTAGATGGGGACAGTGAATCAACATTTAATATTAACCTTGCTGCTCTTTTTTGTTACCGCAGGTCGGCGGTTCTCTCCGGGTACTCTGGCTTCCTCCCCCAATAAAAACTGGACGCCATTAAATAGCTGAAAAATTGCTGAAAGTGGCGTTAAAACACCATTCAAACAAACAAACAAAATTTTTTTTGTTATTTTATTATTCTATCTAGACTATCTTTACTACAACCTCCCCACACAACACAGCAGTAATCAATAAGTGGCAAAATATACCCATTGTAAACAGTTTTTCTTGCTTTAATATTAAGTACAGATTTGATCTTTGATAACAAACAGATCCTAGATAAGATGCCTTTACAAATCATATCAATCTGCTCTTTCCAGTTACGATGTTCATCAACCATATTTTAATTCCTAATACTTTTTCACAGTTGTTCTGAGGACAATTCCAATTTAGGTTGAATAACTTGAGCTGTTAGTTTCTGTTTTGTTCCAATAGCCATACATTTAGATTTGTTAGGATTAATAAACATATTATTTTCTTTACACCAATTTTCAACAAATTCTATTTACATTTCTTTTTTGAAAAAGCTGGGGACATTTTTCAGATAAAATTAACATGGTATCATTGTAATAAAGGTCAGTCATACTTTTATCAAGATATAAGGATAAATCATTTATAAATAGAACAAACAGTAGGTGTAAAGTATTGATTCTTGGGGAACTCCAATTTTCACATTTTTTTCCACAGAAAACTTGACTTGGTAGTCGCAGATACATTTACTGGTGGACATGCACTCTATGAAAGATAATTTACTGAATTTTTATTGACATGTGTCATTCATGCTGTTTTTTTTCAGATATTGTATTCTTTGGTGAAGCCTTACCTCAGAGATTTTCACAACTAGTGCCTCAGGTATGTTTACATTTCTGCTTAAGCAGAAATTGTTTTTTGTTTTAAGACTTGACTTTTTGCCTTAAAATTATTATCCCATATATTTGTGTTTTATAACATGTAAATTTCTTGTATTCTGTGTGAATAAGATTAATGTTTGTATTTTTAGGACTTTAAAAAGTGTGACCTACTTATTATTTTGGGTACATCTTTGGTTGTTCAGCCATTTGCCTCACTAGCGAACAGGTATGTTTGATTATAAGTTCAGCAAGAATTTTTTCATATAAATCAACAATTTTATAGTATGGTGAAGTCTGGTGGGTGGGCGGCGAAAATAGGGTACCTTTTTGTGTAATCAACTCCTACAGTTTTTAACCCAGATCTCTAGAACTTCAGAGAAAGATTGCACATGTATTGAAGTTATGCACCTGCTATTATGAAAGTGTTTTAGGATTTTTTCTAATTTTCCAGACTTGGGAGCTTAGTCATTTTTCAGAACATTTACAGAAGATGGTACCTATTTTGTGTAATCAACTTCTCCTACAGTTTTTAGTCCAGATCTCTGAAACTTTACAGAAAGATTGCACATGTATTGAAGTTGTGCACTTGCTTTTTTAGCTCACCTGACCCAAAGGGTCATGTGAGCTATTGTTATCACTTTGCGTCCGTCGGCGTCGTCGGCGTCGTCGTCGTCGTCGTCGTCGTCGTCGTCGGCGTCTGTAAACTTTTTACATTTTAATCTTCTTCTCTGAAACCACTTGGCCAATTGAAACCAAACTTGGCCATAATGTTCATTGGATGGACCTTTACAAAGTTTGTGTTTTTTATTTTGATTGGTAAACCAATATGGCCGCCACCTCAAGACTTAGTTTAACATAGGACCCTATGGGAAAAAAGTTAAAAAGGGCTTCTTCTCTGAAACCGTTTAACCAATCAAAACAAAACTTACTAGCAATATTGTTTAGATGGTCCTCTATAAAGTTTGTGTTTTAGATGGGAATTGGAAATTCAAAATGGCCGCCACTGCAGGACTTAGTTTAACATAGAACCCTATGGGAAAAAGTTTTAAAAGGCTTCTTTTCTGAAACCGGCCAACCAATGGAAACAAAACTTACTAGCAATATTGTTTGGATGGTCCTCTATAAAGTTAAGGTTTTTTATCCCAATCTGATATTCAAAATGGCCGCCACCGCAGGACTTAGTTTAACATTGGACCCTATGGGAAAAATGTTAAAAAGGGCTTCTTCTCTGAAACCGGTTAACCAATCAAAACAAAACTTACTAGCAATATTGTTTGGATGGTCCTCTATAAAGTTTGTGTTTTTTATGGCAATTAGAAATTCAAAATGGCTGCCACCGCAGGACTTAATTTAACATAGGACCCTATGGGAAAAAGTTTGAAAGGCTTCTTTTCTGAAACCGGCCAACCAATGGAAACAAAACTTACTAGCAATATTGTTTGTATGGTCCTCTATAAAGTTAATGTTTTTTATCCCAATCTGATATTCAAAATGGCCGCCACCGCAGGACTTAGTTTAACATTGGACCCTATGGGAAAAAGGTTAAAAAGGGCTTCTTCTCTGCAACCGGTTAACCAATCAAAACAAAAATTACTAGCAATATTGTTTGGGTGGTCCTTTATAAAGTTTATGATTTTTATGCCAACTGGAAATTCAAAATGGCCGCTACCGCAGGACTTAGTTTAACATAGGACCCTATGGGAAAAAGTTTTTAAAGGCTTCTTCTCTGAAACCCGTTAATCAATGGAAACAAAAACTTACTAGCAATATTGTTTGGATGGTCCTCTATAAAGTTTATGTTTTTTATGGCAATTGGAAATTCAAAATGGCCACTACCGCAGGACTTTGTTTAACATACGACCCTATGGGAAAAAGTTTTTAAAGGCTTCTTCTCCGAAACCGGTTAATCAATGGAAACAAAAACTTACTAGCAATATTGTTTGGATGGTCCTTTATAAAGTTTATGTTTTTTATGGCAATTGGAAATTCAAAATGGCCACCTCCCCCGCAGGACTTAGTTTAACATAGGACCATATGGGCAAATAAAAAAAATCTCTATACAACTGGTTAACCAATGAAACAAAGCTTTCTAGTAATATTGTTTGGATGGTCCTATTTAAAGTTTATTGAAAATTACAGGACTTACTTTAACATCAGGGAAATGCCATCTTCATTGCCTATAAAATCAGGTGAGCGATACAGGCTCTTAAGAGCCTCTGGTTTTAATTGTTTGAGGATTTTTTTCCTAATTTTCCAGACTTTGGAACTAAGTCATCAGAGCATTTTCAGAAGATGGTCCCTTTTTTGCGTTAACTCCTCCTACTTTTATTTTACACAGACCCAAATTCTTCTTCCAACAAATTGTAAACCATTCCCTATTTATTAAGACACTTGCTTTGCAACCTGCCCATTTAAGACAATTTTTTAGTTTATTTTTTTTTAATAAAGTAAAACTGTTATTCTTTACATGGATACAAAATAAAATTATGCTTGTAAAAAATACTTAACATTTCATCTGATGTCGCATATTGGGTCAATGTTTCATTCAAGTTAAAAAATAAATTAAAAATAATCCCATTAAATTGTTGTGGTTTTAACTGTCAAGTTTTATATATACTATGTGTGGAAAAGTGGTAACCATAAAGACCTGTGTTTTCTAGAATTGCTCAAACCACAAAAATGCCATTTTACAGTGCCATAGGCAAAGTTAGTATAGATTTATAGTGTTCATAAATCCCGTTGGAGGTAGCAGATCTATTCCAAAAGCAATACAGTATTTTAAAGACTAAATCCCCACCATGACCTTATCTCTATTAAATACAGATATCTGGACTCTAAAGCAAATATCTATATTTATAGTTCAAATTTATTTGAATATAATATCACTAGTTATAATATAGAAATAATTTTTTATTACATAAATACAGATATCTTTAAATGTAGAACTCTGTAACTTAAAATATGAATAGAGATACGTTTATTTTAAAATACAGATATTTCCTTTTCAAATAAATATATCTATTTAAATCTGGAATATCTGATATTTAGGTGAAATATTTGAAAACCAATTGGGCATTCAATATAAATAAAACCCTCTTTTTTAACCCCTGGTAAAAACAGTGACTTATTAAAAAAAAACTATGTCTGTAATTTACCATTTGTTGGATGATAAAACTAACTGTTTATTATGTTGGTGAACTGAATATTTTTTAATACTTCATAGAAAGTCAGTTTCAGTTCTGATGTGAATGAACCAAGTATAAAATCACTTTTCCCAATATAGGAAGCAATTTTAATAGAAAAATTGTAAATAAAAAAAAACAAGACTTGATAATTTGATGCAAGGATATTTCTCAATCATGTTGTTTTTTTGCAGAACAAGTCAACAGGTTCCGAGACTGTATATTAACCTCGAAAACAGCTGTCCTCCAGTAAGTACATTTTGTAAAAGAAGAACTCATTTTCTCTCCTGTGGCCTCTATATTATCAGCGTCCTAACATGTTCAAAATTTGTGATGATTTTCTAGTTTTACAGGAGTTATGGCCCTTGGAAATTAAAACGTAATAAATTAGCTTTATAAGTATGCAAAAATGTAAATTTCTTGTAACATTTTTATGTTTGTTTGAATGTTGTTTTAGGCTACTTTCAGCAATTTTTCAGCTATATCATGGCATCCAGTTTTTATTGGGGGAAGAAGCCAAAGTACCCACAGAAAACCCCAAATATTCGGTAGGAAAACTGGCAATCCTTGTAAATTAAGATGAGTCAAGCACACCCTGCCTGCAATGAGACTCTAACCCACAACCTCAGTGTTGACAGACCACCTGATCAACAGTAGACGAACTACCTTTACCACTTGCCCACCGAGGCCCATCATTTTTATGCAATTGTTAACTATACATCAGCAATGTTTTATGAATTCAAAAATTAGCACTGATCAGAGTTATGCCCCATGTAAATGTAAGTTATATAGAAAATAATATGTGCTGCAGAAGGGAGAGGGGTGCATGTTTATTTTGATAAAATTCTTTTGAAAAATGTGAACAATGCATTACCAGTGACGTTCTTTTTGTTTAATATCTGTTTTTAAGAAAACAGCAGTTGAAGTTGTATTCTAAATTGTTGTTTAGATTACACTGTAAAATATTTAGGAACCAACTCTTCATTTTTTTCATTAGTAACCCCAACATGTACAGATCACACTAGACAAAGATAAAAACTGACCTTGTGCAAATGAATAGATCTAAGTAAGACAGGCCACAATCATAGTAGTCTGCATGTAGAATGTTTGTACATTTTTCACAATGACTGTGATTTTTTGAGGAAAAATATTTATAAATTTCAGAAACTGGATCCTATTATGGCTATGATATTTGGAAATGGATTTGACTTCGATGGAGAAAAAAATTACAGGTAAAATTCTTTCTTTATACTAAACAAAATTTTAATATTAGCCATTACTTTCTTAATACAAGGTTTCTTTGTCAAAGTCCAATGATAATGATTTTTTATTGGATTATAAGGGTTTAAAAGAACAAAACTTTTGATTTCATCATTAAGGTAAACATTTGTATTTCTTTTTAGACAGATTTTTAAAGGATTCTTTCATTGTATTCCCTTTTTAAAAGGCTGTAAATACCAGTCATGTGTCAATGATCTTTCTATTTTCTATGGTTTTCCAGATATAAGGATTGAAAGGCTAAACTTTTGTTTTCACCAATTAAGTGAACATTTGATTGTTCTTCTGATTTTGATGACATGTTTTGGCTGAGATTCCACATTAAATGAGCAGTTGGTGGTTTATCAAGTCTTTTTCTATATATGTTTGAAAACAGCTAGTTAATTGTTTTCACCATTTTAGTAAAATCAATTCTTTAAATCATCAAAAGAGTTTTCAGTCGTTTTTCACTATTTTTTATTTCCCACCACTGAAAGTCTGTTGGTTCATTTATTTGTCTGTCCTATCTCAGGTTTATAAGGGGTATATTATGATGTGGATGTCCGTCCATCCATCTTTCTGTCTGCCGTTACTTCTTCATGTGCAACTCCTCCTACACTAATGAATGGAATTTTATGAAATTTACACACAATCTTTCTCACATAGTTCCATTCCCATTGTGCACCTATTTAACATATTGATCTGAATGATTCCTTAGCTAAACATGGACTTTGTCGTTGACATAAAGGGGCATGACTGTCATTGACGTAAGGGTACCCATCTCTTATCTGCAACTCCACATACACCGCTAAATGGAATTTGATAAAACTTTTACAGAATCAGTGTCACATAGTGCCATTGTGCACCTGATATTCAACATTTTGATCAGATTAATATTTGAGATGTTTTGAAAATTGGGAAGTGGAGATATCAATTAGTGAGAATTTCTCACAGTTTTTCTAGTTTTTATGACGATGAAACTAGTTACAATATGATGAGATATCTTCACTGCCAAATATCTGTAGCGCTGTCCACTCTTGATAAAACTTAAAAAGGAGGGTCTTTTAATAAATTGAGTCAACTTCATTTATCAAAAAATAAAAATCTCAACCGGAAGTAAACCAGACCAATCAAATAAACATATTTCTAAATATGCAAATCATATTAGAATTATTAAATATTATGCTAAGTTTTTTATTCTAAATAAAAAAAATATATAAAACAACAGCATACAACATGCTATGGGTCTAATCATGTTCTTACCATCTGGGTTTACATTATGTTTTTACTTTACATAATTTCTTCTATAAACACTGTACAAGGGTTTATGAAACTTGACCTTAATTTGAAATTGCTTAAGTATTATAATTTTTGACAATTATAACAATCTATGCAATTTTACTTCAGAGATATATTTTGGCAAGGAACATGTGATGCAGGCTGTGAAGCATTGGCGGACGGTTTAGGATGGGGCGTAAGTTATTTTGTATAAATAAAACATGTGATGCAGGCTGTGAAGCATTGGCTGATGGTTTAGGATGGGGCGTAAGTTATTTTGTATAAAATAAAACATGTGATGCAAGCTGTGAAGCATTGGCTGATGGTTTAGGATGGGGTGTAAGTTATTTTGTATAAATAAAACATGTGATGCAGGCTGCGAAGCATTGGCGGACAGTTTAGAATGGGGCGTAAGTTATTTTGTATAAATAAAACATGTGATGCAGGCTGTGAAGCATTGGCTGATGGTTTAGGATGGGGTGTAAGTTATTTTGTATAAATAAAACATGTGATGCAAGCTGTGAAGCATTGGCTGATGGTTTAGGATAGGGCGCAAGTTATTTTATATAAATAAAACATGTGATACTGGCTGTGAAGCATTGGCTAATGGTTTAGGATGTCGCGTAAGTTATTTTGTATAAATAAAACATGTGATGCAGGCTGTGAAGCATTGGCTGTTGGTTTAGGATGGGACGTAAGTTATTTTTTATAAATAAAACATGTGATGCAGGCTGTAAAGCATTGGCTGATGGTTTAGGATGGGGCGTAAGTTATTTTGTGTAAATAAGACATGTGATGCAGGCTGTGAAGCATTAGCTGATGGTTTAGGATGGGGCGTAAGTTATTTTGTGTAAATAAAACATGTGATGCAGGCTGTGAAGCATTGGCTGATGGTAAGGATGGGGCGTAAGTTATTTTGTGTAAATAAAACATGTGATGCAGGCTGTAAAGCATTGGCTGATGGTTTAGGATGGGGTGTAAGTTATTTTGTATAAATAAAACATGTGATGCAGGCTGTGAAGCATTGGCTGATGGTTTAGGATGGGGCGTAAGTTATTTTGTGTAAATAAAACATGTGATGCAGGCTGTGAAGCATTGGCTGATGGTTTAGGATGGGGTGTAAGTTATTTTGTATAAATAAAACATGTGATGCAGGCTGTGAAGCATTGGCTGATGGTTTAGGATGGGGCGTAAGTTATTTTGTATAAAATAAAACATGTGATGCAAGCTGTGAAGCATTGGCTGATGGTTTAGGATGGGGTGTAAGTTATTTTGTATAAATAAAACATGTGATGCAGGCTGCGAAGCATTGGCGGACAGTTTAGAATGGAGCGTAAGTTATTTTGTATAAATAAAACATGTGATGCAGGCTGTGAAGCATTGGCTGATGGTTTAGGATGGGGCGTAAGTTATTTTGTATAAATAAAACATGTGATGCAGGCTGTGAAGCATTGGCTGATGGTTTAGGATGGGGCGTAAGTTATTTTGTATAAATAAAACATGTGATGCAAGCTGTGAAGCATTGGCTGATGGTTTAGGATAGGGCGCAAGTTATTTTATATAAATAAAACATGTGATGCTGGCTGTGAAGCATTGGCTAATGGTTTAGGATGGGGGGTAAGTTATTTTGTATAAATAAAACATGTGATGCAGGCTGTGAAGCATTGGCTGTTGGTTTAGGATGGGACGTAAGTTATTTTGTATAAATAAAACATGTGATGCAGGCTGTAAAGCATTGGCTGATGGTTTAGGATGGGGCGTAAGTTATTTTGTGTAAATAAAACATGTGATGCAGGCTGTGAAGCATTAGCTGATGGTTTAGGATGGGGCGTAAGTTATTTTGTGTAAATAAAACATGTGATGCAGGCTGTGAAGCAATCGCTGATGGTAAGGATGGGGCGTAAGTTATTTTGTGTAAATAAAACATGTGATGCAGGCTGTAAAGCATTGGCTGATGGTTTAGGATGGGTGTAAGTTATTTTGTATAAATAAAACATGTGATGCAGGCTGTAAAACATTGGCTGATGGTTTAGGATGGGGTGTAAGTTATTTTATATAAATAAAACATGTGATGCTGGCTGTGAAGCATTGGCTAATGGTTTAGGATGGGGGGTAAGTTATTTTGTATAAATAAAACATGTGATGCAGGCTGTGAAGCATTGGCTGTTGGTTTAGGATGGGACGTAAGTTATTTTGTATAAATAAAACATGTGATGCAGGCTGTAAAGCATTGGCTGATGGTTTAGGATGGGGCGTAAGTTATTTTGTGTAAATAAAACATGTGATGCAGGCTGTGAAGCATTAGCTGATGGTTTAGGATGGGGCGTAAGTTATTTTGTGTAAATAAAACATGTGATGCAGGCTGTGAAGCATTGGCTGATGGTAAGGATGGGGCGTAAGTTATTTTGTGTAAATAAAACATGTGATGCAGGCTGTAAAGCATTGGCTGATGGTTTAGGATGGGTGTAAGTTATTTTGTATAAATAAAACATGTGATGCAGGCTGTAAAACATTGGCTGATGGTTTAGGATGGGGTGTAAGTTATTTTGTGTAAATAAAACATGTGATGCAGGCTGTAAAGCATTAGCTGATGGTTTAGGATGGGGTGTAAGTTATTTTGTATAAATAAAACATGTGATGCAGGCTGTGAAGCATTGGCTGATGGTTTAGGATGGGGCGTAAGTTATTTTGTGTAAATAAAACATGTGATGCAGGCTGTGAAGCATTGGCTGATGGTTTAGGATGGGGCGTAAGTTCTTTTGTATAAATAAAACATGCGATGCAGGCTGTAAAACATTGGCTGATGGTTTAGGATGGGGTGGAAGTTATTTTGTGTAAATAAAACATGTGATGCAGGCTGTAAAGCATTAGCTGATGGTTTAGGATGGGGTGTAAGTTATTTTGTATAAAGAAAACATGTGATGCAGGCTGTGAAGCATTGGCTGATGGTTTAGGATGGGGCGTAAGTTATTTTGTATAAATAAAACATGTGATGCAGGCTGTGAAGCATTGGCTGATGGTTTAGGATGGGGTGCAAGTTATTTTGTATAAATAAAACATGTGATGCAAGCTGTGTAGCATGGGCTGATGGTTTAGGATGGGGCGTAAGTTATTTTGTATAAATAAAACATCAGCAATTTATACTGTATGAAACTTAATTAGTGGATATTTTTTTCTACTGGAATTCTATTGTTTGTTGTTTGTTTAAGGTAACAGTTTTCTATGGGAATTCTATTATCTGTTGATTTGTTTAAGGTAAAAGTTTTCTATGGGAATTATATTGTCTGTTGATTTGTTTAAGGTAACAGTTTTCTATGGGAATTCTATTGTCTGTTTGTTTGTTTAAGGTAACAGTTTTCTATGGGAATTCTATTGTTTGTTCGTTTGTTTAAGGTAACAGTTTTCTATGGGAATTATATTGTCTGTTGATTTGTTTAAGGTAACAGTTTTCTATGGAAATTCTATTGTCTGTTGGTTTGTTTAAGGTAACAGTTTTTTATCGGAATTCTATTGTCTTTGGAACCAAGGTAACAGTTTTCTATGGGAATTCTATTGTCTGTTGATTTGTGTAAGGTAACAGTTTTCTATCGGAATTCTATTGTCTTTGGAACCAAGGTAACAGTTTTCAGCTATTTCATCACATCCAGTTTTTAATTTGGGGAAGTAAAGTACTAGTAAAAACCCAGCCTCTGGCCATCCTTGTCAATCAGTGATGAATATTAAAACCCAGCCTCTGGCCATCCTTGTCAATCAGTGATGAATATTAAAACCCAGCCTCTGGCCATCCTTGTCAATCAGTGATGAATATTAAAACCCAGCCTCTGGCCATCCTTGTCAATCGGTGATGAATATTAAAACCCAGCCTCTGGCCATCCTTGTCAATCGGTGATGAATATTAAAACCCAGCCTCTGGCCATCCTTGTCAATCGGTGATGAATATTAAAACCCAGCCTCTGGCCATCCTTGTCAATCGGTGATGAATATTAAAACCCAGCCTCTGGCCATCCTTGTCAATCAGTGATGAATATTAAAACCCAGCCTCTGGCCATCCTTGTCAATCAGTGATGAATATTAAAACCCAGCCTCTGGCCATCCTTGTCAATCGGTGATGAATATTAAAACCCAGCCTCTGGCCATCCTTGTCAATCGGTGATGAATATTAAAACCCAGCCTCTGGCCATCCTTGTCAATCGGTGATGAATATTAAAACCCAGCCTCTGGCCATCCTTGTCAATCGGTGATGAATATTAAAACCCAGCCTCTGGCCATCCTTGTCAATCGGTGATGAATATTAAAACCCAGCCTCTGGCCATCCTTGTCAATCAGTGATGAATATTAAAACCCAGCCTCTGGCCATCCTTGTCAATCGGTGATGAATATTAAAACCCAGCCTCTGGCCATCCTTGTCAATCGGTGATGAATATTAAAACCCAGCCTCTGGCCATCCTTGTCAATCGGTGATGAATATTAAAACCCAGCCTCTGGCCATCCTTGTCAATCGGTGATGAATATTAAAACCCAGCCTCTGGCCATCCTTGTCAATCGGTGATGAATATTAAAACCCAGCCTCTGGCCATCCTTGTCAATAGGTGATGAATATTAAAACCCAGCCTCTGGCCATTCTTGTCAATCAGTGATGAATATTAAAACCCAGCCTCTGGCCATCCTTGTCAATCAGTGATGAATATTAAAACCCAGCCTCTGGCCATCCTTGTCAATCGGTGATGAATATTAAAACCCAGCCTCTGGCCATCCTTGTCAATCGGTGATGAATATTAAAACCCAGCCTCTGGCCATCCTTGTCAATCGGTGATGAATATTAAAACCCAGCCTCTGGCCATCCTTGTCAATCGGTGATGAATATTAAAACCCAGCCTCTGGCCATCCTTGTCAATCAGTGATGAATATTAAAACCCAGCCTCTGGCCATCCTTGTCAATCAGTGATGAATATTAAAACCCAGCCTCTGGCCATCCTTGTCAATCAGTGATGAATATTAAAACTCAGCCTCTGGCCATCCTTGTCAATCAGTGATGAATATTAAAACCCAGCCTCTGGCCATCCTTGCCAATCAGTGATGAATATTAAAACCCAGCCTCTGGCCATCCTTGTCAATCAGTGATGAATATTAAAACCCAGCCTCTGGCCATCCTTGTCAATCGGTGATGAATATTAAAACCCAGCCTCTGGCCATCCTTGTCAATCGGTGATGAATATTAAAACCCAGCCTCTGGCCATCCTTGTCAATCGGTGATGAATATTAAAACCCAGCCTCTGGCCATCCTTGTCAATCGATGATGAATATTAAAACCCAGCCTCTGGCCATCCTTGTCAATCGGTGATGAATATTAAAACCCAGCCTCTGGCCATCCTTGTCAATCGGTGATGAATATTAAAACCCAGCCTCTGGCCATCCTTGTCAATCAGTGATGAATATTAAAACCCAGCCTCTGGCCATCCTTGTCAATCAGTGATGAATATTAAAACCCAGCCTCTGGCCATCCTTGTCAATCAGTGATGAATAGCAGATGATCATCTTAACCACTGAGGCCCCTAGCAGAATTTAAAATTCAATTTTATTGAACTGGATGGATATTTTTTGCCATTTAATCACTATCTTGGTGTATAGGATCACATGAGTAGTAAGCTTAAGTGAACTGCAGAAGCAAAAAGTCAAGCATCAGGAACATCTTTAAGTGCACCTGCTTTTCATGTTACAACAAGCCAGAGCTGACAGTACAATGACAGATACTCAATGTGTCCTTACAGAGGGGACAACCTAAACATTTGTAAAAACAGTTTGATCACTCTAGATGTCCAGAAGGTGTTACTGTACGATTTGGTTTATTTGCATAATTTCAACCATGTTTTGTCAGAATTATTTCAGTAGCACTTAATGCTGCAATAAACTGGAATTCGAAGATAAAAATAAGGTTTTGAAAGTATATGTCATTATGTTTGATAATTTTCTTTGTTAGTTACTATGTTCATTGTGAAATATTCAAATAAATCCTAAATAGTGTAAATTAAATAGGTATTGAAAATGATAACCATCTGTCTGTTCCAGGCTATAAACTCCCTGCCTAATCCAAGCTATAAAGGCAATCATGAAGTCTTTTAATTAGGGCCCTTCCACTTAGTGGTAGATGCCCTATAGTGATCAATATGTCCGTCTGTCTGTGGGTACGTCCATCCAAAAATAGTCTTTTGATATTTGGTTGTGAGTAGTGGTATCAAGGTGATGTGTCACATACCATAGTTGAGGACCTCAAGGTCAGCAGGGCCCACTGAGATGTATACTATCTCACTGATAGTTTGTTCTGTTTTGTTTCGTTTTAATAAAGTTTTTTATTTCAAATTTCAGGATGAACTTAGAGCTCTGGTAAAGACTGAACATGAAAGAATTGAGACAGAAGCTAATTTGATCTCTAAGACAACCACTCAAGCCTCAGAATCTGCTACAAAAGATTCTTCAAAGAAACAAATTTCTCCTGAAAAGAAAACACCATCAAAACCCAGTAATACACCTTCAAAAACAACAGATCTAACCAAAAATTCAAAGACTACTCCAACAAAAACACCATCAACTGAGAAAAAGAAAAGTGGACTCTAGTTCTATTACTTAAATAGAAGATTTTACTCATGGCTTTGTGTTCTCCTCAGCTTTTTATGTTAATGAGCCACATTCTTTTCCCCACACTAAATTACCATTTTAAAATATATGTCCAACCTGGCACTCATTAATTTTCTTGAGTTCTTTAATTGTATGTAAATTTTTAAAATCTCACTGATTTGACACCATTGAACACTAATCAGTTATTACAATCATTATTATACTGATTTCTCAACAAGAAATGTGTGCAATTTATCATTCAAAATACTAAAAACTGACATTAACAAATGATATGAAATCTGCATCTCCATCACATTAGGGTTATTAAGTAGCATTAAATAAATATTATTATTTACAGGACAGAACAACCTAATTCATTTAACAATATGGTGTTTGAATGGTGGAATTTTTCCCATCTAGTAAAAGAAGTTGGGCACCAACCATTTTGTTATTGGGGGTAAAGGCTGGGATTTTTTGTTTGGAAGGAAGTTATCTTTCATTCCTATGGAATATGAGTAAAATTTTTTCTCTAGTAATAACAAAAAGCTTATTGGAGAAACAGGGGATTTTAAAGCATTTGAAAATTGTTTGTCAGACCAGAGTATTCATTTGTGTGAAAACTTTTCAGCCACTCTCCCCTCTAATAAGGAAATGGTTGGTCCCTTACAGTCATTCTTGCCAATAGGAAGGGGATCTAGGTTGCCTTCTGTAAGGGAGATAACTTTGTAGATTTTCTTCTCAGACCACAAGGACGCAGATTGCCCTGTATTGTGTACAAAGAATGTTACATTACTCCCTTAAATTATTGACTGTTTGTTGTTAGACTTAAGTTTTTGTTAAATGAGGTTAAAATTGTAAATGCCGTTAACACGATTTCCTCAAAATTTATGGCACTTTTATTGAAAAGCGGCAACATTTGAAACACAAGGCGATGCAAAACGACACCTGTAATGTGTTGTGCCGGGGTGCAAAGCCCACACTTAACATTAATGGAAGGCAGTCAAGTTTTATGTTGTTTTATCCCGTTCACACGATGTTATAAATCTATAAATAAAATCATATGATACTGTAAATTATTTGATACGATACATCTGACAACCTATCTTAAAAATGGTGTATTGCCTTTATTTATTCTTACCTATTTATATTTGTTGTAAACATGTTACTTTAAATAGAATACAGTATTTTAATTGTGTTAATGGTATCACTATATATTTTGTGTAATTATGTAGTAAAGCCTATATTTATCTTATTAATGTTTTATGGATTTAATTGTTTATATTTCTTTTAACTGTGATACATATATATAATGATTTGTTTGTTTTCTAAATTATTTTTGTTACTCTATACATGGTGTTACACAAAAAGTTTATTTAATCTTAAATTGTGTATTAATCTATTAATAGATTATTTACATACATGTACCAATCAATGAATAGTGGTTTTTTGTTGTATTTAAGAAAATTAGTAGCTTATTTTAATTCAGTTAAGTGAACAATAGTGATTTTTGTAACATTTTACAAAAAGTTGCACTTGGCAATTATAGTTAGGAGATAACCGTAATTTATTTGAAGATTTGCCTGCATTCATTGGTGATTTTATGGTTGGAAATGGAGTTTACTGGCGACTCTTAATAGAAGTAAAAATAGAACTAGAAAATGGTTTCCACTACTATGATGCATATTTCTATAAAGGATAATTCTACAAAATGGACTGAAAAAAAGGAACGAAAATATGTTGAAAAGCACATGTATACATTTGCTGAATATGTTGATTAGGTGCATGAAAACTATCTACTGAATGGGAGGCCCAATTGAGGCAAAATGTTTCTGAAAATGGGTAGGATACCCTTACAAATTTCACCTTAATTTCATCTAAGGGACTGTATGGATAAAATATGACAGCTCAATCAAATAAATGTGTGGAAACCCAACTGTTTACAAACAAATGATACACTGCCACCACAGACACACCGTTAGTGTTTACAATGCAGTGTTCCCTACTGGAACGAATAGTATATGAGTATGAGTATTTGTATGGGAAAAGTATTCAATTTGGGTGAGGTCTGGTTTTTTAAAAACTCATAATTGCTCAAATAAATGGGAATAAGACAGAGAATAGATATTTTTAAGGATTATGTCCCAACAATTTTTACAAAAATTACTCATCAGGAATGAAACTGAAACTTGATCAGAAAATTCCTTTATGATTACCAGTACAGTATATATAAAAATATTTAATAAATTGATTCGGAAATAATTGTAAAAAACGGGTATTTTCTATGTCCAAGAGTCAATAAGTGAATGAGTGAATTGGACTTCACGCTACTTTCAGGAATTTTTCACCTATATCATGGCATCCAGTCGTAGTATAACCCCTGACCTTGGTAGGAAAACTGGCAATATTCATCAAGTAAGATTGACGTCGACACCTTGACTACAATGATTCTGGAACCGGCAATCTGTGTTGACCTACATGTGATCAAAGACTAGCTACCTTAAACATTCAGCTGCAAAAATCATTTAACTGGTACAAAAATCAAACTTCTTACCATAGGACAACTATATATACCCTTTCTAATCCCTGTAATGAATAAATGGTAAAATACAGAGAAATTAAAATTCTTGAACAGAATGGACAAAAAGATTCATTGGGCTAAGCACACTTCATAACCTAAAAAAGACTAACATATATACCTAAATTACATTTATTGTACAAACTTAACTGTTGTAAGATATAATTGTTGATTGCTAACACCTTTGTTCGACAAGAAATTGATTAAATATTTCCTATTTTTTCTATTACCATTGTTTGCCAAGATATTTATTAAAATATTTCCTGCTTTTTAAATGGCAAATGATAGTCACATGTCCACTCGAGAACCTAAGCTAGACAAGACCTGTGTTCTGATAATTACATTATCAGCATAGAAAATAAGCTCCACTAAATCATCTATACCAGTATGTTTTCAAAGTATCTATGAACAAATGGACACATTACACATACAAGTCTCAGTTTCATTAAATAATTCTTGTATTTGTTATTGCAATATCACTAAAATGCACCAATTTTCTATTGTTTCTTGTAAATTTATTCCACTACATCAGGGCCTAAACATATTGCATCTTCTGTTCTAACTTTTTCTTTGTTTCTTCTGACTGTACTTGTTCTACTGTCAGAAGGGATAGTCCTAACTGATCCTCCTGGAAGAAGATAAATACATTCTGTATTGGTTTCATAACAGTTAAGTAGGACATTATAGCCACCAACACCCCAGTAAGGGTGCATATTATAGTACTTAGTAATAATAAGAGAAAATGGAAAAGCTGAATACACAACGAAAACGTTATATAAAGCTTCAGCATGAATTTTGGTTGTCAGTTATAGGAAAATTCACTACTGAGGTCGATCTAGTTGTTATGTATATTTTGATATTTAGGATATAAACATACTTTGGCTAGATGCTAAAAATAAATTGCCCAAAACAAATAATCTGGCAACAGTCAATTGATTTCTGAACCACAATTTTAATTTCATTATTTCATTTCATATTTTAGTAATGGTTGCAATCTTACCAGCACTGTCTGGTTCCCTGTCACCACCTCAGAACATAATTGCAGACTTACCCGTGTAAATGGTTGTGCCATTCTCCTGAGGAATCTTTTTGATACTTGGATAGCTTCATCCACAGATAAATTACATAACTCATCTTTAAGATGTTCTTGTATCCATCTTGGAAGTTTTCCTCGTTTATCTGCTCTGGCAAATCTCTGTAAAAAAAATGTTTCATAGGGGAAATAACTCTACTTTCATACATCATAAAGGAATACATTATTGCTGTTAAAAACCACTGTAAGGTTATCGTGTATAATCATTATGTGGTTCCTTTCGTAGATATTCATTTAACAATGAAAACAAAAATCATAAGCAATATATAAGTGACTGCAATATCTGCTATAATGCTTGTAACTAACAAGCCAAAAAACAGTATATTGCTAAAAGTTTATTATTTATCCTGGTAAAGAATCATATTGATGTTTAAACATAAAAAATTTCCTGATACCTTATCCGCAAAGGCCATAATTCCATAATCAGTTTTTCCACGAAGGGCTCGTCCAACACACTGGGCAGCATGTCTCATGGCATCAAATGTAAGGAAATCATTTTCCCTGATTTGAAACTGGTCCCTTAAATACTCCAGCCTTGCCTGCAAAAATTGATGGTCAATAACCAGTAGTTGACAAGAATCAGATTAATATACAAATTTTTTTTGAGCCATTTGGTCCATCATCTATGGGTTCAATATAAGGACTTTAAATTTTGCATAAGATAAATTATGAAATAGTTTATAGAAAATTGTAATAATAGAAATAACTTTATCAATAATAACCTTAATTGTCAAGAACTTCCAATTTTCAGACCAAGGTTGGGAGGTTTTCATTGGGTACTCTGGCCCCCCAACTGGACAAAATGATGTAGAAAATCAAATGGCTGAAAGTGGTGTTGAACCCTTTATTGAAAGAAAGAAACAAATAAATAATAATAATAAACGACCTTGCAGTCCTAATTCAGGCTTTGTTTAAAGATAAAATCTTGTAACATTGTAGCAAGAACTGTGTTATTACTCGTATGAAATAAATTTTTTCCAAGCTGAAGACTATTTTGAACATATCCCTAACTCAACATAATGCTTGTATCACTGAAATGCTTTAGACAAATATTCTATGTCACTGAAATGCTTCAGACTAATATTCTATGTACCTTCAGAATCCTACTTTGTGTGTATACATAAGGTATCCCCAACATCAACACTGCTCTTCCAAAGTGGTGATCTAAAATATACTATGTAAATTAAAGATGAAGCCTGACTACTTTAACATTAATCAAGTAAATATAAAAATATTTGCAAAATTTTAACATGTTTTAAGTATAAAAAGATCTGCAAAATTTTATGTCCCTACAACCTAGGTAATTGAATTCACTTATTTATACATTTGGTAGCTCATGGCATGAGACAAAATCTCATGCTCTCACAGTGAGACAAAATCTCATGCTCTTACAGTGAAACAATGATGTTGCATAAAAAACCACATTTGTAAAATTAAGCAAAATTTCTGATTGATGATTCTTGTTATTTTGTCAGCTGCCATCTTTGTATACAATATACTGGTAATATTCATAGCTTATAGACATTATAAAAAATAGGGTAAAAGTATGACATTAATTGTAAATAAAATATTATTTGTAACATAACCTCTTTCTATTCCAATGCTTACTCAATTAAATGACTAATATGAGAATTGATGTTCGTCAAGAATTGCATTAGAATTAAAAATATGAGAATGTTTAAAACCTATAACAATGCTATTATCATTTGCTAGTAGAATGTATCAGTAAAACTATTTAAATTAGTCTACAATAAAAAAAATTTTCTCTTGTAAGTTATTGATAGATAGGTAAACTAGTATGTATTGTACTAACCAAAGTCTATTCCTTCTGAAACCTTTCCTCTGGCTACAGACAATAAAACTGCTCCTCTGCCATTCTCACAAGCCTTTAACAATCATAAAATAAACATGATTGAATAACAGGTAGTTTTGTTCTTGATTCTGACTTCAATATCAGCAGACCCATTTAGAGGATATTGAAATATCAGTTAAAATAAATTAAAAGAATTAGGGAAAAGAACATATGTAGGATCAAGACAAATACACCCCTACTAACATCATTTGTACTAAGTTACAAAACATTTGTTCTTGAACTCTTGGTAGATGATTTTGAACATTTTAGTAAAGCCAAAAGAAGGAATGCCAATTGTAACTTTGTTTACTGCGTGACCTGGAGTCAATTTCACAAAAAAGTTGTAAGTGTAAAATATATCGTAAGTGTTTTAAGATCAAAGGGAAATCCATTGTGACGTCAGCACTCAGAATAGATTTTACACTTATGACTTTTTGTGAAATCGACTCCAGGACCTCACTCGTATCATTTGTAACAACTTACGGAACATTTGGAGCTTTCATTCAGAGGAAAATATTTATAAATTTTAGTCAAACAGAAGCACTGCTGCCATGTTTCATGCCCAATCATGACTAAATGAGGAATCATGGTATGGGGGAGCTCATGTTAAACTTCAATAAGACTAAATGTTTTACAGCAGAAGTTTGTTGATTGTTTATAGATTATGTGAGCTGAAAGAAATTACTACATATATCACTTTAGTTCTTGTTATGTCTTATATTAAGGTTTATAAGGGTTAATAATGTTTTTTATTAGGTCCGAGAGCAAAGTAAGAAAACTATAAGCATTCCTATGGGTTACCAGTATGAGAATCCTGCAAAATTCATGGTCTAGTAAATTGGGAGGATTATTTTTAATTTACCTTTAGTGGCTTACAAAAAAAAAATATATCAAAGACAGAAATAGCCTGATTTCATTAAACAGGAAGTAGGTGAGCGACAGACCTGAAATTGAATCCCACGTTATGGGAGGCCATGCTGATGATGCATACCAAATTTCAAGAGAATGTGATTAGGAGTTGCTGAGAAAACTGTTACGAAAATTTTTTCACTGCCCGCCCGCCCACCTGCCCACATGCTGCCCACCCGCCCAACATTCACCATTATAATACCGGGATTTTCACTCCGTGAAATCTGGCCAAAAATGCTCTACATGTACCGGCTGGCGACACCATCTTTCCAGGTATCAAATCAGCCATTTTCATTTCTTAATCACAGACAAAATGATGTTAGATCTTTTTGTGGCGTTTCTTTAACGACAAAGTACTGTACTTATAAGAAACACAGGAAACAGGAGGTTATTCTTGAGAAATTATTAATTAGATTTATTCCTAGTTAAAAAAGGTCACATGCCAAAAAAAGTGTAACTTGTACATACATCTGTAACATAGATGTCAATAATTATTTGATATTTAATTTATTGTCATCTTACATCCAAATATTAAAACTGAATTGATATTTTTTTATCTGTTTAACATTATAAGATTTAAAGAACAAGAAAACTATTAAATTAAATTTACCTTTTGGTAGTTGTACAATGCTAGCGTAGTTTCAGCAGCATCCTGAGTTTCTATAAACAACAACTTGTGCTTTAGTATCTGATCTATGATGCCCTGAAAAAAAACATGATTGTGTTAAATATTGATATCAAGTTAAATTAGTATAGAAGTGCTCTGCATTCAATTCTTCACCCTCTTCATACATATGTCTGTCATGTATAGGTATGACAGAATATAAGTTCCATCATAATACTTGTTCTAGAGATCTTTTATTATATAACGAAAGTTCCAGTTGGAACATTCATTATGTAATATTTTATCCAATGTCATAAGGAAAATTCCACCCGAAAGAAATGGAACTATCATTATATAAGTAATTTTCCGTGGAACTTTTATTATACTCTAAAATGTTCCAGGCGGAACAATTATTATCCGGAATAAATATATGTTCACATAGGTACAGGTATCTAATCACTTCCCAGGTGAGTTCACACCCTGATTTGAATCATTAAGCATTTGTTAATTTCAATTAGTATTGTCAGTAAAAGTAAACAAAAACAATAAAAATTAAAACTGCATTTTCTTTATTTTATGTCTTGATAACTATTGGTGTTGTGCGTTATAAATTTGTTACCTGGTATATTTCTTATGTCTTGTTTCATCCATTTTGTACTTAGAGAAGAGATATATATAGGCACAGTGTGTCATCCAGTTCTTTTGATATCGATAATGAATCAATATAATCAGTTGAATTTTAGTGAACTAATTAAGAATACATATACCTGCACATAAATAGTACTGAAATAATTATGTCAATTATCTCCCCTGCTTTGGCTGGTGACAAGTAAGTGATTAACTCAATCACAGGTTTTAACTATCAATGACTAATTCCAAGCCTTGACAACTCTGATGATTACTTTATGTGTTTGTCAAATCTGGGTGAATGAAATCAAAGCCAATGATAAATGTTTCTGTTTGTAATTTTTTTTTTTTTAAATTCTCTTTTAAAGTATATTCCAACCTGTTATAAATTTCAACACATCTACTTTCAAAATAATACACCCTCAAAAAACAAAAAAAACCAAACTGACAGAATGTTTTAGTATACAACATTAAAGCGTGTCCTACTACCTACCACTACTTACATGTTTAAATTTTGAACTAACCAGTCAATTACCTCATCAATGGATTTTTCCAAGTAGAGGTATTTATAGTCAAAATACAATGACCTGTCAGGTACTTTCTACCTATTGCTCAATCAATTCCAAAAATAGATAACAGTTGTTTAGTAAACTGCTTCAATCTGTTTTCTTTAAAGCTCTTAATAAGAAAGAGCTGGACATTTAAATTGCAGCTATTCATGCAATTGAGCAATAGGTAGAAAGTACCTGACAGGTCATTGTATTTTGACTATAATATACCTAAGGATTCACGGTAAAAAAAGCCCACAAAGATTGAAAGAAATTTTATGTTAAGATATAAAGTTATGGAAAATCTCTTTTTTCCCATCAACAGTGCGAATGTGGAATGGACTTAACGAGAATATCCGAAATATTGTTAGCAAGTCTAAGTTTAAAAGTGAACTATTAAACTTATCTATTAAATCTAAGGTACCAAATCATTTTTATAGTGGACCAAGAAATCTGAATATAATATTAACCCAACTTAGATGTTCATCCTCTTTCTTGAATAATGACTTATTTAAAGTTAATATTGTGCAACGACCAAACTGTAACTGTGGTGCAAACTTTGAGACTGTTATCATTACTTCCTAGAATGTCCAACTTATCACACAGCTAGACAAAACTACTTCGCGATCTTAATTGGGTCATACTCTATGGTAGTCTTAATCTCGATTTTCTACTTGGTAAATCTAACACACTTTCAACTGAACAATATGAAAACGTACTACCACATGTTTTTTCTTTCATTAGGAAAACAAAAAGGTTTCTCATAGTTTAATCTAGTTTAATCAATTTTACATGTCTTGTATTTATTTATTATTTTCTTTCAGTTTCCTTCTTACTTATTTGTTTTGTAAAGACTTTTGTTGTTTTAAGACATATATTGTAATTTTATCAACTAATTTTGATTTGCATGCCTCAATGCTATAGATTTATTTTCATTGTATTGTATAGGTGAAGACTTCATAAGTAGGGAATACATGTGTATAATACCTTTTTGTATTTTATGCAAATAAAATATGTTTAATCTAAATCTATGGAAAATCTTCACTAGCATGCTAGACTACGGTTATTAGAGATATTAAATTCAGTAAAATATAAGAAAGGAGAGGTAACTGCTGACCAAAACAATACAACAGATAATTTTCAAACAGATAATTTTCAAACTTGCAATTTAAAAAATGGCATTAAAATCATTGAGACTTATCTACCATGTCTGATTATTCAGAATACACATGGTTCAACACTATTAAATAATTATGTCAATTATCGCCCCTTCTTTGGCTTGTGACATGTTTGTGATTAACTCAATTGAATGATTTAACTACATGTATCCCTGATTTTCTTGTCAACATAATCATGATTTGAATAATTCCAAGCCTAAATTTGACAAATTTGATGATGTGATTGTCAAATTGGGTGAATGACAACAAATGATAAATGTATTTGATTGTTATATTATTTTGTTGTGAAATATTCTGCTTTAAAAATTCTTTTTTAAAATTGTTAAATATTCTGTTTTAAAAATTCTTTTTAATAGGGTTCAATTTCATTGCAAATAATTTGTCAATGAAGTTTCTTTAAACTTGTCGTATAGTTAGTTTTTTATACAAGTAATCAAAATTCAAACAAAAAAATAGGGGTTTAAGAACTTTTTTAAATTTAGAATTTTTGACTGGATTAAGAAAATCGAAGAGAGTAAATATGCAAAAAAATAATGGATTAAAAACAATTCTGTCGAATGAAATTTTCTGAAATTTTTATATAATGTCAAACAATTGGTTTATACCCGTATAGTGATGGAATATCAAGGGAGGTAATTTTGACCAAAAATATTGGTATTTTTGGTCAAAATTACCTCCATTGTTAAAAAAAGTTATTTTCATTATTTATGCCTAAATCAAATTCATTTATGCAAAAACTTTGTATTTCAACCATTAATAATTTAAAGTAGTAGTATAGGTAAAAGACTCATAATTTTTTTTAAAAATTGTATATGAAACTAAATAGTTAATCATGAAAGAAATTAATAATAATTTTACCATTATTGTGATATCTAGCTATTTTAATATTTTCACAAAAATGGCAGATGGTGTCCTGGATCCCCCTTAAAAGAGTTACATGATTATTCAACTTCTTATAAATTTCAAAACATCTACTTTCAAATAATACTCCTCTCAGAAAAAAAGAAAAACTGACCTATAATTGTTTAGTATACAAATTCAGTAAAATGCACTACTTAATCTATCAGAAAGGGGAGGCAACTCCTTAACCTTTGCTGTTATTTTAAGAAATAATGTCACACATTACCATATACACAGAAAAATTGGTTATTGTTGTTTTTGTCTGCAATATAAAAACTGCATTAAAAGCATATATGCTTAAAATATGTTTGTGATTACCTCAATCAATGATTTTAACTATCACAGATTTTGTTGTCAACATAATCATGATATAATTAATACCAAGCTTAGATTTGACAACTTTCATCATTACTCCATGTGTTTGTCAAATTTGGATGAATTAAATCAACCATAAATGTTTTGGTTGTTATTTTACTTTGTGTAAAATTATTATTTAATAAAAGCTTCAGTTGAAGAAATTACTAGCAGCATTTTCCAATTCCTGATAAATTTCAAAGAATATGCTTTAAAAAAAATGGCCTAGAATTTATCAGTTCAATAGTCTGTCATAAGTTTAATATTCTCGTGTTTCTCTTATGACTGATCAGTATTTTACCAGTTTTCTTAGGTAGGTTGTTTTCAGTGGCATTCAACCCTTCTCAACACCTGATTAATGCATTTTATCTGTAGTCTAGCCTTACTCTGTTATTGTTTATGTTTGAATGGTGTTTAACACCACTTTCAGCAATTTTTTTAGCTATATGATGGCGTCCAGTTGGAGGATGAAGATGCAATACCCTGAGAAAACCCCCGAC
The DNA here is from genome assembly GCA_944474755.1 of Limnoperna fortunei. NCBI lineage: Eukaryota > Metazoa > Mollusca > Bivalvia > Mytilida > Modiolidae > Limnoperna > Limnoperna fortunei. The sequence goes on along the minus strand of OX104113.1, from coordinate 24,534,507 downwards.
CTGCTGTAGAATTTGGTTATTTTTTGACAATTGTATATTTAGTTGTATTATTGTCCTCATATTTCACTCCTTGCCTCAATTAGCCGATATACTGGTAACAAAATAAATTAACAAATCATTATTTATTGTACATGTCCCAAATAGTTAATAAATAATTTTTTGTAATATATGATTAGAATTCTTTATGTTACATTTTAAAACCTAAATGTTATTTCAAATTAAAAAAGTCTTTTATTTTTACCATAACACATATTTCTATAAAATTCCATTTACTATTAACATGTGTCCAGCATCCATAATTCAGGCTTGCATTAAAATATGCAATATAAAACGTCCCATCCCAAGAAGTACAAATTATTGACTTTTTTCAAAGAAGACAGGTTTAAACATTGTAAGTTATTTAAAAAAAAATCTTAAAGTATAAAGTAAAGTTTAAAATGTAGTTTCATCTTCCCTACTTTCAAATATTTTTTCACATAAGAATGTGATATAAGATTTGACTAATAATAAGACCATTGGAAATAATAATGAGGTCATTAACATTTCTGTACTTGACAGTGGACACACTTAGCTTGGGATGCATGAGTAAACATTGCCAATTTTGTTATGACCCAATCAGAACTCAGCTTGGAGCTAATCAGGGCAAGGTAATGTAAATGACATATGACATAGAGCCAATCAAAATGGTCCATTTAAGAAACTGAACTTTTAACCTGGATGTATATAAACCCCAAAGTGACATTTTGCCTCCATTCCTCTCAAAGTGTTTTACAAGAATAAAGTGTCCTAAAATCAGCTGAAATTTTCAAAATGGAGGATGAAAAGGAATTCCTGCAATCTAAAGAACAGAGTAAAAGTCCTGATATTGAAGATCTGTACTTATCTGTGCAAGAATTTTGCAGTGACAACAGCATCAACACAGAAAGCTCACCTGGATGTGAAAAGCCTACTCCAACAAGTCTACCATCTTGGAGTTTCTCACCAATTCCTAACAGTGGACTTTACCAGCCCAGATCTACATCATCCAGTGAGTACAGTTATTGTGATGGTAGTATTCATAACAGTACAAATTATGAATGGCCACATCCCATGTACAACTGGTACTATGCCACAAACTACATGCAGAACAAGAGTGCTATTGACACACAATCTGATACAGTGAAACATGAACCTGCAGCTGTGGCAGTTTACAACATGCCAGCTTATAATGTTGAACTTTCTCGCTGTTCCACTCCAGATCTTATCTCAGTGCTTGCTACATTGCCAGTAGATAAACAAGAACACAAAAGCAGTGCGTCAAAAACAGAAAAGATGGCAACTTCACGCCATTATTATTATACACAGAGTTCTTCATCCTGCACTTCCCAGAATTCATCACTCATGTACTTACAGACGACAGGAGGATACCAGGATAGTGGTTACAATTCAGACTTGAACATGTCACCAGTGTATCCGTATCAACATAAAACTGTGAACAATTCTCAGTACTATCCTAAATCAGAGAAAAGTGTGTGCAATGTTGAAAGTTCTGATGATGAAAATAAGGAGAATATTCAAACCTCAACCCGTGCTACCCATTATGACCAGTTTGATCAGAACATTACACCAGAGATGACTGCAAACTCTTTACTGAATCTAGCACAGTATGCAACTGACATGCATCTGTCTGCTATCGAAAGACAAATTCAATCTAGTGATATCTCATCAAGTGACTATCTGGCAAAGACAAATATGAAAATAACAGAAAGTAGTCTACGAGTACCATGCAAAGTTCCAACTGTTTTAGGAAAACGCAAATTAAATGACATCACTGTGGAAAAGACACCAACAACAAGTAACAAGCGACAACGACACAATCAGCCACTGAACAATGATGCTGTCAAGGTGATGATGAGATGGTATGAAGCACATCAAGATAGTCCATATCCAGATAAAGCGGAGAAGGAACAGATGGCTCGAGACGGAGGAATCAGTGTAACTCAAGTCAAATCGTGGTTTGCCAATAAACGTAACAGAAATAATAACACACGCCCTAAAGTTCAGAAACGACAAATGGAGGAACGTTTGTTGGAAATCTGTCACCAGCTTGCTAGAGATGCTAAACAGCCATCAATGAACAATGCAGACATTATACAACAATTGTCATCTATCATTGCAATTCCAGGAAATGACATGTAACTGTGTTGAACAATGGCATATATATATATGTGTGTTTAATGTCCGAATGTGAAGCACCATGATTATTTGTGAATGTGACAGTTTGTGGCGATATGTGACTTGTGCCTGGTGTATTTTTTAACTGTTGCACAGTTTAGTGCTATGTGTAAATGTGTGCTAACTTTTCATGTTCTAAATGTTGGACATAGTTAACTGTGATTACCTGAGTATGATTGCCAAATTATTTATTTCCGTCCCTTACATAGTTAACTGTGATTCTCTTCGTATGATTTATTTCCGTCCCTTAACTAATTTAAATTTTTAACAGAAGTAGGGCTTTCCATAAATTATAAATATGTTCTGTTTTGTTAAAAAAATAAATTATGTATTGCATGACTTACGATGTTAGTTATTTATGTATTAATTCTTTCCCCTTTAATGTATATACATAATGAAAGGGAGATAATTCTTTAAAACAACTTAACAAAAAGACATATTTAGTGAGGTCAATAATTGATTGGTTCATATTTCATTTAGAATTGAGCAATTTCATATCAGCGTATTGCATGAAAAGCTAAATGAGAATGTCTGAGCATGCAAGGAAGTTTGTTTGTTTAAATGATGTTTTATACCATTTTAGCAATTTTTCAGCTTCAACATGGCATCTAGTTTTTATTTGGGTAGGAAAAACTGGTAAAAATCCCCAACCTTTGGTAGGTGAGAAGGTGAATTGATTGCTGAAAACATTTGTTGTAACTAACAGAGAATTGATTGATCAACTGATTTTGAGTGTTTTAGTTGGTGTCACTTTTACTGCTCCAGTAGCAGGTTATTGAAGTGTTTTCTAGTGTGCACTAACTCTAGGCAAGTAGGTGCTAAACTGTATGCAAAATGAAGGCACTTTTCAGAAATATTGGGACAGCAGAGCTAAAATGCTCACAAGCCAGACATTAACCATTCTATACTACATGTACCAGTATATGTACAGTCACAAATAATCGTCAATAGTTTGATCACCAATTCTGCATAACTGTGGTAAATTACCACATTACTAACAGACATGGGTTATCAATCCAATAAAATACACATTTTCAGTGGAAATTCCTTGAAAGTTACAAACTTAAATATCTGCAAGTACAAGCGCGGATCATCAATAAATTTTAACCAAGGCATTGTTCCAAAATCAAAAGCAGAGGGCATTAAAATTCTGTAATATTCTAATGCAATGATTGTTTGAATGGTGTTTAATGCTAATTTCAGTAATTTTTAGGCAATATTATAGTATTGGTAGTAAATAAAGAAAACCCCAGACCTACTGTAGAAAAACTGGAAAACCTTGTCAATTAGGATTGGAGTCGAGCACACCCTGCCTGCAGTTGCACCTTAAACCCACAACCTCAGTGTTGACAGGCATGTTATCAATAGTAGATACATAACAACCTTAAAAAACTCTGCCACTGAGGCCCTCATAATAATGTTTTCTGCTTAAATCCTATTAGGGTTCTCTGGAGGAGGCGTAAATTTTCTATCTTTATAAGGCTCAAGTTTCAGCTTTCCAAAGGAGATGACCATAATGCAAAGTTGCCAACATTAATCTTAATAAGATTTACAAAATAAGATTTTACCACGTCAAATACCACTATTTGTTTTACTGACGCCACCAATACACAATCATTTGCTGCAGTAAATGAAGAATTTGATGTTGACAACTTTGCAAATACTCTTGTTTAGTATCAAGTAAAACATTTTCCCACTAAAACAACAGGAACAAGACAATGGCTTATGCTTAGTACAAGGCCAACTTATTAGGTTGGACTTTATAATGCTAGCACACCGACAAAACAGTGCACAGAAACATTCTATGCTGGACCACTTAGCCAACTACTGCAACATGCTTATCAGAACAAACAGCAAGTACCTATTTAAAGTCAAGACTTTTTTACAATAAGTAAAATTTCGGTATTGTATCATTTATTATTTGTGGTAAAAATGTGATGCAAAATGGTTATGGACAGCTAAAAATTTACTGTTGGTAAACAGGGATGTAGGAGGAATTGAGGTTTGAAAATAATTACATGTACCACAATATTGCATGATCATACAAAGCAACTGTCAAATTTCAGTATTGTATCACTTACCATTGATGAGAACAATTTAACCATATCCCATATGGGGAGTGGGGTATAACAAGGAGACTTGGATAAGCAAGATCAGTCTTCAGCACACTATATCAAATATGAAGATCAACAAAAATACAGCACCAAGGAGATGTCTACACTTCTTTACTATGCAGAACAAGGAAGAGCCACTAAGAAGGATGAAGAGAAACTAGATACCGGTACATTTCATCATAAATGCTGGCACAGAATTCTTTAAATCCAATGGCTGAAAAGATCTTGAACAATAAAACTACAAGCTCACAGGAACTGCAAAACTGTCCAGCACAATCAAAAGGACGTAGATGAACCTGGATAGGCCATATTCTGCGCAGAGACACCAGCGACAAAATTAAAATTGCACTAACATTGACACCTGATGGAAAGAGGAAAACTGGAAAATCAAGAAACACCTGGAAAAGAACAGTCAAAAAAGAAAGAAATGAAAGTGGATGGGACACATAGCAGAGAGCAGATGCAGTGGCTAAGGACAGAAGGAGGTGGCACGAGATGTTGGCTGGCCTCAGGAGTCCATAAGGGCCCAGAGAAGGTATGTATGTATGTGTTTACACTGATGTCTACAGGAGCTATCTTTAAACTGATAATTTGTAGAGTTAATTTTTTCAGTTTGAATAAAAAACTAAGTTGGTTGACAATTAACAACAGTGTTGAAAAATGAAGAACACTAATTGTTTATAATAACAAATGAAAGTAGATTTGATTGTATAGTAGATTATTTACAGTTTTTTTGTAACAAGGTGCATATTCTCTCCCCTATCTCAAGGAAGGGCAACAGCCCTGAGATGAGATGATGAGAAAATGCATTGAGTTTCATAAAACGTAAATAATCTATCACTGTTTTGTAACATTGTGACGCCATGGTGTTTAGTTAATGATGTCTTTAGGCTAGCACAGTAAGATGGGATAATACTTCACATAAAGATCAAAGGAAAACACTGCAAAATAGCGATAATTTTTTAATATCATAGATTATAGAGCTGCTTGCAATTGCTTTTTAGAAGGAAAGTATATGTTATTGCTACAAAATTGATTCAGCTTCTTTAAACAATGATTTCAACTTTAGGTAACATGTTTCCTTTAAAAACTGTGTATATAACTAAGTAGGATTGATTTTCAAACTTAGATATATCATAAATGTTATTTTTACTCTCCAATGCAGGCACTTTAATCACAAATGGCAGTTCAGAGCAAATTACAAACCATGGAAGTGGAAACAAAAATAGGTGACCTCTTTTAGTCTCAAATCTGAATGGATAGTTTTTGTTTTTTGTCTGTCTTGTTCGGACTTTTAAATAAAAGGTAAGTGCTGAGACATTGTTAACAAATTCTATGCTGAGACATGGTTAACCCATTCTATGTTGCCGTATAATTTTGTGTGTCTGTTCAAGCCAGGATATGTTTATGTCTTGTTCTTATGTCGCATATCTGCATGATTGTTGCTGCATAGATAGGGGTAAGTTAGGGCTCTGATAACCCAGTCCAACACTGCCATATAATGTTTGATGTGACTGTTCCAAACCAGAGTGCATATATATACTAGTATTTGACAATTTTATTATTTGTCTTGTATTAATATTTGGTGATTTCTTGTTCTGTATAATTAAAAGGTTTGTGTTGGGGTTTATCTCCCCTTAAATATCAGACATCTGAAACCAAAGATATCAAGTTTCTAACATTAATGTTTATTATATGACTGTAAATAACTTAGATACTTATAGCCGAGATGCTATAATTTTTAACATCGGTAACTCGCGCCATTGTTTAAAAACAATCGGCCGCTTATAACAACAAAGAAAAATAAACATTTCTAATAAATTTTCTTTGATCACCTGTAATTTAATATCAAAGCTAATAAAGTAATTAAATAGGTGTTAATTGTCCGTTTTGATGATAACTATTCAGGTTTGGTGATCCCAAGCTGACACTTATGACATTTACAAAACCATGTGATCAACACGTGATCCAAGCTAAAATGGCTTCAGAAGGAATTTCGAAAGCCAAATGTCGAAAATTATACCATCCACATCGACGTTTTGAACAGAGGCCGTGATTTACCGCTACCGAGCACTGGAGATCGACAGGGACATTATCATATTATGTTCGCCTTTAATGTTCCCGAGATAAGAATCGCCAACGACTATCGCCAGTATCGGTAACGATGCAAGTTGCAAGGACCTCCGTCGATATAACAGTTAATACAATGAACACTACCAATATATAGCAAATCGTTTGCTTCGGACAGTGACGTAGCCTGGAAAATGCGATTTTCATAGCTGATGAATTTGACAAGATTGATTGTGAGCAAACTTATAGTGCCACGAACTGAGAAGCACAATCGACCGGCGATAGAATTAACTACTGCTTTTGCACAGAAAAAGGGCTAACGATAGTGTGATGATTGCCTTTGTTATTTTGTAACATTTGTGCTTTTGGAACTATTCTCATTGATTTGAGTGGCTATGACATTGTGTTTAACATGAATTATAAATAAATAAATAATGAAGTTTTTTAATAATCCTTTATTACACATATATTCATGTATATATTAGGTATCTCAAAATAAAAATAAGTAACAAAATATATACACCAACATGTATAACAACATGCATATATAAAAAAAAACACAAATACAACGCATAATTGGGTCGACCGATGATGCATGCTAAATGTGATGCTATCCAAAATTTCTGGGGAGAACACTGTATTATTGCAAAATATGATAATCACTGCGCAATTATGCGATTATGTGTACCTAAATATAGTATCAGGGAATCCGTACATTTTTGGAAATATTTGTAAACTTCAATTGTTATTGTTAAATTGTTTACCGCGCAATTATGCCCGTGAGGTGATAACTACTTGTGTAAGCTTCAACGTGTACCTAAATATAGTATCAGGGAAAATCCGTACATTTTTGTACATATGTGCAATATGTGTAAGCTTCAATTTTTATCTTTCTTTGTTGATAAAATAACTTTAAAAAAAAATGTTTTTGTTGTATGTGTCATATAATAAACAATTGATAACTTTAGATTTTAGTTAAAATCATGATTTATCAACCTTCGAGATCTATAATCAACTCGGCCAATGGCCTCCGTAATTATCTGATCTCTTGGGTTGATAAATCATGATATTAACCTCATCTAAAGTCATTAATTGTATAATGTTGTAGCACAATATAAGACAAAATAGTCCAGATTTAATCTGTGAACTTAATTTTAAACCTGTATTACCCCGATTTTGATTTACATACAAAGGTATATATTTAAAAACTACATAGGTTGTTCATGTTAAAAATAGTACACATATAGAATCTAAACACAAGTTTGTGTTTGTTATCTCAACCAGTAGATCTAAGACATTCTAATCTCACTCCAGTAAAACTACAGACTTCTTCTATTAGTGAGAAAAATAAATAAGTGAGCTAATGATCATTTGTGAAACCCTGCTTTCAGAAAGGTAATCGGTAAACAGGACATAGATGACCAAGAAGTATATATAAATGCCACCATATTGTACTATAGGATAATGCAATATACAAAATATCATGCTTCTGCATCCTATAGTTGCTTAGAAAACTGTGACAAACATTTTTGTTACTGACAGATAAACAAGGGTAAACCAGTATACCCCCCACTCTTCTTAGAAGCAGGGGTATAATAATTCCCCCTCTATGCATTAAATAACCTAAGTCAAATATATTTAATCTTGTTAAAGAAAGAAAAATGATTAAAACACAAGTTTAAAACTTGACTATAATAACAAACTGTGTGAGCCAGCAGATTTTCACTCATATAAACCTTCACTGATTTAACTAGATACCAGAAGCTTGTGGGCATTTTGTATGGCTTCAACATTGCCAATGTTATATGGTTTTTTCTGTCTGATCAAGCTATTTTGATTTTGATATGCCCTCTATTTTGTATTAACCTGGAATGTTTTCCAAAGAGTTCCTTCCTTTCAATTGTACTATGTTGTATTAACCTAGAATGTATTATCTGCTTGCAGCAATGTATTTAAGAATATAATGGATTATCTATAGATGTTGAAGTTTATGGGGCCACCTAATTTCTCTCAAATTACATAACAGATATTTGCAACATGTAAGAGGTGATATACCTTATATCATCAAGATGGTGAGGGGTTCGGTATTGTAAGTACATTGTTTGTTGTTCTTATTTCAGTAGACTTATTTCAAGATACACTTTAGATAATGATTGTGTGTTGGGTTATATATTTTGCACTTCTTAGTGTCTGGACATGTCTTATAAATTGCAGTGTAGATGTATCATGTATTGTTTATTATCATGATGTTTGTTTCTCTAATATTCATGAGGTTTGGTGAGTGATGCAAAATTCGTCAAAAAAAAAGTTAGGAAGATTCTTCTGCAATGTGTTCACACATGACAAATGACCAACAGCTGATAATTTCTAGAATCATGAGTTGGTGTTTTACTGAGCATTGGTTCTATATTGGTAGTAAATTGTAACATATTACCAATAAGAAATAATATTATTTTTAGCTATTTTCTGCTGGTCCCATTGCAAACAACCTTTGATTTATAAAGTTACCAGTGGGTTGCATAATATGACACATGTAAAGTTACCGTGGGTTGTATTATATGACACCTGTAAAGATACCTGTGGGTTGTATTATATGACACATGTAAAGATACCTGTGGGTTGTATTATATTACACCTGTAAAGTCACCTGTAGGTTGTATTATATGACACCTGTAAAGTTACCTGTGGGTTCTATTATATGACACCTATAAAGTTACCTGTTGGTTCTATAATATGACACCTGTAACATTACATGTGGGTTCTATTATATGACACCTTTAAAGTCACCTGTAGGTTGTATTATATGACACCTGTAAAGTTACCTGTGGGTTCTATTATATGACACCTGTAAAGTTACCAGTAGGTTGTATAATACGACACCTGTAAATTACTTGTGGGTTCTATTATATGACACCTGTAAAATTACCTGTAGGTTGTCTAAAATGACACCTGTAAAGTTACCTGTGGGTTCTATTATATGACACCTGTAAAGTTACCAGTAGGTTGTATAATATGACACCTGTAACATTACCTGTGGGTTCTATTATATGACACCTGTAAAGTTACCAGTAGGTTGTATAATATGACACACCTGTAACGTCACCATTGGGTTCTATTATATGACACCTGTAAAGTTACCAGTAGGTTGTATAATATGACACCTGTAATGTTACCTGTGGGTTCTATTATATGACACCTGTAAAGTTATCTGTGGGTTGTATACTATGACACCTGTAAAGGTACATGTGGGTTCTATTATATGACACCTGTTAAGTCACCTGTAGGTTGTATTATATGACACCTGTAATGTTACCTGTGGGTTGTATTATATGACACCTGTAAAGTTACCAGTATGTTGTATTATATGACACCTGTAACGTTACCTATGGGCTGTATTATATGACACCTGTAAAGTTACCAGTAGGTTGTATAATATGACACCTGTAAAGTTACCTGTAGGTTCTATTATATGACACCTGTAAAGTTACCAGTAGGTTGTATAATATGACACCTGTAAAGTTATCTGTGGTTTGTATAATATAACACCTGTAAAATTACCTCTGGGTTCTATTATATGAGACCTGATGGAATTTCTTACCTGTTCATACCAACTGGCTATTGTTGTTTCCTGCAAAATGAAAAAAAAAATTTATTGCAAAATCTTTTTAAAGATACACACACCTTTAAAATTCTTTAAGACTATTTTATCTATTTTCATATAAGGTGGAAATCTTTTCTATTACCTCTGTTTGCAGTGAGGTCATTCATAAAAATTTACATGCTTTACCATTGCTTTGGGTTTAAAAACATGACATTCATCATACTCTTTTACTAATGATATTATGCAACAACATCATTCAATTTAGAGAAACTTATGAATTTGTTCACAGTAGTATTATAAAATTCTAAATAATTAGTTCTTATGGCAGCCATACAATATATTTAATCCAACATGTAAGTAATAGACAAACAAAAGATAAACCAACAGATTGAAACTAATTAAACAAAGAAAAATAAAAAAATTCAAACTAGGAGAAAATGTCTATACTACATGTCATCGTATTTTGGTGAGGGTTTTTTGCGTGACAAACGAAAACTGCTTACTGCATATGGTCCTTTAGTAGATCAAATAAGGTATATTTTAAAACCAACAATTATTTCCTAGAAATATTAATGGTTTTGAAATACAGCCTTTTTTTTCATTTTGATAGGGCATTTCTGAAGTAAATTTTGACCCAATTTAGAACAGAAGTAAGTTAGGAACACTCCATTGTTGTCTATTCGAAATTCTTCAGGTAATGTTGTCTGCAGTTGAGGTGGAAAAAGTCTGACAAAATCTTGCAAGCAACTCAAGGTCTCTTCAGAAACAAGTGGCTGACTTAATATGTAAAATTCCCATAGCAAAAGTCAAGGACAATTTGTGACAAGTATACAGAGGAATTGTATAAAACATGGACAGGGTTATAGTGACTAAATTTTTACTACTAGATTTTCGTAATAAAAAAGGTAAAATATGGAATAATAAAAAAATGCAAGCAAGGAAATGCACTCCACAGGGGTGTGACATATAGTGTAATCAGTTCTTTGAGATGACTGAATTATTTAAGACAGAAATTCAATATTTTTTCAACAGTTAAATGTTTTGAATAAATACTGGTAGTCCTGGGAAATAGTATACAGTTATATATTTTTTCATGGCAAGTTTTTCTACCTGACAAAACAATGTAAATCCCATGCACAAGGGTTGAAATTGATTTTCAAGGGAAGGAAAAATTGTAGGGTTGTGTCTATGTTCATAACTGCTTTGAAATTCAAGGAATCTTTTATTCATTTCTTGTTAAGATTATAATCATGGCTAGGCTTCTGTAATGTTGTATATTGGTAAATTAGCAGCTTGTAGTTAAATGCAGTTTTGAGTTTTTAGAGTAAAGTAGAACGTTTTGAAAGTCCAATAACAAAACCGCTAAATTAAGGAAATTAAGTCTGATTATAGTAGACATTTACTGTCATTTTTGCTATATAAACAATACTTACCATATATATGTAGCTAGTGAAAAAACAAACAACTCCATCTGGTACAACACTGGCTATCTCAACAACTAAGTTACCATAGTTTCGTACAACAGCTGAAATGACAAATTACAGGTATTATTTTGAGACAAGAATAGTAGTTTAAAAACAAATAATTTTTGTGTGAATCTTGGCAAATATATTAACCGAAAGCTTAAAATATCTATAAGTTAAATATAAGTACATGAAATGTTTTGATACTACTTAATCTAAGGCATGTATGGTTGAACTTTTAGTTCCTACATATTTCATGATTATTCAGCCTCTATAAAATAGGAATATACAAAACAAGCTCTTTGATCTATTGATTTCTAATTTTAAATAGTATTTCATAGTTACTGGTTACAATGATATAGGTTAACTAAACTATTAACATAATTATTTGGGGCCTCGGTGGCCGAGTGGTTAAGGTAGTTCATCTACTATTGATCATGTGGTGTGTCAACACTGAGATTGTGGGTTCGATTCTCACTGCAGGCAGGGCATACTGGACTACAATCTTAATTGACAAGGATTGCCAGTTTTCCTACCACAGGTCGGGGGTTCTCTCCGGGTACTCCTGCTTCCTCCCCCAATAAAAACTGGACACCACAATATCGCTGAAAAATTGCTGAAAGTGGCTTTAAAACACCATTCAAACAAACACACAAACAAAACATAATTATTTTACGTTATGCATAGTCTGCAATTTCCGAAATAAACAAATCTTTCAACCTAATTTACTTTTAAAATTCAAATTCAAATTCGCTTAACTATGGTTTACAGTAATTATCCAGCGTGCAAGACTGGTTTTTTTGTGTGGTATTTCTATAATTTGGAATGGTTAGTAGGCTGTGTTTATAGGGAAAGCTTAAGCTTGCATGGCAGAGGGTGATATCCTTAGCGTAGTGTTACAGAGTACAAAACAAGTGGAGACTGCACTTTTTAGTCATTAAACATGAACTCCAACCTTTATTGACTGAGTAAATTTCAGACAAGCTGATCAGGACAATATTTACACTATCTGTTCCATGTAAAACAATATATCTTAGATATAAATACATACCAACATCTTCCCTAGATTCAAATTTGGATGTCATAGCAACCTGGTCATTTCCCTTGCTAATTATCTAAAATAACAATGTTTAACAGTCAACTCAGTTGCAACTCAAAATAGAAAATATAAATAAAACATATAAAATTTTTTAATTTGTTCTGGATAATAAACATTGAAATTTGTAAATATTTTTCAGAAACTAAAATAATCTATGCAGACTTAAAGGTATTTCCCGTATTGGAGGTAAAATTTTGCTAGGTCAGTTAGTAGAAAATGTCCTTACTGTTTTAAGTGTTGACAGTTTTTCATTTCATTTATTTCTCAATAAAGTCAAAAATGGCTGGATGACACATTTGAGAAATAAAATGAACAAAAATATTCTTACAAACTAATAGAAATGAAAATGTGTGTATACAAAGTAGCTATTACAATAAATACAAAAAAAAAAAATTTAACAAATAATTGTCCTAATGCATTCATAGACAAATACTTACCATTGGGCATATACATGTCCTTGCCAATGTCATAGTAAATGTTGCCATGGTTACTGGTCTAAAATCCAATATCTTTGGATACATATCTAATGGTGACAATGTCTATAACCAGAAAAAATAATCTGATATTTCAAAATGTATGCTCATTTTGGACCTTATACTGTGGTTTCATTATTATTGGTTGGTATCAATTTTCATGGATTGAGAAAAAATACACAAGCACTATGGGTAAATTACACCCTTAGGGATATAATGCTTCCTTGAATTCTTGAGTTTGTGGGTAGATAGTTCCCAAGAAAACCATGAAAATTGATAACGAATAAAAATGAAACCACAGTATAAAGATTTATCTCCAGCAATACTGAGATGTCAAATCAACAAATATACAGGCCCAGCCCATGTGCAACTGATCATATATAAAAAAGTCTGTTTTATTTATTACAACAATAAACATATCTTTGAAGGGTTGCCGATGTAAATATATGTATTTCTTTAACCTGTAATTGTCGGTAATATTATAGTATGGAACATAGTATTTTTTACATTACTACATTTACATTAATGGTACAATTATCAAGTAATGGTATTATATTGTTTGATGGATACAAGGTGTCACATTAGATTTTAGTTGTTTGCAATATTTGTACAATTCATTAAAAATAAATATAATATTTTTATCATAGACAATACACCAACTAATGCAATTTTATTTAACAAGATATAGAATCAGGAATCAAACTTTCATCACGATTGTAATTAATATTTGATTCATTAAAATGAAAGAGACCTACCCCTGATGTAATAACCACTGACTGAAATCTATTGAATACAGGTTTTATTGCAATGGAGGCATCCATACAACTGAAGTGTAGTATAGGATTGGATATTGTAGGTGTTCTATCATCATATGGTTCAATAATTAGAACAAAACCTAAAAAAAGGTATTCTTCAAATTCTGTAAATATGTATGCAAACACAATTAAGAATTAAGTACAAATCCCTTCAATTTGTTTTTCAAATTGTTCACAACCTATCTATTTTATGACATATGACAAAGTAATTTTATATCTTACAGACACAATGCTATCATATCATATTTTTAATTATGTCATTAATTTCAATGTAAATATTACCCTTTATATACACTATTCCTTTAACCTGAATTTTGTTTCTATTTTCATCAAAATTAAATTTTTGGCCATCTTGTTAATTATGTCAGTCAAAAGCTCAAAAGAGATTGTGTTGTACTGTTGTTTCCTGACATGCCTTTAAACTTGAACTTGTCTCATGTTATCTTATGTAGCAACTTTTCCCTTCTGTCAGGAAAAAAAAACCATTTTAATGCAGATTCCTCATAAAAAAAAATAACAATTAAGGGGAGATAATATTTGATTTCTGTCTTCCTTTGCCTATTGAAGATTATTTTTAGTCATTTCAAAATACAAAAATAATTGGTACATGTATAACACAAAAAGTTGTACATTACCTTTGGTATAAGTGCTGACTAAAGTTGCAAAGTTAGAGATTAAAGTAAGAGCTGAAAAATCTTGTATATCTGTTAACTCTAATGTCCTCATTAATGAACTCAGTCTCTCAGCACAAAATCTGTAAGCCATTAAAAGTGGATCAGTATTATAAAAAAATAAATGTGTATAAAGTCACTTTCTTTATTTAAAAAAAGATATGTGATACATTGTATGTCTATTTGTTAAATTTTTTAAAGAATCTTCAACAAAACAAAGCAAGATTTCACCTTAAAGAGAGCAAAAATGCAACAAATACATCATGACACAAGACAAAAGTTAAGATGATGTAATGTGTCCATATTTTGTCTTGATGCTTTCCAAATTCATAATTTACTTTTGCAATATAAACAGGCAATAATTATCAGTCCTTGTTAATAGGAGAACCTTTAGTCTAAACTAAAACATAAAGTGTAGCTGAAAATTTTATGAAGTATGGTCTAAACACCATTTAAACACAAAACAATGATAAACAATAAACCAGGAATACCGTGATCAACTGACTAATACACTCACTTCCATGTTTTGCTGTTGGAAACCCCAAATATAATTCTGATCACAATGTAAAATATCACTTGTGCAGTGGCACTATTTGACAAAGATTCTGTGAAAGTTCTATCAAATTCCATTCAATATTGTAGCAGTAGAAAATAAGACAAAGTGTAATGAACAAACAAACCTACCCATCACTGTATTAACACCATATTTCAAGTGGGGAGTATAAAAAATGGATGTAAATTCAGGATAGTTATTATCTTCAGGAACAAAACAAAAAAATCAAGCTTCTTAAAGATAGTATTATGTTATTATTATTGTTATACCTCAGAGGTTTTCTTTCAATACACACTTTCTGTGCACAGTCTTTCAGGAAGGATGGTGGACTCTCAGACACGACATGTTGTACACGTAATCGGATCTTTAAATATTCTAAGAATCTTTTCATGAACGCTGTGAAATGTTCTGCTGTTCGTATGTTACCAGGAACATTCTCTGTAACAAGAATGACTAAATTTGTATTTGTAATAAAATATAAATGGATCATGTGACTCAATTCAATGCAGTTTTTAGAAAAAATTAATCATAAGTAAATAGAGTCAACTTTACTTGTATTTTTTAAATTAACCTGTTAAATTTCTTACCCCTAAATTTACTATAGGTGAGACTCTCACAATTATGAAAATGATTTTGTAATGTTCTACAACAATGTTCTGTATTTTTTATTAAAATTAATTTTATATTTCAAAAAAGATTTCTGTTTAATTATAAAATACTCATCAGAAAAAAATTCTAGATATGGTAAAACATGAAAACATAGACTGAAAGAATAAAATTAAAATTTGGTTTCAATTAAAATAGTAAGATTTGTTTACTGTACATACCCTGGAGAACTTCATCTGGTAAAACTAAAAAAAAAATAATGTAAATTTGTATTATTAGAAAAAACCTCAATGACTGGAATATTATGCTTTCAAGAAAAAAATCACTATTTTAGTAGTTTTTTGGAAACTTTTTCTAAATTTAGCACAAAAATGCAATTACATTCAGTCTAAAAAAATGGTTTCTTCCTCTAAACTGTGATGTTTTGTTTGTGCCAAATATCCTATGACTGACGGGTTAAGAACAGATATGGTTGGCAGAAATAAACTCCTTAACTGAAAATCCAATAATACATTTTGCTGCGATATAAACAAAAAAATAAATTTGATTTTGTCCTGTTTCAAAACTCACCTGTTAGAGAACCAGATACTTTATTTTAGTTGACAATTGTTCTACTGAAAATGTCAAAGAATTAACCCAAAACTATCAGAGACCAAAAGCTAAGGTGTCAGACACTGCTGACATAAATGTTGACAGGCTTGTAAACACAATACAAATGAGGAATTTTGCAGTCACATGAAAACTGTACATTAATTAAATTTGACTCCATTATAATGATCTAAAGGCATATTTCTAATAATATGTAAACATTTACCAGGATTGGCTAATACTTGGTCTGTTTCTCTGGCTAAATTTTTATCCCGCAAACCCTGTACTAACTTAAGATACTCGTCATTCAATTTTTCAGCATTGGTTTCTTTAATCCTAAAAGAACATTCATTAATATGGAGAATTTAGAACATACAGAAAAAAATCGAAGAATGTGTCTATGGGACACAGATGCCCCCGCTAAATGATGTCCCATACAGGAAGTCGCTTAGGACATACAACTTGTGATACTGAACCAGCCTGCCAAATTTCAAATTCTTCTCATGTATGGTTTCTGAGAAAAGCTTGATGGAAATTCGTACGGATGTACGGACAGACAGACGGACAGACATGAGTAAAACTTAATGCCCCCACATGTTGTTGCGGGAGCATAAAAAATTCCTTCACTGCAATGTAGCGCTAAAATATAATTTACTATCACTAACTAAATTTACTTTCAACTCTAATTTACTCTGACATACACTGCATCAATAAACAATATCTAACCATGTTAATTTTGCGTTGAGCACATTAAGTAGGGAGTGTTTACCTGTACAGTTAACATTAGTTAAGGAATAACTAGGATTATTTTTTATTGGGTTGTAAAACAAAATGTGGTTGTTCCCAACTGTATAATCCACATTGTGTAGTATATAAATTGTTCAAATTGATCTTTTTCTTTCACAAAAATGTGAAATTGCACAAATAAAATTGTTGACATTATTCTAATGTTTGAATTCATCTATAAATATTATCTACAAAAAATATTTCTCGATCAAGGGAATACAAAATTTCTGTTGTGCACAGTTAATAGGATGCTATAATTGCAGTGTATTTGTAAAACATTAACATAACGCACCAACAATGTACTATATTTGCATGGATATGTGCTCACGGACTGTTTGCCTGTTCATATAATAATTTGCAAAATAAAAGATGCAGATAATATTGCTTAAATTTAATAAGAAACACTGATAAGTGTCAAGAAACATATTAGTAATCTATAAATAGCAACAACAATCTCATTTAATAAGTGCTGGATCAGTCAGATGCAGACTGATACAATTACAAATAAAAATAATATAGTTGTGTAATAAAAATAATTATAACAACACTACTATGTATAAATAATATATATGGAATGCAATATTTCGCTCTACCAAAGAGCTTCATCAGGCGTGAAGCTCTTTGGTAGAGCCAAATATTGTGTTCCATATATATTAATTGTACATAGTAGTGTTGTTACATATATATATATATATATATATATATATATCAGACAGTATCAAAACAGACAACAGTGAAACAGTCAGCATAAAAAAACTTGACAAGAAAGACACATTTTGGTATTTTTTAAAGAGTTTATTGTGTAGTTTACCTTTTGATATGATCAGAGAGTTTCTCCAAGTTTTGTTGACAACGGTCCAAGGTTCTTTTAGATATTTTAACACTCATAGATTCTATACATACATTATCTACAAACAAGACAAAAAACTAACAATTTGAATTATATATCTGACACAAAAACTTGACATCACTTACAATGCAATACTTAGCCTGGGGTCTCATGGTATCGCGGTAGTTAATTATAAATAGTTCTAAATATAATAAAATCACTTACCTGAATAAATTGATTATTTTCAGTAAATTCCAACTTCAAATGCTTTGTTATCATACATAAAGTTTATAGTTCTCATCAGTTTTTTATTACGAAAATCAAACCGGAAGATCACAAGTCACATTTGGTACATTTCGGGGAGCGTCTCATGGTATCGCGGTAATCACTTAAAACAAATTACGGAGCACTCACAGTGTCACAATAATGTTAATTTGTATGTCTTTAGATTCACATTGTTTATACTAATGTTCAAATAATCAGCCATCATGATTGTAGTAGAAATAATTGTAAAACAACGCAAACAAAGTTGAAACTGTCAAAATACAGTAACATTTAAATACAAAATTTTTCCTTCTGTCACATTTGTTGATACAGTGTGGACACCTAAACACACTGTCTCTCTTAAGTGACTTGATTTCAGAACAGTATATTAAGTGAGTCCAATGAGAGCAAAAATCACATCCTCCTTACTTAACAAATGCAATTCCCTCCATTCCCTTTTGCTCATCAGGCTGCCATTTGTTACAAACACAACACACTTCTTCATCATCTGTCAACTCAATATCCGAATCTAGCAACTCCTCCGAAGAAACAAAATTTAAAGGTTCACCTCTTACACTATTAATGCCAGATGTGTACTTGGTTGTGGTTCAAAACTCCGAGTTGTTTTTGTTTTTTCACATGGTTTCTGTTGTGCTTTCTTGTTAACAGATGATTTTGACTGTTGTACAGATGAACTTTTTAGAGTATTACCATGTTGATGTTTTGCTTTCTTTGCACAGGATTCAAGAATATCAACATTTAATTTTTTCATAAGGTTTCCAGCTAAATTGGGAGGTACAAATTCACACTTTGGTTTCTTTTCTATAACAGATTTTATTGTCACAACATCAGAACTTTCAGCTGATTAGAACTTGTACTAGTACCTTCTTCATTTAGAATTATTTCATTTGAAATTTGGTCAGTTTCAGTATTTGTAACAACCAGTTCAAATGTGCTCTCAGCTGGTGTTTTGTAAATAACAGATGGTGCAGTTTCAGCAGCAGATTTAGCAGTGTTATCAAAAGGGTATATACCAGTTTTGCGAAAAGCAGAAATTAGATTTTCTGCAGATAAAGCTTTTACATATGGTTTAAATGTAAGACTAGCAACCTCATACTTGGTAATATTACATCCTGGGTTTTTTTGCAGGTAGGTAGAACATTCCTTATTATACATATTTATAAGTGGCCCAAAGACACCTACATCAAGAGGCTGAGTAAGATGACTACTGTGAGGTGGAAGGACAAATAAAACAACATTGTGATTTTCTGCCCATGAAGCTAAAGTCAAACTTATATGTGACTTGTGACCATCATATAATATGAGAGTTGGTTCCTGATTCCTGTTATCTGTTATGCCTGCATGTTTAGAGAAGTGTTTTGTCAGATAGTTGTGAAATATTTGGGTGTTGGACCAACCTGTTTCTGACATTTCACTATCAGATTCTGGAGCTGCCCCATTCAGAAACATGTCATTCCAACATTTTCCTGGAAAAATATAATATAGAGGCATATGGTTTCCTATGGCATTACCAGCAGGTAAAATGGTTACAGTTGAAAAGCGAGGGGATGTTATTGACTGTGGCTTTATATCATTAGAACAAACACTTTTTGGTGGGGAATGCTCAGTACTTATTCCAGTCTCATCTACATTAAAGATTCTGCTTGGCTTTTCTCTTAGATTATGCTTTGTAAGAATTGAAGAAAGCTCCTTGAAATACTTGGTCAAGGTCTCATGAGATGCTGACTTGGCACGGGCAATGGAAAGTTTCTGCGGTTTGACAAGTTTAAGATTTGGCCACCTTTTCATAAAACCATAAAACCAGTTGTTACTTAGCTTTGCTGCATCAGTTGATTTTAGTGGTTTTCCAAGAGATGAAGCATAATCTCTTCCCATCATTTGTAATGAGTTTTTGTTATAGCCATAACCAATGCTTGCATGGTACATAATGTGGTCAACCAACTTTTTCTCTTCATCATGGGAAAACATGTTATCAGATCCAATGTGACAGTTCATATCAACTTTGCCATTTTTTCTGTCTCTGAGTGTAGATTCTGGTACACTGTACAGGCGGGAGGCTTTATAAACAGACGTACCACCAAAAGTAGCTTCATATGCCTTTTGCAGATTTGACCTATTGTACTGCAATCTCTGTTTTTTACCAACATCAGTACATGTACTCTGAAAACACAAATAGTAAACTCACAAATATTTTAAATTAGATAAAGATTACACAAGTTTTAGTTAAATATATTGAAATATTTTTATAAATACAATTAATGAAAAATTGTTAAATTCTATTATTGAAATACCTAATGATGTAATTTCAAATTATTAATCAAAAATGAAGTAATTGTCAAGCAATTAAATAATAATAATATCAAAAATCATGTTCTTCACAATCAAGTAAAAAAACACTTAATTTGAATTTTATCATTTATTATTATTATGTTCCTTAAAAGCTTAAATACTTTTGGTCTTTTCTGGTTAAAAATAGATTTGAGTCACGTGACTATTTTTAGTCTCATTTTGAATGTAAACAACCAGACGACATTCCTGAAGCCTATTGACACTGAATGTGTTGTTTTAAAGACAGTATGCAACATTTTTGCGATCATAGTGGAGGAGTCAGATGAAATTTTCATTTTTTTACATGACTGTAACAAAAATAGCGTTTACTTACCAATAATCTTGACATTTTCACCAAAAGTTCACGGACGTACTTTCAACAGGTATTCACTGTTTACATCCAAAAGTAGACTGCCACTAGATGGCGTTACGCATGCGTAATGTATGAAAACGAAAATACCGCGATACCATGGGACCCATGATATCATGAGACACCAGTATGGTCACACACTGGAAGTTCGTACATACTCGAATTTCAGCAATTTTCCTTCATTCAGCAATGTAAACAATTAACCCAAGGCTAAATTACTTTCAAAATATTGTGCATTTATTGTTCTAACCAAATGACGTCTAAATAATAAAATATAGTGCGTTTCAACGAAATTAATGTCCGTTAAACCAACACACTTTCATCGCCGAAATTCGGGTGTACTAGTATATAATCCAAATAATTTAGGAAGAGAAAGAAATCATCATCAATATCTCTGCTAGCCACAAAGTTCAAAACAACATACTTGTGACAATATTTGTGTAGAGTCACATCGCCCATAAAAATATCACATATTTAAGTCAGAACATTTCGTACAATGAAAGAAACAAAAAAGAAGAAATTGACATTATTATTATTACCAGAAGTTAATGTGGCAGTTGGTCTTATTGACTTGTTCATCCAAGAGTATTTATTTGATCATCAGACTTTTTAGGACAGCAAGTTTGTGAAGTTCTGTGGTTTTGTAAGATGCATACCTATATTGTGAGCCTCATCAAATACTACAACAGCCTTCTTAGACAGCTCGTTTGATACTAGTTTTGAGATTTTGTAAGATGCATACCTATATTGTGAGCCTCATCAAATACTACAACAGCCTTCTTAGACAGCTCGTTTGATACAAGTTCTGAGATTTTAGGATCTAACAGATAATAATAACTATACACAACAATATTAGCATGGTTTATCTGGAATAATAAAAACAAAATTTATCATGGAAAAGTTGACCTCAGATTATGTTTTTATATATTATTTATCACAAAGTCTTGAAATAAATAATACACTAAAATACACAACAAACCAAGGTTATAAATTTTTTTTTAAATGTTCACTTGATAAGTAATACTGTATATAATTTTTTTTATTGTGAACTATCGTTTGTCCATTTATTTCTTCAAATAATTATAAAAAACTCTTAAAACTGCAATTTAATTATACCACTGAATTGTGTAAATCTTGATAAATTTTACTTACTGCATATCTTGCCAGAAAATAAGGACAAAATCCTCTATCTTTACCATAGTCTTTCAGTTCATCCTAAAAATATGAGTTAATTGAGAATAATGTCATTAAAAACTTTGTTCCAGTTTCATAAAACTTCTTAAATGGAGATTTTTCTCAAATCCCAAAATAGCAATCTGATGGACAATATTTGAGTTAAGGATAAGAAAATGAAATCCTTAAATCCTTACATATGAAATGTTTTATGAAACTGTGGCTGAACATATTTAACTTAAAAGCTGATATGCAAGCCTTGATAAATATATAATTTCAATTCATAGTTTCCTATTTTCTGATAACATATTTCCCAAACAAATAAAACAACAAGTTACTGTGAGCTAATGCTCCTTGATGAAGCTTTTGACAACTTTCAGTATGTTATAAACATTGCTAAGAAAAATGATCATAGCACACACACACTAATGCTCACATACACACAGACTGAAAACAGTATACACATATCATACAGGAATAACTATCAAATTGCAATAAAACAATTCAATGTATTTTTTATGTTTAAATTTCATGATAATCAATAATTAAGTCACAGGAAAAAGACCCATTTTGTTCCTTGAACATGCAACTTCGCAAAAATTAAAACATAGCTTTTTTTCTTTTCAGAAGAAAAAAGCCTTTTAATGAATTTTGCTTTTCTGAGCAGCTATTTTTTTTATATCTGAAATCATTTGCTGTACTTTTTATACATCAGTATATTAGTGACAAACAAATAAGTATAAAGCAATAATGTACTAACTAGACCATATATCCCAAATGGTAATGGAGTTTGTCTTCCCATCTTGTCAAACCTCTGTAAAACAGTAAACATTTAACACATTTTACACTCTTCATGCAAGTTTTCATAAAAAGCAGCAACACATATATATTACTCAGGGAGTAAGATTTAATAAAATAAAAGTCTCAATTACAGTTCAATTAAATGGTTTTTTTTAAGAAAACACTTTGAGATATATTAAACATGGGATACCCTATTAATGATGGATAATCAGATTATATTTGTATGGAAAACAAGTGGAACGAAACATAACATAATGAATGAAAATTTTACTGAAATATAACTGAAAAACTCTATAAAAAAAAATAACTAAAATATAACTTAATACTTTGCATTGGACATAAAGCAACCATTCAATCAATTAACATAAGATTAATGCTTAACAGTTTTTAATTTACTTACCTCATCACTGACTGTACAGATGGATCACTTTTACATTTGAACTGAATACTAACCTCATAGAAATCACAGACTGGCACAGTGGGATCACTTTTACGTTTGACCCTGATAAATGATGATGTTAGCTTATGACATAAACCATCAATATTTTTTCCTTCTCTTTCCTGGCTAACCTACAAATGATAAAACTACAAATACACAACCTGTTCCAGGTCAGTCATGCATAAAAAATGAACTAAATCACACTGAAAGACTAAATTCTATCAATAATATATACAAATTAATACATTCAGTCGCAACCCATTTAATGAACAGATATTTCCCATAAAACTAATCTCTAGAAAATAACCAAAACATTTTGATATCTATCTTTTTGGTGTAAATACTGTCAATATCCAAAGGTATATAAATAATTAAAAATCTATCCTTCTGCATTCTGTGCCGGCCTATTCTTCCTGGCAAAATGGGGATTAAAGTGGCCAAAATGTTTTTACAATTGCTTCTATTTCACATTAGACTGACTTGTAGTCCAAATCATGTCATAGAACAAATTGAAGATAAAGGGGAATAACCCATGCGTGTATATTTTAATTATGTGACCTATGACTGGAAGATTGGTCTGTATCATTATCATGACTAACAATTATGGAATTAATCAAAACAAGCAATAATTTGGTATGCTGTAATTATCGCTATTTTGCAGTATTTTCCTTTGATCTTTGTGTGCGATATTATTCCATCTCACTCTACTATCGTGAGATAGGCCCATCTCAGCTCACTGTCAAGACGTCGTTAAATAAACACTGTGATGTCACAATGTTACAAAACAGTGATAAACAGATTATTTACGTATTTTGAAACTCGATGCACTTTCTCGCGCTGTCGCCCTTCGATGAGATATGGACGAGAAAACGCATCTCGTTTCAAAAAACGCAAATAATCTTTAATTACCTCTGGATTAATACACAGATTTTTTCTGGAACTCAGAGCTAATCCAAGGATCTTGAGTTTTTCTCCCATTGTTTCCTCATAAAATTTCACCAAATTCTTAAGTTCTTCTACAACCTGTGCAATGTAAAAATTTTTAAAAAAATGTAAAAATCTGATTTGCATATAATTTACATTTTTAAATAATATTTTCCATTGTGCATTTCAGTTAGGGTATTTTTCTTTTATTTTTTCTAAATGTTACAAACATGTAACTACCATACTTAAGTAAGTGTCTTTAGTTCACATACTTGTTGCAACTGAAGAAACTGTAATATGGAATCCTTAATGAAAAAATACATCTGGATTCATGGATATGGCAAGAAAAATAGATACATTGTAGATAATGGATTACATTTCAAATGTGGTTAAACAAAAATATAGAAAACAATTGATTTAAATTCCTTGTGTGGTTGATCAGAACAAATGGTCTACATATACCTTCAGTGTAAATTTGTTATCTATCATACTATACTATTAATCACATAATGTTACTAAATACCCATAAGTTTTACACTAAATGAAAGGCATGCTTTGGTTGTTTTTCTAATGTATGTTGGAACACTAGTTCATACCTTTTCCAACTCGGAAACTGTTCTTGAACAATATATCAACTTTGTTACTTCTAACGGGTATGTCTAAAAATTGAAACAAGTTACAATTATAATATTTAAATAATATATGTAAAGGGCCTTTACATTTATTATTTAATTGTTATGGTACTTGGTCTTTTATAATACATCTGAGTATTGATATGAACTGGATACTGCATCCTAAAAATAAGAAATTTTCATTCAGCAGTTCATACTTTTCTATAAAATTTACACAAAAATACTGTTACAAATCCCAAATGCAAACAGCTCTGCTGCCAATTTAAGGTACTAGCCTCAATTGGTTTGCTAATATGTTCAAGCAATAAATACATTGTAACAAGTGTGGACACAGAAAAACGTCTCGCCTGCATTCCACATCAGTAACGAAAATAAATTTCGTCATAAGCATTACGTAAATCGCATTAAATATCAGCAGCACCTCTATACAAAATATTGTCACCATACCCTGCATAGTTACAGCGGAACAGCCGTAACCCAAAAACTTTAACATAGTCGCTGGACCGTGAAATTGAGGTCAAGGTCAGGTGGAACCTACCAGACAGTCATGTACTATTCATCAGCAACCTATATACCAAATATTGTCATCCTACCATGGGTAGTTACAGAGGAACTATTGTAACCCAAAAACTTTAATGTAGTCGCTGGACCGTGAAATTGAGGTCAAGGTCAGGTGACACCTACCAGACAGTCATGTACTAGTCATCAGCAACCTATACACCAAATATTGTCATCCTACCATGTGTAGTTACAGAGGAACTGTTGTAACCCAAAAACTTTAATGTAGCCGCTGGACCCTGAAATTGAGGTCAAGGTCAGGTGACACCTACCAGACAGTCATGTACTAGTCATCAGCAACCTATACACCAAATTTTGTCATCCTACCAAGTGTAGTTACAGAGGAACTGTCGTAACCCAAAAACTTTAATGTAGTCACTGGACCGTGAAATTGAGGTCAAGGTCAGGTGACACCTACCAGACAGTCATGTACTAGTCATCAGCAACCTATACACCAAATATTGTCATCCTACCATGCGAAGTTACAGAGGAACTGTTGTAACCCAAAAACTTTAACGTAGTCACTGGACCGTGAAATTGAGGTCAAGGTCAGGTGACTGACTGGCAAGTACTCATCATAAGCTACTTCTGGACCAAAATTGATGGACCTAGGGCTTGGGCTTACAAAGATATGAAGCAAGATGTGAAGTGTTTACACCGCCGCCGCCGGATTCCCATACATATGTCTCGCCTCCAGCGACTTTTGTCGCAGGCGAGACAAAAACAGATGAACCAGAATGTCTCTATTACTATGTGTCAACTGATGACAAAATAGTTGTGTGTTTAGTTTACACATTTTTGTTTGGTTTAATCTCTGATAAAGTAATTTCCTTCATGAGGATTCCATACAAAGACAACTCCATTTACAAATGTAGGTAGAAAACTATTTATTTTGTGAAGTATAACAGTATTCCATGACTGAATGTTCATTCCATATGCCCAGCATGTACCACAAAAATAAGGTGTTCATGATAACAGCAATAAGTTGCCTTTTGAAATTAAAATAAGAAATGTTTCTTGTCATATTTCAAATTACAATTTACTTTTCTTTCTAACAAAAATTTAAAAACAACTATTACATGAAAGATTTAACAATACTTATCAGGCAATAAACAAACCTGCATATATGCAACAATGAGTGACAGAAGGGATACAGTCTTCCCAGTACCGGAGGGCATTTCCAGAGCACAGTGTCCCTAAATTGATTAAAGCAGCATGAATATAGTATCAAAGTTTGTGGTTATTGCATTACAGGTGTCAGTACATGTATAATATTTTTTAACACACATTACTTATATTGGCTTCTTACTGGTTCTTACTCAAGTAAAATTGTAAAAGTCATAGAAAATTGTCAACAGCAGTGTTTACTGCCCCAAAAATCATCAAATCAGTGTCAACATCTGTGTGTACTGCCCAAAAAATCCTCAAATTTATCCGGCTTATCAGTAAACATTGTACAATTTTTAAAATTAAGTTTTTACAGGATGTTCTTCTTCAAGAAAATGGTAATTTGTTTTCTTGAATACATTTTAGCTAATTAATTATTTGTTACCTTGATTTAGACATTTAAAATGTATTTATATAGACTTTATAGTGAAGGAAAACATAAGCAAAGCTAATGATACCCATTATTTGCTTTCAAGGTCCTTTAGAAAAAAAGGTCCTATTATTCTGGGATTTATCTGGATGACCTTATAGTACTTACAGGTGCACTTTTATCCCATGTAAAAAGTTTCAGAAGCATGTAGGAATTGTTGCATCCACAAAATTAATACTAAATATCATCAATTTTCAATGCTCATGGGATATAATTCGGGAAATACTTATTGTGCTGCAAAGTTGACACATCTAAAATGATTTGTAAAAAGTTTGGTTGAAATTGAACAAAGAACTTAAATATGAGTTCAGACAGACAAAGAGACAGCTGAAAGGATGGCATAACAGACTGGCCAATTTATAACCCTTAAAAAAATCAACGCAGGGGTTTCAATCATATTGTTAAAAAACCATGGAGTAATTATGGTCCAATAGTAAATATATATTCCAGATGGTTCATGAAAATACTGCACCTTAGCGTCAAGTGTTCTTTTAAGCTCCAGCATGTACATGTATTGTTCTGGATAGATGTAATCATATGGAAAATACACCAGCAATCCATCTATGTTTAATCTACAATAAAAGTGTTTGTAAAAAATATTGTTCCATAATATCCTTTGGACTGAATTCTCAGTGGAAATGAAGGTACTTTTTTATCATTTTTTCCAAAATGAACTGTTTGTAAGTTTTAAAACAGTTTAGTAATATTTAGATAAAAATATAATGCAAGGGAGATAAATGTACTAATTATTTCACAAAGTTATTTCCCTTGATGGTAAGTTTGTTTGCTTTGATGTCACTTTCAGATAAGTCACTGCATTCAGTATTCATTGGGGAGGAAACCAGAGTACTTTTTGCAGGAAAACTGGAAACCCTGAGAATTTAATTTGGACTAGATCATACCAAGCCTGCAGTAAGGTTTGAACATGCTGCATCTGTGTTGACAGGTACATGATTAATAGGAAATCACTAACTCCCTTAACCAATTGGCCCCTTTGATGCTATGTATATGTACATTTATTAATGTCCTAACTTCATAAGTTAACTCAAAAGATTAGCATTCAGGAATTATTTATTACCTAAATAAATATGCTCTGTTGTAACCATATGATTACAAAAATTATTTTCGTTTTTTTTTCTACCAAACAGAAACATTTTGCCTGCATTGTGTTCAAAGGAAGCCAGTAGCTGGTGAAAATTTGCCCTTTATTGTTCTTATAGACACCATTTACTTTTGTGAAAAACAAAATAGTATCTAGTGAAAAAAAAATGTTAAGAACATCTTCAAAACTTATTTGTAACAAGAGAGATCATGATGTAAAAAGTGTGCTTTACTTAGCACTTTAAAAGCTGGAACTAGTGTCAGGAGAGTGTCAGTATGCATTATTTAGCTCCATTACAATACTGCCATAATGGATGCATAACAATGATGCAAAAAATGAAATAGTAATTGACCCATTTCCAGTTTCCAGAGTTTCTGGTCCAGATACCATATTGTAAACTTGCATTTAGACAAAATGACCACTCAAAAATTATATAGTCTATAGTTTTACAACTTGTATACCTTTGTATGTGCCTGTAGTATTTTATATTAAAAGATATTACAGTTTAATGCTTCTAATGAGTTATCTCCCATGGATCTTCTTTGTGGGTGATTAACTGGAGAGTGGTCAATTTCATGGGTGAATTTTTTCATAAAATTTGAAATATTTGAAATCTAAATTTATGACGTAAAAACTAAAATAAAAAAAAAGGTTTTTTTTGCAGCAAGATGATTTAAATGTTATATATTATTGTGTTAAAAAGTAAACTATGAAATGTAAAGAAAAAAATTGAAATAAGTGAAAACCTTGATTTGTATTGAGACAAATATTTAAGTTAGACATATTATAAACCAGGGACCACTCTGCAGATGTAAGACCTCAACGGTGATCAGAGTGCAAAAATGCTCCTACCCATGTGGGGTACTGGAGAAGGCCAAGGTTACATCGGAGTTGCCCAACCACTAGTAGGACATATGACATAGTTTTTTACCAGGTCTCTCAAAGGCCGGGCTTCGACAAAACCGCCTTGGTGGAGTCCATGGACTAATTACACTAACAAAGGTTCGAATGAGGGTATTAATTTATCAGTGCAGGATGTTAAACCCCCAATCATCGTCACGTTACCAGTCATTTCGTACCATAACCAAATCGTACCATAATTAAAACCATTTCGTACCATAACCATTTCGTACCATAGCCATTTCGTACCATATGGGGAAGTGTATTAATGAAAACCTGCATGCATTTCAGCATAATATTGCTCTTTCGATCAAAGTGGTAAATAGAAATAAAAACTATTTTTATTTTTAATTTTTTAAGTTATTAACATCATCATTCCATCATAACATAAAATATCAGATAACAACGTAATGACACAGATAAAAAAATATGTTTTAAAGCTTAGCAACTATTTTAACATGAGCTACTATTTTCAATATTGTTAAAATCAATTGTTTTTCATAACAGCACTGGGAAAGAAACTTTTTACGGAAAGTCATTATTGCTTTCATATCTTATTAATGAATAATAAAGCCATGTTTGTTTACACAACAAGTATTTCAAATAACCCTTTTTAATTAATAATATTGAAAATATCTTCTTTAGATTAATTTAAAGATTTTTTTATGAATATTTGTAAGTAATACATTAAAGTATTTCAATTTTTCGCATTCTACGAAATTGTTTACATATGGTACGATATTATTTTCATATGGTACGAAATGGTAATAAGTCACGGTACGATATGGCATTTTGATGGTATGATTTGGTAATTTTGGGTACGAAATGGCAATGGTACGAAATGACTGTAATTCCATCGCCATACCAGGGACAGCCTATACTAACTATAGTATCAATCTAGACAGTCCTTGTGTATACCAAGCAAGTGAAAAGTTGATCTTAATCATAATTGTCTACTTATTCCCAATGTATTATGTCAACAATAATTACAACTTTCATATATGAACGGTTCCTTATTAATGTATATCAAGAAAGAAATATTTACTGGTAGTTTATTATATTTATTTATTGTTATCCTCGCTTAAACTATTTTTTCAATTACAATTAGAAGCTAAGGTTGGGATCATTTATATGCTGTGACTTAACCTATAAATTATTATCATAAACTTAATTTTGACTTTACTTCATGGTTTTGTTTTGTTGTCTTTTTAATTTAATTTAAATGTTGATCATGCTTGTTTGTTTTCAACGGAAGTACCACTCGGAAGCCCTCAGAAAATTGCTGTAAACCTAATATCATTGCAAAATATGCAACGAACCCTACACATAAGGATTTGACCACTATGCACTGGAACAGATATCTTGTTACTTAAATAAGCCTCAATTTGAGAAAAAAATGTATTTAAAAAATATTTTTATTTTAGATAATCGAAACGTTTAAAACTACGCTGTATGCAATTGTAACCTGGAAGAAAAAACCAGAGAGGTTAGCTAAAATGAAAGTACAACAGAGAAAGAAAGCTCTTCTGAATATTATTGATTATGGAGATGCCACTCACCCGTTGCATCTTTTTATGACAGAAAGTCATGCAAAACGGCTAGAAATAGTTGATGACAAATTTTCTTTCATTACATTGGCTGGGAAAAGATGTTCTGAATTGGATCTAAGCAGGGATATTTCACTTCATACTCTGTCATCACCTGGTCACTCCCCCAGCACCAAGAGCAATCTGAGTTCTCCTGTTTATCCATATCCTCCTTCTTCTACTAATCCTAATCAGAATGACACCTTCAGTCAGTATAATCCAGATCAACTTGATATTACAGCATGCGTGAACATTCTTCCAGCAGATCATCCAGTCACAATACAGGTTGAATCAGATTTTGCAGACAAAAATGACAACTTTACAGTTGTGGTCACATGTTCTCAGCAGTTCCTAGAACATTATCAAATTTCCTTTGATGATGACTTATTTGTTAGAAAAATAACAGTTTTTCAGTTACAGAAAGTTGTTATTGGTGTTACAGGAGAAAAGACCTATGAGTGGTTAAACAAAGTGAAATCAGATCAATGGTTGCTTGATATAGTAAAGCAGCAACCCATTTTAGTCAGAACAAATGATGTTTTTCTAGCACCTTATCCAAAAGAAGATTTTCCTGGTGCAAACTTTCATCCATCTCATTTCTTTGATATGCTAGTGCTTGAATCGTGTCCATTACGACAAGGTATTATATCAGTTAATACTGAAATTATTTTTTCCTTTTCAAAGGAGGATGAGACATATCCAGTATTGCAGTTGGATTTACCTGGTAAAAAGTCAAAGTCAAATGGTATTGATACTGCAAAGTATTTATTGTCTGATTTCTGTCAACCATTAATTCCAGATTCTTTAAAATTGAATGCAAAGACCATTGGTGTCCAAAAACTATCTGCAAGTGGTACCCTGCCATCTTTTGATGTTGAAGTTGTTCAGCAGGAAGTATTATGGAAAAAACTTCTGAATCAACCACAAAGGAATGTTACTTTTGATCCTATGAACATTATTGGTATGACCAAAGACACAATGTTGCAAAATGGTTTCTTTGAAGAGAGTCTTGTTAAAGTTTCATTTGAAAGTAATTCTAAGACACAGAATATTGAATTTCGACTTGGGATTGTGAAATGTGTTTCTGATTCAATAGACAAAGCCAGAACAGTATTTGTGTCTCCACTGTTGGTGTTTAATCTACAAAAAACACATTACAAACATGGACATCAAGTACCTTTGATAATTGAGGTAATATTAACTGAAATTTACTTCTGATATGATAACATAATCTTTCTCAAAACATGTTTTAAATAATTGGGCATTATTTTAGTTCTATATGAGTTAAGCTTTGACTTTCTTCAGGAAGAGATGTTAGTGAACCCTTACAGTTTTAATATATGAATTCAATGTAAAATATTATTAAATGATTGAATAGAATTTTTGATTGACCAAAAAACTCCTTTGGGGACATATTAAATTGCAATAGTTTGAAGAGTGCATAAAATTATAGTTATTGTCTGCTGCACAGTTCAGCTGCAATTCACTCAAATGGGAAGCCAATGCAACATTAACTTGTTTTCTGACCTGATTCATGTACACATTTGTAACACAAAAGTCTTTTTTTAACAATTATTTATTGATGCATCTGCTGCTAATAGATTTGCTAATTGCTATGATAGATTTGTAAGTTTTATTCATGTAATCAGTCAGTAATTGTATAATGTTACACCTCTGTGACTAATTTTCTTCCAACTGCTTGAGTAATTCTGACTAATTCATAATCATCCTCACAAGTCAGGGTTTCTATGTACACATGTGTCCACGAAACCCTGACAAACTTAGCCAGGAAATTCCCGGGCTAGAAGATTTTCGTATGACGTTAATCCTTCAAAATATTAACCAATGAAATTGGCTAGTGTTTAGCAGTAGTCATTCTTACTCATTCTTGAGTTGGAAGATAACGTAATGCAACTAATAAATAACGCGGTAATAACAAACAATTAACGCTACTGTATAAAATACACTGATTTTTAAATGGTCTATGCAACACATCCGTTTGGTTTATTTACAATCAACATCGGGATATCACCTAACCAAGTCATGAATGAAAGTGAGCTGTTGATTGGCTACATTAAGGTATGATGTAGCTAATCACAATAGTGACTTCTGGCCCGGGAATTTCTTAGCTAAGTTTGTCAGGTTTCGTGGACACATGTGGACACAGAAACCCGGACTTGTGAGGATGATTCATAATGCATGTAGGAAAAAGCTAGGGATGGAGAATTATCTTCCAGAGACAGTGTGTCTCACTGATGAATATATTCATTCTTCAGAAAGCAGTGTTGCTCTGCTTTTAATGTTGCCCATCAAGTAATAGTATAATTGAAGATTACGGTATAACCTTTATTTTAAAATGAATACATAATATTAAAATAAAATTTAACAAAGTGAAAATGCAGGAAAACAGGATATTACAGTGGTATACAACTTTAAGCCTTCTGGTGACGTTCAGACATGTTTTATAGATTTGTTGGAAACATGTCAACTGAGGATGAAGTCAGAGGTTGCTATACTCTCATTAACTCAATAAAAACATGTATTAACTGAAACTTAAAGTCTATAATTGTTTTCTTAGTTTTCTTAGTATATCCTCAAGTTCTCATAAATATGTTTTCTTAGTATATCCTCAAGCTCTCATAAATATGTTTTTTGGGTTTTTTGTGTGTTGTTTTTTCAGGGACAATTTTACACAAATAAAATTTAAA
Source organism: Limnoperna fortunei (assembly GCA_944474755.1). Taxonomy (NCBI): domain Eukaryota; kingdom Metazoa; phylum Mollusca; class Bivalvia; order Mytilida; family Modiolidae; genus Limnoperna; species Limnoperna fortunei. Next base: position 24,501,222 of record OX104113.1, on the reverse strand, counting down.
ATAAATAAAGATTTGGTGTAATTGTCTCTTTAATATGGAAGCATACTCAGTGTAAGAATCTTCATGTTGGCTTAAATCTTGATAATTCCAACTTTATTTTTGGAAATATCAACTCTTTTCTTGGAATTCTCCACTTTAATCTTTTAAATTCTAACTGAATTCTTGGAATTATCAAATTTATATCTGGCAATTCCAAGTTTTTAAACTACATACTATGTATAAAAGATGTTGCAATTAAATTGTTTCAACATGGTCAGTGATGGGTTGTGACACATTTTTACATATCCAGGAGAGGACTTTTTTCACCTATTTTATGAGTTTTCTCCCCTTTTTTTATTGCAAGTTGATTTTGTAACAGCTATCTCAAGAACTACATGTAGATGCGATAGAGACTTGGGGATTTGCTGTTGGTCATCATTTGCTTTGAATAAATGTCACGACAGGTAATAGGTCAGGGTCACATTCTACTTTTTGACATTGTGTTGTGTACATGTGCAGATACATTTTGTATTATCCATAACCATAAGATACATAAAGTGAAACCTTGACTCCATCTTGTTTATTTCTTCAATTGTCATTTATTTTTATTAATTATTTTGTTTGTGTGACATATATTTTCATATTGCATATATTAGTTTTTCTAAAATATCTTATAAACATGTTTATAGTTTTGAAAGTAGTAAAACAAAAGTAAATAATTTCATCTAAGTGCAATGAATCATTTTTCTTTTTTTTTATCTTCAGAAATACAGTTGTGAGGAAGACACTCCAGGGACAAAAAGCCCATCATTGTCCTCCAGTATCCCAGTGGCCACTGAAGTTAACATATCAGTTGTTTGTTCACCATATTATCATGTGAAGGGAGTACAAACAGAAGCAATTAAGGCTTTCTTTCAAGTCCCAAGGTACATTTTGTTTCAACTAGAAATCACAAGTCAACAAATGTTTTATTGTATCATACATGTATGTTTGTTATAAGATATTACAGTTTGCCATTTGGTAAGGTCTATAATCATGTGGGTTTATTAGTTTGGCACCAATGGAATGCAAAAAACAATAACACCAACAATAACATTTCACCAGTGGGATCCAACCCGGTATCTCTGGATTGCCAGTCAACTCCCTAACCAAGTGAGCTAAAGAATTCCTCCTAAAGCTCAGTAGATTCTGACTGGCTATATATCTACAACCTGCTAGAATGTAGCTAGGCCTACTTTTACAAAAATTTTTATTTAAATTTAGCATTCACTTAAAATGGCATACTGTATTTTTTTAACAGTTTTTTTATTTGCCTCAGCTGACATTTGAAATTACTATGCTATATGCTTGGCTATAATATCAAATTTAGTCGAGCCGGTCAAACAACAAGTGAAAGATGGATCAAAGTCTACTCTTACTGTTATCAGTTATGTATAATACTCAGTGTTTTTGAGTTAATGTTCATTGATCAACCTGAGTCATTGGTAAATGTTCCTATGATCAGCCGGCGTCATTAGTATATGTTCATATGATCAGCCTGGGTCATTAGTATATGTTCATATGGTCAGCCTGGGTCATTGGTAAATGTTCCTATGATCAGCCTGGGTCATTAGTATATGTTCATACATGTATGGTCAGCCTGGGTCATTGGTAAATGTTTGTATGATCAGCCGGCATCATTAGTATATGTTCATATGTTCAGCCTGGGTCATTAACAATTGTTCATATGATCAGCCTGGGTCATTAGTAAATGTTTATATGATCAGCCGGCATCATTAGTATATGTTCATATGTTCAGCCTGGGTCATTAATAATTGTTCATATGATCAGCCTGGGTCATTAGTAAATGTTTATATGATCATCCTGGGTCATTGTTATTCACAAAAAATCAAAAGGATAAACCAGTTGCATCACAATGATTTGTAATATTAAATACATCAATACATAGTATAAGCAGCCATTTACAGTTTCTGGGACATCATTGAACTATTTGTTAAGGTAACTAGTGATCACATCTCTGTCAACACTGAGAGTGAAATCTTACTGCAGGCATGGGTTGCTTGACTCAACGGATTGGCATTTTTTTGGCTTTCTACCTCAGTAACAAAGACGTTTTGTTGTACTTGTAGCTAAAACATTGCTGAAATTGATATATAAAACCATTCAAACAAAAAATTACAATAACGTAATGATAATATCATTATTTAAAAGGGCTTAAATTTATGATTTTAGAAAAAATAACTTTATTTGAGCTTGTACCAGTATTTAAACATTAACAGACCTTAAAATTCATGGAGAATATAACACCATCATCTCCATATTTACTATTTCTTGTTATTGCATTTTATACAGAAAATAAAACCATTTTACTATGATGAGTAATAGGTCAATAAGATTGATTTGTGATAGGAATTTTATGGTGCTTTCAAATCATTTTACTTGAAATAATGTCATTACTGTATTGACCTTTAAATTCTAAGTTCAGTATTTATTTTCTAGTACTAGTATGTGTTTTGATGTATTGCAGATTGGTTACAAAAGATGACATTTTGCCAATAAAAAGTAAAGGTAAGTTATGTCCCTGAAAATACTTGACCTTTAAACTTAGTACATGTACATATCTTGGATTAAGGAATGGTCCATAGACAGTCACTTGTGGATTTCCAATCTGTACTGTGAGACTGTCATACCCTCTGCATGTAAAAGATCATGACGAGACAGATTCATTAGAGTGGTTCAAAGATGGCTATCAGGTTACTGGATAGCTTTTCTACCCTATTCATTGCAGTCCTTTTGTCCTGTATCAGCCTTTCTGTACACAGATCCATCCTATCCGAGGATGTATGGCAGTCTTTCCTGGTCACAGGTCCATCCTATCCCCAGCCCTTTGTCTTGTAGCAGTCTAATCTTTGGAGCTGAGGTCTTGTCCATCCTTTCCATACACCGTAACACTATGCTAAGGATATCACCTCTGCCACACAAGCTTGAGCTTTCCCTGATTGTTCCAAATTTTAAGAATACAAAGAAAATTCAGTCTTGCACACTGCACGCTTGTTTTAGTGAAATTTAAATTAGAAATAGAAAGTAGATTGAAAGATTTGTTTATTCTGGAAATTGCGGACGATAGAGAATTTAGATAAAGTTTGCTTTGTTTAATCCTATTGTATAGAAGCTAACAAGAGATTTTTTAAGAGGTTAAAAAACCAATCTATGACATCAAAGGAATTTTGCTGCAATCTTTACCAGTAATATATATATATTCATAGGATTGATCCAGATCTCGTGACTCAAAATGTATTTGATAAAGATACCGGCAGTAAAGGTTTCTCTTTTTATGTTAGATGACCCAGAGTTCCACACTTTGACAGTAGAGTCAGATAAAAGAAATCCTGTTGTTTTCTACAAAGTTGTGAAAGTAGATGGTCCAAAGACGTCAGTACCATGTTACATTGTAGATAAAGAAAAGACAAAGGTCGTACAGGTGTGATTTGAATGACTTGATTTGGTTGCTATTATTAATCTTGAAGATTTTAGATGAATGTTGTTCCAAAATAGATTTACATGTATACAGTTTATGACAATTTTAAGTGCATTTCTTATTTTTTCATCGCTGCTTACTGTTGTTATGTTTGACTTCGTTTTTCCTAGTCTTTAAACAATTCATTACCGATGTCTGTCTCTATCGTAAACCTCAAAATTAAACATTTTTCATCTTTCAGAATTGATTCTTCACTTATGTCTCTGTAAAAGCACTTTCTACTATAATTTACATACAATTTGCAAACGACTTTTCAGTATGGATCTTGTCATAGTTATGTCCCTGTCATTGCACTCTCCTATCTGACTGATGGACCTTTAACATACTGGGACCAGACATATTTACATGGTATGAACAAGTATGCTGACAATTTGGAGAGAATTATCCGGCCACATCTACAACATGGGTAAGAAAACTATTCTTGATAAATAAGTCATCATTTAAATATTAAGTTCTGAACATTTTTTTACATTTTGTGATTCAGACACTGTACTTGTTTAATTTCTGACAAAAGTTTGGTTTTGAGTGGTTGTATGGCCATGGGTCTAGAAGTTATGCTGTTGAAAAGAAAACAATATTTAACCTAGAATCCTATGGACAACTTGTGTAAAAAAAATTTTAGAAAGTGTTACACCAAGTTAAATTAAAATATGACTGCAGTGATTCTTAGGAGGTTCTATGCTGGAATTGATCTGTGACTTGATCTTGATCAAAGATGGCATATAGTTTTTATTGAAGGAGAAAGCTGGAGTACTGGAAAAAACCACAACCTTAGGTAGGAAAATTGACAATCCTTGTCAATTAAGATAGGAGTCCAGTACACCCAGCACGAGGCAAGAGTTTAATTCAGTTGTGAAATTTCAGAAGCCTAACTTAATATGCTTTCATGTTAATATTTTTATTTCTTAATTTCCATGTCTGATCTTGATTTCTATGAAAAACAGCATTGACAAAACAAGATATAAGGAAGTACTACCAACTATACTTCTCAGTGGTCCATCAGGATGTGGGAAGACAACTCTAGCTACAACTGTTGCTAAACGACTACATCTTCACATATATAAGGTTAGTTAAATATTTGAATGGTAAAGTGGTCGGTGGATATTAGCCTAGTTTTAGATGTTTGCAAACAGTTTTGTGTTTATGTTGGAAATGAAAATAAAACAGGAATATTCAGTTATTTGAATCCTATTAATACCAAAAATATGGGAATTAGATACCAGCATTTCTGTATTAAATATATCATAAAAATATGCTCAAGTTTGCCTTATAGCTGTAGATGTAGAGGGATTTAATATATATTTGTTACATAATACAGCATTTTTCTTATGATCTTTTTATGTATTATTTACACTTAATCAATGTTTTGTACAAAATAATTGTATAACTTGAAAAGTTTCCTGTCAAACAGTTTCATGTCACATAATAAAAATCCCCATATAAATACATTGAAGTAGATGGGGCTTAATAACAAAATTTTAAGTTATTCCATAGTGTAAGTCCCACCTCTTGCTATCATTCAAAATACTAAATGAAATACAAATTGCCTTGGAACATAGTTTTTCTGGATTAACTGTCAAGCACATGATTGTCTGACAACAATAATGTCATGCTCATCTCATCAGTTACAAGAGTATACATCACAAATAGCTAATTCAGCAGATATTTATAAGCGATGTTATTTACCCTTTTTGGTTCTTTTGATGAAAGTGCTAAAATTAATCCAAGATAAAAATAAATTAAGCTATTGTCTACAGGTAACTTGTCATAGTCTTCTGATTACAGGTATATTGTAACAATTTATAGTTATTGATACATGGCTCTTCTTGATTACAGGTAAATTGTCATTTGTTGTATGGAGAGGCATCAGGTGCAACAGAATCCAGACTTAGAAACATCATATCATTAGGTAGGTTAGGGAAGCAATGATCAGTTAGTTTTTTCATAAGTTTGTTTGTTTGAATGGTGTTTAATGTAACTTATGTAACTTTCAGCATTTGTTCAGTTTTTATTGGGGGAGGAATCCGGAGTACCAGGAGAAAACCCTCAGCCTTCGGCAATCCTTGTGAATTAAAGAATGGTGTCGAGTACACCCTGTCTGCAGTAATACTTGTACCCTAAACCTCAGTGTTGACAGACCACGTCATCTTTATAAGAGAAGAACTACCTTAACCATTCAGCCACTGAGGCCCCCTTATCCATAAGTTCCGACTTTTTTATAATAAAAAATGACTGAAAATGCCAGTTGCAGTCATTTTTGATCTGTAACAGACTGATATTGACTGCAAAAGACTGTAAAAGTTCTGTAAATGACTGTGAACCTCTTGTGACACTATTTTTTTGTGTGACAGTTGTTTCACAGTGTTTTTCATGTACATATTTTGTCTTTCACAGTCTTTTTATCCATTTACTCAGTCAAAATTTGAATACTACAATGATTTCATTGCATCAGTCACAAAATGTCTGTCTCAGACATTTTCTCTGTTTATGCCATCAAAATTTGTCTATTACAACAGTGCTATTATTGCATCACTCAGAAAATGAAAATAAAATATACATGTAATTATTCAATTAAAATTAACTACTTATGCACTATGTACATAATGGGTTTGAATGTCTGTTCTGTACAAGTTGATTTACACTAATTATACTGGATACACACTGGGACCAGTATAAACACTTTTTACACTGGATACACACTGGGACCAGTATAAACACTTTTTACACTGGACACACACTGGGACCAGTATAAACATTAATTACGCTAGATACACACGGGGACCAGTATAAACACTTTTTACACTGGATACTCACTGGGACCAGTATAAACACTAATTATGCTGGATACACACTGGGACCAGTATAAACATTAATTACGCTAGATACACACTGGGACCAGTATAAACATTAATTACACTAGATACACACTGGGACCAGTATAAACACTTTTTACACTGGATACTCACTGGGACCAGTATAAACACTAATTATGCTGGATACACACTGGGACCAGTATAAACATTAATTACGCTAGATACACATTGGGACCAGTATAAACACTTTTTACACTGGATACTCACTGGGACCAGTATAAACACTAATTATGCTGGATACACACTGGGACCAGTATAAACACTAATTACGCTAGATACACACTGGGACCAGTATAAACATTAATTACGCTAGATACACACTGGGACCAGTATAAACACTTTTTACACTGGATACACACTGGGACCAGTATAAACACTTTTTACGCTGGATACACACTGGGACCAGTATAAACACTAATGACGCTAGATACACACTGAGACCAGTATAAACCTTAATTACGCTAGATACACACTGGGACCAGTATAAACACTTTTTAGACTGGATACACATTGGGACCAGTATAAACACTAATTACACTGGATACACACTGGGACCAGTATAAACACTAATTACACTGGATACACACTGGGACCAGTATAAACAATAATTACACTAGATACATACTGGGACCAGTATAAACACTAATTATGCTAGATACACACTGGGACCAGTATAAACACTAATTACTCTAGATACACACTGGGACCAGTATAAACACTAATTACACCAGATACACACTGGGACCAGTATAAACACTAATTACACTGGATACACACTGGGACCAGTATGAACATTAATTACACTGGATACACACTGGGACCAGTATAAACACTAATTACACTGGATACACACTGGGACCAGTATAAACACTAATTACACTGGATACACACTGGGACCAGTATAAACACTAATTACGCTAGATACACACTGGGACCATTATCAACACTTATTACACTGGATACACACTGCGACCAGTATAAACACTTATTACACTGGATACAGACTGGGACCAGTATAAACACTAATTACGCTAGATACACACTGGGACCAGTATAAACATTAGTTACGCTAGATACACACTGGGACCAGTATAAACACTAATTACACTAGATACACACTGGGCCAGTATAAACATTAATTACACTAGATACACACTGGGACCAGTATAAACACTAATTACACTAGATACACACTGGGCCAGTATAAACATTAATTACACTAGATACACACTGGGACCAGTATAAACACTAATTACACTAGATACACACTGGGACCAGTATAAACATTAATTATATTGGATACACACTGGGACCAGTATAAACACTTTTTACACTAGATACACACTGGGACCAGTATAAACACTAATTACACTGGATACACACTGGGACCAGTATAAACACTAATTACACTGGATACACACTGGGACCAGTATAAACACTAATTACACTGGATACAGACTGGGACCAGTATAAACACTAATTACGCTAGATACACACTGGGACCAGTATAAACATTAATTACGCTAGATACACACTGGGACCAGTATAAACACTTTTTACACTGGATACACACTGGGACCAGTATAAACACTTTTTACGCTGGATACACACTGGGACCAGTATAAACACTAATTACGCTAGATACACACTGAGACCAGTATAAACATTAATTACGCTAGATACACACTGGGACCAGTATAAACACTAATTACACTGGATACACACTGGGACCAGTAACACTAATTATACTGGATACAGACTGGGAGCAGCAACACTAATCATGCTGGATACACACTGGGACCACTATAACTGATTTTATAGGTTCCTGATCCACAGTAAGACTCTGTACTTGATGTGTGGTCAAATAAATAACAATATTAGTTTTAATTATTATTTTTCTTGTATTCATAATTATAGATTTACAGTCGAACCTCGTTGTCTTGAACTTGGTTGACTCGATACCTCGGTTATGTCGATATAATTTTTAAGTCCCGGCATTTTTCCCATATCAACAATGAATTCCTTCCTCGGATGTGTCGATCTCGGTTGTTTCGATATTTCGCTTAACTCGATGGATTTTTGCAGTCCGTACAAAATTAATTAGTGTAATTTTAACCTCGTTGTCTCGAAGTTACTTTTGTTCTCGATATCATATGTCAAAACTAACAATTTCATTTATATTGTTACATAATTCGCGTCTGTTTATTTTACACACCTGTCAAACCGTAAACCCGATTGGCTTTTACCATTTGAATTATAAATTAAATCAAACGAATTGATAATCCAAGCGCGGTACATGCATTACTAAGGTTAATTGATGATCCTCTCATTACTATCCGAATTATTTTGTCATGTTTAATTAAAAATGATAATTATTGAAAATTTCTTTTGATCTGATCAACAATATATGTGGTTAAATTTCGTTTCTTTAAAGACATTCTGTTATTTGTGTTGACTTGTGTGTTGTTTTCAATTACGTAAAAAAACAATCTGCATTGTTGAATTAGTTCTGTCGAACTGTAAGTTGATTTGTTTTCGTGAAGTTTTTCCATGATTTCGTAATAAAGTTTATAAATTTGATTACAATACTTATCAATTATTGTCGATTTATTTGAATGGATATATATCAAAAATACTTGATATATCGCACGATACAAATACAAACGATGCCGAAGTTCGAAACCAATATACATGAAATAAATACCCTTAGATTTAACAAAAAATAATGAAAATGACGTCACACCCTAAACTCGGTTGACTCGAACTTCGGATAACTCGATATATTTTTTACGGTCCCACAAACTTCGACTTATCGAGGTTTGACTGTATATAAATGGATTCAAATATTGTCTGGTCATGATTAAAATGAATTAACACACACCATTGGATGTTTTTCCAACTTTTGAAATAATAAATACAATGCAAATAGGCATGTGCCTGAACACTAAACAATATTAACAGTAAATTAATTCCACCACATTTGGAAAGAAATTGTACAGGACATATTTAGGAAAATAAATTTGGGATTAATTACAAACCTCTTGTATTTTTTCTGCCAGGTTGAGGAACATATGTAAATTAAAATTTTTAAACCTATAATAAATTACACTATCACACATATTAATTAAGGATTGTTTTCAGTTGCTGGTTAGATTATTGGATAAAAACGACTTTGGGTCGATTTACGCTGAATAAACCGTGAATGCAGCATAAATCGATCCAAAGTCGTTTCTGTCCAATAATCTAACCAACAATTGAAAACAAACCTTATATTTTAAGTTCTATAGTAAAAATGAAGTGACAAGAACAATATTTTACAAGCAATCAAATAAATATTTGCAATTCACAATTTTAGTGTCGTCACTTGTTGTTTGCGGAAGAATTCATGTATAGTCAACGTCATCAATACATCTTATTATGACGTCACAATCAGTCATGTGCTGAAAAACCAATTTAGGTTATACGAAATAACCAACTTTGCTCATGTATTAAAATATTGAAGTATAAATTGTAAGTAACCCATTTTATTGGAGAAGCTAATTCGTAATACAAATTTTGATGCATGTTAGCTGAAAAAATTCTATTTGAATGATTTTACAGGTATCTTAAAAGTTTTAAAAGGTGAGATGTATTGTTCACTAACATTTTGTATTGTTTCTAACAATAGTTGAAAATTGTGTTGTTTGTTTTCCTGTTAATTGTATATAAATATTAGATTCTATTTCAGATAATAGCCTTGTACATGTACTTGGTTTGTGTATCCATTTGTTGTATTTACTATTTTCCTTCATTAAATAAACATTTTTCATTTTTCACAATGACTGGAAACATTGCATTGTTTGTAAGTCTGGGTACAATTACAGACCCAGCATTGTGACATATTTTGTGTGACACAACTGAGACACACATTTTCTTCATGATGCAACAATAACACTGTTGTAACAGACAAATTTTAACTAAGTAACAGAAAAATGTGTTAATAACAGACACAAAATGACTGTCACTGCAATAATTAGTTATGACAATCAGTGTGGCTGTCAAATTATGATAGGTAATAGCTGGATAATATGTGTCCAGTAAAATGTAACTATAACAAACACAAAATAATTGTCACAGCAAAAATTAGTTACAATACAACATTTGCAGTTCTGCCAAAATTTTGTGCAGTCTTCTGCAGTCAGTAACAGATGATAGAGGACTCCAACTGGCATTTGCAGTCATTTTTGTAGCCAGTATTGTCATTCAGATCTATGCTGTAACATATATTAGAGACAATAAAGGGCCAATTTTGATCCTATTGATTTGTGAAATGTATTTCTTTGTAGCTAAACCCTTCCTACTTGTTATGTTTAAAGTACATGTACAAAATTAGGTAACAACTTTATGGCAATCCTGAAAATAATGAACCAAAAAGGTAGACAAACAAGTGTTGTTAGGTATTTGTCCCTGTCTGTTCCTTCATAATCTAAAACATTTAGAGGATTTGTGTGTGTCTGATCTATATCTATATACTAGAGTTAAGAAGCATGCTGCATTGTGCCTCTAACAATTGCTTGACACTCTTTTCCAGACTTAAAATGTTCTTCCAGTACCTACTAAAAAGTAAACAGTCTGATTTTACAATAACTTTTGTTTTTTTATTGGCAGCTACAACATATTCCCCTTGTATATTACTGCTTCAGAATATACATGCCTTAGGGAAGGATAAAGAGCGAAATACTGAGGGTGAGTCAGTTTGGATGTAATACTGTAATATTGCCTTGTTTAGTTTACACTATTTTAAATTAAAATGAACTAGTGAACTTGAAATATAATCTTTCCAAATTTTATTTGGCACCATTATTTTTGTATACAAATGTGTATTAAAGTTCATCTTGTAATAAGTTTCATGACTTCTTCATGTTCTTCCAATTTTTTAAGAGCCAACCTTAATTCAAGTTTGCTAAATCTCTTTTCTAGCATTTATATTGAAAATGTTTATTGGATTTATAGTGGACCAGATGAAACCTTTCCTGTGTATGAGTTTGTGTTGGTCAGGGTATTACATGTTTTGGAAGATGAACTGTTTAAATATAAAAGCTATTATTCTCTCTGCAGTAATACCATTCATATAAACAAGTAAATGGAGGACATCATTATTTATATTTGGTTATGGTAATGTACCCAATTTTAATGTTGAAGTAAATGTATTATCTTCTGTCACAGATCCCAGAGTAGCCAATACATTCCGCACATGTATGCAGGACCTTCCTAAACAATGCGAGTTTCCAGTTGTTGTCATAGGAACCACATTGTCAGCAAATAAACTTTCAGCTGATGTCCATGAAACCTTTCTGCATCAGCTTCATATAGAGGTAAAACTATAAAATGATTTTAACTTAAAATTAGAATGAACATCAGATGCAACATTAATGTAGTTTGTTTGTTTGTTTTAATGGTATTTAATGCCACTCAGCAATTATTCTACTATATCATGGCATCCACTTTTATTGGGGGAGGAAGCTGGAGTACCTGGAGAAAACCCCCAACCTTCCGTAGGAAAATTGGCAATCCTTGCCAAGCAAGATTGGAGTCGAGTGCACCCTTCCCGGAGTGTTGACAGACGACGTGGTCAATAGTAGACAAAATACCTTAATCACTCAGTCACCGAGTAGCTCACATTGTTGTTGATGCCAATGCGTCGTTTGATGTGTGAGCTGCTATTACTGTGAAAACTGTCTGAAACAGACAATATACAAATTGAAATTTGATATACCTACAACAGGGGTCTGGAAGTTTTCCCTGCCCATTTCGGTCATTTTCCCCCCTAAGAAGTTACCATATTCCATGGTAGTGAATATTAGTCTGGGGTCGTTTCGTACCGAAACTTGTTTGCACGTCGGTCGTTTCGCCACGATAGTGTGAGTAAGCGAAAATATATGTAGAGATACAATCTCCTGCCTAAAAAATCTTTATTGTAAGATGACATGCAACAAAATAATGGCAAACAACGTTGTTTTGATGAATATCCCGGCGAGTTTTTCATTTACCGGAAATAGGAAGTTGTCACCTATAATTGCAACAAGTTCGGCCAGAATTGAATTTATGCGTTAATCTGCGATGGATTCTTTTAACAAGTTTTTTATAATTAAATGAATAATCATTTTTGTTCTCATTATTTTCAAGGAATTTTTCTTCAAATTGGTTTTCTTTTGATTTATGTAACGTTTAGTTACATTGGCGCTTGCGTAGTGTACAATTTTGACCGCACGTGTTTTTCATTAAAGTTGCGTGTACCACTAATACTGTAAAGTTGTCTTTTTTTCTTAGAAATGTGAAATAGAAACAATCTATTATATTCAATCTCTGTATATTCAAAATTTTGTTGCAATAGTATGTTTACGATATGGATGAAACAGATCGGTCACCACCTGTTTACCTATTACGTAATCACCGGTCGGTGGTCAATAAACACATGTCAGTGACAGGAAATAGCCTTAGGGTTGATTTTTAAATACAAATATTTCTAGAAGAAATTAAAGGGATTAAGTCCAACAAGTGATTATTATACAATATTACTTTTTTGATGTCCGATTTGAGCAAATCGTAGTCGGTCATTTTAGTATAAATTTCGGTCATGTCCGGCAAATATGACCGTTTCCGGACACTTGACCTACAATAACCATTTGGGAAAAATTCATCAGATAATACTAAAACAAAAGAAAACAAGAAAATTAATAAATAATATAAATAAAATCATATAAAAGAAATTGTGTATGTCTACTTCTGATGGCAAAAGTACCTTTAAGATACTTTAAGATAAATTGGATCACAGAGACTTTTAAACCATACATTATTTTCAGTCACCAGATGAAAATGAAAGAACTGAAATGTTGGATGGATTGTTACAAAATGTATGCTATGCGGGAGACTTGTCAGGGCAATACTTGGCACAAAGGACAGCAGTAATTATTATTAGTACACTGTACATGTGTTTTTGAATAGCTTGAAAAATTTGAGCTAACAGTTTTTCTCACACTGGCTTCTGGTTCCATCCTTTGGTTTTCATCGGGTTCTATGGCTTTTTGCACAATAAAAACTGGACACCATTGAAGTACTAAAAGTAGCATCATACCTCTAACCAACAAAATATTAGTACATGTATAGGACAAGGTTAGTCCTGCATGTTATCCGATTTTAATACTCCGAAATGTTAGACATGAAATTTGATTTGAATGGTACCCAGTTGCAGATACAAAAAACTTTACTCTCCATTTTTCTTGCTGATATAAACGAGGGGAAATTTTCTGGTTTTTTTTTGTATTAGAATCCTGCAATCACCATTATTAGACAAATAGACAAATAACGGGTGTCTAATACACACAATCTATCTGTACTTTTTATACTTGCTATATTTTTTTTTTCGACAACACACTAGCATTGTATATTTATTATCTCACTCTCATTGAATACAGTCAGTGATTGCAGAATATGTTCAATAAACAAATAAGTGTCTTATCTCCAATGGGTGGCCTCCCTTCTATATATATATCTTAAATAAGCTGTCAGAATTAATTTGTCTCCTACCCATCTTGCTAAAGGGGACTAGAGGTTTTCAATCCCTCTGTCAGCCCATAACACATATGTTTTCAATACTTTTTTTTCTACACCCTTGCAGATATTTAGCTTATATTTGTGTCGTAAATCAACCATGACGAGTTACAGATCAAGTATGAATATTATTCTGGTTCAAAAACTTTTGAGGAAATTGTGCCCCCCCCCCCCCCCAAACCAACAGATTTCCTGACATTTTTCTATACACTTGCAGTATTAAGCTGATATTTGGTATGTTAATCAACTATGATGATTTACTGTTCAAGTTCGAATATCGTTCCAGTCAAATGATTTTTGAAGACATTATGGCCCTTGAAGTTGGAAAATTTTATTTGTCGGTAGAGGACTTAGTATTGCTTGAGCAACACTATCCACACTTGTTATAAATAGCACAATACATTTACTAAACTACATTCTGACTAAACTGAAGCTTCAGTTAAAAGTTGGGGAAATTCCTCAATTATTGAAATAGTTGTTATTTGCTACATTTCCTGTTGAATTTCAAAATTCTTTCCTAATTAAATTTGTTTTTCACAGGGTTTTGTCTTGGGTGATATGACAGCACTGATTTCACATGCAAAGAGAGAGGCATACAGACAAGTCCTAAAATATTGGTATGTAAAGCATGGCATATATTGACACTTTAGACTTCATTTATAATTTATTTTATGCTTTACTTGTTTTAAAATGGGAATCAGAAGAATTGAAGTATGTCAAAATTCGAACAGTTAAAAAAATATTGAGTTATCCTCATGTTTCAGTCAAAATGGTTTGTGATGTGATGTCATAATAATTATGGGATGAGACAGAAATCCATTCATATTGGTTTTAAAATTGTTTGAATTTGTAGCATCTAAAGGTAAAAAATTAAACAGTTTTTGGATTTTTGTTCAAAGTTAGTATGTACTAAGTGAAACAATAAGCTGGAAAGAAGTCCCAATGAGTATCTGGATTTATAATGTGCATACATCATGTACAGAAATATTATGTAGTGAAGTGCATTATAACTTAGCTGTTGTAAATGCTCTTGACTTATTGACTTACTTCTGTTTTTTTCATTTATCACAAGTATTCTTAACCAGTCAACAGGGACCATTATTGGCTATGTATACTGACCAGTATAAGTCTTACACTAAAGTGACTCAATAAATTGAAACATTAATCTACCTGACTTCTGGTGTATAATACCCATCCAGGCTGATCAGATGAACATGTGTATAATACCCAACCAGGCAGATCAGATGACCTGGTGTATAATACCCACCCAGGCTGATCAGATGAACATGTGTATAATACCCAACCAGGCAGATCAGATGACCTGGTGTATAATACCCAACCAGGCTGATCTGATGACCTGGTGTAATACCCACCCAGGCTGATCAGATGAACTGGTGTATAATACCCACCCAGGCAGATCAGATGACCTGGTGTATAATACCCACCCAGGCTGATCAGATGAACTGGTGTATAATACCCACCCAGGCTGATCAGATGACCTGGTGTATAATACCAACCAAGGCTGATCAGATGTACTGTTGTGTAATACCCGCCCAGGCTGATCTGAACACCTGGTTTATAATATCCACCCAGGCTGATCAGATGAACTGGTGTATAATACCCACCCAGGCTGATCAGAAGACCTGGTTTATAATACCCACCCAGGCTGATCAGATGACCTGGTGTATAATTTTACCCACCCAGGCTGATCAGATGACCTTGTGTATAATACCCATCCAGGCTGATCAGATGACCTGGTGTATAATTTTACCCACCCAGGCTGATCAGATGACCTTGTGTATAATACCCAACCAGGCTGATCAGATGACCTGTTGTATAATACCCACCCAGGCTGATCAGATGACCTTGTGTATAATACCCATCCAGGCTGATCAGATGACCTGGTGTATAATTTTACCCACCCAGGCTGATCAGATGACCTTGTGTATAATACCCAACCAGGCTGCTCAGATGACCTGGTGTATAATACCCAACCAGGCTGATCAGATGACCTGTTGTATAATACCCACCCAGGCTGATCAGATGAACTGGTGTATAATACCCATCCAGGCAGATCAGATGAACTGGTGTTTAATACCCATCCAGGCAGATCAGATGAACTGGTGTATAATACCCACCCAGGCTGATCAGATGACCTGGTGTATACATGTAATACCCACCCAGGCTGATCAGATGAACTGGTGTATAATACCCATCCAGGCAGATCAGATGAACTGGTGTATAATACCCATCCAGGCAGATCAGATGACCTGGTGTATAATATCCACCCAGGCTGATCAGATGAACTGGTGTATAATATCAACCCAGGCTGATCAGATGACTTGGTGTATAATACCCACCCAGGCAGATCAGATGAACTGGTGTATAATACCCACCCAGGCAGATCAGATGACCTGGTGTATAATACCCATCCAGGCTGATCAGATGAACTGTTGTATAATACCCACCCAGGCTGATCAGATGACTTGGTGTATAATACCCACCCAGGCTGATCAGATGAACTGTTGTATAATACCCACCCAGGCTGATCAGATGAACTGGTGTATAATACCCACCCAGGCTGATCAGATGAACTGGTGTATAATACCCAACCAGGCTGATCAGATGACCTGTTGTATAATACCCACCCAGGCTGATCAGATAAACTGGTGTATAATACCCATCCAGGCAGATCAGATGAACTGGTGTATAATATCCATCCAGGCTGATCAGATGAACTGGTGTATAATACCCACCCAGGCTGATCAGATGACCTGTTGTATAATACCCACCCAGGCTGATCAGATGAACTGGTGTATAATACCCATCCAGGCAGATCAGATAAACTGGTGTATAATACCCACCCAGGCTGATCAGATGAACTGGTGTATAATACCCACCCAGGCAGATCAGATGAACTGGTGTATAATACCCATCCAGGCAGATCAGATGACCTGGTGTATAATACCCACCCAGGCTGATCAGATGAACTGGTGTATAATACCCATCCAGGCAGATCAGATAAACTGGTGTATAATACCCACCCAGGCTGATCAGATGAACTGGTGTATAATACCCATCCAGGCAGATCAGATGAACTGGTGTATAATACCCATCCAGGCAGATCAGATGACCTGGTGTATAATACCCACCCAGGCTGATCAGATGAACTGTTGTATAATACCCACCCAGGCTGATCAGATGAACTGGTGTATAATACCCACCCAGGCTGATCAGATGAACTGTTGTATAATACCCACCCAGGCTGATCAGATGAAATGGTGTATAATACCCATCCAGGCAGATCAGATAAACTGGTGTATAATACCCAACCAGGCTGATCAGATGACCTGTTGTATAATACCCACCCAGGCTGATCAGATGAACTGGTGTATAATACCCATCCAGGCAGATCAGATAAACTGGTGTATAATACCCACCCAGGCTGATCAGATGAACTGGTGTATAATACCCATCCAGGCAGATCAGATGAACTGGTGTATAATACCCATCCAGGCAGATCAGATGACCTGGTGTATAATACCCACCCAGGCTGATCAGATGAACTGTTGTATAATACCCACCCAGGCTGATCAGATGAACTGGTGTATAATACCCACCCAGGCTGATCAGATGAACTGGTGTATAATACCCAACCAGGCTGATCAGATGACCTGTTGTATAATACCCACCCAGGCTGATCAGATGAACTGGTGTATAATACCCATCCAGGCAGATCAGATGAACTGGTGTATAATACCCATCCAGGCAGATCAGATGAACTGGTGTATAATACCCACCCAGGCTGATCAGATGAACTGGTGTATAATACCCATCCAGGCAGATCAGATGAACTGGTGTATAATACCCATCCAGGCAGATCAGATGACCTGGTGTATAATACCCACCCAGGCTGATCAGATGAACTGGTGTATAATATCAACCCAGGCTGATCAGATGACTTGGTGTATAATACCCACCCAGGCTGATCAGATGAACTGTTGTATAATACCCACCCAGGCTGATCAGATGAACATGTGTATAATACCCACCCAGGCTGATTAGATGAACTGGTGTATAATACCCACCCAGGCTGATCAGATGACCTGGTGTATAATACCCACCCAGGCTGATCAGATGAACTGGTGTATAATACCCACCCAGGCTGATCAGATGAACTGGTGTATAATATCCACCCAGGCTGATCAGATGACCTGGTGTATAATACCCACCCAGGCTGATCAGATGACCTGGTGTATAATACCCACCCAGGCTGATCAGATGACCTGGTGTATAATACCCACCCAGGCTGATCAGGTAATCTTGTGTATAATACCCACCCAGGCTGATCAGATGACCTGGTGTATAATATCCACCCAGGCTGATCAGATGACCTGGTGTATAATACCCAACCAGGCTGATCAGATGACCTGGTGTATGATATCCATCCAGGCTGATCAGGTAATCTTGTGTATAATACCCACCCAGGCTGATCAGATGAACTGGTGTATAATACCCACCCAAGCTGATCAGATGAACTGTTGTATACAGTAATACCCACCCAGGCTGATCAGATGACCTTGTGTATAATACCCATCCAGGCTGATCAGATGACCTGGTGTATAATTTTACCCACCCAGGCTGATCAGATTACCTGGTGTATAATACCCATCCAGGCTGATCAGATGAACTGGTGTATAATACCCACCCAGGCTGATCAGATGAACTGGTGTATAATACCCATCCAGGCAGATCAGATGAACTGGTGTTTAATACCCATCCAGGCAGATCAGATGAACTGGTGTATAATACCCACCCAGGCTGATCAGATGACCTGGTGTATACATGTAATACCCACCCAGGCTGATCAGATGAACTGGTGTATAATACCCATCCAGGCAGATCAGATGACTTGGTGTATAATACCCATCCAGGCAGATCAGATGAACTAGTGTATAATATCAACCCAGGCTGATCAGATGACTTGGTGTATAATACCCACCCAGGCTGATCAGATGAACTGGTGTATAATACCCATCCAGGCAGATCAGATGAACTGGTGTATAATACCCACCCAGGCTGATCAGATGAACTGTTGTATAATACCCACCCAGGCTGATCAGATGAACTGTTGTATAATACCCGCCCAGGCTGATCAGATGAACTGGTGTATAATACCCAACCTGGCTGATCAGATGACCTGTTGTATAATACCCACCCAGGCTGATCAGATGAACTGTTGTATAATACCCACCCAGGCTGATCAGATGAACTGGTGTATAATACCCAACCTGGCTGATCAGATGACCTGTTGTATAATACCCACCCAGGCTGATCAGATGAACTGGTGTATAATACCCACCCAGGCTGATCAGATGAACTGGTGTATAATACCCATCCAGGCAGATCAGATGAACTGGTGTATAATACCCATCCAGGCAGATCAGATGAACTGGTGTATAATACCCATCCAGGCAGATCAGATGAACTGGTGTATAATACCCATCCAGGCAGATCAGATGAACTGGTGTATAATACCCACCCAGGCTGATCAGATGAACTAGTGTATAATACCCATCCAGGCAGATCAGATGAACTGGTGTATAATACCCATCCAGGCAGATCAGATGACCTGTTGTATAATACCCACCCAGGCTGATCAGATGACCTGGTGTATAATACCCACCCAGGCTGATCAGATGAACTGGTGTATAATACCCACCCAGGCTGATCAGATGAACTGGTGTATAATATCCAACCAGGCTGATCAGATGAACTGGTGTATAATATCCACCCACGCTGATCAGATGACCTGGTGTATAATACCCACCCAGGCTGATCAGATGACCTGGTGTATAATACCCACCCAGGCTGATCAGATGACCTGGTGTATAATACCCACCCAGGCTGATCAGATGACCTGGTGTATAATACCCACCCAGGCTGATCAGGTAATCTTGTGTATAATACCCACCAAGGCTGATCAGATGACCTGGTGTATAATATCCACCCAGGCTGATCAGATGACCTGGTGTATAATACCCAACCAGGCTGATCAGATGACCTGGTGTATGATATCCATCCAGGCTGATCAGGTAATCTTGTGTATAATACCCACCCAGGCTGATCAGATGAACTGGTGTATAATACCCACCCAAGCTGATCAGATAAACTGTTGTATAATACCCACCCAGGCTTATGAGATGACCTTGTGTATAATACCCATCCAGGCTGATCAGATGACCTGGTGTATAATTTTACCCACCCAGGCTGATCAGATGACCTGGTGTATAATACCCACCCAGGCTGATCAGATGAACTGGTGTATAATACCCAACCAGGCTGATCAGATGACCTGGTGTATAATACCCATCCAGGCTGATCAGATGAACTGGTGTATAATACCCACCCAAGCTGATCAGATGAACTGTTGTATAATACCCACCCAAGCTGATCAGATGAACTGTTGTATAATACCAACCCAGGTTGATCAGATGACCTGGTGTATGATATCCATCCAGGCTGATCAGGTAATCTTGTGTATAATACCCACCCAGGCTGATCAGATGAACTGGTGTATAATACCCACCCAAGCTGATCAGATGAACTGTTGTATAATACCAACCCAGGCTGATCAGATGAACTGTTGTAAAATACCCACCCAGGCTGATGAGATGACCTGGTGTATAATTTTACCCACCCAAGCTGATCAGATGACCTGGTGTATAATACCCACCCTGGCTGATCAGATGACCTTGTGTATAATACCCAACCAGGCTGATCAGATGACCTGGTGTATAATACCCATCCAGGCTGATCAGATGACCTGGTGTATAATTTTACCCACCCAGGCTGATCAGATGACCTGGTGTATAATACCCACCCAGGCTGATCAGATGAACTGGTGTATAATACCCAACCAGGCTGATCAGATGACCTGTTGTATAATACCCACCCAGGCTGATCAGATGAACAGGTGTATAATACCCATCCAGGCAGATCAGATGAACTGGTGTATAATACCCATCCAAGCAGATCAGATGAACTGGTGTATAATACCCACCCAGGCTGATCAGATGACCTGGTGTATAATACCCACCCAGGCTGATCAGATGAACTGGTGTATAATACCCATCCAGGCAGATCAGATGAACTGGTGTATAATACCCATCCAGGCAGATCAGATGACCTGGTGTATAATACCCACCCAGGCTGATCAGATGAACTGGTGTATAATACCCACCCAGGATGAACAGATGAACTGGTGTATAATATCAACCCAGGCTGATCAGATGACTTGGTGTATAATACCCACCCAGGCTGATCAGATGAACTGGTGTATAATACCCACCCACGCTGATCAGATGAACTGGTGTATAATACTCACCAAGGCTGATCAGATGACCTGGTGTATAATACCCACCCAAACTGATCAGATGATCTGATGTATAATGTATAATACCCACCCAGGCTGATCAGATGATCTGGTGTATAATACCCATTATGGCTGATCAGATGACCTGGTGTATAATACCCACACAGGCTGATCAGATGAACTGTTGTATAATACCCACCCAGGCTGATCAGATGACCTGGTTTATAATACCAACCCAGGCTGATCAGATGAACTGGTGTATAATACCCACCAAGGCTGATCAGATGACCTGGTTTATAATACCCACCTAGGGTGTACAGTATACATTTCAAAGTCATAGGGGCCTCATATGATCATATGATCATGTGGTCTGTCACACTCCAATCTTAATTAACAAGGATTGCCCATTTTCCTATTGAAGATTGGGGTTTTCTCAGTGTACTCCGACTTCCTGCCACAATAAAAACTGGATGCAATGATATAGCTAAACAATTGCTGAAAGTGGTGTTAAACATTCAAACTAAAACTCAAAGTTATATTACAGCTCTGTAGGCAGGAAGTGTCTCAGTCTAGAAGAAGAGAGTGATTTATCTTTGGCCGGTATAGTGGTACAACAGGAAGACTTTGTCAAGGCATTGGACCAGTTACAAGCATCACATTCTGATACAATAGGGGCTCCTAAGGTTAGATTTGTGAAAATAAATAAAGCATATTTATTGAAATACAAACAATAGAAGGTGATATTTTTGTCCTACAGACAGCTACATCAAGTTTTACATTTAAGGTAAGCTGTAAAACATTGGCAAGCTGTTAAACATAGGCGAGCTGTAAAACATAGGTAAGCTGTAAAACATAGGTAAGCTTTAAACATAGGTAAGCTGTAAAACATAGTTAAGCTGTAAAACATAGGCAAGCTGTAAAACATAGGTAAGCTGTAAAACATAGTCAAGCTGTAAAACAAAGTCAAGCTGTAAAACATAGGCAAGCTGTAAAACATAGGTAAGCTGTAAAACATTGGTAAGCTGTAAAACATAGGCAAGGTGTAAAACATAGTTAAGGTGTAAAACATAGGCAAGGTGTAAAACATAGGCAAGGTGTAAACATTGGCAAGCTGTAAAACATAGGTAAGCTGTAAAACATAGGTAAGCTGTTAAACATAGGTAAGCTGTAAAAACATAGGTAAACATAGGTAAGCTGTAAAACATAGGTTAGCTGTAAAACATTGGCAAGCTGTAAAACATAGGTAAGCTGTAAAACATAGGCAAGCTGTAAAACATTTTAGTTTGAAACAATGTTGGATCAAACCAAAAACATTCAGCATGCTTACAACACAGACTAAATATAAATTTGTCATTGAATATTCTTCCAACTTGACATACATTTTTGTGCATAATACAGATTAAAAATATAATTATGTTATCTATAGAAGATATTTTTAAGGGGTTTAACACATTAACAATGGATAAATACAGTCTGTTAAATGACTTTAAAAAAATTTGTGTTACAATGCCAATCATTTGATATAGGTTTTAGCGAGAGAAAGAAAAAAGGTGTCTTTTTGATTTGAAAATAACTAGTCCTAAAGAAATAAAAATTTTAGATTTATTTTTGTAGCATAATAACCTCTCTTATTTTAAATTGACATTTGTATCATTTGACCCATAACTAAGTTGTTGTAATTTCCCTGTCAGTATGTTATATATATTCCCAAAAGGGGCCTCGGTGGCCGAGTGGTCAAGGTAGTTCGTCTACTATTGATCACGTGGTCTGTCAACACTGAGATTGCGGGTTCGATTCTCACTGCCGGCAGGGTGTACTCGACTCCAATCTTAATTGACAAGGATTGCCAGTTTTCCTACCGCAGGTCGGGGGTTCTCTCCGGGTACTCCGGGTTCCTCCCCCAATAAAAACTCGACGCCATGAAATAGCTGAAAAATTGCTGAAAGTGGCGTTAAAACACCATTCAAACAAACAAATATATTCCCAAATGGCAGATAAAATCTTTTAAATCCATGTGTCCTCAAGACCTCATTATAATAGCTAAGTAAGGATGTTTTGAGCCTCATGTTGTTCCCTACTGCTTAGCCACATCATTTTAGAGGTAAGCGAGAATTGGTTGACTTCAGGACGGTACAGATTACCTGTTTGTTGACATTATATTTCTGAAGACCTGTCATTGTATTGGTTTTGAGCAAATGGAACAGATAAAAACAAGAACAACACATCAGTATGTCTCGAAATTGAGAGATGTGGTGTATTGTTATTTTATTTTAAGATTCCCAGTGTAAAATGGAGAGATGTTGGAGGATTAATTGATGTTAAAGCTGAGATATTAGACACAATACAACTACCCCTTCAGTATCCAGAATTATTAGCTGCTGGTCTGAGACGATCAGGTATGTCATTATATTGACCTGTAGAGATATATGTAATTGGTCTTCAAAGATCAGGTATGTCATTATATTGGCCTAAGGTGTATGATCAGATTGGCCTTTAAAGATATCTGTATATATGTATTTATTTTATGCATTAAGTTATAATATAAAACTTGATTGTTTCTACATGTTGTGGACACTAATACTGGCTGAAAATGATTGTTTTTATTATACTTAAATATTTTTTCTTGTTTATTCATCATTAAAATATAATTTTACTTTAAACTTATATCATTCTGTTCTTTATTCATCACCTATTTATAGATAAACCTTTTTAAAATTATTTAGGAGTTTTATTGTATGGTCCACCTGGTACAGGGAAAACGCTGCTAGCTAAGGCTGTGGCTACTGAATGTTCACTTAATTTCCTAAGGTAAATATAATCTAAGGGAGGGAACTCTGAAGAATAAGATGAATTGAAAAAATCCATAGACAATTAAATTACAAAGATGTTCTCAGATTAGCATAACTATTTTTTTACCTACTGTTAGCACTGCCATGTCTGTTAGAGTGATATTTTAGATCAGTACAACAAAACAGTATTACTTTCTCAAAAAACCCACATAACATTTTGTTTTGTGACTCAGATAATATATTTGAACCTGTGTGCACAAATCAAAGAATTAAAAAAAAATTAATAAATTTCATTCAGCTGGCATATATATTAGGCTTGTTTTACACTAATTCTTTGTAACTGATAGTTAGATTAATTTAAGATTTAATTTAGTGCCTTAGTCATTGATATTACTTGTTGCAGTGTGAAAGGTCCAGAATTAATTAATATGTATGTTGGACAAAGTGAACAGAACATAAGAGAAGGTAAAAATGTAATATGTATAGAGAAAGGATAATTGAATAATATGATTTAAAAGTTAAGCTAGATTTTGAGATAATCACTCGGAGGGAGCAGTGTTATTTAACTTGTTGTGTAAGCTGGAATCTGATTGGTCAATTCTATTAGAGCAACTCAGGTTATAGGATATAATTTGCATTGGTCAAATGAAGTGCTGTAACAATTGAAATTGTTCCATGATGTCATCTCTGTTCTTTCTAACTGTTAAAATTGTCAAGTATTATTGATAAAATTAAATGATTAGGAATATTTCAAATTTCTGAACAGTTGACACCCTATAAATATTTCTTAAACAAACCTTATTAGATTGTAAATATTTTTATGCCCCCGCGACGACATGTCGGGGGGCATTAAGTTTTACTCATGTCCGTCCATCCGTCCGTCCGTCCGTCCGAACAAATTTCCGTCAAGCTTTTCTCAGAAACCGTACATGAGAACAATTTTAAATTTGGCAGAGTGGTTCAGTATCACAAGTTGTACGTCCTAAGCGAATTTCAGACCTGTCGGACAACTACTTCCTGTTTGGGACTTCATTTGTACGTAAATACGTCCGTCTGTATGTACAAATTTCCGTCAAGCTTTTCTCAGAAACCGTACATTAGAACAATTTGAAATTTGGCAGGGTGGTTAAGTATCACAAGTTGTACGTCCTAAGCGACTTTTAGACCTGTTGGACAACTACTTCCTGTTTGGGACTTACTTTAGCGGGGGCATCCGTGTCCCATGGACACATTCTTCAATTTTTTTGAATTTAATTTGTAACACTGTAAATTACCTTTGTTTCTAAACCTTCATTTTAAATTTGAAAGCAGTTGACAAGCAAGAATGTAAGAAGATAAAATCAGAATGTTAATAATTGGTATAATTACATTAATAACCTCTGAGTGGTCTATGTAGTTGGTCATATTATTGGTCATTGCTATGGCAGCACTGTGATTAAGCTTAAATTTTATGCAGGGTGTTCTTATCAAGTATAGCCAGTTTTGCTGCTGAAGGTCTGTGTTTTCATCAGGTTCTCTGGCTTCCTCTCCCAATAAAAACTTGTTGCAATGATAAATCTAAAAATTGCTGGAAGTAATTACATCCTAAGCCACTAACAAATACAATTATACAAACAATGAGGAGAGAAAGAAGCTGAAAGCTGTGGTAAATTTAGAGGCTCAGTTAGGTAAATACAATATATTGTCAATTCCAGTTTTTGAACGGGCCAGAAGTGCTACCCCTTGTGTCATATTTTTTGATGAACTAGATTCATTAGCACCTAACAGAGGAAAAAGTGGAGATTCTGGTGGAGTTATGGACAGGTGAGTTTAATGTATGGTGGACTTATGGACAGGTGAGTGTAATGTCTGGTGGAGTTATGAACAGATGAGTGTAATGTCTGGTGGAGTTATTGGCAGGTGTGTAATGTTCTGGTGGAGTTATGGACATGTGTGAAAGGAGAGTGTAATGTTCTGGTGGAGTTATGGACATGTGTGAAAGGTGAGTGTAATGTTCTGGTGGAGTTATGAACAGATGAGTGTAATGTTCTGGTGCAGTTATGAACAGATGAGTGTATTCTTCCGTAAATGGCCGATTTCTGGTACAGATGACCCAGTACAGATGAGCCCACGCGCACACATCTGTACTTGTTGCGTCATCCAATCAAAACGCCAGAAACAAGAGCGTTGTTATCGAAGCATAACAACGTTCTTGTTTGACGTTCTTGTTTCCGGCGTTCTGATTGGACGTCAGAGACAATGGAGTCTAAAACAATGGATAGTCTATAAGATATAGTGATGTGAAAGTTGTTGGTTTACGGAAGATATAGGTACTTTTATGCGCTTTTGGGAAAGCCCGTGTGATCTTTCACTCGTGATAGAAATTTGTATGTCTTTTGGCTTGTTCTGCTGCGCTCCACTCGCAAAAAGACATAAAATTTCACTTGTGAAAGATCAACAGGTCTTTCCCAAAAATGTATGAAAGAACCTATTAATGTTCTGGTGAAGTTATGGACAGGTGAGTTAAATGTTCTGGTGGAGTTATGGGCAGGTGAGTAATGTTCTGGTGGAGTTATGGACATGTGTGAAAGGTGAGTGTAATGTTCTGGTGGAGTTATGGATAGGTGAGTGTAATATCTGGTGGAGTTATGGACAGGTGAGTGTAATATCTGGTGGAGTTATGGACAGGTGAGTTTAATGTTCTGGTGGAGTTATGGGCAGGTGAGTAATGTTCTGGTAGAGTTATGGGCAGGTGAGTAATGTTCTGGTGGAGTTATGGACATGTGTGAAAGGTGAGTGTAATGTTCTGGTGGAGTTATGAACAGGTGAGTGTAATGTTCTGGTGGAGTTATGGGCAGGTGAGTGTAATGTTCTGGTGGAGTTATGAACATATGAGTGTAATGTCTGGTGGAGTTATGGGCAGGTGAGTAATGTTCTGGTGGAGTTATGGGAAGGTGAGTGTAATGTTCTGGTAGAGTTATGGGCAGGTGAGTAATGTTCTGGTGGAGTTATGGGCAGGTGAGTAATGTTCTGGTAGAGTTATGGACATATGAGTGTAATGTCTGGTGGAGTTATGGGCAGGTGAGTAATGTTCTGGTAGAGTTATGGGCAGGTGAGTAATGTTCTGGTAGAGTTATGGGCAGGTGAGTAATGTTCTGGTAGAGTTATGGGCAAGTTAGTAATGTTCTGGTAGAGTTATGGGCAGGTGAGTAATGTTCTGGTGGAGTTATGGACATATGAGTGTAATGTCTGGTAGAGTTGTGGGCAGGTGAGTAATGTTCTGGTGGAGTTATGGGCAGGTGAGTAATGTTCTGGTAGAGTTATGGGCAGGTGAGTAATGTTCTGGTGGAGTTATGAACATATGAGTGTAATGTCTGGTGGAGTTATGGGCAGGTGAGTGTATTGTTCTGGTGGAGTTATGAACAGGTGAGTGTAATGTTCTGGTGGAGTTATGGGATGGTGAGTGTAATGTTCTGGTGGAGTTATGAACATATGAGAGT
The DNA here is from genome assembly GCA_944474755.1 of Limnoperna fortunei. Taxonomy (NCBI): domain Eukaryota; kingdom Metazoa; phylum Mollusca; class Bivalvia; order Mytilida; family Modiolidae; genus Limnoperna; species Limnoperna fortunei. Next base: position 24,473,599 of record OX104113.1, on the reverse strand, counting down.
AATGTCTGGTGGAGTTATGGGCAGGTGAGTAATGTTCTGGTGGAGTTATGGGCAGGTGAGTAATGTTCTAGTGGAGTTATGGACATGTGTGAAAGGTGAGTGTAATGTTCTGGTGGAGTTATGGGCAGGTGAGTGTAATGTTCTGGTGGAGTTATGGGCAGGGGAGTGTAATGTTCTGGTGGAGTTATGAACATATGAGTGTAATGTCTGGTGGAGTTATGGGCAGGTGAGTTTAATGTTCTGGTGGAGTTATGGGCAGGTGAGTAATGTTCTGGTAGAGTTATGGACAGGTGAGTGTAATATCTGGTGGAGTTATGGACAGTTGTGTAATGTTCTGGTAAAGTGATGGACAGGTGAGTGTAATGTTCTGGTGGAGTTATGGACAGGTGAGTGTAATGTCTGGTGGAGTTATGGACAGGTGTGTAATGTTCTGGTAAAGTGATGGACAGGTGAGTGTAATGTTCTGGTGGAGTTATGGACAGGTGAGTGTAATGTCTGGTGGAGTTATGGACAGGTGTGTAATGTTCTGGTAAAGTGATGGACAGGTGAGTGTAATGTTCTGGTGGAGTTATGGACAGGTGAGTGTAATGTCTGGTGGAGTTATGGACAGGTGTGTAATGTTCTGGTAAAGTGATGGACAGGTGAGTGTAATGTTCTGGTGGAGTTATGGACAGGTGAGTGTAATGTCTGGTGGAGTTATGGATGGGTGAGTGTAATAGGTAGAAATAAATTATATAATAATGACAGTTGAATGTTTAAGATAGACGTGTTAAAAAGTAAAGAAAATCAAAATGTTGGATTAAACCTTCAAAATGGTCATAAATGATTAAATGATTATGACAGAATGTGAAATGACATTGCCCCTGTCTAATGCTTAGAGTCAGATTTATGAATCTCATTTTTTACCATTTTTTTCACAGCCACATGGCATTACAATTACAAATTTAATTGAAGTCTTCACCAAAATAGCCTACAAATGAAATGTAAATGTTACATATATGGACATAAAACGGGTTTCTACATGTCACATGCTAATCATGTGATATGTCCATTTCTGTTTAATTTTTGTCTAATTATATGAGTATAGTAAATATAAATTTCTTTGGTTTTAGGGTAGTATCACAGTTATTAGCAGAATTAGATGGTTTACATAAATCTGGGGACGTGTTTGTTATTGGTGCTACAAATCGACCCGATCTGTTAGACTCGGCTTTACTTAGGCCTGGAAGGTAGGCTTAGTATAAAGCAGATTTATATACAGTTGGAACATTTCACCAGTCCAATATCAGGTCTGTTACTACAGTGTGAAAGTCCAACATCTGGGGTCTGTTACATGTCCTTTATTATAAATAATTTTTGTTATACTTATTGATATATAACCATTTTTTTAACATGCAATTGAGACTTGAATGTTTAATGCAACTGGAAATGTTAATACATGTAGTATAATTTGTATATGTTTACCAGTAAATGCCGAAATTTTAAAGGTAGACTGAAAATTATTATTTTTTAATGGATATGCATATTCTTAATATCCTTGGACATTTATCAGTCCCATTGCACAAGATCAGAGTAAAAGATGTTCTTTGTATAGATATTAGGTCTTTTTACATCTTGTTACAGATTTGACAAATTACTTTACCTTGGAGTAAGCCAGGACACAGATTCACAGCTAAGAATAGTGCAAGCTTTGACCAGGAAGTAAGAAATATGATTATACAAAATGGGACACTCAAAATGTAGATGTTTAGTCAAGTAAAACTTTAAGTATTGAAAAGATACATATTTGCTTTAGTCTATTTGTAGGTACTGTTTCTCTGGCCATATCATACATATTGCAAATTGGCTTATGGAATTGTGATTATCTGGCTGGCAGAAAAATAGGATTCTAATTTTGTTTAAGCAACTGCTTCTCAGTTTTCAACCCAGAACCTTCAAACTTGATTGAATGTACAATTGGAACACTTTTGCACAATTTTCTGACTGTAAAAGTTAATTGTTTTTAGCAACATTCTTTAACCAAGGTGCCATTTTTTGGTGTAATCAACTCCTCTCATAATTTTCAACCCATAGCTAATTGAGCATGTTCATTACTTATTAATATATTTGGCAAAACTTCTGGATTTGGAATCAGTGATTTTAATGTGTTCTTTTCTTTATCTGTTTTAAAAAATGAGCCTGTATTATTTATGATAGGTGATGAAATGTTAATAATAAAATCTGATTTACTATAAACAAAACAATGCATGTGAATACACCAACAAGTTATGATCAGTGTTTGATAAATTAACAGTAACACATCATTGTCAGAATTGGAATTAAACAATTACCCACAATGGCAAACAAGGCATCACAAATTGGAAACTTGGCAAGAATTGACAACACCCACAAACAACAGACAGGTACATTGCGTCACAAACTGGAAATTAAACACGAACTGACAGAGGACACATTTAAACATGAACTGACACACAGAGGACATGTACACTGCTGGAAATTGAGCAAGAACTAACATTAACCACACACAAAGGACATGATGTACACTGCTGGAAATTGAGCAGGAACTAACATTCACCCCCACATACAAAGGATACAATGCCTCAGAAAAGACAGGCACATTAGACAATAAACAGGACATTAAGCAAGAACTGACATACACGAACACACAATTATGGACATGTACACTCATGGAAGTTAAGCAAGAACTGACATACTCCCCACACACAAAGGACAAGCACATTGGACCATAACATACTCCCACACACAAAGGACAAGCACATTGGACCATAACATACTCCCACACACAAAGGACAAGCACATTGGACCATAACATACTCCCACACACAAAGGACAAGCACATTGGACCATAACATACTCCCACACACAAAGGACAAGCACATTGGACCATAACATACTCCCACACACAAAGGACAAGCACATTGGACCATAACATACTCCCACACACAAAGGACAAGCACATTGGACCATAACATACTCCCACACACAAAGGACAAGCACATTGGACCATAACATACACCCACACACAAAGGACAAGCACATTGGACCATAACATACCCCCACACACAAAGGACAAGCACATTGGACCATAACATACACCCACACACAAAGGACAAGCACATTGGACCATAACATACTCCCACACACAAAGGACAAGCACATTGGACCATAACATACTCCCACACACAAAGGACAAGCACATTAGACCATAACATACCCCCACACACAAAGGACAAGCACATTGGACCATAACATACCCCCACACACAAAGGACAAGCACATTGGACCATAACATACCCCCACACACAAAGGACAAGCACATTGGACCATAACATACCCCCACACACAAAGGACAAGCACATTGGACCATAACATACTCCCACACACAAAGGACAAGCACATTGGACCATAACATACTCCCACACACAAAGGACAAGCACATTGGACCATAACATACTCCCACACACAAAGGACAAGCACATTGGACCATAACATACTCCCACACACAAAGGACAAGCACATTGGACCATAACATACTCCCACACACAAAGGACAAGCACATTGGACCATAACATACTCCCACACACAAAGGACAAGCACATTGGACCATAACATACTCCCACACACAAAGGACAAGCACATTGGACCATAACATACTCCCACACACAAAGGACATGTACACTCCTGGAAATTGAGCAAAAACTGACATACATGTACATCCACAAACAAGGACAGGTACATGTCATCACAAACTGTTAGTTACACACCACATGGATTACTTGAACCATCAGACATCAATTTTTTTTTAACATTCCCATCTTAGATTTTTACTTATTGTGTAAATGTTAATAATTTTGACCTCTAAGCTTAACTGTGAATTAAAACTTGCTAGAAGTTTTAGAGTTAGCATGCCATACATTTTAATGGAGAAATAAACCAAAACTTATAGATTATTTATGGTTTTTTAAACAGGATTCATTTTCTCATTATATCTCATAGAAGAACACCAGCCCTGAGATAAAATAGTGCGAGAAAATGCATCAAGTTTCAAACAGTGTAATTAATCTGTTTATCCATGTTTTTTTTGTTTTTTTTTCGTCTTATTAATTCTATTCAACAATGCACTTGTCATATATTTATATTCTAAAACAAGTTTTTTCTATTTTTTTGTAATAAAATACTACTCTTCAAATTTTTCTTTTCTTTTATTCTCTTAGAATATTCTGTAGTAAATACATTAAAAATATCAACATTTTTTCTTTTCTGTTCCGATACATAGTATGATTTATATAAGCTAAATGATAAAATAGTTCAAAATAATTGAAGTCCCAATAATTCCTATCATGAATTTTTTTACCCATTACCAAATGTTTTAAAGTAATTTGTACTTCAGAATTGATTTTTAACAGCACACACTGTAATTTTATGCAGAAATTACAAGATATGAAAAAATGATAATAATCTTCCTCTACATGACAACAAACAATTACACATATTATTATCATTAATTTTCCATTTATACAGTAAAGATTTTGTTGGTATTATATATAGAAGTTTCCACCTAAATATTTTAAATTTATTTTCATCTTAATGATTAAAAATAAAAGTATATATTTCATTTAAATTATAATTATTTAAATACAGAAATATTTGACCCAATAATTAACACCTATTGGTTCTACAAATATATTGTCTCTTAACACACTGTATATTGTCTTGGTTGTCAAAGTATTGACGTCAGTCTGTGTATAAGACCAGTATTAAAGAGTTTTTTTTATATTAACTTGTGTTTTCTTAGATTGCTCAGATACTAAGCATAGGTTCCAATTTTTATTCATCTCTTTTCTTAATGTACAAAATTCTATTAAATAATTCCCTTTATGTTTAAGCTTTTTAAGTATTAAATCTATTGACAGCACTCCATTTTCATCAATAACATTCACATACCGTACATTATATCTCATCGAAGGAGACCAGCACTGAGATAAAACAGTGCATAAAAATGCATCAAGTTTCAAACAGTGTAATTAATCTGTTTATCCATGTTTTTAGTAACATTGCGATTTCAGGATGTTTTCTTGACAATGTCTTGACAGCCAATGAGATGCACCCATCTCACTATAGTAGAATGAGAGGTGATACATAAAGTACATACAGATAAAAAGAAAATACTATTACTGCAAAATAGAGAAAAAATGTATATCTTTTTCTTTATAATGCTTGGAAGTTTACATTATGACCATAACTGCATGCATTTCAATATAGACAATAGAAATTTTTAAACAATTTTAGGTTATTTAGGAAATTGATTAGACACATTATTTGGTGATTCACACTTGCAAATTATAATTTATAATGTTCTTCTGTAAAAAAAGTCATAGCCCTGTCTACATACATGTACACTCACATGTCATAATAAATACAAAGAAAATTAGAACACCCTATCAATTTAGTTTAAGTATTCCATGAAGGATTTTATTCTTACAATAAAACCTTTCTTGAAGGATATATTATTTATTTTTTGTTTTTGTTTGTTTGAATGGTGTTTAATGCCACTTTCAGCAATTTTTCCAGCTATATCATGGCATCCAGTTTTTATTCGGGGGAGGAAGCTGGAGTACCTTTGGTAGGATTTAAGACAACTTATCAACAAACAGTTAATGATTTGCATGATCTGTGTACTGCACTTCATTTGAACAATGCTTATTTAAACAGACCAATATTTGTTAAAAAAGGGGGGGGGTCCTTACAAGATTCAAGTTGCCCAACCTATTATGTTACATGTTGTGTCGAATGTGTTATTGACGTTTCTGTTCAATTTGACAGATTTAATTTGGAGAAAAGTTTAAACCTACGAACTATAGTTGAGGAGTGTCCAAAATGTCTGACTGGAGCTGATTTATACGCATTGTGTTCTGATGCCATGTTGAATGCTTTGAGGAGGAAAATAAAGATGTTAGAAAAGGGTATGGTTATTTTGGTTGGGGGGAGGGGGAGGGAGTTTTAATGCCCTATGCTGACAACCTAATGCTCTTGGTCAGATGGGATACTTTGGTAATGTATTGACCATGTTATTTACATGCCACCTGCAATAATGTCCCTCTGTCTGTTTCCCCATTTTTTTCACAAATCATTTCTACTCTACATTTACTATTTAATACAAGATAAAATTGCTCATTTCTGGTTTTTACTTTTTAAATAAACGGTAAAAAAGAAAAGTATGTAGACACAAAATTTAAAAATATGTTCAATACAGAGACTAAATATGACTAGCTTTCTTCAGATAATCAGATTTTGCTCTTGTACTAAACCAGTCTTTGCTCTTGTTCCTGACTCAAAATTAACCTGTTTTTTCAATACAGTTTCCTATTAAGTGATATGCAAAATAGAGTAGATGTACACACGGCAACACATAACCAATTGTAACTTTTAACATAATCACAATATAATTTGGTATCTTCCAGGGGAGACAACTGACCAAGAGACTATATTGGTATTGGAGGAAGATTTCTTGACAGCCTTGTCAGTCCTTACTCCTTCTTTGTCAGATGCTGAAATCAAACGATATGAGGAACTTCAAACTTTCTTTTCTGGGAAAACTGTGTCACATTAAAGAATGTGAAGAAACAAATCTGTGATACTTGCATCCATTTATTATTCTATAAAAAAACCAATATTAATAAAATATTGTTAAAAATAATTTATTTGTTACATACCAATATTTGCATAGCTCATATTTAGGCCATGTAAAAAAATCATTAGCTTCTCAGGCCACTTTTCAAATTTTTTGATGAGGCAGGGAGGAATCTTTTTTTTCTTAAAAAAATTGTTGCTTCTCAGGCCATTTTTCAATTTTTTTAATGAGGCATGGCGGCTCTTCTTTTTTTTTTGCATGCCATTCAATCTTGGACCTTCCAATGAAGGCATCGGCTGTGTAGTCTTCAAATTAGACAAAGGCTGCTGCATCGTTGGCTTTAATTAATTCTAACAAGTCCCCAAGCGTACTCTCTGTCATATAATCGCAATGAATTGTCCACAGTATTATCTTTTTTCTTCCTGAGAGGACTTGGCATGACACCAGAGAGGATGCCACGCTGACGGAAGTTAAACAAACGATGTATATTTAAATCACAAAGTGATAAAGCATGTTTATGAAAACGTTTCGCTGATTATTAAGATCACAATCATAAATTGTACCGGTAACAGAACTGCCGATTTTTTTTTGTTTTTGTTTTTGGTATGATAAAAAATGACAAATGCGGCAGGTTAATGGGACACGCGGCGGGGCCTGAGAAGCTAATAATATATTTTTTTTGGCCTTAAAGTTTAAACCCATGTGTCTGAATGTAGAACAAATACAGAAACTTATCAATAGATCACCTTATATACATGGAGTTTAAATTTAAATTGCCCACTCTTTAAATTTAATTCTGTAACTCTTTCTAAATAAAGAGGTTTCGTAATTTTATTAGTTTTCTTTTTTATATTTTTTTAGCTGAATTCCATTCTGTGCAGGTGGCATTCCTATCATTTCAGTTAAGGTACACATCAGGAAATTAAAGATTTATGCCACTTAAAAGATGTTCAAAAAAGGGTGTTTATGTTCTAGACAGCACAATACTGTATATCAATAGCAAATAAATTTTTTTTGCTGTGCAATATCACTTGTGATCAAAACATCTACCGTGCAATATCATAAATATGGGTTAGGGAGAGATACATTGTCGAAATTGAAGCTAAAATTATGAAATGTAATATGAAGATAACCAAATACTAAGAATGAAAAAAAAAATTTGTATAAATCACTGAAACAATATAAAAAATTTTATTTTAATTCAAACTGTTTTTAATCTAAAAAGCTTATAGGTAAATCATACCCTCATTGAAAAGGAAAGATATCCAGGGAGAATCATTTATGTACCATACATAATAAGATTGAAGATGAAAAACATTTTTTATAATACTGCATTTGAAATCAAGAATTCCAAAGAATTATATTTAGAGAATGTCAGCATTGAAAACTCCTCAATAAAGTTTGAAAATTGTTATTAAAAATTGACTAAATATCTCTTGACCAACACTACACAAAGTTGTCAATACTGGTTCTTTTATAAAACAGTCATAGGACAAGGGACATTGAAGCATTTACTGTGAATGTGGAATACTTGCTTTTATTTATTCTTACTTGTTGTTTTTAGTTATTGTTTGTTTTGTCACAAATACAGGGTTATTCAAAATGAATTTAAAGATTTTCAGGCCAAATTTTTGAGAATTTTTTTGTCTTTAAAAGTTCTTTATATGAATACATGTAATAAGTTCTTCTTATAAATAATACTTACACACTGGGTTGTTTCCTTGGATGTTAAGTCTTGGTAAAAAAGCTGGTCTATATTATGGTATGGATTTGTATCTGTTTAAATGAACATCTAGTCTCTTTTGAGGATATAATATGTTGTGGATCTCTATGTGATTTGAAAGATTCTAGGGGTGATTTTGGTTTTTGTCTGGCCTGCGACGAAAGTCGCTGGAGGCGAGACATATGTATGGGAATCCGGCGGCGGCGTAAACACTTGACATCTTGCTTCATATATTTGTAAGCCCAAGCCCTAGGTCCATCAAATTTGGTCCAGAGGTAGCTTATGATGAGTACTTGCCAGTCAGTCACCTGTCACCTGACCTTGACCTCAATTTCACAGTCCAGCGACTACGTTAAAGTTTTTGGGTTACGACAGTTCCTCTGTAACTACGCATGGTAGGATGACAATATTTGGTGTATAGGTTGCTGATGACAAGTACATGACTGTCTGGTAGGTGTCACCTGACCTTGACCTCAATTTCACGGTCCAGCGACTACGTTAAAATTTTTGGGTTACGATAGTTTGTAACTACGCATGGTAGGATGACAATATTTGGTATATAGGTTGCTGATGAATAGTACATTTCTGTCTGGTAGGTGTCACCTGACCTTGACCTCAATTTCACAGTCCAGCAACTATGTTAAATTTTTTGGGTTACGACAGTTCCTCTGTAACTACGCATGGTAGGATGACAATATTTGGTGTATAGGTTGCTGATGACAAGTACATGACTGTCTGGTAGGTGTCACCAGACCTTGACCTCAATTTCACGGTCCAGTGACTACGTTAAAGTTTTTGGGTTACGATAGTTTGTCTGTAGCTATGCATGGTAGGATGACAATATTTGGTATATAGGTTGCTGATGAATAATACATGACTGTCTGGTAGGTTCCACCTGACCTTGACCTCAATTTCACGATCCAGTGACTACGTTAAAGTTTTTGGGTTACAGCTGTTCCCCTGTAACTATGCATAGTATGGTGACAATATTGGAATACAGGCCGCTGCTGACAACTAATGCTATTTAGGTAATGTTTATGACAAAATTTATTTTCGTTACCGATGCGTAATGCAGGCGAGACGTTTTTCTGTCTCCACACTTGTATCATTGTACTTTAAGTATCTTGATGCATTAAGATAACTATAAATGTGGTTGAACTGATCAAAAGGTCACATAAGTCTCATGGAACGAATAATCATACCCTTGGTTTTTCTTTGGCGAGAGTACAAATTTAGTCCAATTACTCATTATGTAGCAGAGCTAGAGTTAATCCCTCCCGACACTTTGATGTCAAAAAGCAGTTGCATATTTAAACAGCTATGTTCAATCTTGATATCCTTTGACAGTGTCACAATTTTTATTGGTTTCGTCTTTAAGATTGATCATTATTGATGATGATAATTAATTGCCATTTTTAGCTCACCTGGACGAAGGCCATGTGAGCTTATGCCATCACTATGCGTCCGTCGTCCGTCATCGTCCGTTAACAATTTCAAAAATCTTCTTGTCTGAAACTACTGAACCAATTTGACTGAAACTTGATAGGAATGATAAATGACATGTTGGCTACAAACGATCCTCATTTTAAATTGATCCTATAAAAAACATGGCCGCCATTGCTAAAAATAGAACAGGGGGGTAAAACAGCAGTTATTTGCAAATAACTCAAAAACGGTGACAGATATCAAAATTCTGGCACAAGGTAAAAGTGATCAGCACGTGAAAATCTACCTACCCTGAAATTTTGAAGAATTTCCAACAAACCATGTGGGAGTTATTGCCCTTTTTCTTGATTTTTTCTGAGTTTTGCACTAATTTTGTCTTATATCTCAAGAACTATATAAGATATTGAAGTTATTTCAATTGCATATTGTTCAGCTAAGTAAGCTCTACAAAATTGTCATGGGTTGAAAATGTCAGATGACCCCTTATAGGGGCTATGGCCTCTTAAATGCCAGAAATAGTGGTTTTACCCTTATAGATTGCGAACCGTCCGTTAACAATTTCAAAAATCTTCTTGTCTGAAACTACTGAACCAATTTGACTGAAACTTGATAGGAATTATAAATGACATGTTTGCTACAAATGATCCTCATTTTAAATTGATCCGATAAAAAACATGGCCGCCATTGCTAAAAATAGAACAGGGGGGTAAAACAGCAGTTTTTTGCAAATAACTCAAAAACGTTGACAGATATCAAAATTCTGGCATAGGGTAAAAGTGATCAGCACGTCAAGATCTACCTACCCTGAAATTTTGAAGAATGTCAGATGACCCCTTATAGGGGCTATGGCCCCTTAAATTGCAGAAATAGTTTTTTTACCCTTATAGATTGTGAACGATAGAAGATAGGGAAAAGGTTTTGCTTGCTTAAATGTTCAGCTAATTGAGCTCTACAAAATTGTCCATTGGATTGAAATTGTCAGATGACCCCTTATAGGGGTTATGGCCCTTAAATGCCAAAAATACTGCTTTTAGCCTTATAGATTGTGAACGATAGAAGATAGAGAAAAGGTTTTGCTTAATTATATGTTCAGCTAATTGAGCTCTACAAAATTGTCCATTAGGTCGAAATTGTAAGATGACCCCTTATAGGGGTTATGGCCCTTTAATAAATGTAAACAATAGTCTAAATTGGATTGATGTAGTCGGGTGATTAATTAAATTGGTTATAGCCCCTTAAAGGTCAACAAACTGTTTTAGCTAACACGAGTAAAGGTGGTCTACTTGTGTTTACCATTACCATTACAGACAAAGTTTTAACAGTGGACTCTATAGGAATATTTTTCAAATGCCAACTTTTCTGAACTGCAAAGCTGATTCAAGCCATATTATTGTATGTGAATACTTATTGGATGGTTCCCTTAAAAGTTTATGCTTGCTCATTTGATCTAAAATCAACAATGGCTGCAATTGTAGGAATCAATTTTACATGCAAACCTATATATAGGAAAAATGTCTGAAGCTATTGAATCAATTGAAACCAAACAGCAGGATTCATTGGATGGTCTCAAAGATCATGTTATTTATAACAGTAAAAAATTTAAAGTTACAGGACTTAGTTTGACAATGTGGATATGCCATCTTCTTTGCCTATATAAATCAGGTGAGCGATACAGGCTCTAGAGAGCCTCTTGTTTTGTTACCCACTGTGCATTATGTCTACTACGAGAACCCCTAATATTCTTGCCTCTTGGAAAGGTGTGGTATATGTAAATTATGTTCTACATATGATAATTCTTAATACAGAATGCAAATTAGCACAATTTTACTACAATTGGGTCTCCTTAATCCATGTATGGTAAGTTAACCAAGAACTCTTCATATCATGGCGGTTTTTAAAGACGAGAAAGAAATAACTTTATATACAGATCATTTCTGGATATTTGCCAATGTCTACAGCTTAAGTAACGTAAAAGAAATGTATATCGATTCATATTTGAATTTTGTATACATAGATCAAGTTTGATTTATATTTGCTACATTATGCATAGTGAGACTAAATTCTGCTGTTATTCTGACAAATACTGGTAACAAAACTAAAACTGGATTATTACGGCATTAAAATTCTGCCTAATAAGTCTTATTGTGATTGTTGCCATGTCAAATGTATCTTCTCTGTAAATAACCCATACATGGTAATTGGCTTGAAGGAAAATATACTGAAAACACAGATATGCATGTAGCTTTTTAGTCCATTTGTGCCACCAAAGGATGCAGTGGAATTAAAGTTCCATTTAACAAATATAATCTAGCCTAGGTATGAGACTATCATCCTGAATATAGCTGAAATATACCTCGTTGGATGTTGAGCAACTATTCAATAAATCAATCAACCTGTTAGACTTTGATGACTGATGCTTAATCATATTATCTTAACAGTCTTAGTTATCTTAAAACTAGAGGATCTTTGACAAAGGAAACTGTATATATACTGGTATAGCATAATAAACTAGCTTTTAAGATGCAATTTAGAATCTATTGCAATTTCAAATTCAACAAACATAATGAAGCTTTGATCAAAATGTATTAAATATGGGACATCTAAACCTCTGAAAATCTGATGATACTAGTACTGTGGGACTAGCTATGTCAGATATCTGAAACCTGTAGTCTAAAAACTATCTAAAATTATTATTCAAGACATGACAGTTTAAATTGTGATATTGTTAAAATATTGTTCTAAAGGGTTTGTGTGTGTGCGTGTTGTATTTCAACCACGAACTGCTATTCAACCATTGTAAAAATATTTTTAACAATACAAATGAATTATTATGTAAAATTCTACCCTGCCTCTATTGAAATTTTGCAGAAAGTAATTGAAAGCAATACTCTATTGAATGACAAACCAAATTGTTTTTTTCGGATAAGTTTACAGTTTCTGTGTTGGAGTTCTGTTATTGTGCTTAGAAGACACTGGCATGTATAAGAAATAGTCATAAAGGGAATAGGGAATTGAATATACATGTATTAAATGTTAAATTATAAACGCATCAAAAGATTTAAAGGGTATTTACAAATTATAAAGGGGGCCTCGGTGGCTGAGTGGTCAAGGTAGTTAGTCTAGAAATCTAGTCAAAACACCCCATTGTCGAAATGCCCCCTACCAAAATGCCCCTATTTTCCAAAATGCCCCACCAAAATGTCCCCATTTTCCAAACACCCCAAATTAAAAAATGCAAATTAAAAAGGAAAAACACTGTTAAATTGAACAATTTTATTGACTATAAGAATATAAACTTACAAAGAATGTACAGTTCGACATATTATTATGTGAAAGCATTACCAAATGTGTTAAGAGTCAGTAGGAGAATATACATGTAAAGCATATAATACACAATATATACATTTATGACAAGAGAATATTGGGTGTCATAGATCCACATAAGTCGCAGCACAACGCATTAACAATCAAAGAATGTGATCAGAGCGGTCACATATAGTACACTAAGAATCCATTATTTCAGATATAAAAGTGAAAACGGAATGTCTTATATAAGTTTTCCATCATAATTATTGACTTCAATTGAAATACTTTGATTTAACCTATCAAAAAATGTCTTACAGATATTCCCTACCTCCCAAGCTTTAATAACATTTCTATTGTTTTAAGAATCTACTCTGTTATTGTCTTATTTGTATTCCAGTATGGCTTGAGTAAAACACAAGCTGTTATGCATACATTATTTTATAAATGCATACCAATGCGTTAAACATCATCAAAGCAGTGACCTACCTGATTAAGTAACCTTTTATTTTGTTGATGAGCAATCAGTGTTCTTCATAAGGACACCTGGAACAGTAATATAAACAATGCCACTGAGGTTGAACCGTTACATAACACAAGCATGAATGCTTGTTTAAATTACATTAAGAAGATGTTTCATTCATCTCGGAATCTGATATTTACTATTATAATGTACATTCACATTTATATATGTATATATTTATATTCATTTATTCGAATTTGTCTTAATGGAAAACGTGGGGCGTTTTGGTTGGGGGCGATTTGACAATGGGGCATTTTGACCTGCACCCATTAGTCTACTATTGATCACATGGTCTGTCAACACTGAGATTGCGGATTCGATACTCGCTGCAGGCAGGGTGTACTCGACTCCAATCTGAATAAACAAGGATTGCCAGTTTTCCTATCACAGGTCTGTGGTTTTCTCCGGGTACTTCAGCTTCCTCCCCCAATAAAAACTGGATGCCATGATATAGCTGAAAAATTGCTGAAAGTGGCATTAAACACCATCAAACAAAACAAATTATAAAGTTACTAAAAAAAGGAAGTGAGATAGGTGTCAACATAATGCACAATGTGTGTCCATGTTGTTGTGTCATCATTAATAAACTAAGAAACTTGCCACATTGCTATCAAAAATTCTGGAGAGAACACTGATGTCCATTTGTCCAATCCATGTCCTGATTTTAATTTATTGTTCTCATCATGAATAAAGCTGAAATGCTGCTCGCCTTACACAGGCAACCATTCAGTCAATTAAGCAACTTTTTTGTCACCTTGGCTTAGGATGTAACCCACAAATGAAAAAATGTTGCTAGGCACTGAAAAGCTAACAAAACATCAAAACTACCCAAAGTCGGAATTTGTATTCTACTGTTGGTTAAAGTGTCTGAGTTATGGAATGGAGATTTGTTTGTAAACTTATGATGGAGACATAAATTTAACAGTTGTATTTTACTTAAAATGTTTAATATAGTGTTTTATAGTTACATAAAGTTTCATATCTTCTTGTTTGTCAGCTTAGTCTGAATAAGTAAAATACACATGAAATGATCACAAATAAGACATTTTGTTTGAAATGAAATTAAATGTCACTGGTTACATTCATGGGTAGTATCAGTAACTCATCTTTGCTGGTTTCTAAAATAGCTGCAAGTGTATCTATGAAACAAGTGTCTTTATGTCTGATAAGCTTTGCAGCCCTCCTATCAAGGTACAAAACTGCTTTCACATTTGAACACTTCTTGTCAACAATATCATTAAAAATATCTTTGCTGCAACTTGTCCTTGCCTTGGCTACATATGAATTCAGATCACTGACCCATAAAACTGTTGTGTTATTGTAGGGCTTGAAAAATGTTTGAAGGCATTTGACAATCAATTCAGTTTTAATATGACAAAGCCTTAACATTGATTGTTCCTTCAATATTCTAATGTAAATTTCAATGTGGTTTTGATTTTCGTTCAATTCTGATGTAGATCCATGTTCTAGAAATTTTATATTATTAGTTCCATAACGCTTGTCTGTAATCAGTGATCGCCGACATGTTCCATCAAAGAAGATTTCTTTGACCTGACAATTGTGTTGACATCTTTCATCAACTGAGGATTCGCTACAAGATGCTTTTACATTTTGTTTTCGGAAGGTTTTCTCATCACAATAATCAACATACCATGTCTGTATATCAAACCAACACTTTGGGGATTCTTTATCAATTTTACTTTGGGGAAATCTATAATCATTCTTGCTTTCAAAAATTGGTATAAATTTTGCATATTTTGTTTGACAGTATTCACAAAACTGTCCACAGATCAGTCTAGATGCTACGGGATCAGTCATTATTGTCTCGAACTGTAAAACTGATTTCACATTTTTCCTCAAATCACTCTTTTCATCTTGTCATAGTCAAAGTGAAACCGTTTTTCCTCACGTGCAGTTGTTTATAGGTGGCGCTTCTTGACAACCATTTCGTTCGGAATACTAATAAATATCCTATATTAAACAGAAAATATCTGAAGTATTTCGAACAGGATACATCAACCAAACGTTTAAAGTCATAACGTATGTGTAATAAAGCTTATAGAAAATAAAAAACCAAGAGCTACTTTCAAAATTAACATGGCATGCGAGAACGTCATTCGAAATACGAAATTACTGACAGAAAATGATCAGGTGTTGTTAAAGAAAGGAAAATCTTGCCAAGTGTTTCAGATAAAAAAGAAAAGGTAAAACGTAGGATTGCAAATAAACTACAAATATCATTATTACCTAATGAAAGCGGTCTCCCTATTTACCGACAAGAACCGTCAAGAAGTGAATTACCGACAAGAAGCATTTTTTCACCGACAAAAAAGAAAAACAATATCATTTGATGTAATTTGAAAAGAAGTTTAAAAAAAAAGATATTGAAATTGTTTGTGTTATTTTGTTGTACATGTAGTGTAGTATTTACCCCGACAAGAAAGTTCAATAATAAATTGTAATCATAACTAAGTCATAATAAAGTAAAGTAAATTCTGTAAAAAATATGCTTAAATATTTAATCGTTTCAAACAATAATATGCACTATATAATAATTAATATTAGGGATGATTAATTGAAGGCACGTGTCGGTAATATCATTTATGGTTGATTAATCCTTTGATTGTTTTACAATTAGCAATCACTGCCATAACTGACACACGCCTTGTGATAATTGTTTCTTTTGAAGAACCCATAAATGCTTATTGTAAAACAACAAACTGTAATAAAAGCCAGTTGAAAAAAAAACGAAATTATAACCTTTTGAAGATTTTTTTATGGTGTTGTGAAAAAAGTTGAAGATTTTGTTTGTATTACATTTTTTATTATTTATTTTGTTGTTATTATTAGCGGAATCTGATAAGGAATTACAGAAAACTTAATAAAAATAAAAACAACGTCAACAAAATTACACCGTAAATCACAAAAATCTATTTTTTTTAATTTCTTTTCATAATAATCACAACAAAAAATATTTTTTTCTTTCTTGTCGGTGAAAAATTTTTTCTTGTCGGTAAAAAAAAGCTTCTTGTCGGTTATTATACCTTCTTGTCGGTTCTTGACAGTTCTTGTCGGTAAATAGTGGGACCCAATCATAGGGTCCATATAAGACCATATACGTACACTATCACAATTTAATATTATAAGACACAAAGACACATTGTGTTCATTATTTGTTATTAACAATAAAACAAAGAGAACTGGCTGGACAATTATTGTTAAAAGAGAGTTAATTCTAGACATTAATCATGAATAAAACAACCACACAATTTCAAAATATTGTATGCATAATATTTTATTTGAAGTTTTTAAATGGTAGCCCATGGCTACTAAAAACCATTTGAGGTCAGAAATTTTCTTATTTTTGTTACATGATCATGTTTATGCAACATATTTTTACAAAGGGAAATAACAGAAACGTGAAAGCTGGTCTCAGGAGTGTAGAAATATTGTAAAAAAGGAGAATCTCTTTCTTCCAGTTTTAAGAAGTTTTCTTTTTAGGCCAGACCACACCAATTTAATTTTCTTGTTCATTGGATTTTTGTCATTTTAGAATGGGGTGAGCAAGTGAAAGTAGAAATTTAAATTTAAAAAAAAAATCCCAGGTAAACAGACAAATTTGTAGTGATTGATAACATTAAAAAAAAATCTACTTCTATGTCTATGAATGTATAAATTCAAAAAGTCTGATGTTCACTGTCTTGTTCTTTCTAAGTCTGGCATACTACATGAAGTCATCCACAGCATAAACATAATTTATGTTTTGTAATTTTGGGTTCATCCTTCAAAGTACGTACATGTAATTACACCTTTTAATCAATTCAATATTGTACAGTACGCCCAGAGTGTGTGGTCACTAAAACACTCAAATTAGAGAAATTTCTCTGTGTTACACGGTGTATCACCGAAATTTTCTCGGAGAATCACAGTGTTTCAGAGTGTTGTTATCTATCACCACCTTAAAATTAATTCCCTTGATGTACCGACTTTCGGGTGTAACACGGTGTGACACTGTGTTTTTCGGATTTTCAGGGTGTAGAAAATATATTGTATCAATTGTTTATTGCAAGCAAAGAACCAACTAATGTCTTGCATTTCTCATTACTACATGTACAAAATTAAAATGTGTTCATTCTTCGAACTTCACGATTTTCCTTTTCAACTTTTGTTTTGCGCATGTAGAAATAACTTGTCGGTCTTTATCCATATGTCTATCTATATTTAAAAATTAATTATAAATAATTAGTGTCTTTAGTGGTTTCAACAACGTTAACAATTTGATTTATTGCAATCCTGGAAGTCTGAGGAGAGTGAGCTGTGCTAGTACAAATACTACAATTCACAGTTCAGCTTCTTTCGCTTCACGAATTTATGCAAATCGTGCGCATGCCTGGAAACCCTATTTTTATTTATTTCTGTTTCGGTCAGAATTGTATTTTCAAAAATATTTTACGTGAATAAGAATTTTTTTCAAACAGAACTTACTTTTTTTTTTATTTCGGCAATACTGAAGTTAAATGTAAAGCTTTTATCCCGAATTATACTTTATGCAAAGCACACGGTTTAACAGGTCAGTTGTGTATTTATGTACATGTTACACGTGGCTTTAGCCTAGGGTAGGGAGAAAAATACTTTAAGTGTAAGCCTACTAGTATTGTCAATTTGTTGGACAAACGAAACTAAATTCGCATATTATTTCAATGAAAACATAATGAAACTAGAACGATTAAAACAACAATCATCGTTATACCGGCAACAGTTACTTGGCACAGAAACCAATCGATCTATTTTTATCTCTAATATGGGTCAAATTCGGTGTAAAAAAATTGACATTTTTAATGTGTATACGGATAATGTTTTTTAAATGAAACTTCTATTTTTTTTCATGGTTTTGGTACATTAAAGATGAAAGTGTATATTTGACCTCGATTACTTTCTGCTGACCGCGTGGTTAAACAGTTGTGTATTTATTTTTGTCACATGCACCTTGTCTATACAGAAAACGTTAATTAACATTAGTGTATTGCCGGCAAAAAAACGAATTGATATGATGTATATGAAATAATAAGGACAAAACACATCATCATTGGTATACCGTTTGTTGTTACTTGAACTAAGGACTGTATATATGTCTTTTTCTTTAATTACCGTATATCAAGTTGTTCTTAAAAAAATAAGTTCTAGTGCAAGTTCTGATTTATTTACGAAAATTATTAAAAAAATTTAAAGTTCTAAATTCTTCGTATTGACATGACTTTACCAGTCTATAGCTGTTGGTAATGCAAGAGTGACTAACAACAAATTGAATAAACAATTATTTTTTTGCAATTTGGGGTAGAGATAAGCTGTGGGTGATTTTGAGTGTCTACACTCAAAATTTTCGGTGTAACACCGTGAAACACTGTACACTGTGTAGAGTGTTTGAGTGACCATACACTTTGGGCGTACTGTATATCTTATCAACGATACTGCTAAACTTTCAGAGCATGAGAGACAGAAAGAAGAAAAATTTTTACAAAAGAATTCAAGTCACATCATTTATTGATGGAATTTTAGGGGAATCAAGTTTAAAATGTCATTAAATAATTTATATCCCATTCATTGTATTTGCCCTAATATTACCTTTAGTGAGTTAACTTTCCCTTTTGAAAGAACAGTCAAAGAAAATCCAGAAATATAGAAACGTTGGTAAAATGTCCAAGATTTTAGGGAAAAGTCCAAATCCCATGCAAGCCATTAGAAAACAGAAATTATTATGGACAATGTCTATAAGACAACAAGCGAGTCAAACTGTTATATGCCGACTCACTTTTACTTTTTTTAACTTTCCACAAATACCACTGAAGAACCTTTCAGTCTTTTCATTTTCTTTTTTCATGGTAGACAAGAGATAAAAAAAGTTAGAGCTTCATTATTTTGGCTTGCAACTAAATAATTTCAAAGTGTCAGAAGAATTCAGTGTTTGGTGATCTGACAATCCTGCTCAGGGTTTGCTCTGGGTTCTAAAAAGCTGGCTCCAACAAAATTGCCAACTGGAATTTTCTGTTCCCAATTTCCAAAATCTGGTGCCAAAGTAAAAAAGCTATTTTTTTTCATGCTAATATATACATGTACTACATGTGTATTGGTAAATGTACTGCAATTGCCATTTACAGTCACTGACACACACTCTGATAAGTTTTCTTTGCAAAAATGTTGCATTCTTAATTTCTATTGGACATGATATATATATATATTACAACTAGACATGAGCAGCACAATACTTTTTCTAAATTATTCCTACTGGTGGAGGTTATAAAATAATAATAAATTTCACATGTTATATAGGAGGGAAGTTGAAAAAACAAAAGGGTAGAGGACAGTTAATTCATGCTGCTTTAATGTCTCGCGTTCTGAATTTAATTCAGAACACTAAACGTTTAATTCAAGAAATTCACTACCACAATTTAGTAGTTAACAAATTTTAGTGTCACTTACTTATTTGATATTTTAACTTCCTCGACTACCATAAAACCGTCTCGCACAGACTTAATATATAGTGTCACTCTATGACTTAATTGAAATATTGAATTCCAGTTAAAATAGCAGTAAAGTTAAAATACTCAATTTTATTTTTTATTTCTTTAAATTAAAACATTATTGACCACCAGATTTCTACAAATATATTGTTTAAAATGTTTTTTAATTAAAGTTATTTGTCATACAAATATAGAATAGTCTGCCAAGTGCATTTGTCTATGTAAATTTGTTTATTTCACTGAAAAACAAGGGAAGTAACTGAATTGTTTAATTTATTTTCAGAAATTTGTTTAAAACATTTTGTCCTTAATCAAATTCAAACCCAAAGTTTTTAAAAGATAAAAAGAAAGACACGAAAACTGTTAAAAAACTTTTGTCTTGAACTATTTTGAGATTTCCATTCTTTGCAATTTACATTTTCTCAAGGAAGTAAGATCAGAGAAATTATGTTGGATCATCAATGACAGCACACACTAATGCTTTTGCTGAAGTAACACTTGTTACAGTTTAAAAGGCCATAAAATATCTGTAAATTGTGTACAACTTTAAACCCTTATGTGTGAGAGAGTGATCTAGAAGAACCCTTTTGACTTATTTATGGTCTTATTTCTGGTCATTCCATTCAGTTTGCAATTAAGATATACTGTCCTAAAAAAAATCACTAAAGACAATATTTTGTCGACAATTGAATTTAAAAATTGCAAATGGCAACATTGGCGAAGCCCAGCGCAACCCCTGCCTGCTTCACAACCGATCTGAAAAGATAATTACTGTAAATACAATTAGTCTTTATTTCAAATTTGATTCAAATGTTACTATTAATGTGGTTGGTTATCAAATCCATTATAGTAGTACATGGTTCTTGTGATGTAATTGACACCTCTGCAAATACCCCATAATTCTTTGGTTTTAAATTGGCTGGTTATCAAATTCATTTGGGTTTTAAGAATTCCTGCAAATTAATACATGTACGCTGTGTCAAACTTTTCAACAATTAATAAAATTTTCGAGGGGCGTATTTTGTAGGACTTGGGGACTTGTTAAAATTACATTAATATTTTTGTTTGTAGATGGCTGATGCAATAAAAAGACAGTAACATAATTAAATGCTCACAAAATTATGATTTTAAAGAGTAAAATAAAAAAAACAACTTTGGGGGTGCTGAGCAGTAAAATTTTTATAATATTGTTTTTGCGATTTCAATAAAATATGTATGCGTCTATACGATAATGGTCGGGTCCATCAACAAGAAATATATTTGATGTGGTTATTAAAATAATAATTGAGGCAAGAAAGACCTTAATCAACTTTGTATTACAAAAACCACAAATTTTAATAGGCTATTAACAATGGTGCAGAGTGGATAGTAAAAATATGATCACAAGTGCTACAGAACCATCAGATTAAACAAATGCAAGTTAAATCAAAACATGTTTCAGCACAGTTTTGCAGCTTTATATACATATATTGATATCCATTATACAATCTTTATCTGGGTCGTATATTGTGATGGGGGTGTCTGTCCGTCTTTCTGTCTGTTTCAGTGACACAGTGGCCAAAAAAACAAAATAGATATTTTATCAAAAAGATGTTCCCTGATGTTATATCAAATATTTATATACTTTATGATTTCAATCAAAGTTTAATATTTTGTTGCATATCAAAGAAGCTTAGAAATTCTGTCAAAGGTCAATAAAAAAAGTCACAAAAAAAGAGACAGTAACTCATAAAAATTTAAGCAGGAGTACCATATCATCTTGTTCGTGTTGTTTTTGGTTTTAAAAAATCTTATTTTTTAATATATTTTATTATTATTTTTTAAATATATTTGATAGTTTTTACTTTTGAATTACGACAGAATTACAAGTCTTTCTATTTCTATATATATTAAAACATATTTTTATATATATTAAAACATATTTAAAAAAAATAAATTTCTGTTTTTAACATTGTTTTGAACTCAAATAAACAGACAACAGATGTATGTGTCTGCAACAGTCAGATGGTGTATTATTGATGAACAGACAACAGATCTATGTGTCTGCAACCGTCAGATGGTGTATTATTGATGAACAGACAACAGATCTATGTGTCTGCAACAGTCAGATGGTGTATTAATGATGAACAGACAACAGATCTATGTGTCTGCAACCGTCAGATGGTGTATTATTGATGAACAGACAACAGATCTATGTGTCTGCAACCGTCAGGTTGTGTATTATTGATGAACAGACAACAGATCTATGTGTCTGCAACCGTCAGATGGTGTATTATTGATGAACAGACAACAGATCTATGTGTCTGCAACCGTCAGGTTGTGTATTATTGATGAACAGACAACAGATCTATGTGTCTGCAACCGTCAGATGGTGTATTATTGATGAACAGACAACAGATCTATGTGTCTGCAACCGTCAGGTTGTGTATTATTGATGAACAGACAACAGATCTATGTGTCTGCAACAGTCAGATGGTGTATTATTGATGAACAGACAACAGATCTATGTGTCTGCAACCGTCAGATGGTGTATTATTGATGAACAGACAACAGATCTATGTGTCTGCAACAGTCAGATGGTGTATTATTGATGAACAGACAACAGATGTATGTGTCTGCAACCGTCAGATGGTGTATTATTGATGAACAGACAACAGATCTATGTGTCTGCAACCGTCAGATGGTGTATTATTGATGAACAGACAACAGATCTATGTGTCTGCAACCGTCAGATGGTGTATTATTGATGAACAGACAACAGATCTATGTGTCTGCAACCGTCAGATGGTGTATTATTGATGAACAGACAACAGATCTATGTGTCTGCAACAGTCAGATGGTGTATTATTGATGAACAGACAACAGATATATGTGTCTGCACAGTCAGATGGTGTATTATTGATGAACAGACAACAGATGTACGTGTCTGCAACAGTCAGATGGTGTATTATTGATGAACAGACAACAGATGTATGTGTCTGCAACAGTCAGATGGTGTATTATTGATGAACAGACAACAGATCTATGTGTCTGCAACAGTCAGATGGTGTATTAATGATGATTTTCAACAGTTTTTTTTTATATGGGAAGATACATTTACATATGTACTGACAGTTACATGTATTGTACATGAAGATGCTCAGGGATAGATTATACACATTGTAGGTGAAGTGGAATTGAACAAAGGACATATAAATTTAAAAAAAATGTGTTTTATGTCTTGCAGATTTGTATGGCTGGATAAAGTAAAATTCACGTTAGATGGAGTTATTGGTCATCCATATGGAACAACTTTTAGAGTGGCCAATGGTGAAATGGTGAAAGTTGACAAAAATGAAGGGGATGAAGCATTCCAGTGCAAGTTTTTTTTTTTAAATTTCATTGTCAGTTATACCGTATTTAATGTAGTTATTAATGATGAGCGAAGAAAACTGTGCATTCTTATGTGCGGTAAATACGCAATTTTATCAGAAAAGATTTAGTCTTCAGTAAAATGAATCTCTGTGCATTGATAACAGTGAATCAAATTTAAAAAAAAACTAAATAAGTGACACTTGTATCCCTACACACCCCACACCACCAGAAGTAACAATAAGCATGTGGATCTAGTACAATTTATCTCATATTCCAACTGACCCTAAAATAACTACTGGGTATAGCTTCTATGAATTACATGTAGAATTAAGCTAATATCATAATGTATTATATAATTACTTACTTTTGACAAATCAGAAACAAACTTTGCTTTTGACTAAACTTTGTAACCATAAAGATTTCTGGTGTATTTGTTTACCAGATAATCATGTAACACCTTATTCTTGTAGCAAAAGAGCGTGGTAAAGACAACAGAGGGCTTCAGGACTTGGATTCTAATCAGAAATTGTCAAGAGATGACATAGAACTGATGAAGCAAACAGGAATGGAAGGGGAGGTAAAAATTTTTTTTACTTTCGGCAGACTGAGGCAATATTTTTACTATGACCTTTGAGTTTTACAACATAACAGCAGCTATAAATCACAAAATTGCATACAGCCATGACTTATCAGCTGAATAGTTTAAAAGAAAAAAAATAGATACAATGTACAATTAATAATAAATAAAGCAGAACAACATCAGTAATAAACATGATACAATCTTCCTAGTTTAAACATTTCAGTCTTACATATTTACAATTGATGACAAGGTAATTAGTCAGATTATGGAGAACATTTTAAATTACAGGAAATTATTGGTCAGCTTATTGAAAACAGTATAACCTTTAAAGAAAAGACAGAATTTGCCCAGGAAAAATGGATTAAGAAAAAGAAAAACAAGTACAGTATTCAAAATTATTTAAAAAATTGTTTAAAAAAAAATGCATATACTATGAGTGCAATTACTTCTATTTACATTCTTAAGGCTATTTCATGAAAAAAGTCAATAGTGGGGTAGGAATGAACTTCTTATATTTATGTTGGAACATTCTGATCATCAATGATCTTGCATCTTTTAGATACAGTCACACTTCAGTTACAGGTAATAATTATATCTTGATAAGTGTTTACAGGTAATAGAGATTAATTAACATTGGTTGATGTTCCAAATTAGAATTTTTGAATGAGGGATTATTAAAAAAAAATTTAATGTGTAAAAAATCATTTCAGTTTAATAGAAGTCAATAATAAATTTGGATGTGTTTTACAATGTACCACTTTTTCAGCAAAAGTGAACAAAAATTGCACAGATTGATGATAATTTATTTAAAGCTAATGAAACACATAAATTTCTTGAAATCATCAAACTATGATGGCTCAAATTGTTTTTAATGACTCCTTTGTGTTTGAGTCATCAAAGTTCTAATGTAAGAGCAAGAACAAAATGATTGAACTTGATTTATTTTTTTTTCAGAACTAATATTCTTCAAATACTTGTGTATTCATTCATTGAATAATGTGTTTCAATTTCAGACATGTACCAATTTTTACAGTTTTAAAACCAACAGCTAGATTGTTATGTGAGATGTATAATGGTAAAGCTCCTGCTAAGATATGGTATGTATCGCAGGAAATTTGCATTTCAGTAGGGTATGGCCAAGAAAAATGGGAGATGCCCTACATGTATGTCTGTCTTTCTGTAACAAATCATACTAAAAATTTTTTCTTTAGAGGTAGGGTTTTGATATTTGGCATTTGGGTAGATCATTTCAAGGCAATATGTTGTGCAGTATAATTGGTGACTGTTGAACTTGAATTTTCTCCTTAAGGTCAGATTATTGCTTTCTGAGTGACAAATTCATGTGCTGGCTTTAACTCTTTTATCCTTTGAGGTTGGCCTTTGATATTTGGAATATGGGCAGATCTATTCTTACAATTTTCTAATCACAAGCTTTTTACAATGCAGATCACAAAGAAAGATACCAACTCCTTCTTATTTAGTTTCTTTCTACAATAAACATTTTGTCTATCAAATCCTTGTTATATTTTTACTGATATATTGATATAATGCTTTTACTTAGTCAAGAGTTTGAAATCAGACCATAGTCTAAATAATTTTTTGCAATTGGTTAAGAAACTGTTGTTTATGCATAGGACGCATATAGGACAAACTTTTAACAATTTTTAGATTTGTAAAATTGACAAATTTGAATTAATTATTGTGTATGCATATTTCCCAGTAGCAGTAATTTGGATAAAACATAACATGCATGAAATATTAATTTTGTTACAGTCACATGAGAATAGACACTTTGGCACAGATATTGACCTATGGAAATATACATGCAGGTAACAATGTCGTTGTGGTAGATACTTGTAATGGTTTAGTGGTTGGAGCAATTCTGGAAAGACTTGGAGGTAAGTCAAAGGGGTATTTGTGAATTTAATGTCAATTGAAATGCACTTGTCCTATGTATTATTAAGGTCGGGTGTTTAAATATTTATGATAATTCATGCTTGAGTTAACTTGGGAAAAGGGAGTTGTTTACCAATATGTGCCTAGTGGGACATCAGTGATGCTGAGACATGTTTTCTTGTTATTGAAAATAAAAACATGTAGAATTGACACAAACAAAGTGTGCTTTGATTTAGTTTAAACTCATTAACTTGTGTTTTATCAATGACATCTCTTTTTTTCCAGGTCATGGGAAGGTTATACATATATTTCCAGGTGAATTACATACAAGGTAAATAATCATTAAAATACTGTAGATATTTCTCCAGGCTGAACCCCTTATTGCAGTCTTCTAAGGGTAGAATACTAAAAGTGTGCTTATGGATCATAGTGAATAACATTTTTACTTTAGATGGCACCACATTCCTTTCATAATAATCCCCTTTTTAAGCTTGAAAAAATGAGCATATTGCAGCTCTATTTTTCAACTTTTTCAGCCTATTATTCCAGGTACTTTTTGTTTGCTAACTTGTTCCACCATGTCTTTATTATTTTTTCTGTATTTTTCCAAACTTTGACCTATCTAAAACCCATTAACTGCAATTATGTGTAAAATAATAAAAAATGAACACTTTTAACCTTATTTATTACTGGTATTTATCTTTACAGGGCAGCAGTAGATGCTATGGATTTTCCTCAGAATTATTTGGACAATCTTTACAGCTTTCCAATTAATCAGGTCAACCAGATAGAGAATGTTGATTCCCCGTATGACCAGCAAAGTTTAGGCAGATGTGAAAAAAACAATGAAAGTGAAAATAGAGACGAAATTAAAACAGAACAAGGTGATAGTAAAAGCATTGCAGAGTGTGATACGGAAAGTTCTGATCAGACTGCCGATAATAATGACAATACTGTGTCATCTACAGACACAGGAGGTAAAAAGGAGGGTAAACAAGGGAAGAGAAGACGCAAAGACAAGGTAACATTTTGCCAAATTAAAATTATTCCTTGAGACTACTAGAAGAGACTTTTGGTCCAAAATGACTTATTTAAGGCTAGAATGTTACAAAATGTATATAAAAGAACTTATAAAAATGGAAATCTATTGACTAAATTAAGTTTAGTTTAGTGTGGTTTCAGCCTCTCTAACAAAAACAAGTTTTCCTGCTTTTACTTTTGTATGAATAAAATAATTAATAAAATACCAGAGTAGGTTACACTGTGGTTCATCTCAAGTATAATACAGTACAGTAATTGCAGATAAAAATGCTTTTTTATGTCCCCGTGGCGACATGTCCAGGGGCATTAAGTTTTACTAATGTCTGTCTGTCCATCCGTACATTCTATCCTGCAACTGGCAGTGAGTCATCTACTTTATAAACTACAGCTGCAAGCCTTTTAATATCAGAAGATTGGATTATTTCAATTGTTTGTCAATATTTTTAACACTGTACTGTGTAATCAGAATTTTTCTTTCTTCAATGCTTTTATTGTTCAAGTTTGAGTTTTAGTTTAAAACAAATAAAATGACTTGTTGAAAATTCATGTAAATTCTTGCAACTTAGATATAAATTATAGCAATAACTTTCTATTTCTCTAACAATCTTATACAAGATGTATGAATAAAAAATTTAAATAACATTAAATGTACAGCCATGAAATAAAAAATCTTAACTTTAACCCTTAAGACAGTATAATCATTAGAAAGAGTAAAATTTGTATCACAGCATTTATTATCAGACAGAAGTAAAATTTTGTTCAGCACATTCAGCAATTTTGACATGCTACAGACATATAATTACTGTGTAATTACAGGAAACTAGAGACAACAGTAGACTTCTACGTAATAAACAAATCAGAGAAGCAAAGCAATTACTGATCAAGAAGAATATGGATGGGTATGTATGTTAAACACACACTCTGTTTTTGACACACAGAATTACTAGTATAACTCAATTTAGTTAGTTCCGTTATGTGTTTGAAAAAATTACTTTTCATTCACATAAAGCTATTCACACTTGAAGATTGTTATAATTCTAAAATAAAACTGAAATTCCTGAGAGCCTTTATGGATACCAAGCCTTTAAAATGAGTGAAATGATTATATCCAAACCATTTGTAAACATTCATATCAGTAGAACATACTAAAACTATTTCTCTTGATAAGGTATGTATAGAAACCAACCTCATCATTGATCTTAATTAAAGCTGAAATCTTCACTATACACTGTAATAGAGGTTCGTTTCTGTATTCTCAGGGATAAAACATAACAGTTGCCAATGTGAGTAGATTTTCTGGTAGGTGAGCAAATGCCAGTGTCTAGATCGCCCAGTTGGCGAATGTAACAAATGTAGTACAAACGCTACGACACATTTTGCGTTTACATTTCAAATTTTGTCCCTTAAAAAAATGTGGTTAATAGCAAAATCTTGCGCGTGTAGGATATTTGGTGAAGTGGCATAATTATAATCCAGATCGGGAATAGATACAATAATTTAATTGACATTTCCACCAGAAATGGTCTAGAAATGTTTTTCTGAACATTTTTCAAACGGGGAATAAACGTAACAGTGTAAGCTGGTTCCCCCCTAACTTTAACTTTGTACGTATAACATAGATGACATACTGATTAAATGAGTACAAAGTAAATAAAATACAGAAATCCCCAGAGTAGATATGAATTCGATGCCGGAGATTTTTTTCTTTCCAACAAATCGTGAAAATGGGTGGAAAAATTTTCCTTCATAAAATAGAATTAGTAAATTTGTTATATAAATTTCTAATTTTGAAGAATAAAGGTAGCTAAAAAATGCCAGAAGTTTAGGATTTTTATTCAAATACCTGGTAGATTTGTGGGGTTGGGGAGTGGGGTTAGGTTCCTAAATTCTGAGAGATAATACGGTAAAACTATTGTCCGCTTAATAATTGTTTAATCTTAATTTTGGGAATTTCATGAAACAAAATACATGTGTCCAACAGACTAAAATATCCAATTACTTTAATGTAGTGGTCCAATGTAGGTAGCAACAATATCAAAACAAGACAATAACTTCTGAATTAATGTCCATAAACTATAATCAAAATTGTCTACATGATCATGATTTATAGTCAAAACACACTTGCCCTAAAAAAAGTTGGGCCCCTGGAATTTTTTAGTCTAGGGGCTCAGCTGGCTACTGCAGGAAAAATATTAAGTTCTATCCGTGGTATTCTTAGTGATGAGTAGTGTTCATATTTAGTGTGATTTTCATTCATACCAGATCTCTTTACATCCTTCCAATCAAAGATTGGGGACATTGATTTTTGGTCTGTTCAGTCGATACTTTTTTTTACCAAGATGTCTTCACTTCTTCATGAAACTTGGTACACAGTTACAACATGATTAGATCTACTCACTGGCAAAATTCTGTAGGGTTGCAGCAAATACTTCTTGCTTGAGTCAACTTAATAAGGGGGTTGCTACCAATATGTGCCAAGTGAGATTTCAGTTTCGCTGAAAGACATTTTCTTGTTTACATTTATGTTAATAAAAATTTGAAGTAAATTAATTGCAAGAATGTCTAGTTAAGATGTTTCAAGGAATTAATTTTGACATTTATCATAAGATGTAAAAAAAAATTTAATCTTTCACATTTCCAAAAAAAGATTACTGAAGTTGTGTCCCTCTTTATATTAGAGGATTTCCAAACAGGGCATAAAAGCAACTGTTTACATTGTGAAAGTACCTGCTTTGTGCCTAATAAAAATGATTAATTGTAAATATCAATGAAATAATGACCACAGTGTTAATATACCATGTTATTGACAGGTTGATTGTGGCTTGTAAGTTTCATCCAACACCAATTGTTTTAAAGTTGTTGGATTACATAGCACCATGCAGACCAGTGGTTGTTTACAGTCAATATAAAGAGGTAAGAGATAAAAATAATCATGAACAATTGTCACAGTGTTGATGTTATTACTTTGTTAGCTCGATAATGATTTAGGTATGGTGACCTCTCTGAAACATATCAACTCATATGTGCGTAGTCATGCTGACTTACTTTTTTTTTTGTTTATAGCACTTAAAACATCTAATTATATTGATACTACTTTGAATATACATCTTTTGATTTATACCCCCGCTCTACAGAGTCGGGGATATATAGTGGTCCTTATGTCCTTCCGTCTGTCCATACATTCGTTTGTTCGTCCACATTTAGTTCCCGGATGATAACTCAAAAAGTTTGCATCCGATTTAAATGAAACTTTGGGATATTGTTATATATCAGGTTGGTAACAAGCCTATCAATTTTGGGGGAAATCATCAAATTTCAAGGTTGCAGTCCACCAAAAACGTTTGAAATTTTTACAAAAAAATATGTTTCCGGACAATACTCAAAAAGTTTGCCTTCAATTTGAATGAAACTGTGGGATATTGTTATATATCAGGTTAGTAAGAAGCCTATCGATTCTGGATGAAATCTGTCAAATTTCAAAGTTGCAGTCCACGAAAAGCGTTTGAAATTGTTACAAAAGTGGGATATCAGTGATCACTAGATTGACTTTGTCTAGTTCAAATATGTAAACATATTAACTTTGCATATCACTAAATTAAAATCAGGTGATTAAAGTCATCTTTTTATGCCCCTGCCAGGACAGGATGGGGCATTAAGTTGTACTCATGTCCGTATGTACCTACGTTCATACAAATTTCCGTCAAGCTTTTCTCAGAAACTGTACATGAGAACAATTTGAATTTGGCAGGGTGGTTCAGTATCACAAGTTGTACGTCCTAAGCGACTTTCAGACCCGTCGGACAACTACTTCCTGTTTGGGACTTCATTTAGCAGGGGCGTCTTTGTCCCATGGACACATTCTTCGATTTTTATTTTCCTGTGTTTGTACAGAAGATGGTTTTACATTTGATGTTTAAATTAAATTTCAGCCACTTATGGATTGTTATGCTTTCATGAGAGAAAGGGGAGGTATAGTGAACTATAGACTGACAGAGACTTGGCTGAGGGAGTATCAGGTAACTATAGACTGACAGAGACTTGGCTGAGGGAATATCAGGTAACTATAGACTGACAGAGACTTGGCTGAGGGAATATCAGGTAACTATAGACTGACAGAGACTTGGCTGAGGGAATATCAGGTTACTATAGACTGACAGAGACTTGGCTGAGGGAATATCAGGTAACTATAGACTGACAGAGACTTGGCTGAGGGAATATCAGGTAACTATAGACTGACAGAGACTTGGCTGAGGGAATATCAGGTAACTATAGACTGACAGAGACTTGGCTGAGGGAATATCAGGTAACTATAGACTGACAGAGACTTGGCTGAGGGAATATCAGGTAACTATAGACTGACAGAGACTTGGTTTAGGGAATATCAGGTAACTATAGACTGACAGAGACTTGGCTGAAGGAATATCAGGTAACTATAGACTGACAGAGACTTGGCTGAGGGAATATCAGGTAACTATAGACTGACAGAGACTTGGCTGAGGGAATATCAGGTAACTATAGACTGACAGAGACTTGGCTGAGGGAATATCAGGTAACTATAGACTGACAGAGACTTGGTTTAGGGAATATCAGGTAACTATAGACTGACAGAGATTTGGCTGAGGGAATATCAGGTAACTATAGACTGACAGAGACTTGGCTGAGGGAATATCAGGTAACTATAGACTGACAGAGACTTGGCTGAGGGAATATCAGGTAACTATAGACTGACAGAGACTTGGCTGAGGGAATATCAGGTAACTATAGACTGACAGAGACTTGGCTGAGGGAATATCAGGTAACTATAGACTGACAGAGACTTGGTTTAGAGAATATCAGGTAACTATAGACTGACAGAGACTTGGCTAAGGGAATATCAGGTAACTATAGACTGACAGAGACTTGGTTTAGGGAATATCAGGTAACTATAGACTGACAGAGACTTGGCTGAGGGAATATCAGGTAACTATAGACTGACAGAGACTTGGCTAAGGAATATCAGGTAATTATAGACTGACAGAGACTTGGTTTAGGGAATATCAGGTAACTATAGACTGACAGAGACTTGGCTGAGGGAATATCAGGTAACTATAGACTGACAGAGACTTGGCTAAGGAATATCAGGTAATTATATACTGACAGACTTGGGTAAGGGAATATCAGGTAACTATAGACTGACAGAGACTTGGCTGAGGGAATATCAGGTAACTATAGACTGACAGAGACTTGGCTGAGGGAATATCAGGTAACTATAGACTGACAGAGACTTGGCTGAGGGAATATCAGGTAACTATAGACTGACAGAGACTTGGTTTAGAGAATATCAGGTAACTATAGACTGACAGAGACTTGGCTAAGGGAATATCAGGTAACTATAGACTGACAGAGACTTGGTTTAGGGAATATCAGGTAACTATAGACTGACAGAGACTTGGCTGAGGGAATATCAGGTAACTATAGACTGACAGAGACTTGGCTAAGGAATATCAGGTAATTATATACTGACAGACTTGGGTAAGGGAATATCAGGTAACTATAGACTGACAGAGACTTGGCTGAGGGAATATCAGGTAACTATAGACTGACAGAGACTTGGTTTAGAGAATATCAGGTAACTATAGACTGACAGAGACTTGGCTGAGGGAATATCAGGTTACTATAGACTGACAGAGACTTGGCTGAGGGAATATCAGGTAACTATAGACTGACAGAGACTTGGCTGAGGGAATATCAGGTAACTATAGACTGACAGAGACTTGGCTGAGGGAATATCAGGTAACTATAGACTGACAGAGACTTGGCTGAGGGAATATCAGGTAACTATAGACTGACAGAGATTTGGCTGAGGGAATATCAGGTAACTATAGACTGACAGAGACTTGGCTGAGGGAATATCAGGTAACTATAGACTGACAGAGACTTGGCTGAGGGAATATCAGGTAACTATAGACTGACAGAGACTTGGCTGAGGGAATATCAGGTAACTATAGACTGACAGAGACTTGGCTGAGGGAATATCAGGTAACTATAGACTGACAGAGACTTGGCTGAGGGAATATCAGGTAACTATAGACTGACAGAGACTTGGTTTAGAGAATATCAGGTAATTATATACTGACAGAGACTTGGCTGAGGGAATATCAGGTAACTATAGACTGACAGAGACTTGGCTAAGGAATATCAGGTAATTATATACTGACAGAGACTTGGCTGAGGGAATATCAGGTAACTATAGACTGACAGAGACTTGGCTGAGGGAATATCAGGTAACTATAGACTGACAGAGACTTGGCTAAGGAATATCAGGTAATTATATACTGACAGAGACTTGGCTGAGGGAATATCAGGTAACTATAGACTGACAGAGACTTGGCTAAGGAATATCAGGTAATTATAGACTGACAGAGACTTGGCTGAGGGAATATCAGGTAACTATAGACTGACAGAGACTTGGCTGAGGGAATATCAGGTAACTATAGACTGACAGAGACTTGGTTTAGGGAATATCAGGTAACTATAGACTGACAGAGATTTGGCTGAGGGAATATCAGGTAACTATAGACTGACAGAGACTTGGCTGAGGGAGTATCAGGTAATTATATACTGACAGAGACTTGGCTGAGGGAATATCAGGTAACTATAGACTGACAGAGACTTGGCTGAGGGAATATCAGGTAACTATAGACTGACAGAGACTTGGCTGAGGGAGTATCAGGTAATTATATACTGACAGAGACTTGGCTGAGGGAATATCAGGTAACTATAGACTGACAGAGACTTGGCTGAGGGAATATCAGGTAATTATATACTGACAGAGACTTGGCTGAGGGAATATCAGGTAACTATAGACTGACAGAGACTTGGTTTAGAGAATATCAGGTAACTATAGACTGACAGAGACTTGGCTGAGGGAATATCAGGTAATTATATACTGACAGACTTGGGTAAGGGAATATCAGGTAACTATAGACTGACAGAGACTTGGCTGAGGGAGTATCAGGTAATTATATACTGACAGAGACTTGGGTAAGGGAATAACAGGTAATTGTCAATTTATTAATTTATGACCATAAAAGGCATTTCAGTAGGATAGTCCAAAATAAATGAATAAAGATCTATATAAATGGTGTTGATGGTAATACTTTGTATTAATTATTAATATTCTCAATAACATGTTTCATCAGTTTTTTACCTTCAATCCTACCTCGTTGGTTACCTTGTCTTACTGTTTACTTGCATGTCAACAATGAGATTGTGTATTGAGCCAAGACCTGCTCCACTGCAACCTTTATTGACAAGGATTGCCAGTTATCTTACAGATATCACCAGATACACTAGTTTCCACCTTACCCTTTACAAAAAAATCAAAACAACCAACTTGACACCATGATATAGTTGGAAAATTCCTCACTCGAAGTGGCATAACAAATTTCATTCATACAAACAAACACTTTTTGCCATTGTTTTTCATTTTGCTTTTAACCATTACAACAGCTATATAACAACTTTGATTGGAGTCTTTTTCTTTCTATTTATAGGTTCTACCAATGAGGACACACCCACATATTGGTATGAGTGGAGGGGGAGGTTATCTTTTGACAGCTATAACAATTGTTAAACCTGTGTAAATATTGTATATTTAATAAAAATAAAAATTGCTCAATTATTTTCTTTTGCATTGTTATAAAAGTGGTCATTTAAATGTTTTGCAGTAAAATGTCCACATAGGCTTTCATTTATATTTTAAACAAGTGTGGACACAGAAAAATGTCTTGGCCTGCATTCCAAATCAATATTGAAAAAAATTATGTCATGAGCATCAGGTAAATAGCATAAAATTGTTATCATTTAAAATATACAATGCATGGTTACAATGAGACTGACCTAATCAAAAAACTTCAATGTATTTGCCAGACCATGAAATTGAGGTCAATGTCAGGTGACACCTACCAGACACTTATGTGCTATTTATCAGTTACCTATACACTGTATACTAAATATTGTCATCCTACCATGCATGGTTACAGAGGAACTGCCCTAATCCAAAAACTTGAATGTAGTCGCTGGACCAGGAAATTTAGATCAAGGTCAGGTAACCGACTGGCAAGTACTCATAATAAGCTACCACTGGATCCAATTTAATTGACCTATGGCTAAACTTACAAAGATATAAAGCAAAATGTTGTGTTGATGCTGCCGGATTCCCATATATGTCTCC
The DNA here is from genome assembly GCA_944474755.1 of Limnoperna fortunei. Lineage (NCBI taxonomy): Eukaryota > Metazoa > Mollusca > Bivalvia > Mytilida > Modiolidae > Limnoperna > Limnoperna fortunei. Next base: position 24,438,348 of record OX104113.1, on the reverse strand, counting down.
CCTCTATGGACTTTCGTTGAATGTGAGGCAAACCCAGAAATGAACCAAGACTTCGCAAGAAATATATGTACACTCACATACATGGACTACATGTAAAAAAAATAGTTTCAGAAAAGGATATGTTTTAAGTCAATTATTTCTCTGAAACCAGTTTACCAATTGAAACAAAGCTTATAAGCTATATTCAGTGGATGGTCCTCTTTAAAGGTTATGTTTTTATGTCAACCTGAAATTCAAAAAGGGCACTACTGCAGGACTTGCTGATGGAAGTTTGTTTTTATTCTTATCAGTCGGTGTCTGAGTGGTTAAGGTAGTCATCTACTATTTATCACACGGTCTATCAACACTGAGATTGCATGTTCGAGTCTAACTGCAGACAGGGTGTACTTGACACAAATCTAAATTGCCAGTTTTCCTACCACATGTCAGGGATTTTCTTGGAGTAATCCGGCTTCATCCCCCAATAAAACCTGGATGCCATGATACAGCTGAAAAATTGCTGAAAGTGACATTCAACACCATTCAAACAAAAAAATGAATTGATCAGAAATCCATGACGACTGCCCTTGCCGGAATTCAATTTAACATAGAAACCTATGGGAAAATGTCTATTTAACATGTACATGTATGAAAATAATACAAGCCCAGTGATTGTATTTTGTGTTTATCCTATTCCTGACACACATTGTTTAGAGCAATGTATGTGTTCTATGCTAATTTCACCACATTTTTATTACCTACTTTTTGTTTATAACTTCACAGACAAATCATGTGATCAAGGTTTAGCCAATATTAAAATTTTCTGAAAGCCTTTGTTATTAATGGTATCACTCAAAGTATTTTTTACAGGGTTTAAATAAATCTCAAAATGTACTTTCTCCTTTGAAATTTTTGGCCAGGGGTGTAACTATTTTGAGACACTTGCCTACTTCTACATTGTTTTCTCAAAAAATAAGCATTAAACATCTAGAAAAGGATTTCAATAACACACATACATTTTCTTGGAATCCGATACCAATTTTGAAATTGATCAGTACTAAATAATAAAAACAATGACCACTATCCACTATAATAAAATCGATGTCCACTATCCACTATGGGCTTTTGGTCTTTCAACATCCTATATTCTAGGATCTTCTGCCCCTCCCCCTTCCAAATCAGGTGGCTCTCAGACACCTCACCCTACTTTTGTGCATCCACTTCATTTCAACTATAGCTATGAAGCTGTGGCTATAAAAAATGCAAGATCCAATCCCCTATCAATCTGAATACAAACAGTTTTTGTATATCTATATTCTTTATTATAACCTAAAACAGCCCTTGATAACAATGTAGAACAAATACAAATTAAACATTGCATTGACTTTAATACTTGCATTGATTAACTGCATATAAACTGAAAGCACATTTTGACACTGGAATGACTGATGTTTCACTATTGACAAATTTCTGGAAGTGGTTTACAGTGGAATAAATAAACAAAATAATCAGTTTGCTCTTCATCAATGTAGATTTCAATACTGCACTCATTAGAACAAACCACTTCTTGGGTATTATTCAGTACTTTAATTTACAAACAAATTATTTAAGATGTCGGCAGTATAAAAACGACAGTGATTCCAGTCAAAATAATTTATAGAATTGCAGGCATAACGTAGCATAGTATAAAAATAATTATTCATTTAATCATTTTATGAAAGGCATTTAATAATAAAATAAGTCAGGTATATTTAGTCTGATCAGTTTGTACAAAGTGAAATGCATCAATAAGTCGGCTGTTAAAAAATATCTGTAATCACCAAACGTCTTTGTTTAGAAGTAAAAAAGAGACTGGTCATATAATAAAATACAATTGGGCAAGAAATATAATCTCTGAACATCGAAGGCACTTGTTATATATCACATTTTAAAACTCTAAAAATAGAAATAACAATCAACTAATACACAAAAGTACTAGTGTTAGTTAAATGTTAGCATAGACAAGGATATAGCAGGCTTAGATTACTACAAAAGTACTAGTGTTAGTTAAATGTTAGGATACATAGACAAGGATATAGCAGGCTTAGATTACTACAAAAGTACTAGTGTTAGTTAAATGTTAGCATAGACAAGGATATAGCAGCTTAGATTACTATAGATATATACATTGGCCATTCATTATATCTTATAAGAAAACAAATTTAAAACTGACATTAATTCATGTTAATACATGTAACCATGGTTTAAAATGGCGAAATAAAATTGTTTGCATTATATGCAAACTGCTTGACCAGTGTGGAAAAAATAGTTCATCAGAAGTGAAAGTGCTGTTCTCAGCAGTTGATTGGTTAAAAATAATAACATCATAATTATAACTAAGAAATGAGGTCATAAACAAAACAACTTCCATTTACCGTGTATTCATCAAGCCATGAACGTAAATCTGGGTTGGGAGAATTTGTACTTCATGTTGCAAATTTACTACTTTTTCAAAATTAGAGACTACCGCAGGTCGGGGTTCTCTCCGGGTACTCCGGCTTCCTCCCCCAGTAAAAACTGGACGCCATGAAATAGCTGAAAAATTGCTGAAAGTGGTGTTAAAACACCATTCAAACAAACAAACAAACAAACAAAATTAGAGAAACAGAATCTTACATTAGTACTCTTGGATTATCTGAATTCTCCAATCTGGATAGTTACGTTATGGAAATATAAATCCTCACAAAGGCTCTTACTTAAAATTTCATAATTTACCCATCTCGATTGTTAAAATCCAATAATCCACTTGTACCAATGTAAGATCCTATATTTTCCAGCAGAGACACATGACGGAATATTTTGTAGCAATGTATACAATTGTGTACATATTTTTGCTGTTTGTCATTACACTGATATTGAGAGGTAAATAAATTTGGACATGTTTGTAATCACAAACATTTTAGTTGTATAATTAAATTTTAATGTAATTATAAATATTTGGAGTCAAAAATAAAGCATTTCATAGGTACGTTTCTCCATGGTCATCCACTATGCAACTTAAAATATAAATATGCTCAAAAAATTATTACATAATAAAATAAAAAATTATGCCTCATACATTTAAAAGAGATATAAGATATCAGTATAATGCTACTTAATGGAAATATAATTTAAAAAAACAAACTTTTACTAACATGAAGAAAGTTAAAGTGAATCCTGGCTCCCTACACTGTAGAACAATGAGAGATTTTTATTTTGAACATAAATTAAATGACAGGGTTGCAGCAGAGTGTGGAAATGTGGTTGTTGGTGGTTTAAATTTAAAATTGTAGAACTATTTTAGGACAACAATTACGGAGTCATGGATGATTGACAGCCATAAAAGAGTTGGATTTGTACATATTAAACTGATTCATACAGTAGGGGGAAGGGATTTATATTTATCAGCATTCTTGTTGCTGGAAGGTAATAGTTTCACAATGACACCAATTAAAGGTTTTCCTAAGTACAAGTTATTGATGGTGATTTAAATAAATTTCTTATCATATGTACCTTCACAGGATTTCAGGTTCAAGAAATTGGTTCAAGAACAGTTTCAGAAATCAATGGCATTCAAGTTATTAATGTCTGACTATTTAAAAGTGAACAACAGCCATCTTTTGATTAAATTCAGCAGTCTGGTTTTTTTATCACTCTAATCTATTAAAGTTACTGATCTAACTAGCTAAATATTTTTTATATGGTAAAAATACAGAAAAAAATATTGATGTTAAATAACATAACTATATTAAACAGTTTGAATCACGTTTGGCCAGTTTTACTGTTATTTAATTGCAAAAATATATTAAATAATAGTCAAAACAGCACCAAAATGTTTTACATGGTTATGGAAATAATTGACATGATAAATGACTGTGTATTTGCAAACCAATGTGTGCAAATAAAAAAAAATATCAAACCCACAAAACAATATAACATGAGTATCTTATTTTAATGAAAATAAAATATAAAAATTATATATTTTAACTTACACTGTACTTGTCATGGCTCTCCGTGTACCAGATTGGATAATTTGATTTTTACTATTTACTTACAGTAAGTTTAAGAAAATAAATATAATCAAAGTCTATTAAGAAAATGTGAACTATAATAAATTCCTGCCCAAACATATCATTAACTTAAAAAATTAACTTGCATTGCAAAAAATCAGATTAAACTAGATATTGGTGAGATGGTATCCATTTCTGTGGGCCCGCCGACCTTGAGGTCAAAGTTCAAGGTCAAAGGTCATCAACCATGGTATGCGACACATTTTTCCAAATACCTACAAAAGTGTTTATTGAATAAAGTATTTTTATATAAAGAAACAAAGTTATTGTTTACTAAATATGAGTCAATATCTGGCATGAGCAATAAAAAAAATTACAATATCATAAAATTAGACCTGATAAAATTATATTATAAAAAAATAATAATGAAATAAATATGCACCATTAAAAACATAATAAAAAATTTCAAATTATAACACAAAGAGAAAATATCATAAAAAATCCTATCCATATTTGAGTACAGTTGTCACATATTAAACCTCTATATATTTGTTTGAAATAGGCAAGCATTAGTAGTGGCATCAATGAAATGAACAACAGTGGTAAATGGCATCAGATTGGCATGGGTTAGTAATGGTAATGATTATAATGAAAAAAAAACAGAAGTTGAAAATTGCATCAGATAGGTGTTTTTTCAGCACCATTTGTTCAGACAAAATTAATAATTGTAGAATACACTAGTACTTCTGAGAGCTTATGCTCCCTGATGATACCCCTGCTGTATAACTTGAGCTTATGTTCCCTGATGATACCCCTGCTGTATAACTTGATACACACACACACATAGAATGAAAACAGTATACATTTGTGTATCCCACAATATGGCATAATCCTACAATGCTACTAATAAAATTTTAATATTGTATCATTTTTCATTGCTGAGAAAAATGGGATGGAAAATTACACTACCATGTTCAAAAGGTAAAAACTGACTTAAGTTGGTATATAGGAAGTAGGAGTCAGAGGTATATGAATCCTACATGATGGCATGATAAAACAAAGCTACTGACAAAATTTCAGATTGCTTCATTATTTATTTCTGAGAAAATGGGTACGGGTGGAACAGTATACCCCTATTCCCTATGGGTATAACAATACTTTAAAATTTGTTTACTTGCGACGAATATATAAATTTTCTAGTTAAAATAGACCTATAGAAATGGTATTTTTAGAGATGTTATCACATTACATCTTCAAATGATACCAGATCTTTTGAATTAGTAGAGATCTACATTTAATTAATGGCCAATAAAAAGTTCAACATTTCATGTTAAATGATTCTATATTAGTCAGCAGTAACCAAATAATTTGAAATTAAAACTGAAAAAATATTTCACATAAATTTTACATATAAACACTAACCTAAATTTGATCATAAATGTGTTTGCACTGGTGTGCTTACAGTATGGCTAGTAAATGCTCATCTACAACACTGACAATCTAAAATGTGACATATTTTGATTTAATTTAAATATTAGATTATATTTTCTACCCTGAAATGAACTTTACCAAATACAGATGGGCAACATAAATGCCCTAACAAATGTAAGGTATCTTAACTGAAATGCCCAACAAAAACAAATATAAATCTAGATAAATACAGTATTTTTAAATTAATTAAATACAATTAATTCAATACATTTGAGCAGTACTGGCCTTCTAAATAATTCACTAGATGCAGACTTAAAGTAATGAAATAGTTGCTCACAACTTTTATAAACAACTGCTTATCTTATTCCAGACAATTCAAACAGTTGCTAATCTGTTTCGTCCTATTTCAGCTGCTTAACTAATTAAAGTCGAAAATTAATAAAGGATGACGAAATTTCTTAACATGATGCAAATATTATTCACTGAACATTTGCTGACTGACAGCTGGACAGTTCTTAGCCATATTGAAGTCCACTGAACAGTTGCTCACCATATTGAAGCCCATTAAACAGTTTGTGTTATATTTTAAGCCTTTTAAATAGTTGCTTGCATTATTCAAGCTGCTAACTTTTTAAAAATCAACTTAACAGTTGCCAACCTAATTCATCTCAATCAAATAATTATTAATATTGAAATTATTTTTTTAATTTTTGTTCAATTTTGATTTTAAGATTGCACTCTAACCTAATTTAACAGTTTCAAACTTGATTACATAAAATATTTAAACAGTTACTTGTTTAACTTAAAGCCAATTCTAATAACAGAATTTCTGTTTCTATTCTGCTGGTGAAGACAACTAAAAATATTGAAGACATTATTAAAATTTTAATTTTTTTCACTTCTGAAGTTTCAATTACAGGCAACGTAACGAAGTAGTTAACATTTAGGTGCTTAGCTCAGATATACAACAGCTGAAATATTGAATTAATTTAGTTTAAATTTTGCTACCCTGATTAACAAAACTATTGCTGACAATGACCATAACAGTAAAGTATTGTTATGGTAACCAAGGCACTATTTTTTAGTCTTAGTAACCACATCAGTTAATCGGGGAGGACTGTAATCTTGTAACTGTAGAATGCTGTTGCTTAGTTACTGAAAACTGTTTTTTGAGATCAGAAGATGAGTGGTGCCTGGTATCTTGTGATGACTGTTGCTTTGGTGCTGGAGAAGACTGAAGGCGCTTAGGAGATGGTGTTGACTGCTGTCTGGATATCCATTTTGCTGGCTGTAGAAACTGGCGAAGTGAAGCAATTCCTAAAGCTTGCTTTGAAACTAGTTCTTCGACTGGAAGATTATCTAAGCTTGATGGTGGTTTTCCGAAATCCACCTACAAAGTTGTAATGACTGTAATAGTGCCAAGTGCAGACTTCACATAACATGTATAAGGAAATCTTTTGAAAATATTGGTTTGTTAAAATTGTCCAAGACAATCAGTTTTCAAAGTAGAATTTTCAGAAAAAAAAGAAGTAAATTTTCATTCAAAAAAGCCTACATACCCCATTTATTATGATGAGAAAACCTCATACACTTTCATGTAAGATATTGATGTAATTATTCAAATTTTAACAAGCCTGCAATGGACCAGGATGAAAATTTTCAATGCTTTCCATTCTACGAATGATAGATTTATATATCTAGGATCAGTACTGGAAAACTGCCTCAAACTGGTAAAATGTTTATAAAATTAGATTTTAAAGCAACTTTTGGCTGCGCATATATTTTCTTAGGAAACTATTTTGGTAGTGTGATAATTTTAGTAAAAGCAATACAATTTAGAAACAAGATCACTTTTGATAAATTTCTACAATATTGTGGCCATTGGTCAAATGGATTCAGAAAGCAAGATTTATTAGTAATTAATGACTGTGTAGATGTGACAACTTTAATTTTCTGAAGTAAATATCTGCCAATATTTGTTACACTGCTTTAGATTCATTGTTATTTGTTGTAACTTCTTTTTGAGAACAATTCTAGATTGCTGGAAACAATATTGAAAGAAGGCCACAAAAGGCCATCAACATTTTGTAAGAGGGTCACAAAAGGCCATCAACATTTTGTAAAAATATTCAATTGATTTATGGAACATTGATTTGTAAGAGATGTAAGTCTTTTTCTATTTTTAGTAACATGTAGCATTAGCAGATTCGGCCCATATTGTTTGCAAAAGATCAACAGATTTCAGTAATTAAAAAGCAAAATTGCAATAAAGTCAAACTCATCCTAAAGTCAGTAACATGTCACTACAAACCCTAAATTTCCTCGTCCCAGTCCAAAAATAAAATGTAAATTTCCTTATAATTTTAGAACGTTTTACGAATTTAAAACTTATTGTAAGAACAATCTTCATTCCATATCTGATCTTAACTCTAGAGAATCAAGTGTGGACACAGAAAAACGTCTCGCCTGGATTTCGCATCAGTAACGAAAAAAATTTTTTGTCATAAGCATAACGTAAATAGCATTAGTTATCAGCAGTGGCCTGTATACTAAATATTGTCACCATACCATGCATAAGTACAGAGGAATTGTCCTAATACAAAAACTTTAACGTAGTTGCTGGACCGTGAAATTGAGGTCAAGGTCAAGTGGCACCTAACAGACAGTCATGTACTATTCATCAGCAACCTATATACCAAATATTGTCATCCTACCATTCGTAGTTACAAAGAAACTGTTGTAACCCAAAAACTTTAACGTAGTGGCTAGACCGTGAAATTGAGGTCAAGGTCAGGTGACACCTACCAAACAGTCATGTACTAGTCATCAGCAACCTATATACGAAATATTGTCATCCTACCATGCGTGGTTACAGAGGAACTGTCGTAGCCTAAAAACTTTAATGTAGTTGCTGGACCGTGAAATTGAGATCAAGGTCAGGTGACCACTACCGGACAGTCATGTACTAGTCATCAGCAACCTATATACCAAATATTGTCATCATACCATGCAAGGTTACAGAGGAACTGTCGTAACCCAAAAACTTTAAAGTAGTCGCTGGACCGTGAAATTGAGGTCAAGGTCAGGTGACACCTACCAGACAGTCATGTACTAGTCATCAGCAACCTATATACCAAATATTGTCTTCCTACCATGTGTAGTTACAGAGGAACTTTTGACGCAGGTGAGAAAAAACTAAAACAACTAGCATACAAGTTAATAAGTAAGGTGTTTAAATATCATGTAAACCTAAAACATGTACATGTATGACTTGTTAATATGTAAAGAGATAAAATTGGAATGATTACATGCTATTAAGTCTGTGAGGTTTATTAAGTAGTTAATTCCTCAAGTTAAGGCATTGTCTACTTGTCAGAAAATTATTTAATCAAACTATGAAACTTGTCTTTGTATAATGTTTACCTGTATGACATAAGTAGCCATGGAATATGTCTTTTTATCTCTTTGCACTGGCTCTATTACCCAACCACTTGGATTCATCTAAAATAATGGAAATGAAAAACTTCAAAACAATAAACAACTGGTATATATTTTGTAATAAAACCTGTAAATATATCTTGAAATTAGCAATAAAATTGTAAGTGGATGTAAATTACAGTAAATACAACAAATTTAATCACAATTATATACATGTATTACATTTACATGATATTCAAGTTAAACTACTTTCAATGTCTGTTACAAAATCAGAATAAGAAATTTCATGACTTTTTTTACTAAGTGTAACCAAATGAGATGCAAGACTCTGTAAGCAAGAAAAATGAATAACATAATAAATAAATGGATTGTTTGCTTAAATGGTGTTAAACACCACTTTCGGCAATTTTTCAGCTATATTGCGGCATCCAGTTTTTTGGGAGGAAGGAAGCCAAAGTAACCTAAGAAAACTCAGACTTACAGTAAGAAAACTTGCAATTCATAATAAATGTGTTCAGTTGTACAATATTGCTAATGGAAAGACTTGCCTGAAACCTTAAATACCAACAGGAAGAGGTAATCCAGTATCAACTGACAAAACATTGTAAATCATGAGTTCAGTTGTATATATTTCCAAAGGAAGAACTCACCTTAACTCTCTGGACACCAACAGGGACAGGTAATCCAGTATCTACTGACAAAACATTGTAAATCTGTAGCACATTGTGTTCAGTTGTATATATTTCCAAAGGAAGAACTCACCTTAACTCTCTGGACACCAACAGGGACATGTAATCCAGTATCAACTGACAAAACATTGTAAATCATGAGTTCAGTTGTATATATTTCCAAAGGAAGAACTCACCTTAACTCTCTGGACACCAACAGGGACATGTAATCCAGTATCAACTGACAAAACATTGTAAATCATGAGTTCAGTTGTATATATTTCCAAAGGAAGAACTCACCTGAACTCTCTTGACACCAACAGGGACAGGTAATCCAGTATCTTCTGACAAAACATTGTAAATCATGAGTTCAGTTGTATATATTTCCAAAGGAAGAACTCACCTTAACTCTCTGGACACCAACAGGGACATGTAATCCAGTATCTACTGACAAAACATTGTAAATCATGAGTTCAGTTGTATATATTTCCAAAGGAAGAACTCACCTGAACTCTCTTGACACCAACAGGGACAGGTAATCCAGTATCTTCTGACAAAACATTGTAAATCATGAGTTCAGTTGTATATATTTCCAAAGGAAGAACTCACCTTAACTCTCTGGACACCAACAGGGACATGTAATCCAGTATCAACTGACAAAACATTGTAAATCATGAGTTCAGTTGTATATATTTCCAAAGGAAGAACTCACCTTAACTCTCTGGACACCAACAGGGACAGGTAATCCAGTATCTACTGACAAAACATTGTAAATCTGTAGCACATTGTGTTCAGTTGTATATATTTCCAAAGGAAGAACTCACCTGAACTCTCTTGACACCAACAGGGACAGGTAATCCAGTATCTTCTGACAAAACATTGTAAATCATGAGTTCAGTTGTATATATTTCCAAAGGAAGAACTCACCTGAACTCTCTGGACACCAACAGGGACAGGTAATCCAGTATCTACTGACAAAACATTGTAAATCTGTAGCACATTGTGTTCAGTTGTATATATTTCCAAAGGAAGAACTCACCTTAACTCTCTGGACACCAACAGGGACAGGTAATCCAGTATCAACTGACAAAACATTGTAAATCTGTAGCACATTGTGTTCAGTTGTATATATTTCCAAAGGAAGAACTCACCTTAACTCTCTGGACACCAACAGGGACAGGTAATCCAGTATCAACTGACAAAACATTGTAAATCATGAGTTCAGTTGTATATATTTCCAAAGGAAGAACTCACCTGAACTCTCTTGACACCAACAGGGACAGGTAATCCAGTATCTTCTGACAAAACATTGTAAATCATGAGTTCAGTTGTATATATTTCCAAAGGAAGAACTCACCTTAACTCTCTGGACACCAACAGGGACAGGTAATCCAGTATCTACTGACAAAACCTTGTAAATCATGAGTTCAGTTGTATATATTTCCAAAGGAAGAACTCACCTTAACTCTCTTGACACCAACAGGGACAGGTAAACCAGTATCAACTGACAAAACATTGTAAATCTGTAGCACATTGTGTTCAGTTGTATATATTTCCAAAGGAAGAACTCACCTTAACTCTCTGGACACCAACAGGGACAGGTAATCCAGTATCAACTGACAAAACATTGTAAATCTGTAGCACATTGTGTTCAGTTGTATATATTTCCAAAGGAAGAACTCACCTTAACTCTCTGGACACCAACAGGGACAGGTAATCCAGTATCTACTGACAAAACCTTGTAAATCATGAGTTCAGTTGTATATATTTCCAAAGGAAGAACTCACCTTAACTCTCTTGACACCAACAGGGACAGGTAAACCAGTATCAACTGACAAAACATTGTAAATCTGTAGCACATTGTGTTCAGTTGTATATATTTCCAAAGGAAGAACTCACCTTAACTCTCTGGACACCAACAGGGACAGGTAATCCAGTATCAACTGACAAAACATTGTAAATCTGTAGCACATTGTGTTCAGTTGTATATATTTCCAAAGGAAGAACTCACCTGAACTCTCTTGACAACAACAGGGACAGGTAATCCAGTATCAACTGACAAAACATTGTAAATCTGTAGCACATTGTGTTCAGTTGTATATATTTCCAAAGGAAGAACTCACCTGAACTCTCTTGACAACAACAGGGACATGTAATCCAGTATCTACTGACAAAACCTTGTAAATCATGAGTTCAGTTGTATATATTTCCAAAGGAAGAACTCACCTTAACTCTCTTGACACCAACAGGGACAGGTAATCCAGTATCAACTGACAAAACATTGTAAATCTGTAGCACATTGTGTTCAGTTGTATATATTTCCAAAGGAAGAACTCACCTTAACTCTCTGGACACCAACAGGGACAGGTAATCCAGTATCTACTGACAAAACCTTGTAAATCTGTAGCACATTGTGTTCAGTTGTATATATTTCCAAAGGAAGAACTAACCTTAACTCTCTGGACACCAACAGGGACAGGTAATCCAGTATCTACTGACAAAACCTTGTAAATCATGAGTTCAGTTGTATATATTTCCAAAGGAAGAACTCACCTTAACTCTCTTGACACCAACAGGGACAGGTAATCCAGTATCAACTGACAAAACATTGTAAATCTGTAGCACATTGTGTTCAGTTGTATATATTTCCAAAGGAAGAACACACCTTAACTCTCTGGACACCAACAGGGACAGGTAATCCAGTATCTACTGACAAAACCTTGTAAATCATGAGTTCAGTTGTATATATTTTCAAAGGAAGAACTCACCTTAACTCTCTTGACACCAACAGGGACAGGTAATCCAGTATCAACTGACAAAACATTGTAAATCTGTAGCACATTGTGTTCAGTTGTATATATTTCCAAAGGAAGAACTCACCTGAACTCTCTGGACACCAACAGGGACAGGTAATCCAGTATCTACTGACGAAATGGCTAGCACTAACTTATCTCCATCTTGTCGTTCAGACTGTAAGATGCAGAAATCTTGGCAATATTTCTTAAACATGTTGATCACCTCATGGTAGAAATAAACTGTGTAAAAAAACCATTTGTTAGACAAATAAGCTAATAGTGTATAAAAACATAACTTTTTATTTTTTAGAGGCATTAATGTAAACTCTAGTAATCAAAGTCTTTTTATAAGAAATTCTTGTTACTAACTATCAGAACTTACTCTAGTTATGTGAATACATTGTGTAACAGTTAATTTAACAGAACAACAGAAACAAAACGGATCTGTTTAACTGTATTTTAAAGTGATAACAAATGTTGTCAATTTCTAATAAAACCAGCATTAAGTCATCCAATAAAAGAAATCTTAATTGATTAAAGAGTTTTGATTGATTTCACTTCTTTAATTTGGCCAAAATTGTAAAATCCATTGTTACAAAATATCGCAAATGCTGTATTCATAGAAATATAGTTTTATGCTTTATTTTCTTGTTTTTGTTCTTATCTACTTGTGTACTATTATGTGCTGTAACAAATTAGAAATCTAAACTATCAGTTAAAAACATATTTCTGTTATGAACTTACCTATTTTTATCTTATCTGTCAATTCATTAAGAATATCAACTTTCTGTAACATAAAACAAATTGTCTGACTTTAATTTTGCCTTATTTTTTTTAATCTGTTTTGTCATTATCTAGCTATAAATCACTTGTACTTTAATATTTTTCTCTCACTGTATATGTAAATAGTAGATGAGAAATAAAGGGTATAAAATAAGTTCAATAAATATAACAACATGCCACAACTGATCCAAAATCAAGCTAATCCTGAATGAAGGTAGTAACAAAATACCAAATATTGAGGAAACTGTCAAAAAAGACAATCCATGTACAAATCAAAGTCAGAGAAACTGGCAAACTCCAGAACCAACAACCCAAAATATATTAACTACAGCAATGGTCCTGACTTGGTACAGGCATTTCAAAAGAAACCAGGTTTTATGGCATATAGTAGCAATAATATGTACAAGTCTTGGTTCTTATACATGCTGTAAAGTTAAATGATAATCCAACCAAGGGTAGACGAAACATTGCATAGACAATATATGATCAATAAATATAACAAAGAGCCATAATTCGTTGAAAGTCAAGGTGGTCATGATGTACCATTTTGTGCATCCAGGCTTCGTACTTACCAGTCATGTGAAGTTAAATTAAATACCAAAAGGTAGCAAAGAAATATGGACACAATAACAAAGGGCCACAACTCATTTAAAAATAAAATCAGCCATGACATGCCAACGATATGGAGAAAATGAATGAATAAATATTGAAAACTGACTGACAGACAGAGGGACATTACTCCAATATACCCCCAACCTTGCCAAATATACTTTGTATCTGGAGATATATATATATGCAGACCAATAAAATATTTCTCAATACTAACAGTTATCTCTCATTTTGAGGGGGTGATACAGTATGATAATTAGGAAAAAGCAAAGAAGCAAAGAAAACTGTTATGGAAAGCACCTCTTGACAATTTTTAAACACAGCATGTAACTTATTAACCTTTACTTTAGCTATATAATGTCTACTATTTCAACAACTGATCAATTCAGATTAGTGTAGATATTATTTTAAAATTAAAATCATACAAAAAACCAAATAAGACAATATGAAATTATATTGTACCTTTAGGGTTTCATCATATGTGAATTTGGTCCTGGGATTTTTGACTGTTTCCAATACTGTCTGTGGTGAAGCCTGTATTAATCCCTTACCCATGTAGCTGGATATTAAAATAAACATTTCATAAACATTTGCTAGGTTACAAAGTAGACTTTCTTCCGTCATAAAATATTACATGTACATTGCAAATTTTCTATGTGTAATTAAAAAAGTCCAGTTTTTTTTAAATAACACTAAATATCAAAATTTATTTTAGTTGTTTCTGTGAACATTTACACTTGATCTGATTAGTTTCATAAAATCTAATTAACCAACTGTTGATAAAATTGTGCATTTGGAGAAAATCCCTATACATTTTCCATAGATTAAAGAGAAAGAGATCCTGCTTAGTTGATATCTATTTTTTCTTGAATGAAAAATTTTCAAATTTTAAAATGTCTTGAGGGCATTAAGTGGATAAATATCATAACCAAGGGTGTAGTGTGGTACAATCTATATTTTTACCTTACAACAGAGCTTCCATCTGTGGGTGTTCTCTTGAGGATGACCACATCATTCTCCAGACCATAAAATCTATAAAATTACAATAAATTTTTTTTGTCATCATTGCCATATAACAATATATATGCTGAAAAACAAAATTATGCCCATTCTGTTAGATTAGAAAGAGATGCAATTTCAACCTTAGAAATTTGTATTAATTTCAAAATGTAATGTTTCCCGACCTGAAATTTTGTCTTGCATTATTGTACAGAATATGATGGGGGTAATTTGATTGGGTTTTACTGTACATAAGATACTTACGCCCATCCTCCAGAAGTGGCTGCCTGTTGAGTGGGAGGCTTCTTCAGATCAATGTTTGACACTCTTAAATACTGTAAAAGGATATAAGTTATTACTGCTGTACTTTTAGAACTGATAATGCATGAAAAAAGAACATTTCTTTCTGATTTCTATGTTTCAAACTTTTGGTGCATTATCTTGCTTCACTCATATCAATATATAACCAGAACAGAATACTAAATATCATAAGAAGTGAAGACAAAGGTATCAGGAGACTGTTCAATCACTAAACAAATAAAGCAAAAATGTATTCGAATAAATTTAGTGTACAGCAAACGCAACAAGTGTGGATAGTTTTTGCTCAGTCAATACTTTAAATCCCTTAGTATACTGGCAAATAAAATTTCAATGGCCATAATTTGAACCCGAACAATACTAAAACTTGATCTGTAACTCATCATGGTTGACTCACATACCAAATATTACCTCAATATCTGCAAGCATTTAGTAAAAAAAGTCCAGGAAACTGATATTTTTAAGTTCAAAGTTCAAAGAAGTTCAAAGGCCATAATTAAGTCAAAAATAATTGGACCAAACAATATTCAAACTTGACCTGCAACTCATCATGCTCAATATCTGCAAGCATTTAGAAAAAAGTCCAGAAAACTGATTGTTTTTTATAGAAATTTTGTAAGTCCAAGGGCCATAATTAGGCCAAAAAGCATTGGACCGGAACTATATTGAAACTTGATCTGAAACTCATCATGGTTGACTCACATACCAAATATTAGCTCATGAATGGACTGGTGGACTGACAGACACAGTGCAAACCTATACAGCAAAGCCTGTAGGTGACTTACGACTGTAGGATGTGCCAGCAAAGACCTGCAGATAGATGCTGCAGCCAAATAGATATATGTATACATCAGTACAAGCATGAATTCAAAATGTAGAATTCAACATAAAACTTACCTCAGCTAACAGATCAGCAGCACACTGATTGGCTAGTGTAATAAATCTGATATCAGCTGGAGACGACATTTGTGTCAGTTTATATGGTTTTATTTTTTGATCTACTGATATACTTTGAGATACTAAGTCATCATCATCCTCATCATCATCATCATCACTAGATTTTTCTGTACTATTGCTTTGAGATGTGTGACTGCCATTATTTGTAACAGTACGAGTATTTATTGTATTAGGAATAGAAGATGAATTCTGTGCATGACTGTCATGTACATGATGAACAACATTTGTGAAAGGTGTATTTTCCTCAATAAAATAAGCACCATTATTACAAGGCAAAGTGAAGTCATTTGATATCACAGAGGGTTGAGCATTAATTTTTGGCAAGTTACTTGAATCATTTTGAGTATCAAAATCTACAGAAGATCTGCTTTCGTTAAAGACATCATCATCATTTATTTCAGATTTATTAATATCAGTTTTCTTATCATTAAAATTTCCTTTCTGGTTAATCTTAGACTTTGTTGTGTCGTATCTATGGTGACTGGCAGACATTTTGTCTTGAGGTAAAGTTGACGATCTCTGTTTAACTATGTTCTTTTTTTCATCACTGGTATTTGTATCTGACAGTGACCGTAGTCTTTGGTCTCGGGATCCATGATGTAAAATGTTAGCGGATTTTTCTAAAATCATTGACTTTTCCAGAGGATCCATGCCTGCTAATGTGTTATCGAAGGCAGTTTCACTGTCACTTGATGAATAAACAAAGGAATCTGAGAGATCATTTATCGCTGATGAAAGACCTATGGGTTTCTCCTCCATATTTATAGCTCTAACAGATTTGTCAGATGTTACAAACACTTTGGTTTGTGGAATGTGAAAGTCAAGTAATGGTGTAACCTTCATTTTACGATATAACATGTAGTCTCTCATGGACTGTGCATAGCTTGAAATGGTAACAGCACTATCTTGTAGAGTCACTGGGAATGTAAAATGGCTGACAATTGTTAAACAGCAACTTTCTGGTTCTGAAATATAGCAAACATATAAATCTTTTTTGTCAGAAGTAATGTTTTTTCATATCCTAGCTAAATGATTCATTGCAAGAAAATGTGTCTTGGTGACAATGATGTCCTGCCCTTTATCTAACTTCACTCCACTCAAAAGTAAAATATTTGGAACAGATCTACTGAATTTTGTTAGTGAAGAGATATCATCGTGTTGTAGCTGTGTTTTAAGTTTCACGAAGATTTGAAGCCATCCCCATAAAACTAGAGGCTCCCAGGAGCCTGTATCGCTCACCTGAACCTGAAACCAAACAACCCTTTTTTATATAGAATTTCGTTCCTATAAGGAATTGACCAACACTTCTGCAAAAGTCATTACTTTTGACCTTTTAAGGGAAATAACTCCTATAAGGAGGAGCTTTTGATGCTTAGGAGGGAGGTTCACTTGAAATTTGCTGTACCTGTTATACTTATTTAACTATCAGCCAAAAACTCCCTTAACCCCCCACCCCTTTCTATTTTAAGCCAACGTAGCTATGTAGGTAGTCAGCTGTAATGATTTAAACAATTATGGTAGAGGACATCCTAATGATGATGTGTGCAATGTTTCAAAGCAGTCGTTTCATTGGTCAGAGGAGAAGATTTTTTAAAATCAATTAAAATTCATTAAAAAAAATGTTCTAAGAGAATAATTCCTGAACGGTTAATCAGACAATCTTTACCCTAAAGTAATTTTTGTAGCCCTCATAGAGCAGAACAATTAAGCAAAGCAAACTTTTTCTCCAGTTCTAAAAATTTTTAAGATTTTGTGGCAAAAATAGCAAAAATAATCAATTTCGACAATTAAAGGGCAATAACTCCTACAAGGAGTCATCATACAACTTCGACACAATGGAGTGTTTTGTAGAGCTTTCAATGCTGATGAAGGCTGGTCTCTTCAGTTTCCCTGTATCTGTCATACTTTTCGAACTATAAGCCAAAAACTGTATTTTGACCCACCCCCCCCCCCCCCTCGTTCTATTTTTAGCCATGGCAGCCATGTTGGTTAATCTGTGGCCATGGTTTGTGCAAACTTGGTTGAAGACATTTGATGGATAATGTGTACAAAGTTTCAAAGCAGTACTTTCAGTGGTTTCAGAGGAGAAGATTCTTAAAAATCAATTAAAACCGATTAAAAAAACAGTTCAAGTGGAATAACTCTTAAACGGTTTATCAGACAATCTTGACCCTTAAGACATTTTTGTAGCTCTCATAGAGCAGAACAATTAAACAATGCTAACTTTTTCTCTAGTTCTAATAATTGTCAAGATTTTGAGGCAAAAATGGCAAAAATCATCAATTTCGACAATTAAAGGGCAATAACTCCTACAAGGAGTCGTCATATGACTTTGACCCTTCGGGTCAGGTGAGCTAAAAATGCTTCAATGCAAAAAGTGGATTGACAGACAAATAGAAGAACAGACTGAAAATCTATATAACAAGCAACTTGCTTTGGTGGGACATAAAAATCTGGATAAATTAAAAGAATTGCTAGCAAATGTTATCCTTAAATTTAAAACATGAGCAACCTGAAGTAAAACTGTACTTAGAAATAAAGAAAATTTCAAATTAAGGTAGCTTTATTCTGTTCAACAGTGCCTGGCCATAAGATAATAAGCAACATGGCGATGTTATTGTAAAATAAAATTGTAGCCACCTGTTTGCTGTCCTATGTATTAAATTACAATCCAATTAAGAATAAGACAGTTCTAGTAGACTTATCTTTGGGGGTCACATCAGTGCTTTTACAAGGTCATTTCTTATTTTGTTAAGTTTAGGGCATCTTAATTATGTCATTAAAAGTGGCTCCTGAAGAAAATATATGACAACAGATCAAAACAGTAAGACAGTAGTTAAAGGATGTGCTCACAAGGATTACGTAATAAACAACAAACTACCTGGAAGAAAGCGAATGACATTTGACAGAAGTGATTGGGTTCTTGTGAGATTGGTAAAATAGAGGCTCCCAGGCTTCAACTATATTAAAATTTTTGAAATTAACAGTTTCAGTCTAGTTGTTATAGCTTTTAAATTACTGTGCAAAAACTAAACATTTCTTCAAAAATTTTTGTTAAATACAATAACTCCTATAAGGTGCCATCAGACAATTTCTGAAAATTAAATGGTTTTTAGGCATTGTCCTTTAGGGTACTTTAGAAATTTAGTTTTACTCTACTAATAGGTGTGTTATAGACTAATTTATAATTCAAAAACTGTTCATTTGTCCAAATTCATAATGAAAGGGCAATAACTCCTATAAAGAGTCATCTTGCAATTTTGGACTAAGCAATCATTTGTAGAGCTTTTGCTGATCTATTGCTGATCATTTGTGCAAGTTACAGTTTTAATCTAGCTGCTATAGTTTTCAAGTTACAAGACAAAAATTGAAAATTTCATAACAAAATTGTCATTTAAGGGCAACAACGCCTATAAGGAGTCATCTGACAATTTCAGACTTATATAGTAATTTGTAGGGCTTGTACATGTATTGCTGATCATTTTTGATATTAACAATTTCACTCTAGCTGTTACAGTTTTTAAGTTACAGGACAAAAACGGAAAATATCATAAAAAATTGTCATTTATGGGCAATAACTTATTTAAGGAGTTGTCTGACAATTTCAGACCATTTAAGTGAATTGTAGGGCCTTTATTGCTGATCATTTGTGCAATTTATAGTTTCAATCTAGCTGTTATAGTTGTCAAGTTACAGGACAAAAATGGAAAATTTCATATAAAATTGCCATTTAAGGGCAATAACTCCTATAAGGAGTCATCTGACAATTTCAGACTAATACAGTGAATTGTAGGGCTTGTATTGTTGATCATTTTTCTATTTACAGTTTGACTCTATCTGTTAGTTTTAAAGTTACAGGTCAAAAACAGAAAATTTCATTAAAAATTACCATTTAAGGGCAATAACTCATATAAGGAGTCATCTGACAATTTCAGACCAATCAAGTGAATTGTAGGGCTTTTATTGCTGATCATTTTTGCTATTTACAGTTTCACTCTACCTCGTATAGTTTTCAGGTTATATTGTACACAGCGAGCAGCATGTTTTAAAAATTTTCCATCATGCTGTAACGAAAATTAAGTACTTACACGATGTTTCGTCGCGATAATACATCGCGCCAGGCCTAAATCACAGGTAAACGGAAATTGTTCTTCCGCGGTGGAAAAACGTGAGAGGATTAAAAGTGTGACGAACGGACGTGGAAGGGATTAAAGATCGCGACAGACAGGGAGAAAAAGATTATAAATTTGTCTTTCTTCTCAGTTATTTCTTGTAGCGTATTTCTGGTACATGAGTGTGTACAACAAATTACCTTATCTATAGAAAATTATTCAGTTTGCTACGGAAATATTTCTAAGTATTCTGATAAATTGTCAGGTCGTATCTAACCACAGACATTTTAAGAAATAACAAATAAAATATGTAAAAAAACTGTTTCATCTAATTAAAACAGTGTATTTCCTGTCATAAACCTGTTAAAATTTCCCAAGGCGATCAAGCGTATCGAACAGGTATTACACAGCACGTGTTTTAAATGCGGTCACTTCCAAACATCACACTATAATACGTCTGTGGTAAATTTTAAATAAAGATCTAAATTTATTAATTTTTAACTGAAGATGACAAAATGAACATAAATTCTATTTTCTGGTAAATTTATTTATTGTTCCACCTGTACATTTTTCTTTAAAAAAATATTTCGTTCAAAAGAGTTGAATTGTGAAAGAAAAGCAAGTGTTGCCAATTTTATGCTACATCAAATTATATCTATCTAACCAATGTCGTTCGTGAAACCCATTATCACTTGTGTATTGTAATTAATGCAAATATACGTTTCTTAAAACATAAAATCTACAACTAGGTTGTACACGTGAGGTTGTGTCGCGTGTTAAAAAATCTGTCAGTACTTTAAGATCGTTTTTAGCTCACCTGACCCAAAGGGTCATGTGAGCTATTGTTATCACTTTGCGTCCGTTGTCGTCGTCGGCGTCTGTAAACTTTTTACATTTTAATCTTCTTCTCTGAAACCACTTGGCCAATTGAAACCAAACTTGGCCATAATGTTCATTGGATGGACCTTTACAAAGTTTGTGTTTTTTGTTTTGATTGGTAAACCAATATGGCCGCCACCTCAAGTCTTAGTTTAACATAGGACCCTATGGGAAAAAAGTTTAAAAGGGCTTCTTCTCTGAAACCGTTTAACCAATCAAAACAAAACTTACTAGCAATATTGTTTGGATGGTCCTCTATAAAGTTTGTGTTTTTGATGGGAATTGGAAATTCAAAATGGCCGCCACCGCAGGACTTAGTTTAACATAGAACCCTATGGGAAAATGTTTTAAAAGGCTTCTTCTCTGAAACTGGTTAATCAATGGAAACAAAAACTTACTAGCAATATTGTTTGGATGGTCCTCTATAAAGTTTGTGTTTTTTATGGCAATTGGAAATTCAAAATGGCTGCCACCGCAGGACTTAATTTAACATAGGACCCTATGGGAAAAAGTTTGAAAGGTTTCTTTTCTGAAACCGGTCAACCAATGGAAACAAAACTTACTAGCAATATTGTTTGGATGGTCTTCTATAAAGCTAATGTTTTTTATCCCAATCGGAAATTCAAAATGGCTGCCACAGCAGGACTTAGTTTAACATTCGTCCCTATGAGAAAAAAGTTTAAAAGGGCTTCTTCTCTGAAATCGTTTAACCTATCAAAACAAAACTTACTAGCAATATTGTTTGGATGATCCTTTATAAAGTTTATGTTTTTTATGGCAATTGGAAATTCAAAATGGCCGCTACCGCAGGACTTAGTTTAACATAGGACCCTATGGGAAAAAGTTTTTAAAGGCTTCTTCTCTGAAACCGGTTAATCAATGGAAACAAAAACTTACTAGCAATATTGTTTGGATGGTCCTCTATAAAGTTTATGTTTTTTATGGCAATTGGAAATTCAAAATGGCCACTACCGCAGGACTTAGTTTAACATAGGACCCTATGGGAAAATGTTTTTAAAGGCTTCTTCTCTGAAACTGGTTAATCAATGGAAACAGAAACTTACTAGCAATATTGTTTGGATGGTCCTTTATAAAGTTTATGTTTTTTATGGCAATTGGAAATTCAAAATGGCCGCCACCGCCGCAGGACTTAGTTTAACATAGGACCCTATGGGCAAATAAAAAAAATCTTCTCTATACAACCGGTTAACCAATGAAACAAAGCTTTCTAGTAATATTGTTTGGATGGTCCTATTTAAAGTTTATTGAAAATTACAGGACTTACTTTAACATCAGGGAAATGCCATCTTCATTGCCTATAAAGTCAGGTGAGCGATACAGGCTCTTAAGAGCCTCTGGTTAAATATGTAACCCGTGTACTTATTTAGTAATTAATTGGAAATAACATTACAATTATATTTTATCTATTTAATACAAACTTTATTAATTTTTAAACCGGAAGAATTGTTACCTTATGTTTAAATTCCCCCCTGCCAAAAGTTGTGGCGTGTTGTTTATTTGATCTTATTTCTGTATTAATTGTATACTTTGAATGAACGGTAAATTCTACAACTTTACAAAAACTAAATGTACATGTATTATTTTTAAAATAATACACAAATATTTCTTCGCAAGTATATATCTATATGATCTATTAGGTCGAGCATCGAACGAATAAACGTAATCTAACTTCGGATTATAAAGCAGTAAAATTCGACCCGGCCAGGTGAGCAATGCAGACAGTTAGGTACATATTAGAACGAATAATCGTACCCTGGCTTTTTTGCGAGTTAATCCGACAAATCACAAAACTAACTTCACATTATAACGGCATTAAAATTCGGCCTAGGTACGTAGTTCTTAAATCACGTGTTAAAGCTACAAAAATCATCTTATACATAATCTATCATAAAAGTGAATTCGTATGTAAATTTAGGAATCCTTATATAGTTTATTTATTTGCTCTAAATATGAGCGTACGTTCAACCAATTACCTGTTCAGCCGTAGGCCCAAAAATTTAAATAATTAAACTGTAACTACTAAGGCAGCGGTAATTGTTTCTAAACTGCCATAAATACACAAATTTTGCTATTAATAAATTTCAATACAAAACTCAATCTTCGGTCTAAGATTTAAGAAAAAAGCAAACACAGTAGTTTTTTTTTTTAAATTGATGAACAGGGGACAATTTATTGAACATATATAACCGTTTATGCAGATGAAATATAAATGTAATAAAAAATCGACCCATCGTGTCTCTTCTTTCCTTAGAAGTTTACCTGTATTTTAAAGACATTTTGGTTTACAATTTATTTCAAATACGACGTTTTTGGAATTCAAATCATTTAGTTACAATTCTCAACTAATTCTTGTCTTATAAGAATTACATAGACCGTCGTATTTACTGAATTAATAATACTTTTGTATTTTTTAATTATGTTGCTTAAATCGTTCTGTATGGTTAAATTACAAATCTTTTTCATCATTTTCAATTTTCGCATGTTCAATAATGTTAATTTCCGAATTTGTTACCGGCATTGAACAGTGTATTATCATAAATAGTAAACATCCGCTTATTGCTATACAACTGGAATGAGATACCACAAAATAATCTATTCAATCCTTCGCTCTGATTAATGTCAGTAGAAAAAATATACCACATTAACATCTTTTATTATTATTACTTTCAAGAAATAAAAATATTTTTTGCATTTCACTTGTTTATATTTAACAATCGACAATGGGATGTGTTATATTGAACACGTTCTACATGCAGATGATCATCACAGGTAATATAAAGCTCATGTTGACAGCGGCACATCAAAGGAAAATTTATCTGACTTCTTCTCGATGGATGTCGCGGCGAAATAATTTGGTGTTTCGTCGCGAAACACTGGAGATCGTGTAAATCCATCACATCGTCATGGATAACCGTTACGGCATAGAAGAAAAGGGATTAACTCTAGAATTTTGCCACTACCGTCACGAACACGGAAAATTTAAACTCCATGCGGCTTGCTGTGTAAATACTAAAAATTTTGTCAAAAATCGTCAATAAAGGGCAATAACTCCTAAAAGAAGCCAATACACAACTTGACACTAATAGCAACTATTGTAGACCTTAATTTGCTGATCAATTTGAAGTAGCGGTTTTCTCTTTAACTATTATAATTTTTTAGATAATGATCAAAAACCTGTGTTGACCCCATGTTCTATTTTTAGTAACAGCGGCCATATTTGTCTGTTGATCAACACCCTGGGTATAAACTTAAAACTAGGAACCCTAAGGATGATTGTGGCCAAGTTTGAAAACAAGTGTGGATACAGAAAAACATCTCGCCTGAATTCCGCATCAGTAACGAAAATAAATTTCGTTATAAGCATTACGTAAATAGCATTAATTATGAGCAGCGGCCTGTATACCAAATATTGTCACCATACTATGCATAGTTACAGAGGAACTGTCCTAATACAAAAACTTTAACGTAGTCGCTGAACCGTGAAATTGAGGTCAAGGTCAGGTGACACCTACCAGACAATTATGTACTATTCATCAGCAACCTATATACCAAATATTGTCATCCTACCATGCTAGGTTACAGGGGAACAGCAGTAACCTAAAAACTTTAACGTAGTCACTGGACCGTGAAATTGAGGTCAAGGTCACGTGGCACCTAACAGACAGTCATGTACTATTCATCAGCAACCTATATACCAAATATTGTCATCCTACCATGCATAGTTACAGAGAAACTGCAGTAACACAAAAACTTTAACATAGTCGCTGGACCATGAAATTGAGGTCAAGGTCAGGTGACACCTACCAGACAGTAATGTATTAGTCATCAGCAACCCATATACCAAATATTGTCATCCTACCATGCGTGGTAACAGAGGAACTGCCGTAACCCAAAAACTTTAATGTAGTCACTGGACCGTGAAATTGAGGTCAAGGTCAGGTGACACCTACCAGACAGTCATGTACTAGTCATCAGCAACCTATATACCAAATATTGTCATCCAACCATGCGTGGTAACAGAGAAATTGTCGTAACCCAAAAACTTTAACGTAGTCACTGGACCGTGAAATTGAGGTCAAGGTCAGGTGACACCTACCAGACAGTCATGCAATAGTCATCAGCAACCTATATACCAAATATTGTCATCCTACCATGCGTGGTTACAGAGGAACTGTCGTAACCCAAAAACTTTAACTTAGTCGCTGGACCGTGAAATTGAGGTCAAGGTCAGGTGACACCTACCAGACAGTCATGTACTAGTCATCAGCAACTTATATACCAAAATATTGTCATCCTACCATGCGAGGTTACAGAAGAACTGTCGTAACCCAAAAACTTTAACTTAGTCGCTGGACCGTGAAATTGAGGTCAAGGTCAGGTGACACCTACCAGACAGTCATGTACTAGTCATCAGCAACTTATATACCAAATATTGTCATCCTACCATGCGAGGTTACAGAAGAACTGTCGTAACCCAAAAACTTTAACTTAGTCGCTGGACCCTGAAATTGAGGTCAAGGTCAGGTGACACCTACCAGACAGTCATGTACTAGTCATCAGCAACTTATATACCAAATATTGTCATCCTACCATGCGAGGTTACAGAAGAACTGTCGTAACCCAAAAACTTTAACGTAGTCGCTGGACCGTGAAATTGAGGTCAAGGTCAGGTGACACCTACCAGACAGTCATGTATTAGTCATCAGCAACCCATATACCAAATATTGTCATCCTACCATGCGTGGTAACAGAGGAACTGCCGTAACCCAAGAACTTTAATGTAGTCACTGGACCGTGAAATTGAGGTCAAGGTCAGGTGACACCTACCAGACAGTCATGTACTAGTCATCAGCAACCTATATACCAAATATTGTCATCCAACCATGCGTGGTAACAGAGGAACTGTCGTAACCCAAAAACTTTAACGTAGTCACTGGACCATGAAATTGAGGTCAAGGTCAGGTGACACCTACCAGACAGTCATGTATTAGTCATCAGCAACCCATATACCAAATATTGTCATCCTACCATGCGTGGTAACAGAGGAACTGCTGTAACCCAAAAACTTTAATGTAGTCACTGGACCGTGAAATTGAGGTCAAGGTCAGGTGACACCTACCAGACAGTCATGTACTAGTCATCAGCAACCTATATACCAAATATTGTCATCCTACCATGCGTGGTTACAGAGGAACTGTCGTAATCCAAAAACTTTAACGTAGTCGCTGGACCGTGAAATTGAGGTCAAGGTCAGGTGACACCTACCAGACAGTCATGTACTAGTCATCAGCAACCTATACACCAAATATTGTCATCTTACTATGCGTAGTTACAGAGGAACTGCCGTAACCCAAAAACTTTAACTTAGTCGCTGGACCGTGAAATTGAGGTCAAGGTCAGGTGACAGGTGACTGACTGGCAAGCACCCATCATAAGCTACCTCTGTACCAAATTTGATGGACCTAGGGCTTGGGCTTACAAATATATGAAGCAAGATGTCAAGTGTTTACGCTGCCGCCGCCGCCGGATTCCCATACATATGTCTCGCCTCCAGCGACTTTCGTCGCAGGCGAGACAAAAATTGGCCCAGTGGTTTCAGAGAAGATTTTTGAAAAAGTTTACGACGGACAGCAGACGACAGATGACGGACGCCAAGTGATAGCAAAAGCTCACCTGGACCGAATGTGAGCTAAAAAGAATTTAGATAAAAGACATAAGGAGACTAACAACCAGACTTAATGAATTTATTGAACAGCTGTGTCTTTGAGAACTGTAAGGACGAGCTTGAAACAGCAGGGTTACCATCGTTGCACAGTTGCCAAGAAAATAATGATATCAATGGAAAATCATATGCGAGGAGAAAACAGGTGCAAAGGGAAATCAATTGGACTGTTTAGAACACAAAATAATGTAATGATCTTATTAGTATTGTAAAAGAAATTTGGGCATCCATCATTAAAAATGAGATAAACCTTTTTATGACTCTATTCCAAGGCATGTACAAGCTGTAATCAAAGGGATATATATCCAGGGGTAATCACACTCTATAAAAGTAGGGAGAAGTGACTTCTCCCTGGCAGCCAAACAGGGAGAAGTCAGGCCCCGATAGGGAGACTCAGGAGACACTAGAGAGAAGTCAGAGGGACCGTACAAATAATTAATTTCGCAGTAGTTGCATACATTTTTCATTTTTTACATCAATTTCCAGGATTATTTCTCTTGTGTTTTAAATAAAACCATAACACACTTAGATTCAGTTTTTTTCTTTCTTTTTCATTATTATTCATGGTATGCAATATCAAACAGCACATAACCTTTATCATTAATCAATGAAAAAGACACCAGATATAGGGACTATTTTTCTATCTAATTTAGTACTTGTAGCTGTACTAGGTATTCACAAATAAAAATAGATCAACAAAAATATTTGTATACATGTATGTGTAGACATAAACTTCATTCATGAGTTCTTGTATCATAATATTCGTAACAGTTTGTTATGAACATGCCATGTTTATTTGATCAAATTTCCAAAGAAGATAGATAGAATAACATTACATTAAACCCAGAAATATTTCTTCTGTTCAGCACACTTCCACTTAGACAAAGTTGTGCTGATCCAAATTGCTTCATGGGACACCACAGAACTTATCATGATGTCAATAATTACTAAACATCTTTATTCTTTCAAGTGGAGCTCATATACTTATCAAAGACAATTGTTAGAGTACAATACTCTTTGAAAGAACTGAAGTTTGAAAGTTTAAAAGTGTTTGTTTGTTTATAAAAAAAATTAGGGTTTTTCATTATAGGCCGTTGTACATTACTTTTCTTCGTTGTTCACTTCCGGTAATTAGTCATATCCGGTAAATAAACAAATGGCACGTAATACATTTAAAGACGTAAATCGTTTGAAAACATGTTAATTACGCATATTGTTTGCCATTTTTTTATTGGAATTGCACATCTACTTATAAATTGGTAGTCTGGGTGAAGTATTTGGACCAGATTTACAAGTATCTTATGTGAACCATCAGGCGACTTAAGGGAAATGACAGGGCGACTTTGACTTCACTTTTGAGGCGCCTTAGGGCGACTTCAGGTCCTAGTAGGGCGACTTTGTCGCCCACTTCGCCCAGTGTGGTGAGCCCTGTATATCTATATGTTCAATGGTTTTTTTCTATTTGAGATATATTTGGTTATCAATAACATCATGTAACTTGGGCAGCCATTTTATTTTGCATATAGTATAATGGCCGGACACTGTAGGTTAGGATAAACCAATGTAACTATAATAAACAATGCTAGTAGACAAAAAAAATTAGGGATAGTAAACCCTAAAATATGACTACGTGATTTAACCTTCAACAGGCTGAAGTATGTAAAACATCAGTCCTGTGTCACCTGATTCCAACATCCAGAAACATCCATTGTTTTCTCTCTTCCAGTATCTGTAATAATACATGTCAGAACAAAGTAAAAAAAAAATTGCAAAATGAAATACAAATTCTCCCAACTCCAATACATGTATATGGATATGACTTAAATATGTGGTAAATGGAATTTGTTTTGTTTATGACATCATTATTTCTGTATGAAGTTCTTATTTTAAACCAATCAACAAATGAGAACCATATTTTCACTGTTGACGAGAACTATTTTTTCCACTCTGGTCAAGCAGTTTGAATATAATGCAACATATTATTTGATATCCTGTACTTTGGCAAAACAAACTTGATGCATATATTTTTTCCTCCCTTTCCTAGAACAAAATAAATCAGATGAAATAAGATTAACAAGGAAACAGACTCAAACAAATATAAACCAGAATATCTTAACAAACCTCTCAATATTCCTTTGTTCAACCACAACTTTATATGTACTTTGCCTCTGATTGGCTGTAATTAAGTGAATGAAATCATGTGAAACACTTCCATACTGCTTATCAGGACCATTGGCTGACTGTGTCGTTGATTCTACCCCAGGGCGCCATTCAACAAAACGAGTAACATCCTTCAGTGTCTTTGTAACAACCTAAAACAAACAGATTAAATGAACATGTTTTAATTGCAAAAACTGACTGTAGTCATCTATTCTTTTATGCTAACATATTTCTGTGCTTGCAATGTTTATATTTTATGGAAATAAGTAAACCTTAGAACTTGTATATTTCTGGATAACTACATCTGTACTAGTACATCTGCCATAATTCAATTGGGAGGTTATAAAGTGTGATTCCTAGTTTTCAGCATTTATTGTTTGTATATATTATTGGGGTTTAATGCCACTTTTAGCAATTTTTCAGATATATTGTGAAGGAAGGGAAGTTAGAGGACTCATAGAAAACCCACTGACCTTCGGTAGGAAAATGGGAGTCTTTGTTAATTAAGATTGGAGCACACCCTGCCTCCAGTGAGACTTGAATTCGCAACTTTAGTGTTGACAGGAATGTGATAAATAGTAGATGACTAACTAAATAAACCACTATGCCATGTGGGCCACTTGTATATTTGTACATGTATATGGTACTATGTTCTCAGTTCTTAGTTAAGATTGAGATGTTACAAGTCCGTGTCCTGATTTTCTGCATTTGGATGGATGTACTATGGTCTTAGTTCTAAGTAATAGAGATGTTACAAGTCCGTGTCTTGATTTTCTGCATTTGGATGGATGCATATTGTGTTTGATAAAACTGTACTGTAGTCAAGGTAACAAAGCCTTTTCTTGATTTTCTAACATTTCAAAGGACATATATGTAAATCTTACAATTTAAGAGAATCACATACACACATTATAATATAACTATAAGGTAATTTGTGTGAAGCTTCTGATTACATTCCTGATATATGTTAATTGTCACCATGACTACTTGTAATGTTAATTCTCCATTTACATGTATATCATTTACATGAAGCATGCTCCAACAAAATGGTTTCTTAAAATTATAGTCAACATAATATCAGTTGTCAATTGACAACAGTAGTTAAAAAAATTTAGAACAGTAAAATATTAGAAAACTGATTCAATCAAATCTGTAATTCTTATCATCAACAGTAGCTTGACACTTAACTGTAGATATTCACAAGTAACTAGTCTAAAGTTACATAAAAAAACAATAAATGATTATTTACTATCCAATAGCTTTTTGTTTGTTTGTTGGAATATTGTTTAATGCCAATTTCAGCAATTTTTGAGCTATATCATGGGGTCCAGATTTTACTGGGAAAGAAAGCTACCCAGAGAAAACCCCTGAACTTCAGTAGGAACTATCCAATAGCCACTAAAGAAAGAAATTTGTTAAATTCCAGAGAAAAGAGGTAACCTTATACACAAGTTTGTATATAGTGATGAAAATAAAAACCAGTGATTTCTTCAAATGTTTCCAGTATTATTTGATTTATAGCACTGTTCTTGTTATAGTCTTGTAGCAAAATACCTCCTTGACAGATTGAATCTAAATTTATTCCCAAATTTAATATGAACTATGTCTAAACCCCAAGTTTTTGTAAACGATAACTACTGTCATTGCTTTTAAAGATGTATAGTTCTTGTTAGCCAACTGTCACCGTTGTTTCTGTATAGATGCATACCATATTTGAACACATGACCAGCTTTGATGGGAAAATGTCTCACTCCAGTTAAATACCAGAATCTTTCACATGATGTAGTTTTCACAAAATATGCATTACCACATATATAATATGACAGGCACATTTTCATAAGGTCAGACTATTTTAAATTGTCTGACCCAATGTATGACTCAAATCTGTTAAAAGTCTCTATAAAAACTGCATTAAAATATACCAATCGTTTAATCAGATACATTGTTGTATATGCCAGACCATATGTCGTACAGAGATTTCCTGGTTAACTCTAGGTAAATAATGTCTCATTCATTAGTTTCATCTGTTGGGACTTAGTGTTTAAATCCATTAGCTAGTTTATGTGAGAAGTTGTGAATTTGAAAAATAATACCCTGTAGGATCCAGTATTTAAATAAAAAACATTAAATTATATAAATTGTATATTGCCACTGCAGGTCAATACAAGTAACAGGAATATTTAAATTATTAAGTTATTGATGTTGACATCTTGACATAAGTTTGTGTCTATAACAGGCAACCACTGTATAATATCCCCGACGTGGATGATGACCAGTATCTGCTGCATATAAAACTTTCTCATAAAAAAAAACCAAGAGATTGGTGTAAATGGAACAAACACATGACCAAAAAACATTTCGCAATAACCATGAAATTATATATTCACTGTATATATGCCGTAATGTACATTGTATATACACAGTATATATGCCGTAATGTACATTGTATATAGACTGTATATATGCCATAATGTACATTGTATATACACTGTATATATGTCATTGTATAGAGTACATTTCAATTATCTAAATATGTTACATGTATATGACTTAACTATAAGTTTAAAAGTGAATCAATATATCTGTTGAAACTTACCTGAAAAATATTATATACTGAACGAAAAAAGAAATGCATAATTGGAAATGTGATAGAGATGGCATTACTCTAAAGTTTAAATATAATGCAGCTCTGAGGTTGCAGAAATTCCATTTTGTTGATGTTGAATACATAAATTCAAACATCATTTTATGGAGCCCATATTGACATTTTTTAAATTACCTTCTAACTCTACTAATAATGCATCTACAAATTTACTGTAAATTCGAAAATTGTTGCGTGCATTTATTATTGCGATTCTGGGACCCTCTGAAAAAATGCGAGTTCATATTTTTGCGATCGGCTGAGGTTGCAAAAGATATAATGACAATTATTACTAAGCAATTGTCAGTTTGTCGTTAAATTTTTATCGTCTGTAAATAATCGCTCAACACCAAACGTAATACACATTTCATTTTCTAACATGATTTACCTCTTTTTAAGATCAGAAACACTTGTCATGTGTCTTTAAAATAATGATATGATTTGTGATGAATTGTGTGTATATTGAGGCTCAGGGGGTGCTAAAACGTTTACGTCAAAGAAACTTCAAATTCGTTGTGTAAAATTAATTATCGTATTCAATTTAAATGGCTATGGTAGAGCTTTACAGATTGTTTATGTATGCATTGAGTAATTTTGTCTATGGATAAGCCAATGTAGAATTGCGATGTTTAATTATTGTGATCACAGAACGATCACATTATTCGCAATAATAAAAACATCGCAAAAATTTCTGAATTTACAGTATTGGCTTTAAATTGGTTTGTTTGTTTGTTTGATGGTGTTTAATGCCACTTACAGCTATTTTTTAGCTATATAATGGCATCAAAAATGTGAATACAAAATTGAGCACTTGAAAATGTGACATTTCCTTGGATATGAGAAGATGATTAAGAAATAGAAAATTGCAAGCTATATAGCATTATGCCAATTAGAACATGAACAGATCTTTGTCAATATTTTAGACAAGTGTGCTAGCAAGGTATAAAATGAAGACAAATGTAAGATCTATCAAACCATGTAAGAGCCAAAATGCAATAATCTATTTTGATTTATGTCTAACAGTCTAACAGATGTTTTAAAATTTTGAAGTGGCTTTAAGAGAATGTTTTCAATTGCCATATTGGATTTTGAAACTAAATAAGATATAAACCAAAACAGCATGTAAGAGCAAATAAAACTGACATAAAAATCTATGTAAATCAATTTATTGAGTATTCTTTCCTATTAAATCATAAAAAAATTAATCAATCTTAAAAAAAACTTAGTTGTTCCAGTTTGAACTTTTTCAGTTGAACTTGTGACTTAGGAATACTTACTGTAAAGTCACAGCAGGCTCTATGCTTGTTAGAAACCTAAGGTGTTCTCAAAGCGTATGAAGGATGTGATATTAGAATTACCTATAAATTTCTTTTATTCTGGTAAATAATTGTATTGCAACCATTTGGAAAACTACTTTTCATGTTTATGGAAAATTTATGTAAATATAACAATAAAAGTCCATTATTTATCTGTTTTAACTTTTTTGACACAGAATAAATTCGAATTGAGGTGTCACTAGGAAATTGTTTTTTGTTGTTGCTTCTTTTCTGTTTTGTTTGTTTATTTGGATATGGGATTGCAAAAATCATTCCTTCCATTGACATATCACATACCTGAACTGATGCATGAAGTTTAACATAACAGCCAATCACATCTATTCGGTTCCCACTGTTGTCAACAATTAGGTTCCGCTTCCATACTCTAGTGTCATTACAGACACTATATATCTTCCAGCCATAGGCTGAACTTATAGGGAATGGCT
This sequence comes from Limnoperna fortunei, assembly GCA_944474755.1. Taxonomy (NCBI): domain Eukaryota; kingdom Metazoa; phylum Mollusca; class Bivalvia; order Mytilida; family Modiolidae; genus Limnoperna; species Limnoperna fortunei. The sequence goes on along the minus strand of OX104113.1, from coordinate 24,405,046 downwards.
GAAATTAAACAACATTAAGTGTTCATACTAAATGGTCTTTAGATAGCCCTTGGCTCTTGATAGTAATGAAATACAGATCTTTCCCAGTAAGGATGCTAAGTTAATTAATTTTGTCATAATCCATTCCATGTTTCAGAAAAGGCTCAATAGTTTATTGTTCTTCAAACAGACATAAAAATTGTCTATGTATCTAACTTGCATTATTACTTCTCACATCATATTGCTGTGTTAACAGATTTACCTTTGTGCTTCTAACAGATTTAAGGAAGGTTAATGCATCTATGGGTGTTTGAGTATTCTGAAAATAAAAACAAACTGTTGAAAACATCAAGAATATTGACCATTGATGAGAAATAACAGTATTAAACCAAGTAACTGTGAGCTACAGCTCCTTGATGATATCTCTTATTTAGAGAGGTTTGAAAAAAAAATCCACAATATGGCATGATCATACGAAGCTATAATGCACTGACATTCATTTCAGAGTTGTATCACTATTGAAAAATATTGGAAGAACATTGTTAAAGATGGAAAAATGGTTATGGACAGATACACACACTGATGTACACACACATACAGAGAGAGAGAAAACCGTATACTCCTACCACCTATGGGGCGTGATAGCATTATTAACATTAAAACCGATGTTTATTTACATTTCATGTATTGAAGTTGTACATGCCTCAGTGGTAAGAAAATGTTTTATTTCAGAAAAATGTTAATGGTGATGTACAGATTTGCTCAGGTAGGGGAGACCAATTGTCGATCTATGATCACAATTAAGCTGTGAAAATTATAAATTGTATCTATGATCACAATTCAGCTGTGAAAATTATTAATTGTAAGGTCAAGTCCTCATATTATAAAGGAGAAAATATTTATTTTGGCAATTAATGTTTAATGTCCAGCAATCAATATTTCAGCTTCATTCAGGATGTGAACAATTTTATAAATTGACAGCTTAAAAAAACCCAAACAACCCTGTTTAAATATAGTAAAGTTGTAATCTCACACAATAGTATGAGGGTATATACACAAAAAGAAAAGGGGATTAAAATGATAAAATATGACATAACAGCATAATTATGTTGATAAATTTAAATTTTATTATACAAATTAATTGCCTTAAAGAAGTGTAAAATTTTGTCACCAGTGACAGTTGTAAACAAATAAAAATAAGAATCCACAGTATAAAAACATTCCTAAATGTGGGCAACACAGTCCATAAAGATGTGCTTGTTTGTTTCTGAACTAACAGAATAAGAAAATGGTAAGGGGTCACTTACTATTCTTTTCCATATTCTAGAAATTATAGTGTCTATACAATCTGTTGAATTATCTCCTTTTATCAAAATGATACTTTGATAATTTTGTGATGGTGCATATAACAAATTATTTAGTTAATTATGTGCATAATGTTTTAATTTGGCAAATTATTGATTTTATTCATTTATAATTAAAACTTTACATGCAATTTTTTTAATGAAATATACAATTAAATGATATTAGAAGGAAATCTTAATTGTTGAAGACCCAGTCGTTTCGTGTCTTGTCATATGGGCACCACCTACCAATAACAAGTTCAGAAACTCTGGTTTACAGTTAAGACTGCAGTGGCTTTATACGAGTGATTACACAAATGTGTCACAAACTACCTTTCAATAAACAATTAATTGACACTTATCTGGGCATCATTCAATAGCCAATTATTTTTAATTAGATAATGAGATAATATAGTCACATATTATTTAATTATTAAATTATGTCTAATTCTTATACACCTATTTAACTTGTTTTTCCATTTGTTTATTTAGCAATAAACATGGATGTGTACTTATTGCTAAAAGTCAAATGTTCGTGAATTTAAAAGAAAGTGACATTATACTAGCCATTATGCAAATATTGTTTGATAAATTTTAAGTCTGAATTCAAAACATATTTAATAATATGCATCTTTAAATACAGATCTGATTATGTATTACTAACATTTAAATGAAGGAAGATAGAAAAATTCCCTCTTTCAACACTCAAATTTCAAAATAATGTTCTAAAACATAATTTATTTTAAAAAAGGAAATAATGTGAAAAATTTAAATTCCTTACTGAAAAATACAATAAAAAGAACAACTTGCAATGTTATAATGATTTCTGTCTGCCACACACGGTGAACGCAAGTATATTGGAGTTAACTATAAACCTGCCAAAGTAGTAACAGGTAAATACATCACTAAACCTGAATTAACAATTAAAGCAGATGAGAGCTGTTAAAATTCAGAATAATTTCAATAGTTTTCATTGCTGGGGCTAAATATTAAGCTGTATATATAAGGGGAACTTTTTTATTCAGTTATTCTCTGTCCGACATTAAGTTGTCGGTGTAGGACGTAAAAAACTCCCCAAGTCAAGTCATTAAGTTATTCTTTACAACATAGCTCATTGCTGTGTACCCTTATGAACAACTACAGCAAAAATGAATGCAAAGATATATAATTTTATCAATCTCCTAACGATGAAAATGAATCAAAAGCAGTACATATGAAGGTACTCTGCTTTTGCAGTGAACAGCCGAACAGTTGCATGTTCCGAGCATTTCCTTAGTCAGTTTAACAATATTTGAAAAATAAATGAGCTAAGAATTAAAAAAAAAATTTTGCATAGCACACTTTTCAGAGTCAGACAGAGATATCTGGTACTACAAGTACAAAGGCTTTCCCACAACTTACCAACTGGATGTATTTTTCCATTTTGTGAACCCTGAACAACTTTCCCTACTATGTTGGAACAGACAACACCTCAGAGGGTATACCGTCTGAGTTTCTGAACAAGTGAGGTCTTACATGGTCATTTTTACTGATAGAAATATTTTTCTGACAATGGTTAGACTAAGAAAAGATGCCCAAGAAAAAAATGTAGCAGGAGGAAATATTTGTAAATACTTAGATACTGTTCCTGGAAGATCGTTTGAAGTTCTATGTGCTGGAATGCTAACATTTTGAAAGATCAAAGAATATTGTAAGCTCTCATTAGTAAGGATTAAGGGTCCCTAATACAGGGTAATTAATTAACTGTAAAGGTAAAATTGTGTAATATTGTACTGTGGTGATGAATTATATCCAGTGATAGTATTTGTATATAGTTGCATTGTGAATTTAAAAATTATCATATGCTTAAGCAGGGGAAAATGAAATAGACATATACTAGTATTATATCAAAATCTTATCGAGTTCTGGTACTGCTAATACTGTGCTCCGAATTACTTTCAAGTCATTAAGAAATTTTCATATCACTCATGCATGGTTTGTTTCTTTTTGTTTGTAAGTTTTCATTGACTCAAAATATTCCAAAGTATTAATTGTCTACCTCCGATGCATATTATCATGTATGTGGTCTGCTTTAATATCGTTAGACGTCATATTTGTAAACAATTACAGTAAATTCCGATCATTTACGGAAAGGTGTGTAATAACTTTCGGAAGCAGTTAATAACATTTTGATATCAGCCCGCTTTGTCAATCTTGTAAAATATCAAATTTGTGCCTATTTATTCCTTTTATCATACAGTAAAAAATGTATGTTATTTACAATAAGTATATGATAAATTCATTTATAGCAAAATATAACAAAGGAGTAATAATAAGGAACACTGCATTTCACATTAAAATTAGAAACATAGTATAAATAATTCATCCCAGGTGATTGATGTTTTTAATACTTAAGTAATTGTTAAAAACATCATGCAACTGGGATGAGTTATTTGACTTTTGTATTACTAGTATGTATTTATTTACTTATTTATTTTAAATAAATGTAATTTTAAATTCCTGAAATAAATTCAACCTTTTCTGTAAAAAAGTTATTTAACCCAAATTGTTTTTTCTGTTGCAATAACTGCACATTTGTATGATAACCATTTCATTTTCAAGAAAATAGAGTATCAGGGTTCACCACAGGCTATTCAAGGGGGGTGCTCCTCCACTCTTGAATTTGTTTCCTCCACCCTTGAATTTTGAGCTCCATAATAAAGTTTGACTTTATTCCTAAAACAATGAAGTTTTTAAGTACAAAAATACATGTTTATTGTGACTGGCAGCAACAACACTAGTGGCAAAACAAAAACAAAGACTGATAACACTATTATGAATAAATAAATGTCAATATAATTATTTATGAGTAAGGAAATGGATCATCGTCCGACTTGCAATACCCTTGGATTTTGAGCTGTGCTGATTCCCGAGTATATAAAACATTTAAACATGATATTACTGCCAAAATATTATATTACTATGCTTTTATGTATCGTTTGGGTATATTTGGGCAAGTTTGAGTAAAAAGTCACTCTGTTTTTTTTACCACTTTATGCTGGCAGGGTTTCCGACAAATATAGAATTTTTGCAGTCTTAAACAGTAAAAACATTATTCTTTAAGTTTAACTATTCTGTTAGGATTTTAAATGCACTTATAATAACAATTTTCTCATTGAAACATGTGATAATCATGTACATGTACAACACATGCATATAAATCATGTTATCTGACCCTTAAAAGTGGTAACACCATTTTAATCTCTATCAGCAAAATCACCTGAAAAGAAATTTATGTTACACTTTGTAATTTGTTAACATCAACCCTCTGTTAACTAGATTTAAATGGAGACATTTACTAAAAACCCTTTGAAACTTAACTGGTAATATTTGCATGTCTGAACAATACATAATGTGTTCTAACTTTATAGATGAAAGTGTATTGTATGAAATCATTTTTTTTTAATATTTCTGGGACTATGTTTACCTTTTATTGAAAAAAAAATGAGATGAGCACTTCAAAGACATTTCATTGAATACCATACTGGCTACCCATCCAGTTTAAGGTGGAAATTCATCCTGAATTATTAAAGTTTTGATTAAAGTATTTAAATTTAAGTCGGGTCATGTGAAATTTTTGAACCAAGTCCAAGTTCTTCACATTTTATCATGTAATAACATTTTTACTCAACCAACCATATATTAGCAATCTTGTTGAAAAAAAAATAACAAAACATACATTAAATGACCTAGTAACCAATATTCGAGGTTACTGACATTGTGTAGAATATGTCAAACTGACCTGTTGCTGCTGTGACTGTTTATCTGTTGAAAACTTCAAAAATATTATCAAAATAACACATGAAATCAACGCACAAGCTGAGACGAAAAAGAGAAACATTTTTCGTTAATTTCATATTTGTTAACGCCCTCTATACAATTATGTCCCATAAAGATACTTTTTAGCCATTAACAAAAAATTTATGATAGTTATCTCGTTTTGCATCAGTAGTAAAGTTCAACAGGAACACGATTAAGTTATCTCCCTTGGAACCAACAAATGTATACTTCCGCCGTTCTCGTAACGTGAACCGCTAAATGCAGAGCCGTTAAATGTGGTGTTAAAAATACATCTTAAAGTATTTTCAGAGGTGAAACTGATTAAAACTTTCCATTTATATAATTTTACTTTAGAAAACATGTTTTATTTCACACATATTAAATTAGATCCATCTCGTTTAGCCTGCCTAGCGCATACTCTTTATTTCACTCTGTCCACACCATGGTCCATGTCTTGGTCTATGCGGCACGCGGCACACAGGGATGTATAGCAGTACATATATATATATATATATATATATAGTTATTGACCAATGCAATATGATATCTAATACTATAACAAATTGTATTGGTAATATTATATAATAATTTGTACTAGTTTTCCTTCTCTCTTTTTTAGCATACACAACGGGACGAATAAACCCGGTGCGAACAAGTACGGGGCGAAATGACTCGGGTGTGAACGGCATTTGGGGCGAACTGACTCAATACTATAAAGCCAAAGTACGAATGCTAATGAATCAAAGCATGCAAATTGTAATGCTAAAGCAAATATAATGCTTGCAGTTTAAATGGGTGTCAAGAGTACAACAGGAGTTAGCTATGCACAAAGCTGTTAGTGGATGGTGTGAGAAACATCGAGGCAGTTTTTCATGTTTTGTACAAATCATAGGGAATAACTATGAACTACCATATAGCAAATAGCAAATAGGAGGAAAATAAATTTCCTTATCATAAAAAAAAGTCATAAAAGATAGCTTTTTATTTATTCTAAAATTAAAACTATTTTAAAAATGCAAGTTAAACACAAATTAAAATAAGGTAAATGAGTAAATGAAATTTTCAAAAATATAATAATAATACCCCAAAAAAATTATTCAGTAAGTCATCAACAGTTTATTTAGTTTAAAAAAATCACAAAATTCGTATCGATTGTTTTGCCAAATCTGGCTCTTCTAACATTTTTTTTGTTGTTGTTTATTTTAAATTATGAAAATGTTATTAAGTTTTTAAAATGTTTATGGACATGAATGTTAGTTTTCCGTTTGGAATACATGTAATTGCAAATCTTTTGAAACAATTTTTACTACTGTAAAAAAAAATTCAATGGAAATTGTAATGTGTCTGTATTTTTTTCTTTGATCTTTCGATGATGCTTGATGGAAAGACACAATAACTGTCAATCTTATACCCCTCGACAGAACCACCTGACTATGGGATTTCGAAAAGGTCAATAAGATGGGATTGCTTAGAAGGGGTCCTACTAAATGCAAAGAAGTACGTTGAAGTTGAAGAGAAGTAATTAAAAAATGGTTTATTTTATTAAATAAAGGTTTCTTATATATGCATTTGCTATACTAGTATTTTGTATAAATTGATCAAAATCGATTAAAATACGACCTTATTTCTATGTAATTTGTGAGTGGACAATTCTAGCAGTTCTAGGATGTTTACATAGAGAGAAGTAACTATAATGTATCACAAAAAATGTTTATTATGTAATAAGTTCAATTATGAACAATTTTATCACAAAGAACACTTTGGGGTAAACAAGAGTGATTTCATTGAAAGTAAAGCAGGTATACACACTCATACAATGTTTAAACAACTGTGCATATAATTACATCATGATTACCAGTTTAGTTCTGGATTGGCATTTCATCTTGGACAACCAATATATATACAATGATTAAAATATATAATTATATGGACCGGTAATTATAAGAGTGCCCTCGCCACGACAATGCTATGAACTATGTGGAGGTGGCCTTTTTACTTTATTTTAAATTTTGCTGTGACATAATGTATTTGCCACTGTCAGACAAGGCACTGATTACGCGGGTGTTAAAATACAATATAGATAGATATCTTTGCTAAATGTCAAATGTTAAATTGTAAATTTTAAAAAAAAGTAAAAATAAATGAATCAAAAAAGGTTTATCACTAAATATTTAAAGAAAAAATAGTACTTAATGAAAACTAAAACCAACTATATACACAAAAAATGTAGCACTATAATTATTTACAGTAAAAAGCAGAATTTATGAATTAAATAATAACTATAAAATCTTTATAAAACCACAATGAAAGCCAAAATGTCAGCTGAAAATTTTTTAAAATTTCACTATTTTTATGCTGAACTGGAATTTTGAGAAAATAAATTATTTTAGTTCTGCTGAAACATTTTGAAGTTGTTTTATATAAACACAACGTTTGTTTGATGCCCTCGTTATTTGTTGTTGCCTCTGTTAATTAATTTTATTAACATTGTTGTTGACACATACTTGATTCTTCATTAAGACAGCATAATCCAATTAACACCATTTTCCTTGATTATTTATGTTCCTTTCTACAAAATAAAACAAATATATATATATATATATATATATATATATATATATATAAGAAATCTTGATGTATTCAAATAAACCATTTTTTCATTACTTCTCTTCAACTTCTCTGGAGTACTCTACATTTAGTATCTCCACATATAAGTAATGAAATTGAAATAAAATTTACCTGTCGTGAGGTAATGAGGGAATAATTAAACTGCCAAGGCTTTTGGAGAAATTTTACCAAGCTCTATCCTAAACCTGAGTACTCAATGTATCTTTATTTTATATTTGGATTTTGCAAATCCAAATTGGGCCCTTTAATGTATAAATTTAAACTTCATAATTTTAGTTAGGAAAATGTAAGGCTAAATAATGTTTTGAAAATTTTGTTAAATTAACTTTTTGTTATTTGACTATTTGTATTGTGAGTAAAAAAATTTCATTTTGCAGATGTGTTGAAACTTGTAGAAATTGAAGGGACATATAAGAAGACAACATGACATCTATCATAAGATTGCAGCCTCTGTCTGGGGCTCATGATGAGTCCCCACCATGTTACATTCTGCAGGTGGATGAGTTCCGTTTCCTACTGGATTGTGGTTGGGATGAAGATTTTAATATGGACTTCATTAAAGAATTGAAAAGGTTGTTTTTTTAAAATGTACTCGTATCTTTTAATGATTTTTGTTTCAAAGTTCATGCTTAGTGAATTGTGTGCTCAAACTTTGAAATTTTGTATATTTTCTGCAAGGAATTTAATAATGTGACTGACATAAACATTCTAATGAATGCTGTGTAACTTCATTTATAAATCAACATACATGTAACTTAACAAAATATTCTTTATTGCAGGCATTTACATCAGATTGATGCTGTATTACTGACTTATCCAGACCATGCTCATTTAGGGGCATTACCGTATATGGTAGGGAAAGGGGGACTGAGTTGTCCAATCTATGCTACTGTTCCAGTTTACAAAATGGGACAAATGTTTATGTATGACTTGTATCAGGTAAGTGGGTAGTATCAAATTTTTGATGTACACATAAATCTTGAAGTGTTATTGAATTTGTTGTTTAAAAGTTTACATAAACACTGTGAGAAGATAAGGATTACATATAAACAGCAGTTACATTGTAGAAATTTCAATAAAATATATAAAGTAGTAAATTTCCAAACATTTGTTCACAAGAAACATGCATCATTAGTAATCCATATCAATTCACCCCTCCATCAACAGTGTGTTTCTATATACTTGTACTGTAAGTTTTGTTTCCATGCATATTTGTCTGACCAATCAGAAGGATGTTTAAAGAAGACCAACTTCTTTTTTGCTAAAAATTGTTTCTGCTTCCTTATCAACATGATATAAAGATATTTAATTCACATAGAGCAAATAGAAAGGGACTTTTGTGGCCCAGTAGTTATGGTACTATGTGTACTATTGATCATGTGGTCTGTCAACACTAAGGTTGCATGTTCGTGACTCACTGCAGGTAGGGTTTGCTTGACTCTAATCTTATTTGACAATTATTGCTAATTTTACTAACAAAGGTCTTGGGTTTTCTACAGGTACTCTGGCTTCCTCCCCCTAATATATACTTGATGCCATGAAAATGAAGACATCAGAAAAAATAAATCTGTAGTACTAATGGTACCGGCCATGTGTTAAAGATGATTAATTAATGCTCACATATTTTTTAAGCTAACCAGACATAAAGACATATTATTTTCACCATTGTTGTCATCAACAGTAAACTTGATGTATTTCAGTCTTCTCTTAAACAACTTATCCAGTTGGACCAAATTAAGAAGGATTGTTTATAAGGTGGTACATTGCTGATCAAATATTTAACATGGCTACTGGGGCCAATTATGTGTTCTTTTTGTCTGAATTTCATAAATCTTGACAAACTGCTTGGCAGATCTATTGCATAAAATAAAACCCAGATGGTGCTGTACTAAATTTGATGTGTTGGTGTAATCTTTAATCAAAGGTAGCCTTCAACTAAGAACTTAATATAGGACAGGATGGGAAATACATATCAACAACACCTTAGAAACGTTCTAACACATTTAATTCAAGTTATTCTGAAAGGATGCCAGGGTAGTTCTTTCTACTATTTTTTGAATATTTGGTGGTGATTGAAAACTAATACTGTATATGGAGAAAATGTTTTAAGGTTAACATTTTTTCTGATAAAGTTTATGTATTTAAAAACTAAATTAGAAGGAGAATGTCTCCTGCAAGTTTGTTTTGTTTTATCTGGCGAGTAAGAGCCTCAGGTACTAGGAATTTAAAAGAATTTATTTTGATTTACAAAAAAAGAAATAAAAATTGTTTAAAAGTTAAGTAAGTAAATTGAGAAATTTTAATTTTAGCCATACCTTTTAATAATTTTTTTTTCAGCATTACTGTAAAATGTTAATTTTGTACTTGCAGTCTCGACACAACACAACAGATTTTGAGATCTTCACATTGGATGATGTGGATCATGCTTTTGATAAAATTATACAGCTCAAATATTCACAGACAGTACATTTGAAAGGTAAGCAAAACACACAACAGAGATTGACTATTTGTTAATTTTAATCCATGCTAATATATTATCAACCAGTGAAAACTGGACGGCTTTAAGTCAAATAGTACATTACTAGATAGACAGTTTACAGATATGTTATAAGCACATCCCAGTCAAGTCAAAAATTCTTGTACTATAGGATTAAACACCTGGTTTTAGGAAATTATTAGTGTGTAAACTTCTGCGACTCACTCACAAACTTAAGTCAGAAGGACATAATGTCAAGTTTGTGAGGGAGTCGCGGGAGTTTAAAAATTGATAATTTCCTAAAACACAGTGTTTTATTCTTATAATTCTCTGAAATAATTGTTGCGATTTTTAAAGCAGCAAAAACAGTTACCGAAACCCATCTATACTCCAAAATGTACCAAGACCGGAAAGTGTAGGAATATGCAAAACATAGTACCAAAGGAATTTCAGTTCTGTAGATATTGATAAAAAAACAACAAACTGAAACCTTAAATTTTATTTATATATTTGGAATCTCAGTCCATTTAATCAGAAATAATTGCGGCAGACAAAACATAGTCTCCTTTCCTTTACGATACGCTAGGAGGAAGCTATCTTGTTTACATTGGTTGCTGAAAGTAGTCCTAACGATATATAAATTATCTGAAATGATGTAATTGAAGTGATTTTATCCAATCAAAGCACTTAATATAAATAAATAACAGCATGAATAGAATTATAAGAGATATATCTCCTGAAAGTGCATATATATTGATTAAATCATTCAGAATTCTGTTATTCCCATTTATTCTGTAGCATGCATCATTACATGTAGGCTGAATTTTACTGCCATTATAATCTGAAGTTAGTTTTGTGATTTGTCGGTTTAATGCTAGAATTCAGTCCTATTGCTCGTAATGTAGCAAATAAAAAATTATAACGTCTGTCTATTTATACAAAATTCAAACATAATATTCATCTTCTTAACATTATTAAAGCTTCAGACATTTCCAAACTAATGGTAAACAATCTTTATTGAAGAAATTTCTTTTTTATTCTTTAAAAATACACGTGGAAAATTCTATGTTGATCATTTTTCCCTATATGGATACTGTAACCAGATTTTATTAGAAACGTGCTAATTTGCGTGCTATAACAACCATTCTGTAGTAAGAATCCAGTAATTTACATATTTCTCCCAAGATGCAACACACCATTCAGTTTCGGGTTGCTCAATGTTTTCCATGTAGTAAACGTAAGAGACGAATGTCAATTATTACACAACACACAGGGGGTTATTAAAAAACAGCAATAACTTTCATCACGTATCAATAATGACCAATTTTAAACATGAAACCAATAAAAAAAGTGACACTGTCGAAAGATATCAAGATCGACCATGTCTGATTTTATATGCAAATTTTTTTAGACATCAAAGTGCCGGAAGTGTTCACTCCCACTCTGCTACATTAGGAGTAATAGGACTAAATTCGTACCCTCTCCAAAAAAAAACTAGGGTACAATTGTTCCTTCTACATTATGTGTACCTCAGTTAAGTTGGTAGAAAAAATTGATTGTTAAACCCACTTATTTATAAATAATAGTTTTAGGGTTTTTGATTAGTTATAATACAGTCTGAAGAATTATTTTATAAATTTGTTTGTTTTAGGCAAAGGTCATGGTTTACAAATTACACCACTTCCTGCTGGTCACATGATCGGTGGTAATATTTGGAAAATTGTTAAAGATGGTGAAGAAGAAATTGTGTATGCAGTCGACTATAATCACAAAAAAGAAAGGTTAAAATTTAAGTTTATGTTAAAAAATGTCTTGATAATAATCATAATTTTGGAAAAAAGAGAAAAATCTTGTTCAAGCGACAAAATTCTTTTTCAAAATAGAATAACATAATAGGCTATAAATGTGATTTTCTATCTACACAAGTACGATAGTGTTTTGTTTTCATATGAAGCAGTTTTTGCTTCATACACCAGAATTTTTTTTCGTTTTTTATTTGCACCTGTATTTGTTTTTATATACACAAGTAGTTTTTTTTTATTACACTAGTACTCTGTGCTTTTTTTCACATGTAATTGTTTTTCTTATAAACCAGAATTTTGTTTATATACACCATAGCTTTTATATGTATCTCATTAGCATTTTCATATACACCAATAGTATTTTTTTTCATATACATATTCACAAAAAAAAGTTGTTTTCAGATGGTAACTCAAAAATTTGTATCCAATATAAATGAAACTTTAAGATATTGTTACATATCAAGAAGTTTTTTTATTTTGGATCAATTCTGTCAAAGGTCAAGGCAACACTTGCCAAAATATGTTTGAAATTTTGACAAAAAAAGAAAAAAAATAAGCAATGGTATAAGTGATCCCTAGATCAACTTTTTCTGGTTACTTTAGTACTGTCAGATCTTAAACTGTAGGACTATCAACAAAAGTTTTATAATTTTTCTAATATAGCTTAATTTAGAAACAAAATTTACAGGAAAGTTTATGTCTCCTTAAAAATTTGTTTGATGAGTTAGAATTAAGGAACCTTGTGAGTCACTGTATTGTTTAGCTTTTTCATTCATGTGTTCTCTATTTCAGACATTTGAATGGTTGTGTATTGGACACATTAAATCGACCCTCTGTGCTTATCACAGATGCCTTTAATGCCACCTATGTTCAGTCTAGAAGAAGACTGAGAGATGAACAACTTATGAGTAAGTTTTCTGTAGTTATAGTTAGTATATAAATGTTTATGCTGCAATTTAAAGTAAAAAGGTATACAAATAAACATTTTCTTTTATTGTCTAATATATTAAATATGTCTACCGGTACACAAACAATATGAATGGGGATTGACAGAAAATACATGTGCAGTGCAAAAAATATTATATGCTTGTTTTGTTGCTGGTCATCAAAAAGTAATGTCATTAGGTGTTATTTTACAGTTGCAATTCAGACCTGACTACTAAAAACTATTCATATTCATCAACTCAACATATTCTTCTTTGTACATGTAATGTTGTTGTTTCTTAAGTCTTATTGCACAACTATAAACTAGTTAGTTTTCACTAAGTGTGATAAACTGATGTATGTGTATTGTTAGCTTGAAAGCTTGAATGATAAGTCAACACTGAGATTGGGATTAAACTCTCACTTCGGGAAGAGTGCCCTCGACTCCAGTCTTAATTGACAAGGATTGCCAGTTTTCCTATTGAAGGTCCGGGGTTTTCTCCGGGTACTCAGACTTTTTCTGCATATAAAAACTATACACCATGATGTATCTAAAAATTGCTGAAAGTGGTTTTAAACATCATTCAAACAAACAAACAAACAAACAAACAAACAAACAAACAAACAGTTGGCTACATTAATGTTTTCCTTTCCTTTACATATTGTAATATATCTATGATATATCTATGGTAAAGTTTAACATGTTTACCTTATCATTATCCACATTAAAATAACTCCATTTATAGCAATACATATTTTTATTTTCAGCCACCATCCTACAGACCATGAGAAATGATGGCAATGTTTTAATTGCTGTGGATACTGCTGGCAGAATGCTGGAATTAGTTCAGTTACTGGTAATAAATATTAATGTGTACCTTATTGGACTACTACCATTATATGTGTGACAACTTTTTTTTTCAGCATTACCATATAGGAATTGATTATGTTCTTTATATAAATTAGTCTACCTCTTATAACTTCCTCTCGTCAAAGGGAACTTCCTTAATAGGGGCCATAAAATTTAGCATTTTGTATGTTGCTTCCTATCCATCCCACCTGAGACCATGCCTGTCATAAGGCACCATTTTTAGTGCAGAAGGGCTAGTCTAATAAGGGAATGCTTTTTTTTAATTCACTGACATAACTTTGTATTTTAGGATCAAATGTGGAGGACAACTGAATCAGGACTGTCTCCGTACTCTCTTGCCTTACTCAATAATGTCAGCTTCAATGTAGTTGAATTTGCCAAATCACAAGTAAGTTATGAACAAGTTCACAGATAGATGGTATAGTAGTATATATATATAACAAAAAAAGTTTGTCCACAGCTTAGATACTGTGTATCTGAAAAAGTGATTATAATAGACAGGTGGTTTTTATACACAGGTTAAAATAAAATATCTTGGTCAAGGCTGAAAACTACCTTATATAGATGTATTATGTAGAGGTGTTCTTTATAGCTATAGTTTCTATTCATTTATGTTCCTGGTAAATTTATTTCTTTTCCATTTGTAATTTAATATGTGACCATACTTTAAATGGTATGAAATTTGAATTTAACTTTTTTGAATGTAAGGAACCAGTTTTATACAGATGGTAAATAATACAGAACCAGATTTTTGCACAAGAATATGTTTGTATAATTGGGTGATGTTTCCATTAATATTTATACTTCCATGTTCAGGTACTAATTACCAAAGGTGCTTACAGTAGAGTTAGACCTGAAATACAAGGCATAGTTTGTTTGTTATCACATGTATCTGTAGTTGACAGATACACTGATTATATATAATGTTGGTATTTTATAGAATTGTAACAAAATTTGCCCGCTTAACAAATAAAAGTTATAGAAATATAGAATATATGAATGTTTTAGAATCATATGAGCATAGCAAGAGAGATTTAAATACTATATTTTTGTCTCGCTTGCGACGATATTTGCTGGAGGCGAGACATATGTATCGCTTAACTCAATGGATTTTGTAGTCCAGACAATATTAATTAGTGTAATTTTAACCCTGTCTCGGAGGTAATTTTGCTCTCCATATCGATGTTAAAACTAACAATTTCATTTCTATTTTGTATTGTTACTGAATTTGTGTCTGTTTATTTAAACACCTGTCATACAGTAAATATGTTTATTTTAAACACCTGACATGCATTAATAAGGTTAATTGATGATCCGCTAATTACTGTCCGAATTATTTTGTCATGTTTAATTAAAAATCGTAATTATTGAAAATTTCTTTTGATCTGATGAATGATATATGTGGTCGAGTTTCGTTTCTTTAAAGACATTCTGTTATTTTTGTGTGTTGTCAATTATGTAAAAAACAATCTGTATTTTTTAATTAATTCTTTCAAAGTTAAGTTGATAAGTGTTTTCCTTAAATGTTTTTCAATTATTTTGTAATAAAGTTTATAAATTTAATTACACTATTTATTAATTATTTTCGATTTATTTGAATTGATAAAATACTTCATATCGCCTGCTACAAATACCATGTCAAACCTAATTGAAACCAATATACATGAAATAAATACCCTTAGATTTTAAAAAAATCACATAATGAAAATGACTTCACACCCTTAACTCAGTTGACTAAAACTTCAGATAACGCAATATATTTTTTACAGTCTGCCAAACTTCTAGGCCGAATTTTACTGCCGTTATAATCTGAAGTTAGTTTTGTGATTTTTCGGATTACCGTCAGAATTCAGTTCTATTGCTCGTAATGTAGCAAATACAAAATTCTAACTTCGTTCTTTTTATACAAAATTCAAACATAATATTCATCTTCTTTACGTTATTAAAGCTTTAGACATTGCGAAACTAACGGGAAACAATCTTTATTGAAGAAATTTCTTTTTTCATGTTTGAAAATGCACGTGGAAAATGCTGTGTTGATCATTTTTCTGTATATGGATAATGTGACCTAATTTTATTATAAACATGCTAATTTGCATACTTTAACAATCATTCCGTAGTAAGAATCCAGTAATTTCATATGTATTACCCAAGATGCAACATGCCATTCATTTCGTGTTTCTCAATGTTTTTCATGTAGTAAACGTAATTAAAAGGAGACACGAGTGTCAATTAATATACAACGCACGCGGGTTATTAAAAACGGCAATAACTATCATCACATATCAATAATGATCGATTTAAATATGAAACCGATAAAAAAATGGTGACGCTGTCAAAAGATATCAAGATCGACAACGTCTGATTGCATATGCAACTTCTTTTGGACATCACAGTGCCGGGAGTGATTCACTCCCCTCTCCTACATTACGAGTAATGGGACTAAATTCGTACCCTCGCCAAAAAAAAAAAAAAAAAAGAGGGTATGATTATTTGTTCTAGCAAACTTCGAGTTATCGAGGTTTGACTGTATATCTATTCTTCCATTCTTCTTAAAATATTGAACATCACATTTGAAAATGTTAAACATGTCATACTGTTGTTAGAATGTTTTACCTTATCAATTTAGAGTCTGACACAATGTATGTGTTAATTTAATTTTATTTTAGGTAGAATGGATGAGTGACAAAATACTGAGGTCTTTTGAGGAGAACAGAAATAACCCATACAATCTTAAACATGTTAAACTGTGTCACAATCTGGCAGAATTGGCAAAGATTCCAGAACCTAAGGTAGGTACACTTTATATAGTTATTACTGAACTGTGCATTTGGACCAAGTAGTCTTACATGTGCACAGGACATTGGTTTCAGAACCTAAGGTAGGTACACTTTATATAGTAATTATTGAACTGTGCATTTGGACCAAGTAGTCTAACATGTGCACAGGACATTGGTTTCACACAAACATAAGATTGGAATAGTGAAAGTAAAAACCACAAGTCCTTAAAGGGTGCACCTTTGGGAATATTTTATAATGTTTGGAAAGAAGAATATAAAGGGTTGGTGGAAATCAGTCAATTATGAATTTTTTTTAATTAACAGTAATATTAATAGTCCAATACACAGGTGAAACATTTTTATGTGTCCACACTGATAAATATGTCTATGACAACATTGATAGTTCAGATGAATGTTGTTATCTCCCTTTGTGTACATGTTGTAAATGCAGTTGCTTTGGTGCCTCTTAAAAAAGTGGCAAAGTTAAACACATCAAGATAAGCCAGCATTAAATTTTTTATAGGTATGGCAATATTTTAATGTTAATTAATGTATGAGTAATACAGAAGTATGAGTATCAATTCTTACAAGTGTTCACAATATGCAGGCATTGAAATCCCTCAAATGTTTTATCTAAAATAACTGTAACAGTAATAGTTCTTAAGTATTTGTCGTTATTTGTGCAGAAAGCTTTGATTAAGACAGAAGTATATCTAACAGTTATTGGCATTGGTCAATTGTTCATTAAATAATCATTATATGTTGTCGCCATTTAACACAAAACACAATTGATTTCAAATAAATGTGTTGGAATGTGTACAAAATTGTTTTATTGTCCCATTATACACTTATTTTGTGGATCTAGAAACTATTTTAAAACTTGTTATGTTCCAATAATTATGAGTTTAGAATAACACTAAAAAAGAAAAGTAAATTGTTAATCTTTTAATTGTCACAGCTAACTAAAGAAAAATTGTTCTCTGCTTCAAAGTGTTTTATTTATGAAATCTAGGTTGCAAAAAATGAAATTGCTATTGTTATACAATTAAAATTACTGATAACATTGATAAAATAAAAATAGCAAAGACCTGTTTTAAACAAATAAGAATGATTCCTCTGTTGTTATCATTGTTTCATGGCATTGCTTATGACATGCATGCTACCCAGGATTGTATTAATCCATAGGGTAGTGCCCAAGGTATAGAATACTATGAAGTGAAAGATATATTTTTATGTATTTCCTTGCCATACACAGGGTTCAAAATAAGCACTCATCCGCTTGCCTCAGACGGTAAAAAACTGCTGCAAGTTAGTTCCATGAAAAGTTTATAAGCCAAGAGGGGTAAAAATATTATGCAGCGATAACATAATTTTTCATGTATTTTCAACTTACAGTTACTTTATTCTTTTACCATTTGTCTTTGTAATGCAGAGAAATTGGGACATTTTTTTTTCCATAATCGATAATACAGATTATTGGTGTGTTACAAAAAGTGTTCCAATCAGAACCTGTGTCACAAAATAATTGTAAATTGGTTTCTAAATAATGACCAAGCATGGATATATTTCTTATTAATTATGTGCCTCCTAAAAAGCATAAGTAAGACACTAACCAACACTACAAAAAAAATTTAAGGCAAACAACAGGCAGTGACAATTTTTTGACATTTGCTTTATTTTAAATTCTTTCCCTTTAACACCACCATTTCTATGAAAAAGTCTGTACTAAATCAGTGTGTTATAACCCTTATTTGGTAGATAAGAAAATGCAAAAATTTATTTAATTAACTTTTACAAGAATGAATTTTAAAAAAAATTATTACTTTTAAAACTAGAAAACAAAGTTATTAAAAGCCACAGAAACAGCAAATTGTATTCACCGTAGAAATAACCGATGATAGTAAACTGTAAAGGGGTGTTGTAGTGATGACAATAGTTAGTATTAAACAATTGGCCAAATTCATTATTTTGAAATTTTACAAATATCTTTCCCTAAAAAGTAAAATTTGAGTTTAAAAAAGTTGTTATTTGAAACTTGCAAATATCTGCCCGGATAAGAATATATTGCATGATTTTGTTCCCTTTAGCCCTGGGTTAAATGGCTTTTAGTTGCCCCCTGACCCCCAGCCATAAATGTGCTGCGTGCTGGGCAAGTGAAATAGAAATGGCAACCAAATATTGGAATTGACCTGCCTTTTGGGCAAGTTAGTAGACTTGCCCTTTGGGCGAGTTAGTGGAATTTTTGTCTCGCCTGCGACGAAAGTCGCTGGAGGCGAGACATATGTATGGGAATCCGGCGGCGGCGGCGGCGGCGGCGGCGTAAACACTTGACATCTTGCTTCATATCTTTGTAAGCCCAAGCCCTAGGTCCATCAAATT
The DNA here is from genome assembly GCA_944474755.1 of Limnoperna fortunei. Taxonomy (NCBI): domain Eukaryota; kingdom Metazoa; phylum Mollusca; class Bivalvia; order Mytilida; family Modiolidae; genus Limnoperna; species Limnoperna fortunei. Next base: position 24,386,045 of record OX104113.1, on the reverse strand, counting down.
TGGTCCAGAGGTAGCTTATGATGAGTACTTGCCAGTCAGTCACCTGTCACCTGACCTTGACCTCAATTTCACGGTCCAGCGACTACGTTAAAGTTTTTGGGTTACGAAAGTTCCTCTGTAACTACGCATGGTAGGATGACAATATTTGGTGTATAGGTTGCTGATGACTAGTACATGACTGTCTGGTAGGTGTCACCTGACCTTGACCTCAATTTCACGGTCCAGTGACTACGTTAAAGTTTTTGGGTTACGACAGTTCCTCTGTAACTAGGCATGGTAGGATGACAATATTTGGTGTATAGGTTGCTGATGACTAGTACATGACTGTCTGGTAGGTGTCACCTGACCTTGACCTCAATTTCACGGTCCAGCGACTACGTTAAAGTTTTTGGGTTACGACAGTTCCTCTGTAACTACGCATGGTAGGATGACAATATTTGGTGTATATGTTGCTGATGACTAGTACATGACTGTCTGGTAGGTGTCACCTGACCTTGACCTCAATTTCACGGTCCAGTGACTACGTTAAAGTTTTTGGGTTACGACAGTTCCTCTGTAACTACGCATGGTAGGATGACAATATATGGTGTATAGGTTGCTGATGACTAGTACATGACTGTCTGGTAGGTGTCACCTGACCTTGACCTCAATATCACGGTCCAGCGACTACGTTAAAGTTTTTGGGTTACGACAGTTCCTCTGTAACTACGCATGGCAGGATGACAATATTTGGTGTATAGGTTGCTGATGACTAGTACATGACTGTCTGGTAGGTGTCACCTGACCTTGACCTCAATTTCACGGTCCAGCGACTACGTTAAAGTTTTTGGGTTACGACAGTTCCTCTGTAACTACGCATGGTAGGATGACAATATTTGGTGTATAGGTTGCTGATGACTAGTACATGACTGTCTGGTAGGTGTCACCTGACCTTGACCTCAATTTCACGGTCCAGCGACTACGTTAATGTTTTTGGGTTACGACAGTTCCTCTGTAACTACGCATGGTAGGATGACAATATTTGGTGTATAGGTTGCTGATGACTAGTACATGACTGTCTGGTAGGTGTCACCTGACCTTGACCTCAATTTCACGGTCCAGCGACTACGTTAAAGTTTTTGGGTTATGATAGTTCCTCTGTAACTACGCAGGGTATGGTGACAATATTTTGTATACAGGCCACTGCTGATATTTAATGCTATTTACGTAATGCTTATGACGAAATTTATTTTCGTTACTGATGCGGAATGCAGGCGAGACGTTTTTCTGTGTCCACACTTGTTTTAATTTATAACCATGCATACATACAGGGTAAGAACATTGAATATACATACATGTGAAAAACACCAAAATACACACACACCCGTTATAAAACATGGCTTTGGAATTAAAAAAAAAAATATCCAGATACCAAAATTACCCCATTAACAGTATATCATTATATAATTTTTTATATCATGCAAAAAACATTGTGTTTATTATTTTTAATTCAAATACACATTATAATTAGTATATTTAATATAATACATGCTCCCATTAGTAGGAACACATGCTTATTTCCTCTGACAGAATGAAATATGTTACGCCTGCTATAGCTTAATAATTATGCAAAACTTTGTAATAAAACCATTAATTCAGTTAGCAGAGTTGTCTGTAATTGGAAAAATTGATTACATTGACCTTGAAATCAGGTTGTATTAAATAAGAAGAAATATTTATTAGATTTTGTGTCATTATAAAGTATATAGTTGTAATTCAATATAAATTATATCCTGATTCTTGTGTAAACTTTTTTTTTTCATTTTGCAACATGTCATTGATAAGAGAATAAATGTTACTTTGAATTTCACAATACTTTATATATAAGGGAAATAGTTTTGTTAAGCTGGTCTTAAAGTACATTTAGCACATGCTATACTAAATTAGTTTTCATTTGCTGTGCATAAAAAATAACATGAAATCAGACACACTGACATTTACTATAGTTTAGTTAACCTTGTGCCATATAAAAAGTAGCTTGACTTAAAATCTGATTTCCTGTATTAGCTTCCACTTATCTATGGTAGGACTTTTTTTGGCTTCAGTATAAATGGCATTTCCTGGTGTAGTTCTGATCTCTGAATAAAATAGATGTTTTAACTTTGACATAAAGGTCTTAAAGAAAGAACAATATTGAAACGTCTAAAAATTCCATTTAAAAAAGAAACAAAAGAAAACTACGCAAAATTGAAATGTGGTATAAAAAAGAAATAGATTATTGTGAGCACGCTCTATGCGAATTAGAACATGGTCAGATCTTATATTTTTCAATATTTTATATCCAGTGAAAAGGTATGAAATGAAGACAAATATCGGGTCTGAACTTCTTCTAATTCGCATAGAGCCCAATTGCAATAATCTATTTTGATTCTAATATGTCTAACACATGTTTTAAAATTTTAAAGAGGACGATTTCAATTGCAATATTGTTTTTGATATTAATAAGATATATCCCAAAATAGTTTGTTTGTTTGTTTGAATGGGGTTTTAATGCCACTTTCAGCAATTTTTGTCTCGCCTGCGACGAAAGTCGCTGGAGGCGAGACATATGTATGGGAATCTGGCGGCGGCGGCGTAAACACTTGACATCTTGCTTCATATCTTTGTAAGCCCAAGCCCTAGGTCCATCAAATTTGGTCCAGAGGTAGCTTATGATGAGTACTTGCCAGTCAGTCACCTGTCACCTGACCTTGACCTCAATTTCACGGTCCAGCCACTACGTTAAAGTTTTTGGGTTACGACAGTTCCTCTGTAACTACGCATGGTAGGATGACAATATTTGGTGTATAGGTTGCTGATGACTAGTACATGACTGTCTGGTAGGTGTCGCCTGACCTTGACCTCAATTTCACGGTCCAGCGACTATGTTAAAGTTTTTGGGTTACGACAGTTCCTCTGTAACTACGCATGGTAGGATGACAATATTTGGTGTATAGGTTGCTGATGACTAGTACATGACTGTCTGGTAGTTGTCACCTGACCTTGACCTCAATTTCACGGTCCAGCGACTACGTTAAAGTTTTTGGGTTACGACAGTTCCTCTGTAACTACACATGGTAGGATGACAATATTTGATGTATAGGTTGCTGATGACTAGTACATGACTGTCTGGTAGGTGTCACCTGACCTTGACCTCAATTTCACGGTCCAGCAACTACATTAAAGTTTTTGGGTTACGACAGTTCCTCTGTAACTACACATGGTAGGAAGACAATATTTGGTGTATAGGTTGCTGATGACTAGTACATGACTGTCTGGTAGGTGTCACTTGACCTTAACCTCAATTTCATGGTCCAGCGACTACGTTAAAGTTTTTGGGTTACGATAGTTCCTCTGTAACTACGCATGGTAGGATGACAATATTTGGTATATAGGTTGCTGATGAATAGTACATGACTGTCTGGTAGGTTCCACCTGACCTTGACCTCAATTTCACGGTCCAGCGACTACGTTAAAGTTTTTGGGTTACGGCTGTTCCCCTATAACTATGCATGGTATGGTGACAATATTTTGTATACAGGCCGCTGCTGATATTTAATGCTATTTATGTAATGCTTATGACGGAATTTATTTTCGTTACTGATGCGGAATGCAGGCGAGACGTCTTTCTGTGTCCATACTTGTTCAGCTATTTCATGGCGTCCAGTTTTTATTGGGGGAGGAAGCCGGAGTACCCGGTAGGAAAACTGGCAATCCTTGTCAATTAAGATTGGAGTCGAGTACACCCTGCCTGCAGTGAGAATCGAACCTGCAATCTCAGTGTTGACAGACCACATGATCAATAGTAAACAAACTATCTTGACCACTCGGCAACCTAGGCCACCCCAAAAAAGTATGTTAAACGCAAATAAAATTGATATAAACATATGCTCATCATTTTTTGAATATATTTAGCTTTTAAGCAAAAATATATTGACAAAATTGCATTGTTCCAATTTTAAATACTTCCCTGGGTAGTGGATAAGGAATGCCCTCTATTTGAGGATTTTCAGGTCCTCGTGTGCAAAGCCTGATCGGCATTCACCATATTGAGTGCCAATCTTTACAGAGGGTCCAATCCTCACACATACACAACACATTTTTTGTCATGTTGACTTATTGTAGCCACTACAAAGGGCTAAATTCTCCAACCATACCCAACTATTTATAGTAAGTTTAAACCCGGCATACTGGGAATATAACATACAGGGGTGTACTCTAGAGTCTAAAAAAAGATATTACTTCTTTCAGTAAAACTGTTCATTTTGATATTGCTGATAATTATACCTATTGCCATTCACCACAAATTGTTTATACATTTTTATTGAAGAGAGAGAATCAAAATTTGACAACATGAAAAAGCTAAAGTACTAAAAAGCACTTGAAATGTTTTGTTTACTTAAGGAATCTAATTAAAAGTTAGACATTTAATGTAATATCTATATTTTATGCAAAACTATCATAATAAACCTATTCTTTTTATATATTATAGTGTTGAAATAAAAAGCTTCTTGGTACAAATTTACATTTTTATGCAGTAGTAAGCTCTTGAATGAGAAACATAGGTGCATGTTTAATGTATTTAAGTATAAAGTAATGACATTTGATGAGGTAATAGGCTTATTTATTACTGTAATTAAATGTTGTCAGCACAACGAAAATAACTTGAAATTAAATTACTTTTATATTAAGTCATGTACTAGTGCTAACTTATAGTTGTTACAAAATTGATCAAAAAGTGTCTGTTTGCTTATATTAACCTTATGTTTGGTTCCCTTTTTATTGTTGCCAAAAAGGTGTGTTCGATTGGTTTATAAAAAGGACTAAAATAGTACATAATGTTGGCAGTCTTGCATTAAAAATGTAACGATCTGTTTGTGTAAAATTTTTATTATAGATATATGATATAATAAGTACATGTCAATAATTATTTATGTATAGCTTGGAAAATTATGTCTTTCATGTAAAATTTTTTAAAAGTTTGTTTTCATCATTTTAGTAATTTTTATTTAGAACTCAGTTTTGGAGGATTTTTCATAGGAAAAGTTTTTAATATTATGACAACATGTAGTTTTGACTGCCGGAATATTTGCCCTGCATAGACAGCAGTTTTGGTAGTTCTACATGAGGTGTGTAAACACTAATCCAATTCTTTAAGATTTTCTACTAAATTTGTTATTTTTTTAATTACAGCAGCTCTTTTACCTTAAGCACAACTTGACCGACATCATATATATCCTGAATCGTACGTGACAGGCCTATGTTCTCTCAAAATTTCATGACCTCTTTAAAACCTTCCAAGAGAAAACCAGCTTCCGGGGTAAACCCCACTCTAAAAATAGCTCTTTCTTTTCAGAAAATCTTGGTTTATAGGTCATGTAGTGCATGTGACATAAAACATACTAAACACCATTAGAACAGAGCAAGTTAGGACTCTAAATTTTTCAAATATATTCACCTGTCAGAAAAACTTTCATTCATTAAAATCCAGTTAGTAGTTTTTAATATACACTAAGATAAACAGGACTATTTTGTTGTTAAGTACTATTTTCTTATATGTTCCAAATTTGATTGGTCCCCTTTAGTGTCTTGACACCTAAAGAGCATGTATTTGTCCATCAAATTGTACAAAATTTTGCCTATTTGTAGCCTAAGTATATCTGACCAACACCCTAAAATTTCTTTGCATTCTATATAACAGTTTTGGAGAATCGCAGGAAAAGATTCAATGACTGCGCACATACTTAATCAGCACAAACTGTGTTTGCAGATCAAGTAGTGCAATATTTGCAATATATTCAATTTCCTAAGTTCAGATGTAAATTTCAATGTATATCACACATTTACACTATAGTATAACATACTGAATACTAATAAAAACATACATTATATTTATACCTCACAAATAAAAAAATTTGAAGTTTCAGGTTGGGGGACCAGCCCCCCCCCCCTTTTTTTAGATGGCATATTAGATCTCTTATAAACTTTAAATATCTGTAACATTCCTACTAAACCATTTCATATTTCTTGTTGCTCAACAAGATAGAATTGCACCTCAACAAACAATAAAATTCCAAAAAGAACCATTTTAGTATGACTCTGTCCTATAGTATCAATTGACAAATTCCGCATCTAAAAAATACAAAATAGGCACCATATTCAATATTTGTGGCAACATAGATGTCTTTGCGACCTAATATTTAGATTGTCTGACTTGCCTGCTACTGAGAAACACTGAAACAATATATTTTTTTTACTCCAAACACACTGTTCTAGGCAGAGAATACAGATTTTATTGCCAAAAAAATCTAAAATGTTACATAATATAATATTTAGGCTGAAATTTGACACTAGTATGGTTTAGAACCAAATATGTATTTAAAATGAGTAAATGGGTTATAATCTTTCATTCTCAAACATTTTCAGGCAAAGGGAGGGAATATGAAAAAATGGTGTTTATGTATTAAAGGTGTGTAAACACTAATCCAATTCTTTAAGATTTTCTACTAAATTTGTTATTTTTTTAATTACAGCAGCTCTTTTACCTTAAGCACAACTTGACCGACATCATATATATCCTGAATCGTAGGTGACAGGCCTATGTTCTCTCAAAATTTCATGACCTCTTTAAAACCTTCCAAGAGAAAACCAGCTTCCGGGGTAAACCCCACTCTAAAAATAGCTCTTTCTTTTCAGAAAATCTTGGTTTATAGGTCATGTAGTGCATGTGACATAAAACATACTAAACACCATTAGAACAGAGCAAGTTAGGACTCTAAATTTTTCAAATATATTCACCTGTCAGAAAAACTTTCATTCATTAAAATCCAGTTAGTAGTTTTTAATATACACTAAGATAAACAGGACTATTTTGTTGTTAAGTACTATTTTCTTATATGTTCCAAATTTGATTGGTCCCCTTTAGTGTCTTGACACCATGAGAATCATGTCAAACTATTTATTATATAAGATACACACTTGTCAACATTTGCCTTGTTGGTTTGCATAAAATTAATAATAATAATTTATAGCCTGTAGAGCCCATATTTAAGATGTGCTTAATGTTCCAATTTAGCCCATTTTTCAATCAGGTTACATGCTAATTTTATAATTGAAAAATGCAATGAAATGTTATTAGCGTATCAAAATAGTTCCTAGAGCCAAATCACCACTGTTGAAACATGATGACACTGTTGTACTAACGCTTTTATGCATTGATATATTCATCTTAAATTCTCAGTGAAAAAAAGACAGTAATAATGTCACTTTTTATTAATATATTTATAATTTGAAAATAAACTAGACATTTAAAATAGATCTATACTTCACAGTTGATGTGATGTGACATCACATTGATGATTCAAATCTTTCATGTTTTAACTGTGAGGTGGAAAATCAGATAATGTTTTGAAGGCTGTTTTTGATATAGAAACTTACATTCATGAATATTTTTCAAAGATAATTAGGGCCCCGCCACTTTGTGGCCGACGCCCTTTAGTGATCAGTCTGTCCGTCCATTCGTTCATCCGAAACTAATTGTGTCCGGGCTGTAACTTTTTGTATCTTTTGAGGTAGGGTTTTGATATTTGGAATGTGGGTAGATAATATCAAGGCGATGTGTCATATACCATGGTTGATCACCTTTGACCTTGAACTTTGACCTTATAGTCACATTTTTGCTTTCTGCATGACAAATTAATGTCCGGACTGTAACTTTTTTATCATTCGAGGTAGGCTTTTGATATTTGGAATGTGGGTAGATAAAATTAAGGCGATGTGTCGCATATCATGGTTGTTGATAATTGCTTTTGAATGACAAATTCATGTCCCGGCTATAACTTTTTTTATCTTTTGAGGTAGGCTTTTGATATTTGGAATATGGGTAGATAATATCAAGGCGATGTGCCGCATACCATGTTTGTTGACCTTTGACCTTAGGTCACATTATTGCTTTCTGAATGACAAATTCATGTCCGGGCTGTAACTTTTTTACCTTTCCAGGTAGCCTTTTGATATTTGGAATGTGGGTAGATAATATCAAGGTGATGTGTCACATACCATGGTTGATGACCTTTGACCTTGAACTTAAGGTTCGCAGGGGCCACAAAAATGGGTACCATCTCGGTGATATCTAGTTTTTCTCAATTTTATAAATATTTCATTTAAAATTTTTTAATAAAAATCTTAAACATTTTAAACCTTACTTTTGACTGAAACTCCTTGTGTTTACAAAGATGTAACAGAAGCTTTATAGAAATAGCTGATCGATGTCTGCCTACACTTTGTTCTGGAATTCAGCATAAAACTACAAATGAACTCCAACTAGCATGCCATTAAAGTAGTTTTGGTCTGAAATGTGGTTTGGGAAGGCTTGCTATGTGTAGATGGTTTTTAAATTCTTAATGTCATAATAGTCAGCAGACTTAGAGGTCAGACTGATACACAGCAGCAATATATTGTATTAGGTGTTTATAAGATCTGGATATATTTTAATATTGCATTGATTGGTAGCCATACTGTGTAAGTTTACAAGTAATTGTTGTACCATGCTGTAACATTTCAGCTGACACCAGGAAGTTGTTCATCAATATATAGTTTTCACCAAATGTTTAATGCTGACACTGATATAATATCAAGATAAAAGAATTAAAACAATTGATGCAGTGATTTGAAACAATATATTATTTCTAGTTTTATACAAATAGAAATAAATTATTATTAAAAAAATGACTTGTTCTTGTTGACACCATGTTCTGTTTTCTGTCCTGTGGTGAGAAAACTATTTTGCCGTAAGTTGACACCAATTTTTTTTATTATAATAAAGATTAATGCAAACACTCACATAAAACCATTAAAATGAACATATTTGATAGTATAATTTGAAAACTGGATGCAGTGTTTGGAACAATAAGTTATTTCTAGTTTTATTTTTTGTTTGTGGTCTTTAGTTCATCTGTCCCAAAAGTGTCATGTAGTTTATTGTCATCACTTTGCATCTGTAAACTTTTACATTTCAATCTTCTGTCTTAAAAACCACTGGGCGCATTGAAACCAAACTTGGTCATAATGTTAATTGAATGGACCTTAGAAAGTTTGTATTTTTTATTCTGATCAAAAAACCAAACTGGCCACTACCACAGGACTTAAAGTTTAAAAAGGACCCTATGGTAAAAAATTTTTAAAGGTTTTCTCTCTGAAACCAGTAAATAAAACTTATTACCAGTATTCATTTGATGTTTTTCTATTTAAGTTTTTTATGCCAATTTGGAAATTCAAAATTGCTTCTACCACTTGACATTGTTTAACACATGACAATTTAAAAAGGGTTTAAAAGGCATCTTCTCTGAAACCAGTTAACCAATTGAAATAAAATTTATCAGCATTATTGTTTGGATGGTTTTGTATAAAGTTTATTTAGTTATGCCAATCAGAAATTCAAAATGGCCATCACCACTGGACTCAGTTTAACATAGGACCCTATAAGAAAAAGTTTATGAAGGCTTCTTCTCAGAAACTGGTCAATTAATTGAATTAAAACTAATTAGCAAATATGTATAATGTTTCTGTTTTTAATTCAAAATGGCTGCCATAACAAGACTTATAGGACACTATGGAACAAATTTTTAAGAAGGATTCCTATGTGAAACTATTGAACCAGTTGAAACCAAACAGCATTGTTAATTTATTGGTCTTAACAAAGATTATTTTGTTTATGCCATCTGGGATTCATATCATCGCCATGAATCAGGAAGGCGATACAAGTGTCTGTTAGCCTCCACTTATTGGTAAAGGAAGCTGGAATATCCAATGGGAACCCTAGACCTTGAGCAGGTAAACAGGCAGTCCAGTTTGTAGTTTTATGCAAAATTAAGAAAGTACCAACAATCATGCTTTTAGAAATAAAAAATATATTAATATATTACTCTTGTCCCTTACATTACATTTAACGGTCTTAAAAACTTCTTGTATTTTATTAGCATGGTCTACTTGAGTCAGATGAGGGGTTCAGTCTGATGACTAAAATTTGCGCGGGGTACTTTTTCATAACTAAGCAGCTGATAGAATTGGGGTTGGCTAGAAGTCATATTAAGCATAGTGTATTTACCAGCTTGTTTCCTAAGCAAAATGTGAATAGAGATTGCTTAGCTTTAGATTATAATATTTTCTAACTGCTATTAAATCTCAGCAAAAGCATACCAGAGACATGCAAGTAAGAAAACACACAAGCCTGCCATAATGTACTAAATACGCTTGAACATGGCTGTTTTGGCAACATTTACTCACTGAAATAAAAACGTCTTTTATCTTACATAATTGTTTCACTTTTTTGTTCTCCAATACAAGTTCACCTGCTGTGTTTATGATGTAATAATTTGATTTTCTACAATTTTGTATTATAATTTTTAGTAAATTGATGAGATAATTAATTTTATTTCCTCTACATAAAAGAGTGCTGCATGGGTGTTGTAATCAGAAGTCGAAACATGCTATACATTCAATCATCAATATGTGAATAGCAACTAATTTTCCAATTGCTGCAATTGAAGAAATTTTTGAAGTGTCAATTATGTAAATTTCATCTAAAAATGATCAACAAATCAGAATTAAATTGAAACCTGAAGGCCGCATATTCTCCAAACAATTTGTTTCACACTTTGGAATAATTGAAGTGAATACAAGAGCATGTTGACAACCTAGAAAATGCCAAATTTTCCAATAAATACTTATTTTAGATTGTAAAGGATTGGAAGTGTTAAAGAATACATCATTTCTATAAACAGTTTTTGAATATTGAATACTTAACAGGGATGCTCCTAAAGTCATTGATCTTTTAAGTTACAAATCCTTTATTTTTCACTGAAACATGTTTATTGGTAATTCTTAGAATAATATGTTTTATTATCAGTTTTGTTTAAAAACAATTTTCTTAATGGAATATTTTTTTAATTAGAATTCTAATATATAAAAAAATAATTACAGAAAAAAACCGCCTGAAGAGTGTCTTTGTAGATAAGTTATTGTTTTATTTCTTGTCAAGCAATACTTCAGTTGTTTCAGTTTGAAATACATGTATTTTGAAAGTTTTTTTTTAAATTCTGAAGTGTGGCATAAAAATGTATCAAGTAGTTTTAATATTCTAAAAACATCAGTGACATACGTTAAGTTAAATCTAGGCCTAGTTGTGGAGAGTTCAGTGCCCTCTGTACTTAAAAGCAAGGAGCTTGTTAAGGATGGCCTTATTACCAGTGATGTAGGAGTTAAAATTTTTCAGAACCTATATATGGATCCCTCATTTCCTGTACCATTCAAAGACACATTATATTATCCCTTTTTTGTTTAAGGGGGTATAGTTGATTTATTGTTTTTTAATTTGTTCTTGCTCACATAATGTACCAGCCAATCAAAGTTTGTAAGGAAATCCTACCAAATTATTTCTGTATAAACTATATACAATTGGCAAACTAACACATCATTTATGTGTTGTAATATTATGAACATTGTCAATACTTGAATGTTTTTACTATAACTGATGGCTTGTTTAGACAGCATAGCAGATTGATTTTCAAACCTCACCAGAATTCTTTAATTTGTTTGGTTTATTTTTTTTATGTGAAATAAAAAATTACCATGCAAATGTACTGTTGTATGTAAATAATATAATTGCACAATATCTGACAGCATGTTTTCTGTATCTTACCTATCTGCTAACTTCTATTTAATAGCTCCCAATCTTTTCTGTTCCTCTTCTGATTGTTAATGTCCTGTTTCATGTCTCGTTGACAGCTGACTTTTGTCCATTCCATAAAAAATCTTACCCATATATCTATGTTGACCATAATCAACCAATAATATGTATCACATCTGACTGTTTACTACCAATTATATATATGACATCTGACTGTTGTCTGTTTCTTACTACCAATTATATGTATGACATCTGACTGTTGTCTGTTTCTTACTACCAATTATATGTATGACATCTGACTGTTTACTACCATTTATATGTATGACATCTGACTGTTTTCAGTTTGTTACTACCAATTATATGTATGACATCTGACTGTTGTCTATTTCTTACTACCAATTTTTTGTATAACATCTGACTGTTGTCTGTTTCTTACTACCAATTTTATGTATGACATCTGACTGTTGTCTGTTTCTTACTACCAATTATATGTATGACATCTGACTGTTGTCTGTTTCTTACTACCAATTTTATGTATGACATCTGACTGTTTACTATCAATTATATGTATGACATCTGACTGTTTACTACCCATTATATGTATGACATCTGACTGTTGTCTGTTTCTTACTACCAATTATGTGTATGACATCTGACTGTTTACTATCAATTATATGTATGACATCTGACTGTTTACTACCCATTATATGTATGACATCTGACTGTTTTCTGTTTCTTACTACCAATTATATGTATGACATCTGACTGTTGTCTGTTTCTTACTACCCATTATATGTATGACATCTGACTGTTTACTACCAATTATATGTATGACATCTGACTTGTCTGTTTCTTACTGCCAATTATATGTAAGACATCTGACTGTTGTCTGTTTCTTACTGCCAATTATATGTAAGACATCTGACTGTTTACTACCAATCATATGTATGACATCTGACTGTTTACTACCAATTATATGTATGACATCTGACTGTTTACTACCAATTATATGTATGACATCTGACTGTTTACTACCCATTATATGTATGACATCTGACTGTTGTCTGTTTCTTACTACCAATTATATGTATGACATCTGACTGTTTACTACCAATTTTTTGTATGACATCTGACTGTTGTCTGTTTCTTACTACCAATTATATGTATGACATCTGACTGTTGTCTGTTTCTTACTACCCATTATATGTATGACATCTGGCTGTTGTCTGTTTCTTACTATTAATTATTTGTATGACATCTGACTGTTTTCTGTTTCTTACTACCAATTATATGTATGACATCTGACTGTTGTCTGTTTCTTACTACCAATTATGTGTATGACATCTGACTGTTTACTACCAAGTATATGTATGACATCTGACTGTTGTCTGTTTCTTACTACCAATTATATGTATGACATATGGCTGTTGTCTGTTTCTTACTATTAATTATTTGTATGACATCTGACTGTTTTCTGTTTCTTACTACCAATTATATGTATGACATCTGACTGTTTACTATCAATTGTATGTATGACATATGGCTGTTGTCTGTTTCTTACTACCAATTTTTTGGATGACATCTGACTGTTGTCTGTTTCTTACTACCAATTTTTTGTATGACATCTGACTGTTTTCTGTTTCTTACTACCAATTATATATATGACATCTGACTGTTGTCTGTTTCTTACTACCAATAATATGTATGACATCTGACTGTTTACTACCAATTATATGTATGACACCTGACTGTTGGCTGTTTCTTATGATGATTAACTGTTATATATATGTCTTAAAATATTTCAAATATTTGACTGTTTTGTTAAACAACCGGCTGATTATTCTACAGTATTTCAACTGACCATCAGTTTACAATCTTTATTGTATGACAGTGAAGTTGACATGTCATTTATTGAAGATCTATTTGACCATTGCTCTGTAATTGAATTTGACTGAGGGGGAGGAAAATATTTCTTAACAGTGGATTTATTATTCAATGGAATTTTAAATTGAAGCTGTAGTTTCTTATAGAATTGTAAATAGATGTACATGTATTTAGGTAATTTATTGAATGAATTGACTATTTTTTTGTTGATTTTACAAAGCTCATTTCTGGACAATTATATGTATGACATCTGACTGTTTACTACCAATTATATGTATGACATCTGACTGTTGTCTGTTTCTTACTACCAATTATGTGTATGACATCTGACTGTTTACTACCAATTTTTTGTATGACATCTGACTGTTGTCTGTTTCTTACTACCAATTATATGTATGACATCTGACTGTTGTCTGTTTCTTACTACCAATTATATGTATGACATCTGGCTGTTGTCTGTTTCTTACTATTAATTATTTGTATGACATCTGACTGTTTTCTGTTTCTTACTACCAATTATATGTATGACATCTGACTGTTGTCTGTTTCTTACTACCAATTATGTGTATGACATCTGACTGTTTACTACCAATTTTTTGTATGACATCTGACTGTTGTCTGTTTCTTACTACCAATTATATGTATGACATCTGACTGTTGTCTGTTTCTTACTACCAATTATATGTATGACATCTGGCTGTTGTCTGTTTCTTACTATTAATTATTTGTATGACATCTGACTGTTTTCTGTTTCTTACTACCAATTATATGTATGACATCTGACTGTTGTCTGTTTCTTACTACCAATTATGTGTATGACATCTGACTGTTTACTATCAATTATATGTATGACATCTGACTGTTGTCTGTTTCTTACTACCAATTATATGTATGACATCTGACTGTTTACTACCAATTATATGTATGACATCTGACTGTTGTCTGTTTCTTACTACCAATTATATGTATGACATCTGGCTGTTGTCTGTTTCTTACTATTAATTATTTGTATGACATCTGACTGTTTTCTGTTTCTTACTACCAATTATATGTATGACATCTGACTGTTTACTATCAATTGTATGTATGACATATGGCTGTTGTCTGTTTCTTACTACCAATTTTTTGGATGACATCTGACTGTTGTCTGTTTCTTACTACCAATTTTTTGTATGACATCTGACTGTTGTCTGTTTCTTACTACCAATTATATATATGACATCTGACTGTTGTCTGTTTCTTACTACCAATTATATGTATGACATCTGACTGTTTACTACCAATTATATGTATGACACCTGACTGTTGGCTGTTTCTTATGATGATTAACTGTTATATATATGTCTTAAAATATTTCAAATATTTGACTGTTTTGTTAAACAACTGGCTGATTATTCTACAGTATTTCAACTGACCATCAGTTTACAATCTTTATTGTATGACAGTGAAGTTGACATGTCATTTATGGAAGATCTATTTGACCATTGCTCTGTAATTGAATTTGACTGAGGGGGAGGAAAATATTTCTTGACAGTGGATTTATTATTCAATGGAATTTTAAATTGAAGCTGTAGTTTCTTATAGAATTGTGAATAGATGTACATGTATTTAGGTAATTTATTGAATGAATTGACTATTTTTTTGTTGATTTTACAAAGCTCATTTCTGGACAATTATATGTATGACATCTGACTGTTTACTACCAATTATATGTATGACATCTGACTGTTGTCTGTTTCTTACTAACAATTATGTGTATGACATCTGACTGTTTACTACCAATTTTTTGTATGACATCTGACTGTTGTCTGTTTCTTACTACCAATTATGTGTATGACATCTGACTGTTTACTACCAATTATATGTATGACATCTGACTGTTGTCTGTTTCTTACTACCAAGTATGTGTATGACATCTGACTGTTTACTACCAATTATATGTATGACATCTGACTGTTGTCTGTTTCTTACTACCAATTATGTGTATGACATCTGACTGTTTACTATCAATTATATGTATGAAATCTGACTGTTTACTACCAATTTTTCGTATGACATCTGACTGTTGTCTGTTTCTTACTACCAATTATATGTATGACATCTGACTGTTGTCTGTTTCTTACTACCAATTATGTGTATGACATCTGGCTGTTGTCTGTTTCTTACTATTAATTATTTGTATGACATCTGACTGTTTTCTGTTTCTTACTACCAATTATATGTATGCCATCTGACTGTTTACTATCAATTGTATGTATGACATATGGCTGTTGTCTGTTTCTTACTACCAATTTTTTGGATGACATCTGACTGTTGTCTGTTTCTTACTACCAATTTTTTGTATGACATCTGACTGTTTTCTGTTTCTTACTACCAATTATATATATGACATCTGACTGTTGTCTGTTTCTTACTACCAATTATATGTATGACATCTGACTGTTGTCTGTTTCTTACTACCAATAATATGTATGACATCTGACTGTTTACTACCAATTATATGTATGACACCTGACTGTTGGCTGTTTCTAATGATTATTAACTGTTATATATATGTCTTAAAATATTTCAAATATTTGACTGTTTTGTTAAACAACTGGCTGATTATTCTACAGTATTTCAACTGACCATCAGTTTACAATCTTTATTGTATGACAGTGAAGTTGACATGTCATTTATTGAAGATCTATTTGACAATTGCTCTGTAATTGAATTTGACTGAGGGGGGGGGGAAATATTTCTTGACAGTGGATTTATTATTCAATGGAATTTTAAATTGAAGCTGTAGTTTCTTATAGAATTGTAAATAGATGTATTTAGGTAATTTATTGAATGAATTGACTGTTTTTTAATTGATTTTACAAAGCCCATTTCTGGACTATTTTAGGGGTTTTTGTGGGTTTCTTTGGGTACCCAGGGTTTCTCAATTTACATTTTTTTTTATCTGAGATGACACTCCCAAAAGTAATCTGATTATATTCTAGGTTAAAATCTTGTTTTCATGATTATTTCTCTCATTTGTATCGTTGTCTGTATTATTATTGTATATGTTTCTAATAGTTGACTGTTGTCAGTATGATTAACTTGTGTGAAGTTTTTGTCTGACTTTTTGTCTGGCTTTCCATTTTTTGTATTTCATAATTTGGAAAATTAGTTTTGATTCCAAATGTTCAATAATATAAAAAAGGAATCTTCATTAAGTATTGCCACACAAAAAATACACTCTGTTCATCTCCTGTTTCAACTATCACTAAGTGGTGAAAATAAAAGGATTGATGAATTTGTATGTCTTTGTATGAATGATTACACACATCAACAGTAGAACATTAGGAATCTCATCTAGATGTAGAAAATATACAGATGCTTGAATACAATGGCTTTTCAAAATTTCCATTATCTGCTGGAACTATTTGTCAAGTGACTCTTTACTGCTCATTTGGGATAAAAGTCTAATGTGTTAATAAAAAGATACTAATCTTGATCTTCACATTGCAACCCTTATATAGCACATTAACCTATAACACCAACAGCTACTCTCATGTTTAATTACTTGTGAAAGATTGGTATTCAGCAGGCAGAGTAAGTAAATTACAGTATAATTGAGATGTCAATCTATTACACTTTAGTTCTGCTGTACAGATAGAGACCGTCATAAATTACACTGAGCACCTACAATAATGGATTGTTGCTGTCTTTAAGCCAATGTACTGGCCATTTCTGTGCTAGTTATACAACACAAGACAGGCTTTCAGATTAATATGATGAAATGGGGAGAAATGATCTGTTTCCTAATGCCTATAAAATAAAAACCTAACAAGCTTTTATGTTATCAGATCTTGCTGCTAAACAAATTGTTGGCTTAAGGATAACCAACATTCTGTGGCTTTTCAAGAGACATGAATTTATTTTTTTTTAAATAGGAAAATCAATAATTAAACCTACCCTTAATTTAACATTGCATTGACATTTTCTCTACCTGTGAAATGTATGTATGAACAGAAAAAAAAATAAAAAGATATCTATACATCAGTCTTAGCAATTTAAAGGTCACTATCCTTTCTAGTGAGTGTACTAATCATACTAAAGTACATTCATTTCTCTAAATACTTATCATCAGTCCATTCTTTTCTGTTGTAGGTGTACTTGCATATTCTCTTTATTGGGTGTATTTATCAATCAATACTTAAGTCCTTGTTCTCCTCTATTGTACTGAAGTCAGTTCAACAATCTGGTTGGTGTAATATGTACCAATCTGTTCTCCTCTGTTAAGTGAACCGATAAATTTCTAAAGCCATTCTGCTGTGTAGTAGGTGTACCTACCCATCAGGACTACGGACAATTCTCAAGTAAGTGTACTTACCCCGGTAACTATCAGTACTAAAATTCATACCCCACCTACCCATTAGTACTTAAGGCCATTCTCCTCTGTAGTGGGTGTACCTACCCATTAGTACTTAAGGCCTTTCTCCTCTGTAGTGGGTGTACCTACCCATTAGTACTTAAGGCCTTTCTCCTCTGTAGTGGGTGTACCTACCCATTAGTACTTAAGGCCATTCTCCTCTGTAGTGGGTGTACCTACCCATTAGTACTTAAGGCCTTTCTCCTCTGTAGTGGGTGTACCTACCCATTAGTACTTAAGGCCTTTCTCCTCTGTAGTGGGTGTACCTACCCATTAGTACTAAAGGCCATTCTCCTCTGTAGTGGGTGTACCTACCCATCAGTTCTAAAGGCCTTTCTCCTCTGTAGTGGGTGTACCTACCCATCAGTACTTAAGGCCATTCTCCTCTGTAGTGGGTGTACCTACCCATCAGTACTTAAGGTCATTCTCCTCTGTAGTGGGTGTACCTACCCATCAGTACTTAAGGCCATTCTCCTCTGTAGTGGGTGTACCTACCCATCAGTTCTAAAGGCCTTTCTCCTCTGTAGTGGGTGTACCTACCCATCAGCACTAAAGGCCATTCTCCTCTGTAGTGGGTGTACCTACCCATCAGTACTAAAGACCATTCTCCTCTGTAGTGGGTGTATCTACCCATCAGTATTAAAGGCCATTCTCCTCTGTAGTGGGTGTACCTACCCATCAGTTCTAAAGGCCTTTCTCCTCTGTAGTGGGTTTACCTACCAATCAGTGCTAATGGCCATTCTCCTCTGTAGTGGGTGTACCTACCCATCAGTATTAAAGGCCATTCTCCTTTGTAGTGGGTGTACCTACCCATCAGTACTAAAGGCCATTCTCTGTAGTGGGTGTACCTACCCATCAGCACTAAATGCCATTCTCCTCTGTAGTGGGTGTACCTATCCATCAGTACTAAAGACCATTCTCTGTAGTGGGTGTACCTACCCATCAGTACTTAAGGCCATTCTCCTCTGTAGTGGGTGTACCTACCCATCAGTACTTAAGGCTGTTCTCCTCTGTAGTGTGTGTACCTACCCATCAGTACTAAAGGCCATTCTCCCCGGTAGTGGGTGTACCTACCCATCATTACTAAAGGCCATTCTCCTCTGTAGTGGGTGTACCTACCCATCAGTACTTAAGGCTGTTCTCCTCTGTAGTGTGTGTACCTACCCATCAGTACTAAAGGCCATTCTCCCCCGTAGTGGGTGTACCTACCCATCATTACTAAAGTCCATTCTCCTCTGTAGTGGGTGTACCTACCCATCAGTACTTAAGGCTGTTCTCCTCTGTAGTGTGTGTACCTACCCATCAGTACTTAAGGCTTTTCTCCTCTGTAGTGTGTGTACCTACCCATCAGTACTAAAGGCCATTCTCTGTAGTGTGTGTACCTACCCATCAGTACTAAAGGCCATTCTCTGTAGTGGGTGTACCTACCCATCAGTACTAAAGGCCATTCTCTGTAGTGGGTGTACCTACCCATCAGTACTTAAGGCCATTCTCCTCTGTAGTGTGTGTACCTACCCATCAGTACTTAAGGCTGTTCTCCTCTGTAGTGTGTGTACCTACCCATCAGTACTTAAGGCTTTTCTCCTCTGTAGTGGGTGTACCTACCCATCAGTACTAAAGGCCATTCTCTGCAGTGTGTGTACCTACCCATCAGTACTAAAGGCCATTCTCCTCTGTAGTGGGTGTACCTACCCATCAGTACTAAAGGCCATTCTCTGTAGTGGGTGTACCTACCCATCAGTACTAAAGGCCATTCTCTGTAGTGTGTGTACCTACCCATCAGTCCTTAAGGCTGTTCTCCTCTGTAGTGTGTGTACCTACCCATCAGTACTTAAGGCTTTTCTCCTCTGTAGTGTGTGTACCTACCCATCAGTACTTAAGGCTTTTCTCCTCTGTAGTGTGTGTACCTACCCATCAGTACTTAAGGCTTTTCTCCTCTGTAGTGTGTGTACCTACCCATCAGTACTTAAGGCTTTTCTCCTCTGCAGTGTGTGTACCTACCCATCAGTACTTAAGGCTTTTCTCCTCTGTAGTGTGTGTACCTACCCATCAGTACTAAAGCCCATTCTCTGTAGTGTGTGTACCTACCCATCAGTACTTAAGGCTGTTCTCCTCTGTAGTGTGTGTACCTACCCATCAGTACTTAAGGCTTTTCTCCTCTGTAGTGTGTGTACCTACCCATCAGTACTAAAGGCCATTCTCTGTAGTGTGTGTACCTACCCATCAGTACTTAAGGCTGTTCTCCTCTGTAGTGTGTGTACCTACCCATCAGTACTTAAGGCTGTTCTCCTCTGTAGTGTGTGTACCTACCCATCAGTACTTAAGGCTTTTCTCCTCTGTAGTGTGTGTACCTACCCATCAGTACTAAAGGCCATTCTCTGTAGTGGGTGTACCTACCCATCAGTACTAAAGGCCATTCTCTGTAGTGTGTGTACCTATCCATCAATACTAAAGGCCATTCTCCTCTGTAGTGGGTGTGCCTACCCATCAGTACTAAAGGCCATTCTCTGCAGTGTGTGTACCTATCCATCAGTACTAAAGGCTGTTCTCCTCTGTAGTGGGTGTACCTACCCATCAGTACTAAAGGCCATTCTCTGCAGTGTGTGTACCTATCCATCAGTACTAAAGGCTTTTCTCCTCTGTAGTGTGTGTACCTACCCATCAGTACTAAAGGCCATTCTCCTCTGTAGTGTGTGTCCATACCCAACAGTACTTCAGGCTGTTCTCCTCTGTAGTGTGTGTACCTACCCATCAGTACTAAAGGCCATTCTCTGTAGTGTGTGTACCTACCCATCAGTCCTTAAGGCTGTTCTCCTCTGTAGTGTGTGTACCTACCCATCAGTACTAAAGCCCATTCTCTGTAGTGTGTGTACCTACCCATCAGTACTTAAGGCTGTTCTCCTCTGTAGTGTGTCTACCTACCCATCAGTACTTAAGGCTTTTCTCCTCTGTAGTGGGTGTACCTACCCATCAGTACTAAAGGCCATTCTCTGTAGTGGGTGTACCTACCCATCAGTACTAAAGGCCATTCTCTGTAGTGTGTGTACCTACCCATCAGTCCTTAAGGCTGTTCTCCTCTGTAGTGTGTGTACCTACCCATCAGTACTAAAGCCCATTCTCTGTAGTGTGTGTACCTACCCATCAGTACTTAAGGCTGTTCTCCTCTGTAGTGTGTCTACCTACCCATCAGTACTTAAGGCTTTTCTCCTCTGTAGTGGGTGTACCTACCCATCAGTACTAAAGGCCATTCTCTGCAGTGTGTGTACCTACCCATCAGTACTAAAGGCCATTCTCTGTAGTGTGTGTACCTACCCATCAGTACTAAAGGCCATTCTCTGTAGTGGGTGTACCTACCCATCAGTACTAAAGGCCATTCTCCTCTGTAGTGTGTGTACCTACCCATCAGTACTAAAGGCCATTCTCTGCAGTGTGTGTACCTACCCATCAGTACTAAAGGCCATTCTCTGTAGTGTGTGTACCTACCCATCAGTACTAAAGGCCATTCTCTGCAGTGTGTGTACCTACCCATCAGTACTAAAGGCCATTCTCTGTAGTGTGTGTACCTACCCATCAGTACTAAAGGCCATTCTCTGTAGTGGGTGTACCTACCCATCAGTACTAAAGGCCATTCTCTGTAGTGTGTGTACCTACCCATCAGTCCTTAAGGCTGTTCTCCTCTGTAGTGTGTGTACCTACCCATCAGTACTTAAGGCTGTTCTCCTCTGTAGTGTGTCTACCTACCCATCAGTACTTAAGGCTTTTCTCCTCTGTAGTGGGTGTACCTACCCATCAGTACTAAAGGCCATTCTCTGCAGTGTGTGTACCTACCCATCAGTACTAAAGGCCATTCTCTGTAGTGTGTGTACCTACCCATCAGTACTAAAGGCCATTCTCTGTAGTGGGTGTACCTACCCATCAGTACTAAAGGCCATTCTCCTCTGTAGTGTGTGTACCTACCCATCAGTACTTAATGCTGTTCTCCTCTGTAGTGTGTGTACCTACCCATCAGTACTAAAGCCCATTCTCTGTAGTGGGTGTACCAGCCCATCAGTACTAAAGGCCATTCTCTGTAGTGTGTGTACCTATCCATCAATACTAAAGGCCATTCTCCTCTGTAGTGGGTGTACCTACCCATCAGTACTAAAGGCCATTCTCTGTAGTGTGTGTACCTATCCATCAGTACTAAAGGCCATTCTCCTCTGTAGTGGGTGTACCTACCCATCAGTACTAAAGGCCATTCTCTGTAGTGTGTGTACCTATCCATCAGTACTAAAGGCTGTTCTCCTCTGTAGTGGGTGTACCTACCCATCAGTACTAAAGGCCATTCTCCTCTGTAGTGGGTGTACCTACCCATCAGTACTAAAGGCCATTCTCTGTAGTGTGTGTACCTATCCATCAGTACTAAAGGCCATTCTCCTCTGTAGTGGGTGTACCTACCCATCAGTACTAAAGGCCATTCTCTGTAGTGTGTGTACCTATCCATCAGTACTAAAGGCCATTCTCCTCTGTAGTGGGTGTACCTACCCATCAGTACTAAAGGCCATTCTCTGTAGTGTGTGTACCTATCCATCAATACTAAAGGCCATTCTCCTCTGTAGTGGGTGTACCTACCCATCAGTACTAAAGGCCATTCTCTGTAGTGTGTGTACCTATCCATCAGTACTAAAGGCCATTCTCTGTAGTGGGTGTACCTATCCATCAGTACTAAAGGCTGTTCTCCTCTGTAGTGGGTGTACCTACCCATCAGTACTAAAGGCCATTCTCTGTAGTGTGTGTACCTATCCATCAGTACTAAAGGCCATTCTCCTCTGTAGTGGGTGTACCTACCCATCAGTACTAATGGCCATTCTTCTCTGAAGTGGGCATACATATCCATCAGTACTAAAGGCCATTCTCCTCTGTAGTGGGTGTACCTACCCATCAGTTCTAAAGGCCATTCTCCTTTGTAGTGGTTGTACCTACCCATCAGTACTAAAGACCATTCTCTGTAGTGGGTGTACCTATCCATCAGTACTAAAGGCTGTTCTCCTCTGTAGTGGGTGTACCTACCCATCAGTACTAAAGGCCATTCTCTGTAGTGTGTGTACCTATCCATCAGTACTTAAGGCTTTTCTCCTCTGTAGTGGGTGTACCTACCCATCAGTACTAAAGACCATTCTCTGTAGTGGGTGTACCTACCCATTAGTACTTAGGGCCATTCTCCTCTGTAGTGGGTGAACTTACCCATCAGTACTAAAGACCATTCTACTCTGTAGTGGGTGTACCTACCCATTAGTACCTAAGGCTGTTCTCCTCTGTAGTGGGTGTACCTACCCATCAGTACTAAATACCATTCTCTGTAGTGGGTGTACCTACCCATCAGTACTAAAGACCATTCTCCTCTGTAGTGGGTGTACCTACCCATCAGTACTAAAGACCATTCTCCTCTGTAGTGGGTGTACCTACCCATTAGTACTTAAGGCTGTTCTCCTCTGTAGTGGGTGTACCTACCCATCAGTACTTAAGGCTGTTCTCCTCTGTAGTGTGTGTATCTACCCATCAGTACTAAAGGCCATTCTCCTCTGTAGTGGGTGTACCTACCCATCAGTACTAAAGGCCATTCTCTGTAGTGGGTGTACCTACCCATCAGTACTAAAGGCCATTCTCCTCTGTAGTGGGTGTACCTACCCATCAGTACTTAAGGCCATTCTCCTCTGTAGTGGGTGTATCTTCCCATCAGTACTTAAGGCTGTTCTCCTCTGTAGTGTGTGTATCTACCCATCAGTACTAAAGGCCATTCTTCTCTGTAGTGGGTGTACCTACCCATCAGTACTTAAGGCTGTTCTCCTCTGTAGTGTGTGTATCTACCCATCAGTACTAAAGGCCATTCTCCTCTGTAGTGGGTGTACCTACCCATCAGTACTAAAGGCCATTCTCCTCTGTAGTGGGTGTACCTATCCATCAGTACTTAAGGCTGTTCTCCTCTGTAGTGTGTGTACCTACCCATCAGTACTAAAGGCCTTTCTCTGTAGTGTGTGTACCTATCCATCAGTACTAAAGGCTGTTCTCTGTAGTGTGTGTACCTATCCATCAGTACTAAAGGCTGTTCTCCTCTGTAGTGGGTGTACCTACCCATCAGTACTTAAGGCCATTCTCCTTTGTAGTGGGTGTACCTACCCATCAGTACTAAAGGCCATTCTCTGTAGTGTGTGTACCTATCCATCAATACTAAAGGCCATTCTCCTTTGTAGTGGGTGTACCTACCCATCAGTACTAAAGGCCATTCTCCTCTGTAGTGGGTGTACCTACCCATCAGTACTTAAGGCTGTTCTCCTCTGTAGTGTGTGTACCTACCCATCAGTACTTAAGACCATTCTCCTCTGTAGTGGGTGTACCTACCCATCAGTACTTAAGGCCATTCTCCTTTGTAGTGGGTGTACCTACCCATCAGTACTAAAGGCCATTCTCTGTAGTGTGTGTACCTATCCATCAATACTAAAGGCCATTCTCCTTTGTAGTGGGTGTACCTACCCATCAGTACTTAAGGCCATTCTCTGTAGTGTGTGTACCTATCCATCAGTACTAAAGGCCATTCTCCTCTGTAGTGGGTGTACCTGCCCATCAGTACTAATGGCCATTCTCCTCTGTAGTGGGTGTACCTACCCATCAGTACTAAAGGCCATTCTTCTCTGAAGTGGGCATACATATCCATCAGTACTTAAGGCCATTCTCCTCTGTAGTGGGTGTACCTACCCATCAGTACTTAAGGCCATTCTCTTCTGTAATTGGTGTACCTACCCATCAGCACTAAAGGCCATTCTCCTCTGTAGTGGGAGTACCTACCCATCAGTACTTAAAGCCATTTTCCTCTGATGTGGGTGAACCTACAAATCAGTACTTAGGGCCATTCTCCTCTGAAGTGGGTGTACCTACCCATTAATGCTAATGGCCATTCTCCTCTCTATTAGGCATACTTACCCATGAATACTTACGGTCAATCTCCATTAAAGTGGCTGTACTTACCCTTAGAACTAAAGGTCAACCACCTCTGTAGTGGGTGTAAGTATCAAGCATCACATGTGAGTGGTTGTAAACATTAAATAATCTATTACTATGTCCATGGCTGATTGTACAACATGGAATCTCTTGAGTGTTTATTAGTTTTTCTTTCATTGATAAAGGTTTCAAGTTAAACTTTTAACTCCCAAGATCTAGAGCTGCAGTGTTGTAGTAATTACCAGTACTTCATCTTAAGAGCATTTGTTAATGAAGAACTTGCAGGACGACTTATTTACCTTCAAAGCCATGTTATTAATTAAGCTTTCTGTTGAATGTTATTGTTCTTGATGTTATCAGCTTTCTTCCCCTATTAAAACTTTATGTAGCAACAAAACTGACTCATATCCTCAAACAAAAAATATTAATAAATTGGGCAATTTTATTGTTTGCTACCTATTTAGTTCTATACATGGGTTAATTTGGAGGCAAACATTGGAATGTTCCTGGATATATCTTAAGGACCAAACACCTTTTGCTCAGCTTGTCATGAATATAGGGTGGGCAGTAAGCAATCAATCAGTCAATCAACCTTTGATGAAAAGAAAGACACTGTGACATTCTCATATATTTTCAGATGGAAGTATTTTAACTTTTAGAAATTTAAAGGTTTCAATACTTGTTTGTAATAATAATTCAAGATTTTTTTGTGATTTAGAAAGACTTCATTCACCAAACCATAGCCAATTTGAAAACATTTAGAACTATGTTGTTTAAAAAAGGGGAATTAAACACTTGAAAAAAGCAATAAGAACTAAAAGATTGGTAAATGAGACACTATTAAACAAATGGTTTTCAAATTGGCTTTAGTTAATTGTCTGTACTGAGTCCAATACATCAACAGTCTCATCTATCTGTAAATAGTAACATGGCTGTTTTGTATTGAATAAGAGAGCAACCACAATATAATAACCTATCATGTTGTAGTAAAATGTCAATAAACACTCAACTGCTGTTAAGATGCCTATCACTGTTTATTTTCTAGTACATGGTATATGAACAAGATTTCCTCATTGAAGATACTATTTCTATTTCTAATATTTCTGTTGAGGCAACTATCTGGCTTGATTTTTGGAAGCTATTGACATTTGCTGAGTATGCTATTATTGTGCTCCATTTTCTAAAGTTTTCATGATTGGGCACAGTAGGTTTATATATATCTCACTGTACACTGTAACAAATAATTTACCGATATTGAACTGTGAATATTGGTAAATTAATTTATAATTGACATAACATTTAGGAGTTTCTTAAACAAGATTTATAAATTTCAGAAATGGAACCCTCAAAGATTTTTCCATTTACTATCCTGTTTACATTATCCAAGAACTCACTGAATTTTTTGTCAATCAGATTTAAGTCTAGACATCTATCAAAGTTTTCTTAAGGACTAGAATCAGTTAGATGTATCAATGTCTGTTTTGCCTGTAATTAATGATGATAGGGTTGGAGTGTCATATGACCTTTGATGACCTCTGATTTACTGCTGCAGAATTATCAAAGTTACTAATGAGATTGTCCTATTCATACTGGATGTGTACTCCAATCAGAATCAATGACTTCTGTGTAAAGATAAAGCTATCACTATTTTTTCAATTTTTCAAAGTCAGACATTTTCAATTACTGCAGTATTATTTTTAATGTTATGTTTTGCACAAATTCTTTACATAGTACAGTTATTATATGTTTTTCTTTGTATGCCACTTTTTGGATATTTTCACGATATCATGGCATCCATTTATTTAAATTAATGAGAACCTAAAACTGCAATGATCTTATGTAGAATTTACCAAAATACTTTTGATATTTGATATCTGGTATGTTGTTATTTAGTTCACTGTGGTTTAACTACTATCTGGTACATTTTTATTTAGTTCACTGTGGTTTGACTTCTATCTGGTACATTATTATTAACTTCACTGTGGTTTAACTACTATCTGGTACATTATTATTCAGTTCACTGTGGTTTGACTTCTATCTTGTACATTATTATTTAGTTCACTGTGGTTTTACTTCTATCGGGTACATTATTATTAAGTTCACTGTGGTTTGACTTCTATCTGGTACATTATTATTTAGTTCACTGTGGTTTGACTTCTATCTGGTACATTTTTTTTTAGTTCACTGTGGTTTGACTTCTATCTGGTATGTTGTTATTTAGTTCACTGTGGTTTGACTTCTATCTGGTACATTATTATTTACGTCACTGTGGTTTAACTACTATCTGGTACATTTTTATTTAGTTCACTGTGGTTTGACTTCTATCTGGTATGTTGTTATTTAGTTCACTGTGGTTTGACTTCTATCTGGTACATTATTATTTACTTCACTGTGGTTTAACTACTATCTGGTACATTTTTATTTAGTTCACTGTGGTTTTACTTCTATCTGGTATGTTGTTATTTAGTTCACTGTGGTTTGACTTCTATCTGGTATGTTGTTATTTAGTTCACTGTGGTTTGACTTCTATCTGGTACATTTTTATTTAGTTCACTGTGGTTTGACTTCTATCTTGTGCATTATTATTTAGTTCATTGTTGTTTAACTTCTATCTGGTACATTATTATTTAGTTCACTGTGGTTTGACTTCTATCTTGTGCATTATTATTTAGTTCATTGTGGTTTAACTTCTATCTGGTACATTATTATTTAGTTCACTGTGGTTTGACTTCTATCTGGTACATTATTATTTAGTTCACTGTGGTTTGACTTCTATCTGGTACATTATTATTTAGTTCACTGTAGTTTGACTTCTATCTGGTACATTATTATTTAGTTCACTGTGGTTTGACTTCTGTCTGGTACATTATTATTTAGTTCACTGTGGTTTGACTAATATCTGGTACATTATTATTTAGTTCAGTGTGGTTTGACTTCTATCTTGTGCATTATTATTTAGTTCACTGTGGTTTGACTAATATCTGGTACATTATTATTTAGTTCACTGTGGTTTGACTTCTATCTGGTACATTATTATTTAGTTCACTGTGGTTTGACTTCTATCTGGTACATTATTATTTAGTTCACTGTGGTTTGACTAATATCAGGTACATTATTATTTAGTTCACTGTGGTTTGACTTCTATCTGGTACATTATTATTTAGTTCACTGTGGTTTGACTTCTATCTGGTACATTATTATTTAGTTCACTGTGGTTTGACTAATATCTGGTACATTATTATTTAGTTCACTGTGGTTTGACTTCTATCTGGTACATTATTATTTAGTTCACTGTGGTTTGACTTCTATCTGGTACATTATTATTTAGTTCACTGTGGTTTGACTTCTATCTGGTACATTATTATTTAGTTCACTGTGGTTTGACTTCTATCTTGTACATTATTATTTAGTTCACTGTGGTTTTACTTCTGTCTGGTACATTATTATTTAGTTCACTGTGGTTTGACTTCTATCTTGTACATTATTATTTAGTTCACTGTGGTTTGACTTCTATCTGGTACATTTTTATTTAGTTCACTGTGGTTTGACTTCTATCTGGTACATTATTATTTAGTTCACTGTGGTTTGACTTCTATCTTGGTACATTATTATTAAGTTCACTGTGGTTTTACTAATATCTGGTACATTATTATTTAGTTCACTGTGGTTTGACTTCTATCTGGTACATTATTATTTAGTTCAGTGTGGTTTGACTTCTATTTGGTACATTATTATTTAGTTCACTGTGGTTTGACTTCTATCTTGTACATTATTATTTAGTTCACTGTGGTTTTACTTCTATCGGGTACATTATTATTTAGTTCACTGTGGTTTGACTTCTATCTTGTACATTATTATTTAGTTCACTGTGGTTTGACTTCTATCTGGTACATTATTATTAAGTTCACTGTGGTTTGACTAATATCTGGTACATTATTATTTAGTTCACTGTGGTTTGACTTCTATCTGGTACATTATTATTTAGTTCAGTGTGGTTTGACTTCTATCTGGTACATTATTATTTAGTTCATTGTGGTTTGACTAATATCTGGTACATTATTATTTAGTTCACTATGGTTTGACTTCTATCTTGTACATTATTATTTAGTTCACTGTGGTTTTACTTCTATCGGGTACATTATTATTTAGTTCACTGTGGTTTGACTTCTATCTGGTACATTATTATTTAGTTCACTGTGGTTTGACTTCTATCTGGTACATTATTATTTAGTTCACTGTGGTTTGACTTCTATCTTGTACATTATTATTTAGTTCACTGTGGTTTGACTATTATCTGGTACATTTTTATTTAGTTCACTGTGGTTTGACTTCTATCTTGTACATTATTATTTAGTTCACTGTGGTTTGACTTCTATCTGGTACATTATTATTTAGTTCATTGTGGTTTGACTAATATCTGGTACATTATTATTTAGTTCACTGTGGTTTGACTTCTATCTGGTACATTATTATTTAGTTCAGTGTGGTTTGACTTCTATCTGGTACATTATTATTTAGTTCATTGTGGTTTGACTAATATCTGGTACATTATTATTTAGTTCAGTGTAGTTTGACTTCTATCTGGTACATTATTATTTAGTTCACTGTGGTTTGACTTCTATCTTGTACATTATTATTTAGTTCACTGTGGTTTGACTATTATCTGGTACATTTTTATTTAGTTCACTGTGGTTTGACTTCTATCTGGTACATTATTATTTAGTTCACTGTGGTTTGACTTCTATCTGGTACATTATTATTAAGTTCACTGTGGTTTGACTAATATCTGGTACATTATTATTTAGTTCATTGTGGTTAAACTTCTATCTAGTACATTATTATTTAGTTCACTTTGGTTTGACTTCTGTCGGGTACATTATTATTTAGTTCACTGTGGTTTGACTTTTATCTGATATATTATTATTTAGTTCACTTTGGTTTGACTTCTGTCTGGTACATTATTATTTAGTTCACTGTAGTTTGACTTCTATCTGGTACATTATTATTTAGTACACTGTGGTTTGACTTCTATCTGGTACATTATTATTTAGTTCACTGTGGTTTGACTTCTATCTTGTGCATTATTATTTAGTTCATTGTTGTTTAACTTCTATCTTGTACATTATTATTTAGTTCACTGTGGTTTGACTTCTATCTTGTGCATTATTATTTAGTTCATTGTGGTTTAACTTCTATCTGGTACATTATTATTTAGTTCACTGTGGTTTGACTTCTATCTGGTACATTATTATTTAGTTCACTGTGGTTTGACTTCTATCTGGTACATTATTATTTAGTTCACTGTAGTTTGACTTCTATCTGGTACATTATTATTTAGTTCACTGTGGTTTGACTTCTGTCTGGTACATTATTATTTAGTTCACTGTGGTTTGACTAATATCTGGTACATTATTATTTAGTTCACTGTAGTTTGACTTCTATCTGGTACATTATTATTTAGTTCACTGTGGTTTGACTAATATCTGGTACATTATTATTTAGTTCACTTTAGTTTGACTTCTATCTGGTACATTATTATTTAGTTCACTGTGGTTTGACTTCTATCGGGTACATTATTATTTAATTCACTGTGGTTTGACTTCTATCTTGTACATTATTATTTAGTTCACTGTGGTTTGACTTCTATCTGGTACATTATTATTTAGTTACTTCTATCTGGTACATTATTATTTAGTTCACTGTGGTTTGACTTCTATCGGGTACATTATTTTTTAGTTCACTGTGGTTTGACTTCTATCTTGTACATTATTATTTAGTTCAGTGTTGTTTTACTTCTGTCTGGTACATTATTATTTAGTTCACTGTGGTTTGACTTCTATCTTGTACATTATTATTTAGTTCACTGTGGTTTGACTTCTATCTGGTACATTTTTATTTAGTTCACTGTGGTTTGACTTCTATCTGGTACATTATTATTTAGTTCACTGTGGTTTGACTTCTATCTTGGTACATTATTATTAAGTTCACTGTGGTTTGACTAATATCTGGTACATTATTATTTAGTTCAGTGTGGTTTGACTTCTTTCTGGTACATTATTATTTAGTTCATTGTGGTTTGACTAATATCTGGTACATTATTATTTAGTTCACTGTGGTTTGACTTCTATCTTGTACATTATTATTTAGTTCACTGTGGTTTTACTTCTATCGGGTACATTATTATTTAGTTCACTGTGGTTTGACTTCTATCTTGTACATTATTATTTAGTTCACTGTGGTTTGACTTCTATCTGGTACATTATTATTAAGTTCACTGTGGTTTGACTTCTATCTTGTACATTATTATTTAGTTCACTGTGGTTTGACTTCTATCTTGGTACATTATTATTAAGTTCACTGTGGTTTGACTTCTATCTGGTACATTATTATTTAGTTCACTGTGGTTTGACTTCTATCTGGTACATTATTATTTAGTTCACTGTGGTTTGACTTCTATCTTGGTACATTATTATTAAGTTCACTGTGGTTTGACTAATATCTGGTACATTATTATTTAGTTCACTGTGGTTTGACTTCTATCTTGTACATTATTATTTAGTTCACTGTGGTTTGACTTCTATCTTGGTACATTATTATTAAGTTCACTGTGGTTTGACTAATATCTGGTACATTATTATTTAGTTCACTGTGGTTTGACTTCTATCTTGTACATTATTATTTAGTTCACTGTGGTTTGACTATTATCTGGTACATTTTTATTTAGTTCACTGTGGTTTGACTTCTATCTGGTACATTATTATTTAGTTCATTGTGGTTTGACTAATATCTGGTACATTATTATTTAGTTCACTATGGTTTGACTTCTATCTTGTACATTATTATTTAGTTCACTGTGGTTTTACTTCTATCGGGTACATTATTATTTAGTTCACTGTGGTTTGACTTCTATCTTGTACATTATTATTTAGTTCACTGTGGTTTGACTTCTATCTGGTACATTATTATTTAGTTCACTGTGGTTTGACTTCTATCTTGTACATTATTATTTAGTTCACTGTGGTTTGACTATTATCTAGTACATTTTTATTTAGTTCACTGTGGTTTGACTTCTATCTGGTACATTATTATTTAGTTCACTGTGGTTTGACTTCTATCTGGTACATTATTATTAAGTTCACTGTGGTTTGACTAATATCTGGTACATTATTATTTAGTTCATTGTGGTTAAACTTCTATCTAGTACATTATTATTTAGTTCACTGTGGTTTGACTTCTATCTAGTACATTATTATTTAGTTCACTTTGGTTTGACTTCTGTCGGGTACATTATTATTTAGTTCATTGTGGTTAAACTTCTATCTAGTACATTATTATTTAGTTCACTTTGGTTTGACTTCTGTCGGGTACATTATTATTTAGTTCACTGTGGTTTGACTTTTATCTGATATATTATTATTTAGTTCACTTTGGTTTGACTTCTATCTGGTACATTATTATTTAGTTCACTGTGGTTTGACTTCTATCTGGTACATTATTATTTAGTTCACTCTGGTTTGACTTCTATCTGATATATTATTATTTAGGACACTGTGGTTTGACTTCTGTCTGGTACATTATTATTTAGTACACCGTGGTTTGACTTCTATCTGGTACATTATTATTCAGTTCACTGTGGTTTGACTTCTATCTGGTACATTATTATTTAGTTCACTGTGGTTTGACTTCTATCTGGTATGTTATTATTTAGTTCACTGTGGTTGGAACAAAATACACCACATTTATCAGATAGGAATTTGTTAGTACACAAAGTTATACTTTGAATTGGAAGAAACCAGTACATATATATATCTGTAACTAAGGTATACTACTCACGGAGAACAAATCATCCAGGGAAACAACCCATTCATCAAAGGGAATAATACACAGTAATGCTTGTCCCAGTCATATAGATCAATTCATAGTTTTCTTGAAAAACACATCCTCAAAATGACATTTTGTCTTCACAGCCAGTGCATGGAACCCTCTGTTTTCCTTTGATAAGGATTCCCACCAATACACCATTTATAAAATGTGTAGAGACAAGAAGAGGATCAATCTACATTCCATTAATTTGTAACTACAATGATAAATGACTTGGAGAAATAAGGCTAATGTTCCCAGAAAACTGGAATCAATATGAGTTTTGGAAATCATTGGATCAAAATGTGTAGGCAGAGAAGTAAAAATAAATTCTCTATTTGTAGTTAATTCCAAAAATACCTTGGCCAATTTTAAAATTTATTCAAACAAATTATTCATTAGTTTTAGACTTTTTATTCACTTGTGACATTTTGCAGAATATAGGTTCATTTTGCTTCTGCTTAAGTTAATTGTGCTTGTCTTAAATAAGTTTAATTAAGATATTTGCTGATCTGTTGAGAAAAATGTACCAGACATCCTTTTAGGAAGCAAACCGTCAAGTGCAAAAATGAGATCATTTCTATGTTGAGTTGGCTGTTACATCAGAAACCTTAAAAAGTTTATTATAGAACTTAAATGGCTTCATTTTAATCAACAAATTATAACTTTGTCTTAAAACAAGACCTGTTGGAAAAGTTGTCTTAGCATATATAGTGATTTTAATTCATTAGATAAGAAAAAAAGATTATTGCCATCAAGTGTGGGATTAAGATGTATTTACCTTAGGTATTGATTGTGACATACACAGTAATGTTTGGTATTGTCAAAAAAAAAAGGGTTGATACAAGTTGAGATTGATTAAATGTTTGCTTCTTGTCCAGCAAGCAATATTTCAGCTATATTCAGGACAAGTACAAGTAAACAAATTGTAAATCAACAGGGAAACAGGGTATCCAGTAGGAACAAAACTAAGCCTGTTTTATGGGGCTTTTATGATCCCACCCTTTAAATGTACAATAAAGGATTTCTGATGTTAAGGAACATTAGGTTAGATTATATTATTTCTGTAATGAACAACAGCTACATTTGTATTTTTTACATTTTAGCTTTAATAACATAAAGAATATGAATAATATGTTTGAATTTTGTATAAATAGACCTAATTTAGAATTTTTTATATGCTACATTATGAGCAATAGGACTGAATTCTGCCGTTAATCGGACAAATCACAAAACTAACTTCGAATTATAAAGGCAGTAAAATTCGGCCTAATTCCCCTTTTGAAATAGAAATTTCTCAAAATGTTCATGTAAGTGCGACTCCTCTAACTACTAACAGGATTTTATTATAACACATGCAATGTAGTTGCAGAGGTTATAATGTTTTTGAAGTGTACATCAGTTTGTCTGTCCAACCATCAGTCCTATTCTTGTAAGCCCAACTCCTCTGTAACTTATGATCAGACTTGTATGAAACTTGGAAGGAATGAAGTACACCATATGTAGTTGTGCATATCAGCAGGAAATTAGGATAAGATTTTTTTCGTAAGAGTTATACCTATTTGAACTTAAAAATTCCTCAATATATAAATATGAAAAAACTTGTCAGTAGTTCTTCTCTTAAACTACTGATCACAATTTCATGAATGTTTTTAGTAATGAAGGTCACCATACATAGTTGTGCATATCAGCAGGAAATTATGATCGGATTTTTTTGTAGAAGTTATGCCCGTTTGAAAAGAAATTTCTCAAAGAAAATGTGTAAACTAAGAACTCATAACCTCTTAAACTCAGAAATAATTTATCTCAATTTTATGGAACTTGATAGTTAAATTGTATTTGGGGTATGCAAGCATGTTCACTAAGGTTCTTTAATTGTTTTGTCATACTGTGGAAGATCTAGCAACATCTAAATACAGGTGATATCGGAATTAACAACTTTGGCATCCAAAAGGTAACCAATCAAACATAATCTTTTATCTTAAGTTATGTATATTGATGACAATGGCATAATGGTTGGTTTTAGTAAGATGTTGAAAAATAACAGAGGATACCACAACACTAAAGATTAGTTAAGCTGATTTTTTATTTGTTTTCTGTACTTCTTGCCCATTTGAAAAGAAATTTCTCAAAGAAAATGTGTAAACTAAGAACTCATAACCTCTTAAACTCAGAAATAATTTATCTCAATTTTATGGAACTTGATAGTTAAATTGTATTTGGGGTATGCAAGCATGTTCACTAAGGTTCTTTAATTGTTTTGTCATACTGTGGAAGATCTAGCAACATCTAAATACAGGTGATATCGGAATTAACAACTTTGGCATCCAAAAGGTAACCAATCAAACATAATCTTTTATCTTAAGTTATGTATATTGATGACAATGGCACAATGGTTGGTTTTAGTAAGATGTTGAAAAATAACAGAGGATACCACAACACTAAAGATTAGTTAAGCTGATTTTTTATTTGTTTTCTGTACTTCTTCTTGATTTTTACTCTAAAATCTATTAAAATAGTGTTTTAATAATTAATTTGTACATCATGTAGAGAAAATGTTTAAAATAAATTTTGAAAGTTGTAAGAAAAAAGAACCATGCTAAGTAAACTTTTTTAGTATGTTTTAAAGCAAAATATTAGTGGTCTTATTAAGTGTTCTCTGTAATTATGTTTGTAAATTATTATCAAAAGAATTGCACTTCATATTTATCCTTTAATTTTGGGAAAACGACTGTTTTTGTTTAGGTCAGAGGATCTCACATTTGTGGTAAGAGAACACTTTTATTGTCCAGTCTTTTCTTTTTTTTTCTTTCTTTTTTAGCTCACCTGACCCAAAGGGTCATGTGAGCTATTGCCATCATTTGGCGTCCGTCGTCGTCCTCGTTGTCCATCTTCGTCGTCGTTAACTTTTCTTTAAAAATCTTCTCCAAAACCACTGAAGGGATTGCTTTGAAACTTTGCACACATCATCAGTAAAATATCCTCTGCCAAGTTTGCACAAATCATGGTCTCAGACCAACCAACATGGCCACCATGGCTAAAAAAAAATAGAACAGGGGGGTCAAAATACAGTTTTTGGCTTATAGTTTAAAAAGTATAACAGATACAGGAAAACCAAAGAGACCTTCCTTCTTCAGCATCAAAAGCTCTACAAAACACTCCAATTGGGTCAAAGTTGTATGACGACTCCTTGTAGGAGTTTTTACCCTTTAATTGTCGAAATTGATGATTTTTGCCATTTTTGCCTCAAAATCTTGAAAATTATTAGAACTAGAGAAAAAGTAAGCATTGCTTAATTGTTCTGCTCTATGAGGGCTACAAAATTGGCTTTAGAGTCAAGATTGTCTGATTAACCGTTTAAGAGTTATTCCGTTGAACTGTTCATTTTAATCGGTTTTAATTGATTTCATAAAATTTTCTCTGAAACCACTGAAAGTACTGCTTTGAAACTTTGTACACATCATCCGTCAAATGTCCTCAACCAAGTTTGCAACAACCATGGCCACAGATTAACCAACGTGGCCGCCATGGCTAAAAAAAAGAAAGGGGGTGGGGGGGGGGGGTCAAAATACAATTTCTGGCTTATAGTTCAAAAAGTATAACAGATACTGGTAAACCGAAGAGACATTCCTTCATCGGCATCAAAAGCTCTACGAAACACTCCATAGGGTCAAAGTTGAATGATGACCCCTTATACGAATTATTGTCCTTTAATTGTCATTGTCAAAATTGATTATATTTGACATTTTTGCCTCAAAATCTTGAAAATTATTAGAACTAGAGAAAAAGTTAGCATTGCTTAATTGTTCTGCTCTATGAGGGCTACAAAAATGACTTTAGGGTTAAGATTGTCTGATGAACCATTTAAGAGTTATTCCCCTTGAACTGTTTTTTTTTTAATCGGTTTTAATTGATTTTTTAAAAATCTTCTCCTCTGAAACCACTGAAAGTACTGCTTTGAAACTTTGTACACATCATCCGTCAAATGTCCTCAACCAAGTTTTCACAAACCATGGCTGCAGATTAACCAACATGGCCGCCATGGCTAAAAATAGAATGGAGAGGGGGGGGAAACAGTTTTTGGCTTATATTTAAAAAAGTGTAACAGATACAGGAAAACCCAAGAGACATGCCTTCATCTGCATCAAAAGCTCTACGAAAACACTCCATTGGTTGAACTTGTTTGAGGACTCCTTATAGGAGTTATTGCCCTTTAATTGTCAAAATTGATTATTTTTGACATTTTTGCCTCAAAATCTTGAATATTATTGGAACTAGAGAAAAAGTTAGTACTGCTTAATTGTTCTGCTCTATGAGGGCTACAAAAATGACTTAAGGGTCAAGATTGTCTGATGAACCGTTTAGGAATTATTCTCCTTGAACATTTTTTTAATCAATTTTACTTGATTTTAAAAAATCTTCTCCTCTTTAACCCATGAAAGGACTGCTTTGAAACATTGCACACATCATCTTTAGGACGTCTTCTACCAAAATTGTGCATATCATGACACCTGACTACCTACATAGCTACGTTGGCTTAAAATAGAAAATGGGGGGGGGAGGGGGTCAAGAGAGTTTTCGACTGATAGTTTAAAAAGTATAACAGGTACAGCAAATTTGAAGTGAACCTCCCTTCTCCCTCTAAGCATCAAAAGCTCCTCCTTATAGGAATTAATTCCCTTAAAAGGTCAAAATTAATGACTTTTGCAGAAGTGTTGGGCAATTCCTTATAGCAAAGAAAAGCTGGATAAAAAAGGGTTGTTTGGTTTCAGGTTCAGGTGAGCAATACAGGCTCCTGGGAGCCTCTAGTTTTTTAGTTGTGGGGGTGGGGAAGGATATACATTTTATTGGAAATAGTAATTATCGTTACACTGAATAAAAATTTAGATGTCATTATTACCAAACTGCACAACAGTTGTCTCTTTGTAGAATGTGCAATACCTGGTACAGATCTAAATTCCTTCTTAGAACATATAAGCTTGATTGATTGATAGAAGATTCTGCTGTTTTGGCACAATATGGTAAACACAGTGACCTGAGACTAAAGGTTACATTGTTGTTTATTACATCAGGTGTGTTTGATTGTAATTTATCACTTTGTCAGGTGTGTTTGATTATTAACACTAACAGTGCTACAATAACAAAGAATTCTTTTATATTTTATTACCCTGCAGTGTTGTTTGACGGATATGTAAAGGGCTTGCTTATCTATCATACTGTTCATTTTCAAACAGGTTTGACGTTGCTAGATTGTGCTGTTTATTTCAACTTTCAATTTACTTATAATGTTGGTGTATTTTATTTATCATTTTGTGTGCTTAGATGTATTTTATGGTTCTGTAGTTAAAAAGGATACAGTGTGCAAATTCACTATCAATCCTATTTCCGAAATAAGTCTTGGGAGAAATGACTTCAATGGATTTCAGTACAAAACTGTCAAGAAGGTGTGTGGAGACACGAACGAGTAAGAAATCAATTGTGTTGTGTCATCTGTTCTTGGCAACAAACATCCAGACCCCATGTGAAGTGTTCTACCATGAATCCTCATGTGTTAACTTCTAAAACGACCTTAACAATTTGGCATTTTTAAATGTTAGCAAGTGGATAAGAAATGGTGTTAAATGCAGTATTTGTGCAGCAATGTCTTTCAAAATTAATTGCGGATATGAACTATTTATGATCCCTGGAGTGACCAGCATATAGTCACCACTTTGTCCATCATTTCATCCGTCATTTTTTTGTCTAGAGCATATGACATATTGACTTCAATCTTTAAGGTTGGGAGTACAATGTTTATTTTTTTTTTAGTTATTTTTCTTATAAAAAAATATCCTTTGGAGCATCAATTGGTATCAGCAATATCTGGTCGTATTTATTTTTAAGAAAACATAAAATGCATTTAACATTCAACTTGGAAATATTTGATCAATATACAATACCTAACCATGCTGAAAATTTAAATGTGCATATATGTTAGTAGTATTGAGTATTCTGATCTTTGAACAAGTTGCAGGTTAAACAACAATCCTATAAAAGTCAAGTAAAATTCCTCTTAAAGGTTTACATTAATATGCTTGATTGTACATTTATGTGGTCAATTATTGATCATAGACCAGCTGTTATATGTAAAGTGACATATAAGTACCAGTTTATTGACATTGACACAGATGTTGTGGTCATTAGATATTAAAGTAATCTACTGTTTGTTTTTGTTTCCTGTAAAATGATTTGTTTTTTTTTTTAAGTCTTGTTTGTCTTTTTTTCTGTATCATAGTGTTTTTTAGTCATCTCAGTGATCAAGTTGTCTAATTATTTAGCTTTCCTACTGAAGGTTGGTGTTTTTCTCCCTGTACTCTGGCTTCCTCCTCCAATAAAAACTGGCTGCCATGATATAGCTGAAAAGGGGCGTTAAACAATATTTAAGCAAAGAAACAATTATTAAGCCTTTATTGATCACTAAGGTTCTAAGCTAGAAAGGTGTAATTTACTTTATCCTTAATTGACCAGGATTGCTAGATTTTCTGCCAACAAAATGAAACGTGGGATGATGTTCTCTCCAGGTATTTTAGCCTCCTCTCCCAGTAAAATCTGGATGCCATTGCCATGACATGACAGAAAAATTTATGACATTAGCATATAAAACCTCCAACAAGCCAACAAACAAAATAAGTTATACATACATTTTATATTTAAATCCTAAAGAATCTACATGGCCACTTGGAACTACACTTAGATGTAAAAACTCTTCCTTGTTCGCTTGTATATGTACTGTAAAATGTACTGCAGATCTTCTTTAATAATAATTTGAATTTATCACATTATGATGAACAATAAATATTGCTGACACTTGTCTGTGCATAAAAAATGTGAGTGTTGACCATTTCCCTTTTGACTTTTGTAGTTTCTGGGACAATTAAAAAACAACTTTGGCAAGTGTACTTGGTACTGTACTGTGTATCATAAAAAGTTTTTTCTTAAGAATGTATGATCCTAATGGTATACCACAGATAATGGTCTCCTCATTAGACCAACATATTTTTCATTTGTATTGTCTGATTCATATACACAGCTAATAATTAGGTGCACTGGTAATCAAGGGTTTATGTTTAAAAAAGTCATGCACTTGTAACTAACCAACAAAGACTGGTTTATGGCAAAAAGTGACTGAAATGTGTTGAACAATAGACTGGTACAACATTTTATGCTTACTATAGAAGGATATATTTTAATGGTCAATTGTTATAATGTCACAGTACCAGTAGAAATCCACTTTGGAAAACTTTCACTTTAAACAACACAGTATTATTCTTTTTGATTTATTTTCAGCAAAAATATAGTAAAATTAATTACAATTTTCAACAATTGTATTATTCTGTTTGGCAATGACATATGTAAACAGCAGAGAAATATTGGAGCTAATTATAGTTACTAATAGTTGCTACCCATTACAAGGCGGTTGTAAGACCCATATCTAATGTTCTAGAAGCATTGTTATTTACAGTAACACCATTGCTGCATCGCTTGAACTCTTTAAGTTTACACCTGCCATTAAACATATTTTTAAGTCCTTTACGGAAATTGTCATTTAGCCATCCGTAGAGATATGGATTAATGCATGCAGAGCTCATAGCGATTATTTTCAGTAATAAATCTGTCATGTCTATGTAGGGCGCAAAAGATGATTTCGAAAGAATGCTTCCTTTGAAATTTAATATTAATGCATATAGATTCCATGGTAACCAAAAAATGGTAAACATGACAACAATTGCAACAAGTATTTTGTTTGTTTTCTGGTTTCTCATCGATTCATGTCTCTTAATTGGTCGATTTTTCAATACCTGGTATATTCTAAAGTACAGAATTGCTATAATCATCAGTGGTATGGTGAACTGAATGAAAAACACACCAAGACTGTACATCTGAACCTGTGTAGCACTAGACCAGTTTTCTATACAATGACTGCTGTGAAAGTTTATCTCAGGAATCTCAACTCTGTGAGGCTCCGTGCGTAATATGGCAGGGATTGCAAAACAAATAGTCAGAATAACAATTACA
Source organism: Limnoperna fortunei (assembly GCA_944474755.1). Lineage (NCBI taxonomy): Eukaryota > Metazoa > Mollusca > Bivalvia > Mytilida > Modiolidae > Limnoperna > Limnoperna fortunei. Next base: position 24,345,168 of record OX104113.1, on the reverse strand, counting down.
ATAACTATTATCATAGCTGTCTTGTTTGTCATTCTTTTCATAAATGGATACACAATCAACATGTATCTGTCAATAGCAATCATCAACATCGCTGCCGTCGAAACAAAGATTGGAACTGCGAATAATGGCATGATTATATGGCATAACACCGGACCAAATGACCAATATGATGTCACCTGGTAATGAAGTTGGAATGGAAGGTTAAAAACACATAACATGATGTCTGACAGGGCTAGAGTCCCTATAAAAATATTCGTCACTGTATGAAGTTGTTTATTTTTTATGATCACTGTTATCACAATGAGGTTTTTAACAAATCCTATGACAATTATAACAGCACATAACGTAACAATAAAGATCCTCCATGATTCCTCTTGAAGCACATTATACTTAGTATTAGAAATATTTTTCATCCAATTATCCATTCCTTGGTTAAATTCATCAATTTTTTTATACATTTCCTCTTCGGTTAAATTTTCCATGTCCAACGTCCAGAAATGTCCCATTTGAAATTTAGCCACACTATAAATGAACTTATTTATCAGGTTTAAGATGGTAGTCAGTATTCTGTTATTCCTCAGTGAAGAAAAGTTATAATTAAAAACTTCGTTAATATTGAAAATCTATACAACTGCACTTGGAGATACTCATGTTTGTCTTCTGTCACTTTCTTTTGGTCCTGAAAAGAACAGAAAGGAAATTATTCTAGAATTGTGATGACTATAGAGTTAAATAATTGTTAGTAAGATGAAGAGGAAATAAAGAACACTCTATTATGCATAGTTTTTTTTATGACATTTTAAAATTGTATTTCAGATTTGTCCATTCTTATGTCAGTGATATGTACTAAAGGATTGCATCTTTATCAGGAATACCTCTATAATATAAATTGATACTGAAGTATGAGGGGTTGTTTTTTTTTTATCATTTTTTAGGAAAAGAAATTAAGTTTCTACTTCTGCAGGGGACCTTGATGGTTAAGGTAGTTTGTCTACTCTTATTCACGTGATCTGTCAACACTAAGGTTGCGGTTTCGAGTCTCACCAAAGTTCTCGGTTTTCTCTGGGTACTCTTCCTCCCCCGAAAAAACTGGAAGCTATGATATAGCTGAAAAGCTGCTGAAAGTGGTGTTAAACTAAAAAAAAAAATCTACTTCTTCATTTAGAGTTACTGTGCATAGTGTGACATGCCTAACTATAGACAGGTGTTTTTATTAAATCTAATTATAGATCAAGTCCCCTGTCTCAAACATGTACACACGTTTTGCATAAATATATTATTTTGTATTTTAATATTCCTTAATTTTAGTATTCAATTTGGTGAACACGATTTTAAAATTAGAACTTGATGTTACCTCAATGCAATATTTAATAATTGGTTACTCAATACATTTAAAAAATGTTGTAAGTTTATCTGAAATACTAATAGAAACCAATTATTTACACACAATTTTCATCTTAGATAGAAATAAAAAATAAAGTAATTTTACCTTGTGAAAATCTGTTTCTATCCAAATTACAGAACACAAACTTCAATAATAATCCGAGAACAATTGTTCCTTGAAATTTAAAATGGGAAAAAATAAAAGCTGTTATACATAGACTCCTCCTACTTTTACCAAGTTTGTAACTTTGTCACACCTTCCTTCACTTATTGATCTAAATGATGTAGATGTTTTATTATCACTTAAAAGTTGTAATCTTTTCTCCAAGTCAACAGCTTGTCATGTGTGGGACTTAATACTCAGTTTCTGACGTGACATGTATCCATAACATTCAGTTTGGCACTCTGGTGTCCATTTATTCGAAAATCAATTGGCTTTTTTATTACGGAACATATACTACTAATTTTTATGAGAGTTGTTGTATCCTTACATTTATATTCAAGTATTTTAATAAAATTGAGTCTTTTTACCAGAGTAATGGCTAAAACATTCTTGACGTACATTAGTGTAATGGGTTTTTTTCACACATTTAGTAGTTTTAGGTAATTATTTAAAAGTAATGGTCACTAAAAAAAGTGGTTCAATGAAAATATTGTGTAGTTCTAATAGGTGTTCTAAATATTATATTGATATTTTGTGTTACTGATACAGCTTGACATTGTGTGATTAATATACAATATTTGTAAATTGTCATATAATATACAGTTTATTGGTACCAGCCTTAGAAACAGGTATAATGGTGAGGCTCTGCAAATCATTTCTCACCTGTTTCATGGCGAGTACAAATAAACTATATATTTTCAAACAATGTACAAATATTGTATGTATACTGCTACCTTAAAATACAATTTATTCTAATGACAAACATGAAAAATATGTCATTTCTAGCTGATTTTTGACTAGAAATTTTCAGCATGTATTTTAGTAATAGCCTGTCATTGCAAACTAATATGGTATTGGACAACATGTACACCAGTACAGAATACTAAGTGTCATTAGAAGTGAGGACAAGGGTACCAGTAGACTTAATTGGTAGCAAGAATTTATTCTGCTACCTTTATTAGCAAATGTAATGCTATTTATATTGACCATGTAGCTATCTGTACTGAATGAAATTATGAGTGTGATTCTAAGAAAATTGTTTGTTTCATCTGTAATATCCGTGCTTATTGAAATAACATTGTTTGATAATTGAGCATTTCAATGGATATCAAATGGTAAAAAAATTTATAATGTTATATAACTCTATCATTATTAGAACTTAGAACACGATCTGATAAGGACCATCAACTGATCCTAAGAAATGAATATAGTAACCTTGTCAATGTTATGCTCTTCACATATCTTTAATGCTGATGGCAATACAGTGAAACTATTCATTTTAAACTATTTGAAGTATTTAAATGATTTATGAAGTTGGAAGATAAAGTGATTATAGCAGTAACACAAAAAAGGTGTGAATGGTACTAGTCAATGTTTAAAATTAATAACTCTATTTTTTTAAATCAGATTTTTTGTAAAATAACACTTTATCTAATGTAAGTTTAAAATAAACATAAAGGTTTGATAAAACAGAAAAAAAGGAACGTGCACATATCCATTACCAGAACTGACGAGGACTACTGTAGCCATGTGATAATAGCAACAGTTGTACAGAGAATAGTTAAATAAAGAAAAACTGCCTTTTCCCAAGTGATTAAACTGATAATTTCTAAGAGCCATTTAGTAGTTGATATGCTTGTCTGAAGTGTGGACAATAATATTGCTGCAATTTGCTGGAATGACTTTTTTCTAGTTCTCCTCTGTACTGAGTGATTGAGTTGTTCTGACCAAGATATCATACAAATTATCATGTAATATAGTCATCAAATATGGATTCGTTTTCATTGTAATGTCATGTTAAGCTATAGACTAATTAAACGGAAAGTAAGAAAATGGTATAGAATGGCAATTTTATATGATTAGGACACGTTATTTACACTTGAAAGTGTTAATAATCATACACGCATTGTGAGTTTTCTACAATGTTCATTGGTTGATTTAATATCTGATTATTTCTGGACTAAACTCGTGGGAAACAATAAACTTACCTAGTTTATTTACTGGGAGAAAGTGTTTAAATGATATGATTGGTAAAGATTACTGTTTAAATTAGTCTGTATAATAGAATAGATAATATGGTATGATTGGGAAAGATGGCTTTATTAAAATTAAATTTTTAATGTTATAGATGTACTAAACAAAATAATGAAATAAATGTACTACTGGACTAAATATTTTTGTTTTTTAAATTGCCTTTTTTTCTGCCCTGTTTCACAATATGGTCTTTGTTGCTCATCATCACTCATGCTGTTGCATGTTAACTAAAAGATTGCAGTTAAAGAAACAGTTTTTGAGGGATAAGTGGTGATATATTGGCACATTTGAGTTGATGGGACTGGTGTTAGCTGATTGAATATTTGGCAATATTTTAGGAAATATAAACATTTTTTAGACAATTATCCATAAATACTTTCCTTATTTAAAAAAAAAGGCAGTTTCTTGAAAACATGTCTCCATTAAACATTATCATTAAAATAAAAAACCAGAAAACTTGAAATAGTGAAAATGACAACTTAATTTCCTTGTGGCTTCAAATGAAATGTTCATCTTAAAATGTTATTTCTTTTTGTCAAAAGTACAAACATGTATCAAATTTCACTTCAATGCACTTTATCTGAAAGAATCTCTGACACAGTTGTAAAATCTAGAATTAAAAAAGTTCACCAGTTTCATGTTTCAGAAGTGTGTTTGTATTGATTTCAGGTGATACTGCACTGAAACACTATAACAAGCCTACTCTAAGATGGTTATACACTAAGTTATATGGTTTCCTTAGATATTGTTACAATATTTATTGGTATGCTTGACAAGTCGCTCTAATCAAATCATATAATCGTTAATTTAATGTTCTATAAAAAGTACATATTCGGATATTACATTTGAGCTGAGAGGATCGGTTAAAGGCGTAGTTGTTATACAGAGGCTTTATAAGACATGCGTTGCTATTTTTGGCTCTGACAGCAGTTGTTTGCATGGACATTTCTAAATTCTATCTTCAAGGATCTTATAAAGCCTTAGGAACTTTGGTTCTAGGATTTTTATAAATGAAATTAAAAAGATCTCTGTGCATAAATTGATTTTCTCTTAAATGTTTCAGGTATTTTTATTCATTTTATTTATCTTGAGCTTATTAAATGTAATATCATACCAGTTATGGTTACATATACTCCTGTGTTCCATTTGTTTGAATTTCTAACTGGTATTTATATACTTAGAGATCTACACTTAGAAAGAGACTAAATTTGATGTAAGATTTATTCTCAATCTTAAAATGTAAAATGTGAAGTTTGAAATTTTAAGACCATTTGTTTGTTATTCTTTCTATAGACCTTGAGCTAGCCCTTGACGTCTTTTTCATTTTAAACACTTAAATGCTGCCTTACCAGTAATTTGTTTTTTCATTTTTGTAATCTATGGTGTTTACCATTCTGACTCCAAAAGGCCACTTGTGACAGCTTATAGTCAAAATACAATTACCTGTCAGGTATTTTCTACCTATTGCCCAATCAATTTCAAAAGTAGATAACAGCTCTTTAGAAAACTGCTTCAATCTTTTTTCTTTATAGCTCTTACTCAGAAAGAGCTGGACATTTAAATTGCAGCTATTCATGCATGACTCAGGGTAACTTTACTGGAGAGATTGCCATAGAGTTTAATGCAAGTTAGAAGTAAAAGTTACCTGAGTCACACATGAGTTAAATGTCCAAGCTATCACTGATGAAGAGCTTAAAAGAAAACAGATTGAAGCAGTTTTCTAAACATCTGTTTTCTGTATTAAGAACTGGTTGACCAATAGGTAAAAAATACCTGACAGGTCATTGTATTTTGACTATAAATGATACACAGTAAGATTTACTCAACTTCTATCATGTATATAAGTTAAAATACAGGTTTGCTGTTGTTTGATAAGCAATACGTAGACAGATATATAAAAACATTTAAGTAGGAGAGACATTTATAGCAGCATTATATTTAAATTTTGGTTGTTTTTATAAAGTCTTTATAAAAATCTACAAAATTCTTGCCTTTCAGACCTACCCAGCACTATATTCCACCTTTTAGCAGCTTCTTTCCCTGTCATTTATCTCCTTAATTCTGTCTAATTTTACTTCATTGAGGTATTGTATAAGATGTCTTACTTATTTACAGACTTTAAATAACTTAATTATCTATAAGACAAAGGTCCTTGAAATCTGCTTCTAATAACTGTAGACATATTTTATATTCCCTCAGCACTAATATACTTAGTTCCAAGGCTGGCTATCAGTTCTAAGTCTATGATTTTTCTCCCATCATTTCCCAAGGATAATGTTTTGCTGAGTGCTTTCATGAATGTTTGACTATCGCCTGGCCATTATAAGTGAGGCATTATTGTAAATAATAAACAAAGTCCATGAATTAAATAGGTAGGAATTGAAACCCCCAGTTAGTAGACAATTTTTAATGTATTATAGACTTAAACCGAATGCTTTAGTGACGAATTTGTTTTGTTTACATTTTTTTTTATTTGGTTTATTTTCAAAATATTTTAGAATGAAGCAAAAATAAAAATTGATTTAATATTTACATGTAGAATAATTTGATGGTTAATTTCATAAATGTAGAGTTAACTTGTACAAGCTTATCAGTAATAAAAATTCCATTGAGAAATAAAATCTAATTTCAACTAATTCTATTATTTTCTCCCCTTTTTCTTTTGTCTGAATCCACATAGGAATAATAGAAAAAAAGGGGGAGCAAGTGAAAGAATTTATTTGACTTAGATTGTGAAAAAGTATACTCCATATTAATTTTGTCAGCAGAACATTTGGAAGAATTAATATAACAGGAATATTAATTTTTGTTGAAGGCTTTGTTTAATGTTGAAGGACCACAAGAAAATATGTTTAAAATAGAAAGGATTGTAGGAAAAAGATAAAATAAGATAGCTCCAGTTATCATTTATCCATCAAAATATTACTAGATGGCATTATGAGACTTAACATTTTGATAAAAATGTTAAATAATTAAATCCTGAACCTTAATTAGTTGTTACCTTGTTTACAGTTTACTATCCATATGATAAATTAGACATAGGGAATTCCTTAGATCTTAAAACTTCTGTTGATTGTGTTATAATATACATCAAATTATTTGATCTTGCTTACAATCCCTGCAAAACCAGTTGTACCTTTTGAAGATCTGTATTTCTTGTTCCAATAAACTAGGAATTATTACTCATTATTGAAATGCACTCAATACATGATGTGATTAATGTTTTTTTATTGACAGTTAATTAAGGAAGCTGCAAGCTAACTGTAATTCATGGTATTTTATTATTTTATAATGTTAGGTTATCCTGGTCTGAAGCCATATTTACGCAGACAATGTGACCTCAGCGACTGGTCCCTCTTTGCAGGAGCTTTTCTCTTGCTGTTATTGGGTAATATATAACAAAAGATGGACTTGAATTCTATTTTTACTATTCCTGCCTAATTTTTATTAAAAATATTAAAATTTGTATTTTTTGATACATTTGTACTCGACAGACAATAATCACTACTTTTAAAGAATTCTGCTTATCTCTAACAATTTGCTATGCCTCAATATACACAATCAGTGGCATATATTTATCTTCCAAATGTTAGAATATTTTAGCATATTCTGTTTATAGTTTATAATTTTTCATTCTATAGTTGATATTTTCTCTGAAGATATTGCTTTAGCATACTGAACTTTTTAGTATCAGTGGTGCATGACAAGGCTGTTGACCTTTATATACCTTTCTGTATTTATGCCATTACATAGACCTGTAATAAGAATACTACAGCAGACCTTACCTACTGTCTATTAAATAATATACACATACTGCCTCTTGTAGAGGGTGTTAGGCCAAAGTATCTCACGAGTTAAATATATCACCAGAGGCACAGTCGCAACCAAAGAGGCAGGGTAACAGAGGAATAGACCAAAATGTCTTATATCAAATATCCAATGAAAAGTCTAGATTTTTGTATGAAGTATAATATTGGTCATTATGTCCTACACAAATTGAACTTTTAGCAGTGGATTTGTTTTTGTTGTGCATTTTAAGCCAGATGAATTACAGTTCATACTTAAACAATCCCTTAAAAGTATAATATTATTAAATGATTACGATAATCCGTGCTGTCGTTTGACCATCTGTTAGGTCTATGCATGGTAGGCTTGGTCATAATTAAAACTAAATAAATTTGAGATCTGTACTATATTTGTAACATAAATCTGTTATACTATCAAATGTTGGCAAATCCCAATCATAAAGTATTTTATTGCAACTAATCGTAATGATGTTTCTGATTGGAGGATGTTGAAAATTTCAAGGCATTAAACTAACAGTTGATAGTAACTGACAACCTGCAGACAGTGTTGTGTTATTTAAAATTCTGATTTTTACCAAATTCTCAACTGACTTTGCAAACATATTTGTAAACAAACCAGTTATGATAACTGTTAATTATTCCTGACACCGGACCTTTGGTTGGAAAGAATAATGTCACTGTTATGTTACAGTGCATCATTTCATACAGTATTTATTTATATAGTCCATTATGAGGCTTATATATCAGTAGTGAAGGATTTCCTTTACATACAATAGTTCCCCTTTTTACAGTTTATTATACCATGACAGAAATTTGTCATTGGATCATCTTAGTATTAACGAGAACGTAGGAATATACATGTTTATCAGTTGGAATTAATTCATCAGATGTATAGTTCTTATAATTTGCAAGCTAAATCAAGGATTGGTTTTTTTGTTTGTTTGAATGGTGTTTTAACGCCATTTTCAGCAATTTTTCAGCTATTTCATTGAGTCCAGTTTTTATTGGGCGAGGAAGCCGGAGTACCTGGAGAGAACCCATGAACCTGCCATAGGAAAACTGGCAATCCTTGTCAATTAAGATTGGAGTCGAGTACACCCTGCCTGCAATGAGAATCGAACCCGCAATCTCAGTGTGGACAGACCACGTGAAATCAAGGATTGAAATGGAAGCTATACCATTAGTTTAATTTAGGTACTTGGTGTATGACTTTTCCTAAATCTAATGCAACATGTATTTCATAAACTGATTATTTGTCAAATACATGTATATGTATAAAAGTAGCAGTAATTAGAAAATAACTAAGGAACCCTCTGCATTTTGCCAATTATAATACCACTTAACCTATTTTGTCTTTACTTTTTATACAACTTACATAATAATTACAAAAGCACCTGTTGATGAATACAGTGATCAATTAGACTGCCTTAAACATTGTCAATATCTGTATTTGTATGTTTCAGTCAGTCATGCAGCCAGTAGGTACAATAACCTTTTTTGCCAAAAATAAACAATAATGATTTGTTTCTATGGATTTTGTTTTTGGATGTTGGTTCGCATGGTCTGATACAGAAGGAGTGCATACAGGGTACTTGTACTTGCATTTTAGTGCAATTTATGTGTTAGCTGAAAAGGAATACTTAAAAAAAACAGGAAATGAAAAAGTTGGCAGTTGATATGTTATCACATGTCAATATTTTTCATATCGACCAAGGCTGTAATATTATTAATTGATATTTTATGCACATCTGTATATACTAGTGATGTAAAGGAATTTAGTTCAATGTTTCTTTTAGTTAATATTTCTTGGTTTGTTGTCTTATGTATGAAAATTTTAAATTTCATTTCAATATCAGCTGAAATTATGAAAACTTTCGATTCAAAAGATATATTTTAATTCAACAAACAAACACATTCAACTGTTTGAAATTTTTCAAACAGTACATATTTTCCTAACTTTCACACTAGAAATAGAGGTCAATTCTGATTGGATGTTTAATTTGCAAAAGGGAAATTCCAAATTATGTTAAAAAAATTACAATTAGCTGTGCAACATCACCTTTCTAAGAGCCCTTTTCAAAGAATCTCTCAAAATACACCATATCATTAATAATATACCAATATGTGCACATTTTACTACAGTTGTGGCCTCAGTGTTTTATGTCATATTATAAAAACTACATTAACTACTTTATAATATCAGATATTGGTCCATACAAAAGATGGGTCCTGTAGATGGAGAAAATTAACTGAAAGTCATAGTCTGGATGAAAGCTTTGTATAAAACCAAATCAGTTATGCAAAATCTTTTTTTATGACACTGGAGGACCTTTTTTTTCTTTGTAAATGGCAGATTTCAGGTTGACATCTGAGTTGAAATGAATCATGTGCATTCATCTCTACTGGTTGTTGTAACCAATTAGATCGCCTTAAATAAAAGAGTTAATCATGGAAACATTTGATGTTTCAGGCATTGGCATAAGATGCCACATATTATTCAATTGAAGAAATAGTTACTTTCATGAATTTTGTGGAAAGCCTGTGTGATCTTCCACCCCTGATAGAAATAGACAAGAACTTGTCAGATGGTTACAGAGACAGATCTTAAAATAAAGTACATCTCTTAAAAAATTAATTGTTACTAGATTCACATGCAAAAATAATGAGACAAACTCAGATTTGGTCACAAAAGGACTAGTTTGGATACATGAATTATTTATTGTAGGATTAAACACCGTTTTCAATGGATTTATCGGTATATCAACAAGACCAACTCACTCACAAACAAATAAAAGTCCGAAGGACTTTTATGATATGTTTGTGAGTGAGTTGGTCTTGTTGATATACCGATAAATCCATTGAAAACTGTTACTCACTCACAAACAAATAAAAGTCCTTCATTTGTCTGAGTATTGTATCCAATTTATGTGATACATCTACGATGTACCATATATCCATCTTGTTTGTTTAATAATAAAATTGTCACTAGAATATAACATAGAAATCAAGTGTTTTGCATTAAACCCCAATAAATTCATTTATCCATTCATCAGTTCCAAGGTTATTACTTTAGAAAAGAACTATACAATTTATTTACAAAAAGAATTGTATAAATAATTAATTCCACCAAACTAATAGAATTTTCTTGTTTGTTGTAGTACATGTAATGGCTGCATTTGTAATACACAGCAAATGCCATTTTATAAAACAATGCCATATTGTATATTTTTTAAGAAAATACAAATCTCTTACAAGCTGTATGATAGTGAAAATCATTCTTCAATTAATATGTTTAAGTCCTTTAAAGATGTTTTATATGATATGAAACAGACGTAATGAAATTGAAAGCTTGATGAATGAAGTACTACTTATAGGTAAAGTTCAATTGCTCACTTTTTTGTATTGAGATAAAAATATCAAAGCTGTTAAAGATTGTAAATGTTGCTATGCAATATTTTTTCTCAATTTTTTGTTTTTTAATGATCATTATTTACAGAAGTATTTTTGTTTTGTTCATTTTATGTTGGAAGGTAGCAAAAATCTTCATGCTGGGACCTGAGGTGTATACACTTTATGTGATACAATACTTATACAATGTTATGTTATACCCCCACTTTTATGTGATGGGGTGTCCCTTTGACTGTTTCACTTTGGGGTACCCATCTCTTTTTCGCAACTCCACCTACACCACCAAATGGAATTTGATCAAACTTTCACAGAATCTTTTTCATGTAGTACCATTGTGCACCTCAGTTTAACATTTTGATAGGAATAATATTTGGTGTATTCCATAGAACATAGTGTTTGACATAAGAAATGCCCATCTCTTATCTGCAACTCCACCTACTTAATTGAATCTTGTTACATAGTGCCATTTAACATTTTGCTCCTAATGATTTTTGGGGTTTCCATAGAAGAACATGGACTTTGCCTTCCTTTAACATAAGGGGTACTTATTTTGTGTAACCAATTTTCCAGCTTTGGGAAGTTCATAATTTTTCAGAAAACTTGCAGAAGACAGTAAGGTTGTCATTGTTAGATTGTTTTATCAGTGAAAATTAAAGAAGCAGTGCTGAAAGATAGAGTTAGATGCAAAGCCTTGCATCTTCCTAATTTTGTTGATTTGTTGTGACTGAGAAAATAATAGGTAGTTTTACTGATATGGCTATTGTGTGTATCGAATTGATTTATTTATAATTGAAATTTATACTAGAAATGCAAATTTGTAAGTATCGTTTATTTATTCCTTCACACTCGCATTTCGTCCACAGTCGAATAAGGCATTTTCCCTTCATTCAGCAAGTGAATGAGAATGTGAACAATGAATCCAAAGCAAAGTGTTCTGTTAAAATATTTTTTTGTATGTATTTCTCTAAAAAAACCAAATGATTCAATATAATAATATACCGCTGCCTTAACTAAATAACTTTCCGTTTAAGCGATACATCACTCAAGATATTTTTATCACCAAAACTTGTCAGTGTACTGGCTTATAACTTATTGTTTGAAGCATACACGATACATGGCCACCATATTTGTTTAGGTCTAGCAACAAAAAAGTAGTTCCCCAACAGTCGTTCATCAAATTATGAAAGGATCAGGGAATTTCGACCAATCAAAAATGACCATAAATGTAAATGAATGTAAGATAAGAATTATACAAAAATTTTAAGTAGTTTACTTTGATTAATTATTCAAATAATCTCAGTGAAGGAAAGTCAGTTTAGTTAAATGAAGTTTTGGTATGTTTAAAAAGAATAGGCCTTTAAAATATTACAGTGTTGAAGTTTTTCTTTTCTTGTAGTAGAAATAAAATAGATTATATACAAATGTCTTTCTAAATAATTGTATTGTCACTGCAAGTAAACACTGCAAGGCATGTTGTGAATGACATTAATTGATTGGAACTCATGACAGATGGATGTTACTCCCTTTGGCCAGCTGATCAGTATAATTTTTCTGGTGCAAAAGTGTAAGGATGTTTCTCTTTTTGGCCAGCTGATCAGTATAATTTTTCTGGTGCAAAAGTGTAAGGATGTTACTGTCTTTGGCTGACTGATAAAATTAAATAAATGATTTAGTTGATAAAATATAAATCATTCCATTTTGTTTGAGAATTTAAAAAATTATGATTATCTGCACAGTAGATTTGTAGAAATAACTATGTAACATATTGTTATCTACAGAAAAAGGTGTTTTCAGAATAAGAACAGATAGTCTTTCTAATTTATTGGGGATTTGGTCTGTGAATTCCATTACAAATGATAATTGTGTTTCTCAATCTTAAAAAATAAGTCAAATGAAAAAGCAGAAATTTCTTTTGGCAACTTTTTGTATCATGTCAGATATTTCCGGGTTATATGTTCATTTAGATTCCACCAACAATTTCAACATTCTAGCGGTGGAAATCTTAAAGTTGAAAAATCATTTGTTACTGCTACATCATGTCATTTTAAAATGAAAAAATTTCTGAAGACTTGATGTAAATAGTAGTAATATGTGATTTTAATATAATTATTTTCTTTAAGGTAGACACCATTCAAGAAGCTAAAATATTCCAATTATATGTTTATGAGACTTAAAATGGATGTTGATATATATGAGTTCATATTCTGTTAGCACCAAAATGGGAAGGACAGATTACTTGTTGAATGTTTATCAGTAGTCATTCAATTATGTGGTTTAGCCAAATAAATTTAAGAAATTTGTTTGAGGAAAACTCCAACGTAAAGTCTGTGGTTTGCCTTTTTTTAGGACATGTTATTTAAAATTACTTTGTTTCTCTCTAAAGTTTAATGCACTTATTGCAGATTTTTTTTAATCATTATAACATCAAAAATTAATATTTTAATATTTCTGTTAAGTATATTTTTTGCATATTGCATATTTTTCAATTGTGACAAAAATAAAATTGCATAATTATACAGCTGTCACACGAGTCATGCATACAAAAAATTTCTAAAACCTATTGTTTTTTTTGGTGGGCAAAATTTTAAAATCAATTAATAATGAAGATTTCATATATACATTTTCTACATGACTTACCTATTAATGTGTAATTCCTCTAACTATCTAGTCTGTCTGACAGGTGTTCGTTAGTTCTATATTGTTAATGGATTTTCTCCTATTGGTCTTCGTCAGTGAGGTGGGAGGGCTGCACTTTAGTTCTATTTAGTCTTCATTGATTAACTTTTCTTATATTTACTGCTGTCAAACTCAAATTAATTGTTTAAATTGAAATTAGGAAATGTAATCAATATTTACAACATGCGTGTTTGGAATGATAGGAAATGTACATATATGATACATGAAGCAGTGAATTCACTATGATAAACTAAACTGTAGCTTAAATAATTCAATTTTTTTTTTTTTTTTTTTTTTTTTGGGGGGGGGGATGGGGGGATATTTTATTTAGTAGACTTGCTGGGTATAATGTGTTAAACAGAAATGTTTTAGCTATTGTGCCATGCAGTTTCATAGAGGAAAACATACTGTAAAGAAGTATACTGTAATTTGTCCTAGATTAAAACATACTGTATAGAAGGATCCAGTGACTCTGTAATTTGTCCTAGAGGAAAACATACTGTAGGGAAGGAACCAGTGACCCTGTAATTTGTCCTAGAGGAAAACATACTGTAGGGAAGGAACCAGTGACCCTGTAATTTGTCCTAGAGGAAAACATACTGTAGAGAAGGAACTAGTGACCCTGTAATTTGTCCTAGAGGAAAACATACTGTAGAGAAGGAACCAGTGACCCTGTAATTTGTCCTAGAGGAAAACATACTGTAGGGAAGGAACCAGTGACCCTATAATTTGTCCTAGAGGAAAACATACTGTAGAAAAGGAACCAGTGTCCCTGTAATTTGTCCTAGAGGAAAACATACTGTAGAAAAGGAACCAGTGTCCCTGTAATTTGTCCTAGAGGAAAACATGCTGTAGAGAAGGAACCAGTGACCCTGTAATTTGTCCTAGAGGAAAACATGCTGTAAAGAAGGAACCAGTGACCCTGTAATTTGTCCTAGAGGAAAACATACTGCACAGAAGAATCCTGTAATTTGTCCTAGAGGAAAACATATGGTAGAGAAGGCTCCTGTAATTTGTAACATGCTGTAGAGAAGGAACCAGTGACCCTGTAATTTGTTTTAGAGGAAAACATGCTGTAGAGAAGGAACCAGTGACCCTGTAATTTGTCCTAGAAGAAAACATGCTGTAGAGAAGGAGCCAGTGACCCTGTAATTTGTCCTAGAGGAAAACATACTGCACAGAAGAATCCTGTAATTTGTCCTAGAGGAAAAAATACTGTACAGAAGGATCCTGTAATTTGTCCTAGAGGAAAACATATGGTAGAGAAGGCTCCTGTAATTTGTCCTAGAGGAATACATACTGTACAGAAGGATCCAGGGGCCTCGGTGGCCGAGTGGTCAAGGTAGTTCGTCTACCATTGATCACGTGGTCTGTCAACACTGAGATTGCGGGTTCGATTCTCACTGCAGGCAGGGTGTACTCGACTCCAATCTTAATTGACAAGGATTGCCAGTTTTCCTACAGCAGGTCGGGGGTTCTCTCCGGGTACTCCGGCTTCCTCCCCCAATAAAAACTGGACCATGAAATAGCTGAAAAATTGCTGAAAGTGGCGTTAAAACACCATTCAAACAAACAAACAAACAGAAGGATCCTGTTATTTGTCCTACAGGAAAACATACTGTAGAGAAGGATCCTGTAATTTGTCCTAGAGGAAAACATACTATAGAGAAGGATCCTGTAATTTGTCCTAGAGGAAAACATACTGTACAGAAGGATCCTGTAATTTGTCCTAGAGGAAAACATACTGTAGAAAAGGAACCAGTGTGTCCCTGTAATTTGTCCTAGAGGAAAACATGCTGTAGAGAAGGAACCAGTGACCCTGTAATTTGTCCTAGAGGAAAACATGCTGTAGAGAAGGAACCAGTGACCCTGTAATTTGTCCTAGAGGAAAACATACTGCACAGAAGAATCCTGTAATTTGTCCTAGAGGAAAAAATACTGTACAGAAGGATCCTGTAATTTGTCCTAGAGGAAAACATATGGTAGAGAAGGCTCCTGTAATTTGTCCTAGAGGAAAACATACTGTAGAGAAGGATCCTGTAATTTGTCCTAGAGGAAAACATACTGTAGAGAAGGATCCTGTAACTTGTCCTAGAGGAAAACATATACTATAGAGAAGGATCCTGTTATTTGTCTGAGAGGAAAACATACTGTAGAGAAGGATCCTGTAATTTGTTCTAGAGGAAAACAAACTGTAGAGAAGGATCCTGTAATTTGTCCTAGAGGAAAACATACTGTAGAGAAGGATCCTGTAATTTGTCCTAGAGGAATACATACTGTACAAAAGGATCCTGTTATTTGTCCTACAGGAAAAAATACTGTACAGAAGGATCCTGTAATTTGTCAGCTAGATCACATCTGATTGTGTGTACAATTGTGATTTGAAATTCAAGCCTGAAATGTTTTCAGCTACAAAAAAAAATGTTATCTTGCAATCTGATGATTGTTTGTATTTATAACCCCGCTTGCAAGAAGATGGGGGTATACTGGTTTACCTCTGTCCGTCTGTCCTTCCGTCCACAACATAACTTTGGGAACAGTTTCTCTGCAACTACTCATCACAACCAATTGAAATTTTATTTGTGACCTTACCATGTGGTCCTATATTGTGAATACCAATTTCAGGTCTGTAGAATATCTACTTCCTGTTTACCGACTTAGTCAATTCAATGATGTGAATAGGGGGGGTATACTGATTGAGCAGTAGCTCACATGTTCCTTGTTTCTATTATATACAGTAATTAAATTTTTAATCTGAAAACTTGGGAGTGACAAAATATATTTACATAATATCTATATGTAGTATATTTCCAAATCATGCATATAGCTGAAAAGTTGCTTCCTAGGTATAAAGCAACAATGCAATCAATCAATCTTCTGTGGATTATGTTTAGTATTATTAGTTTGTTGTCTGGTCTGCATTGATTGTAGCTAGAGGTGAGACATATCTGTGAGAATCCACTGGCTGCAGAGGCAGTATTGACCATGACATTTTGCTTTATATCTTTATTAGCTTGAGCCATAGGTCAACCAAATTAGGTTCTCTGGTAGCTTATAATGAGTACTTGGCAGTCTGTCACCTTTCACATGACCTTAACCTCAATTTCATGATCCAGCGACTGCATTAAAGTTATTTGATTAAGTCAGTTTCTCAGTAAGCATGCATGGTAGGATGACAATATTTGATTTATATGTGACATGTCAGTCTGGTAGGTGTCCCCTGACCTTGACCTCAAAATCATGGTCCAGTAACAGATTTCAATTTTTTTTATATGGTCAGTTTCTATGCAACCATGGTACATGTATTTTTGCTATGATGACAATATAATGCTGTTTACATGTTGCTCATGAAGTAATTTTGTTATTTCACTACTGATTCAGAATGCAGGCAAGACATTTTTCTCTGTACAACACTTGTATTTTCTGGAAAACTGGGCCCGGGTCATTACAAAAACCTTTCACAGAACATGGCAATCTAATCAGGGTATATGTGTCCACGAAATCCTGACAAACTAAGCTAAGAAATTCCCGGGCTAGAAGATTTTCGTATGACGTTGATCTTTCAAAATATCAACCAATGAAATTGCTTGAAAGCAGCAAGTGTTCGGCAGTAGTCATTCTTACTCATTCTTGAGTTGGAAGAAAACACAACGCAACTAATAAATAATGTGGTAATAACAAACTATTAACAATTCTGTACAAAATACACTGATTTTCATATTGTCTACAAAACACATCTGTTAGTTTATTTACAATCGACATCGGGATATCCCCTAACCAAGTCGTGAATGAAAGCGAGCTTTTGATTGGCTACATTAAGATATAATGTAGCCAATCAAAATATTGACTTCTAGCCCGGAATTTCCTAGCTAAGTTTGCCCATGGACACATGTGGACAATGAAACCCTGTCTTGTGGGGATGTTTTAACAAGGGTAAATCATGTTTATAGCAGGATACTTTTTTGTCTCCTTTGAATTTTTGGTAGCCCCTATGTTAAGACATTTTGTTGCCCTGCTGTAATGTGCACTATCTGTTTCCATTCAATAACTTTAATATCTTTCCTCTCATTGTTTTTATATTTTGAAATGTTGTTAATGCTCATGAAATAAAGGTTGCTTGATTTTTTTACTTTTTTGTTAGGAGTTATGGTTCTTTATCATTAAAAATGAACAAAGTATATTGAATATTTGAGATTTTGTTCTTTTGTGGATTAAAACTTTAATACAATAACCCCCCCCCCCCCCCCAATAATTCCTTACTTAAAAAGTTGTATGTAGTTGTATAATAATCATGCAGTGGTATAATAATCATACCATGTTCATTCCATAAATCATAATGAGGCTTAATAAAACCACATACTGCTCTGCCTATGTTTATCAAACAAAAAACCCAGTAAACTGGGCTTCAGTAAAAAATTGTCAGTCTCCATAGTAAGTTAAGCATTTAAGGTTTTATTTAGTTATTCTTCACAATTGGACAGATTTATTATTGGACTGCATATTTTGTTAGTCATGTGATATTTGTGTCTTTTCTTATATAATAGTAAATTAAAGGTATGCATGCATAAAAGAAATACCTTTTTCTTAACAACTGAAAATGTTTGTATATTCGTTGTTTTTTATTCTTAGGCTCACTGTAAAATTTATTTTAAATTGAAGATAAAATTAAATTGGTTAATAGTTCTGCCCTGAAGTGTAATAACATGCACAGTAAAAGAACCATGTACTTAGGAATTTTGCAGTTTAATATTTATGGTTGTCACATCCTGATATTTTTGCCATAAATTGAGTAATGATATTCCTCTGTAACTAGTATTTGTCATCAATAACAAACCAACGTGAGAAGCTGATTTATTCCTTCAGGACCATTCATATTACATAGAAAATATAATTAAGAATAAAAAATACCTATTTAAATGTTGTCAAGTTATAATAAAAGTTGGAGAATTCATTTTGAAGTAAATCCCATGAGCATGTCAGTGCTGACTTGCTGTCAATAGGATTTTACATTGTAAATTTGTTTTGAAAAATTCTCTTTGACATCATACAGATTCGCATGAAAAATAAGTACACAACCTAACTATTTTTATTTAATGCATTTGATTATTAAGCTTATGCTTGCATAAACTATTATGGTATGTTTTGTTTGTGGAGAAAACACATGAAAATAAAAAATTCTTTTTGACATTCTAAAAAAAATCTCTGCCAGAATTTGTATTTGTGTCTGTGTTATTGTTGCATCTAATAGAAAATTTTTATAATTACATAAATAAAGAATTAAATTTTTAGTCTTAAGTGTGGCTTTTTATGATTTTCTGTAACATGTAGGAACCCTGTTGCTAATGCATTAGCTTAGGTCTTTGATCTGTGGTGCAGTGGATGTTACTCTTTCTTTTATTTAAAGTGCAGACGACATTTGCTGCACTGTTAATGTGTTGGTTGTAACTCTTTCTTTTATCTTATGCAGACAGCATTTGGAAATATTATGGTCCTTTTAGTGATAGTTAACATTACATAATAACCTCCTACCCATTGTATCTTTCTTCTAAGGTTCTGTAGCTATTGACATTTTTTGTCTAGATCAGACTTCAAAGAATGGTCAATGTCATGAATTGTTTACTCAGTTATGTGATCTTGTTTGTGTTTATGTTATATATAGTATATTAGGAGGATTCCTTAAAGCATATGATTATTGATACGGACTGCAGCTGATGATTAATGGAAGTAAGAATTAGTCTAACTTTCTTGTAACAAAAAATATAATTATTAAGCTTGAAATTTGTTATATAAAATAGTTATGTTCAGTTTAGACATAGAAGTAAGTTTCTGCCTTCTGCTATGGAAGTCCATGGGCTTGGTAGTCATTTGTTGATCACCCGTGTGTCATTATTTGCAATGTGATTTCAAGTACAATCGGGGCAAGCAGTGCTCAATTGCAAGCAAGCCTCTTGCCAAAGGTGAGGAACTATTTCAGATAGATTATCTTCCTCCCCAATAAAAACTGGGCACCCTGACACAGCTGCCAAAAGGCCATTCATTCATTACCTGTGTGAGACCATGCATGTTTTTCTAATATGTAAAAGGACACATGCAATACAAGTGTGGAATGTTTCATCTGCTACACATGCATGACAATTTCCGAATTCATTTCAATGTTCTGTTTACCAGGTACTGTTCATTTATTGCTTCTCCAGATTTACAGTTTTGCATCTGTTTCAGGTTCTTATAAATTATATCAATAAATTTACAACTCAAAATCTTTTTTTTTCTTGCTTCTCTTTGAAATTCAACTTTAAAACTGACAAGTCTTTTCTTCATACCATTCTGTTATAGGTACATACCAATGTATGAATGCAGACTGATATCATGAAACAGTCACATTATGCATAATAAGTCAATAATGATTGTTGAAGTAAATATATTTTTTATTTAAATACATGCAATCTTCAGCATGAATAAACACAATAATGCAGTTTTAAATGCATTTGTAAGAAGAAAACAACTTGTGATAATGGTTATATACCACATGGAACAAAACATGCCATTTTGACCCTAAATTTCACAAGCTATGTTTTTATTTAGAACGTATGAGCCCCTTATTTCAACTCGATATGTCTTCTGAATTTATATAACATGAACTTATTTTTTGTTTCAGCTTTATAATAATTGAATAAGGGTACCCCTTATTGGTAAAAGATATTGAAAGGCCATAGGACTTTGAATTCTGCAGGTGGCGCTGGTGATTCATTCTCTAAATTCTTATTTTAAATGTGAGGTTACATGGAACAGTTTGCTTTAAGCTACATTCATGCTTTACTGTTCTAATAGTGCTGTACCTACTGGTACACATCATAAAATTACTTAATCGTTATTGTTTGTATTCTAATACTTTTAATTGGTTCAGTTAGAATCATTCTCCTGCAAATATCTCCATTTATCCATTTGATAAGAATCTATGGTATGACAATTTGTTGGTCGTTTGGATGATCAGATGTCCAATTATGATGCCATTTTTCAGGTGAAGCAGATTGTGATAAACTCACTTTTTACCACCCATAAGAAACACTTACTAAAATGTAATAAAGTGATGTATTGAGGAAACATGGTGATCACTTAATTACCAAAGCTCTGTGGTAAAATAATTACTGTAGTGATCAGGGGAGTGCACTCTGTTTTTACTTATGATTTATAATTGTGGCAAAACAATGATTGAAACCACACTTAGATATATATACCAGTAAATTGTCAGATAATAAAACATATTTGTTCTTTAGGCAAAACAAGCAAGGTTGTATAAATAAATTATATATTTTTTGACTGCACGAAATATTGTTTTTCCAACAATAATAATTTACATTTTTATATTGAAAAAACATGTAAAAAGCATTTCTTACAGGTTTC
Source organism: Limnoperna fortunei (assembly GCA_944474755.1). Classification (NCBI taxonomy): domain Eukaryota; kingdom Metazoa; phylum Mollusca; class Bivalvia; order Mytilida; family Modiolidae; genus Limnoperna; species Limnoperna fortunei. The sequence goes on along the minus strand of OX104113.1, from coordinate 24,324,297 downwards.
TGGTTTGTAATTTAGTTTATATGATAACATGTCCTGAAACAGAACCAAAACATGGGATTATTATTTGTTTTATTTCCAATATCAGAATTATACTGATGATAATATATCTATAGGGCAATGGTAGATATATGGGATTTAATCAGCCTGCACAATTAAAGGAAAATTGAACAAAATGGCAACAAATATTACTTTAATTGAATGTTGTGTCTTTTTGATTGATAAAAAAACTACTTTTGGGTCATGTTAAATCTCAACAGTACTAAAATTGCATCAAAATATGGCTACATGTATATTTGACTGTTGTAAAAGCAGTCAAGTTGATTCCAATATTAACTTGTTTTTAAAATAGATTGAAATGTATAATCAGAACAGCCACCTTGATCTCAATCATTCATTCAGTGTAACTAATATCTGTTTACAGCACAAAAATCTTGTCAACAACAATTGACAGTCAGCTGCTAAAAAAGAGGAAATTGGTTTTATTGTCTCGCCTGCGACGAAAGTCACTGGAGGCGAGACTTATGTATGGGAATCCGGCGGCGGCGGCGGCGGCGGCGGCGGCGTAAACACTTGACATCTTGCTTCATATCTTTGTAAGCCAAATCCCTAGGTCCATCAAATTTGGTCCAGAGGTAGCTTATGATGAGTACTTGCCAGTCAGTCACCTGTCACATGACCTAGACCTCAATTTCACGGTCAAGCGACTACGTTCAAGTTTTTGGGTTACGACAGTTCCTCTGTAACTACACATGGTAGGATGACAATATTTGGTGTATAGGTTGCTGATGACTAGTCCATGACTGTCTGGTAGGTGTCACCTGAACTTGACCTCATTTTCACGGTCCAGCGACTATGTTAAAGTTTTTGGGTTACAACAGTTCCTCTGTAACTACGCATGGTAGGATGACAATATTTGGTGTATAGGTTGCTGATGACTAGTACATGACTGTCTGGTAGGTGTCACCTGACCTTGACCTCAATTTCACGGTCCAGCCACTACGTTAAAGTTTTTGTGTTACGATAGTTCCTCTGTAACTACACATGGTAGGATGACAATATTTGGTGTATATGTTGCTGATGACTACTACATGACTGTCTGATAGGTGTCACCTGACCTTGACCTCAATTTCACGGTACAGTGACTACGTTTAAGTTTTTGGGTTACGACAGTTCCTCTGTAACTACGCATGGTAGGATGACAATATTTGGTGTATAGGTTGCTGATGACTAGTACATGACTGTCTGATAGGTGTCACCTGACCTTGACCTCAATTTCACGGTCCAGCGACTACATTAAAGTTTTTGGGTTAGGACAGTTCCTCTGTAACTACACATGGTAGGATGACAATATTTGGTGTATAGGTTGCTGATGACTATTACATGACTGTCTGGTAGGTGTCATCTGACCTTGACCTCAATTTCACGGTCCAGCGACTACGTGAAAGTTTTTGGGTTACGATAGTTCTTCTGTAACTACGCATGGTAGGATGACAATATTTGGTATATAGGTTGCTGATGAATAGTACATGACTGTCTGGTAGGTTCCACCTGACCTTGACCTCAATTTCACGGTCCAGCAACTATGTTAAAGTTTTGGGTTACGGCTGTTCCCCTGTAACTATGCAGGGTATGGTGACAATATTTTGTATACAGGCCGCTGCTGATATTTAATGCTATTTACGTAATGCTTATGACGAAATTTATTTTCATTACTGATGCGGAATGCAGGCGAGATGTTTTTCTGTGTCCACACTTACTGACTTTGAATATGCAGTCGCTATCACTATTTCTCAGCCCTCAAAAATGTACATGTATATTCACCTCACCTAGCAGCATGTTAAATATTACATTTTCTCTTGTTGAGAAATCCTGATAGTGACCTATATCAAAGTCATTGACTGTATAAAGCTTAAAGGGTACCAAGATGGTCATTATATCTCAGGAGTAAAGCAAACATTTATTTGTTCACCTTTATTGTACATGATAAACATTTTTGCTTTTTGTCATTATTGTTCCAATTCTCCTAGTATTCAATCACCTTATCCCCAATATAAATGTATTTACAAAAATTGACAACTGCTTATTGTCTCATCTATCACAGAAGTAGAGACATATATATTGATTTGTGGTGGTGGCATTTACACTTGATATTTTGTCCTTGTAAGTTTAAATCATTGATTCATCAATTTTGTCCAGTGGTAGCTTATAATGAGATCTTGTCAGTCAGTCATCTGTCACCTGCCGTTAACTTCAATTTAATGGTTAGTAGCTACGTTTTAAGTTTTTGGATTAGGTTAATTCTTTACTAACTATGCATGGTAGGATGACAATTATAGTACATAGTTCTCTCATCATCAATACAGGCAGTCTGTAGGTAAGTGTCATTTGACCTTGACCTTTTATATCGGTGATTTCACCAGAATTATGTAACATATTTCATATCAGTCGTGAGAAACTACTACTATATGAGCAAAATATAAATAGCCATATGACAAAATTGACTATTTATATTTTGCTTGTATAGTACTAGTTTTCTCACTACTGATATGAAATGTCGGTGAGAAATTATCCTGTGTTCGCACTTTTAACTTTTGGTTACATGATCAGGGTATGGCGGAAGGGTGTTCAGGCCTGCGGTCATTTGGGTGGGCTGCGTCAAACAGAGGGTTTCGGGTCAATAACTTCAGTTTGGATAAACCAATCTTGATGAAACTTTGGATATAGTAAAATTGCATAAAGACTTATCTTGGCATTGAATTTGAAATAGTCTGGTCAAGGTCAAGGTCACTGTTAGTAAAAATAGAAAAACAGTTTCCAGTCAATAACTTTAGTTCCGATAAACCAATCTTGCTGAAATTTTGAAATAGCTTCTTGTATGAAGACCTAGCTTGGGACTTAAATTACGGCCCGTCGGATCAAGGTCAAGGTCAAAGTCACTGAGACCTAGCTTGGGATTGGAATTGGGGCCAGTCGGATCAAGGTCAAGGTCACTGTTAGTAAAAATAGAAATACCATTTCCAGTCATTAACTTCAGTTCAGATATACCAGTCTTGCTCAAACTTTGAATGTTACAAGATTACTTTAGGACCTAGCATGGGATTGGATTTGGGGCCAGTCTGCTCAAGAAAACAGTTTCTGCTTAGTCTACTATTGAAATTAATTGTTAAATTGTTGAAAACCTGGTTTTGTGGGATGGCAAGTTTCTTGTTTTTAAAATACAAAGGTGAGATTTACTGATATATTAGATTTATGTTAAATTTTGGCATCAGGTACCCAGGTACATAAAATTACTCTGAACTTTTGCAACAAGTTTTGTTGTTGTTTTTTTTTGACCACATTTCATCCTAATTGATCCGAGGTCAAATCCCTGGGATTATTAATATATTCATGTTTCTTCTGTTTTATGCAACAATAATTTAATTTGCTTTGTAAGCTGAAATCTGATTGGTCAATTCAAATCGGGCAAACCATATTATAAGAAATAACTTGCGTGACCTATGACCTATTCTAACGCCGTTAAAATTCAAAAAGTTCAACGACGTCATCGTCGCTTTTACCGCAAAAATTGATAAGATTTATAGTTAAAATTAAATTATAAGGAATATTTCTAATTTCTGAACAGATTATACGATATAATATGGTTTGGGTCTGTTTACACCATTCATAAACCGCTTCGCGGTTTATTAGGCGTAAACAGACCCAAACCATATTATATCGTATAATCTGTTCAGAAATTTGAAGTATTCCTTAATTAATAATAAAAAATACAAGTATTACATGTACAGTATATGGTTTGTATCATTTGAAAACTTGTTTTTCCTGCATTAAAGTAAAATATTACAAACATAAAAAATATATGCAGAGTTGCATAAGTTGTTTGTAACAAAAACATGTTACCAAATGAAGATGCAAGTAAAATAAAATTTGTTAACTAAAAATTGTTTAGAAAAGACATTTATATTGATTATACTGACCTTTAAATGTAACTGAGACTTGTTTGGTGTAGAACCTGGACACCATGGAGTAGCTGAAACAGCTCTGAAGGTGGCATAAAACTCCAAACAATCAAATGTATTAGGCTTAGAATTCAAGTTTGTATTTACTTGCTTTTATTAAAAATCTTTTTTCTAAAAAACTGGATTCAATCCTCTCAATAACAAGTGACCATTCCCTAAATTTTCAAAACAGAATGGAAAGAAATATATTTTAAGGTGTTGGACAGGTAATATGGTATGATGTTTATAGTTATATTTCCTGAACTGCAATTAAAGGAAGTATATTTACCATCCAGGACAATACAAAAGCTATTACTGTTTGTATAAGTGAATTTCTACAGTATTGTATTGTGACATTCACATATTTTATATCATTTTCTTTAAAATGTAAAATACTGCCGTTGAAAACAAGGAAACATTTGATATTTGTGATGTTTATGGTACAATTACATAATCTTTGATAGCACATTTGATAAGTCTACCTTTGATTTCCTGTTCTTACAAAGATATGTGCAGGCTTCAATAAAGAACTTGATTGAAAGTCCTATAATTCTTAGAAGTAGCACACATCACTACTGAATTTATGTGCGTGATAAGGGGACCTTATATACCCTGGGTTTATGTACCCCATGAATATATTTTGACATTTATTGCAAAGTGTCATATTAAACCCAGACTTGTAACAATTTAGTGTTGCAATATACTGGTACCAGCTACAATAATGTTGTTCTGGAAATTCCTGATCAAAAAATTTTTTTAAATATATTCTTATACATTTATCTTCATTGATTTTGATGTTATAAAGTCAGTTAATAACTTTTAAGTTTAGTAGATCTGCCTTTTGTTTTTCTTCTTATTGCTGGTTCTTTCCGTATCATCATTTGTTGCAGATGCATGGGTATAGATGAACAGAGTTTGCATAAAATTATCTGCAAATTGTCTGTGAAAAATATTTCCATCAAAAAGCTTGTACAATTGATACCTGTCATTTGGTGAAAGAGGTTATAAATGGTTCATATCATAACAAAAATAACCAATTTCTGTAATAATTGATCTGGTAATTCTTGTGCAAATAATGAAATTGATTAAAACGGTGAGAATTATGTAACAATTTAAAATTGAAATACAATCATATTCTTCACAGGATGTTGATTGTGTCTGATATTCACAAATATTATATATAAACGATCTCCAAAATTAATCAATTGTCAGAACAACTGTTTACAGTTATTTCTTACTCTGGTTTCTAGTCAGTGGATTTTATAGACTTTTAATGGGAGTTCTCACCTGGTTCCTAGCAAAAAGGGATGCAATACTATAATGGAAAAATTGCTAAGAGTTGAGTCCAACCTAAATCTTATTTACTCCACTTTCAGCAATTTGTCAGCTATATCTTGGCCTTCATTTGTTATATCTGGAGGAATCCAGAGTACCCTGTAAAACCACCAACCTCCAGAAAGTAAAGTAGTCAATTGTCTATGACTAAATACTGTTACCACTCAGCTTCTGAGGCCACTTAATTTAGTTCATTTTATTGGGATGCATTTTCAACTACCTGTAACATATATAAGCAGAATTGTAAACTTTTCACTTACATCTGCCTTATTTATGTATGGTCTTGGATTTTCACTAAATGTGTATCCAATTTCTTGTATTAGCAGTTCCTATTTTGATCTATTGATATGCAAGTGTAGGTTGTGCAAATAATCTTCTCTATAAACAGATCTGTGAACTTTGTCTTTAATTTACATCTGATAGAGTTCTCTGCTGAAATAGGTATTCAGATAATTTTGTTTGACATGTTGAACTATATTTATAGTAGACATGGATACATTTAGTACCCAGTGGACATATTGAAGGAGATATATGACGTTCCCTGTATGTACATTTACTGATGGTCTAATCTTCAGGAAGGATTGGTTGTCTTCCGGATGACCCTTGAGAAACCAATAGCTGTTTACAAATTACATCTGACATATGATGTTGTTACATTGATGTATAATTATATACTTTCATGACTAAAAAATTATCATATTACAGGAAATTTGGCTGGCAGAAGACATTTCTTTCACTCAATTTAACTTAATTTTCAAGGGCATTTCAAATACTGCTCTTTATGAAATTTGATACTAAGTAAATGTAATTGTATGCCATATGTAAAAATGGAAGTAAAAAAGTTGACCTTTCTGCCCTGGAAATTGTATTTGTATTTACTGTAAAAATTTTAACGCATTGTGAATGTTACTTAAAGCATAGAAAGTTATTAATTCATACATCTCAATGACAGCATGAAAAAGAGTACCATGTAATACTGCATGGTAATGGTCTCAATGACAGCATGAAAAACAGTGCCACATAGTACTGCATGGTAATGGTCTCAATGACAGCATGAAAAACAGTACCATGTAATACTGCATGGTAAAGTCTGCATGACAGCATGAAAAACAGTACCGCATAATACTGCTTGGTAATTGTCTCAATGACAGCATGAAAAACAGTACCACATAATACTGCATGGTAAAGGTCTCCATGACAGCATGAAAAACAGTACCATGTAATACTGCATGGTAAATTCTGCATGACAGCATGAAAAACAGTATCACATAATACTGCATGGTAAAGATCTCCATGACGGCATGAAAAACAGTACTACATGATTCTGCATGGTAAAGGTCTGCATGACGGCATGAGAAACAGTATCACATAATACTGCATGGTAAAGGTCTCCATGACGGCATGAAAAACAGTACCACATGATTTTGCATGGTAAAGGTCTGCATGAAAGCATGAAAAACAGTACCCCATGATTCTGCATGGTAAAGGTCTGCATGACAGCATGAAAAACAGTATCACATAATACTGCATGGTAAAGATCTCCATGACGGCATGAAAAACAGTACTACATGATTCTGCATGGTAAAGGTCTGCATGACAGCATGAAAAACGGTATCACATAATACTGCATGGTAAAGGTCTCCATGACGGCATGAAAAACAGTACCACATGATTTTGCATGGTAAAGGTCTGCATGAAAGCATGAAAAACAGTACCCCATGATTCTGCATGGTAAAGGTCTGCATGACAGCATGAAAATACTTCATAAATAAAAAGAGCTAAAAATGACACATTTTTTTTTTAAATTTTTGTATTACAAAGACAATTACATTGCATGAAGACATAAATAATAATTATTTGCATGAAACATATCAAAAAATTAGTGTATGTATGAATGTTAAATTTAACAGAGTGTTCCTACAAAAATGTCATTAAATCTTGCTAACAATATATATGTTTGTTTTTAAGGTGTTTAGATAGTTGATCACAAGGCTAAACACCTTATCTAGATTTTTTGTTAGGAGAAGGTTAACTATGACACAACAGCAACTGACAGTTAGTAGTGATGGATGGTATACAGCACGGCCATTGATCTGTCTTGTTATAGATGGTAGATATTCTGCTGTCTTCATAATTGTTATTTTTCTTTTTACATATGCATATATAATGACCTTAGTCTCAGTTTTGATTTTTTTCTTCTACATCACGATGCTGTTTGTTGGTTTTTGCCTGCAGTAAGTCAAAAACATATTGTTTATAATGTTTAAGTGTAAACACCTGTGTATTAAGTCATTACTGGTGTGTTTCTACAATAAGTCAACAGTGTTTATCTGCTTTGCTTTGTTGCCTCTCGGTTTGTCTGACCAGAGAACTAGACTTGGTGATCTTTTTACCTCTTAGTTGTAACTTCTCTACATGATTTAGATGGAAGTTAAAAAATGGTGCCCTTGAGGGACCGTGTATAACCTCATGATGAAAAAACCAGGTACTAGTATATACCCAGGACTGATGACTTCTTGTGGGACAGGTACTAGTATATGCCCAGGACTGATGACTTCTTGTGGGACAGGTACTAGTATATGCCCAGGACTGATGACTTCTTGTGGGACAGGTACTAGTATATGTCCAGGACTGATGACTTCCTGTGGGACAGGTACTAGTATATGTCCAGGACTGATGACTTCTTGTGGGACAGGTACTAGTATATGTCCAGGACTGATGACTTCTTGTGGGACAGGTACTAGTATATGTCCAGGACTGATGACTTCTTGTGGGACAGGTACTAGTATATGTCCAGGACTGATGACTTCTTGTGGGACAGGTACTAGTATATGCCCAGGACTGATGACTTCTTGTGGGACAGGTACTAGTATATACCCAGGACTGATGACTTCTTGTGGGAATTCTGGATACTTTGGCCAAAAAATTGTTTCAAGTCTGATGTGTTAAAATTATTTGCTTCTTCGTATTTTAAAATGGTGATGTAAAAAATTGTCCCTGAACTTATTTTTCCTTATGTCTTTGAGAGTTTAACTGAATTGTTGTTAGGTTTGTGGTGTTTATTTTTATTGGTTTCATAAAGATTTGTAGGCATTCAGGATAAAGGCTGGAAACATTAAATACTTTTGTAAAATACCAAACATTTGAAGTGTTTGGTTAGTAATTGATATGCTCTGGGTAATTTTATACCAAACAGATACATAATATCAGATAATCAGATGTTGACTGATGCTAAAGTCTGTTTATTTATCTGGTATTGGTTATGAAGTGATTACAAAGTTGTTATACATAATTGAATTATTTACAAATAACAACATGTTGTAGACAAAATAATCATTAAAAGAATGTTTGGTAAGAAATACAGCTTGAAGTTAATGACTGACCATTTTTGATATACTGACCAACAATGATGAAATAGTAATAAACAAAACATAAGTTTATCTGTGGGAGTTGTCACCCTTGGTAGGCCATGTTTAAATGGTGTATTTTGGCATTATATTGTCCTGGCATGCTCATTTTACTATGTTGACCAAGTTATAGAGGAAAAAGTACAAGTGTAATCCTTGTCTAATTCAAATCTAGGTTACCTTGACACCCACGTAAGTATCCTTATTTTGTTTGAAGAATATTGACCCTGAATTCCCAGAGATCTTTAGCATTGTGCTAGGCATTTGTAATGACATCCGTAGAAAACTATTTACACTAAATGTAAATCAAATAAAGACCTAATATCACTGGGGACCATATCGTAACTTGTCTGAAAATGATAATATTGAGTGAAACAGTCCACGCTATAATTTATTGTGTGTTATTAGTGTAGAATTGTGTTTGTACTAATGTTTCTCATGATTTCACAAATTATTGTCATACTGGATTGATGCGTCTGATTGTTATGAGAATAAATCCTTAGGTACTGTAACCATTGGTCGCTAACCTTAGTGTACCAGTTTACAAATGCCATTTTTGTTCTATTTATATTAAATTCATTGCAAATGAAGTTATCTTAAATGGACAGTAATTTACATTTGTATAAGAGTGTGCATTAAGTACCTGTAAACCTGGAAATTCAGCTTCAGTTACCTGTTTTCTGTTAGTCTATTTCTAGCCAGCCCATTAAGTACAGTTTTTGGTCAATAAGTTTCTAAATGTAACCGAGACTTCAGTGTCTTAATTTGTGCCTGAGTTAAGGTGAGCAAAGTATATTGTGCAAAAAGTATCAGTAGAGAAGACATGTGTTGAAGGAGTTGGGTTGTACAAGGCATACATCAGAAACTAGCATGTAAACTTACTTAAAAATAAGTTTACTGGTCATTAAAGATACCATTTTTTATACATGTATAACATTTCAAATCTTAACTGCCTTTTATTGATCAGAATGCAAATCAGACATAGTTTTTTAAATGAACATCTACAAATTCACTGAATTAATTTTAGGGAAGCATGATGTCCTATTCTAAAATAGTTGATGATATCACCACTGTCCAATCCAGGGAAATAGAACTGTATAATTTCTTGTCTCTTGTAATCCAATAAAATTTTGTAAGGCCCCTGGCAGCCTCTTGTTTAAAAAATGTTATAAAATAATAAGATACTGCAATGAAAATGCATCCTAATTCAGACTCGTGAGGCCTAAAAGCATTTGTCTCCTCAGCCCACTGAAATGTCATAATGTTCAGTATTTTTTTCTAATTATGGAAACTGCTATTCAAGTAGTTGTCCTATTAGTAAATGATGTTTTTATTTACCAGAGTAATTTCACAGATCATTAATTACCTCATTAGGACTGATGTATCAAATTAAATAAATTGACTGGTATTTATACACAGAAAATAAAACCGCTATAAAAGTCTTAGTTATGTGGGTTTAGTCAAGCTTCTGTTGGTATTATCAGTTAGCGACCATTATACAGCAATGACATCCCAATATAAAAATAGTAATAAATTAAAAATGACAGATTTTAGGAGCCATAAGAACAAATTGGTTAATTGTTAATAACTAGAAAGTAATTTATATAATTGGTACAATACTAGTACAAAGAAATCTTTAAAGTGGGTCTTTTAAAGAGAAAATGAATGTTTTTCTATGTTTATAATAATTTTTTACCATTAGTGTGTTAATTAGATTGACATAGGGATAATTATACTAATGGATATGTACTGAATGCTTAATAATTATTCATTAATAAACTAATATAAGTGTTTCCAGTTATCTTATAAAAGTTGTTTTCAGAATTTTAGAACTAATTCCCAGCAACATGATCAAAACGTGTGAAATTTGTATAAATTCTTACTTTTGAAAAAATTATACCTGCATTATGTGTAATGGCCAGATAATTAATAGGGGAAGATGAAAGGGTTGTACATATATGCTAGGACAAGGTTCATTAAACATTAATAACATAGAAGATTCTAAAAAACATTTATTCTGAAATGCATCATTTCCTGGAATAAATTTACATATATTTTCGTTTATATATACATGCAAGCTTGTATTATTAAATTTACATATTTTCTTTAATAAATACCTGAAGGTTTCCATCAATAGTTATTAATTTATTGTCAGAAATGAAATTTTGTTTTAATTTGATTTCAAAATACTACTGTGTATGATAACTAGTTTGATAATTACACAGTACTGATGTCTGTTTCAAACAGGAAATTTCTGCTATTTCAATTTCTGTTAAGATACAGCTCAAATCGTCTATTGTGTGAGAATATATAAGAATGTTCAGAAGCAAACAGTACAGCATCTTTTTTGTGAGGTTAGGAATGTCTGTCAGCATTCAGCTGTAGACTATAGCTATGTTCTATATAATTTGTATGAGGGTATGAATATTAAGCTAATAGTTTTATTAGTGTATAAATGTCAGTATTTTGCAGAAGGCTGATAGTTTTATGGGGTATGAATTGTCAGCCAACATTCAGCTATAGACAATGTTTAAGACTGATATTAGTTTTTTGATGCTGTAAATGTCTGCCTACATTCAGCTGTTAGGAAGAGTTGAGTCTGATATTAGTTTTGTCTTGCTGTGTTTTGGATGTTGTTAAGTTGGACATTCATTTGTAGCCTGTATAACAGTTTTATTTGGTGGGCAACATTAAGGAACATGCTGCCAAAGCAATATTTGTTTGTCAGGGAACAGTCAGCCATATACCTGACTATGTCAGGGAACAGTCAGCCATATACCTGACTATGTCAGGGAACAGTCAGCCATATACCTGACTATGTCAGGGAACAGTCAGCCATATTCCTGACTATGCCAGGGAACAGTCAGCCATATACCTGACTATGTCAGGGAACAGTCAGCCATATACCTGACTGTGTCAGGGAACAGTCAGCCATATACCTGACTATGTCAGGGAACAGTCAGCCATATACCTGACTATGTCAGGGAACAGTCAGCCATATACCTGACTATGTCAGGGAACAGTCAGCCATTTACCTGACTATGTCAGGGAACAGTCAGCCATTTACCTGACTATGTATGTCAATGATTAGTCTGTTGATGTTTACCTATGTTTTATAAATATCTCAAATGAAAGATAAATGGAAAATGCATTAGCCAGTCTTGTTTGAAATTTGAAGAGTTAGAAATAATGATCTGCTCTTTTTTAATTAAAAGGAAGTTTAAATATCATTATTGGCACCGAAATTAGATAGCTCACACTCAACCATCAACACAAGGTTTTTTTTCAAAGTTATTAATGCAATTTAATACTGCAGTTAGCTGTCTGATTTTCATTTTATTTATTTTCTGTTTACATGTTGTGTCAGGCATCATTAGCTCCTTACCTGTAGAACATAACCTAATGTCTTGGCTTCTTTATAATTAGTTTCTTTGATGAGTTTTACCATAGATTTTGGAGTTTTAAGTCAAGGCCTCATTTGATTCTACAAGAATGTAATATATCATGATCCAAGGAAAGATCATAAATTTTTCCTTTCTTCCTTGTATTTGTACAGATCGTTGACACAACATCCACAGTGATAAAGCACTTTTAATGCCAACATACAATTTTAAATGTACTATGGCAATGTTGAGCAGATATCTACTCTTTTGTTGTTTATTTTTAGTTGTCTACAGTTAAGATCTGTACTTGTTCATCATTAGTAACTCAGCAGGGCTATTTATAATTGAAGTTCACTTTGTGATTTGCTTAAAATACTGCTCATCCTTGTTCTGAGTGTAATTGTCAACTAAAAATATGCCACAACATGTGTTACAATTAGCTACATTGTATGTACAGGTACACACCAGTTCACAACATGTGTAATCCATTAGCTACATGAACACAATGTACAGGTACACAACAATGTTCACATGTTACCATTTGCTACATTATATGAACAGGTACAGGTACAGGTACACAACAATGTTCACATGTTACCATTAGCTACATTGTATGTACAGGTACACAACAATGTTCACATGTTACCATTAGCTACATTGTATGTACAGGTACACAACAATGTTCACATGTTACCATTAGCTACATTGTATGTACAGGTACACAACAATGTTCACATGTTACCATTTGCTACATTGTATGTACAGGACTTACACAACAATGTTCACATGTTACCATTAGCTACATTGTATGTACAGGTACACAACAATGTTCACATGTTACCATTAGCTACATTGTATGTACAGGTACACAACAATGTTCACATGTTACCATTAGCTACATTGTATGTACAGGTACACAACAATGTTCACATGTTACCATTAGCTACATTGTATGTACAGGTACACAACAATGTTCACATGTTACCATTTGCTACATTGTATGTACAGGTACACAACAATGTTCACATGTTACCATTAGCTACATTGTATGTACAGGTACACAACAATGTTCACATGTTACCATTAGCTACATTGTATGTACAGGTACACAACAATGTTCACATGTTACCATTAGCTACATTGTATGTACAGGTACACAACAATGTTCACATGTTACCATTAGCTACATTGTATGTACAGGTACACAACAATGTTCACATGTTACCATTAGCTACATTGTATGTACAGGAACACAACAATGTTCACATGTTACCATTAGCTACATTATATGTACAGGTACACAACAATGTTCACATGTTACCATTAGCTACATTGTATGTACAGGTACAGGTACACAACAATGTTCACATGTTACCATTAGCTACATTGTATGTACACAACAATGTTCACATGTTACCATTAGCTACATTGTATGTACAGGTACAGGTACACAACAATGTTCACATGTTACCATTTGCTACATTGTATGTACAGGTACACAACAATGTTCACATGTTACCATTAGCTACATTGTATGTACAGGTACACAACAATGTTCACATGTTACCATTTGCTACATTGTATGAACAGGTACACAACAATGTTCACATGTTACCATTAGCTACATTGTATGTACAGGTACACAACAATGTTCACATGTTACCATTTGCTACATTGTATGTACAGGTACACAACAATGTTCACATGTTACCATTTGCTACATTGTATGAACAGGTACACAACAATGTTCACATGTTACCATTAGCTACATTGTATGTACAGGTACACAACAATGTTCACATGTTACCATTTGCTACATTGTATGTACAGGTACACAACAATGTTCACATGTTACCATTAGCTACATTGTATGTACAGGTACAGGTACACAACAATGTTCACATGTTACCATTTGCTACATTGTATGTACAGGTACAGGTACAGGTACACAACAATGTTCACATGTTACCATTTGCTACATTGTATGTACAGGTACACAACAATGTTCACATGTTACCATTAGCTACATTGTATGTACAGGAACACAACAATGTTCACATGTTACCATTAGCTACATTGTATGTACAGGTACAGGTACAGGTACACAACAATGTTCACATGTTACCATTAGCTACATTGTATGTACAGGTACACAACAATGTTCACATGTTACCATTAGCTACATTGTATGTACAGGTACACAACAATGTTCACATGTTACCATTAGCTACATTGTATGTAGAGGTACACAACAATGTTCACATGTTACCATTAGCTACATTGTATGTACAGGTACACAACAATGTTCACATGTTACCATTAGCTACATTGTATGTACAGGTACACAACAATGTTCACATGTTACCATTAGTTACATTGTATGTACAGGTACACAACAATGTTCACATGTTACCATTTGCTACATTGTATGTACAGGTACACAACAATGTTCACATGTTACCATTTGCTACATTGTATGTACAGGTACACAACAATCTTCACATGTTACCATTAGCTACATTGTATGTACAGGTACACACCAGTTCACAACATGTGTTACCATTAGTTACATTGTATGTACACACAAATGTTCATAACATTTCCTAGTTCATCATAAAGCTATAGATATGTGTCCTACCAAAGGTCAGCAGTTTTCTCCGGATACTTCAACTTCCTCCACCAATAAAAACTGGACGCCATTATATAGCTGAAAAATGGCTGAAGGTGGCATTAAAAACCATTCAAAAACACAAGCAATATATATGTGTGTAAATTGTATCTTAATGTTTGCCATACATCACATGTAATAAATGCTTGATTTATGTGAATAGAAGTTAGAGTCTGCTAATACCAGTCTAGTTTCTAGGACTAATGTTATTAAAATACACAAAAATAGCCTCAGATTATTGGCAGATAACTGAATCAGCTAACAGCTAGGATTCTCCTGTTTCAACATAATATAATATAATTTAAGCCTATGTAGCCTAAGAGACCCATTTATACAACGATCATTTTCCTATCATGGTATCATATTTTATTAATCTTCAAAGGTCTGAAAAATGTGAGAGATTAATTTAATAGATTGTTTGGGAATCTTACATAACTCAGTCTAGATTATTACATTTACCATGTAGACAGAAGTTCAGTTAAAATAGAAACAACAAGGTGAATGTCTTCTGTTAACTAATGTGAAATAATATAATCGTGGATTGGCCCTCGTTAACTAATGTGAAATAATAAAAATGTGGATTGGCCCTGGTTTACTAATATGAAATAATAAAAACGTGGATTGGCCCCTGTTAACTAATGTGAAATAATATAAACGTGGATTGGCCCTCGTTAACTAATATGAAATAATATAGACTTGGATTGGCCCTTGTTAACTTATGTTAAATAATATAAATGTGGATTGGCCCTGGTTTACTAATATGAAATAATATAAACGTAGATTGGCCCTCGTTAACTTATGTGAAATAATAAAAATGGGGATTGGCCCTCGTTAACTAATGTGAAATAATATAAATGTGGATTGACTCTGGTTAACTAATATGAAAAAATATAAACTTGGATTTGCCCTCATTAACTAATGTGAAAAAATATAAATGTGGATTGGCCCTGGTTAACTAATATGAAATAATATAAACGTGGATTGGCCATCGTTAACTTATGTGAAATAATATAAAAATGGGTTGGCCCTCGTTAACTAATGTGAAATAATATAAAGGTGGATTGGCCCTCGTTAACTAATGTGAAATAATAAAAATGTGGATTGGCCCTTGTTAACTAATGTGAAATAATATAAACGTGGATTGGCCCCTGTTAACTTATGTGAAATAATATAAACGTGGATTGGCCCTCGTTAACTAATGTGAAATAATATAGACTTGGATTGGCCCTTGTTAACTAATGTGAAATAAAAAAAACAAGTGGCCCTCGGTAACTAATGTGAAATAATATAAACGTGGGTTTGCCCTCGTTAACTAATGTGAAATAATATAAACATTGATTGAATGTCGTTAACTTATGTGAAATAATATAAACGTGGATTGACCCTCTGTGTTAACTGACATCTAGTATGCTTGTCAAGTTTCTTGAACATGATTATAAAAAAAACTATATAATTCAAATTCAAAATCAAATTCTTTATTGGTCTAATTAGGGTCCTACATGGGGCAATGATGTATAAAAACAATTCTAAGTAGGTGTACAATACTGACATTACAAAAAATAATATGAATGAATGAAATTAGTTTATAAATTGCATTAATATGAATGCATTATATATGTGCATCTGTGGCTCAGGAGAGGAGGATAAGTAATGATAGTTGGGTTACATATAGATTTTTAGTCCATTCCTTTGTCTGTTCATTCAACCCAAGGTTTACCATGCGTTGAGGCTTTATGAAGATGACTTTACATCTACTTGAAACTTAGTACAGTTATAACATGACAAGATCTCGATCCTCACTGGCAAAATTTTGTAGGGCTGTGCCAAATATTTCATGCTTGAGTGAACTTGGAAAAAAGGGGTTGTTTTGCATCAGCTTTACCTTGGTGTTGAAGCTTTTTATGCCCCCGCGACGACATGTCGGGGGGCATTAAGTTTTACTCATGTCCGTCCGTCCGTACGTCCGAACACATTTCCGTCAAGCTTTTCTCAGAAACCGTACATGAGAACAATTTGAAATTTGGCAGGGTGGTTCAGTATCACAAGTTGTACGTCCTAAGCGACTTTCAGACCTGTCGGACAACTACTTCCTGTTTGGGACTTCATTTGTACGTAAATACGTCCGTCCGTATGTACGAATTTCCGTCAAGCTTTTCTCAGAAACCGTACATGAGAACAATTTGAAATTTGGCAGGGTAGTTCAGTATCATAAGTTGTATGTCCTAAGCAACTTTCAGACCTGTCGGACAACTACTTCCTGTTTGGGACTTCATTTAGCGGGGGCATCCGTGTCCCATGGACACATTCTTCGATTTTTAAAAAAATTAAAATGACTTCACATCTTCATGAAATTAAGCACACAGTTACAAAATGGTAATATCACATTATTCTTAAAATTCTGTAGGGATGTGCCAAATATCTCAGTATTGGAAAAACTGGTGTGTTTACCAAATACGAGGTATGTGCTAAGTGGGACATCAATGTAATAGAGACTAATAGGTGCGTCCATACGGTTTTGGAAAGACCGGTTGATCTTTCACGAGTGATAGAAATTTTATGTCTTTTATAAATCGCTATATCCCATAGACTCTCTATTGTCTCTGACGTCTTATCAGAACGCCGGAAACAAGAATGTCAAACAAGAATGTTTGTTAACTTCCATAACAACGTTCTTGTTTCTGGCGTTTTAATTTTATGACGCAGCAAGTACAGATGTGTGCGCATGAGCTCATCTGTATTGGGTCATCTGTACCAAAAATCGGCCATTTATGGAAGAAATTTTCTTTTTTATGTATGATTATCCAATGTTATCAGAATTGTGTTTTATTTGGGTAATTTATGTAATGTGACATTTTAAAGTAATCTGTTTTATTAACAGTATGACGCAGTGTCAGTAAGAGAATGTCTAAGAAAGCACTTTAATAGGTACAATCCTATCAACCAGGAATTGAAATTGTAATGAATTTGACATTGTTGGCATCAAACAAAACGTGAATATGCCCCAATAAATGTTAAATTTCTTATGCAAGTAATGAGATTGGTGACAGATGTTTGGTAATTAGAAGTTGTAATGAAATAGATAATTTGTTCACTAATTTACCTATAAGATAGGAATTGGACGCAATGAAACCGATAGACATTACTACAAAGGTTCTATTATGAATAATTTAATAATTATGCACTATCATGCATTTTTTTATACTCTTTTATCATATTCATTACATCCCAACTGTTCCATCCCTTTCATTTCTTCCTCCAACTGTCATTCTCAAATGGTTTTGGGCCTTCATATTCCTCTTTCTTCTGATTGCCATGTCAGTAACGTTGCTCCAATCCTGCTGGGTGGCCTCAGTGGCTGAGTGGTTAAGGTAGTTCGTCAACTGCTGTTGATCATGTGCCTGTCACCAATGAGGTTGCGGATTAGAGTATCGACTCTAATTGTATTTGTCCAGGACTGCCATTATTTGTGCAGGGAGTTTTCTTAGGAAACTACAGTTTTCTCTCCCAATAAAAACTAGTAGTTAAAATATAGCTGACAAATTGCTGAAAGTACCTTTAACAACATTCAAACAAAGAAAACAAATGAAATCCTGATGTTATCAATCCTGTTGTATACCAGTAGTATAAGCTTTTATCATCCTCACAAGTCAGGGTTTATGTGTCAACATGTGTCCACAAAACCCTGACAAACTAGGAATTCCCGGGCTAGAAGATTTTTGTATGACGTCAAATCTTCAAAATATCAACTAATGAAATTGATTGAAAGAAGCAAGTGTTTGGCAGTATTCATTTTTACTCATTCTTGAGTGTGAAGAAAACATAATGAAACTAATAAATAACGCGGTAATAACAAACTATTAACACTACTGTACAAAATACACTGATTTTAACATGGTCTATGGTCAATGTTTCGTTTATTTACAATCGACATCGGGATATCCCCTAACCAAGTTGTGAATGAAAGCAAGTTTTTGATTGGCTACATCAAGGAATGATGTAGCCATTCAAAATAGTGACTTCTAGTCAGGGAATTTCCCAGCTAAGTTTGTCAGGGTTTCATGGAAACAGAAACCCTGACCTGTAAGGATGAAGCTTTTATATGATTTTTTTTTTTGCCATCTGACTTGGCGTCTGTCATCCTCATTTGATGACTTTTCTATAAAAATCTTCTCCAACAAAACCACTTAAGGAATTGCTTTGAAACTTTGCACATATCATCCTTAAAATGTCCTCTACCAAGTTTGAACAAATCATGACCAACATGGCCACCTCAACTAAAAATAGAACTGGGGGTCAAAATACAGTTTTTGCCTTACCGTTCAAAAGTTCAAAAAGTATGACAGATACAGGTAAATCAAAGAGATTTCTGTCTTCAGCATCAAAATCTCTACAAAACACTGCATTGAGTTGAAGTTGTACATTATATGAGTTATTGCCTTTAATCGTCAAAATTTATGATTTTTGCCAGTTTGTCCTCAAAATCTTGAAAATTATTAGAACTAGAGAAAAAGTCAGCAATGCTAAATTGTCCAGCTCTATGAGAGCTACAAAAATGACTTAAGGGTCAAGATTGTCTAATGAACCATTCAGGAGTTATTCCCCTTGAACTGTTTTTTTTGGCCACCATGGCTTAAAATGGCAAAAGTTTTTGTCTTATAGTTCAAAAAGTATACAGATACAGGAAAACAGAAAAGACATTCCTTTTCAGCATTAAAAGCTGTACAAAAATCTTCATTGCAGTGTGTTGAAGTTGTCAGACAACCCTTTGTAGGAGTTTCTGCATCTTTATAGTCAAAATTGATGATTTTTTTCCTAAAAATGTTGAAAATTATTAGAACTAGAGAAAAAGATAGCACTGCTTAATTTTTCAGCTCTATGAGAGCTACAAAAATGACTCGAGGGTCAAGATTGTCTGGTGAACCATTTAGGAATTATTCCCCATTGAACTTTTTTTTAATCAATTTAAATTGATTTAAAAAAAATCTTCTCCCCTTAAACCAATGAAAGGACTGCTTTGAAAATGTGCACGCATCATGTTTAGGATTTCATTTACCAAAATTGTGCAAATCATGACAGCTAGCCAACAACATGGCTATTGCCTTAAAATAGTACAGGTGTGTGTGGTGGGGATTGCCTTAAAATAGTACAGGTGTGTGTGGTGGAGGGGATGCCTCCTTCCTCAGTATCAAAAACTCTACAATATTCTGAAATGAGGTGAAGATTCGTGGCAATGCTTTAGAGGAATTATTTCACCTAATTTGTCAAAATTGTGATTTTTGTCATTTTTCCTCAATATCTTGATACTGTAAAAGCTAGAGAAAGTCTTACCCATCCAAAAGCATATCTGTTGGACAACTCTTTATAGGAGTTATTCCCCTTAAAACGTCAAAATTAATGCTATTTGGAGAAGTGTTGGACAATTCCTTTTAGGAAAGAAAAGCTAGATAATAAAGGAAGAATTGTCAGGTTCAGGTGAGCGATACAAGCTACTGAGAGTCTCATTTTTTTTTATCTACCAGAGTATTTTATATGTCAAATGTATGTATTAGTGCACTACCAATATAGAATGTTGCTGCCTTCACATTAGTATAGGTATATACAATGTTAGATTTTCTTTTGGAATCTAATAATGTTTTATTTGCTTATCAAGCATCTTTATTTTAATGTCAAACTTACCTTTGAAGTCAAGTTATTTCATAATAAGAAAGAAAAAAACCAAAAGTTCATTAAATACCAATAATATGATTTGTCTGGTATTACACTTGTGTACCCTTATATAATATTGTTAAGTAACAATAAAAACATCATGCAGCATATTATAGAGCTGACAGACATTTTTGTCATCACTCATTAATCATGTGCTTTAATCATATCATAAAATATATGTAAAACTACTTTATCTATTGGCTGATGAGGATACAATCACGCCTTGTCAGATTCTTTCAATTATATTGAAATATTTCCTCTTCAAAGAGTTATTACTTAGATGATTTACATGTGACTTGCTGGTGGTTCTGAATAGCCTTTTAATGTGAGGGGATAAATCTGTCCTATTTAATATGTTCTTGGTGGTGAATATTTGTGGCAAGACAAGACAAAAAACTGTAATCATAGTTTGCAGTTAAACAGACAAGCTCTGTACAGTTTTTTACTGATCAATATGTTAACTATATGATAAAACATATATATATCAAAAAAGCATATACATCCAAGCTAAGCAGACTAAAAGAGCATAATTAAACTAACTAAATGCATTAAGATATTTTTTCACATTTGAAATCGCATGCAATTTAACTAGAATACAAAAGAACACAGCCACAAGTACAAAGTGAATATTGTAAAATAAAATGGATTATAAATTTGTGTTTATTCAGAATTGCAGGAGATGCGTAAATCTGGCAAGAGCTACCATTCTAGTTGTACAAGATGCTTTGAATGATGTTTCTTTGACTGTGCACATATCTTGCATCATGCAGCTCATTTTCCTAGTGTTTTGTGTCTCCATAAGATTTCTGTGTTTAAGGTTATTTGTTACTTGTAATTGTGTCTTCCAGTCATTATTTTGATAGTAAGTCTATTTGAGTTGTGTAAGTGTGTTCATCCATAAATGGCAGATTTCTGGTACTGTTGACCCAGTACAGATGCAAACATCTGTACTCATTGCCTCATCCAATCAAAACTATTGATCAGGTGCCTGTCAACACTAAGGTTGCAAGTTCATGTCTCACTGCAGGCAGGATGTGCAATTCTAGCCAATCTTAATCAACAAGAATTGCTAGTTTTCCTACCGAAAGTGGGGGGTTTTCATTGGGTTCTCCAGCTTTTTCTCTAATAAAAACATGATGCCATAAAATTGGTGCTAAAACCATCATAACAAACAAACACAATAGATTGAAACATATTTTTCAGTATACAAGTTGTAAGAACTATCTGTTGTACATTATGCTACACTGACATCATTTGTTCCTATTAAATTCCACTTAGTGTTTCTATCTTAAACACAAGATAATTAGCAGATGTAATTACAACTCACCAATTAAAATGTTTTAGGTTTTTAATTGTAGTGCATTCTGGTTGATTTCATTTGTAAACAGACACCTGGTCAAGTCAATCCTCACTGAAATCCACTTCTTGTTTATACTTTTTAATATATTTTATATAATTTCTTATTTATTTATTTTCAAAACCTGTTATTGGGAACAATTTTCTATTATATGGCTTGGTACTATTCTAAAATAACAGGAAATTATTAATGGAATAATTTTTAGTAATGGTCATATAAGAAATCTGATTGGTGAATATTATCCAATAAATCCAGTTCAGAATGTTTGTCATACATGGTCTGTGAACTTGCTGAAGTGTAGGCATTAAACATTGTCTCAGATGCTATTAATAAATGCTGACATGCTATGAATAAGTTAATTATTATTTTATGCACTTTTCCAAATTGCAAAATTTGTAACAGAAAGTACTGCATATACAATTCAAGTCTGACTTCAGAAAGGTTGTGCTTGATTCAAATCTTAATAGATAGGGATTGCCAGTTTTTCTGTCAAAGTACAGAGATTTTTACAGATTATATCAGCTTCATTTCAAATAGAACTGCATGTCATGATATAGCTGAAGGTGGCATTAACCACATTCAGACATAAAACCAAACACTTGCCACTCTCCATGGGTTTGATTCTCACTGCAGGCAGAGTGTACTCGACTCCAATCTTAATTGACAAGGACTGCCAGTTTTCCTATCGCAGGTCAAGGGTTCTCTCCGTGTACTCCAGCTTTGTCCCCCAATAAAAACTGGACACCATGATAAAGCTGAAAAGTTGCTGAAAGTGGCGTTAAAACACCATTCAAGCAATCAAGCCGCTCTCCATAATTCTATACATTGACTATGTTGTAATATCTTGGCCAGTACCCTAACTTATCACTGCCTTTGATCTTTAAACCATATTATTGACAGAAATTAACATTTTTGTATTAAGTTTCCAATATGAGATTTAAAACAGCAGTTATGTAAGGCAGTTACCCAAAAATAACTTTCAACAGAAATGCTTTTTGTTTACAGATCTTAATCAAATTTATCTACATGACTGTAGTTTGTTGTGATAGTAAACACACTGCAGTCTATTTGTTTTGATATCCAGTGTTATGCACCCTTTTTTACATTTCTTTGATGTGTTATTTAGAGATATTATGAATCTTTTCATAAAACTACCTGCTTGATATCATAATATTGTCCACTTGGGACTAAAATGTGCTGTGGCACAATAATAATTTGGATGACCTATTTTACTAAAGAGGTTGATTCAGTGAACAAAAAGCACTCATTACACAAATTAGACATAATACATACTTGTACTAGAATCCTTGTGTTCATTTTCCAAGTCGCTATTGTCAATCATTGTTTTACTGCAGCCAGTTAAGTTTTGTTCGCAATATGTTTGTAGATAGTTGTATCAGTCAAAAATCATTTTAGTTAAAATCAGACAGTAGATAGTTGAATTTTATTCAACTTTACCATTCACAAGGTTTAATTTTACCTTAGAGATCTACATAATGTGGACTTGTATAAAAGGAGGAGGGGGTGAAAGTGAAGTGGGAAATCTGACAAAAATTCAACATTTTTCACATCAAGACGAGTGGGGCTAGTACTAACCAGGTGCCACCCTGGATTCATCTCTTTTTCTACCCAAATCAGTGGTACATATTTTTGTCACATGTTTGATAGTCAATGAGCAGAATTTTACTGCCATAATAATCTGATTTGTTTCGTGATTTGTCTGGTTAACCTTGCCAAAAAAGGGGTCGAGGGTGTGATTATTGTCAAAACCCAAAAAGTATATCTGGTGATGTATGTACACAATGGGATGAAAGACTTCACATTATGACCGTCCTTCTTGTTTTGTATTTTTACAGCATGTTTTAGACCTTGACTTTTCTGATGAACTTAGTCTGAGAGATATACTCATACTATAATTAAAGTAGACATAGGATAAAGTAGAAAGTATCACTTCACATGTAATTGGTATTTACCATCATGATAAGTGCCAATGTGTCACTGTTACTGTTTGATAAGAACACACTGCAATTATATGTGACAACTATTTTGTGCATGTTCTGTCTGCTTTCATTTATAGACATACACAGGATTTTAATATCTGATAACCTTACAATTTGTGTTTGTCTTAGTTAAATACAATACCTGTATATATGGTTTTTTGTTTTTGTATTTTTGTTTATTTTACTGAGCTACTACTGGTTGCATTTGAGAAAATCTAAATCCGACAAAAAAATGTGTAATTAATTACTGCCTGTCACAAGTTTAAATATTGAAGATACTTTGATACTATTGCATTCAAACCACTTAGAAGTGATTCTACAGACAAAAAAGCTCTACTCTTCCTTAACATTACCGGTACTTTAAAATAGCATTTTTTATGTGTTTGTCTATTATGTAAGTTATATTGTTCATGTGTTGTCATGTAAACTCAGGCATTGTTTATGAGTGATATGAAATTTATGAATTCTTCAGCTTTAATGGTTACAGGCATATTATACTATTTAAGTAAACAAAATACAATCTGTGTCATTTTCTATCCTTTTGGTGAACCCAATTTTTAATGAGAAATTACTGTTATGCCATGACAAATTTAGAGTTCCCTAAATTCTAATTAATATTCGGGCATTATAGCCTTTGACATATTTATCTATATATTTATATGTCTTTACTGGCCATTGTTATTATATTCTGTGACAACAAATTAGTATTTATGAGAAGATTTTCTGACAACTAAAACACCAAACAACTGTTACCCAATACACATTTCTAATATTTAAGGTTTGTAAATTCCACTGAGGGCCATTAAGAAAAAAAGAAAAATTGTCTACCATTATCTTAAAAACTTATCTATCCTAAACAGTATTATTTGGCCTTTTCTGACATGAATTGTCCACATTTTTTTCGGTTTTGTGTTGAGTTCGGTAAGATCTGATTTCAATTATTGTTATTGGTTAGACAGTCATTGATATTAATTTTCAAATAAACTAGTGCTTGTGATATGAATTTGTACAATTTAGTCAATTTATTGCATAATTTGTAATAAAGTGATTCAACCTTGTAAAGAGCAGTCATAAAAATTGTAATATCTGCCATTGGAATCTAGTTATGTTACTGGTTTACACATATTTTAAAGGTACTATGGGACCAGTATGATATTTACAATGATTTTTAATCCATTTAGCCAATAAAAATTTTATAGACTCTTCAGTATTATGTTTCAAATAGTTTTAACCTTGACAACAACAGTTGCATGAGGCACAAATTAACGAAATGTCCATGTCAGCAAACAGAATCATTCTGCTTTAATGATTTTGAAGAACTTGCCATGAAATAGGTATAAAATATGTTTAGTATAGGTAACATTGAAGTAATCGTTTTGATAATTTTCAAGTGTACAACACATGTTTTATAATTTTCTGCATGCAAGTATGAAATAGGCTTGTTTTATAAAAGTTTAGTTGTAGATGCCTTATAGTGATGAATCTGGCTGTGTGTGTGTGCCTGCATTTGTCTGTCCATTTGAACTAATTGTTGACCTTGAACTTTTGACCTTAAGGTTAGTGGGGTCAATAGAGATTGATGCCATCTCACTTATGTTTAGTGTTAATTAGTAAATGTGCAACCATAATGGAACTGTTAAATTAGAAACAGCATATTTTACAGTTGGAGAATGTACAGAATATGGATGAAATTCTTATATTTATTTATCTGATTGATATTATTTTCTCTTTGAAATATTTTAAGCATATTATACCACTGACCAGCTGCTTGCAAAACTTCATTTTGTAGTTGCAACAAATATATGTTGCTGTGAGGACAAAACTTAATCTGGTCTTTTTATTTAAATATTTCCTCTATGGAACTTAAAAATATGCCATGAAACCATTTAATTTATATATTTAGCAAATTTTTCTGTTAAAATAAATTGTGAAATCACAGCTTGTTAAGTAAACCATGTAGCTGTGGTTTGCTTTCCTCGTCAGGTAGCCATTTAGCTTGATGAAATGAATTAATAGAGTGTAATTACTTTTGTGAAGGTTAATTATCATCAAACATCAAAGATTGATGATCATTAATGAGAATTGGTAAATTAAATTCCAATTTGAATCTTAAGTGATCCAGCCAGGCTCTGCTCATGGGGTTTGACAATAATCACATCATTCAAAGTTTGATTGAATGAGTCTTTGTATTACCAGACAACAACTAGTGTTTTTAATTTTGTGCCAAAGAACAGCCAGATCATATAGTGTTAATAAATTAAATTGATTATACCGGATGGAAGGAAAAGCTAATTAAACACATCACCGAAAATGTCAGAAATAATCCCCAAAAAGTATTAACAAAGTGTTCGAGTTCCCCTTATCCCACCGTCTTGCAAAAAAACACCAAGCCATGATGGAGAAAAGTTATAATTACCACCTGTTAAATGAGAGAAACAATACAAAAATTGAAATTCAGTTGTTCACCTTCTATTTTTTAGGTAGTGCTTGCCAGTGTGCCAGACCTTCAATGTGGTTTCTCCAGAGATTTGTTTCTGGCTTGGTGCGGAAGTGCCAAAAATAGCATCATCCTGACCAACCGAACATCCCCAGGGACACTGGCCAGATATCTGATAGAGAATCCTCAGAACAAAACTGTTACAATGGAGGTAATATTTAAGTAGGAATGGTGTGTATGTGTATTGCAGTTTTATTATACCCCACGCAACGAAGTTGCCAGGGGTATAATGTTTTTGACCCGTCTGTCAATCCATCCATTGCGAAATTGTTACTTATAGTAGGTGCTTGGATAGGATTGATTTTTATGGATTTTGTCAAGGGGGACCATAATTTTTGGAAGGGGAACTTAATCAACTTTCATGTACATGTATATTCAATGTTAGTGCATGGATAGTGCTTTCATTTCTTCATTCTTCATAGATTTTCATGAAACTTTAGGAATTATTACTTATAGTAGGTGCTAGGATATGGGATTGATTTTTATGGAAATTTGTCAAGGGGGACCATATTTTTGGGAGGGAGACTTAGTCAAATTTCATGTACATGTATATTCAATGTTGTCGCATGGATAGTGCTTGCATTTCTTCGTGTATTTTCATGAAACATCAATATACCAATTTAAATACAAAATACTACCTTGATGTAAAGGGAACGTGTGGTGTATTGTGATCTTGCTCGCTAAGATTCTTTAATTTGAAAATGTTATTTTGTCTGACTTACATCTAATTGTTGGTATACATTTATTGCTGTTATACATTTATTGGCTGCAAACTTGTTTCTGGTCTTAGGGGACCTATACAGACCTTTAAAACACCAAAGTGGTTATTATAACAAATCCAAACCAGATTGTAGGAAGCTTCTGTTCTTTCATTTATTTGGATGAAAGGAGTAGTTTATATTTTCGTTGGAGACTTCTAATCATTTTGTCTGTTTAATCTCTACAAAAACAAAAATATTGAACTGTGGAATGAAACAGTTCCTTCCTTAATAACAACGATGCTAAGTAGTTTAGAAGTATGTTCGCTGACGTTCGATGGTTGACGTCATTCAAATTGAAAAGCAATTTAATTGTCTTAACTATGCTTTGTTGAGTGAACAAACATGTTTTCTTGTTTGATGTTCATGATCTTTAAAACAATAAACACATACAGGCAATTACATGTTAACAACATCAAATTGTTGTTGGGATGGAAGTTTTAAATTAACTAGATCACATTTACAGAGTTATTACCTGTGACATTTATTAATCTTTTTTATGACATAGATAAGCTACCGATATATATGTTATAAATGGATGGCATATTTCTTCTTCAAACTCATTTATTAACCACATACGTACAGACTATTAATTAATGCCCTGATACAGAAGAAATTCACTTCCTTTTCAGTACATTTTCTTGGCCTCAACATTCAATGAAAAATAAAATTGGGGGAAAATTATCTTATTCTGCCTTACTTTACAAAAGTAAAGTTTTAAAATGCACTTATGAGTACATGAAATATGATTTTTCTTTTGGTTTATTATACAAATTTGTATTCCATGATTTTATACCATGTTCAGATAATGTTGGTGATTGCTGTTTCACAAATCTAGAAAGTGTTTAATTTTGCAATGTTGCTGAAATTGGAATTATGTGTCATCACTTTTTTTCCTTTGCCAAAATGCAGGACGGGAAAAAAAAGAAATGAAAGGCATCTGTTTGTGTCTGCCTGGCTTAAAAGCACACCAAGCCTGCTCTTCTTGTTAGATTTATATAAAATTAAATCAAATAATCATATAAACAATATCTTAAACTAGTTCAAAAATTAAAAAAAAAAACAGGTCAATATTGGATTCCACTTGAATCATTTTTAGATGAAAATGCTTTGACAGTCATTTAATTAGATGATCAAGTTAGTAGCAGCCATTAATGATAAAGTCATTGACAACAGTTGTTAGATGAAAATGCTTTGACAGTCACTATTAGATGATCAAGTTAGTGACAGTCATTAATAGTAGTAATTGACAATCCTTGTTAGATGAAAATGCTTTGACAGTCATTATTAGATGATCAAGTTAGTGACAGTAACTAATGGTAAA
Organism: Limnoperna fortunei; assembly: GCA_944474755.1. Taxonomy (NCBI): domain Eukaryota; kingdom Metazoa; phylum Mollusca; class Bivalvia; order Mytilida; family Modiolidae; genus Limnoperna; species Limnoperna fortunei. Next base: position 24,295,867 of record OX104113.1, on the reverse strand, counting down.
GTCATTGACAATCTTGTTAGATGAAAATGCTTTGACAGTCATTATTATAGATGATCAAGTAAGTGAAAGTCATTAATGATAAAGTCATTGACTATCATTGTTAAATGAAAGATGAAAATGCTTTGACAGTCATTATTAGATGATCAAGTTAGTGACAGTCATTAATAGTAGTAATTGACAATCCTTGTTAGATGAAAATGCTTTTACAGTCATTATTAGATGATCAAGTTAGTGACAGTAATTAATGGTAAAGTCATTGACAATCTTGTTAGATGAAAATGCTTTGACAGTCATTATTAAAGATGATCAAGTTAGTGACAGTCATTAATGATAAAATCATTGACAATCATTGTAAGATGAAAATGTTGTTGACAGTCATTACAAGATGATCAGGTTAGTGACAGTCATTAATGATAAAGTCATTGACAATCATTGTTAGATGAAAATGTTTTTTACTGTCATTATTAGATGATCAAGTTAGTGACAGTCATTGATGATAAAATCATTGACAATCATTGTTAGGTGAAAATCTTTTTGACTATCATTATCAGATGATCAAGTTAGTGACTGACATTATTGATAAAATCATTGACAATCATTGTTAGATGATAAAGATAGTGACAGTCATTGATAATATGGAGTAGGCATTGCCAAAATGCGAGCACAGACAATATAGTCATTTATTATCAATATATAATGTGCATTTCATAATTGACGTTACTTACGAACACCCTAAATGTGACTCTAAATTCCAGTGGTCAGGTGACGTCTTTATTTTGTAATGGTGACGTCACATGAAATGTAATTTGATTGTCAGTTTTTAAAGATTGATTTAGAGATTGCAAAAAATAGTATGAAATTTTTGTTGTCATTTTTGAATATAACATTAACTTTTTATCGTTCTCAAATTTATTTTTAAGTCTTTCTTTAAAATAAAATTTATTGCTTCTTCATTCACTTTTTTCCATTTTTTTGACGACATCAGCTTCCGGACGAAAAAAAATCAATATCAGCATTAAGCAGATTTTGATCACGTGACACGTAATTGCAGTAGAGCTCACCGCTGCGAGCTGTGCTCGCTATTAATAATGATGAAAAGGTCATACAAAATTATAGTTAGGTAATACAGTCATTGACAGTTAGCATTAAGTGAAAAAAGGATAGATATTCATTGTAAGATGAAAGTGTCATTGTCAAGCAGTTAGATGATAAGGTTACTGTCAAGCAGTGTAGGATGAAAATGTCACTGGTATGCACAATATGATGAATGAAAAGTCATTTACATGCATCATTAGATGACAGAGCTATGATGTGACACATATTTGGTTGGATAGATAGTGGTAGGCAGATGAAATCGACAATGTGTAGTAAGGTCTGCAGTGCTTTTCACAAAAAGTGTAAAAAGCATCCTATACTAAGTGCTGACATCATTTCCCTTTGATCTTCCAACAATTATGATATAAATGATTTAAATTTTACACTTGCAACATTTTGTGAATTCAGCTCTTGATGTTTAAATGTCAAAGTCTGAAAAACAATATGATTATCGTTTCAGGTTTGTTTTCATGAAATCTATGAAAACTATGCAACTTTTAATGTACCGTATAATATGTTTGAAACTTTATCGAAATCTGATCAGAAGTAAAAAACATGCAGATAATTGGTCACATTTATCACATTGAGGAGAAAGTTATGTAAATTAATATCATTTTACCTTTGATCTTAATAGTAATAAATTGAAAAAATATTTATAAATTATTTATTCAAAAAAATGTTACAATGGAGAAAATTGAGTACAGATAGTTCGTTGACTGCAGGAGGTATAAGTTTGCTGATTTCTCAAGGCCTATATGGAGATGTTAAATAGTGTAGTCTAGCGTTGTTTTGTTTCACATTATTTATATAAGACATAGACCGATGAGAAGATTTTTAATGGAATTTAAAAGAATGGTTAGTGAAGTTTTTTTAGAGTTTATTGATACGCTTATGGAGGCAAGACATATGTGTTTTTCCAGCATTGGTGGCAGCACCATCAACACTTGATCTTTTGTTTGTATCTTTGTAAGCTTAAGCCATTGGTCAACAAAATTTGATCTAATAGTGGCTTTTGATGAGAACTTGTCAGTCGGTCACCTGACTTGACCTTGACTTCAATTTAAAAGTCCAGTGAGTATGTTAACGCTTTTGGACTAAGTGGTTCCTCAAAGACCATGCATGGTAGTATGAAAACATTTGGCAAATAGGTTGCTTATGAAAGGTATGTGAGGGTCCAGTGAATTTTGTTATAGTTACTGAATTAAGCCAGTTCCTCTGTCATAGACAATCATTATTAGATGAAAATGTCTTTAACAGTTATTAATGATCAAGTTTCTGACAGTCATTAATGATCAAGTCATTGAAACTCATTGTTAGATGAAAATGTTTTCCACAGTCATCATTAGATGATCAAGTTAGTGACACTCATTGACAATCATTGTTAGATGAAAATGCTTTGACAGTCATTATTAGATGATCAAATTAGTGACCATCATTAATGATAAAGTCATTGACAATCATTGTTTGATGAAAATGCTTTGACAGTCATCATTAGATGATCAAGTTAGTGATTATCATTAATGATAAAGTCATTGACAATCAATGGTTATATGAAAATGTCTTGACAGTCATCATTGATGATCAAGTTAGTAACAGACATTGACAATCATTGTGAGGTGAAAATGCTTTGACAGTCATCTTTGATGATCAAGTTAGTAACAGACATTGACAATCATTGTTAGATGAAAATGTCTTTGACAGTCATTAATAGATGATCAAGTTAGTGGCAGCCATTAATTATAAAGTATTTGACAATCATTGTTAGATGATAAAGATAGTGAAAGTCATTGATCTCAAAAATGATGAAATTGTCATTGAAATTATAATTAGTCATTGACAGTCAGCGTTAGATGAAAAAAAAGGGATAGATATTCATTGTAAGATAGAAGTGTCATCATCATGCATTGTTTTGTTAGATGATAAGGTTACTGTCAAGCAGTGTAGGATGAAAATGTCCCTGGAATTCACAATAAGATGAAAAGTCATTGACAAGCATTGTGAGATGACATGATGGTTAGAACATGGTAGGCAGATGAAATTGACAGTGTGTAGTAAGGTCTGCAGTGCTTTTCACAAAAAGATGTAAGTGTAAAAAAACATCCTATACTAAGTGTGGATGTCACAAGGCATTTCCCTTTGATCTTCCAACAAGTATGATATAAATGATATAAATTTTACACTTGCGACATTTTGTGAATTAAAATCCAGATGTTTAATTGTCAAAGTTCTTAAATTTGAAAAACAATTTGATAATTATCACTTTACAGGTTTATTTTCATTTAATCTATGAAAATTATGCAACTTTTTATGTAATTTATAATATGTGAAACTTTATCGAAATCTGATCACAAGTAACAACATGCAGATAATTGGTCACATTTATCACATTGACGAGAAAGTTATGTAAATTAATATCATTTTACCTTAATTAAAGCTTAATAATAATAAATGGACAAAATATTTATAAATTATTTATTCAACAAAATGTTACAATGGAGAAAATTGAGCACCGATAGTTCGTTGACTGCAGGAGGTATAAGTTTGCTGATTTTGGTATGGCATCAAGGACTTTCTTTATGGAGATGTTAAATAGTACTATAGTCTAGTGTTGTTTTGTTTCACATTATTTGTATTAGACTTAGACAGATGAGAAGATTTTTAATGGAATTTAAAAGAGTAGTTAGTAAGTTTTTGTTTTAGAGTTTATTGACTCGCTTATGACAAAAGTCGCTGGAGGCAAGACATATATGTGTTTTTCCAGCATTGGTGGCAGCACCATCAACACTTGACATTTTGTTTGTATCTTTGTAAGCTTAAGCCATAGGTCAACCGAATTTGGTCCAACAGTAGCTTATGACCAGAACTTGTCAATGGGTGAGTACTTGTCAGTCTGTCACCTGACCTGACCTTGACCTTAATTTAACGATCCAGTGACTATGTTAACGCTTTTGGATTAAGTGGTTCCTAAGTGACTATACATGGTAGTATGACAATATTGGCATGTAGGTTGCTTATGAAAAGTACATGAAGGTCCTGTGAATTTCGTTCAAGTTACTGAATTAAGTCAGTTCCTCAGTCACCATGCATATTAGAATTCTAGTTTCTATTTGCTACATAGGCTGCTGATAACAGGTGCATGACTATAGGTCAGTTTCTCTGTAACCATGCATATAATATTTTATACAATGACAATACATGTATAATGCTGTTAACATGTTGCTCATGAAATAATTTTTTTTCACTACTGATGAAGAATACGTACAGGCTAGACATTTATATGTAACCACATTTGTGCAAATGTGTCTGATTGGAATAACAAAGATGGACACCATGAAGGCCAGAAATGACAGATGGACATTTCTGAAATGGCTGGACAGATAAGAACTGGAAACTTAAATTAAAGTCTGTCTAACTTTTTAAAATTTATGTTTTCATAATTCAGATTCGCCAACTTATATGGTCATGGCTGGACCCATTCTTCATAAATATTCTTTAGAACTTAAATAAACTCAGACTTGCCTTTACTAAAAATACAGTTAGAAACTTGAGGCATTGTGACTTCTTGATTTTTGTCCTTTTTTCAGTTCATTTATTTAGAGTATATTATCAGTGTAATCATTTTATTGTTTTGTTTAGGATGTTGACAACAGATCAATGTAAACAACAAAAAATTTAATTTGATATAATTTATCTAAATGACTACAAATGCTTTATTGTGTTTGAACATCTGTTGTTTATAATTTTGAAGATTGTTCTTAAGATGATTCTATGGGTGTGCAGATCAATGACCAATGAAGGCAGACAAACAATAAATATTCTGAGTAAACATAGACCTCCTAGTCTGAAAGCATGCATATTTTAAGCCAACATTGGTAGGCATTAATTCTTTTGAGGTATAAATGAATCAACACATGCAGATAAGAGTAGATAAGTGCTAGTAGCCTGAAATTGAGTTGGTTTATAATATATGCATTTAACTGGAAGAAGCACTAGGCTTTGAAATAGATTTTCTGACCTTCTAGATAAACTCCCTTCTTTAATGGCAACTGTGGTTAGGAAAGATGTATTAACACACAACTGCCCTTACTTGACAGGGGTGCAATCAGTCGGAAGTACTGTCTTGGAGAGTCCATGCACAGTGGTACAGCAGGTGACAGCTACACTAATGAAGCTTCCTTTTTTTAATCTTGATACAATGAGGTCCCTTTACCCATAATGGAGCAGCCTGGAAGTGATTTATTACCAGGAGTTTTATGCATATTATTCATTATTGAGCAGTTTCCCTCTTTTTAACATACTTTTTTATTTAATTGATATTCCCATAACACCTTAGTCATTAGTTTTAACATCTAAATTGGAATTTGAGAAGTGCATAATTTCGGAATTGTTTTTGGTATCATTTTAATAATATAAATTGCATTTCCAGAATACCATTAACAGTATTATACCCTCAAAAATTTCAATTTTGTCATCAATGCCAGGATAAAAAATTGTATTAAAAGTAATTAATTTGACATTGTAGAAATGTCAGCTAAACAGGGAAGAAAGGAAAAATTATTTATCATACCAAAACAGCAATTTAATAGCATATCCATATGCTGACATTTAAGTCTCAAGGGTGTTTTTGCTACGTATGTGTAATGGGACCTCTTTGTAGCTCTGCCAAGATAAAAAAGAGGTAACATTATTGTAGCTGAGGTGACTGCAAGACTATGTTTTCTCACACATTCCATTATACAATCCTGTAACATTCCCCCCTCCCATGTAGGAAACTAAATTTTTAAAAACTGTACAAGAATCCTGAGATTTTTTCGTAGAGGAGACCTTAAGAGACTTGCCATATTTTTCTTTTAAATATTTTCTTTTGCTAGGATTTACTACAAAACATTTCCATCCTATCCAAAAAATATACTGGATATTTGTAAAAACATAAATGATGCCCTTACAGAACAGGATTATTTAGAAAATTCTACTGTTCACAGATTAACTCAGAGCTTCAATTCTAGAAACTGATCCATTGATAAACACATGTCATTGTTGGTGTTTTGTAGTTCACTTTCAGAATCATCTTGACACATTATCAAATATGGCCACCATTATCATTTTGATGAAAGATACACGGATAAAAATTGAGCTCCATTTTAAGCTGGAGAATCATACAAAGAAATAAGAACTTTTTATACAATATCTTACCAAATGACTAGAAGATGCTGTTTTGCTTATATGTCAAATATATTTCAACAAATAATGTTGGAAAATCTTGAACTATAAAAAATATAATGTTAATGTACTTCCTTTTGAAACTGAAATAAAACACTTATAATATAATTTTACAAATTAGGCAGAGTAGTTAAAACTTGCTGCAACTAAAGCATAGTTTTTATAACATTTCATTCTGTAAGTATAGGTAGTTACAGCTAGTTAGCAGCAGTTACATCACATATTTTGTGGTTAGTAGCTTTTACAGATATTTATCAGATGTACTTTTATCCCTATTGATCACAATCTTCAGTTTAATGAGATTATTGATCACACTGAAAAGAAAATATTAATTAAAATGTCTTGAGATTTCATCCTTAGTAACCACAAGGTGTTAGCCCAGTAAAACATATTGACAATCTCATAGAGGATATTGTTTGGAGATCAAACATATTTTTATGGAAATAAGAGGGAAATTAATGGTATTTCAATAACTCCGTTTTACATATTTCTTTTGTTGATTGGTCTTCTGCTGTTGTTTCATGTCAGAATCTGATGATCTGTATGGTATAAAAGTAGGCATCTTATTTTCTGCTTAATTAGTAAATTATATTATTGAATATTATAGTACCTTTGTGTCAATCGAAGTTTGATGGGACAATCAATTTTTTATGAACAGATTAAGTGTTTATTAAATTTGTGTGTTTAAAATAAGGTTTGGAACAGTTACCTGGAATGTTATATAAATCAGCAAATAAACTGCTTGTATTACTTTGAATCCCAGAGGAGCTGGTATAAAAAGTTAATGAATTTGAAATTTGAAATGTAGATCAGCTGATTTGTATTTTGTGTTTTGTGGTTGTTCATCTTTCCAGAAGCACTCAGTATAATATAACATAAAGTGATCATCATTCCCCTGATTTTAATAGAATATGAAATGTCCTACCTTTCAGAGGAAAAAATATGACTAATATTGTTACTAAAGTACATGCATTATGCAAGCTATAAAAATTCATAGAGTTTTAGCTTATAATGTTGTATGTACTTGATACAGATAAACAATCATTTATACAATAGCTTGTAAACAGCATAAAGATAAAAATATCAATGCTATACTTAGTAAGGATAGACATTATAAATGAGTTGAAATTCTGATAATTAAACAATAAATGTCGTTAAATTTGTGGAAGCTTGCACTCAGTTCTTATGTAATATAAGTAATGTTCCTGCTCTTTTGTTCTCGATTAACTGATTGTGGACTTTATTATCAGCACAACACTTATGCTAAAAATTCTTTGATGTACAGTAAATGTTAAAACTGATATAATTTTGTAACTTTGTTGGATTTTTTACACTGTTCATCTTTTTTGCCTTGCTGCAATGTTGGTCGTTGGGGGTTAGACATATATATGGGAATCCTGCTGCAGTGTAAACACTTAATACACAGCATTATTGTCCCTCAAAAAAAACAAAACGAATTCACCTCAAAGAGGTGACCACCACCTATCTAAGTTCACTGTCATCTTTTTTAGATGGCTGTAACAGGACATTTCATTTCTAATACAAGTGTTTTTGAGGATTTTTACTTTTTTACTTGTTTCTTGTGTTAGTTGAATGAAACAGTTATGGCCATCATGATGACCACCACCCTAGAAAACATTCATTCATTATCATAAGACCAAATAGATTACACAATGTACTCACTTTAAAGGGTTAAAGTTCATACTAGTTTTACATTTAACTGTTCATGTAGAAAAATATGCTGTGCTATTTAGTCTGAACAAATGAATGTTGTGGTGAAATAAACAAATCTGTTTGTTTAAATGGGTTTAGGTTCCATTTCAAAAACTGTTTAGCTATATTATGGCTTTGAGTTGTTATTACGAGAGGAGGCCAGAGTTACCATTGATAACCCCTTTAGCAGATCAAGTGTAAATTGAAAATGGTAGAAAATTGTTATAAACTATCAGAAATCACTTGGTTTTCAGTGGCATCAAAACAAGTAACAAATAAACCCTATGACATTATTAGTGTATAACAAGGTATTAAAATGTAAATAATATCTATATTCAATAATATTTTTGTATAGTAAATTGCAAATCAATATATTTTTCATTGAAAATACATTAGAGAATTATAATGTATGACCTTATTGATGACCTCTGTTGTTTCTTGGACCTTTGTGAATCATTTGCCTTGTAAATCAGAAACACTTGATAACGCATATGGTGTTTTCTAAAAAAGCTGTTGTTTATTTTCTTCAGATAGCAGCACCATATTTTTGGACAATTAAAACAAATATGAATATATTTTTTTAATCTGTTCAATTAATCAGAAATAAGTGATCCAACAAAACAAGTAAACTCAAAGGCTTGTGTTCAGCATCCCTTGTAAATTTGTACAATATTGTTTTGATATTGAACATCTGTACATCTGTGGGTGAACACTTTACCAAACAGCTATATAACTCCAAGGCTGCAACTTGGGTTAATGTTTGGTTTTTTGGTAAATACAAACAAGAATTTATGTTCTTAACAAAGTTTTAAGTGTTTTTATCAACTGAAATCCTTACAAACCATTAATATACATTGGAATTAGAATCAAAGTCAATAAGTGTATGAAAGTTGAGTTGGACCTGGATAAAAGTTTCACATTGAAGTTCTTTGACTGTCCTAAATCTAGGTTTGAGGTCATTTTATTTATTATTAAATATGCATGGATGGGCTACTGGAAGGTTGGACACCTCAGTAAAAAAAACTAAGTTGCTTGCAGTTACAATAATTTTTTTGTTTTATTCCTGTCCAGACTGAACATGGCTCTTTGTAAAACTGTATTGTATTCTTATGTTGAAATATTAATAGTCTTTTTATTTCCTCTTACTAGCTAATGTCAAAACCAAACTAAAATTTATGTAAAACATTAATGAAAATTCAGATTTCAGCATGGATGATAATGTAAAATTAGCAGGCCATAAATTGTTATGTCAAAAATTAATCTTCTGATGCAACTGCAGTAAAATACAATTTTGAACTATTTATCATTGTTAAATGGATAGATAATTGCTTTATCATCCTTAAATTTTAACATATTAAAACTGCCTGAAGAACATTAATATTCTTTTAAAGACTTAAAAATCTATCAAGAGTTTCCTTTGTTTGAGCAATTTTCATGTTTTGCTGGAAACAGTTAATGTTTTGTGAAAGAATGGAATAAATACAATAATAAATTCAAGGTCTCTGTTATATGTTGGAACAATTTCTTGATTCGCACTGGGAAGAAGAAAAGTGTGACTGGTCACATGATCGATGAATATTGTGATTTCCATGTGCCCTGCTGTTCTGATCACATGACTTGGTGGGACTATTTCCTATTTACCCTAAAAATAATGTAAATAAAAGAAAGACACACTTTAGGTATTGATTGTTGACTTCATTTCCTTAATTTAATTTTTAAGAGTGAACAGTAGGATGAAATACAGCTTTATGTGATTTCCTTCTAGAAACTTTTGGTAACACAGCTAACAAATAAAAATATGTTTACACTTTAAAAACCGTTATGTTTCATGTGTACTACCAAAGGAACTTCATCATACCTTGCTGTGAAGAGTTAAAGCCCTTCTCCAAGGGAACTGGATCATACCTTTCTGTGAAGAGTTAAAGCCCTTATCCAAGGGAACTTGATCATACCTCACTGTGAAGAGTTAAAGCCCTTCTCCAATGGAACTTGATCATACCTTGCTGTGAAGAGTTAAAGCCCTTCTCAAATGGAACTTGATCTTACCTTGCTGTGAAGAGTTGAAGCCCTTCTCCAAGGGAACTTAAATATACCTTGCTGTTAAGAGTTTAACCCCTTCTAAAAGGAACTTGATCATACCCGACTGTGAAGTGTTTAAGCCGTTCAAAATTGGTATCCATAGTTGTTGGGTACATAACCAAATGTTCGCTTATCATCAAGAGAGCATTAATTTTAGTTCAGCTATATTCAGGACTAACCAGAGTTGGTTGGATAAGCTTTTGAGTTCTGTTTTAAAGATTGTCATTTCTGTGCACTTCATAGAGCAGCATTTACAGCATGCAGCAAGCTCTTTGCAGTTATTGTGTAGGTGGGTAACTATTTTTCTGACTTTATCCATTATGTCTTTGTTGTCTTGTGACAAAGGAAATATACTGCTATGACTATCTATTCCTTAATTTTTGAATATATACTGTTGTACAAGCTAGGTGATTACTTATGTTATAATCATGAGTTTAATTAACAATTTTTTGTTGGCTAATATAGCTTAATCCTTAAAAGTTAAACTGCATTCATCCTGCAAGTAGAGTGTTGTCCTGTAACTATCTGTGTGGCAACATTTTATCCATAATCTAGGATTATGACCCATAATCTAACATTATGGCCAGGTAACAATAGAATAATCCAACACTATCTATGATAATGAATTGTGAATATGAATTTTCGAAGTAATTTGTAGTAAGCTGGCTTCCCATATGTATATGAAAAATAATTCATAGTAGGCTTAATTTTATAGGCAAAAGAAGTTTTGTCTACGATAACATACATACATGTTCACATGAGTCTTTAAACCTATGAAACTCTTGCTTACTGTATGTATTTTTAATCTATGTCCACAAGTCATGTCATGAATGGTGTGTAGGTGGGGAGGGGGGGGGGCATTTTTCATCCATAATCATTTTTCATCACATTTTGCTCACCTATGATAAATGATACAATGGTGAAATTTTTTAAATAGCTCTGATTGATCATGCCAAATTTTGGGATATATTTTTAGACCTCTACAGTTAAAGAGTGGGGTATCATCATGAAGCATTAGCTGACACTAATAATTGTTTTGATTATTATCAGCTAACCATGTTATTTTTTTACAAACATATAACTTATGAACATAAATTAACAATTAATAATTCATTGTGCCATTAGTTTGGCTTAGTATGAGTTTGAAAAATTTGATCTATACATATCTTTTAGAAACCTGAACTCAGAGTAGTGATTCATAGTAAGCAGGCTTAATTAATACAGGTTGAAATTGTTTATAAATGATAATTAGTAGTAAAGTTGAGGTTGAGTGCATTAACTATGAATTATTTCTTTTGAATTCAGGTTCAAAAGTAATAATCATAAATAGCATCTACTATCATATGATAAGCTGGTCTGAATCTTAGATTATGTGTAATCATAGTTAATTAATAAATCTGCTTCATTAAATTTAATCTGGTACTGCTTCATCACTGAATTAAAAATAATGCTTCATCTATCAGTAGTGCTTTATCAATAAATTAAAAGTTTTGGTACTGTTTATTCCACCCTCCCTTGAAATTCAAGAGGGTATATAGTGATGGGGGTGTCGGTTCATCTGTCTGTCTGCTATATTTTGATCTGAATGACATTTGTGGTTTCCCAAAGAAAAATGTGTACTTTGTCGTTGACATAATGGCATACCCATTTCCGCTACTTCACCTACACCACTGGAATTAAATGAAACTTTCAAAGAATCTTTGTCACATGGTGTCATGGTACACCTGATATTTAACATTTTGATCAGAAGGATTTTTATACCCCCCGCAAACTATTTTGGGGGGGTATATAGGAATCACCCTGTCTGTCTGTCTGTCTGACTGTCTGTCGCGCCGTCCGTCCGTCCGTCCGTCTGTCCACCCACATCCCTTGTAAGCGCTTTTCCTCCTAAACCGCTTGACAGATTTTGATGAAACTTTACATGAAGGAAGTACATCGTATGTAGATGTGCATGAAGAATTTTCGTCGCTGTCGGATATTATTCAGGGGAGATAATTGGACTTGAAGCAATGCCGGGGGTATCCCTTTGTGAGCTTGCTCACAGTCCACACTTGTTAAGTTTTTCCATAGAAAAACATGGCCATGGGAGGGGGGGGGGTAATTATTTTGTGTAATCAACACCTCCTACAGTCTTTAAACCAGATCTCTGAATCTTCACAGAAAGATTGCACATGTTTCACTTAGTTCTTTATTTAAATTAAATAAATAGCTGTACAGTGCATTACAATCTGGTAAAAATTAAACAGCCATTTATCCTGAATTTAAACTGTGTCAAAACTGCTTTGTCTTAAAGTAATAAAAGGAAAATTGTTTTGTTCTTATTTTATTGTGTTATGTAAAAAATAATTAAGATTTGTGGGTTTTGCAACATTATCAAAATAACATTTGCTTAACCTCCCAGAATATCTGGATCACTAAATGCTAACAATGTCTGGACAGATTCCAATCAATGGTCAGTTACCTGGCCACTATGAAGATTGTTGGTTAATTATATATAGCATGTAAGCTATTCAGAACATGTAAAGTAAAGGGAAATAGCACAGAGAGGTAGACAGTAATAAGGAAATAGTCAAAAGACTATAAAAACAGATTTTTTATAGGTATTAATGGTGAAACTTACAACTGGTGTCATAAAAATCCAATTTGTGTCTGATGTATTTTACTGTAATATATAGCGCTTGTGCAGATTTTCTTCCTTCTTTATTTTGTGGCTGGATTTTGTTATTCATAGCTTGTTTATTCAAAAAGTACAAAAAAATAATATTAATTTTTATGTTTGAATGGGCTTAAATGCTACTTTTAGCAGATTTTGAGCTATATCATACCATCCAGATTTTATTGGAGGGAGGAAGCCAGAGTATCCAGGGACGTTCCCAAAAATGTTTTTACTGAAAACTCAATGAATATATCATTTCAATTTTAAAGACAGGTACAGAAAGTTAATAGGTACTAAAGTTGACTGTGATGATTTTATTTGAAAAAAAAGGTCTGGTTTGAAATGAAAAGAACATTAAGTAAATGGGCAATACAAGATGAAAATGTTACACACACAAAGTGACATAATTAGTTGGGAGGTTTGTATGGGATTACCTCATTAAATTTCAGATAAGAAGAAGAGTTAAGTTAGAAGGAACTGAACTTGATGATTTTCTGAAGAAGAAACAAGAAAAGGAAAATGAAAATGCAAGAAAGAAAGCCCAGGAAAAGAGGTAAATGAATCAGAAGATATATTTGTGTTTTGAGTTTATACAATTCCTTTTCAAAGAATTGTTGGCAGCAAGTTTAGTCACAGAGACATTATGCAGGTGATTGTGTCTACCTGTATATTGTTATCTGTTCCTGACAGATTCTTTGTGATGTTGTCTTTGTAGCTTTTGTATAGCAGAAGTTTTATTATTCTTACCACATGTAGTTACAACTTTAGATTCTGTTGTGCAAGGATTTTTTCTACTTCCAAGGGTTAGTGGTATCTGGGTCCTTGATGTAGCTCATGTTTCAGTATAAACGTTTTGTTTCTTAATAATGTAAACAAGGTAAATTTCAATGTTTGTTTCATGGTTGTCATTTTTATAACTCATGCCATTGTAAATTTACTATTTCCAATTAAAAGGAAAAAAAACATACAGCTTCCCTAAACTTTGTTTTCCTGTATTTTAGCTTACCTAACCCAAAGGGTCATGTGAGGTATTGTCATACCTTTACATCTGTCATCATCGTCAGAGTCTTAATATTCTTCTCTGAAACCACTTGCCAATTAAAACCATACTTTGGCCATGTTTAAAGGATGGACCTTTACAAAGTTTGTTTTTTATTTGGATTGGAAAATTTATATGGCCACTACCACAGGACTTTGTTTAACATAGGGTCCTATGGGAAAAAAAGTTTTTTAAAAAGGCTTCTTCTCTGAAACTGGTTAACCAACCAAAACAAAACTTACTAGCAATATTGTTTGGATGGTCCTCTAAGTTTATGCTTTCTATGCCCATCAGAAATTCAAAATGGCCACCACCGCATGACTAAGTTTAAAATAGGACCCTATGGGAAAAAGTTTTAAAAGACTTCTCTGGAACTTCATTTCTGAAACCATTTAACCAATGGAAACAAAACTTACTAGAATATTGTTTGGATGGTCTTCTTTAACGTTTTTGGTTTTTTAATGCCAATCTGAAAATCATAATGGTCACCACCGCTGGACTTTGTTTTGGAAAAAAGCTTTAAAAAGGCTTCTTCTCTAAAACCAGTTAACCAATGAAGACCAAACTTACAAGCAATATTGTTTGGATGGTCCTCTATAACGTTTATGTTTTTTTATGACAATTGGATATTCAAAATGGTCACCACCGCAAGACTTAGTTTAACATAGGACCCTATGGTAAAAAGTTAAGAAAGTCTGCATTTCTGAAACCCTTTAACCAATGGAAACAAACCTTACTGGCAATATTGTTTGGATGGTCTTCTTTAAAGTTTATGTTTTCTATTGCCAATTGGAAATTCAAAATGGCGACCACCACAGGACTTAGTTTAACATTGGACCATATTGGAAATTTTTTCTTTAAATCTTCTCTCTGAAACCAGTAAACCAATGTAAACAAAATTTACTAGCAATACTGATCAGATGGTCATCTTTAAAGTTTATTGATAATTACAGGACTTGGTTTAACATCAGGGAAATGCCATCATTATTGTCTATAAAATCAGGTGAGGGATACAGGCTCTGAAGAGCCTCTGGTTTAAAGTCAAGATTTTTAAGTGAATACTTTTCATCCTTTTTCTTTTTGTAATTTAATGTCAGAGAGTACTAAGATTAAATTTTTCAAAACTGTTCATGTTCATTGGTTAGTAATTGAACTAGGACCAAATGACCCCCTGCATTTAGAGTAGCCATAAGATAACAATGTAAACTTATGATTGCTATCATCTATGATGACATAATTGGTACGAGTCCAGTTGTAGCTAACACTATATAATTGATTGACTAAGTGTTGCCATAAAAGCAGAAATGGGGTTTATTTTTACTCTTTCAAAAATGCCCCTGATCTTTAAAGTTCATTAAATTTGACCCAGTTTTTAGCAAAATGACCCTCTGGACACAAATTTGTCATAAACACTTATTGGCTTCCTGTTTTTTGCAATTTTTTTTTTCCTATAAATAAATTACATCCTTCTATTGTAAGTTACATGTGATCCAAGGTTAAAAAATAAAAAAGAATAAAAAATTACTTGACATCATTTTACAAATGTTTGCACAATACAATTTTTGAAGTTGTAATTAGGTTGTATATTTGTCCTAGTTCTAAAGACAACTTTGGCAATCTGTTATGCTTAGATCATCTGATCAAAAAACAAGATATAAACAAAATCAATGTGTCTTGACAGGGAGTTGGAAGATGAATCAAGTGATGAGAGTGAAACAGAAATGGACATTGATGTATATTCTACGATTGGAGGACAGAAGGCCAAACATGATCTTATGATGAAGAGTGAGGTAATACATGCTTTTTTATTGGATACAGATGTATAGGGGCCTCATTAGCAGAGTTGTTAACTAAGTTATTTATCTACTATTGAACACATGCCTGTCAACTCTGAAGTTGTGTGGCCTCTCTCTGTCTGCGGACAATGTGTGCTCGACTCCACACATAGTTGACAAGGATTTTTCCAGTTTTCTTGACAAAGACTGTATGGTTTGACTAGTAAAATCTTGACCCCATGATATACCTGAAAAATTGCTGGTGTGGTATTAAATGACAGAACAAAACATAAAAATATAGAAATATAAAAAGAACCAGTTATTGCCAATATTTGGGTGGCTTGCTTTTTTCTGTCTTTTGTACACTGATTAAATACAATATATTCCAAAGCAAAAAAAACTAATTTCAGGTAACAGCAAAACTGTAGGTGTGCAGTGTTTGATAATAACTAAGGCCATGTTTACACTAGAGCTAGGAAGAATCGATTCATATTAAATCGATCTATGTATAAACCGTTTTGCGTTCAGATTACACAAGGCGAAATCGATTGCAATCGATTTATTTTAAATCGCTACGTTTACACTATCATATATAAATTGATAGGTTTTTAACTGTCATGTGAAAACAAATAATTATTTTTAGAACGTATTTATGCACATTTTCACGCGGTTATCACATTGTTAATTAATACACGTGTAATGCTTTAACGTGTGGTATTTACACAATCAACCATGTACGTAAAAGAAAAATGCTATTCACCGTTCATTCTATTATTCTTTCTGCTGATTTCTCGCTGTTAGAGCTGTCATGGATAATGAAAATAACCCAAGATAAGACAACAACTCCGCTCGCTACGTTATAGAAGAAGAGTTTCATCACCCCCTAATTCAATTAAAAGCATTGTTGCGTCATTTGGGCCACGCATCCCCTCTTCCTGCTCGCTCTGTGATTTTTTTGGTTTTGCAATAAAATACCTGGGAAAAATACACGTGGATATTTGGCGCCATACATGCATACTTATCATTTACGTAATTTAAATCGATTGCAATTGATTTCAACGTGTTTACACCAAAAAATAGATCCGTTTATTTTGAATCGATGTATTATAAACCACCTCCTCAACTGGACTATTTTTGAATCGATTGCAATCGATTTAAAGTGTTTACATAAGAGAGAGATCGATGCTTTTTGAATCGATCTCCAAAAAGATCAATCTTTTTCCTCTAGTGTAAACACAGCCTAAATTTGCAAACCAGTATATTTGCCAATCAGCAATTTTTATGTGGTCAGAATAAAATGTTATAAAACTTTGTAGCAATAACTGGTACATATCATTATATAAAAAACTGCCAAAATCAGCCCTTTTCATTGACAGAATTTTAATACACATGTCCTCTGGAATTGTTTATGTTTATGGGGCCCTAATGGGTACTTAATTTTTTTTTCACGTAAGGAAAACATTTACCCAAAACCTCTGAAAAAGGCCGATAACTAGTACACAGCCAGTACATTTATATTATATATGTTCCTGTAGAAGTAGTCATTTTATTATTTTTTTTATTTCAGGTCTTTTGTGGACATCTTTTTATGTCAAATTAAGCAATAGAAATGAGTAAATATTGTTTTCAGATGTAACAAATTGTACTTGCTGCTTGTGTGCTAAGAGGTCAATTAGAAATGATAAGTTCAAAGGTCAAAATTTGTGTTGAAGTTGAAAAATATATCACAGTTTGTTGAAGAACATGCATTTATTTCTTAGAAACAGAGTACACTCTAGACAAGTTGTCATTTTCTGTTTTAAAAATGTGTCCTTAATTTTGATTTAGCTTCAGAGGGTAATGTGCCTTTATTTACAAAGCACATAGAGAATGCCTTGAATTTACATGTGTTTTGCGGTTGTACAAATTATCTTTGTAAATATTATTATAAAACCATGTTCAAAATACTTCTAAATATATTATTTTTAAAAGGCCTATGAAACCTATGACTGTCATCAGGGCCCGGTTTCATAAAACATCTCAAATTTGAGGATTTCCTCAACTTGTCCTCAACTCAAAAATTGACCAATCAGATTGCTTGAAAATTCAAATTTGAGGAACAACTCAGATATTAGAGGAAAATCTCAATTTGAGAAGTTTTATGAAACCCAGGCCAGATTTGGTAATTAATTTTAACTAAAGTACAAAACACCTCTATTGGAATTCAGACTGAGTTATGACTTTTTATTGATTTCTAGTTTGATTATTGATGAAGGCTTTTAGAAATTTAAATGTATGTCTGTACTTTTCAAATTTACTAATGCATTTTTAGGTCTGTATCAATTTTCAAAGGAACAAATTTAAACATCCTTTTGTTGCTGAACAAAAACATAGAATGGCTTTTTTTATGTATGTTTGTGTCCATACATTCATTATCAATCAAACCAGTTTCCTAGCGTGAATTCATCACAACTTGTTCTAATTAATAATTTCTGGGATCGGCAAAACTTCCATCTTTCAAAATTAATGAAGTGACAAATTATCATTTCCATAATAAAACTTGTGAATTGTTAACAGTATAGCAACTGTCTTGAACATTTTTTATTCAGAACAGTACAAATCAATCAATGTGAAAAATGATCTCCACGGTATGTTGTTTGTTACAAATTACAGTCCCACTGCTACTCTGTATACAACCTCTTTACTGTTAGCACTCTCTTACTGGGTAGTTTATCAGGAGAAAATTATTAACATTACACTTCATCAATCATTATTCACAATGATTATTTGAAAAAAATCCTTGTGAGCATTACTTCTTGTTAATATTTGTATATGAGACAATTTGTGTGGATGTTTTTGAGTTTGTTGTCAGTATCTATCTGTAGACAGTTCTACATTTTGATATAATCGACCTTATGTTTTCATATATTACCAGTATGGTCAATGGTACAAAATAAAGGTTGAGATAAGTAATGGATAGTTTGTCCCCTAGTGTTTTTTGGGTCTCTACATCAATTACTGGGATTTTATATTTTTATCTTATTTATAGCTTTTATGTTCCTAAGGATATATGCTTTCAGTAGTATACCATCAACATTTCTATATCTTTTACTGTTTTTGTCTCGCCTGCGACGAAAGTCGCTGGAGGCGAGACATATGTATGGGAATCCGGCGGCGGCGGCGTAAACACTTGACATCTTGCTTCATATCTTTGTAAGCCCAAGCCCTAGGTCCATCAAATTTGGTCCAGAGGTAGCTTATGATGAGTACTTGCCAGTCAGTCACCTGTCACCTGACCTTGACCTCAATTTCACGGTCCAGTGACTACGTTAAAGTTTTTGGGTTACGACAGTTCCTCTGTAACTACGCATGGTAGGATGACAATATTTGGTGTATAGGTTGCTGATGACTAGTACATGACTGTCTGGTAGGTGTCACCTGACCTTGACCTCAATTTCACGGTCCAGCGACTACGTTAAAGTTTTTGGGTTACGACAGTTCCTCTGTAACTATGCATGGTAGGATGACAATATTTGGTGTATAGGTTGCTGATGACTAGTACATGACTGTCTGGTAGGTGTCACCTGACCTTGACCTCAATTTCATGGTCCAGCGACTACGTTAAAGTTTTTGGGTTACGACAGTTCCTCTGTAACTACGCATGGTAGGATGACAATATTTGGTGTATAGGTTGCTGATGACTAGTACATGACTGTCTGGTAGGTGTCACCTGACCTTGACCTCAATTTCATGGTCCAGCGACTACGTTAAAGTTTTTGGGTTACGACAGTTCCTCTGTAACTACGCATGGTAGGATGACAATATTTGGTGTATAGGTTGCTGATGACTAGTACATGAGTGTCTGGTAGGTGTCACCTGACCTTGACCTCAATTTCACGGTCCAGCGACTACGTTAAAGTTTTTGGGTTACGACAGTTCCTCTGTAACTACGCATGGTAGGATGACAATATTTGGTATATAGGTTGCTGATGAATAGTACATGACTGTCTGGTAGGTTCCACCTGACCTTGACCTCAATTTCATGGTCCAGCGACTACGTTAAAGTTTTTGTGTTACGGCTGTTCCCCTGTAACAGGGTATGGTGATAATATTTTGTATACAGGCCGCTGCTGATATTTAATGCTATTTACGTAAAGCTTATGACGAAATTTATTTTTGTTACTGATGCGGAATGCAGGCGAGACGTTTTTCTGTGTCCACACTTGTTTAGATTAAAAGGGGTCAAAAAGAGCCAATTCTGAAATTTTTCCAATTTTTAACTTTTAATGGATTTTGATGGATTTTTTTTTAATAGTTTTTTCAACTGTGCATAATAATACCTTGTATTACTGTTTTCTTAAACCCTAAGATGTTCAGTAAATTGTTGCATCACCAAAACACAATATGGCATGTATGATTCTAGTCCAAACTGACTTAGACCTCTAAATCATATTAATCTGAAAATAACATTGTGGTATCCAATAAAACTTAGACCTCTAAATCATATTAATCTGAAAATATCATTGTGGTATCCAATAAAAAACTTTTCCTCCTTTAGATATTTTTTATTATACTTGACATGTAAATACATGGACACAAGATAATGCATATATAACCACTACTATGACCTACAAGACAAATTAAATACATTTTAATGCCTCTGCGACGACATGTCAGGGAACATAATAATGAATTTTACTCATGTCTGTCCATACGTAAGTCTGTATGAATTTCTGTAAAGCTTTTCTCAGAAACAGTTTGAAATTTGGCAGGGTGGTTCAGTATCACAAGTTGTACGTCCTAAGCTACTTTCAGACCTATCGGACAACTACTTCCTGTTTGGGAGTTCATTTGTACGTAAGTACATCAGTCCTGTCTGTACAAATTTCCGTCAAGCCTTTCTCAGAAACTTAACATGAGAACAATTTGAAATTTGGCAGGGTAGTTCAGTATTACAAGTTGTATGTCCTAAGCGACTTTCAGACCTGTCGGACAACAACTTCCTGTTTGGGACTTCATGTAGCGGGGGCATATGTGTCCCAAGGACACATTCTTGATTTTTTTGTAATATGTATGTGTTTTTTTTCAGATTTTTAATAACTTCTGCTTTATTGAATTAATGTACTTACATGGTCAACCTTTGAACTTGTTTAATTTTGACCTCATAGAACGCTGTGTACATGACCCTTGACCTGGACCAGAACTTAGGATTGGTAGTATTCAAGGAAGAATTAAAATTAAATGGCATGAATATTTATGGAAAATAGCAGCACAGGATGACAAGAAAACTCAATCAAAATTATTGTATGGACAAGTTTATGCTGACTGAAATATGATGTACAAGACATATGTCTGCCATATAGAATCTAGTTTTACAGTGTAATGACTTCTGGGAAATATGACTGAAAACAAAACAAATAATCATTATATTGGTTTTTTAACATACCACATATTCTCTTTCAGTCTGTTATCACCAGACTATGTACATTGTAGGGGTACATTATGAATTTTTTCAAGATGAATGATTTTTTATTTTAAGGTTTCATAAATTTTATTATGTATTTAAAAACTTTATTTATCACATGCATTTCACCTTATGAGAACTGTTTTATTATAAGAACAACAAAAAAACAAAAACAAATGTATTTATGGAAGCTTCTTTAGGAACTACAAATTTTTCTTTTATAATTTTGATCACAAATTTTAATTCATTATAACAAATTTCTGGATTAATTATCACGAATTTAAATTGATTACATGTATAATGAATTCCAGATTTCAGGATAACGAAATAAAATACTTTATAACAGATTCCCTAATTCATTTTCATGGATTTTTAAATTCGTTTTAATGAATTTTCGAGTTCTTGAACACAGATGTTAATTTATTAGTTAAAACCAATTCCTGATTTGTGATAACGGATTTCAATTTGTTATAAACTAACCTGACTTTGATGGCAAAAGAGACAGTCAAAAATTGCTTATGTTCTATATAACTGGATCCACTAACATTCTAGCTGTGCTAAAACCCCCAAAAGAAAGTAATCATGGAATAAATTTGAGTCAAAACAAACTGAATTCTGGAATCAGTAATAACAAATTAAACATCTGTGATGGTGAATTCCGAAATTTGTTATAAAGAATTAAAATTTGTGATCTCAAATAAAAAAATTCATTATTAGGAAGATCACAAATTCTAGAATTTGTCATAAAGACTTTTAAATTGTGATCATTGGTTCAGGAATTCCTTATAACAAATTTCAAAAAATATTTCTAGAGGTCCTAAAGAATCTTTCGTGTGTATTAATGTTATTATGAATGAGAGAAAAATTTATATCAAATTTAAGTTGAGCTTAGTACTTACTTGTCCAATAATAAATTATTTCAAGTTATTTTGTAACTGTGTTCTGCTTAATATGGTGATTATAAGTTTTGGATTATTTATTTTATAAATCATTAGGTAAAAATGTTGTCTTTTCAAAAATGTTCTTCAGGAGATGACTTACAAGTTTCAGATTAATTTTAAAGTTAGAGCTCTTACAAGAGTTATCTTTCTTAGAGTTAGCATACACATTCTCCACGTTTTTTTTTTTTTTTTAAATATAACAAGATATTGTGTAAGTGTGCCCTATCCAATATAGAGATTGGTCATTTATGTAAAAATTTATCCAATCAAAATATAACATGTTTATTTATCTTATTTGTTCCATTCTACCAACTGGAAGTATCCTAAGCAAAATCAAATAATTTGCCGTCTGCTGCACTCTACAAAGAGGAAGTTTTGGTAATGTGAATCAATCAAAGACCAGGTCCTACAAACCAGTCTGCAGCTTCATTACTGAATTATTGAATACTATGACAGGAAATGAATAATATGACTTGTTAGGTCATTGACATATTCTAGCAAAATTATTGTAGCAGACGCAGTTCATTCGCATGCTGTTAAAGGATAATAGTTAACACAAGCAGTGAAATCACAGCACCAAACTTCAGTCAGTGATTTCCTAGATTTAATAAAAGCAGCAGGTTGTTGAACTAAAGATCTGTTCCCTTGACTGTTGTACAAGTATGACATTTAAATATTATTGCTGTTTGCCTGGCACAATTTTGTCATCAAAAGAGTTAGGAAATATAGTCTAGACACATTATAGAAATAAACTCTTTTGCAGATATAAGCCAAAGGCAACATAAAGAGAAGCAAATGTGGAATGTATACACGAAGTAATATGTACAAAAGATTTATTATATTATTTCAGGGTAAATCTAGAACAGGATTCTTTAAACAAGCCAAGAAAGCATATCCCATGTTTCCATTTACTGAAGAGAAAGTCAAGTGGGATGAATATGGAGAAATTATTAGGTAAATTTTCTATTTTTACAGTTTAAGACAATAATGACTTTTACTTAAGGACACTAAATGTGCATATGATATTCTAATATGACATGGTTTAACAGTTTTGAGAACACAACCATGGTAAAAAAAATTATTTATGTATGAGCAACATGCAACAAGAAGGGTGTGTTCCAATTCCAAAACAGTATCTCCCACGGGAAATCTATTGCATATGACGAGAGCTATAATTATTCGTTGGAATATGTTTTGTGTTTCATTGACAGAATAGCCAGTTTATGGCAAAAAAGGTGTTTTCTTTATATACATAATATCATCAATGTATCATAATTGTCCTATTAGAATAGAAATAAATGACAGATTTGTCATCCCTTTCTGGTACAGCCCAGCTCACTCAAAAAGATGAACTGATGCAGCAAAATAAACTAAGGTTCTACTGGTATTTATATTAAAGGATATGTAGATTTACTTTACTCTACTTGCTAACCAGTTTTTCAGTTGTTTCTGTTGAGATATAAGGCTGTTCACCTCCATCTGTTTTGTCCTCAAGTATTCCTACATCCACCCATTTATTTAAGGAATACTTCAAATTTCTGAACAGATTATACGATATAATATGGTTTGGGTAAGTTTACGCCTAATAAACCGCGAAGTGGTTTATGAATGGTGTAAACAGACCCAAACCATATTATATCGTATTATCTGTTCAGAAATTTGAAATACTCCTTATAATTTAATTTTAACTATAAATCTTATCAGTTTTTATCGTGGAACTATTTGAATTTTAACGGCGTTAGAATAGGTCTCAGGTCACGCAAGTTATTTCTTATAATATGGGTTGCCCGATTTGAATTGACCAATTAGATTTCAGCTTACAAAGCAAATGAAATTATTATTGATTAGCTTTTGCTATTGCACAAATTTTGTTGTTATGTATTCTTAAAATATATCCTGTCCAATGGATAGTTTTTAAAAGTACAGTAAAATCTTCTTATATGTCATTATTAACCCTACTTGGCATAAATTGTTTTCTGGATATCTTATTTTTAATTTTTAATTTCAGACCAGAAGACTACACTATATTGGAAGTAGCCCCTGTTGACGAGGAAATGGCTGCAGTAAGTACATTTTAATTTAATCTAAATAGATGTTGAATAAGATAGAGATGTATCATGGTGTCCAGTTTTATTGGGGGAGGAAGCCAAAGTACTAGGAGTAAACCCTTTAGAAAAACTGGTCCAGCCATTTGTAATCAGTAATTATATATATTTTTAATTTAGATTTTCTTTTCAAGGAAAAGCAGATGAATATTTGACCATTAAACTTGTTTAGATGACTGTATTTATCTTCCTTTGAAACAAGATGTATACATGAAGAAAGCAAAATTAATGACAATTTGATGTAACCTTTATATGGTCTTGTTTGAGCTTTTGTTATCCCTTTAAACTTTTTTATTTCAATCTTCTTGTGTGAAATCGTTGATCACAATGTTCATTTATTGGTCATTTACAAAGATTTTTCTTCTGGTTAGAAATTCAAAATGGCCACCATTGCAGGAAAATGTTTTAAAAGGTTTTTACTCTGAAAAGAGTGAACTAATTGAAACAATATTTATGGTTCCAAATAATGTTTTACAAAACATAATACCACAAAAATAAGTTTTATGACCCTAAAGCTTTTGCAAACTTTGCAACTGTAAAAGAAAGATATATCACAGAATTTATCATTTGATTATAAAAAATTATTTAATAAGAATTAAAATGGCCACCACAACTACTTACTTCAACATAGGAAAAAGTTCAGGTGCCATCTTCTCAGAAACAGTAAAGCTGATTTAAGCATATTGGTTGTGACTGTTTATTTCATGGTGTTTAATAATTGTTACATATTTTGTTGGTTCCTGGCATTATATATTACAAACTATGAATTCAGTCACAGAAATTGAAATGATGAATTTGTTTGTTTTAGGAAAAAGTTAAGAAAGAAGATGAATCAATGATTGGTAAGGCCTTTTAATACACCCATTTTGAAAAACAGTTACATGTTTTTTGGATGGCTATATTTTTTTGTTGAAAACTGTTTGTCCAAACTAGCTTTCATGTGCAACAAGTTAACATTATTTGAAAATAAAATTTTAATTTGCTTTGTATGCTGAAATATTATTGACCAATTCAAATGGAGAAACCCATAATATACGACATGACCTAAAATTTAAATAGTGCCATGATGTCATTGCTATTTTTACCATTAAAATTGTCTAGATTTATGGTTAATAATTAAATTGTAAGGAATACTTCAAATTTCTGTAGAGATTATATTCTACAACCTGATTTGGTTCTGTTTACCATGTATTCATAAACCCTGAGACATAAAACAGACCCAAACCATGTTATATGGTGTAACCTATTCAGAAATTTGAAGTCTTCCTTAAATGGCTGCGACTGCCATGCAAACAGTGAAACTAAAAAATTTCTTAGTTTATTACTTTTGCAAGATATTATTTTAAAAATATATGAACCTTATCAGTAAAGTGCTTCAAATGGGACATGGAAGCAGTGAAAGTAACAAATTTCTTCATAATATTTCTGTGTAGGGTGACATTTTTTTTTTTTTTATTTTGCAAATACATAAAAGAATATTTATATATTTATTTTATTTCTACACGCATAAATCTAGGCTTCTGCTATTTATTAAAACCCCTGAATATTGATAGTGATATGACCAAAAATATGTTGAATAGTGTGGGGTATATCCATTGCTGTTACAAAATGAATTATTCTAAGCATCCATAAGACACCAACTGTTTAATATCTGCAAAACTGTTTAAAATGTTTACTCAAACTTAAAGGTTTTAAAGACTGTGACAAGTACCCTAAATTTAGGTTATCTCCCTTAGTTTTCTCTCTCTTGTCTTTAAAATTACTTAAAAATTACTGAATTTACTCACTTCAAAATTGGTATATAGATAACTGGTGTTGAGTAAAATTGCACTGCAGAAGAACTATTATTGTACATATGTTTATTTTTAAGTTATCTCCCTTTTTTGTCTGTTTATCAGTCATGCTTTTCTAGAGAAATACTTGCTTATTCCTACATAGATTCACTTCAGACTATCTGGTGATATGTACACAGTTGCCTATATTACGTTTTTTTAGCTGTCTCCATTAGTTTAGTACTTCATCTATTCTACGTCTGTTGATGTTTTACAGATTTGTCAGAAGTGCCAACGAAGTGTGTAGCTGCAACCGTCACATTAGATATCAATGCTAACATACAGTATATTGACTTTGAGGGCCGATCAGATGGAGAGTCTATGAAGAAAATTATATCTCAGATCAGACCAAAACAACTGGTAATTATGAAACATAATGTACAAAGAATAACATGTTAGGAACACAGCGACAATAAGAAAATGTTTTGCAGTAAAAGGTTTAATTTTAAATAGATTGTTAGGTTGATTTGATTACTGTTATGTAGTCCAAAGTTTCCTTCTTAAGGAAAAATTCAAGTTTTCAGTTATTGAAACTGTATTTGTCATTTAAGCTTACTTGGACCAATAGTCCATGTGAGCTATTGCCATCAATTTGGCATCCGTTGTCAGTTGTCTATCGGGCGCCCAACATACATAAATATTTTAATTTTCTTGAGAACTACTGAATAGAACCAAATGAAACTAACTAATTTTCAGAAGATTCTCTCTAAGTGTTGTTACTTTAGTGTTGAGTCAATATAACTGCTTATTCTTGTTTCTACCGGTAATTGTCTGAACTTTGAACCATGTTTTATTAGGCAAATGATGTATGCAAGGTCTTCTCCAAAGTTCCCTTGCTTCCTATTGATATTACCAGGTGCTATCCTTGTTTCTAATAAGCTGTCATGTAAACAGTATTCTCATATGAATCTACAAGTCCTAATGTATTGTTACTTAGTACACATGATTTAGTCCTATACTGTGCAAAGATTCCTCATTTTGTATTGATCAGACTAAAAACATGGCCAATAAAGTCTATTTTTTATTGGCTGCAATTAAAAATCTCCTCTGAAAGTATATTTATGTCTTCCCCCACATAGTGGGTAGACTTATTGTTTTTGTCCTGTCTGTCTGTCCGTCTGTCTGTCACAAAGTTATTCTGAAACTATTCAACCAAATTTTATGAAACTTGGTAATTAACAAATGCACCATATGTGCTTAAAATTTTCCAAAAATTTCTCATAAATCATGGTTTCCGCTCAACTCCTCTGAAACTACTGTACAGAACTTTACGAAACTTGGTATGTACCAAGTACACCAAGTCCTCTACAAAGAAGCCTTATTTAGTCATGATTAAATCTAACATGGTAGCCATGGGCTATTCTTTGTTAATGATTGGTTAATATTTAAAATATCTTTGCTCTAAAAGTACAAGTCCTATGTATGTATGGTCTTGTACAAATATTGCTGTGATCTGGCAAAAAATTTAGCTGCCATATGCAGTCTTTCTTTCTGATTGGCTGAAATTTATCATATTGTTTCCTAAGAAACAGGCCCTAATGTTTTATAGATGTGAGCAATAGAGGCCTTTTTAGAGCCTCTTGTCTTTCATGCTTCTAGTGATAACAAATATAATAAATCAGAAATGCCAGTCATATTTGGTAATCATTATATTACAGAAAAATTGATACTTTTTACTCTGTACAAATTAGATTAAAATGCCACTATTTGTTTACAATTATCAGATTATGTTATTGCATGTACAATCTCAATATTTCATTATTAACGAATCCCATAGTAAGATGATTGTTATTTTATATTTAATATTTTGTTTATTGCTAGTTGGTTCAAACCTCAAGTGGTAGTGTTCTTTTTGAAAAGTATATTTTAAGATTTTATCTTAAAAGATGGTGATCACTATAATGTAAAAAAAAAGTGTGCTTCTTTGCCATCAAAAGTATTAATGTTTCCATGTGTCACAAGAGAACAAGGTCTCATCATGATAACCTTACAGTTTACTGCAGAGGACAATGATCTTTGCATTTAAAAAAATGAAAATTGCTTTTGGAAAATTAAATTACAATTTCAGTCATATGCACCTGGTGTCCGATCATATATGCAATCTAATCAGTCATCATTGACTTAACTTTTAATTAACAACCATAACACACTAGAGTCAAAGTCCAATTTTACTATGTTTCTGCATTCAAATTCATTGTTAAATGTAGGATCTAACAGTAAATGTTGCAGTGATCATCCTTTAGATGGAGTATTTATGAAACTTAACTGCTGAAAATGTAAAAAAATATGTTATGAATAAAGTTTACCTTGGTGGTATGTTATAACTCAGTATTAAATTTACTGTTGTATTTTTCCTACCCTGTAACAATACTTTAAAAATTACTCCAGGGACTTCTGTGGACCAGTGAACAATGTAGTTAGTCCTCTACTTTTGATCCCGTGGGCTGTCAACAATGACCTTTTCAGTTCCTGCCTTACTGTGGCATGTGGGCTTGATAAGGATTGCAAGTTTTCCAGATTTTTACCAGCTACTCCAGATTCCTCTCCCAATAAAAACTGGAAGCCATGATATAACTGAAAAACTGTATGCTATAATATAGCTTAAAAATTGCTGATTGATGAAAGTTATGTTTAAAAAATTTATAAATAAACACAATTTTTCTAAAAATCTAGTAATAAATTGATGCAATCATAACATCACCTTACGTACTGGTAACCCCTCAAATTATTTTATTCATGTTTCAGACATTAAAATTTATCTTTCTTTTGTTATGCTACAATGAACTCTATTTTATACATTTATTAAATTCTCTGCAGACATGCCATTTTCTTTATCAGTCATTGCACTATTACAAAAACATGAGAATTTATTGTGATTGAATTTTCCCACAGGATGTACATTTCGCTGAGACATATTTGTAATAATAGTAAGCCTTTTTTATGGAACTATTTTCAAAGATTTATTGTCATGTTTGGTTTTGTTTTTAATTTACGAAAATTGTCTCCCAGTAGAATGGTTCACAGTGTAGTTTAAATTTGTTTGATTAATTTACCAACAATTGCCAGTTCCTATGGTAGAGAAAAAAGTTACTCTAGACATGTTTGTTCAGGATTTAATCTGATTAAATTTAGAAGATTGTCATGGAAACAGTAAAACAAGAGAAAAGGGAATGGTCACAATTACAGGAAAGGATAAAGACACTGGATAATATAATAAATTAGAAAGTTTTCAAATGATACTTAAAGTATAATGTGACTTTCTGAGAAATTGACATGTCTTTAATCCAGCCAAATGAGAACTCCTATAATTGATTTTCCCAGGACATGAATTTTTTTATCATTATTTCCATTTTATGTAATTTTACACAGAATTGTTCATTTTGATATCAAAGTCATTTATCAACATCCTTAATTTGGACAAGCTTAAAAATATAGTCAATATCTTTTTAAAAAGATTGGACTACATTGTATTTTAAGATCACTCTACTGAAAATTTAAAATCCTGAAACTACAAGGCCTTTGAAAACTTTGCAGGATTAAACTATAAAAGACGCTGTTCAAGATTTCAAGCTCATGAGACATACTTTGAAAGCTCTGCCTTCGAACCAAGAATGCTGTCCTATCTTAATTACATGTCCTGGATCAATGGCAGGCTCCTGGCAGCCTCTGGTTTTTCCCTATTCATTCAAATCTCTTGTTTCCTCTTGTATGGTTTTGACCATTAAACTCATCCATGAGACAAGAAAAAAACTGCTGGCTACATTTTTAAAAATTTGTCAGTAAGTTACAGAAAAAAGAAATATTTATGGGTGGATTTTAAAGCTATATGCTGAGATTTTGGGAAGGTTACCCTTAGGACATTGATTTTATAGAATTTGTTTACATTAATTTTTGTGTAAGAGTTTCTTAATACGTCATAAGAGGATAAAAAGCTACAATATGCTATATTCTTGAAAAATGTGACGTTATGATAAAAGTAATGAAAGAGTGATCAATGTCCTTGACTAGTTCTGAGTCTGTTGTGACCGTTGTTTGTAACATTCTAGGATTTTTGCATTAAACATGATTTTTTTCTTTGAAAACATCAAGCTGTGAAAATTCATTTTTTATTAATATAAATCTCAAGTACTGCATTAAAATAAAATCTAAAAAATATATAAAGATCCATCTCAAAACAAAAAAATTAGTTTTAAACCTATGGTCAGTATTAAGTTCCTTACAAATAAATATAAACAAATGCTTTAGAAATATTTGTCACTGGAAGAACTGTGGAGCCAATGTTCAAAATATTTACATGATTTTTCAATCATTTTCACATATTCAGTTACATTTTAGCTGTTTAAATATTCTAACATGGCTTAAGGTTTTTATGTCAGTTGTTCTTGTCTGAACATTATCACAAGTGATATTAGTTGTTAGTGTCTGGACATTATCACAAGTGGTGTCAGTTGTTAGTGTCTGGACATCATCACAAGTGGTGTTAGTTGTTAGTGTCTGGACATTATCACAAGTGGTGTCAGTTGTCAGTGTCTGGACATTATCACAAGTGGTGTCAGTTGTCAGTGTCTGGACATTATCACAAGTGGTGTCAGTTGTTAGTGTCTGGACATTACCACAAGTGGTGTCAGTTGTCAGTGTCTGGACATTATCACAAGTGGTGTCAGTTGTTAGTGTCTGGACATTATCACAAGTGGTGTCAGTTGTTAGTGTCTGGACATCATCACAAGTGGTGTTAGTTGTTAGTGTCTGGACATTATCACAAGTGGTGTCAGTTGTTAGTGTCTGGACATTATCACAAGTGGTGTCAGTTGTTAGTGTCTGGACATTATCACAAGTGGTGTCAGTTGTTAGTGTCTGGACATTATCACCAGTGATGTCAGTTGTTAGTGTCTGGACATTATCACAAGTGGTGTCAGTTGTTAGTGTCTGGACATTATCACATGTGATGTCAGTTGTTAGTGTGTGGACATCTTCACCAGTGATGTCAGTTGTTAGTGTCTGGACATTATCACAAGTGGTGTCAGTTGTTAGTGTCTGGACATTA
Source organism: Limnoperna fortunei (assembly GCA_944474755.1). Lineage (NCBI taxonomy): Eukaryota > Metazoa > Mollusca > Bivalvia > Mytilida > Modiolidae > Limnoperna > Limnoperna fortunei. Next base: position 24,264,925 of record OX104113.1, on the reverse strand, counting down.
TCACAAGTGATATTAGTTGTTAGTGTCTGGACATTATCATAAGTGGTGTCAGTTGTTAGTGTCTGGACATTATCACAAGTGATATTAGTTGTTAGTGACTGGACATCATCACAAGTGGTGTCATTTGTTAGTGTCTGGACATTATCACAAGTGGTGTTAGTTGTTAGTGTGTGGACATTATCACAAGTGGTGTCAGTTTTTAGTGTCTGGACATTATCACAAGTGGTGTCAGTTGTTAGTGTCTGGACATTATCACATGTGGTGTCAGTTGTTAGTGTCTGGACATTATCACAAGTGGTGTTAGTTGTTAGTGTGTGGACATTATCACATGTGGTGTCAGTTGTTAGTGTCTGGACATTACCACATGTGGTGTCAGTTGTTAGTGTCTGGACATCATCACAAGTGATATTAGTTGTTAGTGACTGGACATTATCACATGTGGTGTCAGTTGTTAGTGTCTGGACATTATCACAAGTGGTGTTAGTTGTTAGTGTGTGGACATTATCACATGTGGTGTCAGTTGTTAGTGTCTGGACATTACCACATGTGGTGTCAGTTGTTAGTGTCTGGACATCATCACAAGTGGTGTCAGTTGTTAGTGTCTGGACATTATCACCAGTGATGTCAGTTGTTAGTGTCTGGACATTATCACAAGTGGTGTCAGTTGTTAGTGTCTGGACATTATCACAAGTGGTGTCAGTTGTTAGTGTCTGGACATTATCACATGTGGTGTCAGTTGTTAGTGTCTGGACATTATCACATGTGGTGTCATTTGTTAGTGTCTGGACATTATCACAAGTGGTGTCAGTTGTTAGTGTCTGGACATTATCACATGTGGTGTCAGTTGTTAGTGTCTGGACATTATCACAAGTGGTGTCAGTTGTTAGTGTCTGGACATTATCACCAGTGATGTCAGTTGTTAGTGTCTGGACATTATCACAAGTGGTGTCATTTGTTAGTGTCTGGACATTATCACATGTGGTGTCAGTTGTTAGTGTCTGGACATTATCACAAGTGGTGTCAGTTGTTAGTGTCTGGACATTATCACATGTGGTGTCAGTTGTTAGTGTCTGGACATTACCACATGTGGTGTCAGTTGTTAGTGTCTGGACATTATCACAAGTGGTGTCATTTGTTAGTGTCTGGACATTATCACATGTGGTGTCAGTTGTTAGTGTCTGGACATTATCACAAGTGGTGTCATTTGTTAGTGTCTGGACATTATCACATGTGGTGTCAGTTGTTAGTGTCTGGACATTATCACAAGTGGTGTCAGTTGTTAGTGTCTGGACATTATCACCAGTGATGTCAGTTGTTAGTGTCTGGACATTATCACAAGTGGTGTCATTTGTTAGTGTCTGGACATTATCACATGTGGTGTCAGTTGTTAGTGTCTGGACATTATCACAAGTGGTGTCAGTTGTTAGTGTCTGGACATTATCACATGTGGTGTCAGTTGTTAGTGTCTGGACATTACCACATGTGGTGTCAGTTGTTAGTGTCTGGACATTATCACAAGTGGTGTCATTTGTTAGTGTCTGGACATTATCACATGTGGTGTCAGTTGTTAGTGTCTGGACATTACCACATGTGGTGTCAGTTGTTAGTGTCTGGACATTATCACAAGTGAGGTCAGTTGTTAGTGTCTGGACATCATCACCAGTGATGTCAGTTGTTAGTGTGTGGACATTATCACAAGTGGTGTCATTTGTTAGTGTCTGGACATTATCACATGTGGTGTCAGTTGTTTGTGTCTGGACATTATCACATGTGGTTTCAGTTGTTAGTGTCTGGACATTATCACATGTGGTGTCAGTTGTTAGTGTCTGGACATTATCACATGTGGTGTCAGTTGTTAGTGTCTGGACATTATCACAAGTGGTGTCAGTTGTCAGTGTCTGGACATTATCACAAGTGGTGTCAGTTGTTAGTGTCTGGACATTACCACATGTGGTGTCAGTTGTTAGTGTCTGGACATAATCACATGTGGTGTCAGTTGTCAGTGTCTGGACATTATCACAAGTGGTGTCAGTTGTCAGTGTCTGGACATTATCACAAGTGGTGTCAGTTGTTAGTGTCTGGACATTACCACATGTGGTGTCAGTTGTTAGTGTCTGGACATTATCACAAGTGGGGTCAGTTGTTAGTGACTGGACATTACCACATGTGGTGTCAGTTGTTAGTGACTGGACATTACCACAAGTGGTGTCAGTTGTTAGTGTCTGGACATTACCACATGTGGTGTCAGTTGTTAGTGTCTGGACATTATCACAAGTGGTGTCAGTTGTCAGTGTCTGGACATTATCACATGTGGTGTCAGTTGTTAGTGTCTGGACATTACCACATGTGGTGTCAGTTGTTAGTGTCTGGACATTATCACAAGTGAGGTCAGTTGTAAGTGTCTGGACATTATCACATGTGGTTTCAGTTGTTAGTGTCTGGACATTATCACATGTGGTGTCAGTTGTTAGTGTCTGGACATTATCACATGTGGTGTCAGTTGTTAGTGTCTGGACATTATCACAAGTGGTGTCAGTTGTCAGTGTCTGGACATTATCACAAGTGGTGTCAGTTGTTAGTGTCTGGACATTACCACATGTGGTGTCAGTTGTTAGTGTCTGGACATAATCACATGTGGTGTCAGTTGTCAGTGTCTGGACATTATCACAAGTGGTGTCAGTTGTCAGTGTCTGGACATTATCACAAGTGGTGTCAGTTGTTAGAGTCTGGACATTACCACATGTGGTGTCAGTTGTTAGTGTCTGGACATTATCACAAGTGGGGTCAGTTGTTAGTGACTGGACATTACCACATGTGGTGTCAGTTGTTAGTGACTGGACATTACCACAAGTGGTGTCAGTTGTTAGTGTCTGGACATTATCACATGTGCTGTCAGTTGTTAGTGTCTGGACATTATCACATGTGGTGTCAGTTGTTAGTGTGTGGACATCTTCACCAGTGATGTCAGTTGTTAGTGTCTGGACATTATCACATGTGGTGTTAGTTGTTAGTGTGTGAACATCTTCACCAGTGATGTCAGTTGTTAGTGTCTGGACATTATCACATGTGGTGTTAGTTGTTAGTGTGTGGACATCTTCACCAGTGATGTCAGTTGTTAGTGTGTGGACATCTTCACCAGTGATGTCAGTTGTTAGTGTGTGGACATTATCACAAGTGGTGTCAGTTGTTAGTGTGTGGACATCATCACAAGTGGTGTCAGTTGTTAGTGTGTGGACATTATCACAAGTGGTGTCAGTTGTTAGTGTGTGGACATCATCACCAGTGATGTCAGTTGTTAGTGTGTGGACATTATCACAAGTGGTGTCAGTTGTTAGTGTGTGGACATCATCACCAGTGATGTCAGTTGTTAGTGTGTGATCATTATCACAAGTGGTGTCAATTGTTAGTGTGTGGACATTATCACAAGTGGTGTCAGTTGTTAGTGTCTGGACATTATCACAAGTGGTGTCAGTTGTTAGTGTGTGATCATTATCACCAGTGATGTCAGTTGTTAGTGTCTGGACATTATCACAAGTGGTGTCATTTGTTAGTGTCTGGACATTATCACATGTGGTGTCAGTTGTTAGTGCCTGGACATTATCACAAGTGGTGTCAATTGTTAGTGTCTGGACATTATCACATGTGGTGTTAGTTGTTAGTGTGTGGACATCTTCACCAGTGATGTCAGTTGTTAGTGTCTGGACATTATCACCAGTGATGTCAGTTGTTAGTGTCTGGACATTATCACAAGTGAGGTCAGTTGTTAGTGTGTTGACATTATCACAAGTGGTGTCAGTTGTTAGTGTCTGGACATTATCACAAGTGGTGTCAATTGTTAGTGTCTGGACATTATCACATGTGGTGTTAGTTGTTAGTGTGTGGACATCTTCACCAGTGATGTCAGTTGTTAGTGTCTGGACATTATCACAAGTGGTGTTAGTTGTTAGTGTCTGGACATTATCACAAGTGGTGTTAGTTGTTAGTGTCTGGACATTATCACAAGTGGTGTCAATTGTTAGTGTCTGGACATTATCACATGTGGTGTCAGTTGTTAGTGTCTGGACATTATCACAAGTGGTGTCAATTGTTAGTGTCTGGACTTTATCACATGTGGTGTTAGTTGTTAGTGTGTGGACATCTTCACCAGTGATGTCAGTTGTTAGTGTCTGGACATTATCACAAGTGATGTCAGTTGTTAGTGTCTGGACATTATCACAAGTGGTGTTAGTTGTTAGTGTCTGGACATTATCACAAGTGGGGTCAGTTGTTAGTGACTGGACATTATCACAAGTTGTGTCAGTTGTTAGTGACTGGACATTACCACAAGTTGTATCATTTGTTAGTGTCTGGACATTATCACAATTGATGTCAGTTGTTAGTGTGTGATCATTATCACAAGTGGTGTCAGTTGTTATTGTCTGGACATTATCACATGTGGTGTCAGTTGTTAGTGTCTGGACATTATCACCAGTGATGTCAGTTGTTAGTGTGTGGACATTATCACAAGTGATGTCAGTTGTTAGTGTCTGGACATTATCACATGTGGTGTCAGTTGTTAGTGTCTGGACATTATCACATGTGGTGTAAGTTGTTAGTGTGTGGACATCTTCACCAGTGATGTCAGTTGTTAGTGTCTGGACATTATCACAAGTGGTGTCAATTGTTAGTGTCTGGACATTATCACATGTGGTGTTAGTTGTTAGTGTGTGGACATCTTCACCAGTGATGTCAGTTGTTAGTGTCTGGACATTATCACAAGTGATGTCAGTTGTTAGTGTCTGGACATTATCACAAGTGGTGTTAGTTGTTAGTGTCTGGACATTATCACAAGTGGGGTCAGTTGTTAGTGACTGGACATTATCACAAGTTGTGTCAGTTGTTAGTGACTGGACATTACCACAAGTTGTATCATTTGTTAGTGTCTGGACATTATCACAATTGATGTCAGTTGTTAGTGTGTGATCATTATCACAAGTGGTGTCAGTTGTTATTGTCTGGACATTATCACATGTGGTGTCAGTTGTTAGTGTCTGGACATTATCACCAGTGATGTCAGTTGTTAGTGTGTGGACATTATCACAAGTGATGTCAGTTGTTAGTGTCTGGACATTATCACATGTGGTGTCAGTTGTTAGTGTCTGGACATTATCACATGTGGTGTAAGTTGTTAGTGTGTGGACATCTTCACCAGTGATGTCAGTTGTTAGTGTGTGGACATCATCACCAGTGATGTCAGTTGTTAGTGTCTGGACATTATCACAAGTGGTGTCAGTTGTTAGTGTCTGGACATTATCACAAGTGGTGTCAGTTGTTAGTGTCTGGACATTATCACAAGTGGTGTCAGTTGTTAGTGTCTGGACATTATCACAAGTGGTGTCAGTTGTTAGTGTCTGGACATTATCACAAGTGGTGTCAGTTGTTAGTGTCTGGACATTATCACAAGTGGTGTCAGTTGTTAGTGTCTGGACATTATCACATGTGGTGTCAGTTGTTAGTGTGTGGACATCATCACCAGTGATGTCAGTTGTTAGTGTGTGGACATTATCACAAGTGATGTCAGTTGTTAGTGTCTGGACATTATCACAAGTGGGGTCAGTTGTTAGTGTCTGGACATTATCACATGTGGTGTCAGTTGTTAGTGTGTGGACATTATCACAAGTGGTGTCAGTTGTTAGTGTCTGGACATTATCACATGTGGTGTCAGTTGTTAGTGTGTGGACATCATCACCAGTGATGTCAGTTGTTAGTGTCTGGACATTATCACAAGTGGTGTCAGTTGTTGGTGTCTGGACATTATCACAAGTGGTGTCAGTTGTTAGTGTGTGGACATCATCACAAGTGATATTAGTTGTTAGTGTCTGGACATTATCACATGTGGTGTCAGTTGTTAGTGTGTGGACATCATCACCAGTGATGTCAGTTGTTAGTGTCTGGACATTATCACAAGTGGTGCCAGTTGTATCGGTGGACATTATCACAAGTGGTGTCAGTTGTTAGTGTCTGGACATTATCACATGTGGTGTCAGTTGTTAGTGTCTGGACATTATCACAAGTGGTGTCAGTTGTTAGTGTCTGGACATTATCACATGTGGTGTCAGTTGTTAGTGTGTGGACATCATCACCAGTGATGTCAGTTGTTAGTGTGTGGACATTATCACAAGTGGTGTCAGTTGTTAGTGTCTGGACATTATCACAAGTGGTGTCATTTGTTAGTGTGTGGACATCATCACCAGTGATGTCAGTTGTTAGTGTGTGGACATTATCACAAGTGGTGTCAATTGTTAGTGTCTGGACATTATCACATGTGGTGTCAGTTGTTAGTGTCTGGACATTACCACATGTGGTGTCAGTTGTTAGTGTCTGGACATTACCACATGTGGTGTCAGTTGTTAGTGTCTGGACATTACCACATGTGGTGTCAGTTGTTAGTGTCTGGACATTATCACAAGTGGGGTCAGTTGTTAGTGTGTGGACATCTTCACCAGTGATGTCAGTTGTTAGTGTGTGGACATTATCACAAGTGGTGTCAGTTGTTAGTGTCTGGACATTATCACCAGTGATGTCAGTTGTTAGTGTCTGGACATTATCACAAGTGGTGTCAGTTGTTAGTGTCTGGACATTATCACATGTGGTGTCAGTTGTTAGTGTCTGGACATTATCACAAGTGATGTCAGTTGTTAGTGTGTGGACATTATCACATGTGGTGTCAGTTGTTAGTGTCTGGACATTATCACAAGTGGTGTCAGTTGTTAGTGTCTGGACATTATCACATGTGGTGTCAGTTGTTAGTGTCTGGACATTATCACAAGTGGTGTCAGTTGTTAGTGTATGGACATTATTACAAGTGGTGTCAGTTGTTAGTGTCTGGACATTATCACAAGTGATGTCAGTTGTTAGTGTGTGGACATCATCACATGTGGTGTTAGTTGTTAGTGTCTGGACATTATCACAAGTGGTGTCAGTTGTTAGTGTCTTGACATTATCACATGTGGTGTCAGCTGTTAGTGTCTGGACATTATCACCAGTGATGTCAGTTGTTAGTGTCTGGACATTATCACATGTGGTGTCAGTTGTTAGTGTCTGGACATTATCATCAGTGATGTCAGTTGTTAGTGTCTGGACATTATCACAAGTGATGTCAGTTGTTAGTGTCTGGACATTATCACAAGTGATGTCAGTTGTTAGTGTCTGGACATTATCACAAGTGATGTCAGTTGTTAGTGTCTAGACATTATCACAAGTGGTGTCAGTTGTTAGTGTCTGGACATTATCACATGTGGTGTCAGTTGTTAGTGTCTGGACATTATCACCAGTGATGTCAGTTGTTAGTGTCTGGACATTATCACAAGTGGTGTCAGTTGTTAGTGTCTGGACATTATCACATGTGGTGTCAGTTGTTAGTGTCTGGACATTATCACAAGTGGTGTCAGTTGTTAGTGTCTGGACATTATCACAAGTGGTGTCAGTTGTTAGTGTCTGGACATTATCACATGTGGTGTCAGTTGTTAGTGTCTGGACATTATCACCAGTGATGTCAGTTGTTAGTGTGTGGACATCATCACCAGTGATGTCAGTTGTTAGTGTCTGGACATTATCACAAGTGGTGTCAGTTGTTAGTGTCTGGACATTATCACAAGTGGTGTCAGTTGTTAGTGTCTAGACATTATCACAAGTGGTGTCAGTTGTTAGTGTGTGGACATTATCACAAGTGGTGTCAGTTGTTAGTGTCTGGACATTATCACATGTGGTGTCAGTTGTTAGTGTCTGGACATTATCACAAGTGGTGTCAGTTGTTAGTGTGTGGACATCATCACCAGTGATGTCAGTTGTTAGTGTCTGGACATTATCACATGTGGTGTCAGTTGTTAGTGTCTGGACATCATCACAAGTGGTGTCAGTTGTTAGTGTCTGGACATTATCACCAGTGATGTCAGTTGTTAGTGTCTGGACATTATCACCAGTGATGTCAGTTGTTAGTGTCTGGACATTATCACAAGTGGTGTTAGTTGTTAGTGTCTGGACATTATCACAAGTGGGGTCAGTTGTTAGTGTCTGGACATTATCACCAGTGATGTCAGTTGTTAGTGTCTGGGCATTATCACCAGTGATGTCAGTTGTTAGTGTCTGGACATTATCACAAGTGGTGTCAGTTGTTAGTGTGTGATCATTATCACAAGTGGGGTCAGTTGTTAGTGTCTGGACATTATCACATGTGGTGTCAGTTGTTAGTGTCTGGACATTATCACAAGTGGTGTCAGTTGTTAGTGTCTGGACATTATCACAAGTGGTGTCAGTTGTTAGTGTGTGATCATTATCACAAGTGATGTCAGTTGTTAGTGTGTGGACATCTTCACCAGTGATGTCAGTTGTTAGTGTGTGGACATCTTCACCAGTGATGTCAGTTGTTAGTGTGTGGACATTATCACAAGTGATATCAGTTGTTAGTGTCTGGACATTATCACAAGTGATGTCAGTTGTTAGTGTCTGGACATTATCACAAGTGGTGTCAGTTGTTAGTGTCTGGACATTATCACAAGTGGTGTCATTTGTTAGTGTCTGGACATTATCACATGTGGTGTCAGTTGTTAGTGTCTGGACATCATCACAAGTGAGGTCAGTTGTTAGTGTGTGGACATCATCACAAGTGGTGTTAGTTGTTAGTGTGTGGACATTATCACAAGTGGTGTCAGTTGTTAGTGTCTGGACATCATCACAAGTGAGGTCAGTTGTTAGTGTGTGGACATCATCACAAGTGGTGTCAGTTGTTAGTGTCTGGACATTATCACAAGTGGTGTCAGTTGTTAGTGTGTGGACATTATCACATGTGGTGTCAGTTGTTAGTGTATGGACATTATCTTAAATTTCAGTTATCCAAATTTTGAAATTTTAAAACTCATTGAAGGTGAATGTATTTGTTTGTTTGGAGTTGGTAGTTACCTTTAGATACTTGATTTACTAGTATTTAAAAGACCACTTCCAAAATAATTGTAGATATTGGTCCATGGAACTAGAGAGTCCACAGAATCACTTGCAGAGTATTGTAACAGATTGGAAGGTGTAAAGATCTTAATGCCTAGAATTGGTGACATTGTTGATGCTACAAGGGAAAGTCACATCTATCAGGTAAATATGTAATGTTTAATAAATATTTATTGTTCATTTACTGTGGACTAGATTTAAACAGGACATCTCTTCTTAACAACATGCACTATACACAAATTTTAGCTTCCTTACAGACATTATACAAAACTTCCAATGTTATTTTATTAGCGCTACATGGTTCACTCATATGGCTTCATATTGAACAATGCTACTCTGTTTCTCAGCAATTTAAGTTTCAAATGTGCAAAACCTAAATTTTATCTGCAGTCTTTTGATATTTTTGGGTTGTAATGTAAAATAAATTTCTGTTACTTTAAGGCATAAGTTATTTTTTAGTTCTCACAAAGGAACCATTCTCCTAAAGTTGTGTCATAATAAAATGCACATTGTGACATCAGCTTTTGACAAAGCTTCTGTCAGTGTTATTAAGGATTAGACGACTGTCGCAGTATATCACAAACATTGTTGATGCTGTTTGTTAGCTGCTTTAATAGGGAGATTACAAGATCTCAAGATTTTAACTCTTCTAAGTTTGTTAGCATAGTGGATCCTACCAGATAACCACTTTCTACTTTAAATAGAATATTAAATCATTACCAGTGGGTGCAGTTATGCTGAATGTTCATGGGATCAGTCAGTAAATCTAAAACTGTGAGACAAAAAAAATTCTAATCATTAAATACTATGGTACATTTTGACCAATAGGATGAGATCTTCTCACTGGTGAAACTTTGTAGGGCTGTGCCCAGTACTTCATGATTAAGAGAACTTAGAAAAATGGAGTGTTTACCAATATGTCCCAATGGGACATCATGTGGCTGAGACATATTTTTGTGTTGTAAAATGTCTTGAACATTTTGGTGTTTTTACACTTTTTGGCATTATTGCAATAGGTAATTGAACATTTAGCTGTTAAACTTTTTGTCATGATTGCAATCAGTTATTGAACATTTGTCATAGTAGTATTCTGATAATTTCATATTAAATCAGGTTATATCAGTAAATCGGTAAAATTCTTAAAAATCTCTAATATTATTACAAGTGGGAAAAATAGGACATTATTTTATTTTAATTTGTTACCAAGGAAGAGAATGCAATTTAGTTCTTTTTCTGTAATATAAAATGGTTAAGAAATTCTTTTTTGGTACATCAGGAAATGTGATTATATAAATACAATTTGTGCAATCCATATGTAGAGTAAATACATTGGGGAGAGGCAGTGTCTGCAATTACTGTGTTCATTAACCTTCCTAACAAATTTCTATTAAGCTTAGCCATGAGACATATTTTTGAATTAACGATACTAGTATTGCAGGTACATTAAATCTGATGAATTTTTTCATTTGTGGGGTTTTAAGGGTTTTAATAACTATGGAAAAAAATTGACAAAACTAAATTTATCTTTGAAACAAACAAACACTTTTAACACCGTTAATTTGATTTAATGTCTTCAACTAAAACTACAGTGTAACTATTAACTTGAAAATTATACCAAGATTTTAACAGTATTCTTCGCTTGAAAATTTAACATGACAGCTTCTAGAATTTTTCTTTTAAAAAAGACAGTATGTGATCTAGAACCCCTCTACACCCCACACCCCGCAACACACATACAAATTGTACATGTACTTACATTACTATCCAATAATAACAATGACCGAACGATCAACGCACATATACCGGATGAACGCCGTACAGTTAACGGACTTCAACATACTAGTAATGGATTTGTACTGCACAAATTGTACACGCAGCGTACACTTACGTTACATCCGCTGCATGTCCGTTAGTAGTCCGGCCGTAAATCAGGTCCACCGGGAAAGAACGGACTCGAACCGGAAAAGTACAGAATAAGGAATGTACGAGTAACGAACAAAACGCATACCTGCGCATGGTTACCGTACATCTGACGGACAACTTTATCCAGTGCTGTACATTCCAAATTTTGAACATGTTCAAAACTTTCCACCGAACGGAAGGAACACCGCCGGACAAGAAGCACAAACGCCGCATGATAAACGGAAAAGAAACGCATGCGAACGGACATTGACGGATTGAAAATTTTGTTATGCGTTGGACGTCCGTTAACGCTATACGTTGTAGTGTGACTGAAGCTTTAGTTTTGATATAGCCTGTTCCAAAACATAAACAACCTTTTACATTTCAACCTCCTATTTAAAGTACTAGCAGTTGTTTGGAGTAGGAGTGGGGGGTCAAGAAAAATGAAAGTAAAATTGTCATGACATTGAATTTGAATTTTCTACATCAGTGTTAACAGTGTTAAAAATTCTGAGACTAGAAATGAAATGGGCAGACAGTAATCTTCCCAGTGGTATTAAACACAAAAGTTAAAATGTCAGCACAGATCATGCATCAGCTGACAAAATCTTAACAAGAAACATAAGTTGTTTGTTAAGGGAAAAGATTGTTAATAAAGTAGATAGTCATAAAGTGCTGTAAAATGCCAGATGGGTTTTGGTATTCATACCATATTAAGCATTGTAATTTAAAGCTTTTCTAATCATCACAATTCTTTTATTAGCTCACCCTTATGGGAATAAAGATCAAAGTCTTCTTCTCTGAAACCACTTAAACAATTTAAACAAAAGTCTTCTTCTCTGAAACCGCTTAACCAATTTAAACAAAACTTATCACCAGTATTCATCGGATGGTCATCAGATTTATACTTTTTATGTCAATTGGAAATTTACAATGGCCACACAAAACTCAGTGTAACAAAGCCAAAGGACCCTATGGGAAAAATGTTAAAACTCTACTGTTGAAACCAGTTAACCAATTGAAACATAAGTTATGAGGAATATTTATTAGATTGTCATCTACAATTTTTTTTTATGCCAGTTAGACAGTACAAATGGCCACCATTACTATATTTATAATAACAGAGGGCTCTCAAATGCCATCTTTTCTGCAACTGTAAAGCCGATTCAAGCAATATTATATGTGATTGTTTATTGTATGGTTCTCTTAAAAGTTTATGTTTGCTAATTTGATAAAACAATCCAAGATGGCTGCAATTGTAGGAATTAATTTAACATAGAAACCTAGAGAATAATAATAAAATAGCTTCCCCTCTGTAACTAGTTAAAACCAAACATTAGATGGTCTGAACAAAAATATGCCAAGTGAAAATTGAAAATTAAAGGACTAAACTTCAGGGAAATATCTTCATTGCCTATAAAATCAGGTGAACGATACAGGCTCTTGAGAGCATCTGGTTCAAGAAAATGATGAACCTTTATCATACCCCAGCTTGAAAAGCTGGGGGTATATAGTGATGGGGGTGTCTGTCCATCCGTCCACTACACTTTCTCTTATTTGCAACTCCTCCTACACCACTGAATGGAATTTGATGAAACTTACAAAGAATCCTTGTCACATAGTGCCATTTTGCAGGAGATATTTAACATTTTTATCAGAATGATATTCGGGGTTTCCCATAGAAAAACATGGACTTTGTCATTGACCAAAGGGGATACCCATCTCTTATGTGCAACTCCTCCTACACCACTGAATGGAATTTGATGAAACTTACACAGAATCCTTGTCACATAGTACCATTGTGCAGGAGATATTTAGCATTTTGATCGGAATGATATTTGGGGTTTCCCATAGAAAAACATGGACTTTGTCATTGACTTAAGGGGATACCCATCTCTTATGTGCAACTCCCCGGACACCACTGAATGAATTTGATGAAACTTACACAGAATCCTTGTCACATAGTGCCATTGTGCAGAAGATATTTAACATTTTGATCGGAATGATATTTGGGGTTTCCCATAGAAAATCATGGACTTTGTCATTGACCAAAGGGGATACCCATCTCTTATGTGCAACTCCTCCTACACCACTGAATGGAATTTGATGAAACTTACACAAAATCCTTGTCACATAGTGCCATTGTGCAGGAGATATTTAGCATTTTGATCGGAATGATATTTGGGGTTTCCCATAGAAAAACATGGACTTTGTCATTGACTTAAGGGGATACCCATCTCTTATGTGCAACTCCCCGGACACCACTGAATGAATTTGATGAAACTTTCACAGAATCCTTGTCACATAGTGCCATTGTGCAGAAGATATTTAACATTTTGATCGGAATGATATTTGGGGTTTCCCATAGAAAAACATGGACTTTGTCATTGACCTAAGGGAATACTTGGACTTTGTCATTGACCTAAGGGGATACCCATCTCTTATGTGCAACTCCTCCTACACCACTGAATGGAATTTGATGAAACTTACACAGAATCCTTGTCACATAGTGCCATTTTGCAGGAGATATTTAACATTTTTATCAGAATGATATTTGGGGTTTCCCATAGAAAAACATGGACTTTGTCATTGACTTAAGGGGATACCCATCTCTTATGTGCAGCTCCCCGGACACCACTGAATGAATTTGATGAAACTTACACAGAATCCTTGTCACATAGTGCCATTGTGCAGAAGATATTTAACATTTTGATCGGAATGATATTTGGGGTTTCCCATAGAAAAATATGGACTTTGTCATTGACCAAAGGGGATACCCATCTCTTATGTGCAACTCCTCCTACACCACTGAATGGAATTTGATGAAACTTACACAGAATCCTTGTCACATAGTGCCATTGTGCAGGAGATATTTAGCATTTTGATCGGAATGATATTTGGGGTTTCCCATAGAAAAACATGGACTTTGTCATTGACTTAAGGGGATACCCATCTCTTATGTGCAACTCCCCAGACACCACTGAATGAATTTGATGAAACTTTCACAGAATCCTTGTCACATAGTGCCATTGTGCAGAAGATATTTAACATTTTGATCGGAATGATATTTGGGGTTTCCCATAGAAAAACATGGACTTTGTCATTGACCTAAGGGAATACTTGGACTTTGTCATTGACCTAAGGGGATACCCATCTCTTATGTGCAACTCCTCCTACACCACTGAATGGAATTTGATGAAACTTACACAGAATCCTTGTCACATAGTGCCATTGTGCAGGAGATATTTAACATTTTGATCGGAATAATATATTTTGGGTTTCCCATAGAAAAACATGGACTTTGTCATTGACCTAAGGGGATACACATCTCTTATGTGCAACTCCTCCTACACCACTGAATGGAAATAGATGAAACTTACACAGAATCCTTGTCACATAGTGCCATTGTGCAGGAGATATTTAACATTTTGATCGGAATGATATTTGGGGTTTCCCATAGAATAACATGGACATTGTCATTGACATAAGGGGATACTCATCTCTTATGTGCAATTCCTCCTACACCACTGAATGGAATTTGATGCAACTTAAACAGAAACTTTGTCACATAGCGCCATTTTGCACCTGATATTTAACATTTTGATCGGAATGATATTTGGGTTTTCCCACAGAAAAAAATGGATATTGCTATTGCATTGCTGACAGTTTTTTTTACTCTAGTTTAAGTACTTTTTTACTGGCCAAAATGGTCCAATTAAGATAGTTTTTGGTGATTTTTTACTACCAAATGATAATGTGTCTGTTCAAAATGTTTTTTTTGACAGTAATATGACTCATGATAATACAACATGTAATTCACAATTTCTTCAGACATATATTTTTCTTGTTCATATTTAATTCTGCTAAAAGCAAACATTAAATAGTTCATTTTTGTGGATAAGGGCAAAAGATGGCTGATTTTGTCAATAAAGACAGTGTGCATAAAAGGGCTAAATGTATTGCAAGACAAAGAACTTGGCATAAACCATGACAAATTTTGAATAATTTTCCGCTATGTATGATAGTTACAAGTCCTAGTTTGTCTGTTACCTCCCAGGTACTGCTGCATCCTACACCAATAAAATTGTTCTCAAGTTACTGCAAGGGCTGCAATACTAGTTACTGCCAGATAGCAGTACTAAATTTGGTAATACATTGAATGGAACTGTTAGCTACTATATACTTACTGGAAATTACCAGCACATGAAATGGTCATGCAAAAGATTGTTTCTTGATTACATTGTGTTACAAAACATGACTTCTTGGTTTGATGGTTGTTTTTTTTTTTTTTGTTGCATGACAAAATTATGTTGTTTTTTAATTATTTTTAAGATTTTTTTACAAGTATTTGGTATTTTTTCAGCTTCGATTACGTGACTATGTGGTCAGTGCATTAGACTTTGCAAAAGCCAAAGAAATAGAATTAGCCTGGGTCGATGGACAGATTGACATGAAAAGGGAAGTCAGAGATACTAAGGCCATGTATGAACCAGAGGAAGGTGAAATCCCAGATGAAAAGAAAGATGGTATGTTTAAATTTCATGAGATACAATTTATCCAAAGTATACAATATAGAATTAATAGTTCCTATGCAGCCTTTATTACTGGAATGTTATGACACAACTTCTTTTCTTCACACAACAATAATAGAATCAAGAAGAGTAATTTCAGTGAGACATACGAGGCCAAATATGATTTCCAAAACTGCCTGATTTGGTGGATTCTGTTAACTGATCCATTTATGGCTTTTAGATGAACCATTGCAATGTCTCATAATTTTGTTGTTTAAAAGTTTTGGATTAATAGTCTTTCAAATGTATTTGTAAAACCTATTTATCTTAAACCTTACCCAGTTTACATTAGGATTTTGTCAATAAGAAAACTGCATGTGGTGTTTCCTAATAAATAGCTGCAAAAATATTCAGAGAGTTAGATGCTCCTAATAATGTATACTGTCTGAACTTGCATTACAGATTGGGAGTCAATTTCATATCTGCTGACTTATTATTACTTGTGGCATGCTTATTTTCTGGCACTTCCTGTTTACTGCCAAAGCACAAACTTAAGGATGTACAGTTAACTTAGGACCCTATAGGGAGTCTCTGAAATGGGTCAGCTAATTGAAATAAAACTTATCAACAGTATTCTTTTGATGGTCCTTTAAAATGTTTGTGTTTTTTATGTCACATCTAAATTCAAAATGGCTGTCACAGTGGGACTAAGTTTAACATGTAACCAAGGTGATTGAGGCAGTTTTCAGAACAGCTGTTACTGTTATTAGAATTGATTGACCAATAGGTAGAAAATACCTGACAGGTATTTTGACTATATAAGACTTTTCTGAAACCAGTTAACCAATGGAAAGAAAAATTTTCAGTAATATTATTGGATGGTCCTTTATTTTTTCTTTTGCCAATAATAGATTTATAATGGCCACCATAAAAGAAGACTCAATAGGAACAATTTTCAAATGCCATCTTTTCTGAAACTGCAAAGATGATTGGAGCTATATTGTTTGTGAATGTTTATTTAGATGGTCCTCTTAAAGTTTATGTTGTTTATTTGGTCAGAAATTCAAGATTGCTGCCAATTTGTCAGATTGAAAGCTATATGTCTCAAATGGCTTACTATGTGAAACTAGTGAATCTGTTAAAACCAAACAGCAATATTCATTTGATGTTCTCAACAAATATAAAATTGTTTATTCCAGTAAAAAATTGAAAATTACAGGACTTAGCTTACATTGGTAAAATGCCATCTATAGTGCCTATTTAAATTAGGTGGACATTACAGGCTCTTGAGAGCCTCCTGTCTTTTATCACTCTCCGGCACAGAGAACATAACTGGTTCCCAGATATAACCTCTGCCACACGTCATCCTCCATTTACTGCTGGACTACATTTGTCGTCTGCCCGTGATGTTTGTAAACAAAGAACGATGTTTGTAAAATAACACAAGAGATCTTATTTATTTTCATATTATCTTTTTAAACACTTTTGATACAGTTTTACATTGAAATTACTCTATTTATACGCGAAGCTTATCCTCCATGAGAGATATCTCTCACAATGTCAACCAATGGTATGGCAGAGGTGATTGTGGTTGACGTAGGATACCCAGAATCCTTTGCGTGGAGATTGGTCTTTTATTACATGTATATATTTCACTTTTCATAATTATGTTCTTACAGAAAATGAGGATGATTCAGGGGAGATAATTCCTACACTAGAACCATTAACTGATCATACTAATCATGGACATAAAGCTGTTTATATCAATGAGCCAAAATTAGCAGATTTCAAACGTGTGTTACAACTAGAGGGATACCAGGCAGAGTTTGCTGGAGGTGTACTTATTGTGAATGACACAGTAGCATTACGAAGGGTAAGTACTGGTAGTATTGTATCTTAATGGGTTCAATATATTTGGCTATTATACCTCATGACTATTGGTTTGTTTGTTATGTATCTATTTTTCTGCTTCACTCATTTGCATAGATACTAGTACATGGAAATGTTGAGTAAATCCAAATAAACTACGTTTCTTGACATGCTGCTCCTTTGTAATGGATTCTGCATGGAATTTCTAATGATATCAAATGAAGGTCCTATTAGATGTCACCATAATCAGCTTATCAGAGTTTTGCCAGCAAATCCATGTAGAAATATAGGTTCAATCGTTCTACCGAACGATTAATAGGCTTTCCACTCTACGCAGCCAGAAAGAACCTATCTGTATTTAATGACATTGAATTCTGCTTCTAAACATTATTTGTAATTTGTCTTTAAAAATTAACAAATTTGAAAGCAAAACTGTTTATATATTATTTAAAATAGGAAAGGTCAAATTGTAGAGCATAATGACCTTGACCTGACCTTCTTTATATGTAAATGGAATCTATTTCACACTATGAACAAATGAAAGAAAAAACATTCAAATAAGTTTTGAAATAAAAAAGGTCATAAAATATGACGTTCAGAGACTTTAATGACATTGACCACTGACCTTTTGATCTCTGCATATATTGTACATCAATAACTAAGCATTTATTAGGATAAACCACTTCATATACACGGAAAATGAAAAATTTAAAAAAAAAAATGTATTGACCTTGACCCTTAACAAGGTGACCTTGACCATGATGAAGGTCAAAAATAATCAACAGTGAAGATCTTATGTCAATATCTCTTGTAGTTAATGAGATATGGCTACTTATAATAAATTCCAAAAATCAGATGACCTTGACCTTTGACCTTGTATGTGTCTGCAATGTCAAGGTCATAAGGGTTTTTGGTGAAGACCCCATACCTCTACTATCAATAGTTAATGAGTTATGAATGAAAAATTAATAATCAATGTTTCGAATGGGAGATAACTCCTATAAAATGAAGTCAAATCCTTTCCCTTCAAATGTAACAAAGTTGCGCCTTTATTAGGCCAATATTTTACCCATTATAAGTTATTGCCTATCTTTTACTGTTTCAAAGATATAGCAATAACAAGACAATGTAAAAATTTAGAACGTGACCTTGACCTTTGACCTTGTGTCCATTTTCAAGGTCAAGGTCAATGATGACCAATGGTCAAGTTACAAGTAAATATCTGTTATAGTTACTGAGATATCGCAATTGACATAATATTGTTTTGTTCCAGGGGAGATAACTCTTTCAAAAGCTCAATTTAAAAAAGTGACGATTCAAGATCTTAATAAGATCTAGCTTTTGTCAAGAGACCTTTATTTTCGTATCTGTTATGGTTAAGGAGGAGATCTGTACACAACACGAGGTCAAAATTTAGAATGTGACCTTGACCTTTGACCTTGTGATTTTTTTCAAGGTCAAGGTCAATGATGACCAACTGTGAAATATCTAGTCTCTATCACCTCTGGTTCATGAGTTACATTGGTACAAAATGTACTTCCAATAAATAAGGGGAAATAACTCCTGCAAGGAGTCGTCAAAATACTTTGCGCGATATGTAACAAATTGTCGCGATCAATAGCTGACCATTTTGCAAAAACTTTCATTGCAAAATCTTTTACGGTTTCAAAGTTTATCTGTACACAAGCTTTTTTGTGACAGGGGAGATAACTCCGTAAAGTAAAAGTGTTCGGTGTGACAGGGTTAACTGCGAAAGCGTAATGTCTCATACATTCATAGTACAAAATGTCTTTACGACATGTCGCGAAACAAAATTTATAATGGGAAAAAACAGTTGGCGGAAAAAAAATAAGAATAATAAATATAGGTTCAATCGTTCTTCCGAACGATTAATAGGCTTTCCACTTTAAAAGAAGACCTTAAATAAATGACCTTGAAACTAAAAAGCTAAGAAACATACGTAACTAAAAAAGAATAAGGCATTCAAAATACATAGTACCATGAAAAACATTTAAAAAGGACTTTGACCTGGACTCTTACAGCATGACATTGACCATGCTGAAGGTCAACAGTGATCAACATTGAAGATTTCATGCCAATATCTCTTGTAGTCATTGAGATATGACTACTTATAATATAAACAAAAAAATAGAAAATGACCTTGACCTTTGACCTTGTATTTGTTTTCAAGGTCAAGGTTCCTAATGATCTATAGTAAAGACTCCATGCCTCTACTATCAATAGTTGATAAGCAATTAATGAAAAACTAGTTATCAATAGTTGTAATGGGGCATAACTCCTATAAGATGAAGCCGGATCCTTACCCTCCAAATAGGAAAAAGTTGCGCCTTTATGAGGCCAACATTTTATCCATTACAACTTATTGCCTATCTTTTACCGTTTCAAAGGAATAGCGATGACAAGACAATGCCAAAATTTCAAACGTGACCTTGACCTTTGACCTTGAGTCCATTTTCAAGGTCAAGGTAAATGATGACTAATGATATAAGGTTTCATATAAATATCTATTATAGTTACTGAGATAAAGTGATATAATGCAACTCACAATATATTTTAGTGGTCTAGGGGAGATAACTCTTATAAAAATGTCAAATAAAAAAAGTGACGATTCAAGATCTTAATATGATACACATTTTGGTAAAGGTTTCAATTCACTATCTATTATAGTAAAGGAGGAGATCTGTACACAACACAATGTCAAAAATTAGAATGTGACCTTGACCTTTGACCTTGTGACCTTTTTCAAGGTCAAGGTCAATGATGACCAACTGTGAAATATCTATTCTCTATCACCTCTGGTTCATGAGTTACTATGGTACAAATTGTACTTCCAATAAATAAAGGGAAATAACTCCAACAAGGAGTCGTCAAAATACTTTGCGCGATATGTAACAAATTGTCGCAATCAATAGCTGACCATTTTGCAACAACTTTTATTACAAAACCTTTTACGGTTTCAAAGTTTATCTGTACACAAGCTTTTTTGTGACAAGGGAAATAACTCCGTAAAGAAAAAGTGTTCGGTGTGACAGGGTTAACTGCGAAAGCGTAATGTCTTATACATTCATAGTACAAAATGTCTTTACGACATGTCGCGAAACAAAATTTATAATAAGGAAAAAAAGTTGGCGGAAAAAAAATAAGAATAATAATAATAAATATAGGTTCAATCGTTCTAAAGAACGATTAATAGGCTTTCCACTTCAAAAGAAGACCTTAAATAAATGACCTTGAAACCAAAAAGCTAAGAAACATACGTAATTTGTCTATAGCAATTAATAAGAACAAAAATTATTAAAAAACTATTTAGATATCTTTAAAAATAAGAAAGGTCATTAAATAGGACGTAAGAAAACTTAAATGACCTTGACAACTGATCTTTTAATCTACGTAAATATTACTTATAGGTAATACCATTAAAAGAATAAGCCATTCAAAATACATTGTACCATGAAAAACATTTATAAAGGACTTTGACCTTGACTTTTACAGCATGACCTTGACCATGCTGAAGGTCAACAGTGATCAACATTGAAGATTTTATGCCAATATCTCTTAAAGTCATTAAGATATGACTATTTATATTATATAGAAAAAATTAGAAAATGACCTTGACCTTTGACCTTGTATTTGTTTTCAAGGTCAATGGTCCTAATGATCCATAGTGAAGACACCATGCCTCTACTATCAATAGTTGATAAGTAATTAATGAAAAACTAATTATCAATGGTTGTAATGGGGGATAACTCCTATAAGATGAAGCCGGATCCTTTCCGTTTAAATAGAAAAAAGTTGCGCCTTTATGAGACCAACATTTTATCCATTATAACTTATAGCCTATCTTTTACCGTTTCAAAGAAATAGCGATGACAAGACAATGCCAAAATTTCAAACGTGACCTTGACCTTTGACCTTGTGTCCATTTTCAAGGTCAAGGTCAATGATGACCAATGATATAAGGTTTCATATATATATCTGTTATAGTTACTGAGATATAGTAATATAATGCAATTCACAATACATTTTATTGGTCAAGGGGAGATAACTCTTATAAAAATGTCAAATAAAAAAAGTGATGATTCAAGATCTCAATATGATACACATTTTGGTAAAGGTTTCAGTTCTCTATCTATTATAGTAAAGGAGGAGATCTGCACACAACCAAGTGTCAAAAATTAGAACATGACCTTGACCTTTGACCTTGTGACCTTTTTCAAGGTCAAGGTCAATGATGACCAACTGTGAAATATCTAGTCTATATCACCTCTGGTTCATGAGTTACAATGGTACAAATTGTACTTCCAATAAATAAGGGGAAATAACTCCTACAAGGAGTCATCAAAATACTTTGCGCGATATGTAACAAATTGTCGCAATCCATAGCTGACCATTTTGCAACAACTTTTATTGCGAAATCTTTTACGGTTTCATAGTTTATCTGCACACAAGCTTTTCTGTAACAGGGGAGATAACTCCGTAAAGAACAAGTGTTCAGTCTGCCAGGGTTAACTGCGAAAGCGTAATGTCTCATACATCCATAGTACAAAATGTCTTTACGACATGTCGCGAAACAAAATTTATAATGGGATAACAAAACTTGGCGGAAAAAAAATAAGAATAAATATAAGTTCATTGGTTCTACCGAACAAATGAGAGGCTTTCCACTTATTGCATAAATGACCTTGACATTGACTTTGGCTATATGGAAATTGAATCTTCTTTTCAAAATAAACAAAAGAAAGAAAAACCATTCGTATATCTTTTGAAATAAAAAAGGTAAAAAAATAGGACGTTAATTGAGATAAATGACCTTGACTACCAAGTGTTTGATTTTTGCATATTCAATGTTTTAAAAACAAATCATTTATTTGTATTTACCATTTTATATACACGAAAAAGCAGAATTTCCAAAAAATATTATTTGACCTTGACTGCTGTCAATATGACCTTGACCATGCTGAGCGTCAATAAAGGACCAACAGTGAAGATCCTTAGTCAATATGTCTTATAATTATGAAGAAATGCCTATTTATCATAAATACCCAAATTTATAAGATGACCTTGACCTTTTACCTTGTTTCTATTTTCAAGGTCAAGGGTCATAATGGTCTTTGGTGAAGTCCCCATGACTCTACTATCAATAGTTAATAAGTTATCAATGAAAAAGTAAATATCAATGGTTGTAATGGGAGATAACTCCTATAAGATGAAGTCAAATCCTTTTCCTTTAAATAGAAAAAAGTTGCGCATTTATGAGGCCGACATTTTATCCGTTAAAAGTTATAAGCTATCTTTTACCGTTTCAAAGAAATAGCGATGACAAGATAATGTCAAAATTTCAAACGTGACCTTGACCTTTGACCTTGTGTCCATTTTCAAGGTCAAGGTCAATGATGACTAATGATATTAGGTTTCATATAAATATCTGTCATAGTTACTGAGATAACGCTATATACACTATATTTAATTGATCCAGGGGAGATAACTCTTTCACAAGTCAAATCATTTATAGTGACCTTTCAAGACCTTAATATGATACACATTTTGGTAAAAGATTTATTTCTGTATCTCTTATGGTTCAGGAGGAGAATCGTACACACCACAGTGTCAAAATTTAGAATGTGACCTTGACCTTTGACCTTGTGACCTTTTTCAAGGTCAAGGTCAATGATGACCAACTGTGAAATATCTAGTCTCTGTCACCTCTGGTTCATGAGTTACTATGGTACAAAATGTACTTCCAATAAATAAGGGGAAATAACTCCTACAAGGAGTCGTCAAAATACTTTGCGCGATATGTAACAAATTGTCGCAATCAATAGCTGACCATTTTGCAACAATTTTTATTGCGAAATCTTTTACGGTTTCAAAGTTTATCTGCACACAAGCTTTTTATGACAGGGGAAATAACTCCGTAAAGAAAAAGTGTTCGGTGTGACAGGGTTAACTGCGAATGCGTAATGTCTCATACATCCATAGTACAAAATGTCTTTACGACATGTCGCGAAACAAAATTTATAATGGGATAACAAAACTTGGCGGAAGAATAATAAGAATAATAATAATAAGAAACAGACAAAATGCAATAAGTCTTTCCACTGGAAAGTGGAAAGCCTTAATAATAAGAAACAGACTAATAACAGTAAGTCTTTCCACTCGGAAAGTGGAAAGCCTTAAATATAGGTTCAATCGTTCTAACGAACGATTAATAGGCTTTCCACTTAAAAGAACACCTAAAATAAATGACCTTGAAAATAAAAAGCTAAGCAACATACGTAATTTGTCTATATCAATTAATACGTACAAAAATATATAAAAAAACTATTTAGATATCTTTCAAAATATGAAAGGTCATTAAATAGGACGTAAAAAAACTTGAATGACCTTGACAACTGATCTTATGATCTAAGAAAATATTACTTATTGACAATAGCATTTATAAAAATAAGACATTTAAAATACATAGTACCATCAAAAAAATTTAAAAAGGACTTTGACCTTGACTCTTACAGCATGACCTTGACCATGTTGAAGGTCAACGGTGATCAACATTGAAGATTTTATGACACTATCTCTTATAATAGTTGAAATACGACTACTTTTAATAAATACCAAAAATTAGAAGATGACCTTGACCTTTGACCTTGTATTAGTTTTCAAGGTCAAGGGTCCTTATCGTCTATAGTGAAGACCCCATGCCTCTACTATCAATAGTTGATAAGTAATTAATGAAAAACCAGTTATCGATGTGTTTAATGGGGAACAACTCCTATAAGATGAAGTCGGATTCTTGACCTCAAAATAGAAAAAAGTTGCGCCTTAATGAGACCAACATTTTATCCGTTATAACTTATTGCCTATCTTTTACCGTTTCAACGGAATAGCGATGACAAGACAATGTCAAAATTTCAAACGTGACCTTGACCTTTGACCTTGCGTCCATTTTCAAGGTCAAGGTGAATGATGACCAATGATATAAGGTTTCATATATATATCTGTTATAGTTACTGAGATATAGTGATATAATACATTTCACAATATATTTTATTGGTCTAGGGGAGATAACTCTTATAAAAATGTCAAATAAAAAAAGTGACGATTCAAGATCTTAATATGATACACATTTTGGTAAAGGTTTCAGTTCTCTATCTATTATAGTAAAGGAGGAGATCTGCACACAACCAAGGGTCAAAAATTAGAACATGACCTTGACCTCTGATCTTGTGACCTTTTTCAAGGTCAAGGTCAATGATGACCAACTGTGAAATATCTAGTCTATATTACCACTGGTTCATGAGTTACAGTGGTACAAAATGTACTTCCAATAAATAAGGGGAAATAACTCCTACAAGAAGGTGAAAAATTCTTTAATGCGACATGTTATAAAGTGTCGCAATCCTTAGCTGAACATTTTGGAACAACTTTCATTGCGAAATCTTTTACGGTTTCATAGTTTATCTGCACACAAGCTTTTTTATGACAGGGGAAATAACTCCGTAAAGAAAAAGTGTTCGGTCAGCCAGGGTTAACTGCGAAAGCGTAATGTCTCATACATCCATAGTACAAAATGTCTTTACGACATGTCGCGAAACAAAATTTATAATGGGATAAGAAAACTTGGCGGAAAAAAAATAAGAATAATAATAAGAAACAGACTAATAACAGTAAGTCTTTCCACTGGAAAGTGGAAAGCCTTAATAAGAAACAGACTAATAACAGTAAGTCTTTCCACTGGAAAGTGGAAAGCCTTAATAATAAGAAACAGACTAATAACAGTAAGTCTTTCCACTGGAAAGTGGAAAGCCTTAATTATTGAATGATTCACTGAGCATTGAAATGAAATTAATGTTATGTTCTTAGATTTTCCTGGCAGAGATAACAATAAAAAGCAGGGAGCAAGTGCAGAATCTAATTACACATATGTAGATTTGAATCATTTTAACAATGTAGAATTGATGTCCAATCAAATTAGAAAATGTTTATCCTTTTGTGTTTAATATGGTTGTTAAATTTTAGGTATGCAATGGATATGTTTTATCATTGTAAAACCACAATGGTTTTTTATGGGATAACACATAGGGTCTTGTTGGCATAACAGCTACATACGGTCCTTTTAGAATTACAACCACATAGGGTCCTTTTAGGATTACAAACACATAGGGTCCTTTTGGGATTACAAACACATAGGGTCCTTTTGGGATTACAAGCACATAGAGTCATTTTGGGATTACAACCACATAGGGTCCTTTTGAGATTACAACCACATAGGGTCCTTTTGGGATTACAACTACATAGGGTCCTTTTGAGATTACAAGCACATAGGGTCCTTTTGGGATTACAACCACATAGTTTCCTTTTCAGATTACAACTACATAGGGTTCTTTTAGGATTACAACCACATAGGGTCCTTTTAAGATTACAAGCACATAGAGTCCTTTTGGGATTACAACCACATAGGGTCCTTTTGAGATTAGAACCACATAGGGTCCTTTTGGGATTACAACTACATAGGATCCTTTTAGGATTACAACCACATCTGGTCCTTTTAGGATTACAACCATATAAGGTTCTTAGCCTTGTGAATTTTTTTACAGTTTACCATATCAGAAGATGATTATAGCCATTATTTAATCTGCTTCCTTCACTTTTTTACAGTATGAAGCAGGAAGGATGCAGTTAGAAGGAGCCATGTGTGAAGAATATTTCAAAATCAGAGAACTTCTGTACAATCAATATGCTATTATTTGATACCAACTCCTTTAAATGGAAATTTCCATGATTTCTGAAATCAGATCTGTTTGTTATCATATTTTATACAATAAATGGTTGATGAAGGCAAGAATTAAAAGGCCATCCAGAAATTATATTGAAGTGCCTTCGAAATTTTTTTGTAAAGACTTTAATATGGCTCATAGCAATGCTCACTTATGGTATGGTGTTGACAACCAAGTCTCGTACAAGACGGACATATTTGTTGAATTATATGCTGACATTGAACAATTGTATATGTTTGTCTGAATTAGATTGTTACATGTGACAGCCTTTGAAAAAAATGAGTTTAAACTTGAAAGTGTTTGTTTTCCCAAACCAGTCATCATGTTAAATGACATTTGTCTGAAGAAGTCTACATGTCATATTAAAAGACAATTGTCTGAACAAGTTTCATGCCTTAAAAGACATTACTCTGTACAAGTCTAAATGTAAAAAGACATGTGTCTGAAATAGTCTTCACTTGTAAGTTGAAAATATTGGACACTGTCTATTTTGTTTAATTCATGAAATGTCCATCTTAATTTTTATCTTACGTATTGGGATTAATAATCACACACTTAAAATATTTCATCAAAATATATTTAAAGGGGTTTTAACATCACTAGTGATTGCTTTTGTTTCTAAAACATTTTCAGAGAAACTCTGGCAGTGCCTCATTGAAAAAAAAAGTGTACTTGTCTGTCAATTTAAACTCGGTAAATTTGATTAAAAGATGTATGTACAACAAAGAGCTATAACTAGATTTTGTTTTCCCAATAATTTTCTTAGCTTTAAGACAAAATTAGATTAAAGGTAATACAATTCTTGGATCTTTTGTCAGTTATATATAAATCTAATTAAGATTATATAAGATTATATTTTATTTAGCTTTTTTAGATATCCATGATGTTGTGAAAGTACCAAAATAATTTTCTGACATCTGTCAATATTTATTAAAATAATCATTTTATCAATGTATTTGCTTTAAAATCATAATATGTTTTGAACAGCACTTTAATTGAATTTTTCATTAAGGGATTTCTTCATGTATATGTTTTTTTATTGAATTTTCAACCTAATCAAGTCATGTGACAGTTTCTATGTACTTTTATAATTCAGTCATGAGAAGAAACACTTATCTTCCTTACCGACTTATTAAGGTCTTTCCTACTTCCTTTTTTCAACAGTGCATTAAAAAAGAGTTTGAGACATATTATTTTGATCTTTTATACTAAGTATCGTACTCTTGAGGCCTGTTTAGAGTTTACCCTGCGACACTGAAAACCATTTCTTTGAAGAGTTATCTCCCCAAACACAGAAAACCTTGTTATCAGAACAACTATAATATATAGAGAAAACTGAAAAGTGAGAAGTGTTAAGAAACTTTTGAACAACTTTCTGGCATAATTTGGCTAAAAGAATTTTATGGGTGGAGGCTAGCTGAATCTCTTGAATCTTTCAAGGACACAGCTCTTCACCAAAACCCACAAAATGTACGTTGAAAACACCTAGGGACTTTTACCATTTGTCGTCCTGTGACATGATGTAAAAGATAGAAACAGTTAATAAATTAGAAATTACACCTCTCGTCGAGACCTTCATTCTGTCTTGTTCGATGAACTGTTTTCTAGTTATTGCCCTTGACGTGATTCCATTAAATGTTTTTTTGCCTTATAACTTGAAAATGGTGAGATAATATAGTAAACATGTATACTTAAAGCGTTCAGTAAGAAAAGAGCTTCAATTTGAGAACAGGATCTTTTGAATCTAAAAACTGTTTTATTAACCATTTTCGAGTTATTGTCCTTGACATTTTTCAATCAACTGTTTTTTGCCTTATAACATGAAATGGTAAGAGATAATATAGTAAACATGTATGCTTCAAGTGATCAGTAAGAAAAGAGCTTCAATTTGAGCACAAGGTCAAAGGTCATGAGTCAAGGTAATGCCATAGCAACAAAGGTAACCTTTATTAGAAGCCCTTAACAACTATATATTTTCATATATTTGAAATGACATTATGTCCTTAGCAACAGGTCTCAAGTTCAATGTGTTATGGTGACACAGGAAAGACCTTTCTAATTGTTCTTTGAATAGCCCCATTGTGTAAATAATAATTATGCTTTTTGTTTGTGCGTACTCATGGTATATGTATAAAATATGTCAAATGAGGTATTTTTTAATTTTCATATCTATGTACAAATATGTGATGTTTCACTGATATTTGTAATACTAAGATGTATCTACTAGCCATTCTTAAGCTCTTATGGTTACCATCTTTATGCTATTTAGTCAGCTTTCCATGGCAGTGATCACATGACCACAACATTGATACTTGTAGATGTTAACAGCAATACAAAATTGATACTTGTAGACCAGACATTATTTTAACTGAATTTGCCTTTAGGCTGCATATGGCTATCGCACAGAATTACATCATACCCACATTTAATGTTGATAAAGACATTTTATTACAAAATAACATCAATTTTATTAATTTTTTTTGCATAACAAGATGTTACTAATGTATTGTAGTCTATTTAGTTAAATTTATCAAAATGATCAATGATAGTTTTGTAGATGAAGCTGTGTCAATTAATGTTTACAGATCAGTGATGTCCTTACATTTTTACCATGTGGGACCAATAAAAGATACTATATTAGTCTTGGTTGACTGGCTGTTTTTTTTCCAGGATTGATTTTTAGTTATTAATTTAAAATATACACATGTATCTATGTGGTAAGGGGTTTGGGGTGTTTGCTAGTCGTGTTCAACAACGTTTTGAAATGGTTGTTACAGCTTGTAACATAATGACATATCAAAATGCTTTCTTTCCAGATTTTAGCAATTGAAAATTTGATGGTTTGTCATGTTTTTGAAAGGTGCAGATTTATTAGGTGTTTCATTACACATTTTGTGTTTTGTCAGTTACCTTTTTAGCTCACCTGACCCGAAGTAGGAGTTATTGCCCTTTAATTGTCGAAATTGATGATTTTTGCCATTTTTGCCTCCAAATCTTGAAAATTATTAGAACTAGAGAAAAAGTTAGCATTGTTTAATTGTTCTGCTCTATGAGAGCTACAAAAATGTCGTTAGGGTCAAGATTGTCTGATAAACCGTTTAAGAGTTATTACACTTGAACTGTTTTTTTTTCGGTTTTAATTGATTTTTAAAAATCGTCTGCTCTTAAACCACTGAAAGTACTGCTTTGAAACTTTGTACACATTTTCTGTCAAATGTCTTCAACCAAGTTTGCACAAACCATGGCCCCAGATTAACCAACATGACTGACATGGCTAAAAATAGAACGGGGGGGGGGGGGGGTGGTCAAAATACAGTTTTTGGCTTATAGTTCAAAAAGTATTACAGATACAGGAAAACCAAACAGACCTTCCTTCTTCAGCATCAAAAGCTCTACAAAACACGCCATTGGGTTAAAGTCGTATGACGACTCCTTGTAGGAGTTATTGCCCTTTAATTGTCGAAATTGATGATTTTTGCCATTTTTGCCTCAAAATCTTGACAATTAATAGAACTAGAGAAAAAGTTAGCATTGTTTAATTGTTCTGCTCTATGAGAGCTACAAAAATGTCTTTCGGGTCAAGATTGTCTGAAAAACCGTTTAAGATTTAATCTGAAACCACTGAAAGTACTGCTTTGAAACTTTGTACACATTATCCGTCGAATGTCTTCAACCAAGTTTGCACAAACCATGGCCACAGAATAATCAACATGGCTGCCATGGCTAAAAATAGAACGAGGGGGGGGGGGGGTCAAAATACAGTTTTTGGCTTATAGTTCGAAAAGTATGACAGATACAGGAAAACTGAAGAGACCAGCCTTCATCAGCATCAAAAGCTCTACAAAACACTCCATTGTGTTGAAGTTGTATGATGACTCCTTGTAGGAGTTATTGCCCTTTAATTGTCGAAATTGATTATTTTTGCTATTTTTGCCACAAAATCTTAAAAATTTTTAGAACTGGAGAAAAAGTTAGCATTGCTTAATTGTTCTGCTCTATGAGGGCTACAAAAATGACTTTAGGGTCAAGATTGTCTGATTAACCAATTAGGAATTATTCTCTTAGAACATTTTTTTTAATGAATTTTAATTGATTTTAAAAAATCTTCTCCTCTGACCAATGAAACGACTGCTTTGAAACATTGCACACATCATCTTTAGGACATCCTCTACCAAAATTGTGCAAATCATTACAGCTGACTACCTACATAGCTACGTTGGCTTAAAATAGAAAGGGGGGGGGGTCAAGGGAGTTTTTGGCTGATAGTTAAAAAAGTATAACAGGTACAGCAAATTTCAAGTGAACCTCCCTCCTAAGCATCAAAATCTCCTCCTTATAGGAGTTATTTCCCTTAAAAGGTCAACATTAATGACTTTTGCAGAAGTGTTGGTCAATTCCTTATATAAAAAAGGGTTGTTTGGTTTCAGGTTCAGGTGAGCGATACAGGCTCCTGGGAGCCTCTAGTTAAAATGTTTCTAATAAAATTATCAAAGAGAAAGTTTGGGGTATTAACTAAGTATTAACAGCACACAAAAAATAATGCTTTCAAATGTATAATGCTAGAGGTTTGAAAATCTGAGATATTAAAAACATGACAAGCAAACATTCTTTATGCTCAAGTCAAGTTGAGTAAAATTTTTATATAGTCGGTAAGACAAAACAATAACAATTTATATACATATAACATAAGCTCTGATGTGCTTTTAAAACTGACATTTAGACATAGGAGTACAAACAATACATTGCATACATTAGATCAATGGTAAAAGCATGTTTAAGGATAAATTACAATAATTCTATTCATGCTGTAATTTATTTAAATTAAGTGCTTTGATTGGATAAAAACACTTAAATGGCGTCTTCTCAGATAATTTATATATCGATATTTCCTCTGAGCGGACTATTTTCAGTATCCAATGTAAACAAGATGGCGTCCTCCTAGCGTATCCAGGGAGAGGGGACAATGTTTTCTCTACCCCAATGATTTCCAATTAAATCGATCGAGATTTCAAATAAAATATAATATAAATACAAGTTAGTGTTTCATTTTGTTTTTATCCTATCAATATTTAACACAACGGCGATTCCCTTGGTACTATGTTTTGCATATCCCTACGCTTTCCGGCCTAGGTACGTTTTGAGGTCTAGATGGGTTTCTGTGAATGTTTTTGCTGTTTTAAAAATCGCAACGATTATTTCACAGAATTATAAGGATTAAACACTGTGTTTTAGGAAATTATCAATGTGTAAACTCCGGCGACTCCCTCACAAACTTGACATAAAGTCCTTCGGACTTTATTTAGTTTGTGAGTGAGTCGCCGGAGTTTACACATTGATAATTTCCTAAAACCCAGTGTTTAATCCCATAGTACATGCAGAGATGAGATTTCCTCAGTGATAAGTGTCTGCTATCATCATAATGAATGACCATAGAGAAAGTAATTATAAAACTGTTGCTTTGAAATGTATAAAACCAGAGGTTTAAAAATCTGACAGGGTAAAAACATGACCAGCAACTTCCTTTAAGTGATAAGGTTTTTTGTCTGCCATCAATGTCAAGGACAATCAAAGACAAACTTCACTGCTTTGAATTGTTTAAAACCAGAGGTTTGAAAATCTGACACATCCATTAGAAACAAAACCATGGAACACATTACTGCTATTTATAAAGGCTTATTTACTAATGGGATAAAAATATAATTTAAATTGAATTTTCCATGCGGGGTCAGTAGGAGGAACCTTAGAGAGAATGATTGATTTTGCAGATATTTGTCTATGCTGCGTATTTTGATAGTAGACAAATGCATGTTATTTTTCAATTCAGCCGCGATACATGTATCATCACAAAACTCTTATTATTGTCCCCTATGATAAGATCTGTAGGAGCGATATGGATTGAAACTTAACAAAACGGACACCATTTCAGAATGCTTTGAAAGGTTTAGATCCTATTGTATTAGCCTTGCAATAAAACCAAAAACTAATGTAGTAGTGTATAGCCAGGCTATTAATAGACAAATCTCAGGAATATTTGGGTTCTTTATTTCATCATCATATTAAGTGTTGCGATATGTAAAACAGGAAAAATACAGCAGGGAAAAACACCCTACAATAACAAAATAGGAATAATAAATTCCACGTAACAATATAAATAAAACATGAATATATTAATTCAGCTAATCTGCAGAAATAGATATATTTCTGTGTATAATGCAATTAAAAATATAATTCTCATAGACAAAACCTCATTTTGAATGAGTATTCAAAATGACAAAATGAAACTAATCTCATGGCAATTGCAAATAATACTATAATAATAATGTGAGTAATATGTACTTCACATTTAATACTTCACAGATTCATAACTGTGAGCAACCAAATATCCAAAATATATACAATTCGTGGCAAATAATAAATTTAAGCAATAAAGCTTTAGTCATGCTATAAAAATATAACACAAACAATTCAAATAATAAAAATACAAAAGGAATAGTAAAACCCACCTTATAATATCTTATAAAGGCTGTCTACACATTTTCCTGCGTCAAAGACATATATATAAATAATATCATCAGACCTGAAGTACAAATATTTACACTTATCAATATTTTACTCACTGACTGCTTTATATACAAAATTGGGTTATTTCCCTTGTGCAATTTTATAGAAATTTATCCCTTAAAAGTTTATATGAAGTGTAAACCTATTTATGCCCTCACATTCATACAGTTAAAATATCTTGAACCCATTTAAATTACTTATCCTACAATTTACATAATATTTAGTCAATTTTATGCAAATGAATCATAATAATATTACCTTAACTGTAAAACTGATTTTATAGATAGGTTTATATTAAAATTTACAATTATTCACACTTGTACTCAATCAATCAATCAAACAGACCTTTCATAAATATATCAATCTCAGATTTACTCAAATAAAGGACTCTCAATCAAGGACATTAAGGACTAGACTGTTAAATATTATTGAAACAACATACCTTAAACCAAGTGAAATTTCTAGAGATAAAATACAATTTTACACAATTCTAACAGCAATGGCTACCCTTTGTCTGAGAGTAAATAAGTGAATAACCAACTAGATTCCCGCCTAAAAATCTACTAAGTCATGTGACCAAAAGAACCAATGAGAAAACAAGAAGAAAGTAACTAAACTAGCAGACTACAGATCTGAGTAATAATCAGGCAGATACAAAACTAACTTAATATACTAAATACATATCAAATGACAGATATAGGTAAATCTGTTCTGATATGAAACTAAAAATAAAAGATATTAAATACAATAATATAAACAATATTATTAAAATGCAGTACTATCACATTCTCCCCCCAGCTGTGGAATGACGTCCCGTCATTCGTCATCTCTAATGGTGGGATATAACATCTAGAATGGCGAGTGCTGCTTCCTTCTGCAGACCTGAAAATAATGGGGAACCTGCAAGAGAAGTTAAGTATTCAGCTTTTCTCTGCCACTCAGTACTGCTCTGGGTAGTCTTAGTAGTTGTGTCTGGAATCGACTTAGCTGGTGTACCTGCAATGACCATGTCATACTTACCTGAAGTCATCCAGCCTGGTGGACGACGGTCTCGACCAGAGCGTCTTGGTGCAACTGGTGGTGGTGGTCGGACTTCAGGTTCCTGATCTACAACTGTAACTTCAGGTGTATTCTCCTGGGGATTTGCTGTAGCATCAGCCATGTCAGAAGCGCTTCTTGTTGTAGTTTCTAATTCCAACCCTTGGTTATCCTCAGGCAGGGCGTCCCCTGATGGAATAGAAACGTCGGGTGCTGGCACATCAACAGTTGGTCTACCAGTGAGTGTTGATTCACTGTAAACTGTCTCTTCTTCCAGCATATATCCGGCATCAGACTCCTCGGAAGATTCATCTTCATCAGTAGACTCATCTGAAGGTGTCTGGTGTTTGGTCGCAGGTTGCAGTCGTGTTCTTGGTCTTGGTGTAGGTCTGGGTTGCAAAGGTGTCGTGTTGTCCCTCAAAAATCCAATGGGCAACAGCAAATTCCTGTGGATTTTCTTGGGTCTGCCTTGTCCGTCCTCTCTGATGACAGTGTATACAGGAATACTGTCGTTGGTCTGGTCGAGCACAATATAAGGTGAATCCTCCCAAGTGTCTGCTAGCTTGTGGGTACCTTCGTGGGCAACTATCTTTACTAGCACACGGTCTCCTTTTTGGATGGATGCACCTCTACAACGCAGGTCGTAGTATTCCTTCTGGTTGGCCTGTGACTGTTTCGACGCATCAGCTGCCAGCTCATAAGCTCGTGCTAATCTCTCACGTAGATCTTTCACGTACTGAGTTGCTGGTAGCCTCTGGTCCTTGTGTAGTCCAAATGCCAGGTCTATTGGAAGGCGAGGATTTCTCCCAAACATCAAAAAGTAAGGTGATACACCAGTGGACTCGTGGCGGGTACAGTTGTAGGCATGTACAATTGGCAGCACGTAGTCCTTCCAGTTAGCTTTCTGATGTTGTTCCAAAGTCCCTAGCATATTCAGAAGGGTGCGATTAAACCTCTCGCACATCCCATTTCCCATTGGATGGTATGGCGTTGTACGGGATTTCTTCATACCAGTTAGAGCACAGAGTTCTTTGATGACTTCACTGACAAAGTTCTTCCCCTGGTCAGAGTGGATTCTTTCTGGGATTCCATAGTGACAGATGAAGTTATCAAAGAAAGCTTTCGCTGTTGTCTTCGCTGTCTGGTTCTTTGTTGGAATTGCCTGGGCGAATCGAGTAAAGTGGTCCACTACAATTAGGATGTTCTCGTAAAATCCTTTCGATCGCTCCAGTTTAAGGAAGTCCATACAGACGAGCTGAAGTGGAAACTGGGTTTCGATGGTAACTAGTGGTGCTCTCTGACTGTTCGGTGGTGTCTTGCGCTTCACACATCTGCTGCACTGTTGTAGCCACTGCTCCACATCATTGTCCATCCCAGGCCAATAAAACCTGTCAAGAAACAATGACAATGTCCTGTCCTTTCCTGGGTGGCCCATGTCGTTGTGTAGAGCTTCCAAAACAGTGTTCACATGAACGGATGGTAGCACTAGCTGGCATTTCCTGTCATCGTTGATGGTGACTTCCCTATACAGTACACCGTCTTTGACTTTCAGATGTCCAAACTGTCGTAGAAGTGGTGTGGGTCCAACTTCAGCGGTGGTTGGTTTCTTTCCGTCAATGACACACTGAATAAAGGGCTTGATAACAGGATCCATGGCTTGCGCAGCAGTCCAATCGACCAAGTCTTCCTGCATAAATTGATCATCTGGTGGTATGACATCTTGATTCACAGCTAGACTCTCGATGTATGTCTTCGGAAGGATGGAATTGCAAATCGAGTGCACAGATTCAATGGAGATGGTTTCTCTGTTGTCAAAATCTGTATCAGGTTGAGGCAAGCGACTCAGTGCATCTGCGTCTCCATTCTTCTTTCCTGGACGGTAGAGGATCTGGAAATCAAATGAAGCAAGTCCAGCCAGCCATCTATGTCCAGTTGCATCGAGCTTAGCTGTAGTTAGCACATAGGTCATGTGGTTGTTGTCTGTAAGGACTGTAAATCTGGTTCCATACAAGTAATCACGGAACTTGTCACAGACTGCCCACTTCAGAGCTAAAAACTCCAACTTGTGTGGTGGGTATCGTCGTTCAGACTTAGTGAGTCCTCTACTGGCGTAGGCTATAACCCTCTTGACATCTCCTTGTTCCTGGTAAAGAACGGCTCCTAATGCTGTACCGGAAGCATCCGTGTGTAGTTCAAACGGCACATCACTTAGGGCGTATCCAAGGATAGGTGCAGTTATCAGATGTTGCTTGAGAGTCTCGAAGGCTCTGTCCTGTTCTGGACCCCATGACCATGGCTTCTGGTCCTTCGGTTTCCTGGTTTTCTTGGTTCCTCCAGTTGGCGGCATCAACTCTGTCAAAGGACGACTGATGTTACTGAATCCTTTGATGAATCGGCGATAGTAACCAACAAAACCAAGGAAGCGTCGAACGTCTTCTGGGTTGGTGGGTGTTGGCCAGTCAACAACTTTGGCTGTCTTCTCTGGGTCAATCTCTACACCTTGTGCTGAAACAACATGCCCAACGTAGGTTACCTTTCTCTTAAAGAAGGAACACTTGTCTGCTGCTAGCTTCAGGTTGGCTTGTCGCAATCTGTCAAACACAAGATGGAGATTCTGGAGATGTTCTTCCCATGACCTACCAAAGATGATGATGTCATCTATGAAGATGCAACAAATCTTCAGATGTAAATCTGCCAAACAATCCTCCATCATCCGCTGGTATGTTGCAGGGCTGTTAGTCAGACCAAAAGGCATCCTTTCATATTCGAAAAATCCAAGGGGACCTACGGTGAAGGCGGTTCTTTCCTTGTGCTCCTCAAGGATCTCGATCTGATGTGTCATCCTTGGCAAAGATATCTTCAAAAGGTGTGATGAGGGATATTCCAGCATCTAGCTGCTCCTCAGACAAATCACTTCTTGTTATCTCGACCTGGTCAAGGATGGATGTAGCTGGTGTTGAAACATCATTGTCCTTAAATTGGACGGCAACAGGTTGAACCTCGCAGATGACAGCTATAATAAATAGGATAATCAATTGGGCATCGTGAATATCCAAAATATGATCACTCGTGCCGCATAGAGCATCAGATTAAACATGCACCAATCGTGCGCGGAACAAGTTCCTCGCACTCGTTTAATCAGATGCGTTATGCGGCACTAGTGATCATATTTTGGATATTCACTCCGCCCAATTAATCATCCTATAATTATCAAGCAAGCTAAAAATTATTTTTTAACATGACATGTCATGAACGGCTTCTTGAATATACTTTTTTAAGGACTCAGTTCATCCTGTGCATGGTATGGACATTAGGTACATTCTGAAATTCAAGATGATTGATATTGGGTGTTTGGTTGATAAAGTATACTTTTAAAAATAAATGCAAAGATTTTTTAAAAACTTTTGATAGATTTTTAATTGAATAAAAACTGGACAAAAATCGAATTTTTATGTTCAGTGTTCTATCTGTATAATGAGAGGGTGGACAGGGTAGTGGGAGACAGGGAGAGAGGGGGAGGGAGAAAGGAGTAGAGGGGAGGGAGAAAGGAGCTGAGGGGAGGGAGAAAGGAGGTGAGGGGAGGGAGAAAAGAGAAAGGGGGAGGGAGAAAGGAAAAATAAAAAGGTATATCCCGTTCTTCACAGTAATTCAGAGTAATGATTACGTCACCATACTAGTACTAGATTTTGGGTACCTAACACTAATGGCAAATTTCAGGAAAACAAGGAACTAAAAGCTCTGAATGTCCAAATGGAATGGTCTTGCTTTTCTTGTTACAATTTACAACACGATTTATGGTGTAAATCTTGGTTAAATATTTTTAGTTTCTAATTATTCAAGTATATTGGTTACCCAAAAGACGGATATAGTTCGTTTTGATCCACAACTAAAAATACTTTCGTCATCCATTTAAAGGTCTCCGAACCAAAAAATATTTACCAGTATCGGAAACTAAAAAAGACCCAACAACCTGCGGCAAGTCTTAGTCATTCATAATTACACTTGTAAAAAAAAATTATGTATCTGAGAGCGGCCCTAATCTGAACTATTTTTCACAAGCGCAAGTTGAAGAACATGTTATATAGCTACAGAAAAAAAACCTGTTACATTAAAATGATCAGCACATTCAATCTTTTTTAATTTCAGAAGTTGTTTAACTGCCTGTAGGAGTTATGGACATTAAGTTACGATTTTTTTTAAAAGAAAATTGTCAGTTTTGACAGTATAACTTGAAAAATAAAACAGCAGATTGATATAGTAAATTGCAAAAATGATCAGCCAGACAATGCAAATCACTCTGTTGGTCTAAATTGTCTGACAAATTCTTAAAGGAGTTTTTGTCCTTTAATAATGACTAGAGTGAAACTGTAAATTGCAAGACAATGCCATTAAAAACGCATTTGGTCCAAAATTGTCAGACGAATCCTTACAGGTCTTTTTGCCCTTTAATAACAATTTTGTTAATAAAATATAAGTATTTGCCTTATAAATTTAGAGCTAGAGTAAAACTTCAATTGCAAAAATAAACAGAAGGACATGGCCTACAAACAATTTAATTGTCAAAAAATTGTCCAGTTACTCATTACAGTATTATATGTAATTTACTCATAACTTTTCTTGAAATTTTCAGTGTTTGCTTTGTAACTTAAAACTTATAAATTTCTCAATGAATTATCCTCATACTTACCATTAAGTTTTTATAAAGGAATACATAATTAAACAATTCAACAATTAACAAAATCGCAAAGTTCCCAAGTCTGCAAATAAGGAAAACAATCTTCGAACAATAATAACAGGTGTACAACTTCAATGCATTTTCAATCTTTCTGTGAAATTTAGAGTTCTAGACTGAAACTGTAGAAGTTAATTATACAATATATTTACTGTCTTCTGTAAATCTGCTCAAAAATGACCAAGTTCCAAGGTCTGGAAAATTAGGAACATGCTGGAACACTTCCATAATAGCAGGTGCAACAAATTCAATAGATGTGCAATCGTTATGTGAAGTTTCAGAGATCTGGGTTGAAAACTGTAGGAGGAGTTGATAAAAATAGATGCCCCATTTCCCCTGCCCGCCTTGCTAAACCATACTATAGCCGAAAATCAGAGTGATACTCTAAACTGCAAAAATGATCTGTAAGGCAAGGGCCACTCTAATTAAAATTAAAACTTTCACTTGCTCCCCCTTTTGTTATTGGTCGCTGCGTTTATCTTTCACTTGCCCCCCCCCCCCTTTTTTTGCTATGGTCGCTGCGTGTTACTACGAAGCTACCAATAACAAAAAGGGGGAGCAAGTGAAAGATTTAACTTTAATTAGATTGGACAAGGGCTACAAATAACTCGTTTGGTCCAAGATTGTCAAATGACTTCTTTTTTGGAGTTATTTCCCTTGAATGACAATTTATGAAATATCAGTTTCTTCCTTTTAAATAAAAAAACTATAGCAGCAAAAGTAAAACTGTAAATAGCACAAATCATCCTCACAATTCAGGGTTTCTGTGTCCACATGTGTCCACGAACCCCTGACAAACTTAGCTAGGAAATTCCCGGGCTAGAAGTCACTATTTTGATTGGCTACATCGTACCTTAATGTAACCAATCAAAAGCTCGCTTTCATTCACGACTTGGTTAGGGATATCCCGATGTCGATTGTAAATAAACCAAACGGATGTGTTACGTAGACCATGTGAAAATCAGCGTATTTTGTACAGTAGTGTTAATAGTTTGTTATTACCGCGTTATTATTTAGTTGCGTTACGTTTTCTTCACACCCCAGAATGAGTAAGAATGACCACTGCCAAACACTTGCTTCTTTCAAGCAATTTCATTAGTTGATATTTTAAAGGATTGACGTCATACGAAAATCGTCTAGCCCGGGAATTTCCTAGCTAAGTTTGTCAGGGGTTCGTGGACACACGTGGACACAGAAACCCTGACTTGTGAGGATGAGCACAAATAATCAGGCAATTTATGTTACAGCAGCAAATAATCCCTTTTTCATTACATTTATAAGCACCATTTTTTCAGTTTAAATTCCCTTTTAAGTCGATCAGAACTTCGAGAACTTTTATGTTGCTGTGGTAGTTAAGAAATAACTCAAAAGTCTGAGAATTGATTTGAGTTTTGTTTTGAGAAATCTAGACCTAATCATGAATTAATTTTTAACTAATCAAAATTTTACTCTAAATGTAAACCTATTAAATCCTCTCTGTAAATTAAGTGTACAATAATGCTAATCTTACATGATAGTGAACACAGTTTTCTAAAAGTTTAAAAATACAAGATTGCCCTATTGTTAAAGAATTTCTTTTGTGTTTCTTTATCAAACTACAACGAGACAGTTAACAAGAGACCATAAAAACAACGATGAATTGAAGTTATGAATACACTATATTATTTTCTGAACATTTAGGTCTGTGTGGACTACGGGTGTTGGTGTACTAGAAATGTAAGTGGATTATAAATCTATGTGGAAAATAAGTCTGTATGGACCATGGGTCTGTATGGACTATAGGTTGTATGGACTAGAGATCTGTGTGGACTACAAGTTTGGGTGGACTATGGGTCTATGTGGACTACAGGTCTGGTTGTATGATTGCTATTAGGTTTCAGTGTCATGATTTCATAAATATACCGGTCACAGTTTATGATCCTCATATTTTTTTACCAAAGGGTACGATACACCAATTAAATTCATTTGATAATGTGTCATGAGTCATGCTTTGTTTGTAAAAGTCGTTAATATGCTTCATATCCCAAATTTATATCAGTTTTGAGTCAAAATTTAGTGATCTTTTCTATTGCTATAGGGTTTTAAAGAGGGAGAAGTGTAAAGAGGGGAGGGAGAAAGGAGCCGAGGGGAGGGAGAAAGGAGTAGAGGGGAGGGAGAAAGGAGCTGAGGGGAGGGAGAAAGGAGCTGTGGGGAGGGAGAAAGGAGAAAGGTACCCCCCTGTCCACCCCCTCTATAATCCTAGTGCTCAACAACAGTCTTCTTGTTTGTCTTGGAAATTTATGATAACCAGCAAATGAGTAAGTATCACTGATCCTCAGATTTATGTTTGGTGTCGGTCAGTGTAACAAGATTATGATCAGTGAGCGATTTAGTTCTACAATAAACCTTTGGTTTCGTTTTACCTGCTTCACCCTCTGAAATGTTTAAATCTCTCCTGTTGGGAGTTTATCGTCTTATTGCCATTACGTGAATATACATTGCGATTTTACACTGAAATAAACACACTATCAAATTTGGTCTTAAATGCACCAAATATTTGACACCTTCACACTCGTGTCGTCTCATTTTCACAAAGAGTTATAAATGTTTAAACACTTGTCACAATTTCGTCCGTTACATTTTAATTTAATTTGCTATACATGACAGCAGTTTGTTTTAATTTTCCCCATAAACTCTCATTCTTAGGTGAACACAGAGTAGGAGATTCCGGTACGTATTGATTAAAATTATACTGATTACGGGAGAAACTTTATTTTACTTCATATCTTGGATTGAACCGTAGTCATCGGCAGTCAAAACATAGAAGCAACTAAAAGATCTCATTAAGGGGATTCGGTAGAACGAATAATCGTACCCTCGCTTTTTTTCCTTTTTTTTGGCGTTAATCCGACAAATGACAAAACTAACTTCGGATTTTAACGGCAGTAAATTCGGCCTAGGGATTCAGCACACCATCCACTATTTTTGCTGAAAATCTCAAAACATATATCATATTTACTTTTATAGAATTTCTTTCTATACCTATTGTATTAATACAATTTGTTAATGGTTGAAATACTAAGTGTTCGCATACAAAGTTTTCGCACAAACGAGTTACTTCTATAAGCAAAAGTACTGAAAATGAAATTTTCGAACAACAGAGGTAAGATCGGGTAATTTTGACCAAAAAGTACCAATTATTAGTACTTGTTGACCAGTTTTCCCAATACACAAAAATTTAACTCATGAACCCCTATTTTTCTTTCAAAAACCAAAATGTATATACTGCCCGACATTTTATAAAAAAATTCAGAAGGATTAAATGGACAGAATTTGTTTAATCTAATATTATAGTGCTTTTTTATTCTCTCCCCTGTAAAATCTATGTAAAAATTTGCAATTGCAGTGTTCCATCTGCCGAAAATACGCTGTGAAACCCTTTTTAAAAATTTATTTTAAATTAGGATTACTTGTACTATATGTCAAGTTTAAA
Organism: Limnoperna fortunei; assembly: GCA_944474755.1. Classification (NCBI taxonomy): domain Eukaryota; kingdom Metazoa; phylum Mollusca; class Bivalvia; order Mytilida; family Modiolidae; genus Limnoperna; species Limnoperna fortunei. The sequence continues at coordinate 24,223,066 of OX104113.1, read as the reverse complement.
GACAATTAAATGACAAATTATTTTCCGTGCAAGTGTCCTGAACCCTTAAATTAGACTGGGTTTCTCTGGGTTGCATCAAATGCTTCTCCGGTCAATGTAAAGATCGGAAACGAATGCTTGTTGAATTTCTTATAAAATATTACTGTGTGCTCTCTACATGGGAAAATTGAGATTGGAATTAAGTGCTTTGTAATGTCATACCGCAGGAAAGAGCCTAATGTAAAGGAGACCGATTGACTAACAAGAACCGAAATTTAATGGACAATTAAAATCCGATTTCAGATACGGGAAACAAAACAGAAACAAAAAAACCCCCAGCCATTCAATAAAAAGGGTGTGTGCTCTCGGGATTCCCAGGCGAGTAAACTTTACACGTACCGTATATTAGATGGGAAAACACTTATCTAAGATAAGAACATATACTTGTTTTCTATTTCAAATGTTGCTGTTTCTATGAGCTTGTCATTGTTTGCAGTGACAACACGATATCATTTTTATATTTTAACATTCGGGACAAGGCAGTCATCAGTGTGTGTGTTTGTGTGTGTGTGTGTGCTGAAGATAAATTGAGGTGGAAGCAAAAGCTACTCGCGAGGGGTCTGGGATTTTAACAAAGTGCATGGAAACAATTCGGGAGCTACGCGCCTGGTCGTCATCAAATAAAGCGACCTCTCTTTAAGTTTCATGAAGTTTCAGCAAATTATCAATGATGTGAAGTTCGATTAACAAAAAAACGATTTATCCTTGTAAAGGAACTCCTATACTTCAATCTTGCGAGGTTACAGTCTATTAGGCACTGTAATTTCTGACGAAAAAATAACTGGTTTCTACTTTATCCGATCAGACACAGGGTATCTTTGTAAATTTTGTTTATTCATTTTTTATTTTGCAATGTAAATACCGGTGTCCACTGTACAGTATAGTAATTGTGTAACGGTTTTCGAAGTTTTTTATCCAAACAGAAACTAGGACTATATGTGTGAACTATTATTTGGAAAAAAAAAATTGGAAAGGACAAATGCTTCAGTCCAAAAATTAATAATCCCACAACCATCTAATCTTGTGAAAGAAGTTTTTTTTCAGCCATTCAAAGATAAAATTTTAAACCGAGATAACTCCCCATATGCGGGATTTAGCTTTAATTCTCGAATTAACATTTATTAAAAAGTAAGAACTAGAATTTTGTTTATAAACTGTATACAGAAAACATAATGAAAATATTTAAACCTTCCAATATCTGCACACCCATTATCGGTATTTGTGGGGTAATAAAAAGCTGACAAAAGAAATACATCTTGGATAATATTTTCTAAATTTGACAAATTCAAATACCATCTGAAACCATACTGTACTTATTATGCTGAATATCACGAGATATTTGGTTAGGCACGTGACGGGTATGCCAGTAATGGTCAGTCTGGATTATATAGTGACACCCTGATCATTATCGTTTTTATTACTAAATTAATAAAATGAAATGGTTTTTTCGAATTTTTCATTATGTTATAACACCCTTCCCTTTCAATGCCTGTTCTCCTAAAAATAATTAAATAAAAAACATTATTTTAAAAAACACACACAACAAAAACCCCAAACCCATACATTTTCTTTGTTTTAATTGTCGGATCTGTGTCTTCGTCTATTTAAATTACATTGTTTAAAAAAAAGGATTTAAGTGTATTAGAATTGGAAAACAAAAAAGAAATACCTGCTCAAATTATCCATATAAAATAGGGACACAAAATACAATGTATTATGAATCTTATAAAAGCAAGGGGTATTTTTAGGAATAATATGTGTCATATATGCTTCCATGGCTAAATGTTTTTCTACAAAGCAGCACAGCGCTAGGGTCATTTGCTATTCCTTGTTCGTTTGTACGTGTTAGGTTCTGCACCAATGAATACTTGCTTGACTCGACATTGACAAGGGTGTCAAATTAACTGTTGTTTTTTTTTACTGTACTGACACAATTGGTTTACTTGGGTGTGAATTAACGTCGGCCCAATTAAAATAAAAGTTGACTTTTGGCACATTCCAAGGGAAGTGGAAGGTTTATACAGTCGTGTTAGTTTGTAAGGCTTTGCTTGGGAACTTTTTTCTCACGTATTTAGACAACATGGCAACAAAATATGAAGAACCCGTAAACTATTTTGATATGGACTTGAAGGGAGTGTACAAGTTAAATAAAACAGCGCATCTTAGACTGAACTTGTTCATAGATAGATTAGAAAAACAACAGGAACAAAGTATGATCAAGCTTGATCATGATATCCGGGAAACTAAGCGTCAAATCGCCAAAATAGAAGACGAAAAAAATATGTTAGTGATGAAATTACTTAAATCATATGTTAGGAAAACCACACAAAGAAAAAAGAAGAGTACGCGTTTCCAGGAATCAGTTATTAATAGTCAGAGTGGAGCTAATACCGGATTTACATTCAGTACATATTTAGATGTTCCAGGAGAAAGTACGGGAACGTCTGAATTTCATTCTCCGATATCTCGTTACAAGCGACCTCATTCTATACATGTGTACCCGTCCAACGTCACAAAATTAAACACTGTTCAAGAAGCTAAGGCCTATTCCGAAATAGCATTTCCCGTAAGAAAACATGTATCCCGGGACACAGAGAGACGAGACATTCATACAAGAGTTTCAAATTTGAGCGAAATACAGAAACGTGATATACATACTAGAATTTCAAAGTATAGCGACAGTCAGAAACGTGATATTCGTTCTCGAGTTTCTAGTAAGCGTGACATTAATTCTAGAATTTCTAAGGCTAGTTGCGTCACTGAATTACCTGCAACTCGATGTCAAACAACCGGAACTTCAAATTCGGAATATTTTCACAACCAAAAAGTCAAAGAAATGCTTGGAGGGAACACGTGTCTTTTCAGAGGTCATCACCCTGCCCGTGGATACAATATAGAACCGATGCACCAAAGAGAAAGGGGATTTTTACCGAAAGTTATTCATCCAGACGATCAAATTGAGGCAAACAAATTACTTGAACGAATTCAAGTTTTCGGAAACGTTAAACTACCGAATATCATACGAAACCGAAAGGATGAATCTATTGCAGTGGAGGAAGATTGTTCACCTCTACAAACACGCAGATTATTACCTACACTGCCGTCAATTTTATCTAGTATTCAAAATAATAATAAAGATGGATCTGGTACAAAAAATAAATAACGAAAACATAATTATAGATAATAAAAAACTGTATTAATTTATGTGTACTTTGTTTTGTTTTGCCAATCGTTGGATTAGATTATCTAAGCATACACTAGTTACATCTATTGCAAGGGTTAAGGCGCATTGGAGTGTTTAAAATAGTTGACATAGTTGTTTGTTCGTAGAAACATTGTCTGGGGATATCTTCACCTGCTCTTTTCCACTTCAAGGTTAATGGTTTATAAATTTGAACATAATCGTAAGTTTATAAAATGCTGACATTCTTATAACATTATATGAAGAATGTATCGCGTTTTCTTACGTCATCATTATACATCAAGTGACAACCACTATACATCTCAGATCAACCCCAAAATTAGTTTACTATATAGAATACAAAGGTCTATTCGTGTATCTTAGGAAAACTCACAAAAACAGTAAGTTTTGTCATCGGATTGTTTCCTTTGCTGAAATTTATCAACTTGGTACAATATACATCTGCAGCAGAGATGAATGTTCGTTTGAAAGTCGCTTAACAAAATTTTGTTAATAAACTTACCGATCAAGAAGAAACGAAAACAAACAATGACGTTATCCGGAAAGCAACAGACACACCACACGAACAGACCAAAGCTAAATGAACCAGAGGCTCCCAGGGGTCCATCATCGCTCACTTGGAACACAAATGACTTCGATCTATTTCACAAGAGGAGGGCGTCATATAAAATCTTACTTGATTTATATGTTAAGCTTGATTTGCTTTTCACTGTTTCTATCTGTTCCAGTTTTCACAAACGCAAATAAAAAAAAACGTCAAAAGTTAATTTACCAAGTGGAAGTTCAAATTATAATACATGTATTGATAATCAACCCAAAGCAGTATTACAACTATGACACTTATTTCTGATTAATTGGAAAGATAATAAAATATTTTCATATTTGTTTTAATTGTCAAAAAATCTGGTGAGGCTATATGACATAAATGAACGACAGCTCTTTAAGTAAACACCATATGCGTTATCAAGTGTTTCTGATTTACAAGGCAAATGATTCACAAGGGTCCAAGAAACAACACAGGTCATCAATAAAGTCATACATTATAATTTACTAATGTATTTTCAATGAAAAAAATATTGATTGGCTATGTATTATACAAAACTATTATTGAATATAGATATTATTTTACATTTTAATATCTTGTTCTAGACTAATAATGTCATAGGGTTTATTTGTTACTTGTTTTCAAGCCACTGCAATTCAAGTGATTTCTGATAGTTTATAACAATTTTATCCCATTTTCAATTTACACTTTTTCTGCTAAAGGGGTTATCAATGGTAACTCTGGCTTCCTCTCGTAATAACAACTCAATGCCATAATGCAGCTAAACAGTTTTTGAAGTGGAACCTAACTCCATTACTAGAGGCTCTTAAGAGCCCGTATCGCTCACCAGACTTACAAAAAGAAACTTTTAAAAAGACATTACTTTTCTTGCAAATATTGATATTAAATGCTAAAGAGTTTATGTAATTTGTAGGAGTTTCTGAAAAGCCGTTTTATGTTTTTTCATAGGTTAGTATGTGAAGTGAGGTTCCATGGTGGCAGCAATCTTGTATATTGGATCGGAACAAAAAACTCAAAATTAATAGTAGAGGACAATACAGTATCACATATCCTTCTGCCAAGTGAGGAAACGAATTTTTAAAATGAGCCAATCAGAACGCATTTGCAGCTCTGGCAGCCATGTTGAATTTACTATTGGCTCAAAAAACTAATAATAAGATTAATATCCAAGATTCACTTCTGCATTCTTTGGTTTAATTGTGTGGAACAGTTTTGGAGAAGAAGCTGTTTGCATGGTTTTCCCATAGGGTCCTATGTTAAGCTGTGGTCTAAGGTTGCGGTCATCTTGGATTTTTGGATCGTCACAAAAAAACTCAAACTTGTAGAGGACCATCTAAGGTACATTTATGTTATTTCAAATCAATCTGGCATTCGGTTGGTCAAAAGAAGGTTTTTTTAATTTCGGCCAACCCATTATTGACCCGGGAAGCCTTGTTGAATTTGCAATTGGCTGGAAAAACTCAAAATAATAAGATAACAATCCAACCTTCATTTCTTCATAATTTGGCTTCATTGTGAGGAACAGTTTCCGATAAATTGTATGCATGTTTTTCCTATAGGGTCCTATGTTGAACTAAATACTGCGATGGCGGCTATCTTGGATTTTGGATCGGCACAAAAAATTCAAACTTTGTAGAGGACCATCTAAGGTACATTTGTGCAATAAATTTCAAATTAAACGACTATGCAGTTTGTAAAAAGAAGATTTTTGAAAATCAGTCAATCAGAACGCATTATTAGCCAAGTTTGGTTTCAACTGGCCAAGTGGTTTTGTAAAGAAGATTAATATGTGAAAAGTTTAAGGCCTACGACGGACGCCAGGTGAAAAGAATAGCTCATACTGACCCAAAGGGTAAGGTGAGCTAAACAGACTACTATTTCAGATTAATACCATTCCTTAGGCCTTATTTTAATGTTTGTTATTTGCAATAAAAACAGTATATATAGACTTTACCCGGCAAAAACGGAAAATTTCATGAGCAATTTTCAGTAGCCAACAACAACTCTTAAAGGGACAATTTGTAGACAATTGAACGATTTGTAGTCCGTATCCTGATTATTTTGAATATTTAGTTTTACTTTAGGTCTTGTTTGTATGATGCAAAATTTTTTGAACGTATAAAATCGACATTTAAAGCCAATTTCTTCTATAAATAGTCATCTGACAAGTTGAAACAATAGAAGCTTTAATATATCATAGTAAAAAGTAAAAATCGCAAGTCTGAAAAAGAAAGTGTCCTAATGAATGGGGAATTGTTTACAATTTGTTGGAAGAAGATTGTGGGTCAGTGTAAAAAAATGACAATGTTCACAAGTCTAGAAAAATGGAAAAACATTTCTTGAACAATTTCACACAACTTTAATAGGATGTGGGTTGAAAGCTGAAGAAGTTGATTATACAAAGTATGTACCCACTTTGGTAAAATTTGCAGGGAAATGACCAAGTTCCCAAGTCGGGAAGGAAAGACTTCCAATTGAACCCAACACTAAAAATGCATTATTTCGATATATTTTTATAGAGCAATAACTCCTATAGAGTTACATGTATCTCACAATTTTTGACCAAATGAATTTTTGCACTTATCTTGATGAACACTTTTGTATTTTACAGTCAAAATCAAGATATTACAGAGCAATAACTGTAGTTTCACAAAATTAAAGGGCAATAACTCCTATAAGTAGTAAACCGACAACTGATTTGTAGCATTGTCTTGTCAGGTATTTTTACAATTCACAATATCAATCTTATAGCTTTCAAGAAAATTGCAAAACCAAAAAAAAATGTCAGAAATACTAATTTGGGGTATTAACAGAACAAGTTAACAACTACAGAAAACCTCTGGTGTTGTATAAGATAAGAAAATACAGCTATGGAATACCAATCATTGCTACAAGTTTTCTGCTTTGTCTTTCAAAAGTATAAGGCAAGAAAAGCGTTCCATAACAGTCATAATCCATGTATTTAAGATCTTGTACAATCAAAGACATCTGACTCTTACCCAGCATGCTTGAAAGCTAGGTCTTATTTCTACACTAGACAAGGTCTGAAACAACAAACCCAGTGAGCCCAATTATGAGTGGCCCTTTAATTGGTTGCTTTTAAAAACGAAAGTATCAAATTAAAACAAGTGTGGACTGTGAGCATGCTCACAAAGCGATACCCCCTGCTTCGCTTTTAATATCTCCCCTTAATGATATCCGAGGTCAATAAAAATCCTTCATGCACATCTACATATAATGTACTTCCTTTATGCTAAGTTTCATTAAATTTCATCAAGCAGTTTAGGAGGAGTTGCGCTTACAAGGGACGGACGGACGGACGGACGGACGGACAGACAGACAGACAGACAGGATGATTCCTATGTAGCCCCCCAAACAAGTGTGCGGGGGTAAAAATAAATTATTTATGTATTTAAGAGACAGAGCTGCTTAAAAAACTACTTTTAATCTCTGAGTTACACTAACATGCATTTAAACTAGTCCATGAGTCTGTATTGCTCACCTGATTAACCAAATAACTAAGAAACATGGATGAAAGCTGTGATCAATGTATGAATATACTTCAATCCTGCAAAGTAGAATTCATTTTACTACAGTCAAACTACAAGTTTTTTTCAGTAATGACAACGAAAGAAATATACTGTACAAAATGGTTTATTTAATTTACATAATGAAGTAAAATCTAGATGAGTAGTTCATGATCTGCTGATTGTTTATGCTTTTTAGTCTCTTCTCTTCTTTTTGCTGCCGTCATAGTCTCGACTCGACCGTGAATCCTCCCCGGTACGTTTTTCACCACGTTTAGCAGTTTTCAAGAATTCAGTTAAATTAAAAGGATCTTCTTCATCAGCCTGTTCAAACTGAACAGGTCCTTCACGTCGGCGGCTTCTGTCAGTGCCAGCAAATTCACGGTCTGGAACAAACCTGAAAAAAAACCAAAAAACAATCTGTAAACTAAAACAACTTACTACTAAATCAATTGTATATGCATTAAAACCTAAGTTATGACCTTCACAAGACCTAAAATGGAAATTGTCTCACCAGTCCTTAGTGGAAGTGGGTACCCTCCAGACCCTTTGTCTTGGAGTATAGAAGCTAATTCTTGTGTATTATCATGACTTCCCATGCAATCCATTTAAAAAAAAAGAAGCTTAGCATTTATCCTCACTAACTTTTATTACTAAATATGATGTTAAAAAACATGTGGATAGGTGGAACATGTCAATACACCTTAATAAGAAAGGAATAACCTTCATAAACTGTATGGTGAAAATTTGTTTTGCATAACAACACATAACAGAAAAACATCATCTAACCTGTTGGTCTTCATCAAGGAATCAAAATCATCTCCATAAATATCCTTGTCTACATTTTTAGATGGCCTGTAAATGTTGTTTGCTATAGAGCTCTCCTGTCTGAAGGGTTTATCATATACATTGTATGCTTCGTCGTCATGGAAACCACTATCCATCCCCTGTAATATTTATTCAACATATATTATCTTAGGTGGAATAAAAGATCATTAAAACTATATTGACCATACAATATTTACATGTACACAGAAAGATATTTAGACCTATAAATAAAATGACGTTTCTATAGTGAACGATCTATGAATTTCAAAGATAAAACATTGTAGTTTTAAGTAAAAATAGTTCACCTTTGTTGTGTTAAACAACCTCTGGTCAAACATTGTCTCCTGGTTTCCTGCACCTGTGTTGGGCATGCCCAGAGCTATCTTTTCACTTATATCTCTTTCTCTGTCTCTTTGTAGTCTTGATCTATAAAATAGATAAATATCCATGATAGCAAAAATAAAAAAAATATCTATTTTTTCATTTAAAAATTTTATGAAAATAGTTTTGTAGCTCAAATTGTTCAGAAATTGTTTAAATAAGTGAATATCAAAGCATTAAAAATTAACATTGATAATCATGCAAACAAGAAACAATACAAAATTTTGGGAATCCATGTGAACTGCGTACCGTTTATCAGGTGCTGCTCTAGCTAAATTTCTGTCTCTTTGTCTGTCCCTTTGTCTCTCTCTTCTTAAGTCATCTCTTTCTCCAAGTTCTTCATTCTTTTCCTTATCTAAATACACAAAACATTTCTTAAAGCAAGAGGAAATCATATGTACTATAAATACAAACAGTTCAACTATCTTTAGTCTAAGAACATTAACTCTATCAAAAACAGGTTTATTCCTGTATCATCATTTTTGGACTGTAACAGACTGAACAAGGAAATTCACTTGCCAAATAAATGTTTTAATAATACATCAGTTGTTCATTCTGTATAATTGTATACTGTTTATGGTACATACGGTCTCTAGTTCTAATGCCAGCTCTTTCCTCTCTAGCCTCCTGTGCCAACTGCCTTAGTTTTTCCTCTTTCTTCTTCTTCTCCTCTTGTGCCACCATTTCATCTATCTTGACTCTCATCTCTACTTCTTCTCGAGCCTATACAAAAATATCAATACTTAAAAAACAGATAACTTATTTGTAAAGTAAAGGATAAGAAAATGAAGTACAGGTTAAGAAAATGAAGTACATGAAGTACAGGTTAAAAAAATGAAGTACATGTACAATATGCATTATTGCATACAGTTAAATATTAATGACCTGGTTTTATAATGTATCATTATCAGGTCTAAAAGCATGTCTGAAGATTTCTATAAAAATCAAAGTTAAACACCATTGTTAAATTTATCTCATTCAATGTTATTCACAAACTTTGCTGTAAACAAATGGATAGATTATTACTAACAGACTTGACTTCATGTAGAATCTATATAAAATAAAACATATTAAGGATGAATGATTTTCTGTTCTACTGATGCTCACGAAAAGATTTTAATGCGATTTTCTAAAATGTTCACTGAAAGCATACATTTTAGACTTGCACATTTTAGAGAATCTTGAAAAAAAAATCCATTACAGCATGCAAGATGTACAGATATCCCATAAATACGGTAAAAATTAAATAAACTATTAGGCAATTAATAAATTTAATCTACCTTTCTATCTGCTATGTATAAAGCTTCTGCTAACTTGGCAAAGTTTTCATTGATATGTACTCCCTGTAAGCCTCGACCGTCTGCTGCTAATCTCTTATCTAGAGGTATTGTGTAACCCTAGAAACAGAAACCACTTTTTGTTTATTTATTTGTGCAACATAATTATTTTCTTCTTAAACAGTTACATGAACATTTTACCTCCATGTAGTAAACATAAATCAATGGCTAGACCATGCCACATTTCCTGTTGTCAAAAATTACAGAGGTGGACATAAATATGTAAAACAATAAATAGTTATCTAACTAATACATAAAGGTAAATACAATGACAATAAAGAAATAAAAAGATATCTTTTAAATTATCTTTGATTTGATTCTGAACATTAAGTCTAGCTAAAATATACTAATAAGAGTTACATGTATAATGGCCTTGTTATAACATGTATACAGTCAAAATCAAAAACATCATTAGCGTTTCAATTTATTTTCTAAAAGGAAGACTTTAATACACTTATCTTTATAATTTTTATGACATTGTTGACATACCTTAGCATTTTTCCAATTAGAAATACATGGAGGAATTTTCCATTCTTGTTGTTCTTTAACAGTGACCTATAATAAAAATACATATTTCGTATGACAATGGAAAAGCACATTATCTATGCAAAATCATCAAAAAAATTCAATCACTCATAATGACTTTTTCAAAGTGTTGAAGTGCTATCCTATACATTATATGTTTGTGTATTCCACAAAAACAGCACAGTGTTTGCTGCAGATTACATTTTTGTATATTCTACAACAAACATTGCAGTGTTATGCTGCATGTTACATTTTTTGTATTGTACAACAATTGCTGCATGATACATTTTTTGTTTTGTACAACAACTGCTGCAATGTTATAATACATTTTTGTCTGCAGGTATTCTACTGCAATACTGCAAGGTAGAATCCACATTATATAATCTAAAAGGTTGACAGTGTGTGCTCTGATAATGGAAACCACTTGTGTTTTTTTTTAATGGTAAGAACAATACTTTAAGCCCAGCTCTAGATTTTTAATTAATGTTGTCACTTGACTCAAAATAAGGAAATATTCTACAAAATGTGGTTTTAAATGAGCTTTCAAAATGATGAGAACCACTTTGTTATTTAATGGTGGATTCCCAGGCTATGGTTATAAAGTTATTGGTGCTGGTCTGTAGTTTCCTGCAAGAACATGACTTGGAATAAAGCTGATTGTAGCTAAATAGTTGCAAACAATCTATTACCTTTAACAAATTGTGTTACTTTAAATCATAGAGGAAGTCTTTACTGCTTGGGACATAAATTCATGTTGATAACAATCTGACTTGTCCTTTATCTACTCCCAAACACACAACAAAAATCTTACAATATTTTTGAGAAATTTACCTTTCTGTTTGGTGAGTGCATTACAGGAGCTGGAGGTGAAGGGGGTCCTCTAGGGATCTTTTTGTTTGTTCTGCAGAAAAAAATATTTTAAAAATCTACAAATGTCTTTTGAAAGTATATGTCTTGAAAAAGACTTCCTTAAAACTGTTATATCATTAAACAAGTGTGGACACAGAAAAACGTCTCGCCTGAATTCCGCATCAGTAACGAAAATAAATTTCGTCATAAGCATTACGTAAATAGCATTAATTATGAGCAGCGGCCTGTATACCAATTATTGTCACCATACTATGCATAGTTACAGAGGAACTGTCCTAATACAAAAACTTTAACGAAGACGCTGAACCGTTAAATTGAGGTCAAGGTCAGGTGACACCTACCAGACAATCATTTACTATTCATCAGCAACCTATATACCAAATATTGTCATCCTACCATGCTTGGTTACAGGGGAACAGCAGTAACCTAAAAACTTTAACGTAGTCACTGGACCGTGAAATTGAGGTCAAGGTCAAATGGCACCTACCAGACTGTCATGTACTATTCATCAGCAACATATACCAAATATTGTCATCCTACCATGTGTATTTACAGAGGAACTGTCGTAACCCAAAAACTTTAACGTAGTCGCTGGACCGTGAAATTGAGGTCAAGGTCAGGTGACACCTACCAGACAGTCATGTACTAGTCATCAGCAACCTATACACCAAATATTGTCATCCTACCATGTGTAGTTACAGAGGAACTGTCATAACCCAAAAACTTTAACGTAGTCGCTGGACCGTGAAATTGAGGTCAAGGTCAGGTGACACCTACCAGACAGTCATGTACTAGTCATCAGCAACCTATACACCAAATATTGTCATCCTACCATGCGTAGTTACAGAGGAACTGTCGTAACCCAAAAACTTTAACGTAGTCGCTGGACCGTGAAATTGAGGTCAAGGTCAGGTGACACCTACCAGACAGTCATGTACTAGTCATCAGCAACCTATACACCAAATATTGTCATCCTACCATGCGTAGTTACAGAGGAACTGTCGTAACCCAAAAACTTTAACGTAGTCGCTGGACCGTGAAATTGAGGTCAAGGTCAGGTGACAGGTGACTGACTGGCAAGTACTCATCATAAGCTACCTCTGGACCAAATTTGATGGACCTAGGGCTTGGGCTTACAAAGATATGAAGCAAGATGTCAAGTGTTTACGCCGCCGCCGCCGGATTCCCATACATATGTCTCGCCTCCAGCGACTTTCGTCGCAGGCGAGACAAAAAAATTAAGAATTTACATGTATTGACAATCATTGAATATATGTTCTTTTTCATCAATTTAATCCATGTGTGCTTCGTGCAAAACTATAAATTTATTTTAAAGTTTAACCATTCCGAGATATAAATAAATTAATTGAACTATAATTTGCATCTGTTGCAATTTACCATGTAAAAGGTATACTTACTTAAATTTTGGAGGCTCCATTGGGTCTTTCTGCACCTCAACCATTCTGATCACCCTTTGTTTTGCTCCAGAATTAAATGCCATTCCCTGCTGGGACGGTGTGTACCTATAAAAAACATAAATTAACAAACTTGTGGGGGGAGGTACCAGACAACCCTAAGAATTTAATAGTTTAATGTTTGTACATCATTCAAGAAAATAAAATTCAAGTTAATTCAATTGAGTTTAACATGCATACATATATAAAAATATGTATCTACATTTCATCTAAGACATTACTGGGAGGGTTCACAGTGCTCAACCCTAGAGGTATGCATCCCAGATGATGGAAAGGCGAGATCCTCCTGATGAGGGTTTTCAGGAAAGCCTCATCATGGTTTATAGTGGTTAAAGTGTTTGAACTGTACCATGCTCCTTGATTGTTAAAGACACATTTTGTAGCTTTGGAAAGAGTAGGCTCATTGCAGCTGCTACAAAAGGTTAAATTCTTCATCCTCACTTAATACCCTATACTTTTCCAATGGCAGTCAAAATGTTGTTTCCATTTGTCCAACCCTTCTTCCTGTTAGTTTATTACTTTTCAATTTTTCTCATCCTAAATAAAGCTTAAAAAAATGCAGGATGTTAAGCAAACTTTCAATCAATCTAAATTTTATCTTAAGAAAATCTAAAACTAAATCCTACAAATAAAGTAAGACTGATATTAAACAATTTTTTTCTTAAAATGTAGATGTAAGCAAAAAATTGATTATAAACCTGATATATTGTGCTGGGGCTTGTTTATCTGCAGCCTTGACAGGCATTGCAGCAGATATTTTTGTAGAGACCAGTTTTTCTAGAGCCTGTCTAGTGGCTTCTGTTGTGTCTTGTATCAGTTCTTCATCTGGTTTCTGTATCTCAGGATCATCTTCATCATATTGCTTAGGTACCAGGTCTTGGAATTTGGAGTGGACAACCTATAGAAAGAAAAACACTACAAACACACACACTTTAAAGATGAAAAATAATTATGATAAAAAGGCTTTATTCAACCATGAATTAATTATTACAAAAGTTACACTACAAAGTGTACATGTACAATGAAAAGGCTTTAAGGCCATTAGCAAGTTAGTTCTGGCCAAACATTTATCTCAATAAAACTGTTTCCTAAATGTTTTTATATATTTTTTATTTATTTTACCAAAGACAGAATCCTACCCAGTGTTTTCATTAACTTTTGCAATAGAAGGCAAAAAAATTGGAATAGGGGGAAGAATAACTACGGCGAGGGGTCTGGGGGCCGCTCAAATTAGCAGTTTTGGATCAAGTTGTAAGCCCTCTAGCTGTATCTAAATCATCCTTTTCATTTGTTATATTTTCTGCAAAACTTGATGAATTGTGACATGAATCTTAATTATTTCTTACCAATTTCATAAATTGACAAAAGCCTTGACCAACATACCAGTGTTAATAACAATAACATTCACCACAGTCAGGGTCTTTTCGTCTCATTTGAATGAAAACAATGTTTTCACCTAGTTTTCAAACGCACAAGTGATATGAACTGGTTCCCGGGAGTACGCAATACCAAAACAAAGACTGACGATCCCGACCTCGTCCGCGAAAATTGCGAACTCCGATTTTTGAAATCGGAAATGGAATAGCCGGCAAAAAATTGGCAATAAGCGGTTGATTTTGCCGGCTGCCGGCTTTTATTGAAAACACTGCTACCTTATCTTTACTATGACCATATTTAGCTATTGCATCATATTTTATTTTTCCATCTGAACCCAGTTGGACCTGTAGAGCATTAGAGGTACTTTTCTTCAATCCCATACTTAATGGATACTGAGCTACGAGAATCTCTGGAAAAGCACCACCATCACCGAAATCCTGTAACAAAATGTCTATCTTTTAGAGGACTAAATATAAAACATTTTTAACAAAACATGTTTAGCATATACAATACTTTAATTAAATGTTATTAAAATTAACTTCAAAATTGATTGCATACTGCATTTACATGCAGCCAGCAATTTAAATTGCTGAAAATCAAAGTTTACACATCAGTAAGTTTGATGTTTACTCTTTTACTGTAGTTTATCAATTTAACACAAAAACTAGAGTAAAAACACCTGTGAGCAATGCTCACCATTGATACCCCCCCCCCCCCCCCCCCGCTTCACAATTACTTTGAAAATTCAGGTGTTTTTAATTATGAAATTGAAACTTTATCTAGTTAAATGTGAAGGCGAAATTGCAGATAATACATGTAATCCTCCCCAATCCCCCAAAGAATGGCATCCCCTATGTCAATGACAAAGTCCATGTTTTTCTATGGCAAACCTCCAATAATATTCTGATCAAAATGTTTAATATCCAATGCACAATGGCAATATGTGACCAAGATTCTGTATAAGTTTCAACAAATTCCATTCAGTGGTGTAGGAGGAATTGCAAATAAAAGATGGGTATCCCATTATGTCCATTACAAACTCCATGTTTTTCTATGGGAAACCCCAAATATCATTCCAATCAAAATGTTAAATATCTCCTGCACAATGGCACTATGTGACATGGATTCTGTGTAAGTTTCAACAAATTCCATTCAGTGGTGTAGGAATGAGTTGCACATAAGAGATGGGTATCCCTTAAGTCCATGACAAAGTCCATGTTTTTCTATGGGAAACCCCAAATATCATTCCAATCGAAATGTTATATAACTAGTGCACAATGGCAATATGTGACAACATTCTGTGTAAGTTTCATCAAATTCCATTTAGTGGTGTAGGAGGAGTCGCACATAAGAAATGGGTATCCCCTTACGTCAATGACAGTCCGTGTTGTTGTATGGGAAACCCCAAATATCATTCCGATCAAAATAATAAATATCTCCTGCACAATGGCACTATGTGACAAGGATTCTGTGTAAGTTTCAACAAATTCCATTCAGTGGTGTAGGAGGAGTTGCACATAAGAGATGAGGACCCCCTTAGGTCAATGACAATGTCCATGTTTTTCCATGGGAAACCCCAAATATCGATCAGATCGAAATATTTAGTATCTCCTGCACAATGGCACTATGTGACAAGGATTCTGTGTAAGTTTCATTAAATTCCATTCAGTGGTGTAGGAGGATTTGCACATAAGAGATGAGGACCCCCTTAGGTCAATGACAATGTCCATGTTTTTCCATGGGAAACCCCAAATATCGATCCGATCAAAATGTTTAATATCTCCTGCACAATGGCACTATGTGACAAGGATTCTGTGTAAGTTTCATTAAATTCCATTCAGTGGTGTAGGAGGAGTTGCACATAAGAGATAGGGACCTTCTTAGGTCAATGACAAAGTCCATGTTTTTCTATGGGAAACCCCAAATATCATTCCGATCAAAATGTTAAATATCTCCTGCACAATGGCACTATGAGACAAAGATTCTGTGTAAGTTTCATCAAATTCCTTTCAGTGGTGTAAGAGGAGTTGCAAATAATAGAAAGTGTAACAGACGGACAGACGGACGGACGGACGGACACCATGAACACTATATACCCCCCGCTTTTCAAGCGGGGGTTATAACAAATTTGGACATGGAAATATGTCTTGGCTAAATTCCAATAACTTTATGAGCAACATATAAATAGCATCATAATGAATTGTATAAAATATCTATTACACAATTCTGATGCAGTCAATGATATACAGGTCAGTGACACCTACTTACTGATGAACAACCTATATATGGCTTATGAAGCACTAGACTGTGTAATTAAGATCAAGGTTACCATACGGTTATGTACTTTTCATCAGCAACCTATATACCAAATATTGTCATCCTTTCATGTACAGTTACAAAGAAATTGACCTAATCCAAATACTAACACAGCCACTAGACCGTGAAATTGAGGTTAAGGTCAGATGAAAGGTGACTGACAGACTAAAAAGTACTTATTATAATAAGTTACTTATGGACCAAAATTATTTCATGTTTTAATCTTGTATATGGAAACTATTATGTTCTGGCCTTCAGGCAAGACAATTACTAACAGTAATCTGTAATTAATACAATATTCTCCTTTAACTTTGATAGCATACAGGTAAGGACCATCGATAGAATTACAAAATTTTAAATGTTATTTTGTATAAGTTAAACATTTTTATAATAAAATAAACTTAAAAAAAGGTTTTATTTTGTAAGAAAGAAAACCCATGTTTCAGACAAGGTCACGTAATTTCATAACAAAAGCTTAAAAACTGTAAACTTAACATGGTTAAGATTACTATCATGTTATTCACTGTAATTTTGATGACAGCATGATAAATATATCCAATACAAATACTTACATCTTGAGTTCTTGGAACCCATCCTTTTCTGTGTCCATAAGGTGGGGCCGTTCTTTTTGTAACTGGAGCAACCTACAATGTAATTACACTTTCAAATGAGTAATGTCAGTATTTTAGTATTTACTGATGATAAATACATGTATTTTGATTCAACACCCCACCAACTGGATGGAAAAAAATATATCCAAGACCTCCTGATATAATTTTCACGGTAGTGTCTGGAGTATAAGATTAAGTTATATTCAGTGTAACTACTAATGTTTCTAGTAGACGAATGATCTTATTTTCTTATCTCCCTATCAGCTGCCATAAATAAATAAGGAGTATTTTTCAGTAGCTGAATCTGCTTCATTTTGCAAAAACCTAAGCTTTTAATTTGAAATGTAGAGTTAGTAATATCATAGTTAAGAAGTGTTGTACCAATTGTTCACTTCATGTCTGTTAGGACAATCAAGCACATGTTGATAAAATTGAATTTATGAATACATGATGATAAATACATGTATTCATAAATTCAATTTTATCAACATGTGCTTGATTGTCCTAACAGACATGAAGTGAACAATTGGTAACACTTCTTAACTATGATATTACTAACTCTACAAGATCTGAAAAGTGAAATGAAATGTCATATTATCATTTTTTACTAACATGAAGGTTCAAACTGAAATCTAGCAATTGGTCATTAAGAGCTTAAATATTTTATCATTCAAACTAAAATTTAGCAATCGGTCATAAAGAGCTTACATATGTTATCATTCAAACTGAAATTTAGCATTCTGTCATAAAGAGCTTCCCCATTTTATCATTTTGTTTAATATACCTGCATCTGTTGTTGTCTGAATGACCTATCATCATCCTCTCTGTCAAACCTTGATGTTGGAGCTGGTAATATACTACAACAGAAATATTAACATGGTAAAGCATAATATTTAACAAAAACTTAATGATCAAAATTCATCCAACATATTCCATAATTATAAATGGTATCTGCACATGAAATTAAAAAAAACATTAGCAGAACATGTGATTCATATGCATTGTATACAGACAAAAATGTTAGTTAGTCTTTAATTTTATTTGCAAATTCTTTAACAGAAGACAGCTGTATGCAAATTAAACCAACCTACCAAATGTTATGGCTAATCACTGTGTGGCTAATAGCATACATTGACAATAGTAATCAAAACAAATGTGGACTGTGATCATGCTCACAAAGCGGTACCCCCCGCTTCGTTTTCAAGTTCAATTATCTCCCCTTTAATGATATAGGAGGTCAATAAAAATCCTTCATGCACAGTACATCTACATATAATGTACTTCCTTTATGCTAAGTTTCATTAAATTTCATCAAGCGGTTTAGTAGGAGGAGTTGCACTTACAAGGGATGTGGACAGACAGACAGGGTGATTCCTATATACCCCCCAAACAAGTTTGCTGGGGGGGGGGGGGGTAATAAAAATTAAATCACCACCAAAAAGTAAGAAGTTTTTTTTACTGTTTTTTTACTGGTTGTTGAGTGTCAGTCGATTCAATCTTGTAGGTAATAGACTGTTATGTACTGTTGGTAGATAATGTGGAACACTAGTGCTAATGAGGTAATGGTGGATGGTACTCTTATCCACTACTATGAGCGAAGAATTGAAAGTCCACTTTGGCTGCACAGCATTATAAAAGGATTTATTTATGTTTCAAGACTTGTAATATTTTAGGATTGCTATATATATATATATATATATATATATATATATATATATATATATATAGCAGGGCTCACCACACTGGGCGAAGTGGGCGACAAAGTCGCCTTACTGAGGCCTTAAGTCGCCTTCTTTGCCTCAAAAGCGAAGTCGAAGTCGCCCGATGGTTATGATCTGGTCCAAATAATTCACCCAGACTACCAGTTTTGTAATTCAAATAAAAACGGCAATCAATATGCGTATCTAACATTTTTTCAAAGAATTTACGACTTTCAACTGGATTACGCGCCATTTGTTTATTTACGGGATGTGACTAATTAATGGAAGTGAACAACGAAGAAAAGTAAAGTACAACGGCCCATACAAAAAAATCGTAATTTTTTTGATAAACAAACACTTTCAACTGGTTTCAAACTTCAGTTCTTTCAAAGCGTATTGTATTTTAACAATTTTCTTTGATAAACATATGAGCTGCACTTGAAAGAATAAAGATGTATAGTAATTATTGACATCATGATAAGTTCTGTAGATGGGTGTCCCATGAACCAATTTTGATCAGCACAACTTTGTCCAAGTGGAAGTGTGCTAAACAGAATTATTTCCGAGTTTAATGTTATGTTATTTTATCTATCTTTTTGAAAATTTTGCTCAGATAAACATGACATGAAGTGTTCATAACAAACTGTTAGAAATATTATGATGTACTAGTATACAAGAACTTCATGAATGATGTTTATGTCTACACCTATACAAATATTTTGAGTTTATTTATTTTTATTTGTGAATACCTTGTATGGCTACAAGTACTGAAGTTGCTATATCTGGTCCTTTTCTTCATTGATTTTATAATTATAAAGGTTATGTGCTATTTGATATTGCATACTATTAATAGTAATGAAAAAGAAAGGAAAAAACTGAATCTTATTCTAAATAAGTTATGATTTAAAAACACAAGAGAAATAATCCTGGAAATCCACAATTATAAAAAAAATGATGTAAATAATGTATATAATATATATATAATATAATATATGAAAATGTATATAACTACTGCGAAAATTAATTATTTGTACAGTCCCCCTGACTTCTCCCTAATGTCTCCTGAAGTCTCCCTATCAGGGCCTCACTTCTCCCTGTTTTGCTGCCAGGTAGAAGTCACTTCTCCCTACTTTTTTAGAGTGTGGTGACCCCTGTATATATATATATATATCTACGGTATGTATCTAAAACCATAAATGTGTCAATACATAGAATGCTCAAACATAAAGGCTTCATTGGACTTCTCAAATCAATTCCTAAATTAGAATGTCATTAACTTCTATGGTACTCCGGGTGTTTGAATCATATGTCTTTCATTCTTTATATTCCATGGTGGCATATTGAAAAAAGAGCTTGCCATAAACTTGCTTTAAAGTTCTAAATTCTCCCACATCTTTGTGAAAATCCATGAAGTACACAAATGCCAAGAACCAAAAAAAAAAAACTTTGTGTTACTCAAAAACTAGTAATTAAAACCAGTTTATCATCTGCAATGAATATGTAGACAACTAATGCATTTTATAGTACTAGTACATGTAACTACTAGTAAGATAATTAGAGATAATCAGATTCATTGGTGGCAATAAGTAGAAAGGATAATTTCTGTTTCTGTCATTTAAATTAAGAACAAAACTTTATTCGACCAATTTCAGAAGGATAGAAATGATTAATCTCCAGCCTTTGAAAACTAATTGGGACAATAGAAGAACATCAAATAATTTGCTTCTTTTGATATTATTTTATATGAATATATAATTATCATTCCCTCAATCAAGCTGATTTAAACACTGGATTTAAGTCACATTGTTGTCACATGACTTTTTGTTCAAACTGAAGCTGGAATGTCGGAATGTACGGGTTTCGATACAGATGAGCTTAGAAATGGACTTAAATTAGCTTGATTGAAGGTATGATGATTATATTCATAGGGAAAAATATCTACAGAAGCAATTTATATATATGGTCAAACATCGATAAGTCGAAGTTTGCGGGACCTTAAAAATATATACATGTATCGAGTTATACGAAGTTCGAGTCAACCGAGTTAAGGGTGTAACGTCATTTTCATTATGTGATTTTAAAAAAAATCTAAGGGTATTTATTTCATGTATATTGGTTTCGAACTTCTGCATAGCATGAATTTATCACAGTATATGTAGCGTATGAGATATGAAGTATTTTATCCATTCAAATAAATTGATAATTATTAACAAATAGTGTAATCAAATTTATAATCTTTATTACGAAATCATGGAAAAACATTTGAAGAAAACACTTATCAACTTACAGTTCGAAAGAACTAATTAAACAATACAGATTGTTTTTTTACGTAATTGACAACACACAAGTCTACAAAAACAGAGCTGTTTACCCCATCTAAGTGACATCAGTATTCCACCAGTGACTTATCCGTATTTTGAGGACTTTATCAGTAAAGGGTACACATGCATGTATTTCTTTTTGAAGCATGGTCCGCAATGCTGTTTTGTATAATATCATCTACGTCACCGGTGCACTTTTAACAACGATCATACTCATATACAAGCTTCTTTTTAACAATGATGCAACAATTTCGGGCACAACTACGATTTTTTCCGGATTTATGTAAAATCCGTAGATTTAAACACGAATCCGTAAAGCGTATTTTCGGCCCAAAATCCGTAGAAAATACGGACAATCCGTACAAGTAAACAGCTCTGCAAAAATAACAGAATGTCTTTAAAGAAACGGAACTCGGCCACATATATCATTGATCAGATCAAAAGAAATTTTCAATAATTATTATTTTTAATTAAACATGAAAAATATTTCGGACAGTAATTAGCAGATCAACAATTAACCTAAGTAATGCATGTACTGCGCTTGGATTACCAATTTGTGTTATTAAATTGCCAATTTAAACTGTAAGGCCAAAAAAAAAAAATATGTGTGTTTCCGGTTACCCGACCCTACCTATTTTTTTGAAGCCGACCCTAAAGTTTTTTTTTTGCATTTTTAACGGAGGTTAATTGAACCGGAAAACTCCCTGTATTGTTCCGGGTTTTAGTTCTATTTTCATACTTCCGCCCCAACATGGCGGCTAAATGTAAACATATTAACGCTTGTAACGATATTGATAGCTCATTTAATGACTGTATTAGTCTAGACTTTTAAAGGCTTTATGGTAAATTCTTGAAACTTACAAGCTTTACACCTACAAAGGCATAAAAGATAAAGGTCAAGATTTAAATTACTAATTTAACCAACACGATTCACGATTCCAAAAAAAAAAATTAAAAAAAAATAAATAAATAAATAAAAATCGACCTACCTACCTATTTATAATTCTATGTAACCGGAAACACACATATTTTTTTGTTTGGCCTAATAGCAAATCAATAATCGTATTTACTGTACAGGGGTCACCACACTCTAAAAAAGGAGGGAGAAGTGACTTCTCCCTGACAGCCAAACAGGGAGAAGTCAGGCCCTGATAGGGAGACTTCAGGAGACACTAGGGAGAAGTCAGGGGGACTGTACAAATAATTAATTTCGCAGTAGTTACATAAATTTTTCATTATTTACATCAATTTCCATGATTATTTCTCTTGTGTTTTAAAACCATAACACACTTAGATTCAGTTTTTTTCTTTCTTTTTCATTATTATTCATGGTATGCAATATCAAACAGCACATAACCTTTATCATAAATCAATGAAAAAAACACCAGATATAGGGACTATATTTTCTATCTACTTCAGTAAGTACCTGTAACTGTACAAGGTATTCACAAATAAAAATAGATCAACAAAAATATTTGTATACGTGTAGACATAAGCTTCATTCTTGAGTTCTTGTATCATAATATTGTTAAAGTACAATACTCTTTGAAAGAACTGAAGTTTGAAACCAATTAAAAGGGTTTGTTTATCAAAAAAATTACGATTTTTCATTATGGGCCCTTGTACATTACTTTTCCGGTAATTAGTCACATCCGTTAAATAAACAAATGGCGCGTAATACATTTGAAAGACGTACACATGTAAATCGTTTGAAAATATGTTAAATATGCATATTGTTTGCCGTTTTTTATTGGAATTACACATTTACTGATAAATTGGTAGCCTGGGTGAAGTATTTGGACCAGATTTACAAGTACCTTATGTGAACCATCGGGCGACTTGAGGGAAGTGACAGGGCGACTTCGACTTCGCTTATGAGGCGCCTTAGGGAGACTTCAGGTCCTTGTAGGGCGACTTTGTCGCCCACTTCGCCCAGTGTGGTGAGCCCTGACTGTATGACAGGTGTTTAAAATAAACAGATGCAAATTAAGTAACAATACAAAATATAAATGAAATTGTTAGTTTTGACATCGATTTTGAGAGCAA
Source organism: Limnoperna fortunei (assembly GCA_944474755.1). NCBI lineage: Eukaryota > Metazoa > Mollusca > Bivalvia > Mytilida > Modiolidae > Limnoperna > Limnoperna fortunei. The sequence continues at coordinate 24,199,946 of OX104113.1, read as the reverse complement.
AATTAAATTTGAGACGAGGTTAAAATTACACTAATTAATATTGTCCGGATTACAAAAACCCATCGAGGGAAATATCGAAACAACTGATATCGACACATCCGAGGAAGAAATTCATTGTTGATATGGGAAAAATGCCAGGACATAAAAATTATATCAACATAACCGAGGTATGGATTTAACCAAGTTCGAGACAACGAGGTTTGACTGTAGTTTAACTAGACAAAAATGGACACGAAATATGCTGACTCAGAGCCATGTAGCTAAATCCCAGTGTTTTCAATAAAAGCCGGCAGCCGGCAAAATCAACCGCTTATTGCCAATTTTTTGCCGGCTATTCCATTTCCGATTTCAAAAATCGGAGTTCGCAATTTTCGCGGACGAGGTCGGGATCGTCAGTCTTTGTTTTGGTATTGCGTACTCCCGGGAACCAGTTCATATCACTTGTGCGTTTGAAAACTAGGTGAAAACATTGTTTTCATTCAAATGAGACGAAAAGACCCTGACTGTGGTGAAGTGAAGTGAAGGTTAACAGTAGCAATCCGCATCGATGACACGATCAATTAAAGATTATTTTGGAGTCACCGCTAAGCAGAGCAAAGGTCAGAAAGAAACTGTTGTTGAAATAAAATACAAAATTTAACATAGGCCAATGTCCATTCATCATTCACGCCGTTTTTAATTTACATGTAAAAAATAACAAAACTTAAAAAAATTACAAAAACAAAACAACACAAACCATAAGACAGTCAGTTAGTTTGAGAGATATTGAATTCAGTGTGCAGGTAAGTGAATCAATACCTGTAGAGGTTAGCCAGGTACTGATTAGATTTTTTTTAGACTACTCTGACATCAAAGGTATGGCCCAGGTCCTTTTGTAGGATGTACTGTACCCTAGTCAGTGACAGAAATTCTTTTCCCATAGAATAATATCTTTTTTTTTCTTTTAATAAAAGGGACACCCAGCCCATTTGATTCTGAGGTGGGAAGCTTGCAAATGTATATTTTGAAGTGGGGAGCCTTGGCTTTTGTCAATTTATAAAATTGGTAAGAAATAATTAAGATTCATGTCACAATTCATCAAGTTTTGCAGAAAATATAACAAATGAAAAGGATGATTTAGATACAGCTAGAGGGCTTACAACTTGATCCAAAACTGCTAATTTTCGTTTTCGGCAGGGGGGCTTTGCCCCTTAAGCGGCCCCCAGACCCCTCGCCGTAGTTATTCTTCCCCCTATTCCAATTTTTTTGCCTTCTATTGCAAAAGTTAATGAAAACACTGAATCCCCAGTTTTGCTTATGGAGAGATCTCTGGCATCCCATGCACACAAAAAAATTAAGACAGCAGAGAATTCTTGGACTATATGTTTGGAGGAACATCAGCAACAATCCTAACCTCGATGCATGCATAAATACAGTTTAAGTACCAAATGACCATTACAATCGCAAAAAATTCACAGAGCGACTACTGTGTCCATAGAACTGAGATTGAAGATTGTGGATTTGAAACTAGATGAGAAATTATTAGGCACATGTTGAAGAAAAAGTTGAACGATCTGACTGCAATAAAGTCGATATCGTCATAATGCCACTTCATGAATAATGCATATAATTATATATATATTTATATATGTTAATTTAGGAAATTATGACTATTTCTAGGTAAGACAGGGGAATGATTTAGAAGTAAACTGTTTAAATCTGTTTCAAAAGATAAAGCAAAATAGAATTTTGCATGTTTCGGCATACCGTACATACTCGCACATAAGTCGGGAAATTGGGAGTTAAAATTTGGTTTTAGAGAAGGTTTCCGACTTATAAGCGAGTAATACCACAAGAGGAAAGAATTCCGGTCGAAGTTTGAAGGCCGTACATAGATCGCCAACCATAAAGACTAAAACAGACAGATATGTGATTAGTTATGCTAAATAAAGTATATTTAAGACATTAATAAAGATTGTTTTTACTTGTGTATTGTTTATTTTATCCAGTTTCCATATTTCCATTCGTATTTACCACTGTTTACACAAGTATCGATTTATTTGTATGTATTGCATAATACATCCGGTGATGTCATGATACAACTAAAAACCGAAAATCAAGATAAACTAACTAATACATATATACTACAGAATTAGTTTTTTTCATCAATTATTATTTTAATTTACAAACCATATTCCTTTATATTTTGCATTTTAGCTTTGGTTTATTTTTAAAAAAAACTCCGCTTTAACTATTAAATAATTAAGAAAATGAATTTTTGTATATGTACTTGTGTTTGTCTTTTTTTATGGTTTTTAGTCATAGCAAATTCAGGCTGATAATTACGCAATTACGTTTAAATTTTCAAAACACGTGTACACTAGTGTAAACAAACCACTTACGATAAATGACAAGCGATATTTAACTCATAAAACACGAGAAACAAATAATAAACAAGAAGTCTTACTGATATAATGATTTATATTCACAAATTTGGAATGTTTATTTGATTCTGACCTCATGTCAACACGTCTGTCTTCCGACCGACTTATACGAGGGTCAACAGCAAAACACCAGATTTTTTAAGGCCCAAAAAGACCCCCCGACTTATATGCGGACCGACTTTTAAGCGAGCATCTACGGTAATTTTCGGGGTCAAAGAGGTTTTACAATGCAATTTGCAATCTGACACCTTCATTCTGTTCACACCTTGAAAAAAGAAGCTTAATGCCAAATAATGGCCACACTCTCGAATTTCTGCGATTTTCATTCATTCAGCAATGTAAACAATGAACCCAAGGCTACATTTTTTTAGAATATCTTGCATTTACATGTATAAATTTGCTCTAACCAAATGACTCCTAAATAATAAAATACAGTGACTTTAAAACTAAATTAACGTTCCTTAAAGCAACACACTTTCAACGCCGAAATTCCAGTGTATATAGGAACCTCGTTGTATCGATCTACTTAATTTTAACAAGGCCGAAAAAATGTTAATTTTAAAAACATGATAAAATATGATAACAATCAGAATTGGCGAGATAGAGAGACTAATAATATCAGAGATATAACAAAGAAGGAAACTGAGATAAGTTTGTTATTTATGTTGTTTATCGTTGACGAAAATAAGTGGATTCAAAAATAGATCGATACAATGAATACATCGATACCCTGAGGTCCTACTATACTACCAAACTTGCGAATAACTCAATGAGTTAAATAACCTCGCCATTTTTGTTGGGTTAACCCGACAAATTACAAAACTGTATTAAGATTATTACAGCAATAAAATTCGGCCTACACAAGAATCTACAACTCATCGCATATGCAATGTAATTACAATTATTGGAATTTCTTAATAAATGATGTGTAAATTCGAGTAAACTTGCAAACGTAATACTAATAGTCGGTACATTATAAACAAAAAACATTCTACAGTTTTTAAAATATGTCGGTTCTACCGCATTTGTAAACAACTATGGTTTTTATCGATTAAACATATTAAAATTCATTATTTGATTATTAATACAGATATATATCATTGCATTTAACGTTGTTTTTCTTACTCTACGAGTTTCATCGCCATTTTTTTGGTCAATTTCACGTTTCGTTAACGAGTGGCTTCCCTTTATGGAAAAAATATTAAATCGAACGAAACGTTACACTTTATCCGGAAACAGTTTTCGGATCATTTATGCTTCGGGATGTTACATAAACGTTCTGGTTTGTGAAGGACAGACGATTTCACTATGAGGGTACTGATTTAGTAAGTTCAGGAATTAACCAGAAAATTAAATTAAGAGTATCACCCTTAAAATTTTAGGGTATTGAATTTCCTTTAATTTATTGAATGAAAGTGAGATTGTCTGTTTTAAGTGATCACAGAAAAATGCAGTATCCTGTATTATACAGGATACTGCATTTTTCTGTGATAACATTTGGTTGATGCATAAAATTCTTGCTCAATTCTTGCCTGAGGATACATGTAACTTGTGGTTGTAAGTTCAGAGTGGTTCTTTTTACCAGGAACTATACTAACTACAGTTTATAATGTTCTTGTTTTTACTTATCACAATTACCCCTTTTAGCAAATTAATTCATGCCAAAATAAATTTTCTAAATTGAAAAGAATGACACTATTGTCAAGTCACAACTGAAATACATACTTGCCATGCATATGTTTGGTAGAATTCCTGGAAAGCAGCACCAATAGACTTCTAGTATCAACAAGTCCAGTCTTCAGTGAATTCATTGGTGACATAATAGTCATGACAGACTTTGTATAAAAAATGCTATATTCTTTAATAATATTAATGTTGTCCATAATTTTATATGTACAAGTACTTCAGTTTTATAGTTGATAATTTGTTGATTACTTGTTATTTAATTGTTTCTCGAGTCGATAAATTGATTATAACATTTGATTGGCCATTTTGCCCTGGCTTTAACTTTATTTAAAATCGAAAAACATGAATTGTTACATAAGTACACAATTTAATGAAGACCAAAAAGAGGCACACATTAATTAGCTTCACTAGAAATTAAGAATAAATAATAAAGTGTAAACGTTTCGTTCGATTTAATATTTTTAATAGAGCAAGAATTTTATGCATCAAACAAATGTTAAGTATCCATTCAGAACATTGTTAAGTGTCAATTGTGTGTGTTTATTTATTCTTTCCTAATAAATCATTCAATCATAACATCCAATTACAGCTACATGTATGATTTGTATCTTCATTATGTACCTTTGGTAATTTAGACCTCAATAACTTTCTATTTAGACTGACATCTCCAACATTTAATTCATTTGAGTAAAAAAATTGTGAAATAAATCAATTGTTTTAGAAGTTTAAACTCAATGCAAGGTCTCAAGGTAGAAGAGATAGAAAGTAATTGAATATAACAATGAAGTACAAAATCAGAAATCTTACCAACCTGACACCCAAGGGTGAGATTTAAGAATTCTCATTTGATTGGAAATAATCCTCTTTCCATATTTAGATTTTTCATTCATGCATTTTTTTAAAAGAAATATTTTTTGTTTGTTTGAGTTGTGTTTTAATGCCACTTTTAGCATTTTTTCAGCTATATCATGGCATCCAGTATTTGAAAAGGAAGCCGGAGTACCCGGAGAGAACCCCCAACCTGTGGTAGGAAAACAGGCAATTCTTGTCAATTAAGATTGAAGTCGAGTACACCCTGCCTGCAGTGAGAATCGAACCCACAATCTCAGTGTGGACAGACCACGTGATCAATAGTTAAAAGAAATAAGCAATGATTATTACTGATATTAAATTTAAGAACACAAGCTACTTCTTTGCCAAATATTTTCAGAAGTATAACTTAAATATTGCTAAAAGGTACCTTTACTATTGTCATTTCCCTTCATATCTCTAGTATTAAATTTCATTCTTTTCTTGTAGGGAAATGTTGCTTTGTATGGTAAAACTGATTAATGAAAATCATGAGTAGGCAGTTACTAAAGAGTTCAATAAAGTTGCTCACAGTTGGAGGTCTAGTTACAGGATCAGCCTATCTACTGCAAAAAAATGATTGGGAAGTTTCTACTATTGGTGTAGTTAGATTTGGACGCGCAGCTTATACTGTATGTATACAATACTATGATCATATTTATCAACCAGAATTTGTTGATAATCCTTAATTGTTTTTATGTTAAAATCAGTGAGCAATCATCCATAAAATAATGGAGTAGATGAAGGAATTTCACAGATAGTTAGTTTGTGACTGTAATCTGGGTGATTAATTCGTCTTTTTGGCCAGATTTCACAGAGTGAAAATCCGGGTTATAATAAGGTGAATGTTGGGCAGGTGGGCCGGTGTGGAAAAAATGTTCGTAACAGTTTTCTCAGCAACTACAAATCACTTTCTCATGAAATTTGGTATGCAGCATCAGCATAGCCTCCCATAACGCGGGCTTTGATTTCAGGTCTGTCGCTCACCTACTTCCTGTTTAATGAAATCCGGCCATTTTCTGTCTTGGAAAGATTTTTTTATAAAACTAATTGATAAATGAAGATGGTAACATTTTTTGTCAGTAACATTTGGTATTTTATATTTTATTCATTTCATACTTACTAATCACATTATGCTCTCATATTTTGTTTAGGCACTTGCAATAACAGCAGATTATAAAATAAATTTAAGAGGTCTTGACAGTGATAGTCCTAATTACCAGTCTATAAAATCAGAGGTTAGTGAAAGTACATTAAAAGTATGGATTTGTAGAAGACAGTTTTTCTCATAATTTGTGGAAGTTTCTATATTTTTGTTATTATAATGTTTTTGGGTTTTTTTTGTTGTTTGTTTTAATGGTGTTTTACGCCACTTTTTTTTTTCAGTAATTTTCAGCTACATTATGGTTTAGGTTTTATTTGGGAGGAGGCCGGTGTACTGGGAGAAATCCCAGACCTTTGGTAAGGAAACTGGCAGTCCTTGTGAAATAAGATTGGAGTGAGCACAGCCTGTCAGAGTTAAGAATTGAACCAACAACTGAAGTGTTGGCAAGCACATGATAAATAGTACCGGTAAACTAACTTCCTTAACCACTTGGCTGCTGTGCACAGATCCTTATAATGTATATAGATATTAACTACATGTACATGCTAACATAGTGATTATTTATTATTATATATCATCCTAATCATTATGTACTTGAAAAACTGTTGTCTTACAACATTATTATTTATTTAATTGTTATGTCAAAGTACTAACATTTACATGAAATGGTTACATCTTTTTTAGAAATAATCTCCCTTTAAATTTTTATGGTTAATTTTTTTCTTCATTTGTGGTTAATAAAAGAAATGAGTTGAAATTATCAGATTGGATTCTTACCTTATAACTCAAAAGAGTAATTTGATTATTTGTAGAAAAGTTTTAGTTTTCTCTTAAGGAGTATTAACACTATGATGTTTAACATGAAATGTGTTTCTTTTTTATGAATTATCTCCGTTTAAATTGGTTTTTTTTCTTCCCCATTTGTGCTTAATAATAGAAATTAGTTGAAATTATCAAATTGCATATGATAACTATATGATATTTAACATAGAAATATGTTCCACAGTTATGCCTTTGTACACATTATGTGCTTCATCTGCTATTAATTTATGGAATCGTTTTAGTACTTTGTAGTGTTAGTAATGGCATTTTTTCTATATTTTTAAACAAACAATTTAATCAGACATTACATATAATAGGTTGAACATATTATTTCTTTTATTAGAGTAATACATCAGTTAAATATCTTCACAGATTCATTTAAGGTCAGCTCTACGCCTTAGAAAGATGTGTTGCATTAATGGTGGAGCATTCATCAAAGTAGGACAACATCTTGGATCATTAGAATATTTACTGCCCATGGAGTATGTAGAGACAATGAAAGTTTTACACAACCAAGCACCTCAGTCACCCATTACAGATCTGTTTAAAGTGATTGAGGAAGATCTTGGTAAAAAGGTCTTAAATTTTATCCGTTAGTGTAGATTATTTTTAATGTAAGTAGGTCAAACTAGAAGATAAATGTTGAGGTAATAAAATAGTACTCTAATATGTATACATGGGATAGAATACCAAACACACAATAACTGATCAAACAAGAAAATTACAAAATAAAGTCATTACTGCTTAGTCAGGGTTTTAGCTAGGATTTTTGAACCATTAGTCACTTTTGCGTGCGACGATTTTTAAAACCTTATATGTGTGTATATTTATTTATATGTATAAATGCATGCAAGATCCTTAATTAATGAATACAATAAACATCAATAAATATTTAATATTTTCTAGCACCATTTTATAATATATTTTATGTATTCAATGTAATATTGCCATAGAACATATATTTGAGCAGATTTAAATGAACAACTTTAAAAAAGTGATTGCCAAAATATTAATTTTTGTTTATGTTTACATTTTTCAAGTCATTTAAATTCTAGAAGCATCGTATTTTTCAATCTCCGGCACCGAATTCATATCCTCTCCGAAAACCGTCGGTATTATTTTCTGCTTTTAACTGGTTTCCGATATTTAACCTACGCTATATATACAAAGTAAAAGCACGCTGGAACCAGCGTAAACAAATGGCGCGTACAAACTACAAGATAAACATGACGCTATAAACAAATATGACGATTTCTGACGATAATAGCAATAAAATTGAAAGGAAATTTAAGACGACTTTCTCAAAATGACAGAGCAATGATGAACAAGGCGATGTGGGACCACAAAAAGATCGCCCGAATTGCTATCCAACTGGCTATGCTTGATCGCCTGTGACGATGTGTACACAGTAATTAAGTGATTAATTATCAAATAATGTCTAATGGCATGTCTATTACATAATTACTTTGATTGCTTTGATGCATAAACTTGTACCTTGGGTAGGATATTTGGATTTACCTGTGCCGAGAATGGCGATTTTCACGATGAAAATTTTGAAATTTTAAAATTTTAAGTGGCGAATTACGTTCAAAATATTTTCGTCATTTCTGAAAAGGATTCGCCAATTGCGAAAGTGGCGAGCGCTAGCTAAATCACTGTTAGTATTACTTTTTAGGGTTGAGTTACCTCAAGGGTTAAGGAGTGATCCCAGACATTGGGGAAAAAGATCAACCTAAATAAAGTGCATGCACAAATTGGCAAAAGAGTGGGATGGTGGTAGTACAGAAACCTCCCAATATGAGGTGGTTATACTGCAAGGGGTTTGTAGGCAGCTTTAAGCCCTCGTAAGCTTCGAGAAAACATGAGCAAAATCTTGTTTTCTTGTCATTTCCTGCTACTTAAACTGCTTTTAAGTCATTCATTTTACATATGTAATTCCATAAAAAGTCACAGTAGTCATGACTTTTCTTTGTTTATTTTTAATTTTGTTTGTTTAATTAAAAAAAGTTTAGTGTGCAAGCTATGAACTGTTGTTAATATATGGGCTGTTTTAAAAAAAATGACCCCAAGATGTAAAAAAAATGTCAAATTTTAACATGAGCATATCAAGTTTTTGTTCATAATTTCCAAATGTGCATACGTTGAAGTTAATAAATCAAAAAAGATATAAACGAAAAGGTAAGAAATAAAGTTTTTATAATATTTTTTTGAACAAATTTTGAAATAAAAAACACTCTTAACATTTATACATTTTACTTCAGTTTAACAATGTTGTGTTTCATATAACTTGTTGCTGTTTTCTTAAACAATGTAACAAATACTAATGACTTCCTGTGCAAGATTTTGAACAATATGCAATTGTACTTTTTCAAAAAAAATAATTTTTTTCAAGAATTTTTGAAAATTCTTTTGTTATCTACCTCCTAAAATTTTTATTAAGGCAAAAGTAGTATGTATTTTTGCATATGGCAACAAAATTATTATATTGTAATTATAAGTCATCCATTGAGAAAAAAAAATTCATGATAAAGTTAAATCATTTGAAAATGGTAGGTTGTAGAAAAAGTACCATGTTTAGTCTGATTTTGTTGCACTCCTGACACTCCAGGTTAAAACAAATAAAAGAAGGAAATACATTCTTTAAACAGTACTGAGGTAATTTTGTGATATTGCTGGGAACAAATTTCATATATCTTAACATTTTCAATAGGATATTTGAGAAAGAACACAATTAATATATAAGCTGTTTATAAAAAATGACCCCAACAGATTATGGTCCTCTAATTTTGTCAAATTAATAGATATATTATTTCTAAGTAGTTAAAAATGTATGTCTAGTTGTGGGGAACATGTCTGCAAAAAATCTTGAAGATATATCAGAAAACAAAAAAGTTATGCCAAAAAACCAAAAAAACATGCCAAAATTGTCAGGAGTGTAACACTTTTTTTAGGTCATTTTTTTTTAAACCGCCCATATACAAAGCTGTGCTTCTAGGTGTTTCAACAATAAGGTTGCATATTCAAGCCTTAGTACACACAGAGTCATAAGGATGTGCCTAATTCCAACTTAATTAACAAGGATTACCAGTTTTTTTCACGGGGTATGCAAGCAATCAAAAACAAACTTGGCCTGTCTTCAGTTTATTTAATAGTGATTGCTATCTTATAATATCAAGGCTAGTTACATGAATGCTTAAATTTCTCCAAGTACAATTAATAAAAAAGATCATCATGATTGTATGGTATTTTTTCAGACAGAAGATATATTTGTAAATATTGACCCAGAACCTTTGGGTGCAGCATCGTTAGCTCAAGTACACAAAGCAACTCTCAAAGATGGGACTGTAGTAGCTGTTAAAATACAACACCCAAAAGTCAAACAACATTCTTATGTTGATATCAAAACCATGGAGGTTTGTACATCATTTGGTAACAGATTGAGGGGGAACTTTACAAAATAATGAAAACCTGATATCTTGATAATTAATTAAACAGAAACAGATTTGCCTTTTCATTTTTTATTATATCTTCAACTATTTCGCTAATAGAGTGAAATAAGGGGTAAAATTTTATATATGGGGCCCCCAATACTTGTATATGTAATTTTTTACAGATAAAAGTAAGCATTGTCATTAAAATTTAATTTGCCTTGTAAGCTGATTTCTGTTGGCAAGTTTTTACTGTGAAAACTGTTATATTATCAATGGAATTAATTCACATTTCTAAACAGGTATTCTCTAAAACCAGTGAAGAAATTGTAAATATTTCTGTAATAGATTAAAGACTTATTGTCAAAATATTTGAAAACTGTATATAGAAACTTTATCGTAAGAAACAGTACACACTTTTACAAACAAGTTGTTACTACATTGGAAAGCTGTAGTAGTGTTTAATGGATTATACATTTTTTACAAAGATATAAACATTTTTTCAGTTATTAATAAACTGTGTAAATTGGGTGTTTCCTGGTTTTGAGTATATGTGGCTTGCAGAGGAAACAAAAAGAAATTTACCATTAGAATTGGATTTCTTGCACGAAGGAAGAAATTGTGAAAGAGTACAGAGATTGTTCAAGCATTTTAAGTTTCTGAAGGTATGGTTTAAGTTTCTATTTTTGTAGATATCATTGATTTGAATTTTGAGTTTTCAATTTGATTGAAAAGAGAATATGATACTATCAGGTTTTTTTTAATAGAATTTAGTGTTAAAAAAGCTAGAATGTACAAAGATTGCAGAACTAGATAAAATGAAGGTACGAAATTAGCTGTTTGCTAAAATGGGAGATAACCTGGTACAGTAAGCTGACTTGGTATAAGCAATATAACAAAAAATACTGTTAAATTTCTTAAACTAAGTCACATGTCTGAATTGCTGATTTTTGGTGATAATTTAATACTCCTTACCAAATTTAATCAATGCCTTGAAATGTGGTGATTTGTTCAATTTGATAGGGCGATTTTCTGTAGTAAATTTTGACCTTCTTTTGATCAGGGCAGTATATTGTTGTCTGTTAACAACCTTTCTGAAACAGTTTGTTTGGGTTTATGTGGGAAAAGTCACAGGATTTATCCAAATAACATAAAACATCATAAGAGCAGACAAACCTTAATAAATAATGTAAGATCCTTAAAAAATCAAAAATGGCTGAGCTACAATGTAAAACTCCCATAGAAAAAGTCATGTGACATGTAAGCAACATAGGCATTGTATAAAATATGAACAGGTTATCATGGAAAAAATTTTACTAATGAATTTTCTTAACAAAAAAGTACAACATAGAAAAACAAAAAATGAAAGCAAAAAGGTATGACTTTTACTGTAGTCAGGTTTTTCAAAAGTTTCCCATATGAACTAAAAAGTTGTAGGAATGTCATGACCTACACCTACTAATTGTACTTAGTTACTTCTGTCAGTTAACAGTTTTTTTGTCATCATTAGGCATCAGCCCAAAGTTCCTATGAAATTTTTATCCTTTTTATCAAAGTTTTCAAATTTTACATATAGTATTATGTCTCTTTACCAAAACTTTTATATTGGACTTCATGCAAATTATGTACAAACAGCTTCTTCTTGGAAATCATCCTACACATTTCAACCAAATCATGCAAAAAATCTATGTTTATTGAGCAGATTGGAAATTCAACATGGCTGCCATGTTTGTCAATGCGTTCTGATTGTCTAAAATGTAAACAATCTTTCTCTGACCAGTGATTTTGTTTGCATGAATTTGCCTCTGAATTTCGGCTGTTTCCACTGGAGCAAATTTCCTAAATTTTGTCTAAATATTTAATGAGCAGTTGATGACATCTGATTCTTCAATATGCTTACAAGTAGGTTACAGGAAAAATCATTTCATGCATCTTGAATGAGACAAAAAGGATCAAACCAAACAGAAGTTTCTGCAGTCATCCAATGATTTTATTTAATATATCACAAAATGTCACACAATAGTAAATAAATCTAACAAAAGATCAATTCAGTTATTTTATTGACTGTTCACTGTTGTGTTCTCTTTTCTTTAGTGTAAAACCATTACGACTTTTCAAGAAAAATATCAATAAATTTTCAAAATAATAAAGGAGATGGCTGTATTTAAAAATTCAACAGAATCACTGTTGACAAATGGCCTTTATAGAAAAATTGTTTTGTTGTAGAAATATACCTCAGATGGTCTTCTTAATATTGGCAACAATTTAGATTTTTTGGTTGCAATTCTTAATCCCAGAAAGATGGCCACCAACATATACCATAGCTTCACATTGAACACTATGAAATATAAATACAAACTGTTTTTTGTCTTGCCTTTGACAATAGTCACTGGAGACGAGGAACATATATGGGAATCTGGTGGCAGCAGTGGCATTAACATTTGACACTTTGCTTTACATCTTTGTAAGCTGAAGCCATAGGTCAACCAAATTTAGTCCAGTGGTAGCTTATGATGAGTACTTGTTATTCAGTTACCTGACCTTGACCTCAGTGGCTACATTTAAGTTGTTAGATTAAATCAGTGTCTCAGTAACCATACATGGTAGGATGACAATATTTGGGTTGTTAATGAAAGTGTCACCTGACCTTGACCTCAATTTCATGGTCCAGTGAGTATGTTTAAGTTATTGGATTATGTTAGGATCTCAGTAACCATGTATGGTAGAATGACAATATTTGGTATATAGGTTGCTGATGAATATTACATGACTGTCTGGTAGGTGTCACCTGACCTTAACCTCAATTTCACGGTCCAGTGACTACGTTAAAATTTTTGTATAAGGACAGTTCCTCTGTAACTATGCATGGTATGGATGGTATGCAAGATGCTGATAAAAGTATGTGAGTCTGTCACCTTGCCTTACCTCCAGTTTCATGGTCCTGTGACTATGTAAATGTTATTGGATTAAGTCAGTTCTTTGTCACTGATGAAAAGGTGCATACCAGTTTGGATGGTGTCACCTGACCTTGACCTCAATTTCACATTCAGTGACCATGTTAAAGGTTTTGAATGACTATTTACATTTTGAAGTAATTTTATTTTTGTTTCTGATGCAGAATGCAGGCTTGTGTCTGCACTTGTTTGTTTTAGAAACTGTTTCACAGATTTAATCCAAATCTTGAGGAAATGATGTCAAAGTGGTTTTTTCAGTGTTAGGTGCTTTAAAAATATATAGGGAAAATGATACACCTAAGCAATTAAAACTTTGCAGGAGGTTCATGTCTCTTACAGAGTTTCCTTTAATATGTCTGGTTACCCATACAGACTTTTTAGAGCATTTAGTTTTTTGTATAAAGTTAGACAAAAATCCTTTCAGTTAAAATACATGTGATGATCTTCAAAAACAAATATGTTCAATAATCGATTACTCATGGTTTTCAATGTGTCTCTCCCTGTCTTTCACCTGTAAAAGCTGGACAGCTAGATATAGCTGAAAAATTGCTGAAAGCAGCTCAAACAATCAACAATGCAAGTAATTATACATGAAATGTTATTGATGATTTCTTTTAGGTTCCTAATATCCACTGGGATTTGTCATCTGAACGAGTTTTAACCATGGAGTTTTGTGAAGGGGGAAAAGTAAATGACAGGGAATACATGAAGCAACATCAAATATCAGTAGATGAGGTTTGTGTAAGACTTAAGGTAGCAACAACAGTCACTTAATTGTTGCTTAGTCATTTTAAAAATTATCTATATGAGCTCATAAGATATATTTGTTTCTAAATTGTCAATCACACAACCTCCTATTAAGCAGATATACTAATATTGTATTTCTAATTCAAGATCAAAGGACAAATACTTGCGTATTAATTATCCAAACTTTTAAGTGGGCTGCAAGAGGAACTTATATAGATAGTAAGTTCTAAAATTAAAATAATTCAGAGGCTGGGTTTTCACCTGCAATTCATCCTAATACACTGGATGCCATAATATAATTGAAAAGTTGCTGAAAATGGCATACAACCTCAAGCAAAATATAAGTGTTACATGTATTTCATAATTTAGGCACATTTTACAGTGAGACAATATTTTTACATGGCTTTGTACACTGTGATCCTCATCCTTGTGTGTTAATGGTATCTCATGATTTAGGCAAGATATACAGTGAGATGATATTGTACATGGTTTTGTACACTGTGATCCTCATCCTTGTGTGTTACAGATATCTTGTGATATAGGCAAGCTTTACAGTGAGATGATATTGTACATGGTTATGTACACTGTGATCCTCATCCCTGTGTGTTACAGATATCTTGTGATTTAGGCAAGCTTTACAGTGAGATGATATTGTACATGGTTATGTACACTGTGATCCTCATCCTTGTGTGTTACAGATATCTCGTGATTTAGGCAAGCTTTACAGTGAGATGATATTGTACATGGTTATGTACACTGTGATCCTCATCCTTGTGTGTTACAGATATCTTGTGATTTAGGCAAGCTTTACAGTGAGATAATATTGTACATGGTTATGTACACTGTGATTCACGTCCTTTGTGTTACAGATATCTTGTGATTTAGGGCAGGCTATACAGTGAGATGATATTGTACATGGTTATGTACACTGTGATCCACGTCCTTTTGTGTTACTGGTATCTCGTGATTAAGGCAGGCTATACAGTGAGATAATTTTGTACATGGTTATGTACACTGTGATTCACGTCCTTTTGTGTTACAGATATCTTATGATTTAGGCAAGCTTTACAGTGAGATGATATTGTACATGGTTATGTACACTGTGATCCACGTCCTTTTGTGTTGCAGGTATCTCATGATTTAGGCAGGCTTTACAGTGAGATGATATTGTACATGGTTATGTACACTGTGATCCTTGTCCTTTTGTGTTGCAGGTATATCATGATTTAGGCAAGCTTTACAGTGAGATGATATTGTACATGGTTATGTACACTGTGATCCTCATCCTTGTGTGTTACAGGTATCTCATGATTTAGGCAAGCTTTACAGTGAGATGATATTGTACATGGTTATGTACACTGTGATCCTCATCCTTGTGTGTTACAGGTATCTCATGATTTAGGCAAGCTATACAGTGAGATGATATTGTACATGGTTTTGTACACTGTGATCCACATCCTTGTGTGTTACAGATATCTCGTGATTTAGGCAAGCTATACAGTGAGATGATATTGTACATGGTTTTGTACACTGTGATCCACATCCTTGTGTGTTACAGGTATCTCATGATTTAGGCAAGCTATACAGTGAGATGATATTGTACATGGTTTTGTACACTGTGATCCACATCCTTGTGTGTTACAGGTATCTCATGATTTAGGCAGGCTTTACAGTGAGATGATATTGTACATGGTTATGTACACTGTGATCCACATCCTTTTGTGTTACAGATATCTTATGATTTAGGCAAGCTTTACAGTGAGATGATATTGTACATGGTTATGTACACTGTGATCCTCATCCTTGTGTGTTACAGGTATCTCATGATTTAGGCAAGCTATACCGTGAGATGATATTGTACATGGTTATGTACACTGTGATCCACATCCTTTTGTGTTACAGATATCTTATGATTTAGGCAAGCTTTACAGTGAGATGATATTGTACATGGTTATGTACACTGTGATCCTCATCCTTGTGTGTTACAGGTATCTCATGATTTAGGCAAGCTATACAGTGAGATGATATTGTACATGGTTTTGTACACTGTGATCCACATCCTTTTCTTGTGATTTAGGCAAGCTTTACAGTGAGATGATATTGTACATGGTTATGTACACTGTGATCCTCATCCTTGTGTGTTACAGATATCTCGTGATTTAGGCAAGCTATACAGTGAGATGATATTGTACATGGTTATGTACACTTTGATCCTCATCCTTGTGTGTTACAGATATCTCGTGATTTAGGCAAGCTTTACAGTGAGATGATATTGTACATGGTTATGTACACTGTGATCCTCATCCTTGTGTGTTACAGATATCTCGTGATTTAGGCAAGCTTTACAGTGAGATGATATTGTACATGGTTATGTACACTGTGATCCACGTCCTTTTGTGTCACTGGTATCTCGTGATTTAGGCAGGCTATACAGTGAGATAATATTGTACATGGTTATGTACACTGTGATTCACGTCCTTTTGTGTTACTGGTATCTCGTGATTTAGGCAGGCTATACAGTGAGATAATATTGTACATGGTTATGTACACTGTGATCCTCATCCTTGTGTGTTACAGATATCTCGTGATTTAGGCAAGCTTTACAGTGAGATGATATTGTACATGGTTATGTACACTGTGATCCTCATCCTTGTGTGTTACAGATATCTCGTGATTTAGGCAAGCTTTACAGTGAGATGATATTGTACATGGTTATGTACACTGTGATCCACGTCCTTTTGTGTCACTGGTATCTCGTGATTTAGGCAGGCTATACAGTGAGATAATATTGTACATGGTTATGTACACTGTGATCCTCATCCTTGTGTGTTACAGATATCTCGTGATTTAGGCAAGCTTTACAGTGAGATGATATTGTACATGGTTATGTACACTGTGATCCTCATCCTTGTGTGTTACAGATATCTCGTGATTTAGGCAAGCTTTACAGTGAGATGATATTGTACATGGTTATGTACACTGTGATCCACGTCCTTTTGTGTCACTGGTATCTCGTGATTTAGGCAGGCTATACAGTGAGATAATATTGTACATGGTTATGTACACTGTGATTCACGTCCTTTTGTGTTACTGGTATCTTGTGATTTAGGCAGGCTATACAGTGAGATGATATTGTACATGGTTATGTACACTGTGATCCACGTCCTTTTGTGTCACTGGTATCTCGTGATTTAGGCAGGCTATACAGTGAGATAATATTGTACATGGTTATGTACACTGTGATTCACGTCCTTTTGTGTTACTGGTATCTCGTGATTTAGGGCAGGCTATACTGTGAGATGATATTGTACATGGTTATGTACACTGTGATCCACGTCCTTTTGTGTAACTGGTATCTCGTGATTTAGGCAGGCTATACAGTGAGATAATATTGTACATGGTTATGTACACTGTGATCCTCATCCTTGTGTGTTACAGATATCTTATGATTTAGGCAAGCTTTACAGTGAGATGATATTGTACATGGTTATGTACACTGTGATCCTCATCCTTGTGTGTTACAGATATCTTGTGATTTAGGCAAGCTATACAGTGAGATGATATTGTACATGGTTATGTACACTGTGATCCTCATCCTTGTGTGTTACAGGTATCTCATGATTTAGGCAAGCTTTACAGTGAGATGATATTGTACATGGTTATATACACTGTGATCCTCATCCATATGTGTTACAGGTATCTCATGATTTAGGCAAGCTTTACAGTGAGATGATATTGTACATGGTTATGTACACTGTGATTCACGTCCTTGTGTGTTACAGATATCTCGTGATTTAGGCAAGCTTTACAGTGAGATGATATTGTACATGGTTATGTACACTGTGATTCACGTCCTTGTGTGTTACAGATATCTCGTGATTTAGGCAAGCTTTACAGTGAGATGATATTGTACATGGTTATGTACACTGTGATTCACGTCCTTGTGTGTTACAGATATCTCGTGATTTAGGCAAGCTTTACAGTGAGATGATATTGTACATGGTTATGTACACTGTGATTCACGTCCTTGTGTGTTACAGATATCTCGTGATTTAGGCAAGCTTTACAGTGAGATGATATTGTACATGGTTATGTACACTGTGATCCACGTCCTTTTGTGTTACTGGTATCTCATGATTTAGGCAGGCTATACAGTGAGATAATATTGTACATGGTTATGTACACTGTGATTCACGTCCTTTGTGTTACAGATATCTTGTGATTTAGGGCAGGCTATACAGTGAGATGATATTGTACATGGTTATGTACACTGTGATCCACGTCCTTTTGTGTTACTGGTATCTCGTGATTAAGGCAGGCTATACAGTGAGATAATTTTGTACATGGTTATGTACACTGTGATTCACGTCCTTTTGTGTTACAGATATCTTATGATTTAGGCAAGCTTTACAGTGAGATGATATTGTACATGGTTATGTACACTGTGATCCACGTCCTTTTGTGTTGCAGGTATCTCATGATTTAGGCAGGCTTTACAGTGAGATGATATTGTACATGGTTATGTACACTGTGATCCTTGTCCTTTTGTGTTGCAGGTATATCATGATTTAGGCAAGCTTTACAGTGAGATGATATTGTACATGGTTATGTACACTGTGATCCTCATCCTTGTGTGTTACAGGTATCTCATGATTTAGGCAAGCTTTACAGTGAGATGATATTGTACATGGTTATGTACAGTGTGATCCTCATCCTTGTGTGTTACAGATATCTCGTGATTTAGGCAAGCTTTACAGTGAGATGATATTGTACATGGTTATGTACACTGTGATCCTCATCCTTGTGTGTTACAGGTATCTCATGATTTAGGCAAGCTATACCACGAGATGATATTGTACATGGTTATGTACACTGTGATCCACATCCTTTTGTGTTACAGATATCTTATGATATAGGCAAGCTTTACAGTGAGATGATATTGTACATGGTTATGTACACTGTGATCCTCATCCTTGTGTGTTACAGATATCTCGTGATTTAGGCAAGCTATACAGTGAGATGATATTGTACATGGTTATGTACACTTTGATCCTCATCCTTGTGTGTTACAGATATCTCGTGATTTAGGCAAGCTTTACAGTGAGATGATATTGTACATGGTTATGTACACTGTGATCCTCATCCTTGTGTGTTACAGATATCTCGTGATTTAGGCAAGCTTTACAGTGAGATGATATTGTACATGGTTATGTACACTGTGATCCACGTCCTTTTGTGTCACTGGTATCTCGTGATTTAGGCAGGCTATACAGTGAGATAATATTGTACATGGTTATGTACACTGTGATTCACGTCCTTTTGTGTTACTGGTATCTCGTGATTTAGGCAGGCTATACAGTGAGATAATATTGTACATGGTTATGTACACTGTGATCCTCATCCTTGTGTGTTACAGATATCTTATGATTTAGGCAAGCTTTACAGTGAGATGATATTGTACATGGTTATGTACACTGTGATCCTCATCCTTGTGTGTTACAGATATCTTGTGATTTAGGCAAGCTATACAGTGAGATGATATTGTACATGGTTATGTACACTGTGATCCTCATCCTTGTGTGTTACAGGTATCTCATGATTTAGGCAAGCTTTACAGTGAGATGATATTGTACATGGTTATATACACTGTGATCCTCATCCATATGTGTTACAGGTATCTCATGATTTAGGCAAGCTTTACAGTGAGATGATATTGTACATGGTTATGTACACTGTGATTCACGTCCTTGTGTGTTACAGATATCTCGTGATTTAGGCAAGCTTTACAGTGAGATGATATTGTACATGGTTATGTACACTGTGATTCACGTCCTTGTGTGTTACAGATATCTCGTGATTTAGGCAAGCTTTACAGTGAGATGATATTGTACATGGTTATGTACACTGTGATTCACGTCCTTGTGTGTTACAGATATCTCGTGATTTAGGCAAGCTTTACAGTGAGATGATATTGTACATGGTTATGTACACTGTGATTCACGTCCTTGTGTGTTACAGATATCTCGTGATTTAGGCAAGCTTTACAGTGAGATGATATTGTACATGGTTATGTACACTGTGATCCACGTCCTTTTGTGTTACTGGTATCTCATGATTTAGGCAGGCTATACAGTGAGATAATATTGTACATGGTTATGTACACTGTGATTCACGTCCTTTGTGTTACAGATATCTTGTGATTTAGGGCAGGCTATACAGTGAGATGATATTGTACATGGTTATGTACACTGTGATCCACGTCCTTTTGTGTTACTGGTATCTCGTGATTAAGGCAGGCTATACAGTGAGATAATTTTGTACATGGTTATGTACACTGTGATTCACGTCCTTTTGTGTTACAGATATCTTATGATTTAGGCAAGCTTTACAGTGAGATGATATTGTACATGGTTATGTACACTGTGAGCCACGTCCTTTTATGTTGCAGGTATCTCATGATTTAGGCAGGCTTTACAGTGAGATGATATTGTACATGGTTATGTACACTGTGATCCTTGTCCTTTTGTGTTGCAGGTATATCATGATTTAGGCAAGCTTTACAGTGAGATGATATTGTACATGGTTATGTACACTGTGATCCACGTCCTTTTGTGTTGCAGGTATCTCATGATTTAGGCAGGCTTTACAGTGAGATGATATTGTACATGGTTATGTACACTGTGATCCTCATCCTTGTGTGTTACAGGTATCTCATGATTTAGGCAAGCTTTACAGTGAGATGATATTGTACATGGTTATGTACAGTGTGATCCTCATCCTTGTGTGTTACAGATATCTCGTGATTTAGGCAAGCTTTACAGTGAGATGATATTGTACATGGTTATGTACACTGTGATCCTCATCCTTGTGTGTTACAGGTATCTCATGATTTAGGCAAGCTATACCACGAGATGATATTGTACATGGTTATGTACACTGTGATCCACATCCTTTTGTGTTACAGATATCTTATGATATAGGCAAGCTTTACAGTGAGATGATATTGTACATGGTTATGTACACTGTGATCCTTATCCTTGTGTGTTACAGATATCTCGTGATGTAGGCAAGCTATACAGTGAGATGATATTGTACATGGTTTTGTACACTGTGATCCACGTCCTTATGTGTTACTGGTATCTCGTGATTTAGGCAGGCTATACAGTGAGATAATATTGTACATGGTTATGTACACTGTGATCCTCATCCTTGTGTGTTACAGGTATCTCATGATTTAGGCAAGCTATACCGTGAGATGATATTGTACATGGTTATATACACTGTGATCCACATCCTTTTGTGTTACAGATATCTTATGATTTAGGCAAGCTATACAGTGAGATGATATTGTACATGGTTATGTACACTGTGATCCTCATCCTTGTGTGTTACAGGTATCTCATGATTTAGGCAAGCTTTACAGTGAGATGATATTGTACATGGTTATGTACACTGTGATCCTCATCCTTGTGTGTTACAGATATCTCGTGATTTAGGCAAGCTTTACAGTGAGATGATATTATACATGGTTATGTACACTGTGATCCTCATCCTTGTGTGTTACAGGTATCTCGTGATTTAGGCAAGCTTTACAGTGAGATGATATTGTACATGGTTATGTACACTGTGATTCATGTCCTTGTGTGTTACAGATATCTCGTGATTTAGGCAAGCTTTACAGTGAGATGATATTGTACATGGTTATGTGTATGTACAATGGTCCATTTCTTTTTGTGTTACAGGTATCTCGTGATTTAGGCAAGCTTTACAGTGAGATGATATTTGTACATGGTTATGTACACTGTGATCCACATCCAGGAAATGTTCTGGTAAATAAAAATAAGCAGGGTAAAACAGAAATAGTTTTGTTGGATCATGGACTCTATCAGGTAGGTTATATTCATATGAAGCTTATAAACAAGCTTTGTCAAGTACACATGTTGTTTGTGTCAGCACTGCACCAGTTTTCTATTTCTCCTGCAATTGTAAATTATTCATAAAAAAAACAACAGAATTTTTTTTTTGTGTGTAAACCTGTATTGTGCAACAGACTTATGTGTTGTGGGATAAATCAATATCAATAATCAATTTAGGTGGTTGACTATTCATAGTATATTAGATGTACTTAAACTTGAAGTTCTGTCATGTCTTAAAATCATCTTTGCCTTAACCAGTATATCATTTACCGATTAAATAGTAAGACTCTGTTCAAATATTTTATTGTAAACTTTTTATTGACAGTTTGATTTGTGACAAAGATGTTATAAAGAGGATTCTAACACAACTCAATGAAACTTTATTAAGATGCACTTGCATCCTTGACAATGTTACATAACAAACAACAGTATATTGATGAGAATGTCTTTGATTGTTTGTGGTTTATCCCCACTTTCAGCAATTTTTCAGCTGAAACCTGAAGTATCTTTAAAATAGACCTGTGCTCAGAAAACTGGCAATCCTTGTTTGATAAGATATGTAAGTCCAGCATACCATGTCCAAAGTAAGGCTCAAACTGACAACATCAGTTTTGACAGGCCACATTATAAATTGTAGATGCCTAATTACCTTAACCACTCGGCCACGTCTTTTATGAAGATCAGGTGGAATATATTGAATGTTTTGTATTTAATAAAGGGTTGTAAGTGTTGAGTTATTCGTTCAATTCCTAAATAAATAAAACTTTATTGCATAGTTTTTAGAATAAGCTTGAAAAAATATTTAGGGCCCCACTACTTAGTGGCGGATGCCTTATTGTGATCAGTCTGTCTGTCTGAAGCTAATTGTGTCGGGGCTACAATTTTTATATATTATATTTTGAGGTATGCTTTTGATATTTGGTATGTGGATAGATAAAGAGGATGTCTTGCATACTATGGTTGATGACCTTCGATCTTGAACTGTGACCTCAATGTCTTTGCAGCCCACAGAGATGGATACCATCTAACTGATATTTAGTTGGAAGATTATCATTCTTTCCAGCTGTTTGTACTCAACACTTGTCCTATTTTTGCACTATAAAACTGCAATAGTGCAGTAATACACTCATTTGTCTTATTTTTGTTAATGTTTTAAATGTGATGTATGGAAATTTTAAATCTTTGTAGCAGTTAAAATTAAATAAAATCCACAGATATTTGTTAAGAAATGTGTTTCACTGTGTTTCCATTATTTATGTATTATAGACTTAGATTCATTTTATGTGGAAATGTTGATGTAACAGTTTTTATACATATCTCTTTTAAACAATTTTGTTTGCAGTGTGTACAGTTCATTAATTAGCAGTCCATGAAAAAATCGTGCAATTTTAAAAATATGTGATGCATCATATTAAAAAATCTCTTAATTGTTTGATAGATACACATAACAGCTCTTACCTTTCATAAGGCCTGCTACTAGAAGCAAACTTTCATTGTCAGTTGTTGAGTTATCTCCCCTACTGGATGCAAACAGACATGTTATATCTTCATTTTCAGTAGTTGAGTTATCTCCCCTACTGGAAGCAAACAGACATGTTATATCTTCAATGTCAGTTGTTGAGTTATCTCCCCTATTGGAAGCAAACAGACATGTTATATCTTCATTGTCAGTTGTTGAGTTTATCTCCCCTACTGAAAGCAAACAGACATGTTATATCTTCATTGTCAGTTGTTGTGTTATCTCCCCTACTGGAAGCAAACAGACTTGTTATATCTTCATTGTCAGTTGTTGAGTTATCTCCCCTACTGGAAGCAAACAGACATGTTATATCTTCATTGTCAGCTGTTGAGTTTATCTCTCCTACTGGAAGCAAACATACATGTTATATCTTCATTGTCAATTGTTGAGTTATCTCCCCTACTGGAAGCAAGCAGACATGTTATATCTTCATTGTCAGTTGATGAGTTATCTCCACTACTGGAAGCACACAGACATGTTATATCGTCATTGTCAGTTATTTAGGTATTATAGGATTAAACATTGGGTTTTAGGAAATTATCAATGTGTAAACTCCAGCTACTCACTCACAAACTAAATAAAGTCTGATGGTTTGATAATTTTTTTATATAGTTACAGCTCATAGACTTAGATAACTCCTTTTAATTAAAGTTTTCCAGCATTGTTTTCTAAACGGTTGCAGTTATTTTGCGTATATTTGGTATGCTTTTCAACCATTATGAGTTACATTTAAAGTTCGAATGATGTTTCAGTCCAATGAACTTTCTTTAAAATAACAGTTTTCTGGTTGGAAGTGTTTTAATACATATGCAATACTATGCACACTTGTTGTCATAGTACTGCCCTAATACAGAACAATAATAAACATTACATTTTTAAAATGTCAGCATACTAATTTGTACTCATAAATATGTTGATTGATTTTTTAAATTTCAAAACTGCTGTTGGGGCCTTGGTGCCCGACTTGTTAAGGTTATTCGTCTACTATTAATAACCTGGTCTGTCATAACTGAGGTTGTGGGTTCAAGTCACACTGCCAGCAGGGTGACGTCCAGTCTTAATTGACAAGGATTGCCAGTTTTCTTACCAAAGGTTGGTGGTTTTCTCCGTGTACTCCCGCTTCCTCACCAAATAAAAACTGGATGCCATGATATAGCTGAAAAATTGCTGAAATTGGCATTAAACACAATTCAAACAAAAAGCTGCCATTCTTATATATTACTGGAGTCTCTATTATGATTTCTTGTTTATTTTTCTGTTATTAGTCATTAACTGATGAATTTCGTGTGAACTACTGTAAGTTGTGGATGTCCTTAATCAAGGCAGATTTAGAAGGAATAAAGAAGTATGCTACAGCTATGAATGCAGGAGACATGTATGGACTGTTTGCTTGTATGTTGACAGCCAGGTCATGGAAAGCCATTACTTCAGGCATTGATAAACAGGGATACTCTAAGACTGAGGCAAGTTAACTGTTTGTTGTTTAACACGCAAATATTCCAGCTATATTCAGGACGTCAAATCTGTATTTATATTTTTTTTTTAGTAATATATATATATATATATATATATATATATATATAGTTGTCTAATAAAAATAATTATAACAACACTACTATGTACAAATAATATATATGGAATGCAATATTTCGCTCTACCAAAGAGCTTCATCAGGCGTTGACTGAATCAAAAATTCAAACAATAGAAAATGTTTTTGTTGTTCACTTTATACAAAAAATCTATACTGTTGCTGAGATCTAAAATATTTTTGTTGTTCATATTACTGTTGGGTCGTAAACATTTTTAGTATTCTACCTGTGGATTACGTTCGTTCAATCCATCAGGTTCTAGGGTTTTTAATTGATGTATCCAAAATGTTTCTCGAAGTCTTCTGGTTGATGTATTCCACTTTGGGTTTTGATCAATAATTTGGAATTTTACAGTATCAAAAGAGTGGCCTGTAGTTTTAAGGTGGCGGGTTAGTGGACAATTTCTGTTTTTCGTGAAAAAGGAGCGATGGTTGTTAAGTCGCATATTGAAAGCTGTCTCTGTTTCTCCAACATACTGGATGTTACAAATCCCACAGGTCAGTATGTAAATACAATTGCTGGATTTACAGGAACAATTGGAGTATATTGTAAAGTTTTCGTTGGTTGTTGTGCTTCGAAAGGTGCTAGCGACGTTTGCTGCTTTACAGCATTTGCAATTACTGCGGTTGCATGGATTGTATCCACCAGGTTTTGAAGGATAGTTCATTTTGACTCTAGCATTTACAATAATATCTTTTAGACTGTTTGGTCGACGGTATGCCATTATAGGTGGTTCAGGGAAAAGCTTTTTTAAATTCGGATCATTTTCGATAACGTTCCAATGTTTCATTAAAACATTTGAAATGTTTTTTAAGTCAGGGTGGTATGTGACGACTAGTGGTATTCTGCTGTTTGTTATATTTTTATCTTTGTAATTCAGCAACGAATCTCTGGAAACATTGTGAGCTTTTCCAAATGCCTCGGCGATGTTTTTGTTTTTATAGCCTCTTTTGAGTAAATGTTTACGGAGCTCATTTAAACGATGGTTTTGGGTGTTTTCTGTTGAGCAAATTCTTTTGATACGTATGGCTTGACTGTAAGGAATACTGCGCGAGCAATGCCTTGGGTGGCAACTTTTGGGGGATAAAAATTGATGTTTGTCTGTTGCTTTCGTGTGAAGATCTGTTGTCATTATTCCGTTTTGGATGGAGGTAGTAGTGTCGAGAAAGGATATTTTGTGACCAGAGAATTCGAAAGTAAATTTGATGGTGGGATGAAAATTGTTGCAATAGTTAAAAAAATCTATTAAATGTTCTTGACTTTCATTCCATTTAATGTCAATCTCATCAATGAAACGGAACCATGACAATGGTTTATATGGTGCATCAGACAGAAGCTGTTTTTCAAGATTTCCCATAAATATATTGGCATAAGAGGGTGCCATTTTGGTTCCCATGCTAGTACCACTCACTTGGATGTAGTGTTCGTCATTAAAAACAAAATTGTTGCTCTCAAGGACGAGAGTGAGCAATTTAACAAGACATTCTGTTGGGGGATATTTTTCTTGTCTGGTGTTCCATACAGCTTCACAGCAAGCAATTCCTTCATTTTGTGGTATGTTTGTATACAAAGATGACACGTCCATAGTAGCAAGCAATGTGTTTTGAGGTAGTTTCCATAATAAATTTGAGGCTTTCCCCTGATAAATATTCTGATCCATCAGCACAATTTTATCGTTTTGCATTAAAGGGAAATAACTCCCTTGTATAGTAGCTACTAAATTGGAAATTAGTAACAAATTCCCAAGTTTTTTACTTCCAAACTCTTCAGAAAAATTGTATACATTTATTTTACTTATTGTTTGCAGCATTTTTTACATTAATGAGAGTTGAATTTTAGTTAACAATACATTTGTGACCGTTTTCCCATTCCCTTCCAGTAAAAATAAATAAAGTTTGTTTAACCATTTAAGTTTCATTTACCGGTATTATTTATAGTGAAATTCAACTAAACAAATTATAATGATGCCACAAAATATTTAGTCAGTTTGTTATTCATGAGGGTATTATTATTTGAGTATTATTCATTTGAAAAATGTTCAGAAAATTTCAGTCAAACTTCAACATGAAAATAAACTTTCAATATTTTATACATAAAAATGAATTTGTTACAGGATGATGAAATTAAGAACAATGCTACCACCTATCTTATCGAGATATCACAGATATTAAATAGAGTACCACGGCAACTACTACTGATACTCAAAACAAATGATGTCTTACGGAGTATAGAGTTTGCACTAGAAACAAGAGCTAGCGCTACTTCCTTTATAAACATGTCACGGTGTTGTATTCAAGCAGTGGCTGTGGACAAAGAAAGAAAGTGTGGCACCTGGACCAAGTGGATCAAAATAAGGATATCTACACATTGGCAACTGTTTAAAATTGATTTGTATGAATTTTTGTTGTGGATACAGACATCATCAGTTGTTAGATTTTTTAGTGGAGGACAAAAGGGAATAAGTTTATGATAATTGCACACTAATTTATTTTATTGTCTGCTGACTGAAAACTAATATGCAATTAACCCAGGGAGTTTGTTTTATTTATTTTTAACTGCACATTATACAAAACAAAATTTAAATTTTGTTATTGTCATTTGAAAACATAATGAAAGAAAACATAAAGAAAACATAATGAATGCCATTTGTAAGAAAATGTATTTATCAATAACTGCCAGGTGAATACTTTTTACAATCATGATAGTTGGTACTCCACCCAAAGATTAAGTGGCTGAGCCCTTTAATTTATGTCAAAATGGTATTCAGTTGTAGAGTCAACAAGTGTGAGCATGGAAAGATGCTCCCAGATGTACACTATTAACAATAAAAGAGCTTACAGTAAATTAAACTGTTCTATAGGTGTAGACATATATCATAATTTATCAATTATTTAGTAGTAAGATATGTTTGTTTTTGCATGCATGATACTGATTGAGGTTGTAGAACCATTTTGCCAATGGATTTATAATGGATGCTGCCTCACATCACTTCCAGGGCAGTTATGGATATCCTTTTTATTAGCTCACCTGACCCGAAGGGTCATGTGAGCTATTGCCATCACTTGGCGTCCGTCGTCTTCCGTCGTCGGCGGCGTCATCGTCTTCGTTAACTTTTCTTCAAAAATCTTCTCCTCCAAAACCACTGAAGGGATTGCTTTGAAACTTTGCACACATCATCAGTAAAATGTTTTATACCAAGTTTGCCCAAATCATGGCCTCATACCAACCAACATGGCCGCCATGGCTAAAAATAGAACAGGGGGTCAAAATACAGTTTTTTGCTTATAGTTCAAAAAGTATAACAGATACAGGAAAACTGAACAGACCTTCCTTCTTCAGCATCTAAAGCTCTACAAAACACTCTATTGGGTCAAAGTTGTATGATGACTCCTTGTAGGAGTTATTGCCCTTTAATTGTCAAAATTGATGATTTTTGCCATTTTTGCCTCAAAATCTTGAAAATTATTAGAACTAGAGAAAAAGTTAGCATTGCTTAATTGTTCTGCTCTATGAGGGCTACAAAAATGACTTTAAAGGTCAAGATTGTCTGATTAACCGTTTAAGAGTTATTCCCCTTGAACTGTTTTTTTAATCGGTTTTAATTGATTTTTAAAAATCTTCTCCTCTGAAACAACTGAAAGTACTGCTTTGAAACTCTGTCCACATCATCCATCAAATGTCCTCAACCAATTTTATACCAACCATGGCTGCAGATTAACCAACATGGCCACCATGGCTAAAAATAGGACGGAGAGGGGGGGGGGGGTAAAATACAGTTTTTGGCTTATATTTTTTTAAAAAGTGTAACAGATACAGGAAAACCGAAGAGACATTCCCTCATCTGCATCAAAAGCTCTACGAAACACTCCATCGGGTTGAAGTTGTATGAGGACTCATTATAGGAGTTATTGCCCTTTAATTGTCCAAATTGATTATTTTTTACATTTTTGCCTCAAAATCTTAAAAATTTTTAGAACTAGAGAAAAACTTAGCATTGCTTAATTGTTCTGCTCTATGAGGGCTACAAAAATGACTTTAGGGTCAAGATTGTCTGATGAAGCATTTAGGAATTATTCTCCTTGAACATTTTTTTAATCAATTTTACTTGATTTTAAAAAATCTTCTCCTCTTTAACCAATGAAAGGACTGCTTTGAAACATTGCACACATCATTTTTATGACGTCCTCTACCAAAATTTTGCAAATCATGACACCTGACTACCTACATAGCTACGTTGGCTTAAAATAGAAAAAATGAAAAAAAGGGGGGGGGTGAGAGTCGAGAGAGTTTTCGACTGATAGTTAAAAAAGTATAACAGGTACAGCAAATTTGAAGTGAACCTCCCTTCTCCCTCTAAGCATCAAAAGCTCCTCCTTATAGGAGTTATTTCCCTTAAAAGGTCAAAATTAATGATTTTTGCAGAAGTGTTGGGCAATTCCTTATAGCAACTAAAAGCTGGATAAAAAAGGTTTGTTTGGTTTCAGGTTCAGGTGAGCGATACAGGCTCCTGGGAGCCTCTAGTTTTCAATGGAGGTGTTTACTAATGAAGTCTTTAGTGTACCTAGTCAAACATTCTGCAGTATTACTTATACATTTAAAGTACTTGGTTAAGGTCAATTTAATATGATTCAGAGAAAACAAATGGTAACTTCATATTAAGTTAAATTTTCTGGTACATGCGCATCAACGGATACCAAAGCTTATTTTAGCAAAATTATTTTTGACCATATTTTATATTTATATATTTTGTTGACAATGAGGCATTTTATACCATGCTGTCCCAATATTGTTTTAGACATGAACAAAATTTGTCGCTTCCAATTCGTACTAGTCCATAAATCTGTATGCTTCCAGTACAAGCTGTGAGTTTACAGTTGTGTTGTATTTAATTTAATCATTTGTTGTGGTACAAAATTTGTAATGTCAGGTGGAAATTTTAATCTTTTGCCCTTCCGAATAAGGCTTTCCAATAATGTTTAGGACTGGGCTGTTTATGCTCTGCCACACAAAATATGCGTGTCTGTCTGTCGGTCCATTTGAAATCAGGTGGTTTACAGATCATGGTTACTTTAAAATGTGTCTACAGATTTTGTTTAAATGTTGCACAGCTGTTAATTACTATAAAATGAAGATGAAGTGCATTTTCAACAAATTCGATTTGTAATTTATGAGTAAGGCCCAATGTCAACGTAAAAGTTGTCTGCTGAGATGGACTCTTATTGTGCTCAGCTGTTCCTATATGCTGATTAGTAATTCAATTAATGTGTACTTGGATTTTTATAAATACGACATGTGGTGGGAAATCATTAAATTCCCATTGGATGCCCTATTTGTTCGCTTCTATGGTTGCTAGGCCCCAACAAAATTAATTTGACATAGGCAAGATTGTTTCCATATGCTTAATACTAGTATTTTAATTTTAATATATGACAGGTTATTGTATATAGCTGTTGACTACCAAGACAGTTTGAAATTTGTTTTACATGGAATCCATCAGCTTTTGCTTATGTCAATGCAGTGTATTTCAAAAAATGTTTTGGGCTTGGTTTCAATTATGCTCTAGTTTTCCAACTCGTCCAATGCATACCGAAGTGTTATTCTCCATTAAATTAATGGGTGGTTCATTTCGACTTCTTGTTTCTTTTCAGTTTGATTGTCACACTACACACCCCTTGAATACAAATGGATATTCTGGGGCATAGATTTGTGATCTTATTTATTTCAAAATCACATTCTTTTACTTGGCATGCATTATTTGCTTAGAAATCTGTTTCTATAATTTTAGTGTTCAAAAGTATTCAACACTAATAGACAATGAAGGTTCAGAGGTAGTTAACATTAATAGACAATGAACGTAATAACAAAATTCCGAACACCAAGGAAACTGTCAAAAAAGACCATCCACAAATCAAACTCCAAGAAACTGGCAAACTTATTGTTTTGTTTGTTTGAGTGGTGTTTTTCAGCTATTTCATGGCGTCGTTTACTATTTGGGGGGGGGGGGCGGAGAAAACCCGGGTCTTTAGTATGAAAACTGGCAGTCCTTTTCAATTAAGAATACACCCTGCCGGCAGTGAGACTCGAACCCGCAACCTCAATGTTGACGCATCAATTTATCAATAGTAGATGAACTACCTTAACCACTTTGCCACCGAGGCCGTCCGGGCAATCTTGGAACCAAGAACCAAACATATAGCAACTATACAGCAATGGTCCTGACTTGGTACAGACAAAAGACAAATGGAATAAATTATTATTGTGACTTAATATAGCATATGAGCCTGTTTGAAATGAACACAAAGAAAACAGTATTTTTTAGCATTGACGATTCAAATTCAAACTTTATCTGATAGAGGGATTTAATATGGATGCTGTTTTAAACTCCCTCAAGGGCAGATATGGATACCCCCTTTATTTCCGATGGAGATCCATATCTGCACTGCTGGGCAAGATATGGATTTATTTGAAGCTTGCGATTTTACATATACACATCTATGATAAAAATGTTATGATATGGCAATATTTATATCACATCCTGTATCGGCCCTCTACCCATGGAGTAATTGTTCTTGTGGACTGCACTTCTTATCATATCCTTTATCAGTCCTCCACCCAAAGTGTAATGGTTCTTGTGGCTTACTTCTACTCATCATCAGGTATCTATAGGAATGTACCAAGTTTGAAGTGAATCCATCCAGAAGGTTTTATGTTATTTTCGGGACGAGCCGAGATAGGTTTGGGTGCTAGACATGATTAAAAGAGGGGATAGTGGTTAAACAGAATTCAAATTCATTTGCTTACAGATAATTTGTGTAAACAATAATGCACCCCTATAAGAGATCTGCTTACATTAGTTAAGATGAATATTTTGTGTCATATACTACAAAGCAAGATGGGGTAGCCATCCACAATGTAAGAAAAAATATGTTGAAAAATTTGGGTCGTGCTAAAAAAGAAGAATGACTAGATATTTTACGGATTTTCCATGTTAACGTACGGTAGAAAGGTCGCGGATACAATTTGGTAAGGGAAATTTCGAGTAATATTCAGACCAAGTTGTGTTTGGACAAGTGGTTTCAGCTTAAACGATCATTTTTTGACCGAAACTATCTTGTTTGCATTTTTCAAATAAATTCAGTCGTGAGACCACTTTATGTTTCAGCTGTTTTGACGAAAAATAATAAGAAATGCATTTAACTTTTTCGGCCAAGTATGACTTATTTGCATATAGTACTCTTTATCATGAGACGATAGTTTTAATTGGATAACATTTTGCAGAACAAATTGAAGTGTAATTAACCTTTTAAAGGTTTTTTGTTTGTTTTTTATTCCGGGAATAATAGGTTAAAGGCAGGTTATCGTAAACAATTATGTTGAGTGATGATCCACATCAGAATTTATCAGTCAAATTAACATCAATGTTTTTTCAGAGACACTTTTAAATGAATTTTTGTCTTAACAAAGCCTGCACAGAGATGTCAATTTTTCAGAAAAACTCGAAAAATAGGTGAAATTCTCTCAATCATGAGACTTAAGATCTTATTTAAGTAACAGTGTATATCATGGTTGGGGAAATAAATATCGCTGAACTTATCAGCCT
The DNA here is from genome assembly GCA_944474755.1 of Limnoperna fortunei. Taxonomy (NCBI): domain Eukaryota; kingdom Metazoa; phylum Mollusca; class Bivalvia; order Mytilida; family Modiolidae; genus Limnoperna; species Limnoperna fortunei. Next base: position 24,167,308 of record OX104113.1, on the reverse strand, counting down.
TACGAAGATGATACATTTTGTTTGTTTGTTTGAATGTCGTTAGGGATGAAACCCCCGACTTGGCAATTCTTGTCAATTAAGATTGGAGTCGAGCGCATCATGTCTGCAGTGAGCCCAATGTGCGTCTGCCCTTCATTAAAATTTTTTTTTTATTTTTAACCACTGCAGCGATATTAAGTCATATATATTAAACATCTCTTCCTTTCAACAGGCCTTATGCTATTTTGCGTATTGTTTTTATTTGTTAATGATATGTGCTGAAAACGCAGTTGTCTTTTTAGGGTTATTAACCTTCTTCCTCTCTGTGGTAAACACCTCTTCCTCTTTATTAACGAGGTGTATACTGGGCCTGACCACCACCACGGGCGAACTGTACTACAGTGAATTACCGCAAAATTTATTATGACGTCATGACTTTTCCGCGAAAACACACAATTTCTGGAATAGAATCAACAAATGGCGTCCGACGTTGAAGATGCCCGTGTCAGGTGTTAAGTATTTATCAATATGTTTAGTAACTGGGCTAGCAGTTTGCTTGACAGTGTATCTGTACTTTAGAAGACGAAATCAAAAAGACACTATCTTGGGCAGTGAAAAGGTACTGCACAGTGTGTGAAATACGTATAAGTTATTGATGACTGCCAATTTCATATCGAATCATAAGTTGTGCAGACGGTACAGTAATTAACGTTCTGAAGTTAAATTTAGACCAACAAACATTCAATCGCAGACGTAGGCGAAGCAACTATGGTGTTCACAATTTGTCGTCATTGGTTTCCTTATATTTTATTACTGTCTTCCATTGTGGTGCAATGAGAAAATATTGATTAAATACTAAAAAACAGCAATATGTAATCTGTCACTTTTCCTGTTACAGGAAGTTTACTTCAGTAACAATATAATTTGAGTCAGACACTTAATCATTCGGTAGATTGATTGATTGATTGATTGATTGATTGATTGATTAACCTATATATAATTTTAATTTATGTGTAAGAATATTAGCGTTTCACGACCAACAACAGCCTTACGAAAGTAAATGAATACAAGAATTTCGCAGTTGATAACAAAATAATTGTTTAATTGTTTTAAGCACAGTAAGAATAAATGCATATTTTCCTTGACAGACAAGCACTGAGAGGGACAAAACTAATTTGGAGAAAGATGTTCCTACTGACGATATAGCCGTTTCCGATCATACTTTGTCTTCAGACTTGAGTTCTTCAAGTTCTTTGGAGATGTGTTCATCTTCATTCTCTGACACGTCGATTGATGAAAATGTCAAATGTAGGAGGACAAACAGAATATGTGGTTTGGATATCGAGGACGAGTGGTATTCGGAAGACGTTAATCCTAGAACATTTGATACACAACTAAACTCCCCAATAGTTGTCATGCACACAGATCGCCCTTTCCTCCTTAAAACTCATGATGAGATTGGGATGAGCACTGAGAATCCCGTTTCAATTGTACCCGATTTTCCCGATACGTATACGACACTAGCACAAACAATAGACCATTACAACAAGATTGTCAAACCGAACAGTCCATTGACCGCCAAATACATCAGATAAAATGCTTGACCTTTAATGTATACATATACCGGTAATTATGACTGGTTCGGAATTAAATTGTGGCTATAATTGTATCTGAATGTGCTTCTGTATTGGTCTGTTGTTAAGATGTTATTCAAAACAATTTTGCCAGTTGTAGCTTATCAACTGGACTTTTAATGAGTGTACTTCATAATATATGAATATTTGACAACTGTTGCTTTTGTCACAATAGAAAGATTTACCTCATTTTCAGTAAATATAAACACTTTAGGTTGAGTATATAGTAAATAAAAAATGATAACAGTGTTTTTCTAGTTTTATTTACAATGAATTCTTGTTATGAATGAACTACGCACACAACATAAAATAACATTTTGGCTCTTTTCAACATTTACTTTGTTCTTCTGTCTCCGTTTCCGTCGAGTCACTGAAAGGGGATTCCTGCATGAAAAAAATTAACAATGCAGCAGAACACTCGTAAGCTGAACATCACAAGTTTTCATTTCTGTTTTTTAAAGTTTTTATTGCATTGATACAGTGAGCTGAATGGTGGTGATCGCGAATTTTGCATTCGTAGTGTTAAAAAGGTCCAACGTTATTGCCACACTACCAAGACGTGAAGTTTGTTGTTTTCTTGTATTAAATTCGTACATTTGATTGTTTACAACCGACTTAAAAAAATACAAGATAAAAAGGCACGCCATCCGATTTTATGGTATTGACCGCTAACATTCGGTCAATACTATACTGAACCGGTAAATAGACAATCGGAATTGTTGACATTGTTCATCTGTACAATAAACACAATAGTAAATGAAACCGATGTCAATACCACGAAATTTGAACAGCCCGCGGGCCATGGTATGGACCAGGAATACTGATATGGACCGAGACGCCAGTCTATGATATTATTATTGGCTTCGTTATCAGTAAAACTTAATTGACGGTACAACGACGCATCACTAATGATGTCTAATCTTATATTATTATACATATAAACATATATGAAATAATGAAAAAATATAGAAAAACTTCAAACAATGGACAAACAGTTCATTTTCTGGTCTGAAAACTAACCAAATATATGTAGGGTTAGACATACACGTACGGATAAGGGTCTTCAATGGTCGATAACATTAACTAATCCCATAACAATGCCGAATTGTCCTACTGCATCACGTTAACTTCACACATACATTTATACTCAGTATTGGAAATATACTATAGATGGAGCTTTGTTAATTTTAATGAATAAAAAAGAGAACATTCTAAATTACCTGTACGTATGTATCATATAAAGGATTATTAAAGCCTGAAATATCAAATGTCGGCTGCTCTTGACTATCTAGCGGTGGTGGCATTAACTCGAGGTCCAATGGTTTTTCATTCTGAAGTTAAATAGCAAAAGTAGTTAGTTTCCTACATCTTATTGGTTTCGTTTTAATATCTAAATTTGAAACACAATCTTATAGTGTAAATGTAAGAGGCTTCACAGTTCCTTTGTAGCCACGAGCAACTTAAATCAAGCCCGCAGTCCTCCCAAGCGAAGATTAGTGTTTAGGCTAAGGTTTAGGGTTGGCATCAACTAGAGGTCTTGTTTTTTTCTGAAGTCAAATAGAAAAAGAAAAAAAAACATGTAGGTTAATTTAGTTTCCTACTTCTTATTCCTATATTTTTAATATCGTGATATCTAAATTTGCAACACGATCTTATGGTGCAAATATAAGAGGCTTCCCTTTGTAGCCCGCAGCCCTCCCTTGTAAGCCCTATCAGTGGAACATGCAGACCAGCGATAAAACATATATGGGGACCGGATCTCAACTGTAAAATTAGAACGAAATCTGCCCCAACTCTTACGTTATATTACTCTATCCACAAAACATATTTATGATTTAATGACTTTTCAAGCTAAAATAAAACTTATACTTGCCTCAAGTGACACGTTTCCATACACTGGATTTTCAAAGCCTTGGTGAGAGGGTCCAACATTCTCTGGTTGGGCTCCAAATCTAAATCCAAAGAATGGAGGAACTTCAACCTGCGGTCCTGCTTTCCGTCGAAATGAGATTCTATCGAACATCTTAAATCTTGAAACTTCCTGGATGCTACTAATATACGATCGTAAACATATGTATACATCTTGGGAATACACACCACAAAATATCAATTTACAATATAATTTTTGTGCGTTTTGAATTTGTCTGGAGAAAACACTTGGTTAAATATCTCACTAACCACTTGCTGGTTTGAATGTACTGTGACAGATGATAGTCATAGGGACAACATTATTACATACTGATTTTCTTAAATAACAAACGTTGCCATAGAAACTATAATTTTCATATCTAACATATACCCCCTGATAATTTAGTGGTGGTATTTATGTTGTAAAATAAACATTAACATACCCTCTTTTTCTGTACAACAAATACAATGCAGCCAAGATAGCAGCAACAACTGCCAACCCACCAATCACTATGCCGGCAGTTTCTCCGTCATTTCCGCTGGTCTGGTCACCTACAACGAAGACTATTTAGTATGAAACCAACATGAAAAGGAATTATTAAACCTGACGTTCTCTACCGGAATTATGGAATACTCGATTCTTAGATTATATGCAGTGTTTGCAACTGTATTGTGTGTAGGCGAGATATCTCACTAATGGTCTGTACTTAATTCTTGAGACTTTGGGACTGTGGACTAAAATTAAATTGTCACTAAACAAAGAATATTATACAAAGACTGTATTGTTTCATTGCATTTGTACAAAGACAGATTTGTTCTATTATTGCTGTACAAAGACTGTATTGCTATTGTACAAAGACTGTATTGCTATTGTACAAAGACTATATTGCTATTGTACAAAGACTGTATTGCTATTGTACAAAGACTGTACGGATCTAGTATTACTATTTATCATCATCGTGTCAACCCTAAGGTTGCATCTTCTATACTATGATATTACGTCAGGGTGCCGTTTCATAAAGCGATCGCTAACTAATGTGCTCGTTATCCCATGCAATTTAAATGGGAAAACGTGCACGTTAAGCTAACGATCGCTTTATGAAACGGCACCCAGGACTCTAACCGTAACTCGGTAAGACTAAATGATATGATGCCAAAAGTGAGCATTTGTTACTGATTTTCTTCCTGTCCAGAATTTCGAGATATATACAACTTCAAAGTGACTGAAATTTGCGTAAACATATTTCAGAAACGTGTATACCTGTGTTTGCTCCAGCACTTGGTGTATTAGTTGGTGGACCAGATTGTTCCATGGCCATTTTACGCAGACTGTATTTAAAACCACCGGATGAAATATCTGAAAACAACAAGACGACTAACTCAATCATTTTGTTCAATACGTGACAAAATCCGGTGTCAATATGGTAATAGAAGCTGTTACATAAATATTTAAAAAATAGTATAAACGATATAACGTCCTTTATGTTTAAAAAATGTATGTTCTGTAATATGCAGTTCTTTGTATTGAATATATGAGCCTTGTACATGTATGCTGCGTGGATATTAAGGACGCATGTAAGCTAAATGAAATTGATTTTTACTAAATAGTCCTCAATACCTGTCGACACTGAAAAAATGTATACAAACCTTGAGCAAGATCATTCTTCATAAGAAGAGCCACTTTAGCACTCGGAACACCTCCGTGTTTATCTGTCAGGACAATCTGGATTTTATCGGTTGCTGTTCTGGATACAACAAATTGTACATCCTGGAATTCATCCTTCCCATCGAGATAATTTCTTTGCAGTCCATTTTTTAATATTTCAAACCTGAATCCTGTTCCATATTCAGCAGTTAATTTAGCACCTAATGTTGAAGTAAAGGTGAAGAAATCTTGGTTTAAAAAAAGGGAAGGGGACAAGAAAAACGTTCCAATATTTAACATTCACTAAGCACCAATCTAACCATGCTGGTGACATTGACAAGATGTTTAGGTATGCTACCAAAAACTTTAAAAAAAACTTTAATCGTCAGAGGCATATTTTGACACTGACTGCACAACAATCCACAATGTCCACTAATTCACATAAGTAATTTAACACAACAATTTAGCACCAAGAAGCAACTCACCACATATACTACAACATCCACCAGATGGCAGTATAGGATTCAGGCAGGCAGGTTTCATACAGTACGCTGTCTGCAATCTACAAATTCTGTCTAGGATCTGTTAAATAAATTCAACGCTGTCTCATAGAACTAAGACCTTTTGAGAGTGTAAGGTAAAGGAAACTAGTTTGTTTTCCCATTCGAATAGGAAAATGAATAATGACATGGAAAATAAAAAGGAAAAGGAAAATGAATGTCTAGAAGAAACGGGTGTATTTTTCTATTCAAATCACGAAAAGGAAAATGAATCACTTAAAAGAAACGAAAAGAAAAAACAACTTAAGTTACTTAAAAAAAAGATCAGACATGTAAAATCATAAATTCTTTTTAATAAGTGTAAACAAGCTAATTTATTGTAGCTACTAGTTTTAGTCATTTGTATTTATATTATTTTAAAACGAATATTAAAAAATGTTTAATATGGGATCTATTTATTTCATCACCTCTGATTTGTCATTGCCACAAAAGCATCCAAGTGGATCTTTACATGGACGCCGTTGAAGCTTTATCTTGGAACGATTTCCTGTAGGTGGTATGGGAAACATTCCTAAACCTATATCGGAATTCATAAATGAAGACAGCGTCTGAGTACTGTGTGTCTGAAAAAACAAAAACAAAACAGCAAATTAAAATCCGACTACAAAATTGCCTACAATCCGTCTGTGTGTCGCATTTAGTACATTTAGCATCACTTATCACAAATTTCAAATTGTAATAACAAATTTCAAGCACAAATACACCGCACATATATGTAAACTGCAACAATCATAAACTTTTTGTTTGCCCGTATATGTGTGACCATGTGTTGTTTGAAAGGTGCAGACTGTTCGGTATTGTGACCTTGACATACCTTTTCTCTAATTTTTAATGTATTGATCACTATTTCCACGCCTGTCTCAAGGTTGACGAAGAATGTACTGTCTTTTGGAAATATAACGTCGTCATAAGAACAGGGAACTAATTCCGATTCTAGAACTACGTCAGAACAATTTCCAGTTTCTGTTTGGGAAGAGCACCAGTTCTTCGGGTCAAACCAGTCTGAGGGATAGGTATTGTTAAATCCAATCTCTAAAACAACATAGAGTAAACATAAGCAATACTGTCGTACTATACTATACTCATAAGTGTATTTGTCACGAGAGTTCCATTATATCCATTTAAATTAAAATATTTTTCTTGGACTCGGGAGTGGGGTATTTTAGTACGGGCACGGTATCCATAAAAATAAAACCGTGAGTGTTAGTAAAGGGTACAATCTACAGACAAAATGCTCGATGTGTTAAAATATCTTATTAAATCAAGGCTATTTCGTTTTTAATATGTCTAATTTGTTAAAATGTAAAAATATCCTATTTGACTGTTGCGTGCGAAGTTATTTACAATGTGATATGTTAATTTTATATAAAAATTCAGTTATAATGACATCGAAATATCGATATCTGTGGGTCTTGTACTTATATGTATATTAAAACTTTTCATATCGGTCTGGGGATTAATCTTGATGTGATGATACATTTGACAAAATACAAACGACACGTATTAACCTTTTAATAATGTTGAAAATGGAAAGACAAGCTATCATCATATGGGTTTGATTTTATAACAGGTTAAAATGTGGTAGACATTAGTATATAGCCTATTAAAAGAATGGCGACGTCTTACCTTTACCATCACTAAGACAGCTCGGACTATTGTCAGGATCACTAGTAAACCCTAAGATAAAGTTCGAATCCAACAAAATGTCGCTTGATATCGGAAGCCTCTGAAAGTACACAATTGAAAGTATTCTAAATGGACTATGGAAAACCGTGCAGCAGATATTTGATCGTTTTCATTTTCTTTGCTTTTTTGAAATAATTGTTTTTCAGAATAATTCTTTTAAAATGTTTCCATAAAAAATACAATTTATTTCAAAGGAAATATTATTGATCAGAAATATTTAATAAAAAGTATTTGGAACATACTTGTGCATGTTGCCGAAAGTCAAGACCGGACAAACACACACACTAATGATTATCAAACACATCTTTTTGTCAAACAAAGGGCACTATTTATATTTATAGTGCTGGATTATAATTGGTGCTTAATCGTACCATTTCTTTGATAGTTGTATTCATCTGTAAATACACTGTTGGGCTGTCATCGTAAATTTCAACTATGTCATCTCCGCATGGAGGTCTCCCCAAATCCCAGTTATAAGGATTGCCAAAGTTAGTATTTGGGATCCATCGTTTGCATGTCCCTTTCGTGTACACAACTGGAAAGAGAGTTCAACTTAATAATATCGTTACTCTGTGTTTTGTTTGGAAATCTCGTCAGAAGTAAAAGAATTCGCAGCATATTTAGAAGTTGTCATGGCTGCGTCCATTTCATATACGCGAAATATCTTTTTATCTCATAATGGTTTAAGAAACATCAAAATGTTCTTTAATATATAATAGTTAAAAAATTTATCCCAAAATAACAAAGATCAACAAAATTTTTCACACAATTTAGGACATTATAAACATTTTAAACATATTACACTAATGTAATTTGTTTCTCTTTGTATAACGTGTAAAGGATTAAAAAGTTTCAATGATACCATAAAAGTATTCAATTTGATTCTGTGTGAAAGATAAAAAAAACCTGTGTCAAAGATTTTCCAATTTAAATGCGAAATGTAGTAGTGAACCACGTTCCATGTAATGCGAGTAGATTAACGCCCCCCCCCCCCTCGGCCAAATCAAAATCCACACCCCCCCCCCGACCCAAATCAAAATATGTCACCAATTACGTAACAACACTACCAAAACAACACATATGTTTATTAGCTTAATATTATATTTCCAAACAATGTACATATGCCCTTCAGTAAATGATAACACTCAATATCTTATTATTCAGATACAAACTAAATAAAAATGTTAAAGCAACATTCCCAGTCTAACCTTGTTATCAAACTTGCCTTCTAGTGTACAAGTTAAAGGATCATCAACAATACCATGACAACTGCAAAGAAACTGGGTATTTTTTGCTAATTATGAAAAGCCATTCATATAGTTCAGATTTCATTTTAACAAAACATATTTTAATTAACTCGGCGTTCTTATTAATGAGTATTGTATTTACGATTCTGTAAGATGTACATTTCGCATCATGTATCAGTACATCCTTCCAAGTCGGGAGTTCCATCATGGATGGTGTAGCGATCGTGGAAACAGAAACCCCGAATTTGAAGGATGGTATCAGTATCGGGTAGCAAAACATTTCAGTGCTGTAACACCATTTCTATCCAACATTAAACTTGTCAATAAATATTGTATATTGTAAAACATGTTGTTTATATGTGGGTTTCATTACAACCATGTCATCAATTTTTAATAACCTGTCTATATCACTTCATCACTGCCAATTATTTTTTGTGTTTTTTATATATACTACTTTTAAAAACATTAGAAAATAAATGATTTTCAAAAATAATAATATACTTACTCGCAAAAACTAGAATTAAAAACACGGCGTAAATGTCCATTTTATGGGGCGTATATAGACATGCTTGTGGATAATGTCTTTGAATATATAATGAGATGAATCTATGAGCCAACATATATCAGATAAAATAAAACTTATCAACGTAATAACGGACGGTACGAAGTTGTTAGACTCTACATAATTAAGGGTATATCCAATTTGTTTGTAATTTGTTTATAGTTTCAGTAAGAATAATAATGTCATATAGTTAACAACAGAAGTCCAAATTCTTAAACAGATATGCAATTTGCTTGTAATGTTTGATAGTTTCGGTAAGAATAATAATGTGTAAGTTTATGTTAGATGATGACCACGTGATGATGACCAGATATACATGTTATCTATATGCATCATTAGAATATATAATCCCTCATTCATTATGTAAAAGATACATCTTACACACTTGATAGATTTCTATGTATCCAAATTATAATGTGAATATGCCTGAAAATCCAGGTGTTCACATTACAACACAGTCGATCGTTTGCACAGGATGTCTAGGTTCATTTATACCATAAGTTCCAGAAATGATGTTGGCTAGTCATATAAGTTTATTGTATACACTTCTCATGCCAAGAATATACGACTTAAATTTCCCCTAGACCATCTGTGGCACTGTTATCTCTCAGTGAAATAATCCGTGTAAAAAGCTCTACGGAGCTCTGAAGTTCTAGGAGTACTATATTTCTTGGCATGTAATCTATCTAAATATACTATCGTATTACTGTTTAACTTAAAAATTTAAAGTATTCAAAAGTTTCTAACCAAAATATAAATTACTATTATTTTTGCCCAATTTTAGTGCCTCGGTATATAGTCATGTCGCCTTTCTCATTATCTTCTATAACAGATCTTTATTGGAGAGATGTTTTGTTCAACTTAAAACAGATCTATATGTCTGTCTATACAAACTGAAAAATAACAAAAGGGAGTTTTGCCTAGAATAAAACTAATACTAAACCATGAAGGTACCTGTTAATCACATATAAAATGACCTTGACTTGCGAAAGACATCTCTAAGTTACAGAAGAGTTATCAGAAAACGATATGTCAAGGACAGACAAATCTATGGTGATAACAACAAACAGACACACGTGCTCCGGAGGGGTAACGATTTGTTTCATTCCAATACTCTAATATTCAAACGACAAATCTGATAGTAATGAAAAATATGTTGTGGTTACAGTCGATTACACATCTTAAAATTTCACTTACACCCCGACTATACTTTCCAAAGTAGAAAATGTCACCTGTTGGTATTAAAACAAAAAATGACAGATACTAATTTTCCCTCACTGTACATGATCCCATAAGTACACAAACTCCTTACAAAGCTTATATTGGTTCATCCATCTCTAAAACCTAAGATACATCTATTATTACCACTATTAAAGAGTCTCCATAACATTGTGACAAGTTCGTAGAGATTTGTAAAGCTTTAAAGAATTACTGTAATGTTAAGACGAATGTTCTTATACATTTGTCTAAAGTGTTCTAACTTTGTATTGTTTCAACACTTTACATAATATTTGTCTTCCACGCATAAAGACCGACTGGAACGTCTTATATATCTGCGTTTGTTCAACAAACAAGGACATAATATTTAGTGTTGAAGGGGAAAATGACATCATTTGGAAACGCCACACCAATTCCAGCTACAAGAGCATGCACTGACAGCACTTAATATTTTTATTCAGGTGTCATTAGTATTTACTTGAGGGATCATCATATCTGTCTTCTGGCTGACTTGTTTTTGCAATCATGTGACGTAGAATCGGTTTGAAACCTGTTGAAGTACTAAAGGACTTTAATTTTACTTTCAGATTCATAATGTTTTGCCATTGAATAACTTTCATACATCTATAATGGTACTACTGCTGCACCGCTAACGTCCTCAGCCGAGGCCAACCCTCATCGTGTGTTCCGACCCCTAACTCGGTACACTCACAGGATGGGGGTCCACAGTGGTGATCAGTCACTGCGCGTTGGTGGTGGGTATCCAGCTACTAGTGTCCCTTTTCATCCACACCCAGCATGACGATCTTTCTGCTGATTTGGCCATCTTCTGGACTGCTGCTCGTCTACATCTTCCTGCGACTCCTAGCCCAGATAACATTTTGTAAACTAATTGTGCTGGAAAGCCTCTACATCCAACCTCTACTGGATAGTTCCAGGTCTGCCACCCCTTCTCTCTGCACTCCATCAGCAATGTATCATACTTTGCCTTCTTCCTCTCGTGGGCTTCAACACATCTTTCCTCCCATGGAACTATCAGCTCTATTACAATGATCTTGTTTTACCTGGTGATCACAATACCAGATCAGACCTGAGATTGGTTGGAATGATCCCAGGAAATGTCACTTTCTGGTCAAGGTCTACAACCATCTTCCAGTCATCTGCCTAGTCCAGTATTCCAAACTTCTCATTTGTTCTTCTCTTCACTGTTTCACCTTCCTTCACACACTGGATTTTATTGTGTTTCATCTTTGTGTGTTTCCCCCTGTTTTTCCGCTCTTTCTCTACCGTGTCTGCCATCTCTCGTAAAACCTGGTTATGACGCCATGTGTATCTTCCCTGTGATAACGCCACTTGAAAGGAGGACAAGATATGTTGTAGGGTTCCTCTTTTACCACAGAGGGGACAATCTGGTTTTTCTATAAGATCCCATCTCTGGAGATTTGCTGGTGTTGGTAGCAGGTCTGCCACCCCTTCTCTCTGCACTCCATCAGAAATGTATCATACTTTGCCTTTTTCCTCTCGTGGGCTTCAACACATCTTTCCTCCCATGTAACTATCAGCTCTATTACAATGATCTTGTTTTACCTGGTGACCACAATACCATATCAGACCTGAGATTGGTTGAAATTATCCCAGGAAATGTCAATTTCTGGTCAAGGTCTACAACCATCTTCCAGTCATCTGCCTAGTCCAGTATTCCAAACTTCTCATTTGTTCTTCTCTTCACTGTTTCCCCTTCCTTCACACACTGTATTTTATTGTGTTTCATCTTTGTGTGTTTCCCCCCTTTTTTCGCTCTTTCTCTACCGTGTCTGAAGTTATGACGCTAGGTGTATCTTCCCTATGATAACGCCACCTGACACGAGGACAAGATATGTTATAGGGTTTCTCTTTTACCACACAGAGGACAATCGGGTTTTTCTATAAGATCTCATCTCTGGAGATTTGCTGGTGTTGGTAGCAAATCGTACTCAACGTAATAGAAATTGAAGTTGGAACTGTGGATATTCCCAGATGGTTCACCAGGATAGTGTTCGTTGGTCTGTATCCATCGTGTCCAGGCTCCCTGAACTCCCATCTCTGCTGCCTTGGCTTGTCGGTTTTCTTCCTCACTCGGTAGGATTTCTTTTTTGAACCATACTCAGTTTTTCTGTTGTGGTAGCCTTGTTCCAATAACAACCCTTGTAGGTTCCTAGACCCTGCCTTCCCACAGCCACTGTTCCTATAATGTTTTTGTGTCTTTACCTGCACTACGCCTGTTCCACTGCCTGTGTTGATGACCACTTGCTCCCTGTCCGTACTTCTACTCCAGCTGATCTCACCTTATTATCTCTGGAATCCTTTAAAGTCATAACAAGTCTTGCCTTGCCGGTCTTGAACTCTTCTACTATTGATGTCAAAGGAAGTTGTAGCTTGGCTGTTCTGCTATACAAGCCTATTGATGTGGTATCTCACACATCATTTACGGCCAGGATAAGCGTGGTAAGAGGCCATGTTAGTAAATCCACGCCTTGAACTTACCGGGTATTCCTGTCTTGTCTATGTTCCTCATTCCTTCTTTAACTTGCTGTTCTATCCTCTGAGTGTTGTCCTTATCTCAAAGAGTTTCATCAAACCATTTGCCTAAGCACTTAATCGGGCTTCCGACGATAGATGGAATATTCTCGGTTGAACCGCTGTGTAACTTTGCCTTTCTTTGTTATCGACTTTCTGGGTTTAAATGTCATTCTTGCCCATGATGCTGTTTCTTCTAGTGCGTGTGATATCCACCTAGCTTGAATATGCGTGCCTGTTGTTATCGTGAGATCATCCATGAACCCTCTGGTAGGTGGTTGCCTGATGTCGCAAGATGTCTTGGGAACTCTGGTTTCTCTCTCCTCAGCCTTGATAATTATGTTCATGCTCATAACAAACAGGATCACAGAAATCGTACACCGTGTCACAATTCCTTTTTGTAGTTTCTGCCAAGACGTTGTAAAGCTACTCGTAGTAAAGCGTAGATGGATCATACTGAAGTAACTTCTGATCATAGTGCGAAAGTGTTCAGGTATATGGTAGTGTTTAAGGGCCTCCTCTATTAGGGCATGCGGAATGGTTCCATATGCATTTGCTAAATCTAGCCATACAACCGTCAGATCTTTCTTGTTGGCTTTTGATTCGTGGATTAGTTGTGTTATGACGCTAGTGTATTCAACGCATCCCGAGAAACCGGGTATTCCTCCTTTCTGTACTGATGTATCCACATACTTGTTCTTGGTCATGTATGCTGTTATTCTTCTCGCAAGTATTGAAAAGAAGATCTTCCCTTTTACGTTTAGCAGTTATATTGTCCGGAACTGATTTACCCCCTCCGAATTCTCTTCCTTAGGTATAAAACACCCCTCTGCATTCTGCGAACAAGATGGAATCTTCCCTTTCCTCAATACCACTTTTAATAGCTTCCATATGTGTCTAACGGTCTTCCGACATCTCTTATAAACCTTATAGGGGATACTATTTAGACCCGGTGCTGATGCTGCTCTAGATTTATTTACAATATCTTTTACTTCTTTCAATGATGGTTCTTTTCCATTCATTGGCTCAACTGGTTCTGGTACCTCTTCTATTCGGGCACACACTCCTAACCTTCTCCACAGTTCTTTATCACCATGTGTTTCTTCCAGGTGGCTTTAACTTTCTCTTTAGAGCTCTTTAATGTGCCCAATTTTGACCCTTCTAGAGTTGATTTTGTAAATCTGTATGGATCTGCAACAAAACTTGCTCTTTTCCTTCCTCTTTCTCGCCTGGCTTTTCGAATACTCTCTCTCCTTTGAAGATTGTTCCTCTTCTCTCTCAGGATTGATCTTAGCGGACTGAGACATATCTTTTTAGGGGGGCCTCGGTGATCGAGTGGTCAAGGTAGTTCGTCTACTATTGATCACGTGGTCTGTCAACACTGAGAATTCGGGTTCGATTCTCACTGCAGGCAGTGTGTTCTCGACTCCAATCTTAATTGACAAGGATTGCCAGTTTTCCTACCGCAGGTCGGGGGTTTTCTCCGGGTACTCCGGCTTCCTCCCCCAATAAAAACTGGACGCCATGATATAGCTGAAAAATTGCTGAAAGTGGCGTTAAACACCATCAAACAAACGAACAAATCTTTTGATCTTTACTTGCTGTTCTATATAATTTTGTTATTTTGCTGATCTCTGATCTTAGCTTTTGTATTTCTTGCTGCCGCCTGTTTGGTTTCCCGGTTGGTTTCTCGCTTCGCTTCCTATCTGTCGTCCCAAAGCGTTCAGCACCTACAGAAAATACTATCGTTGTTAATGCTGTCAATTTCCTTAGTACATCTCCTACTAGTGTCCCATGTAAGATGTTATCTTGATCGTTGTCAAATGCTTCCCATCTCTTATCATCTGTTGGTGGCCACTCCACTGATGGTTTCCTGTTCTCTCGTGATGGTTCTGTGTTAGCCTGTTCTCTGTTAAGATCGATTGGTTCTGGCTCTATGATGGTCTGAGTAGCGTCAGTTGGTAAAAGGTCCTCAGTACTGCTGTGTTCATCCTGACTGTGGTCCTTTTTCGTCTGGTCAGCCTTACCTGTGCGTTCCTCCTGCTGCTTCTCATAACGACATTTAGCCTTTGCTTGATGTATCTTCAAACCCTTCAGATTCTTGCACACTTTCCCGCAATGACATCTTGTTTCTGCCGGTAATCCTGCCAATGTTCGTTGAACGAGCCGAGTTGTTACCGTTGAATCTGTAATTCTGGTCTTTCATCCTCCCCACATCTCGGAAGACTCTGGGGTGTTGCTCTTCTGTTTGTGTTTAAGCTTTCACTGGTGTTCTCCCACAGGAACTGTGTGTTTAGCTGCCAACTCTTCACACCCATATTCCAGTCTTCCATGGATGCCGCCTTCCTTTAAGACGCCAACAATCTATTCTTGGTTGTCAGCCAGTCTTTCCTAGCCGTCACTGGTAATCCAGTTGAAAAATAACTTACATACAGAATGATGGTACTGCTGCTGCACCGCCAACGTCCTCAGTCGAGGCCATCGTGTGTTTCGACCCCTAACTCGGAACACTCTCAGCATGGTGGTCCACAGTGGTGATCAGTCACTGCGCGTTGGTGGTGGGTATGCAGCTATTAGTGTCCCTCTTCATTTACACGCAGCATGACGAACTTTCTGCTGCTTGGGTCATCTGGTGGACTGCTGCTCGTCTACTTCTTCCTGTGACTCCTAGTCCAGATAACATTTTGTAAACTAATTGTGCTGTAAAGCCTCTACATCCAACCTCTACTGGTTATTTCCAGGTCTGCCATCCCTCTATTACAATCTTTTTTTCTCTGGTGACCACAATACCAAACAGTACTGAATAACACAGTTTTATAATCAATCCATGTAAACTTGTTAGATATTAAGAGAAAACATATTAGTTTAGTTTAAACAAACTTAATAAAAATGGACCCGATACATGTAAAGCATACGTATGTAGACATCTCTGGTTTAATATTGTATGATATAATGTAATACAAGGTTTCAGGCTAACATGCACTTAAATAGGTTCAGTTGATAGCCAAATGAAAATCAATATTCTAATAAATGAACAATTCATACGATTCAGATACATAAAGCGATCTAATATATGCCGTACTTTATATCTCACCGTCGACGACAGTGGACTTCTGCAAACAAATATCTTTGACAAAATAGACAAATTTGATTTCCTTTAATTATTTTTTTATAAACAACAATATACCAGCCGTGCCTACGGTGTTTTTGAGTCGCAGTGGATACGACAATTTAGAGTCTCTTTTCGTTACATTCATTTTGTAGACAAGTGGAAGTTGCTGAAAGAAAGCTGCTAAGGTAATGTTATGCTACTCTCGTGTTAAATTTGTCTCTCGAAGATTTACATGTCGTCATAACAATTTCTTTGCTGACTACGACACTGTTTAATATCCCAATTAGTCAATATATAGAGCCACAATTATAATCTCCTGTTCGTAACACTATCTTCGGGAATTAAATAAATTTTAACGACAACCTTCGCCACCACAAATACTAGCCATACAATCGCACCCGGCCTTAATCCTCGTGTTAACCTTCGCTCTGTTTTGTATGTATGTTGATCATAGACTTTAGCTTTTGGAATATCTTCCATTATTCTACTTTTTATCAAGAAGCCTTAATCCGTCATAATATTTCATATAATCATAGAACGTAATCTTTAAAATTGTATATTTATACGTTACAAAAACTGTTACATTGGCTAACATAACATAAACTGGTGTGAATAATACATTAGTACTATAGAGAGATTAAAGTAGCTATCAGTTAACGGCGTTCGTATCAAGGGGCCTCGGTGGCCGAGTGGTTAAAGTCGTCTACTATTGATCACGTGGTCAGTCAACACAGAGTCTCACAGCGGGCAGTGTGCACTCGACTCCAATCTTAATTGACAAGGATTGTTAGTTTCCTACCTAAGGTCGTGGGTTTTCTCCGGGTACTCTGGCTTCCTCCCGCAATAAATACTGGGCGCTATGATATACCTGAAAATAATGTTAAACAATATACAAACAAAACAAACCAAACAAGCGTTCGGATCATATTCTAAAGAATGTTATAATCGGAAAAGTTACTCCAGTAAGATAAATCAACACTATACGTTACAATATTAACATCGGTTACGTGCGATACACTACAAGTCTATTTATCGTAGTATTTAAGTTTAAATAATACCAGTCGAAGGGAGCAGTTATTTTTATTGATACCGGAAGTTCTAAAGAGTGGCAGCTGATTTCTTACGTGTACATACTATTGAAAGAAAACTAAATGGAACAGAAAAGATGGTTCAACTGTCGCTTTCATCTGTTTATCATTGTATTCATTGCTTTGCTATATACAATTCAATGCTCAAGTTCCAAAATATCAGACATGAGGTTGTGTGCTGATGACGAATGTAAAAGTAAGTTGGAACACCGGTTATAAACATGCTTGTGTACATAAGGCATTCTAATTAGAACAAACAAAGGTCGTGTTTCATTGTCTAAATTTTCAACAACAGTGACAATAACAATACGAGAAAAACCAATGTAACAACTACAAATCTCAGTCATAGTTCGAGTTGACTAAAGAGTAAAGTACATGCTAACAGGTCTTTTTATTGATTATAACCTACTGGTCAGAGAGTAGTTCTCGCCATTAAAATGACAGAAGCAATTCTTGCCATTTGGCGACTATGCCATTATTTTTCCATTAAAATTGATGGCAAAGGCTTCATTTTATAGATTTCACTATTTTCCATCCAAAACAAATTACGTTTATCACGGCGAGAACTACTCCGTGACCAGTAAATTTTCTGTCACAGAGCATTAAGAGGACTAAAGTACATGCAGTCAGGAACCTATAAATCAACGGAATTGGAATATAACAATGGCTTATACTTTTCCTAGTAACAACTGCTCTAATAATCTAACGTGTCGACACAGATATGATTGTATATATGGCTTTCATACAATGCCAATCAGCAATCTGTCTGTTCTAGACTCAGGCACTACATTGATACAGAGGGGACAACGTGTTTTTTATAAAAAACACTAACCCACCATGGAAGTTAATCCTTTTCTCTATCACCCACCATGGTATATCCACGCCTACTATCGTGGTTAAGAATCTTCTCAGGTAATCTTACCACGGTGGATGCATATGAGGGAGTTCAGTCTACCATGGCATGTCGCCACAGGGGTCCGGCCACGATATCTCCGCGGTGGTACATGACAACATAAACGTTGTCATTTAATTGATTGCGGGGTTACCCGAATGAAAAGAGAACATTTTAAAACAGTGCTTAAGAATAATTTGTACATGCATTTTATTTGTTGATAATCAATAATGATTTAATGTGCCGGTAGACTTGAAGATCGAATATTTGTTCAACATGTTCAACCGGATGCATGTGTTATGCATTAAATATTACCCTGAACAAGTTCGGTAAATTATCCGGATTTGAATTGTCACATTACGTTTTTGTGTATTACAACGCATAACGAATTGTCCTGAAGTTGTACGCGAACTCTCTTTAATCAATTATAAATCCTTTTCGACAGAAAACGGGCAGTTGAGCGGCGATCTTTTTCTTTATTTGGTATTTAAAACCGGAGTTGTTTTAACAAACGCGGACAAAAGTTTACATCACGTATAGTTATATAAAATTCGTTAACAGGATGGGATACAACAAATAAATTACTAAATTGAAGCCAACATGCAGCAAGAATAATAAATATGTGAAAAGTTTATAAACGAGAATCGCCACATAAAATATAGTTTAACTACGATATGGCACAGGCGCCTGTTTCACAAGGTTGAATGAAGTCTTACGTACGCACAATTCTAAATACACATTTACTTTGGACAATGGCGTTTTAAACTATAACAATTAATATAACAGGTTTATATATAAAAAGTAGTGATGTGCTTCTGAGCTAAATATACAAAACTGACAATTTTTCAAATGGAGGCAGACGTGTTATTTGTATAAAGTCCCCGTTAAAATTAACTCGCAGTTTCGGTGTTTTTGCATGACATAGTATTTATTGGGATAAATATTCTCGAGATCAGACCCCATTTAAACTTGCCTTAGTTCTCTAAATACAAATACTTATTCTTAATATTTTGTTGTATCGTGGTACATTGATCAAACAATAAAATATGCATAGTTACTTACGTCTGTTATAACATGAACAAAACAAATCGGAATAAAATTATTTTTGAAGACGAAAGAACTGATTTGTCCACACTCATATCAATATAAAATAATTGCCCGAATTTACTCAACAGTATGTAAGTTTGTTTTCTTTTGTTCTTTTTTGTTTTTTGTTGTTGTTGGTTTTTTTTTTGCGCGCCGATACGAATGTCTGTTTGCGGACATAGGGTCTTGTCGTAACATTATAGAAATTACAAGGATGCTACTTAAGTCTTTTCTACAACAAAAGTTGATGATGTGTCAGGCTTTTAACACTGAAACGACTATTATGGTTGATTCTATATCAGGATTGTATTTTTTTAACACACGTGGTTCAACACCGACGAATCGAGTATAAAATCATTCGTGGAATAATATATTCTGCGACATTTATATTTAAAGTAATAATTCAGAAAATTTGAAAATGTAGCATTTTAAGTCGTATATTGATTTGGACGTTTTTAAAACGAATTTCTTTACAAGTCTCGCATTTATTGTGTATTTCTTTACAAGTCTCGTATTTATTGTGTAATGTGCTTATTTCTTTACCGTTAAAAATGTGAAGCCGCGTGTTCACCTGTTAATTATAAAATTATACAATACACAAGTTTATTGAAATGTTTGAGAGCACGTGCTTGAAAAAATGATGACTGGACAATACTTAGATAATCGATCGATTTAAGGTGTGACACAATTTACATCCGGTAAAAGTTCAAACGGTTGGAACATTAATCAGAGGCGCTGACAGGGAAATTTTGACGATAGAATAGCAAAGATTTTGACAATTTTAAGGGCAAAATGCGGTGTTCTAACCTTTTAGAACACGTTAAGGGAATAATTGTCAATCAAATCAGTGACAATAAACTTTAAGGTATTCTGTATAATGAATAGATAAACAGAACGCAGATTAATTTTGTTGTCAAACAAACGTATTAAAACGGCATATTTTAACACAAATATCTAAATTAAATCGCAACATTTTAATTTTTTAACTGTGTAAGCATGAAAGGAAATTGAAAATCCACCGTGGTCAACACGGTGGGTCACGATATGTAGTGGACATAACACGATGTACCGCAGAATACCACCGTGGCGTATGGTGGTGAATTTCTTAATGAAAAAACCACGACCACGGTATATAGTGGGCAATATAAAAAACACGTTGTCACGTCTGTATATCAATATATTGACGAATTTAATAAAAAATAAAATATTAAAAAAAAAAAAACCAAATACAGCAAAGCTAATTTCAAAACAAAAAAAACCCATAAGTTTTTATTAATTCTAAAATTAGATTGTTGTACTAGTCCCAGTAAATTAAAATCAAAGCTGCCTTGTATGGTTTTATTTGATGGCTTTCACCAATTAGACAAATTATATGATGATACAGTTTTTAGCTACCTAGGAATATACCTTCAGACAACTTATGACACCATTGTTTACTACACCTGTGATTACATAACAATTGCAACAGGTGGCCACCAAATTAAAAGATATTTATTCCCAATTTTGAAAATTTGTCATTTATATTTGCATTTAAAATTAAAGAGGTTCTTGTAAAATAGAAGCTGAAAATATGTAACATGATGTATACGTCCTTGGGTAAAAAAAATGTTCGAAAAAGGGATTACAAAAGTATGATTATTTATCATGTTCTCAATTATGACTTATTTCTTTGCCTTCTTAAAACATCATTCTTTCAGAATATGAAAGAAAAACGAATACTGTATTCATAATACAGTCATAGATTGGTCTTATTTAAGGGGACAGATTAAATATGTTCCGACTTCCAGAAAACCTGCTAATATTTTATGCTACTATACATAATCAGATAATATCAAGGGATTCACAACAAAAATAATATATGCTGTAAAGCAACAAAAAGAAAGAAATGATTGGTCTACACCTTTTAAATGTGTAATTTTGCATTAAGATGATAATTGGTTTGAAAGTATAAAGTTCATTAAAATTACATACAAAAATTTAAAAAATTTAAAATATTTACTGTCACAGGATACATGCAAGAATTTTAACTGAATTATTGGTATTATATTGTTCTAGATACTGTCATTTCTGCGATCTCCTTTAATATCTTTCCAGTCTCGTGTGAGACAAGGAAATCATACTTCCTTAACTTAAGAATATTGAGTGTCCAATCCCGTTAGTCCTAGGTGCAGTATTTGTTGATTTCATAGATTGTCGTAATAACATATTGAGATCATACTTTTTAGATTTACATTCGGCTCATGCTTTTACATATACATGTATGTCTAGAAGGAGTGTAGGAAAAAATCCCCCCCAGACAAAATCCCTTCCGTGTAATTTAGCATAGGCGGACAAAATCCCCCCTGTAAAATTTTCAAGGCAGACAAAATCCCTCCCAAATATGATTTTTAGCTCACCTGACCCAAAGGGTCATGTTAGCTATTGTTATCACTTTGCTTCCGTCGGCGTCGTCGTCGTCGTCGTCGGCGTCTGTAAACTTTTTACATTTTAATCTTCTTCTCTGAAACCACTTGGCCAATTGAAACCAAACTTGGCCATAATGTTCATTGGATGGACCTTTACAAAGTTTGTGTTTTTTATTTTGATTGGTAAACCAATATGGCCGCCACCTCAAGACTTAGTTTAACATAGGACCCTATGGGAAAAAAGTTAAAAAGGGCTTCTTCTCTGAAACCGTTTAACCAATCAAAACAAAACTTACTAGCAATATTGTTTAGATGGTCCTCTATAAAGTTTGTGTTTTAGATGGGAATTGGAAATTCAAAATGGCCGCTACTGCAGGACTTAGTTTAACATAGAACCCTATGGGAAAAAGTTTTAAAAGGCTTCTTCTCTGAAACCGGTTAATCAATGGAAACAAAAACTTACTAGCAATATTGTTTGGATGGTCCTCTATAAAGTTAGTGTTTTTTATGGCAATTGGAAATTCAAAATGGCTGCCACCGCAGGACTTAATTTAACATAGGACCCTATGGGAAAAAGTTTGAAAGGCTTCTTTTCTGAAACCGGCCAACCAATGGAAACAAAACTTACTAGCAATATTGTTTGGATGGTCCTCTATAAAGTTAATGTTTTTTATCCCAATCTGATATTCAAAATGGCCGCCACCGCAGGACTTAGTTTAACATTGGAGCCTATGGGAAAAATGTTAAAAAGGGCTTCTTCTCTGAAACCGGTTAACCAATCAAAACAAAACTTACTAGCAATATTGTTTGGATGGTCCTCTATAAAGTTTGTGTTTTTTATGGCAATTGGAAATTCAAAATGGCTGCCACCGCAGGACTTAATTTAACATAGGACCCTATGGGAAAAAGTTTGAAAGGCTTCTTTTCTGAAACCGACCAACCAATGGAAACAAAACTTACTAGCAATATTGTTTGGATGGTCCTCTATAAAGTTAATGTTTTTTATCTCAATCTGATATTCAAAATGGCCACCACCGCAGGACTTAGTTTAACATTGGACCCTATGGGAAAAATGTTAAAAAGGGCTTCTTCTCTGAAACCGGTTAACCAATCAAAACAAAACTTACTAGCAATATTGTTTGGGTGGTCCTTTATAAAGTTTATGATTTTTATGCCAACTGGAAATTCAAAATGGCCACTACCGCAGGACTTAGTTTAACATAGGACCCTATGGGAAAAAGTTTTTAAAGGCTTCTTCTCTGAAACCGGTTAATCAATGGAAACAAAAACTTACTAGCAATATTGTTTGGATGGTCCTCTATAAAGTTTATGTTTTTTATGGCAATTGGAAATTCAAAATGGCCAACTCCCCCGCAGGACTTAGTTTAACATAGGACCCTATGGGCAAATAAAAAAAATCTCTATACAACTGGTTAACCAATGAAACAAAGCTTTCTAGTAATATTGTTTGGATGGTCCTATTTAAAGTTTATTGAAAATTACAGGACTTACTTTAACATCAGGGAAATGCCATCTTGCCTATAAAATCAGGTGAGCGATACAGGCTCTTAAGAGCCTCTGGTTTAAAATGTATTTTTTTAAATGTTCACCCTGTACAGGCTCTACATATACAGATAAACCTTAAAAAATGACCATATATTTTACTAAAAAGCCCCCAGATTTTTAATTACTTGATAATAATAATTGTTTGTCTCATTTGCATTGCTTGATTGTTGACTTGTTAATTAATATATTTGTGATCAAATGAATATCGCTTACTTGAGTAAAACATTCTTTATATCTTTAAGAAAATTGAAATGGGTATGACTTTTACTAATAAGTTAAAAATTTAGTAAAATAATGGTATAATTTAGTTCAATAACTTGAATTGTTTGTTCTGTAGATAATAATGAAAGGGATCTAATGGTGCGGTTCCTTTATTAACACACGTACCAAACAACACAAACCATATATCGACTCGATGCGTTTCATTTAAAAAAATATGTTTTAATCTTTTTCTCATTCATCATTTCAAGTACCAAGTAAAAAACTATTAAAATTGATGCACAATACTAATCGATATTACCATAATCTGATTCGGGAGGGATTTTGTCCGTCTTGAAAATTTTACAGGGGGGATTTTGTCCGCCTTGTAAATTTAATGAGGGGGATTTTGTCCGCTTATGCTATATTACACGGAAGGGATTTTGTCCAGGGGGGATTTTGTCCGTACCCCGTCTAGAAGCATGTCCTAACTTCAACATATCCACATGTGTAATCCTTATATAGGCTTAATTTGATACAGTAGCAAATGGTAACAATGTATTTGTTTTTATTTCTGATGCTTGCATTGTATATAAATAAACTTTCTATGAGTTACAATAGTAACATTGGTACTAGTAAGACATTTTCTTTTTTTTTTATTTTAAGTACTTAAAAACAATCTTCATTTCCAGGTCTAGTTACTTGGTTACATAGTTTAACCTTTTGGTAACACAACACATTTCTGTCTTAACTTTTTTCTGTATTTTGTAAAACTGGAAAAATAAGTTAAAATACAGACATGTATAAAAAGGGAATGGTACTAACCTGGAGATTTTAAATTTCTAATTTTCTGCATTATCAAAGATGTACCAATTTAACTGGATCTGGAAATGAATATTTTTTGGGGGTTAAAAGTACTTATAAGTACTAAGTATATAAAGTAAATATTATCAATGTTACCATTGTAACCTGCAGATTTGTAAATTTCTAATTTTATGTCCTTGTGTTACCAAAGAGTTACCTATCGTATGTAAGACAAAAATGTGTAATATAACTTTGTGTTACCAAAGAGTTAGCTATGTAACGATGTAATAAGACCTGGAAATAACAAGTATCAGGAATATCTAAAAAAAATTTGGTTACCATTGTAACTGTTTATGTAACCAAGCCTACATAAGGATTTCTGCCAAACTAGATTACAACAATTATACCAAATTTTTGTCTAATTTGAATGTCCATTAAACTTGTTTGGTGTGAGCATCAGATTTTAGCTAATTTGCTTTTGTTTTAGGGAAATCATTGATGGTGGGTTATTTGTTCTCTCATCTATTTTTATCTTATTTATGTGCCTCTATAATCAATATTTTGACCAAACCAACTTATATTTATTCTATACTATACATCTTTCATTGCAGCTGTGTTATCATTAGCTAAGACATTGGCTAGACATCAGAATAATGATCCAATATTCCTCAGCTTTAGTAGAGGAGAAGTTGTACAAGTTTTAAGTAAATCGGCCGGCAACAGACCAGATTTGTGGGGCGGTCAGGTATTTTATCAACAATGTACTTGTGTGACTTTAACATGTGAAGTATTTACAATATTGTTTTTGGGTCCGAGTGCCAATGAAGAGTCTTCGTTAGAAGAAATGCTTGTCTGGCATAGTAAATTTTTGAACCTTCCTATTTTTGATGTGATTTTATTATTTGACAATGGACTTTTAGTCCATGAGGGTATCACCAGCCCAGTAGTCGAACTTCGGACAAGAATATCATTAATTCTTTCAGTGATATAGTCATTGTCTAAATTTACTGCCCTGAAATTTCTAAGGTTTTCTATTTGCTAGATATAGATGGCCTTCACTGAATTTAGCATTACATTTAGGAATTTTGATGAAATAAGCTCTAGCTACAATTTCTTCATAATTTGGATTTTAAAATATTTTTAGGTTTTGAGCGCCACTGATGAGTCTTGGTAGATGAAATATGCATCTAATGTAGTAAACTTTATAACCTTTTTATCTTTGATGACATTTTATTTTAGTCACTTAAGTTCCTAATCAAGAGAGATAATTACAGAGATAATTAATTTTAGTATGCAGTTACACGTATGAATTCTGTTAGTCTCAATGGAAAAAGGCAGGTTCACTTGCAAACAATGGTGAACTTATATAGTATTGTCAGTACATGCATTCCTTTTTTATGTAAACCCAATGTATATCAATCTGATAGAGAATACTGTAAACTAATAAAATTTTGCGTGATATATACTTTCGTGAGGAGGTTACAATCACATAAGTTTATATCTGCAAAAAGGTCGTGGGACAATGAATGATGAAGAATGATGACACTTGCCAACATTGTGTAAAACACCAAATTTATGTGGAAACCTTGTTTGGGGATACTAAATTATGTTTTTACAATGAGAACGTTCGGTTTATAAAACTTAGTTATATTTCCTGATTATGTGTCTTTATCTTCTAGCCCAGTTATTGCCACATGTTTGGCACTTTAAAGGACGAATTAATAATTTAATAATAATTTATTCTGCCAAGTGTCAAAAGATCAAATGGCTTATTAGCCAATATGAAAACAACAATCACTAAAGTTATTTTAATACTGTACACCTACAGGCATGACAGGATGATAAAGGTAAAATGGCTCATTAAATTTGTCGACTTCAACATTATTCTAAATACAAGTTTTGATCATTTATTTTTTTCCGTTTTCGTAAATTAAATATATTAAGTAAACGCAACCATACTGCATGAACTTGAGTTTTTGTTCTCATGAATCAGTCAGCTATAAAAACAAGACAACAGAACAATTTATTTTGTGCATTTTTTTTAATAAAAGATCAGTAGATCAGCAAATATTTATTTTCAATGATGTTAATTTCGCGAAAGTGTATCTGCGAATCAGTCCATTGAATAAAAATCGTGAACGTTTGCTTAGGCAAATATTATTTGGTTTACAATTCTAGACAAACATTAAAACATTTGTTGGATAACTAGCAGTTTGTTGTAGTAGAAAATCTTAATTTGTCATGTGATCATATTTATTTCTAGATTGGAGGTAGAAAAGGTTATTTTCCAAGGTCATTTGTAAGAGAATATAAAGTAGACATCCCAAATCCAGGAAAGATCGTTCCAACAGAGGTAAAGTTACATAAAGCATTTGTATAAAATAATTCAAGTAATTTGAATACGTGTATGTTATTCTAGCAGCACTTTAATTACTTTAGTTATTTTCTTCTTAAAAAAATCACACAAAACTATACTTGACACACAATATGCATACAGCAATTCAAAATTCTGTCCAATGTATACTAGCTTATTTTTCTGTGTATGATTTTGAAATAGCTACTTTATAACTAGTAACCATGTAAGTAGTATACTGTCCTCAGCGTTCTTATTAAGGCACGTTTACATGTCCTGGATGCGTCAAGGTTTGTAGGACACACCATTACTGAATTCCATGCATCCACAGGATGCATCCTTGTCAAATCATTTGAGTCCAGAAAATGTGCTTGGCAAAAAATATCTACATGTTTCCAAAGTTTTATGACTTATTTTCATCAACAATGAATGATTATTGAAAGTGGCAAATGTTTCCTGTATGCAGTAGTTAAATAGCCAATTCATCAAATTTATTGTTGAAAAAATACCCCTACACTATGAACATATTATGTAATTTGGTGAACAATCAGCAGATATGAGACAGAACAGATTATTATAAATTTAATCTATATTGTAGAACCTGCAGTTGAAGCAACATTTTAAAAATAATTGACAGAAAAGAAAATAATACCATTTATGGTTTCCATGCACTATTTCTAAGAAAACATAAATTTTTGGACACGGCACATGCAGTAAAAAGTTGAACAGTATGCATGCGCTAGTGTGCATTTACATAAATGTATGTAGACACACAGATGAATTTTGTGCACAGTGATCGTGTGTGAAATCCTTTTAGATGAAAAGAATAACATTTACATTTTGTAATAAAAAAAGATTATAATAGTGCAGTTACTGATCACTATCAATCGTATAAATGTCAATTTTGTCTGAACTAGTTCAATATTTCTTTCTACTTGTCACTTCTGTTATAAGTTGTCAGTGGATTTTATGAAAGCAACTAAGTTTTTGGTTACTGCATAGATTAGACATTAGGCCATTTTATAATAAAGAAATTAATAGTGTGACACTGCCTTTCTCCATTAAATTTGTTCAATTGTGCATATTTCGTTACTTTTTTGTATGGAACTTACCACATTTCAATGGAAAAGACAAAAAATATACCAAATGGACAAAAATATTTATGTTCCTGGAATAAAAGTACAATTTTTTGTGTTACTTTTAATCACCATTTATAATAACCAAGCTTCGATTTTTATATTCAATAATAAATTATAAGGAGGAATTTGCAGAGTTAATTGTAAAAGCATTAGGAAGATTTTATTCACCAGATAGTAGTTAAATATTCATGCATACATGATTCTCATCATTGCTGTTTAATCTATACTTATAATAGTGCCAAGTGTAAAATCTAATCAAATTGTTATTGGTTGGACAAATTTTTGTGAAAATTCACTCATACATAAACTTTAGGGAAATGCACCAAAGGTACCTAATGAAGCTAACAAAGGTCAGAAAGATGATACAGAACTGGATGATGATACAGAAATAGAAGTAGAGGATGAAGGTTACCAGTCTGGTATGGAATTACATTTGTTTTCTACAGAATTTGTTTATTTGTAGTACAGGTTGCTAAATGTCACATGTCAGTACACAAATTTATTTTTGTTGTAGTGATTATTTCAGTTGTATGAGTATTAATTCAATGTACCAGTTTATATAATTCATATCCTAGTTGTGGCTGAGTGAAAACCAACTTTTATAAATTAAATAAAAAATTATTTCAGGGGATCTCGGTGGCCGAGTGGTTTAGGTAGTTCATCTACTATTGATCATGTGGTCTGCCAACACTGAGGTTGCGGGTTTGAGTCCCACTGCGGGCAGGATGTACTCGACTCCAATTTTAATTGCCAAGGATTGCCAGTTTTCCTACCAAAGGTCCGGGGTTTTCTCCAGGTACTCCGGCTACCTCCCCCAATAAAAAATGGATGCCATGATATAGCTGAAAAATTGCTGAAAGTGGTGTTTAACAATATTGATTCAAACAAACAAACAAAACATTCTTATAATTTCATCATTAGTTAAATCTATAAACCATTTTTTAAAATTTATTGTTATGTTTTTTTTTCAGAATTAACAAAAAAACTGGTTATGTCTTATAATTTGATTATTATGTTAGATTACTCGTTAAAATTTCACTAGAAAGTGTTGATTTAATGACTCAAGCTTTATATGTACTTGCAGATGGCGAAACAAAAGAAGGAAACACAGAAAAGGTACATACATAAATCTCTTAATTCCTGTTTTAGTAGTTGATAACTGCAGAGGTATTAAAACAAAATATGCACGAGTGACAAAAAATACCAGTAGGAAGGCCTAACACCTGACATGAAATGTATGGAACAAAGTAATTGTAAACGTTGTTAGAATTAGTTTGTACCAAATTTATGTCTGAAAAGTGGCACATGTATTTTGTACATATTGCACTGCATGTTTTCATTAAGTTGTCATATTTTTATGCCCCCGTGACGACATGTCGGGGGGGCATTAAGTTGTACTCGTGTCCCTCCGTACAAATTTCCGTCTAGCTTTTCTCAGAAATAATACATGAGAACAATTTGAAATTTGGCAGGGTGGTTCAGTATCACAAGTTGTACGTCCTAAGCGACTTTCAGACTTGTTGGACAACTACTTCCTGTTTGGGACTTCCTTTAGCAGGGGCATCTGTGACACATTCTTTGATTTTTTTCTAAATACACACAGATATAATGTTTTAGTTGTCCCAACAATGGATGGAATTCATGTCAGTTAATTAATCTTGGTCAGTGAAGGCATAGTAGCTGTAGGTGTTATGTGCTGACTGCAGTGTGATCTTGACTTAAAAATCAAATTAGCTGATAGTGTAATTTTTTTTTTTACATATTTAAATATTTCAAGTGATTTATGTAAAGTGAAGCTAAACATTTATTGATATCAAGAATAATATTGCATAAAATTGTATTTACTGTGAATTATTTAAAGGTTTATACTAAATTTTTATTAAAGAGTAATATAAAAATAGAACCAATTGACAGAAAAGAAGGAACAGAAGTAAATGAAGACAAAAAAGAAGAAACAGAAGTAAAAGATAACAAAACAGATGAGACAGTAGATAGTAGTCAAGATGGGACAGAAGTAGCAGACAACCAACAAGATGGGACAGAAGTAGTAGAAAACAAACAAGATGGGACAGAAGTAGCAGACAACAAACAAGATGGGACAGAAGTAGCAGACAACAAACAAGATGGGACAGAAATAGTAGACAACAAACAAGATGTGAAAGAAGTAGTTGATAGCAAACAAGATGGGGCAGGTTTATCAGAAGATAAGACTAATGGTGAAGAAGCAGCAGAGAACAAACCAGATGAGACAGAAATTGATTTAGATGCTAAAGTAGAGGACAAGAAATCCACCGATGAAGCCAGAACAAAAACTGATGAGATCCTTACAAGAGACAATAACAAAGGTAGGAAAAAATTAACTTTGAAATCAGTTAATTAAGAATAAAAACAAATATTTCTTAAACTTTTATGTGTAGCTCGTCTTACATAAAATACAAAAATTGTTTTGTTAACATCTAAAGCACAAGTACCCTTAAAGAAAGCCAATGGATTCATAAGTAGTTCAATGTATAAAGTTAAAGTAAGAAAATTTATATTCAATATGATTTAAGTTTATTTGCAGTAAATTTAACATAGAATTTAAGTAACTTTAAGTATATAGTGATATTTGGTTATAGCCAGAAAATACTGTTTCTTGCAAATTCTTTGAATCTACATTAATTATTGTTGTTATGTTCATGGTAATAATTTGGTTATCCATTGAAGACTGTCTATTTTACTGTTATAGAGGAACCAGAACGAAAAGAGAACACAGATAGTACAGAGGTAGATGAAACTGAATTAGGTGATGATGGTGATGAAACAGACAAAAGAGATGACACAAATAAAAGCGAAGAGGAAATGACCACAGTGGAAACGAATGATGTTTCACATGCAACAAAAGATGAAACAGAACTAAAAGATGATAAGCAAGAGAAAATGGCTGATGATTCAAAACAAAATCAAATATTGTCTGACCAAAACCAAGCTGCAGTCATTTCTGAGCAGAAAAAAGATGATGTTGTACAAGATCAAGGCACACAACTAAAGCAAGAACAGTTTGAAACCAAATTAGGTGTAGAAAAAGTAGAATCTACAGAAATTCAGAGAGAAGAAAGGGAAAGTGAAATAAAAGAGGTGGAAATAATTGAATCTGATAAAGGTTTGCAGATAGAAGATATTGATGATAAACAAACTGAAAATATCCAAAAGTCTGATCAAGTAAAAACAGAAAATCAAGTGGAAATTAAACCAACATCAGAAGTGGAGCAACGAGTCACAGAAAAAAGTCATCAGGATACCAGTCTTAAAACTGATACTAATATTCAGGATCAGCAGATTAATAAGATTAACAATGTCAATATAGAACAACTGCAACCCACTCCTGCTGTAGACACACCCCAGACAACAATTGCCAAACAATCATTAGTTCAACCATTCAAGACAGAGACTTTAGAAGAGAAAGAAATGAATGGATTTACAATTATAGATGGAACTCCATTCCCTTTGGATATGTTTGAAGATGCCGAACCACAAAAGACTGCCTTGCCAGAAGTAAAGAAAGAAAGTTCAATGCCAATTGTTGTTACCAAAGCTACAGAGGCTGTGGTAGCTGGTCAAATGACTGCTTCACAACAAAACCAAAACACTGCTAATGCTAATGAACAGCTGAAACAGCAGACTGGTGAACACACAGAACAAAAGACAGTTATTACAACTGAACAAAAACAGCCTTCTCAACAAGAAGCCCAGGCTATTAATAAAGAACTGCCTCTTCAAGCCTCACAGCAATCAGGTCATGTTGAACAAAAACAACCTTCCTCCCAAGGTGGTCAGCCAAATCAAGTACCACCTCTTCAAACATCAGAACAAGGTCAGACATTCAGTGGGCAAGTTGAACAAACACCTAAAGAATTTCAGCAGAATCAGCTTCATGATCACAAAAAAGAGGAACAGAAAGAAGCTCCCAAAGAACCTGAAGTAATTACAGGTGATCAGAAAGTCCCAATTAATCAACAGATGACTTCAGCATCTACTGAACTTGGAAAAGATCAACAAGTTGTGGTAGATAAGGCCAGTCCTCACAAAGATACACCACAAGTAAATATTGAACAGGCTCCATTAGAATCAGATGTTGTTGTGAAGTCAGTAAAATTTCATCCTGATGTTGAGGATGTAACTGAGCAGTATTGGCAACAGATAAAAGAACAATCAAGGACTTTAGGACAGGAGTCAGCTCAACCAGACCAAACTGGTACTCATAGTCAGCAGTCAAAACCAACTGGTACCCCACTGGTACATGGGGAACCTCCAATTTCTGATGAACATCACCATGGGCAACATGCAGGTTCTCATAAACATCACCATGGGCAACATACAGGTACTCATCAACATCACCATGGACAACATACAGGTTCTCATCAACATCACCATGAACATGAAGGTTCTCATCAGCATCACCATGAGCATGGAAGTTCTCATCAGCATCAGCATCAACATGCAGATTTTCATCAACATCACCATGAACATCCAGGTTTTCATCAGCATCACCATGAACACCCAGGTTCTCATCAACATCACCATGAACATCCAGGTTCTCATCAACATCACCATGAACATCCAGGTTCTCATCAACATCACCATGAACATCCAGGTTCTCACCAACATCACCATGAACATAATCCCAGTACTCCAAAGAAAATAGAAACACCAGTTGTTCATGCAGCACAACAGCAACAAAACCAACATATTCCTCAACATCATGGAACTCTAGATAACAAGCACCAAATGAACCCTAATAAAGTTGAACCTGACATACCACATACTCATGTACCACATCCAGGAGACATTCAAACACCTCCAAAGAAAGTTCAAGAGGAAATTAAACCTATTGGAGACAGTGGCCGGATATTGCATGACAATAAAATTACAAATGAAGCTTCTCAAGGGGAGATAAAAGGAAGTGCATCTGTGGCAGAACAACTGATGTCTTCGATGAATTTTGATATTCCGAAAGAACATGGGAAACAACAAGCTACCATGATTCTACAAGATAAGACAGACATTAAGTTTGGAATAGCTAATGGAACTGATACCAAGATGCTAGCTGACACAGAACCAATTGTGCAAGATGTCTACAGAACTGCTGACTTCATCTCAAGAAAAATATTATCACATAATACTGATGCTAACATAGCTAGTGTACAAACTGAAAATGTACAGCCTGATGTTAAATCACCTGAATCTGTAAGTGAAATATCCCCGGAGACTGTCACACCTCAGTCTGTCCAGGAAGAAATCCCACCACCCCCAAAACAGGAGGATGTGACATCAGACCCACTGATTGAGCCACAGGACCATGTCTTGACCAGAAAGATAAATGATGGTAAGCTGGAGGAAATGGAGGATAAAGAATACCAGGATCAACAGTCCTGGAAAACAGGATTCCGGTCAATGGAGGGAATACTTAAAGTTGTTGTAGAAAAGGTAATGTCTATGATAAAGCATATTGTATGTCATTTTGCAATTATAATTTGTTCCACTCTATAGTAATGTGCTAAAAAAGTCAGAAAATTTACTTACATGAAAGCATATAAGTTATAATTGGGTTTTGGGGGTATCTTGAAATTTTAAATGCATTACCATCTTAAACCAACCAATCAATACATTAGAAAGATAACATGACATTCTGCTCTCATCTGCGTACAAGTATTATTGTTTTTTCAAACTTTAAACTGTTTGCTGCTATGTGGGTGACAAAAATTCTGAAAACATCATAAAACCAAATAATGATATAACCTTAAATGTAAAAAGATTACTTTGTTATTTATTTTTGCAGCTGCCACCATCTTTACAGTCTTTGTTAGAACAGGAACCATTAGGTCTTACACCTCAGATGACAGTTTTAGTTACTATGGTTACATTTGTCACATTGATGGTTGTGACATGTGTCACATGTTTATTTGGGGTAAGAATAAACCAATTAAATCATTACATAAACCTTAGTGTCTTAATCTTGGTTAACTTGATAACTTGGTTATGTTGATATCATGACCTATTAATTAATGGCATTCTCAACTCTTTATCATGAAGTTATTATCGTCTTAGATAATGTTAGCGGATTTCATTTATTTTTTAATCAATAGTCAATATTACAAATTGAATTATACAAAAAACATGCATCATACACTGTTTCAAAGCTGTCTATGGGGTGGTATTTTAAAGATACATCTCTTGCAACTTTTCAAAGCGTCATAAGTCAGGCTGTGGATGTTATGGACTTTTTCAGTCGTATAACAAGTATTATCTTTTCAGAAATGGGTGTTAATGTCTATGTACACATATATCTAATCTAAATATAATTTCACTGCAGGCAGTTTGCATTCCACTCTAATCTTAATTAACAAGAATTGCCAGTTTTCCTACTAAAAGTCAGGTTTTCTCTGAGTACTCTAACTTCCTCCCTAAAAATAAAACAGGACGCCACAATATAGCTGAAAAATTGCTGAAAGAGGCCTTTAGATTAACAAACAAACAAACAATCTAAATATAATAAAAAATTTGTTATTTTATCTTTACCTTCAGGGCAAAAAGAAAATGAAGAAAACTGATCCTATAGGTTTGTATTATTTAGACCACACTTTTGTAGTTGTATGACAATAGAAACAGTTGTCTGCCTGACTTGAAGTTTAATTGTTTTCAACAAATTTTGGCAATATTTTAGCCAAAAATGATGTTTTAATGTGCAAAATAAAATCACTTGGTGAAACTTTTGACTTGTCTTCATAAATATTGTGTGGAAAATGTTAACTTGTCACTGTGAAATCCACCAGATTTCAAGTCCAATATATTCTTGCAGAATATTTTTTAATTCCTGCTTTAACTGTTGCAAACTGTTATATACACACCATGATTGTTTACATCCACCAACCCTAAATTACATGTAACATTTATTTATTTAGTTGTAGTAAAAGGACTTGAAGAGAAACTATTTATTGCTACAAAAGAAAGAGAAAACTTGGAAGAAGAATTAGAGAATTCACAGAAAAGGGTAAATATAAATTCTATATTTTTCTGTCTGTAGATCAAGAATATTCATAGTAAAGGGATGCAGTTATATTTTTATCTAGAGAATGCAAAGTATGCCTATAGTATGCATAGACTTGTAGTCCAGAAAATTAGGGTGTTACTGGTGGATTTAACATGGATTCCTCTTACTTAAGATTAACTTATACTTTCTTTGTTTAATATTAAAATTCATTTTTGTTCCACGTTTTTTTTTTCCCAGTTTATTATTTAAAACAATGAATACAAATATAAGTAATTTATTTTTCTTTGTATATCATTTGAATAAAGTGAAGACAATTTCCATTAGATTTGGGCATGTTGTTTGATATGCTATCTTTCTTCTGAATTTATTTACCTGAAAATTTTTTCAATGTATTGCCTCGATTCATTATTTCCTTAAAATGTCAGGATTCTACTAGAGACAAAATGATATTACTTGTAGGTTTCCTGTTGTGTATTTAAAATTGGTTTAGCTAATCTTAATTATACCCCAACTTCGAAGAATAGGGGAGTATACTGGTTTACCTCTGTCCATCCGTCCTTCTGTCCACAACACTTTCATAACAGTTTTCTCAGCAACTAATCACAACCACTTGAAATTTTATATGTGACCTTACCATGTGGCCTATATTGCGATTACTGATTTCAGGTCTGTTGCATATCTACTTCCTGTTTACCAGCTAAGTCAAAGTTCAACATTAGTGGTCAATGGATGAAAATTTTCGTAACAGTTTTCTCAGCAACTACTTATAAGAACCACTAATAGAGGGGTATACTGAGTGAGCAGTAGCTCAAAGGTTCCTTGTTTGTTCTTAATATACATTTAATGCAATTTCATAATGAACCAATAATATTTAGGTTGACATATTCACAGGTGAAAGAGCTGGAAGAGGAAGTGAAACTGCAGACGTCATCGTCTGGTAACATAGCAACAGAAGTGGATAAATATAAGGTAGATTTCTTGTTTTTCTGTTTAATTCTAATGTCACTTTTATATTATTTCCAGTATTTAGTTTCACCAATGAACATAAAACAACCATGATTTTCTGACAAAAATAAGGTTTAATACTATTTTTAGCATTTTTTGCTATATCATGGTGAAAAATTTTTTTGGGGAGAGGAAGCCAGAGTTTTGTTGGAAGCCCCTGACTTGGAATG
Organism: Limnoperna fortunei; assembly: GCA_944474755.1. Taxonomy (NCBI): domain Eukaryota; kingdom Metazoa; phylum Mollusca; class Bivalvia; order Mytilida; family Modiolidae; genus Limnoperna; species Limnoperna fortunei. The sequence continues at coordinate 24,131,465 of OX104113.1, read as the reverse complement.
CACTTAGTCATCTACTATTGAACACACAGTCTGTCAACACTGAGGTTGTGGGTTCGAGTCTCACTGCAAACAAGGGATGATGCTTGACTCATCTTATTTGACAAGATTGTCAATTTTCCTACTGAAGGTTTGGGGTTTTCTCCTGATACTCTGGCTTCCTTTTCCAATAAAAACTGGACATCATGATATAGCTGAAAAATTGTGAAAAGTTAAATTCTTACAAATAAACAAGGAACAATTAGTTAAAAGTGCAGTTCAGATCATGATTTTTGTTTAAAAGTGCACAATACTGGTGCCCTGTTTAATGTGTTAGCTTTATTTCCTTTGTTCCCACCAATAAATAACTTAATTATCAATGTTAAAAATATTGTTATTTAGGTGCGGATAAAAGAGTATGAGAGTACAGTGTCATCACAACAGAGTGAAATAGAGAAGTTAAGTGCAGAATTATCTCAGAAACAGAAAGATCTACAATCAAAAACTCACAAGGTAAAGTCCTATAGAATTATCATAGGATCAGAACTTCAAAATAAAAAGAAAGATTAGGAAAGTTAAGTTTGCAAAACTGTAACTGTATAACATTTTCTTTTTGTTACTTTATTGTTTGTAAAATTTTTCTGAATATAAATAAAATATTACTTGCTGGACATGAAGTAAACATTCAAACAATCAGTAAAACATTCCTTTTTTAAATACTTTTTGTCAGTTTTATCAGATTTATGTGATCTGAAACAATATGCTTAAAGTAATTGATGAGTTTGAAGTAATGAACAGTCAATAAAAATATAAAATTTTTAAGAAACTATGTTACTTAGGCCGAATTTTACCTGCGATATAATCCGAAGTTAGTTTTGTGATTTGTCGGATTAACGGCAGAATTCAGTCCTATTTCTCGTAATGTAGCAAATAAAAAATTCTAACTTAGGTCTATTTATACAAAATTCAAACATTATATTCATTATATCTTCTTTACGTTATTAAAGCTTTAGACATTGCAAAACTAATGGGAAACAATCTTTATTGAAGAAATTTCTGTTTTCGTCTTGGAAGATGCACGTGGAAAATGCTATGTTGATCATTTTTCCGTATATGGATAATGTGACCTAATTTTGTTATAAACGTGCTAATTTGCATACTATAACAACCATTCCGTAATAAGAATCCAGTAATTTACATATATATTACCCAAGATGCAACTGGCCATTCATTTTCGGGTTTCTCAATGTTTTTCATGTAGTAAACGTAATTAAAAAGAGGCACGAATGTCAATTAATACACAGAGCACAGCGGGTTATTAAAAACGGCAATAACTATCATTACGTATCAATAATGATCTATTTAAACACGAAACCGATGAAAAAATGGTGACACTGTCAAAAGATATCAAGATCGACCACGTCTGATTGTATATGCAACATCTTTTGGACATCAAAGTGCCGGGAGTGATTCACTCCCGCTCTGCTACATTACGAGTAATGGGGCTAAATTGGTACCCTCGCCAAAAAAAAAAAGCGAGGGTACGATTATTCGTTCTATATGTTACTGTACATATTAAAGAAATTTTTGCATCCTGAATTATATTTAGGAGTATTTTTTAAACAGCTGGAAGAAAGTCAGAAACAACTCAAAAAGAAAGAACAAGCAATCGAAGAAGTATCGGAAACTTTTAAATCTGTGAGTATTAAGCAAGGCTTGCGTTGTAGGGCAACTCGTGAAGAAGTCACCATATTGTTGTACCACTTTGCCTTGTTCTTCCTCAAAGCGAAGTTAGCGTCACCCTGTCATTTTGAACATTCCCCTTTTTTTATTACCATTTGGGTCAGAAATCATATTTTTGACACAGCTTCATGTTTATCATGTTAACGTACAGATTTTTCACAAACAGGAATAATCAATATATTGTAAGCTGGCTCCAGTGTGCCTTTTAATTTGTAAATAATGCTTAGCGTAAAAATACAAGCTGATACCAGTACAAAGCTGTAAAAATGGCAATATCCGGAGCTGATATAAACTTGGTACTAATATTGTAAATACAATGCTGCTCTTGTTGACATGACTATTGCTTTGATTTAAACATAATAAATATAAGTATTTTAGCTTTAAAAATTTTTAATTTCAGTCTGTTCAAATATTTGTAACCGTGCATTTTACATGAAATATTCAATACTATATTGTTAGACACAGATGTCAATTAAAACTTTTAGTTCCACTTGATTTATATTTCAATCAACTTGTGTACTAATGATGAAAAAACATTTATTTTATTGTACAGTTTTGTGTTTTGTTTTTTTAATAATTATTATATTGGATATTTATATAATTGTGTAAAAACTAAAAATTTTAAGTTAATAAAAATTGTTTGTTCTGGCCTTGCATTGATACTTTATCAGCAAAAGCTTAAACTGCTTAAAATGAACTAATATAAAGCTAAAAATGCAACAAAACTAAACATACCAATACATAATTTTGTAAATTTTTACGATTTATTTTATATAATTGTGCATACAGATCTATATTCATCATGAATGTTTGAAATTTCTGCGAGTAACATAAGGCTTCCTCACATCAAGGGTCAACATTTCATACAAAGTTATAAAACTACAATTACTTACAAAGAAAATCAACATATGTCAGGAATATTGTTACAGTATCATAAATATCTTTAAACATATCAAAGACACATACTAATTTGATTAGTTATAAGAGTAATATGGTTTTGTTGTTTTAGACAAACAAAGAATTAGATAGTGTTAAATCTGAATTGAAAGCTGAGAGGGCTAAAAATGAATCCAATTTGAAGCAGATTGAACAACTAGAGACCAGTAAACAGCAGGTATGGCAGTAAAATTAGTGTATGCAGACTATCTAAAAGCCCTATACATTTACTAGTAAATCCTTGCTCTACAAGGTCTCAATAAATTATTTGTAACTTTAAAGCGACAATTTTGCTGATTTGTGATGGGTAAAACATTAAAACAGTTTTATCACCTTTAAAAAAGTGACACATACATGAAATATGATTGTAATACCATACTACGTGATTAATTTCAAGATGAAATTTGTTTTTTTTTTTTAAAGTTTTGGTTTTCTTGTCAGCTTATCAGAACTAATTTACAAACTAATTCAAATTATAACAAACTTTTAAAAGTTTTGGGCCTCATGAATAAAGGGGCTTCTAACTGGGTTCATCATAGTCAAGCTATGACCACACAGTCTGGGGTCAGTTATCATACTTGACCAATAATTGCCCTCAATGATTTTTTTCTGAAGAACATTCAATTATTTTAGTCTATTGCATTTTAAGATGGTAAAATTGCATGCTGGCATTTGTAGATTTAGAAGCATTATTGTTAATCAAAGGGAACAGAATAATAAAACAGCTGTTATACATTATAGTAAAAATAAGATGTAATTATACCCCCCGCAAACTTGTTTAGGGGGTATATAGGAATCACCCTGTCTCTGTGTCCGTCTGTCCACATCCCTTGTAAGCGCAACTCGTCCTAAGCCGCTTGATGAAAATTAATGAAACTTAGCATAAAGGAAGGACATTATATGTAGATGTGCATGAAGGATTTTTATTGACCTCGGATATCATTAAGGAGAGATAATTGGACTTGAAAGCGATGATTGATTAATTGGATATCTGCTTTACGTCCAGCGAGCAGTATTTCAGCTATATTCAGGACGGGAACAAGTTAACAAACAATAAATCAACGGAAAATGTGGGTGGGATGGGTCACAGGGAATACAATTTTGACTGCCACTGGAAAAGTATGGAGTTTTCGGTAGGGGCGGAAAATTTAGCCTTTTGTAGAGGCTACAATGAGTCTACTATTTTACGAAATCTACAAAAGGGGTCTTTATTGTGTAAGGAGCGTGGCACTCTCCAAACACATTACCCACTACAGTTCGCGGTCAGGCTTTCCGTATTATGACCTGACAACCCCCAATGAGAGGGTATCCTCTATCCACCACCCGGGGACGCGCTGGGCTGCTCTGTGGGTCGAGCACTGGGAACCCTCCCAGTATGGTCCCCGACTTGAAATCGAAGGGGGTTTACCCCTTTGTGAGCATGCTCACAGTCCACACTTGTTTGCATTTGTTTTCTTTCTTTGTTTAATTTTCAGCAAAAGCCTTTTGAATTTGTACATTGATTTTGGAATTAGGCAAATTTTCATCATATTGTGGCTTTGAAAAGAACAGGAATGATTCAAATTAAAACCCTTCTTCAGCGTGAAAAAAATGATCTATTAAAAAATTGAAAATTGTACTGATCAAAATTCCCGCCAGCAAGTTATTCTTACCATGTGATCTTTTGAAAATTTTTGTTGAACAATTGGCATTTTAAAAATGATACCTTGTTTTGGGTGGAAGATAATGAAATCTATCCAATGAAGTCTTTGCTATTGATTTTAATTGAAAAATAATGACACAATGAGCAAAATTGTAAGAACTTCTGCTATTCAAATGGTGAGAGCTACTCTCTGACCAGTATATGGTATTAGTTTTAATACACATGTGTTTTTTTTATAGTTGCTTCAAGAAGCTGAAGATTGGAATGAAAAGTAAGGCATCCTATTTCCCTACTATCTTTTGAATGCTTCTGTGAAAAACTTTTCACTCCAACCAAAATTGTGTCTCTACAAGTTTTTAATTTATTTAATTTCTAACATCACATTATTATTCCTGTATTACCCTAAATAAATCTGAAATACTGCTTGCATCAATCAGTCAATCAATCACATTTTAAATTATCTAATTACCTAGATGAAAACATTTTTAAGAAGCATCATAGACTGATTTATTTGGACAAGGTCCACTTTCTAGTAATTAGCCTGATCATTGTTTATTTGTGATGAGGAAAAGGTCAGGTGGGTAGAGTTCTCATACTGTGTTAGCAGTAGAAACAATTCTCATTAGCCACTGTGGCTGATTCCTTCCAATTTTAATTAGCAACAAATGAAACTTGTTAGCCACTTAAAGTTTTATGTGAATTGTGATTGTTTTCTTATTCATATTCCATATCATGATTTTATTCAATCTATACTTTGAATGTTTATTTACATCTTTACATCAATTCTTTATGATGCTGCCATTTAAGCTGGTCAAACCATTCTGAGTTAACTTTTTGTTTATTATCCATGTCAAATGTTTTTCTTGTTTCCTCAGGATCTGGTTTATGATATGACTTTTTGGCAGGTTACTTCCGTAAAAAACAACAGCTGTCTGAACTGAGGCATAAACAAGTTAAATTGATTAATTTCTAAATGAAATTCAAACAAAGAACTTTGTATTACAGAATTATGAATGATCTAATCAGAATCACATACATTCCATGAATGATGCATTAATTCATTTTTTTATTTTCCCTTTGCCACAGTAGCTGTTCTACATGTTCTCAAAGAAACACCTTGAAAGTTTCATTTTGATTACAATATCTTTTTCCTTGTCACAGGGTTCACGAATTAACAGAAAGACTAGAAGCTTCTCACAAGGGTCAGACACAAATACAGGAAGATTTGGCATACAAAGAAAATGAACTGGAGGTACTGTTGTAAATGTAATTTAATTTTGTTGATATATTTTGGAAAAACCTGGAAACATGAAGTGTCTAATAAAATAAATCTATGCTAGGATTTAGTTAAGAAAAACAATTTGAGCCAAAATGATTTGCACATGAACAATACCTGTATGTATTTTCAGGTTTTACGAGATTGTTTTATACAGTTGAAGGGATTTGAGAATGAAGAGTCAGAAAACCAAGATGATGTTGATGGAAGTAACATACAGGAGAAATTGAAAGCCATGATGGATGTTTCAGCTGTATGTAAAAGATGTTTTTGTTCCTTTTATCTAAAATATATGCTCAATTTCTGTAGATAAGATAATAAGCTTTATGTTCACAAGCTTGTTTTCATGTCTGTGTATGTTCAAAATCATTTTAACATTAAAAGATATTGGATTTTTACATGATTTCCCAATCCTTATAATTTTTTATGTGAAGTAAAATTTTGTTTATCCTGCAAATAATTGCATAATGGTAACATAATTTTGTATTTATTATATATTTGGAATGACTTTAAAAACTTGAATCCATTTCAAGACTGTGCAAATTGCATTTGTAATTGTATTACATTTTAGTGTGGTGACTATACTCACATGGCAAAAAAATTAATTTAACCAGTAGATTCTAAATATCATGCATTCAAAGCATTTGAGTTGTTTACTTTTTTTAAAATTTCAGATGGTGATATCTGTGAAAGTTGTCTATGGTCTAGTTTACAAATCTTTTCCCCTGTCAATATTGTTTAGGATACAAGAAGACTGTATACAGTCACTGACTTTATATGACAAAAATATACAGTTGATTAATGTTGCTTTAATAGAACGATTGCAGCAAAATAAATAATAATGTGTCAGTACTCCAAAAGTGAATTGTTATTTATAAATGAAAATATATATATAAGGATATGTAGCTTTTATGACTAGTAGCATTTGTATAATAACCAGTCAGTTAAAATTTTTTCAGGTAAATGCTAGATTAAAGACTGTGGAAGATGAAAAAAATTTGATTCAGAACAGAATAGATATAGAAGTTCAGAGTAGAATGGACATGGAAGGTAATAATGTTGGAATGCTGCATTCATCACTTAGTATAACTAATAATGTTGGAATGCTGCATTCATCACTTAGTTATAACTAATAATGTTGGAATGCTGCATTCATCACTTAGTTATAACTAATAGCGAGCACAGCTCGCAGCGGGCAGCGAAGCTGCCCGCGAAGAGCGGTGAGCTCTACGGCAATTACGTGTCATGTGATCAAAATGAAATCACGTGATCAAAATCTGCTTAATGCTGATATTGATTTTTTTTTCGTCCGGAAGTTGATATCGTCAAAAAACTGGAACAAAGTGAATGAAGAAGCACTAAATTTAATTGTATAGAAAGACGTAAAAATAAATTTGACAACGATAAAAAGTTAATGTTATATTTAAAAATAACAACAAAAATGTCATACTATTTTTTGCACCCTCTAAATCGATCTTTAAAAACTGACAATCAAATTCATTTCATGTGACGTCACCATTACAAAGAAAGACGTCACGTGACCACTGGAATGTAGTTGAGGCACTTTTAGGGTATTCGAGAGTAACGTCAATTATGAAAGCGCATTATATATAAATAATAAAGGACTATATTGTCTGTGCTCGCATTTTGGCAATGCCTACTCCATATTAATGTTGGAATGCTGCATTCATCACTTAGTTATAACTAATAATGTTGGAATGCTGCATTCATCACTTAGTTATAACTAATAATGTTGGAATGCTGCATTCACCACTTAGTTATAACTAATAATGTTGGAATGCTGCATTCATCACTTAGTTATAACTAATAATGTTGGAATGCTGCATTTATCACTTAGTTATAACTAATAATGTTGGAATGCTGCATTCATCACTTAGTTATAACTAATAATGTTGGAATGCTGCATTCATCACTTAGTTATAACTAATAATGTTGGAATGCTGCATTTATCACTTAGTTATAACTAATAATGTTGGAATGCTGCATTTATCACTTAGTTATAACTAATAATGTTGGAATGTTGGAATGCTGCATTCATCACTTAGTTATAACTAATAATGTTGGAATGCTGCATTCATCACTTAGTTATAACTAATAATGTTGGAATGCTGCATTCATCACTTAGTTATAACTAATAATGTTGGAATGCTGCATTTATCACTTAGTTATAACTAATAATGTTGGAATGCTGCATTTATCACTTAGTTATAACTAATAATGTTGGAATGCTGCATTTATCACTTAGTATAACTAATAATGTTGGAATGCTGCATTCATCACTTAGTTATAACTAATAATGTTGGAATGCTGCATTCATCACTTAGTTATAACTAATAATGTTGGAATGCTGCATTCATCACTTAGTATAACTAATAATGTTGGAATGCTGCATTTATCACTTAGTTATAACTAATAATGTTGGAATGCTGCATTCATCACTTAGTTATAACTAATAATGTTGGAATGCTGCATTTATCACTTAGTATAACTAATAATGTTGGAATGCTGCATTCATCACTTAGTTATAACTAATAATGTTGGAATGCTGCATTCATCACTTAGTTATAACTAATAATGTTGGAATGCTGCATTTATCACTTAGTATAACTAATAATGTTGGAATGCTGCATTCATCACTTAGTTATAACTAATAATGTTGGAATGCTGCATTTATCACTTAGTTATAACTAATAATGTTGGAATGCTGCATTTATCACTTAGTTATAACTAATAATGTTGGAATGCTGCATTTATCACTTAGTATAACTAATAATGTTGGAATGCTGCATTCATCACTTAGTTATAACTAATAATGTTGGAATGCTGCATTCATCACTTAGTTATAACTAATAATGTTGGAATGCTGCATTCATCACTTAGTTATAACTAATAATGTTGGAATGCTGCATTCATCACTTAGTTATAACTAATAATGTTGGAATGCTGCATTTATCACTTAGTTATAACTAATAATGTTGGAATGCTGCATTCATCACTTAGTTATAACTAATAATGTTGGAATGCTGCATTCATCACTTAGTTATAACTAATAATGTTGGAATGCTGCATTCATCACTTAGTTATAACTAATAATGTTGGAATGCTGCATTCATCACTTAGTATAACTAATAATGTTGGAATGCTGCATTCATCACTTAGTATAACTAATAATGTTGGAATGCTGCATTTATCACTTAGTATAACTAATAATGTTGGAATGCTGCATTCATCACTTAGTTATAACTAATAATGTTGGAATGCTGCATTCATCACTTAGTTATAACTAATAATGTTGGAATGCTGCATTCATCACTTAGTTATAACTAATAATGTTGGAATGCTGCATTTATCACTTAGTTATAACTAGTAATGTTGGAATGCTGCATTCATCACTTAGTTATAACTAGTAATGTTGGAATGCTGCATTCATCACTTAGTATAACTAATAATGTTGGAATGCTGCATTCATCACTTAGTTATAACTAATAATGTTGGAATGCTGCATTCATCACTTAGTTATAACTAATAATGTTGGAATGCTGCATTCATCACTTAGTTATAACTAATAATGTTGGAATGCTGCATTCATCACTTAGTTATAACTAGTAATGTTGGAATGCTGCATTCATCATTTAGTTATAACTAATAATGTTGGAATGCTGCATTCATCACTTAGTTATAACTAATAATGTTGGAATGCTGCATTCATCACTTAGTATAACTAATAATGTTGGAATGCTGCATTCATCACTTAGTATAACTAATAATGTTGGAATGCTGCATTCATCACTTAGTTATAACTAATAATGTTGGAATGCTGCATTCATCACTTAGTTATAACTAATAATGTTGGAATGCTGCATTTATCACTTAGTTATAACTAATAATGTTGGAATGCTGCATTTATCACTTAGTATAACTAATAATGTTGGAATGCTGCATTCATCACTTAGTTATAACTAATAATGTTGGAATGCTGCATTCATCTCTTAGTTATAACTAATAATGTTGGAATGCTGCATTCATCACTTAGTTATAACTAATAATGTTGGAATGCTGCATTCATCACTTAGTTATAACTAATAATGTTGGAATGCTGCATTTATCACTTAGTATAACTAATAATGTTGGAATGCTGCATTTATCACTTAGTTATAACTAATAATGTTGGAATGCTGCATTCATCACTTAGTATAACTAATAATGTTGGAATGCTGCATTTATCACTTAGTATAACTAATAATGTTGGAATGCTGCATTCATCACTTAGTTATAACTAATAATGTTGGAATGCTGCATTCATCACTTTGTTATAACTAATAATGTTGGAATGCTGCATTTATCACTTAGTTATAACTAATAATGTTGGAATGCTGCATTTATCACTTAGTTATAACTAGTAATGTTGGAATGCTGCATTCATCACTTAGTTATAACTAGTAATGTTGGAATGCTGCATTCATCACTTAGTATAACTAATAATGTTGGAATGCTGCATTCATCACTTAGTTATAACTAATAATGTTGGAATGCTGCATTCATCACTTAGTTATAACTAATAATGTTGGAATGCTGCATTCATCACTTAGTTATAACTAATAATGTTGGAATGCTGCATTCATCACTTAGTTATAACTAGTAATGTTGGAATGCTGCATTCATCACTTAGTTATAACTAGTAATGTTGGAATGCTGCATTCATCACTTAGTTATAACTAGTAATGTTGGAATGCTGCATTCATCACTTAGTTATAACTAATAATGTTGGAATGCTGCATTCATCACTTAGTATAACTAATCATGTTGGAATGCTGCATTCATCACTTAGTTATAACTAATAATGTTGGAATGCTGCATTCATCACTTAGTTATAACTAATAATGTTGGAATGCTGCATTCATCACTTAGTTATAACTAGTAATGTTGGAATGCTGCATTCATCACTTAGTTATAACTAATAATGTTGGAATGCTGCATTCATCACTTAGTTATAACTAATAATGTTGGAATGCTGCATTTATCACTTAGTTATAACTAATAATGTTGGAATGCTGCATTCATCACTTAGTATAACTAATAATGTTGGAATGCTGCATTCATCACTTAGTTATAACTAATAATGTTGGAATGATGCATTCATCACTTAGTTATAACTAATAATGTTGGAATGCTGCATTCATCACTTAGTATAACTAATAATGTTGGAATGCTGCATTCATCACTTAGTTATAACTAATAATGTTGGAATGCTGCATTTATCACTTAGTTATAACTAATAATGTTGGAATGCTGCATTCATCACTTAGTATAACTAATAATGTTGGAATGCTGCATTCATCACTTAGTTATAACTAATAATGTTGGAATGCTGCATTCATCACTTAGTATAACTAATAATGTTGGAATGCTGCATTCAACACTTAGTTATAACTAATAATGTTGGAATGCTGCATTCATCACTTAGTTATAACTGATAATGTTGGAATGCTGCATTCATCACTTAGTTATAACTAATAATGTTGGAATGCTGCATTCATCACTTAGTTATAACTAATAATGTTGGAATGCTGCATTCATCACTTATGTATAACTAATAATGTTGGAATGCTGCATTCATCACTTAGTATAACTAATAATGTTGGAATGCTACATTCATCACTTAGTATAACTAATAATGTTGGAATGCTGCATTCATCACTTATGTATAACTAATAATGTTGGAATGCTGCATTCATCACTTAGTTATAACTAATAATGTTGGAATGCTGCATTCATCACTTAGTATAACTAATAATGTTGGAATGCTGCATTCAACACTTAGTTATAACTAATAATGTTGGAATGCTGCATTTATCACTTAGTTATAACTGATAATGTTGGAATGCTGCATTCATCACTTAGTTATAACTAATAATGTTGGAATGCTGAATTCATCACTTAGTTATAACTAATAATGTTGGAATGCTGCATTCATCACTTAGTTATAACTAATAATGTTGGAATGCTGCATTCATCACTTAGTTATAACTAATAATGTTGGAATGCTGCATTCATCACTTAGTTATAACTAGTAATGTTGGAATGCTGCATTCATCACTTAGTTATAACTAATAATGTTGGAATGCTGCATTCATCACTTAGTTATAACTAGTAATGTTGGAATGCTGCATTCATCACTTAGTTATAACTAATAATGTTGGAATGCTGCATTTATCACTTAGTTATAACTAATAATGTTGGAATGCTGCATTCATCACTTAGTTATAACTAATAATGTTGGAATGCTGCATTCATCACTTAGTTATAACTAATAATGTTGGAATGCTGCATTCATCACTTAGTTATAACTAATAATGTTGGAATGCTGCATTCATCACTTAGTTATAACTAATAATGTTGGAATGCTGCATTCATCACTTAGTTATAACTAATAATGTTGGAATGCTGCATTCATCACTTAGTTATAACTAATAATGTTGGAATGCTGCATTTATCACTTAGTTATAACTAATAATGTTGGAATGCTGCATTCATCACTTATGTATAACTAATAATGTTGGAATGCTGCATTTATCACTTAGTATAACTAATAATGTTGGAATGGTGCATTCATCACTTATGTATAACTAATAATGTTGGAATGCTGCATTTATCACTTAGTTATAACTAATAATGTTGGAATGCTGCATTCATCACTTAGTTATAACTAATAATGTTGGAATGCTGCATTCATCACTTAGTTATAACTAATAATGTTGGAATGCTGCATTCATCACTTAGTTATAACTAATAATGTTGGAATGCTGCATTTATCACTTAGTTATAACTAATAATGTTGGAATGCTGCATTCGTCACTTAGTTATATCTAATAATGTTGGAATGTTGGAATGCTGCATTCATCACTTAGTATAACTAATAATGTTGGAATGCTGCATTTATCACTTAGTTATAACTAATAATGTTGGAATGCTGCATTCATCACTTAGTTATAACTAATAATGTTGGAATGCTGCATTCATCACTTAGTTATAACTAATAATGTTGGAAAGCTGCATTCATCACGTAGTATAACTAATAATGTTGGAATGCTGCATTTATCACTTAGTATAACTAATAATGTTGGAATGCTGCATTCATCACTTAGTTATAACTAATAATGTTGGAATGCTGCATTCATCACTTAGTTATAACTAATAATGTTGGAATGCTGCATTCATCACTTAGTTATAACTAATAATGTTGGAATGCTGCATTTATCACTTAGTTATAACTAATAATGTTGGAATGCTGCATTCATCACTTATGTATAACTAATAATGTTGGAATGCTGCATTCATCACTTAGTTATAACTAATAATGTTGGAATGGTGCATTTATCACTTAGTATAACTAATAATGTTGGAATGCTGCATTCATCACTTAGTTATAACTAATAATGTTGGAATGCTGCATTCGTCACTTAGTTATAACTAATAATGTTGGAATGCTGCATTCATCACTTAGTTATAACTAATAATGTTGGAATGCTGCATTCATCACTTAGTTATAACTAGTAATGTTGGAATGCTGCATTTATCACTTAGTTATAACTAATAATGTTGGAATGCTGCATTTATCACTTAGTTATAACTAATAATGTTGGAATGCTGCATTCGTCACTTAGTTATATCTAATAATGTTGGAATGTTGGAATGCTGCATTCATCACTTAGTATAACTAATAATGTTGGAATGCTGCATTCATCACTTAGTTATAACTAATAATGTTGGAATGCTGCATTCATCACTTAGTATAACTAATAATGTTGGAATGCTGCATTCATCACTTAGTTATAACTAATAATGTTGGAATGCTGCATTCATCACTTAGTTATAACTAATAATGTTGGAATGCTGCATTCATCACTTAGTTATAACTAGTAATGTTGGAATGCTGCATTCATCACTTAGTTATATCTAATAATGTTGGAATGTTGGAATGCTGCATTCATCACTTAGTATAACTAATAATGTTGGAATGCTGCATTCATCACTTAGTTATAACTAATAATGTTGGAATGCTGCATTCATCACTTAGTATAACTAATAATGTTGGAATGCTGCATTCATCACTTAGTTATAACTAATAATGTTGGAATGCTGCATTCATCACTTAGTTATAACTAATAATGTTGGAATGCTGCATTCATCACTTAGTTATAACTAATAATGTTGGAATGCTGCATTCATCACTTAGTTATAACTAATAATGTTGGAATGCTGCATTCATCACTTAGTTATAACTAATAATGTTGGAATGCTGCATTCATCACTTAGTTATAACTAATAATGTTGGAATGCTGCATTCATCACTTAGTTATAACTAATAATGTTGGAATGCTGCATTTATCACTTAGTATAACTAATAATGTTGGAATGCTGCATTCATCACTTAGTTATAACTAATAATGTTGGAATGATGCATTCATCACTTAGTTATAACTAATAATGTTGGAATGCTGCATTTATCACTTAGTTATAACTAATAATGTTGGAATGCTGCATTTATCACTTAGTATAACTAATAATGTTGGAATGCTGCATTCATCACTTAGTTATAACTAATAATGTTGGAATGCTGCATTCATCACTTAGTTGGAATAACGTTCAACGTTTCTTTCTGCAATTTTTCAGTTATTCTGTGGCATTTATTTTAGGAAGCCACAATACTGGGTGAAAACCTCGACCTTCATGAAGAAAACTGGTAATCCTTGTCAATTAAATTGGCATATGTTGCAAACCTGCATGTGATCATAGTAAATGACTAACTACTGAGCAACAGAGACCCAACTCTAATCCCTATAAATATGTGTATAGTGTATCTATACCAGAAACACAAATTCCATTAATCTTTTACTTGTTATTGTGTAGCTACAATAATGTAGCTCTTTTTTCTTTTTTTTTTTTATGGACGGAGCTACAAAGAGGTCCCATTACTCGTAATGGGTCAAAAACACTCTTGTGATTTATACATATTTTCCGCTATTAAACTGCTATTTTTGTTTAATTTATATTATTTCCTTCTCCGTCGTTCAGTTGACATTTCTACAATGTCTAATTAAATAATTTTAACACTTTTTCGTAATCATGGCATTGTTGACAAAAACTGAAATTGTGGAGTGTAGAATTGTAGAATCGTATCTGTAAAAATTTGATCCCAGCTAATAAAATACATCAAGAAAAATTTTGATCCGGATGAATATTTTACCAAATCGATTAAGAAATTATGCACTTCCGGAATTCAAATTTTGACAACAATGCCATGATTACGAATAAAGTGTAAAAATAACAAATTAGGTGTTGTAGAAATATCAGTTAAACTTTAAAGACATTAAAAAGTATGTAGCAATTTAGAGAAACATTATCTTATTATATGCATAAAACCCCCAGGTGTGAATCTCTGCCGACTTGCGGGGGCCTCGGTGGCCGAGTGGTCAAGGTAGTTCGTCTACTATTGATCACGTGGTCTGTCAACACTGAGATTGCGGGTTCGATTCTCACTGCAGGCAGGGTGTACTCGACTCCAATCTTAATTGACAAGGATTGCCAGTTTTCCTACCGCAGGTCGGGGGTTCTCTCCGGGTACTCCGGCTTCCTCCCCCAATAAAATCTGGACGCCATGAAATAGCTGAAAAATTGCTGAAAGTGGCGTTAAAACACCATTCAAACAATCTCCCGACTTGCTCCATTATGAGTAATGGGACCTCTTTGTAGCTCTGTCCATAAAAAAAAAAGTAAAAAAAAAAAAGGATCTACATTATTGTAGCTAGTTATTGTGGTATTCTAGATAAAGGAAATGTGTCAGTCTGATAAGTTTAAGAGTTTTTGTTACCTATATCACCTAGGTACAGGGGTGTTGTTTTCTTTTAATTTAAAACATTATTTCTGTATCACATGCAGTCAACTTGTGTAATGAATAAACTTTTATGTAAATGTATTTCTTTTTGTTAACTATATTTTTTTTAATTGTTTTTTATAGAACAAATAGCAGAATTAGAAAGTAAAATAGAAGCAATGAAAACAGATAAAATGAAAGCAGAAAGACAAAGCCATGAAGCTACCACAAAATTAAATGTTTTAACTAATTATTTTAAAGAAAAAGAAGCTCAATTACAAAGGTATTTTATTTATAAAACATTTAAGAATTGTTTTCAATTGATGGTTAGATATATTAGATATAGGCCACTTTGGGTTGGTTTACGCCATTAAACCGTGAAGCGGTAAATGTACAGCGCAAACCCACCCAAGTCATCTATATCCAATAATCAAACCAACAAATTGAAAACAATTCTTATATTTTAAATTCAATACTATGAAAAAAATAACAAAAACAATATTTAATAATATTTGCAATTCACAATTTTTAGTGCCTTCACTTGTTGTTTGCGGAAGAATTCATGTATAATCAGCGTCATCAATACATATAATTATGACATCAACAACAGTCACGTGCTGCAAATACCAAGTTAGGTTATACGAAATGGACAATGTTTGCTCGGCTATTGAGTATTTAAAGGAAATTAAATATATTTGGAAAGAAACAACCCAAGCAAGGAGTAAATTTAATATCATTGATTTGAACAAATAATAGTTAAAAGATTATTATATATAAAAATTAAAGAAACAACAATTTTAACTATCAATATTTACATTATGTATGTCTTTCATCGATATCCCTAATTTTCTTTTGGTTCAAACCGTTACAGATGACATAGAATAATTTTTTGCATTTCTCAATGAAACCAGTAGCCATGAAGAGCACACACTTCGTTGACGACGTCCACAGTAAACAAACAATGCAAGTAATTTAAATGAACAAAAATCCATTGTGCATCATTTAAATCAGGAAACTGGAATTTGTTTATAAAATAAAATGTAAATATAAGAATTGAATGCATTCTTTTGAAGTTTCATTGACGTATGAAAGTGTTGACGAAAGCACATTTTCATGATGAAGCACGGTGCGCTTCATTGAAAATGTGCTTCGGTCAACGCTTTCATATGTCAATGAAACTTCAAATGGATGCATTTCATTCTTATATTTAAATGTATATGCACACTGTTCTTTGAAAAATATCCGTTACACAGGAGGTGGGTCATAATTGCCAATCTGGAGATTCATTGTCTGTAGAACTTGGGTTTCCAGACTTTTTCTGTAAAAGATCCCATATAAATGTCCAATTTAAACCATTACTGTGAAATCATTCACATTTGCTTGAAAATATAATTATGTAATTATGCTCAATGTACTAAAATTAAAATTCCTTAATTTGATATTTCCAGAAATGTTTTAAATTCTAAGTTGTTTTCTATTCCCAAGATGTTGATGGCCAGATTTGGAAATATCAGTTCTTAAACTACAAACTTTTGTTGGTAGATGGCTTGAACACTGTAAACAGGTTTCCCTGTACAACAAAAAACCAATAGATTTCTATTATATGTATTATTTACATTTCAGAGAATTGGGTGAACAAGAAGCTTTAAAGAAACAAAATATAAATAAGTTAGAAAATGCAGATGAAGTAGCTAAAATGGCACAAGAAGAATTAGAAAGTTACAAGTATGTTTTGTATAAATGCAGAGATTTTTGATCATGAATTTAATCTGCTGTTAGTGACTTTTACACAAAACAGCAAGTCTTATTATATCACTGCTCCCACTAGAGATAGGGGTATATTGTTATACTGTTTTTCAGTCTGTGTGTTAGTTATTGTGATAGGGGTATATTGTTATACTGTTTTTCAGTCTGTGTGTTAGTTATTGTGATAGGGGTATATTGTTATACTGTTTTTCAGTCTGTGTGTTAGTTATTGTGTGTGTGTGTGTGTGTCTCTACATAACCATGTCTGTAACCATATTTTCATCACATTTTTCTCCTCAACGATAAATGGTACAACACTGAAATTTTGTAAACAGTTGTGAGTGATCATGCCTTGTTGTGAGATTCATTTTCAGGTCTCTCTGAAGATAAAGAACAGGTATATCATCAAGGAGCATAAGCTCACAGTAACTTGATATTTATTATGGAACAGGCTGGAAACAAAAACACAAATTTCTTACCATTTAAATAAATTGGTCTTATAAATAAACAGTGAGCGTTTTTTCAATGTAAATATGTTGTCATCACTTCATGCCACAGTTATTTGAGGTTTTTTATCTTATATAGTGAAAGACTTGTATATGTAGCAAATTTACAAGAAATAAGACAAGAAAGCTGTATTTTGATTTGGCTGATTTACAGCATGTACAAACATAATCTCTAAAGAACTGTTGTCAGAATATTGGTTCGACTGATATCTTTTTGTTTTAATATAGAAGTTTAATAGGAGGATGTAATATATAATGGTAAATATTTTCCTAGATTACAGACAGAAGACTTGAAAAAAGAAATTTTATCAGCAGAAAGAGACTTTAGATCACAGGTCAGTGTGTTATAAACTAATTGACCACACTCTGACAAAAAGCAAACACTCTGCTTAAAACCATTGAAGTAGTTTTTCAAAAAAGATTAAAATTATTTTAGCACATTATGTAGTTGTATTGATTTTCTGTACATTTTTTCTAAAAGACTTTGTCAAAAACATAAATGGAGAATAAATCAAATTATCAATCGTTCCGCAACACTTATGCAGTACAATGCAGTTTTGTTGTTATGTGCAGCTTAGTATAAGTTTATTTTTATTCAGTCAACTTTTTGATTAAACAATATTATGTTTTTTGAAAGGCAAATGCATGTAGGCATTTTTGAAACAATCTGAATATAAATAAACTGCGCAAGAATACTGACTTTCGATTGATTGGCTGTAAATTATTTTCTATCAGAGGATGGAAAAAAAAATCATCGTCATGGAGACATGCATCTTTTGACGTCATATATTACTCCACGGGAAACTAACAGTTTTTGTGTTGATCTCTTTTTTTCAAAAATGTCCAGTTAAAAAATAAAATTGCTTAGTTTATTCTATTGTTTAAAATCTATTTATAAGTTTTAATTACAAAAAATATTGTCTCCATCGAGGGATAACAAAATTTCAGTTGTACACATTCAATATAATCCGCTACGCAGATTTTACAATGTGTAAAACGGAAATTTTGTTATCCCTCGATAGAGAAAATATTTTGTGTAGTTCATCCTTAATTGTATTAAAGCTTATTACACAACAGCCTGTCAATTTTATATTTACAGATAGCAGCTAATGAAAAGAAAGCTCATGATAACTGGGTTAGTACTTATTATTAACTGTAAATACATTGTATTTTAGACAATTCTCTGAGTTATTACAGCAGTTTCCTACAAGTTAAACTAACACTGACTTGAACAAATCTTAAAGAAAAAGATTTGTGATTTTAGATCAAAACATTGTTTATGCATAATGAGTGACTTTGTTGATATGGGTAATGAACACAAAAGTACAGTATATACCTAAATTAAGGACCCAATCTCTGAGTTCTGATATTGTTTACTACCAGTACTCAGATTAGTCACGTTTCTTTTAGGGTCTGGAAATAGTATTTTTGTATTTATTACAGTTATCAGCAAGAGCAGCTGAAAGAGAATTAAAAGAGTCACGGAATGAATGTTCAGTATTACGACAAAAGTAAGTCACGGAATGAATGTTCAGTATTATGACAAAAGTAAGTCACAGATGAATGTTCAGTATAAAGACAAAAGTAAATTGAAAAATTCAAGGCATGAATGTTAACTGAATACTACAAAAGTAAGTTAAACAACTCTTCGTAATTGATACCCCATCCTCCCAATGTCAAATAATAGCAAAGTTATTTCTTGTTTTGGGAAACGATGAATATCATTCTGGTCGAAATGTCAAATATTAGTTGCACAATGACACGATGTGACAACATTTCTGTGAAAGTTTCATAAAATTCTGTCAAGTCATGTATGTGGATGTGCATAAGAGATAGATACCTCCAAGTGTAACAGACACCCTATGTCAAAGAAAGTCTATGTTTGCTATGAGAAACCCCAAGTATCATTTTGATTAAATGTAAAATATCAGGTGGCGCCAAGTGGCAAAAACTCTGTTAAAGTTTAATTAAATTAAGTGGTGTATGAGGAGTTGTGTAGCAATGGTTAGCCCTAGGTGAAGGAGATACACTCAATCACTTTTTAATCTCACTTTACAAGTGGGAGGGAATCAAAAATCAAGGCATGAATGTTCAGTATTGTTATAAAAAAATGTTTAAAGAATTAATAAGTTAATGTTTGGTCAGGTAGTTTGTCCATTAAAAAAGTTAGATTGATAGTGTCTGACTTCCTTGTTTGTTAAAAGACCTTTTGTGTAGCACTTGTTTGGTTTAGTGATTTATTGTGCTTTAGTTTATGTAACCATCAAATTTAGGTGACAGATGGTGATCTATTTTTGTGGTTTTAAAATTTGGTATAAAACATTAGAAAGAACTCCACTGTGATGCACTGGATAGTTTATGCATGATAATATTACTCCATAAATACAAAAAAATATCACGCTTGCTCATGTTAGGTTTATATTGAAAATGGCTACAGATATAAGAGCATCAGGTTACGGTGTTATGTGGTACTAAGACCATGATGCATTCATTTTGTTGGTAGTTGAACAGTGACCAAAGATTCTGGTTTACTATATAAATGATATTTTTTATTCCAGATTAACAGATTTAGAAAGACGATTAATGCAGGGTCCCAGCGGTTTGATACGTCCACTACCAACCAGAGGAATGCCACCTCCAGGTACAAAAAATACAAAACACTTCTGTTGTTAACAAGTTTATGTATAACATTGATACAAGTAACCATCTTCTTAACATACCCTCACATGTCGGAAAATTGGGAGTTAAAATTTGTTCCAACTTAAAAGCAAAACATACCATGCGAGGAAAGAATACTGGTCAAAGTTTAAAAGCAGAACTTAGACTGTCAAACAGGATCTTTGTTTAATTATTGTTTAATTATGCTAAATAAAGCTTTTTTCTATCATAAATAAAGATTTTTTACTTGTGCATTGCATACTTTATTTTATTTCCATATTTTTATTTATATTTACCACTTTTTACAGTAGTATTAATTTATTTGTGTGTATTACATAATACATCCGTTGATGTCATGATACAACTAAAAACCAATAATCAAGATAAACTAATAAACACAGGTTTACCTTTTCAATGAAGCTTTATTTATTATGAAGATTACTTCACATCTACATGAAACATGACACACAGTTATAACATGATGAATGAATGAATGAATGAATGACTTTATTCTCATAAACATATACGTATACAGTTACAGAGAAGATAATAATACATTAATACAAATTAGTAACATACAGCATGCATGAGATAAAGAATAATATTTAATTAACCAGGAGGGAATTTCACATTTATAATTTTTATAGATTTGCATAGTTTTTCTAATAAAACAACATTTCGTGTGGAGAATAGTTGATTAAATTTAAAAACATTTGAGATCTGTTCTCTGGCAGAATTCTGTAGGGCTTTTTTTCGCTTGAGCTTAGAAAATGGCTGGTGTTTACAAATATGTGCAAATGGGGACATCAGTGTTGTTGAGACACATTTTCTTCTTTACTGTAAAACAAATCCTTGGAATTTCTTATTTTGTACAAAAAAATTCAGTTGAAATTATTTTATTTATGATCCCTTTATTTTAAGGCATGATAAATGGACCTCCTTTACCCCCTGGTATGGACAGGCCAGGATCCAGAGGTGGACCATTTCCTCCACCCCCTCCTCCAGGTCTGAGGTATGTATATTTCTATAAAGTAAACTAATCCAGCCCAATCTAACTCTAAGTAAACATCTAGTAGCAGTCAAAACTGCCTGTCTTTCCTACTTAACCAAATTGATTATTGTTTAATTTATCCTGTTTTTGTTCTCAATATAGCTAATGCTCAACTTGCTTGACATGAGGCAACCATTCAATGAATTAAGCAATCATAAAAAAAGTTTTTGCTCATGTAAAGAAACTGTTTGTATGCCAGTATTATCTACACTGTTCTACTTTACAATTTAAGTAAATAACTTTACTAGTATTCCAAAATCCAAAATTTCACACTTCTGTTACAGGGATGATGATATGAGAGGTTCTCCTGGACCAGTCAGATTACCTCCTCATGACAGGAGAGGTCCTAGAATGCCTCCTCCTGATCTCCGCTCGCCACCACCTTTTGGAAGAGGACCACCTCCTCCCATGGATAGAAGGTCTCCACCTCCATATGACAGATTACGTGGGCCACCTGGTCATAGGATGCCTCCACCACCAGATATGCTTCCTCCTCATTTACGTGGGCCACCACCACCCCACGGTCCCTCCCCACCACCCCGGGAACCACCAGGTAGTAGGCATGGTAAAGGTCTATTTAGCTGTACATGTATATACTCTTTATTTAGATGTATGATTTTATGTTGAAGGAGCAAGTCATGCGAAAAGTTATATATCTCAAGATAACCTTAAACATTTTAAGCAATGTTAGCAGTTTTACACATTTTATGTACTTGTTGTCTCCCTTTAAAAGTTTACTTTTTTTCTTTTACTATTATGTGTTACTGATTAGTAAAGTGTACATGATTTTAAGTTTCTTGGTTTTATTTGAGCAAAAAATAAACAAACCTCTTGTGAATTGGAGAATTTAAATTGGGTAAAAACTTAACTTTCTATAATGTAGGAAAATCTTATGAAATTTAAATGTACCATTCTAAAAGTCAATCTCTAGACTAGATCAAATCAAAACTACAGTTTAAGATGTCCTAGCTTGTGATAGCAAGACAATTTTTAAACACACTTTTTTATGTACAGAATAAAATCAGAGGTTCAGTTATAATTAAAGAGAAAACAAAATAGTTTTAACATTTATTACCTGTAAGATGATTTTAATTTAAAAATTAAAAATTTTCCTCACTATTCCAGCTTCTCTTGCATTTGGTGTCATATTTCTCAATTGATCAGGTATGCAACAGCTTGCAGCGATTCTACTGATTTTTGCATTCTTCACCTATTTCTTTGGAATAGACTTGGGAGCTAAGGTTACAAGAAAAATGTCTCTTCCACACCTTCAAGAAGTTTTACTATAGATAAAATTTCTTTGTTGACAAATGTTCTTGTGTAAAGATATGATTCCAGAAATTTTTTCTCAATTTTTTTCCTGCAGGAATTTTTCATTGTAAGTCAGTCATTTTTGTTTCTAAAGGGATCTTACGTTGTGTACATAGATTTGTCTGCTTTCCTGATGCAACACTTTTTACATAAACTGCAAACAACAATGCTCTAAGGTTTTCAAACAGACATCATTCGATGGCTTTTAGGTTACACTTCAAAACAAGGTCAAAATTTTCTATAGTTAAAGTCAGCGTACATTGGCAGAGGTTTTTGGAGTGACAAAAAAAAACTGCTTAACGTGTATGGTCTAGGATATGCTCCTTTTGTAGATCCAGAAAGGTAAAATCAACAATTATTTTCAGCATTTAATGAGCCTTTTGAAATTCGGCATTCTTTTAATTTGGATAGGGTGAATTTCTCTAGTAAATTTTGACCTAAATTAGAACAGAAGTGTACATGAGGAACAGTAGATTGTTCGAAATCCTTCTTGTAATGTCCTCTGCAGTTGAGGTAGGAAAAGTCTCATGGTTTGTAGGAAATCTTTTAAAAGCAGATGAACATTTGTAAACAATATTAGATCACTTTAGAACCAAAATGGCTGGCTTCACGGGTAAAACTCCCATAGCAAAATTCGTGGATGATTTGCAACATGTAATGGATACATTGTATAAAATATGAAACTCTTATCATGGGGTAATTTTTTCTACTGAATTTTCATAATAAAAAGGTATAATATGGAATAATAAAAAAATGCAAGTGTAAACTCACTCTTCAGGGGCGTGACTGTTAGTCTATAGGAAAATCTCTATCAAAACAAAAAAAACTGCTGCATTTCAAAATGCTGATTAAATGTGGAATATAATTGCTGATTTCAGTTTGTAACCTTTTGGATCCACAAAGGAGCACAAGCTCGACCTAAGCAGTAAGCAGTTTTTTAATTTCTTTTGAAATGCCTGTACCAAGTCAGGGGGACCATTGCTGTACTGTTACTTCATTTTTTAGTTGTTGTTTCTGGAGTTTGCAGGTTTCTTTGACTGATTTGTGGATTGTTTTTTTTTTGACAGTTTCCTCGGTGCTCTGTATTTTGTTATTACCTGCATTCACGGAAATTGGTATATAATGTATAATGAAGCTAACTTTAATACATTAACAGAACTTTCAGGTGATTGACTTGCTCTTTCACTTAAAATAAATATTATTTCATATAGTTTTCTCTATTTAGCTGCTTCTTAAATATGTGTACAGTAAAACAAAATCAGTTTCAGCCAACTTTACAAGATGGAAAAATAGATAATTTTATAAAAATAGTATTGTGCTTACTGCTATTAGCTAAAACTATACAGTTTACACATTAACTGATACAATTAATTATTTATTTAGAACATTAACATGTAGTATAACAATATAATCAAATAATTAGTTTAGCTTGATAGATTACTTAACATAGACGGAATATTTAGATTTTTCACTCTAGAGAAATTTAATACTTTGCAGTTTCAGAGATAATCAGTACCAAGCTTATTCATTAATCATTAGACAAACTCATGATTTTAGTTCCAACAACACTGAAAGTTTAGTTCTATTAATTTTAACTTTCTTCAATTTACTGCAGTCACTTGACCTTGGCAAAAGTGGTGAATTTGTTAACTGTCAGAAATCTTTGTCTCTAAAACCGCTAAATTAACCAAAGTTGGCCTGAATCATGGTTGGCTTGTATTGAGTCTTTTATTACTGTTGACACAGGGCATCCAACGTGTCCATCGTGGCTAAAGATATAACCAAGAGGCTAAATGTTAAAAATTCTGTAATATATTGAAAACCCTTATAAATAGAGAAAATCTGACAGAGAAAAAATGTTTAGATAACTGCATATTGGATTTGTTGCCCTTTAGTGATATTTTGTTAATTATTGCAGTTTTTTATGTCCACCAAGGAAAGTTTGGGTCACAAATATAATATGGAGATACATACCTATGATCTGTTCTTTACATGTTCTGAAGCTGAAACTCTTTGATAGTTAAACATGAACAAATGAATAATGTCATAAATTCATGAAATCAATATAATAAATAAAAATTTATGACATAAATATATGAACACAAATTCATGTTTCATATTTGAAATTTTCTGTTGTGTGCTTTTTTAGGGGCAGGGACACCCCGACACAGAACACAAGGCGAGGGAGACCACCACCCTCCAAGACAGTCCAGTCAAGTTTGATATAAATAGGAACAAACCAGTTGAAATGCAATATCTTGTTTTGGCCGTTAGTTACTATGCCTGCTCAATACTTCCTTATATTATAGAGCTTGATAATGTGTTGGGAAATATATCTAGTTAAATGTGATTGACATTATATGGAAGAATTTGGTCCCCGTTGATGAGAGTACTCAAAGGTTTGAAATCAGAAAGAGGGAGCATATCTAGTCATAATGTTATTGTAGTAATTAAATCATCTATTTACATATAAAATTGTTCAGTGACAGCTTATCAGAGGGCATTTGTCTTGTAATTTTGAATGTTGTATTGAACTAAGTGGAAAATATATTGTGCAGTATTACAAACAATTATTTTCTTTAAAATAAAAAAAAATTCACAAGTTTGACCTCTTTATTAAAATCTCTGAACAATTAGCCATCCGTGCCCTTTTCTATAATAATTGTTTATTGTCCAAACAAATCGACATCATGTTGACAATTTTCTATTAATTATGTGTTCCACAATTTTACTTGTTTTTAAAGTTTAGAACATAACACTTTTTAATGGTTTATATGTTATATTAACAGAATGTATTTGTGCCATCTGTAATCCATTGTGTTTACAAACAATATTTAGTTTCTCTTCCTGGTTCAGCAGTGACTGTAATACCAAATGTTTAATGGAAACTGACTTATAACAACTGTCCCATTTCCCCAGATGGATCAATGGACATATTCCTTAATACAGTGACCATCATATGTTGATTTTTTTGGCACTAATGCCAATTTGTTCTTTAATTTTTAAAGTAAAATTTAACTTATATTTCAAAATAGGTGAAAGGCTAGAGGTTATATTTTTATAATCTTTATATAGTGTCTTGTGTAAATGGCCAAGTTTGGTGTAATCTTAAGTTCTGTGCAGTTTAAAAGGCAAATTTTAGTAATAAATTGTCTTATTTGTATTATGTAAAAAAAACAGGGTATGTCAGCCATCAAACATGACTCTGTTGGCAGCTTTATTTATATGTATTAATGAGACGTCTGGTATAAACTGTTTGACTTTGGTCAACTGCATTGTTGCAAAACAGAATTGAACATGCTTTACAAATTGTCTCCCTTTTAAATGTTATAATGGTGATGATTTTATAGTGGAGTCTTATGAGCCAGTTATTATTACATTAAGTGGTACATTGAGATGCCATAGTTGTATGATTGTATGTGTGCACACAAGCAGTGTTGATATGAACTGAGGATGTCTCTTAAATCTTTTTAGAGAAAATATTATTTAAGGATAAACTATTAACAATTTTATAGCCATTGAGGGATAAACAAATTTCTATTGTGTACATTCTATTATAAATTATAAATTTTAAATGTGTATAACAGAAATTTTGTTTCATCATACTGAGTGACATTTTTGGATATCTAAAGCTGATAGACATTGTTTTGCTCAAGACAACTATATTATTAATATTATTTGTTGTTTTAAATAATATTGTGAAATAAAGTTTGTTGAAGCAGTATTATTTCTATTTCGTTAATATTGTTTCCTTATCAAATTGTTATTTCATTATTTCAAGTACTATTTCGTTTTCTACAAATTTCAGTTTTGGAAATAGTTCATGATTTGTTATTTAAGATAACGAAATAATATTTTTAAGTAATGAAATAGTGATGATTATAATACAATGTGTAAGTAGACCATGGCAAACTATTTGCTTAGGAGTTTTTCATATTTTGGTTAAAGGCCATTGTGGTATATTTAGAAAAAAGCTGCATTTTTTAAAAATTCCATTTATTTGCAATTCCTAAAAAAAAACCAAAATACAAATTTGTATGGATCTTACAACTAAAATTAGATCATTGACTATCAATATACATGATCTCATGAGAAAATTTTTTTTTTTTTGGTAGTAATTAAAAGTTCACAAAATTCAATTTATTTTTCTTACCTGTTATATCAATGAATCAAACCTTTCTTTTAATGTTTCTTTATATTTTTACTCTGTGCCTTTGCTATATTTTCACTAAGTGGAAGATATGTATATGTAAAACTTCAGACATTATTATTATTTATTTTCTAGTTTACTGTTTTTTTTGAATTTGAGGAAAATCAATGGAATCATTTATCTAGTTTTGTATTTTCATGCATTTTTAATATTATCAAGAAAATTTTAATTGGTATTCAGATTTTTACGAACCCTTTAGCTACAAATATTTATCATAAAAATCTGTAATACTGTTCATGTAAGTACTTTGTGTTCTTTCAATGTAGAATGTGTTAGTATAATATTTTGTGAGAGTGGTAGTGGTAGTTGTTCACAACATTTGGTGGTGAAATTTAGTCGTTTAAGTTAAACATGCATTAGCTAATACATTTTCAGTAAATACTGCATAGTTTGGTTAAAAGAAATGGTCTATAGTTCAGCCAACACAATTTTGTATAGTGTCACGATCCACTGGTGAATTAAGCAATAATTTAATGAGGCTGTAGTTTATAATTGTTTTACGATAAACTACAGAATCTGTTAATTATTTCAATTCTAATAAGACAATAATGATACATTTAGGATATTTACGTACCTATATTTATAACATTAATATGTCATACACAATAGGTTTCTGGTTGGAGTTACAGTTTTGTAATTGGAACAGCCCTTTAAGGTCACATGTTGCTCATACATAAATCATTGTTTTACTATTGTTGTGGTCTCGAAAAGTTTAATGCATGTCATATTAGAATATTTATTCAATTACTCTGTAGAATGGCTTCTATGAATAACCTGGGATTAATAAAATGATGACATTTACTTTTATGGATTGATTGCGCAGTAAGGTCAGCTTAGGCTGTGCACATACAGGATAATTTGCTACATGAATTATACAAAGTGCTTAAATTAAGGTTGTTGCCGAGGCAACCAGATATTTGTTACTGTCAATCCTTATGTAATGTAGCATTAGATAATTGTTAAAAATTGTCTTCAAAAGACAATTGTTGGTCATTTATAAAAATCACAATTTATTTCTGAACTGATTAGTTGGATAACTGGTTCAATTGAAAGGTGGCAAAATATGGAGTTTTTATTTTACATTGTATAATTTTGAAATAGTATATAACTTATTTACGAGTAAGAAAGATGTAAATTTGCATTATTTATGTGAAATAAGTATGCTGTATGAAAATAAAAAGGATACAATAACTCTTGTTAAGAAATATTGATTTTGTTATGATATTCAATTATACAGTTGCTAAATAAGTTGTTTGAATGGTGTTTAACACCACTTTCAGCAATTTTTCAGCTATATAATTTTTTTCATGATCCAGTTTTATTGTGGGAAGAAGCAGGATTACATGTAGAAAACTCCTGATCTTCCATAGGAAAACTAGCAATCCTTATCCATTGAGATTGGAATTGAGCACCATTAGGCCTCAGTGTGACTGGAACCTGCAACTGCAGTGTAGACAGGCCACATTATCAATGATGACTTACTACCTTAACCACCCGGCCAACGAAGACCCTAGGTCAATTGGGATTCATCTTATTAAGCAGATTAATTATGATATATAATGTGCATAGATTAGTTAAACGTCAGTCCAAGAAATAATGTATCTAGGTGTTGGTAGCTGTATAGTTCCTGGTCTGTAGAATGCAAGTAATCCATTATAAAATTTACCTTATTTGTGACAAAACCATTGGCAACAAACAATAAGTACTGGGTACTCAGTATACATTAACAAACAGGAACATACTCGAAGTTAATTACAGAAAATAAGGACCATCCTGAGCACATTTTCTGAAAAATAAGGAACTTCTCAAGACAAGAAAATTAGTTTAAAAATCTTCAAAACAATTTATCATAGTAGGTGCAAAACTTTAAAAACATGTTCACTCTTTCTGTGAAGTTTCAGAGATCTGGGTTGAAAACTGTAGGAGAAGTTGATTACACAAAATAGATATCGACTTCTGAAAACTTTTTCAAAAATGATTCTGGAAAATTTGGTTAAAAATCGTAAAACAGTTTCAGAATAGCAGGTGCACAAATTCAATACATGTGCAATCATTCTGTTAAGTTTCAGTGTTAGTTGCACAATGGCACTGTGACAAAGATTTTTGTTTAAATTTCATTAACCCCCATTCATTAGTGTTGGTAGAGTTGAAGATAACAGGTGGCTACCACCTATGTCAAACTTCATGTTTTTATATGGGAAACTCTAAATATCATTGATGAAAAATGTTAAATATCAGGTAATAATGGCATAATGTGACAAAGATTCTTTGAAAGTTTCATCAAATTCCATACAGTGGGTTAGAGTCAGTTGCGAATAAATATAGGTACTTATATCTCAAATAATGGCAAAGTCCTGTTTCTGTGTGGGAAACCCCAAACACCATTCCGATCAAAATATTAAATATCAGGTGCACAATAGCACTGTATATGACAAAGATTCTGTAAACGTTTTATCAAATTCCATTCAGTGGTGAAGGTGGAGTCGCGGATAAGAGATCGGTACCCAAAGTTTAACGGACGGACACCCTATCGCTGTATAGAATAGAATAGAATAGAATATTTTATTTACCCAATCAAGGGGCCCAATAAGAGCATACAAATTAAAACACAGAGACAGAAACATTAACAATGATTATGATGATTGTTGAATACACATAAACATTTAGGCAAAAAAAAATGACAATACTAATAAAAATCAGCCTTGGTGGCAGTAGAGGGAGAGTGGCGAGACAATTATTTTACTTTAAAATTGTACATGTATAATTCTATACATAAAGGTACATTATACATATATATTATATTTAATATTCTTATCAGTTTTTAAAATTTCTTCTAAATTCATACAGGAGCAATAAATATTGGCTTAATTGCTTTATAAATTGGGGGTCTTCATTAGACATAACCCATATAAACAACTGGTCATAATTCAGAAAGGTAAGATTTGGATATAACTGGAATATATTTTTCATAAAAAAATTTCCCTTAATTCTTTTAATGATTTGCATTCAAACATAGAATGAATTTCATCTTCTACTAGATCTGAATTGCACAAAAGGCAAAATGTCTCATTTTTTTGTAGCATTATAAGTCTACCCAAATTGTTTCTTACTCTTTCATATCGACCACTTTCTACACGAAGGCAGTGGTTACTTAATCTAAACTTGGTTAAATTTCGCGTTTCTCATCTTTAATTATTAGTAAATATTTTTCAAATTCAAATAGATTTTTGTATTTAAAGTATGAACAGAGTTTTCCATTTTGGTCTTTTGAGTATGTGTCTTTTATTGAACTCCACTGCTTCAAAAAACATTTCCTTATATGTTTTTTCAAAAGAGATTTGAATTTTCCTTTGGTCAGATTTTTGCATATATCCAAATTTAACTCTAGCTTGCCACCAAAGAAAATTATGTTGGCATACCATGAACTATCTGTAGTTCCCATCTTTTTGTATTGACTATAAGCATTTGTTAATAAATCAGATGGTGAGTTTTCAAGTCTATGCCAATACATAAATAATTGAGTTAGAATATCCACATATAGTGGGAAACGACCCAATTCAGACAAGACTCCTATATTTGAACAATATTTTGATACACCCAAGATGTACTTGCAAAATTTATAGTTCAGTTTTTCTTGATCCCAATCTTTAAAAATATCAAATAGACACATATTTCTTCTCTTTTGTGTTATATTAACAATTCCCCAATTTTCACAACCATATAAAATCAGGGGTTTAATAGTATGATCAAATATATGTAAAATAGTTTTTATTGGTGGTGAGGCACAATTCAGATCTTTATACAGTTTGAAACATGCCTTTAGCCCTTTATCATAAAGTGTTTTTTTAGTTTTATCAAATTTTCCTGTATTACACAATACAATTCCTAAGTATTTATAGTATTTAACACACTCAATTTTGTTATTTCCCACAGAGAAGTTATCAGAAAGGAGACGACCATGCTTATTGAAGATAATAACTTTTGTCTTGCTTGGATTAATGTATATAAGTCTTTGGAAAACAACATTTATATACAGTTTGGTCTCATCCGTTTGTTGAAAGAAGAAGATTATAATATGAACAATATATATGTCATTAAACAGCATAATACAGGGAAGGTTATACTCACAGGTCAAATGACTATTAGTTCGATTAAAGAGCTCTTCACAGCTCATGTTCCTTTGTTATTATGTATATATGTGCCGACTCTAAATAAAAATTACTTACTTACTTACTTACTTACTAGTTCAAGTAAAATAAAAAGTAAAATGTTCAACCCATAAATCATCTAATGACATCCACTGAAATTATAATCTAAACAGCTCTCCTACAACTTGACAGTCGAGTAATAAAGTTATGGCAAATGAAGTATACAGCAGTAATTTATAACATATCTAAGCAACATAAGGAGCTGCTGTTTCCGAGTTATGTAGATTTTGTAAAGCCGAAAATGACCATTAAAACGTAATATGTTCTTAAACGAGTCTTTATTGAAGATCTGGGACTTTTTCCACGAATGTGAAAGGACGGCGAATTTCTCTCATAAGTTTATAAGTCCCAGATCTTCAATTATGACGAGTGTAAATACGTATCCCTTCCGTTATCACTGGAGGGGTTATCACTGGTCATAATACGGACTGGCCTGGCTGCGGACCGCAGTAGGTTACGTGTTTGGAGAGTGCACTCTCCCTGCACAATAAAAACCCATTTTTGTACATTTCGAAAAAGAGTAGGCTCAATGCAGCCGGCACAAAAGGCTAAATTTTTCGCACCTACCCAATACTCCATACTTTTCCAGTGATAGTCAAAATGTACCATCCCACCCTTTTCCGTTCACTTTATAAGTAATTCTCGTCCCAAATATAGTTGGAATACTGCTCTTGACGTAAATCCAATGAATATTGCCTTCAGGTTTCAATTGGTTAGCGATTTCAGAGGAGAATCATCATTTAAAACAAATTCTTTCCATAGACGTCTTTGTAAAATTTAAAAACAAAAACTTTGTACATAACCAATATACAAATTACGTCAATTAGCTTTACAGTT
This sequence comes from Limnoperna fortunei, assembly GCA_944474755.1. NCBI lineage: Eukaryota > Metazoa > Mollusca > Bivalvia > Mytilida > Modiolidae > Limnoperna > Limnoperna fortunei. Next base: position 24,099,470 of record OX104113.1, on the reverse strand, counting down.
GCTAATAAGAAAGCATTTGAATCAATCTTAACTAAGTCATAACCATTTTAAACCTCAAATCGGAATAAAAATAAACATCATGAAAGAAGAATGGTAGTATTAATGTGTGCCAGTAATGGTTTACTCGATTTTACATTCGGTATAACAGTGAATACCAAAGTTGTGTTCTGACTGGGTCAGAAGTGGTTACATGTGCACAATTTGTTTCTCCGTAAGCCCTCGCATTTATTAAGTTTACACAAGTTTTGTTAGATTTTGCAACATTAAAATATTAGTATTTTTTAACTAAATGTATTTATTATTTATACATTCACTATAGTAGACACGGGGGAAAAGGGGGGGGGGGGGAACTACGAATACTTTCAGGTACTTTTAGTCTAATTGTCATGATTGTGAAAGAAATTAATGTAAAAAAGTGTCAGTGCTATAAAATCATAAAACCTATATATATTTGTCAAAATTTATATAAGTTGTAATTTAATGCCCTAAAATTCATATGTATTTGTCTAAACACAAATGTTATACTAGTAATATGTTATTGTACATGGATACATGATTCAATGTTTTCATATATTAGATACTGAATGTGTTTATTAATGTAGTGCTATTGTAATGTGAATGAAGAGTACTTTGAATTCCCCTTTATTATTATTATTACTCAGATCGGATTTTTTCCTTTTTTGTCTCTTACTTAAGTCGGTGAACCCTATAATGGTTAAATTATCTATATTTTTATGTGTATTAAAGTTTCCAAACCTGTCTCTATAACAGGGTGGAATGTGAATGGAATCAATTATAACATCAATAATTGTAAACACTCTAAGCTTGATGATAAGGATTTCAAAAATGTTCTCTCATCAGATATAGTTTTTTTTAGCTGAAACTCATGTTGGTACCAATAACCCCTTAGTACTTGATGGATATAAATGTTTTGTTAATTGTCGCTCCCAAGAAGCAAGCAGGAAAAGAGGGGGTTTAGCAATTTTCATCAAACGATCAATAATATCGGGGGTACAGTTAGTAGATAAATCTTTGTCTGATATGATGTGGTTCAAACTTAACAGCCATTTCTTTGGGCTAAAAAGAGATCTTTTTGTTTGTTTCACTTATATTTCCCCTCAAAATTCCACATATACCTTGAAATCTGAAATGGATGATACAATTTTTACAAAACTCAACCATGATATAGCCAAATATGGCTCTCTTGGTAACATTTTAGTCATGGGAGATTTAAATGCCCATATTAATAAGGACGAACATGATTTTTTATATAATGAGGATGATGAACATCTTAGTGATTTTTTGCCTAGGAATTATATTCCTGATAATGTTCAGTTATTGCGAAATACTCAGATCCATCAAAACACCAATTCGTATGGTAAACATATTTTAGAACTATGCATTGATTCACAAATCAGGATTTTAAATGGAAGAATGGCAAAATGTCTCATTTTTTTGTAGCATTATAAGTCTACCCAAATTGTTTCTTACTCTTTCATATCGACCACTTTCTACACGAAGGCAGTGGTTACTTAATCTAAACTTGGTTAAATTTCGCGTTTCTCATCTTTAATTATTAGTAAATATTTTTCAAATTCAAATAGATTTTTGTATTTAAAGTATGAACAGAGTTTTCCATTTTGGTCTTTTGAGTATGTGTCTTTTATTGAACTCCACTGCTTCAAAAAACATTTCCTTATATGTTTTTTCAAAAGAGATTTGAATTTTCCTTTGGTCAGATTTTTGCATATATCCAAATTTAACTCTAGCTTGCCACCAAAGAAAATTATGTTGGCATACCATGAACTATCTGTAGTTCCCATCTTTTTGTATTGACTATAAGCATTTGTTAATAAATCAGATGGTGAGTTTTCAAGTCTATGCCAATACATAAATAATTGAGTTAGAATATCCACATATAGTGGGAAACGACCCAATTCAGACAAGACTCCTATATTTGAACAATATTTTGATACACCCAAGATGTACTTGCAAAATTTATAGTTCAGTTTTTCTTGATCCCAATCTTTAAAAATATCAAATAGACACATATTTCTTCTCTTTTGTGTTATATTAACAATTCCCCAATTTTCACAACCATATAAAATCAGGGGTTTAATAGTATGATCAAATATATGTAAAATAGTTTTTATTGGTGGTGAGGCACAATTCAGATCTTTATACAGTTTGAAACATGCCTTTAGCCCTTTATCATAAAGTGTTTTTTTAGTTTTATCAAATTTTCCTGTATTACACAATACAATTCCTAAGTATTTATAGTATTTAACACACTCAATTTTGTTATTTCCCACAGAGAAGTTATCAGAAAGGAGACGACCATGCTTATTGAAGATAATAACTTTTGTCTTGCTTGGATTAATGTATATAAGTCTTTGGAAAACAACATTTATATACAGTTTGGTCTCATCCGTTTGTTGAAAGAAGAAGATTATAATATGAACAATATATATGTCATTAAACAGCATAATACAGGGAAGGTTATACTCACAGGTCAAATGACTATTAGTTCGATTAAAGAGCTCTTCACAGCTCATGTTCCTTTGTTATTATGTATATATGTGCCGACTCTAAATAAAAATTACTTACTTACTTACTTACTTACTAGTTCAAGTAAAATAAAAAGTAAAATGTTCAACCCATAAATCATCTAATGACATCCACTGAAATTATAATCTAAACAGCTCTCCTACAACTTGACAGTCGAGTAATAAAGTTATGGCAAATGAAGTATACAGCAGTAATTTATAACATATCTAAGCAACATAAGGAGCTGCTGTTTCCGAGTTATGTAGATTTTGTAAAGCCGAAAATGACCATTAAAACGTAATATGTTCTTAAACGAGTCTTTATTGAAGATCTGGGACTTTTTCCACGAATGTGAAAGGACGGCGAATTTCTCTCATAAGTTTATAAGTCCCAGATCTTCAATTATGACGAGTGTAAATACGTATCCCTTCCGTTATCACTGGAGGGGTTATCACTGGTCATAATACGGACTGGCCTGGCTGCGGACCGCAGTAGGTTACGTGTTTGGAGAGTGCACTCTCCCTGCACAATAAAAACCCATTTTTGTACATTTCGAAAAAGAGTAGGCTCAATGCAGCCGGCACAAAAGGCTAAATTTTTCGCACCTACCCAATACTCCATACTTTTCCAGTGATAGTCAAAATGTACCATCCCACCCTTTTCCGTTCACTTTATAAGTAATTCTCGTCCCAAATATAGTTGGAATACTGCTCTTGACGTAAATCCAATGAATATTGCCTTCAGGTTTCAATTGGTTAGCGATTTCAGAGGAGAATCATCATTTAAAACAAATTCTTTCCATAGACGTCTTTGTAAAATTTAAAAACAAAAACTTTGTACATAACCAATATACAAATTACGTCAATTAGCTTTACAGTTGCTAATAAGAAAGCATTTGAATCAATCTTAACTAAGTCATAACCATTTTAAACCTCAAATCGGAATAAAAATAAACATCATGAAAGAAGAATGGTAGTATTAATGTGTGCCAGTAATGGTTTACTCGATTTTACATTCGGTATAACAGTGAATACCAAAGTTGTGTTCTGACTGGGTCAGAAGTGGTTACATGTGCACAATTTGTTTCTCCGTAAGCCCTCGCATTTATTAAGTTTACACAAGTTTTGTTAGATTTTGCAACATTAAAATATTAGTATTTTTTAACTAAATGTATTTATTATTTATACATTCACTATAGTAGACACGGGGGAAAAGGGGGGGGGGGTAACTACGAATACTTTCAGGTACTTTTAGTCTAATTGTCATGATTGTGAAAGAAATTAATGTAAAAAAGTGTCAGTGCTATAAAATCATAAAACCTATATATATTTGTCAAAATTTATATAAGTTGTAATTTAATGCCCTAAAATTCATATGTATTTGTCTAAACACAAATGTTATACTAGTAATATGTTATTGTACATGGATACATGATTCAATGTTTTCATATATTAGATACTGAATGTGTTTATTAATGTAGTGCTATTGTAATGTGAATGAAGAGTACTTTGAATTCCCCTTTATTATTATTATTACTCAGATCGGATTTTTTCCTTTTTTGTCTCTTACTTAAGTCGGTGAACCCTATAATGGTTAAATTATCTATATTTTTATGTGTATTAAAGTTTCCAAACCTGTCTCTATAACAGGGTGGAATGTGAATGGAATCAATTATAACATCAATAATTGTAAACACTCTAAGCTTGATGATAAGGATTTCAAAAATGTTCTCTCATCAGATATAGTTTTTTTAGCTGAAACTCATGTTGGTACCAATAACCCCTTAGTACTTGATGGATATAAATGTTTTGTTAATTGTCGCTCCCAAGAAGCAAGCAGGAAAAGAGGGGGTTTAGCAATTTTCATCAAACGATCAATAATATCGGGGGTACAGTTAGTAGATAAATCTTTGTCTGATATGATGTGGTTCAAACTTAACAGCCATTTCTTTGGGCTAAAAAGAGATCTTTTTGTTTGTTTCACTTATATTTCCCCTCAAAATTCCACATATACCTTGAAATCTGAAATGGATGATACAATTTTTACAAAACTCAACCATGATATAGCCAAATATGGCTCTCTTGGTAACATTTTAGTCATGGGAGATTTAAATGCCCATATTAATAAGGACGAACATGATTTTTTATATAATGAGGATGATGAACATCTTAGTGATTTTTTGCCTAGGAATTATATTCCTGATAATGTTCAGTTATTGCGAAATACTCAGATCCATCAAAACACCAATTCGTATGGTAAACATATTTTAGAACTATGCATTGATTCACAAATCAGGATTTTAAATGGAAGAATATTAGGAGACTCTAGTGGAAAAGCCACATTTTTTAACCAAAATGGAACATCTATAGATGACTATTGTTTGTGTAGCGCATCATTCTTAGAAAATATATCAAGTTTTACTGTTGGAGACTTTAAACCAACTCTTTCTGACCACTGTCCCATAACTGTTAATATTCAGTCTCATAAATTTCATGATGAATCTTTTTTAAATCTGAGACCACTCCCTCATAAGATTAGATGGTCAAATAAGGTAGAAGACCAATTCAAGACCAATTTAAAAAATATAAACTTCAAATTTTATTCTAACCAAATTAATGACATTAGTAACTTTTTTCCTAACCAAGATCATGTTAATGACCTAAATTCATCAAATTGTGAAATGACCCAAAATGTCAATGATATTATATCTGATTTCTCTTACAATCTGAAAAGGGCAGCAATGGGAATAAACTTTACAAAGACCAATAGGTTACCTAATAACAAACAAAGTAAAATAAAGTCAAAAGATAAACCTTGGCATGATGATGAATGTAAATCTTTGAAAAAACATATTAATTATCTCAGTCACTGCCTTGGTAAATCGCCATGGGATAAATCACTTAGATTAAAAGTCATGTCACAGAAAAAAGAATACAATAAATTAATACGTAAAAAGCATAGATCGTACAAATCAGAACTATTAAGAAAATTGGTTGAAGCATCTGATAAGAATCCCAAAGAATTTTGGGACACAGTTAAGCTATTAAAAGAAAATATAAAAGAAGATCCCAGTTCTAATATCTCTGGTCAGGAATGGTTGAAGTATTTCGGTGACTTGATGGGTGTGAGATATCGCAATAACTTCGATAAAGATGACACATGTAAATATGTTGAGTCTAATCCAGAACTCTTCAGTTCTCCAATTTCTTCTGAGGAGGTGCTAAAAGCAGTAAAAAGTTTAAAATCTAATAAATCATGTGGTTATGACTGTATTTCAAATGAAATGATTAAAATATCTTGTAATGAAAATTGTACGATATATGTTGAAATTTTTAATTTGATTCTTAAAAGTGGTATTTACCCCTCTATTTGGAGGGAAAATTTTATCAAACCGTTGTTTAAAGGCGGTTGTTCGAATGACCCATCTTGCTATAGAGGAATAGCTATTTCAAGTTGTTTAAGCAAATTCTTCTGTAGAATCCTTCATAACAGACTTGATAAATATCTGGAAGACAATAAAATCATTAAACCTGAGCAAATAGGTTTTAGAAAGGGTTTCAGAACCAGTGATCATATTTTTACCTTAAAAACTTTAATTGATAGCTACTTCAATAAGTCTAAAATGTTATTTTCATGCTTTGTTGACCTGGAGAAAGCCTTTGACACTATTAATAGAGACGCTCTTTTTCATAAACTATCCAAATACAACATAAACAACCAGTTTTTCAATATATTAAAATCAATGTACCAAGAAGTAAGTTTTTCAGTTAAGCTACCTAATGGTCTGACTGAAACTTTTATTTCAAATATAGGAGTGAAACAAGGCTGCATCTTAAGCCCTACTCTCTTTTCATTATACATCAATGATATTGTCGATAAATTTAATACGTCCTGTGATGCAGCTGTGTTAAAAGATAGAAAAATTTCATGTCTACTTTATGCAGATGATTTAGTACTATAATATCAAATTCATCCCAAGGTTTACAAAAAATGCTTGATAAGTTATATAGTTTTTGTCAAAAGTGGAATCTTAAAGTGAATGTGAATAAGACAAAAGTCATATTTTTAATAAGTCAGGAAAAATTTTAAAAGGCTTTCATTTTCTCTACAATAATCAATATATACATCAAGCAACTGAATATAAATATTTAGGTATATATTTCAAGGCATCAGGTTCATTCACACATGCTATCAACTACCTTTCAAAAAAAGCCAGCAAGGCCATGTTCTGTGTAAGAAAAATGTTATTCTCTGAAAAACTTAATGTCCCATCTCATATCAAGCTTTTTGATACATGTGTTAAACCAATCCTTCTCTATTGTTCTGAAGTATGGGGACTAAAGTCCATTATAAAAGTAAATCAGTCTCTTGAATCTAAATATAAAGATTTTCTACCTGACAAATTGCAAATAAAAAACGCCAAATTTATTTTAGGGGTTAGCAAAAAAGCTTCCAATATGGCAGTTCTGGGAGAACTTGGTCTATTTCCAATAGCTATATCAGCTATTAAGTTAATAGGTTTTTGGGATCATCTAATTAAATTAGATGAAAATTCTATTGCTAAAAGAGCATATGAAGGTAACCTTCTATTGAAAAATAGTTTTTGTGACTTACTAAAATGTTTAATGTCAAAACTTGGATTCAGTCATATATGGGAAAATCAAGGCACATTTAGTATAAATAGACTAATTTCTTCAATTAACAAAAAATTGGAAGAACAATATATTCAATTTTGGAAACTATCCCTTTTTGATGATTCCAGTAATCCCAATGGCAACAAACTTAGACTGTATAGAAAACTGAAATTAGATTATAAAATTGAAACATATCTTCTAGCTAACAATGATAAAAGTTATACAGCTAGTTTCACTAAGATTCGCATAAGTAATAGTAACTTGAAAATTGAAGAAGGGAGATATAATAAAACTCCATTGCATAATCGTTTATGCCCATTATGTAATACTGAAGTTGAAGATGAGTTTCACTTTTTAATGAGTTGTCCATGTCTTGATAACCCTAGAAATGTATTTTTAAAGAAAATAACAGATATTGTTCCCTCATTTTCAGATATGAGTATAAATGACAAATTTATGTTTATTCTCAAGGACAAAGATGTAGATTTGTGTCAAGTATGTATTGATGGGTTATATGAAATGTACAATTTGAGCACTAGCTTAAGAAAATAGCAGATTTATATTTAAACATTTATATACACTACATGTTGTTGTAGCTGAAACTAATAAAGTTATCTTCATTCTTGTATGCCTTTAATTATGGAACGCCAAATTAACATATATTCAATTAATTGTACCTATCTTCAAATAATTGAAGATATCTTTATGGAACGCCAAATTAACATATATTCAATTAATTGTACCTATCTTCAAATAATTGAAGATATCTTCAATCATTTGAAGATATCTTAAATTTATTTGAAGATATCTTCAATTCAATTGTACCTATCTTCAAATAATTAAAGATATCTTCATATCAATTGAACCTATCTTCAAATGAATTATACCTAGGTGCAATTTAATTGATTCATTTGAAGATATCTTCAATTCATTTGAAGATATCTTCAATTCAATTACACCTATCTTCAATTGAATTGAAGATATCTTTAATTCACTTGAAGATAGGTCTAATTCCAACATCTCCATAATTTATTTGGAGATATCTCCAATTCATTTGAAGATATCTTCAATTCATTTGAAGATATCTTCAATTCAATTACACCTATCTTCAATTGAATTACACCTATCTTCAATTGAATTATATTATAATACAAATTTGATTAAGTGCAATTGAAGATACCTAGGCACAATTGAATTGAAGATAGGTTTAATTCAATTGAAGATAGGTTCAATTCGATTGAAGATAGGTTCAATTCAATTGAAGATATCTATAATTGAATTGAAGATAGGTACAATTGAATTGAAGATATCTTTAATTGTGCTGAATTGTACCTAGGTACAATTGAATTGAAGATAGGTATAATTGAATTGAAGATATCTATAATTGAATTGAAGATAGGTATAATTCAATTGAAGATATCTTCAATATTTGAAGATAGGTACAATTAATTGAATATATGTTAATTTGGCGTTCCATATATCTTCAATCATTTGAAGATATCTTCAAATAAATTGAAGATATCTTCAATTCAATTGTACCTATCTTCAAATAATTAAAGATATCTTCATATCAATTGAACCTATCTTCAAATGAATTATACCTAGGTGCAATTTAATTGATTCATTTGAAGATATCTTCAATTCATTTGAAGATATCTTCAATTCAATTACACCTATCTTCAATTAAATTGAAGATATCTTTAATTCACTTGAAGATAGGTCTAATTGCAACATCTCCATAATTCATTTGGAGATATCTCCAATTCATTTGAAGATATCTTCAATTCAATTACACCTATCTTCAATTGAATTACACCTATCTTCAATTGAATTATATTATAATACAAATTTGATTAAGTGCAATTGAAGATACCTAGGCACAATTGAATTGAAGATAGGTTTAATTCAATTGAAGATAGGTTCAATTCGATTGAAGATAGGTTCAATTCAATTGAAGATATCTATAATTGAATTGAAGATAGGTACAATTGAATTGAAGATATCTTTAATTGTGCTGAATTGTACCTAGGTACAATTGAATTGAAGATAGGTATAATTGAATTGAAGATATCTATAATTGAATTGAAGATAGGTATAATTCAATTGAAGATATCTTCAATATTTGAAGATAGGTACAATTAATTGAATATATGTTAATTTGGCGTTCCATATTTAATATGTTGAATTTGAATGTATATTCATAGCACCTCCTCTGAACAAATTATTAGTATTATTGTTTCTATGATATAAACACTGTTATTGTTAATGTATATGTGTTGGTAATAATTCATTTATTTTGGATTTTAAACCAATAAAGAACTTGAACTTGAACTTGGTACAGGTCTGCGGACGAAGTTTTGAAAACCCACCCTATTCATATATTTTCGGACGTTGTGAAAGAGGACCTAATCATTTATCCCCGGCTTGCAACAAATGCGGACTTTTGATTGGTTGGTTACCCGTCGGTACAAATCCCATGCCCCCGTCTTCGTTGCTAACGTCGCAGGGTGTATTGTTTGTGCGTTGCTAATGTATGTTCTAGAGTACCAGTGTATGTTATTCCACAAATGAACATTTCTGTCTTTTTATATTTGTATTTGTACTTCGTTTCAAACACTGTAGATGCCCTATATTCACACTGACACACATAAATATGAATTCTAATATGACTTCCTTCAAACGCTTTGGAAACACACCTCTATTTAAATATTCAACAAAATACGGCTGTTCCAGCATTTCAAAAACCCCCGTGTGTTGATGTTTTTGCTTTAAAATTTATTTTATTTTGTACCTTTGTAAGAAAATCCAATAGATAACACGTTTTCACGATAACACGTTCTTTTTCTATTCTATGCCTTTATTGTTTACATGTTACAAGTCTTCCTTGACTTTAGCTACGTTGTGTATTCAAGGGACGTTGCGTTGTTTACAATGACGTTCAATGCAAACCGCGAGACTTTTCCCGCCCCCACCACAAACGAATTTACAGTTACGTATCAAAATGAAAACGCAACCGAATTTCAAAATGTTGATTAATTGTGGAAAATAACTGTCGATTTAAATTTGCACCATTGTGGATCTAAAACAGGAGCATAAGTCGACCAAATGCGGTAAGCGGTTTTCATTTCTCACGCAAACACAGCAACACATGAACATTCCCAGACACGCCACACGGCGACTGATGTAATGAAGCATTTAATTTTGTCGTTCTTTGTTTTGATTGTTAAGTTTTATTGTAAATGTTAATAAATATGTTTGTTTGTTTTTAATTTATATTTCTTCGTTTTTTTCTACTAAGTTTTACACGAGAAATATAATAATTTCGAAACAAGGGAGGTTCTCGGAAATTGGAACAGCCAAAATAAACCTTTACCTATAAATATTATAGGTAGTTGCGAAATGTAAAATTTCTGTATTTTCATATCAGAATCGAAATAATTCATGGCTGCCCCAATTTTATGGATTATTTAAATATGGGTAAGCATTATATTCATGATATTTTACCATTCGCTAACGCTCATGGCAAAATATTCATGAATAATATGAATGTAGGCGCAGCCTTAATGCGAGCATCGCACATTGTTCGTGTCGTTACTTCAGAGCCCCCTAACAGTGCCTCTACATTCCATTGATGACGTGACGTAATATCTAATGTGTTGGTGACGTCACAAAACTCAATTTCAAATACAGCGTTTCAGATTGAAAAAAATTTGTCTGGCATTTTTGTAGTAATTTAAAAAATAAACACTTTAATTTTATCGATGTCAAAATTATTTTTGTCTACTTTTAAATTATAGCGAGCATCGCAGATGCGAGCTATACGGTTACATGCGTGTGTGTAAAAAAAAGTAACGTGATCCATATGAACAAATCCATTTCAGATGGTAGCTGAGCTATCCGAAGAAAATATTGTAGACGAACGAAAAAATATATAATATAAAAGTGGACATAAATAATTTTGACATCGTATAAATATATTTTACTATTGCACATTACCGTTCATTGATCTCCATTCACTGCAAAAAATGATCAAGTGATGTTAATGGAACACTTTGTAAAATCACCGTGGTTTACATGGGCTTAAGATGAGAATTGAGGCATGAATATTTTTAGTTAATTTATAACTACCCAGTGATATATTTTTCAAGGAAAAAAGCTACCTTTTCATATATTTTGGAGAGCTAAAAAGGTCCATCGCAAATGGAAGTATCACCATCACAAAAGAAAAACCTAAACATTTCGGTGGTCCCATTTGTTACGACATCATCTTGACAAGTGATGACTTTTGTAGTGTTCCAGATGCTGTAAAATATGAATGTGGACGAAATAATTTGGCTGGTGCTACTAATTACTTTTGTACCATCCTGTAGTTTTTGCACATTATCTAATGCTTGAAATGCACTTGAACACAAACAGGAAACCGTGGAAGCTCTGAAGCATCTTTGTAAAAGTTGTAAAGCATGATAGTGATGGCTATCGTGCGTTTAACGTTCTTGGTTATTGTTATAAAAGAATTGGACGGAAAGACGAAGTATTCAATGTATTCAGACATCCCCGACGAAAAAATCCCTGCTCATAATGCAGCAACATATCATTTGTGTTTGATGGTTTGGGAAAATATGACTAGTCTTCAGTATAGTGGAACGTGATTGAAAAAAAAACCCAGAGTTTATCCGTATAAATCAAAAGTTTAGCCAAAAACAAAACAGTAGATAAGTCTTGTGGCCATTGTAAAGACCTACGTGTCATGAAAGACATCAAGAGTTGTTAAAAGCATTTCTTTAGCCAGTTCAGCTAAACTGTACACTCGTTTACTATACTAATATATATATATATATATATATATATATATATATATATATATATATATATATATATATATATATATATATATATATATATATATATATATATATATATATATATATATATTAATTTCTCTTTTGATATGTACATACATGTGTGTGCTTGCATAAGTTCTACTTATTTATCACAGATTGATGTGTACACAAAATTTAGTTTCACCTTAGCTTTTTGTCAATTAATTCACATTTCAGTTGTACTAGTTTGGATGAAAAATTGGGTAATTGTATATTTGTAAAGAGAAAATCATAATGACAGCTAACATTTGTTTTTGTTTAAAAAGTTACATTCACGAAAAATAAAGTTATTTTTAATTTCTAATAACTATATTTTTAATTCTTTGCAGACTTATTACGTTACGGGCTTATCATCCGTTATCAGAAGACATATGTTGTCAGTTTTGCTGTGTGGGATATTTTCAAACGAATTAATAACTATTGCAGTATCTAAATGCTATCAGATTTTTTGTAGACGGGTGCTGTTGAAAACTTTTTGTGGTTATTTTATTGTTCTTACTATTTTAGCAAATATACACTTCGCCATAAGTTAAGCAACACAATATTATTTTCCAGGATTCATTAAGATTAATTTTAATACTTTGTAAAGAAATGACAATTTATTGAACATTAATGACAAACGAAACATACAAACAACATTTTTACAGTCGCTTTACTTATTGTTTGATGAATAAATGTTCAAAGCAAAGGTATAAAAAAAACTGAAATATAACGTTCATTAGTCAAAAAATAAGTTTGATTGCATACTTCAATTTCATGAACATAAAGTAAACACATCATCACAGGTTAACGTTCAGGGAAAGAAAAGTCTTTGAAATGTGTTGAACGCAAAAATACTCAGCAAGTCGTGTAACCACCACGCTTCCTGTACAGTTCATTAACTCTCTTCCTCATGCTGTTGACTAAACGACGAAGTGTAGCATGTGGTAAATTCTGCCATTCATTTTGAATGGTAACACGTAGTTCATGGACATTTTGACAAGCGGTGCTTTGTTATTGATTTTGCGGCCAATGATATCCCACAAATGTTCAATTGGATTCATATCGGGTGAGATGGATGGCCATGGAAGATGCTCAATAGCTTCCCTGTTGATAAAATCACGTGCAATTGCAGCTCGGTGAGGTCTTGCTTTGTCATCCATAAAGATGGGTCTTTTACCAAGTGCATGATTGTCAAAATGTGGCACAATAATAGCGTTAATGACGTCATTTCTGCCCTGTCATTGTCCCATTAACCACATACAGATTCAGGTTACAGTCGTATGAAAAGCCTCCCCACACTGTAGCACTACCACCGCCAAACGCTGTAGTGCCTAGGATGTTGTTCTGATTGTGAGCAGTGCCCCGTTGTATCAAAACGCGCATGCGCCCATCAATATGAAGAATAATGAATTTGCTTTTGTCGGTAAGTAAGTAAGTAACCTCTATTTAGAGTCGTCATAATATATACAAGGTAACAAATTAACATGAGCTCTGTATGGCTCTTTAAACGACTGAATATTTTTTTTAAAACAAAAACAAGCACATGCTTATACGCCAGACATACATAAATATAAAATAAAAACTTAAAACCATAGTCTAAAGAGATATAAAAAGCATACAAGCATACAAACTTAAAAGCATATAAGCATAGAAAGCATACAATCATAAAAAGCATTTAAGCATATAAGGCATAAAAACACACAAAGTATGGTTATTATAAGCAGCACGATTATAAAAACAAAAGCAAATACAGCACATAAACTAAGCACAAAAAGGTTAATAGATTAAAGCACTAAAAACAAATAAAAAGCAACACATAGACACAGGCTTGAGACATTGGTCACAGGGCAGCAAGAAAATGCATTCACCAATTAAAAATTTAAAAAACACCATGAAAATATAAAATTTTTAAAATTCCCAAATGTTGATGTATTCCTTGCCTCATTAGGCAAGGAATTCCAGATTCTTGCTGCCTCGTATCCAAAGCTTCTCTTACCATACCTAGTTGTTCTTGGTCGTGGTTGTTCAGTTTAGGTCCAGTGTATTCGTCGCCACCTCGAATATTCCAATGACGGTGATATCGTGCCCCCTCTAAACGTGCTTGGCGATGTCTCTGTGTCAACAGTGGACGTTTCAAGGGACGAAGAGCTCTCAACCTTGCCTTGTTTAGGCGCATGTTAACTGTTCGAACGGCGACTCTGCAATATTCAAATCGTTACGAAGATATCTTGCAGTGGCAAACGGTTGGCGTTTGGCTACATGAACGAGTGCTCTATCCTCCTTTTTGGTGGTTGACCTGACCTAGGACGTTCCTGGAAAGTTAAATCATCTCGATGACGTTTCAGTAGCCAGGATACAATACTAAAGTGAAATGCCAATAAAAGTGTTGTGCCATCTGACGCAAGCTCTGTCAACAATTACGCATTCCAACGATCTGCCACTACTCAGCTTCACTTAATTACCGTCTAGGCATTGTAAAAATTTAAAGATGAAGTCGAAAAAAGACCAGGAGATGAACACTGAATTGTTAAGGAAAACAAGGATCTTTAGGCGTGCTCGACTACCGTATGACAAACTGGTTTGCTATTTAAAGATTTACCCGTGGAGTTAATTAAAGTAACTTCCCGTGCTCTAATGATGGCTTTAGTACATAAATAACACCAAGTTAATATTCATTCATTCAGATTTTTGAAATAAAATAAAAATGTAGGTGTTGCTCAACTTATGGTGAGGTGTATATGCAACATTTAATCGAATTGGATGAGTGTGTTGCCATTGTATTTTTCCATATTAAAGAAGCCATCAATGCGTGGCAGAGATCTCTCCATGAGATGACTTTAATTGCATTCTTCATTAAATGTTTTTAGTTCAGTATCAACACACATTTTCAGCATCTTTAAAGATGTGCAATATAATTTGTCAAAAGGGGTAATTCTGTGTGTTGTCATGTGAGTGAATAATTGTATTTTCAACCTTTTTAGATCCCAAGCTTGAAAAGTGGGGTTATATAGTGATGGAGTGTATGCCCTTCCTTCCGTATTTTTGTTCATTACAATTGGGGATACTTACCTAATAGGAGACTCCAGCAACACCACTGATAGAATATAATTAAACTCTCTTCATATAATTACAGCAATATTGTGCCATAGTGAACCTTATATTTTACATTTTGTTCGTAATGTTTGGGGTTTCCAATAGCAAACCATAGACTTTTCAATTCTTTGACATAGGAATATCAGTCTCTTATATGCCACCAACACCACTGCATGGGATTAATGAAACTCTAACATTATCTTTGTCATGTAGCGCCAAACAATCCAACAAATACTGATTATAAGTTTGTTTCAATTTTTTCTGAAGCTTCAGACAGTAAGCCATTAAACACATTTTCTATTAGAGTTCCACATTAAACTAAGTGCTGCCCTGGCAACCATCTTGGATTTTGGACAACAAAAATACAAAGCTGCATATGACATATTGATACACAGTACAGCTTTTTTTATATCTGAGAAAAAAGAATTATAAACAGTATTTATATTCTTCCAGAAATAGCCAATTTCTGGTACAGATGACCCAGTACAAATGTGTTGATTCGATGTAGGATATTAAACAATGGAGTCTACAGGATATTGTTAGGTGAAAGTTGTTGGTTTAGGAGTGAGCTAGGTACTTTTATGTACATTTGGAAAAGTCTGCTTGACCTCCCACTAGTAATAGAAATGTTTTAGCTCTTTTTGCTGTGCCACACTTGCAAAGAGACACAAAATTTCTATCACTCACAGAAGATCTCCCAGTCTTTCCCAAAAACATATGTAAGAACCTATTGATCTTTCTACAAATAATAAAATTTACTAAATGAAGGCAATAACAAATACAGAACACCAAGGAAAGTGTAAAAAAAACCCAAAACAATACACACATCAAAGTCAAAGAAACCTGCAAAATCGAAAACCAACAGCAAAAAGGAAGCAACTATGTATATCCATTGTCCTGACTTGGTAGAGGCATTTATAACGAAATAAGGTTTTATGGCATGCCAAACCTCTTGCATGTATTAATTTGATTTACACATTTTTAGTACTATATAAATATAGATTCATTGTTTTCTTAATGCCCAGAGATTTACTAACAATAAACTAACAGGGGACAAGGGATATGCAATGCAAGCAACTATAATATGTATCGAGTATTAGGTATGGATGGAGAATTAGGCCACTTATAGCGGCTGTTTTGAAAAGGTGTCTCTATTATTTAGGGATTGTATCACTCTCCAAACATGTTGCTACCCACTATGAACTATGGACAGGCTTTCGTATTATAACCTGGCAACCCTCAAAGAAAGAACCTGTATTATCCACCACCTGGTGACAGGCTAGGCAGATCTATGGGTTTAACACTGGGAACCCTCAACATATGGTCCCAGAATGTACTAGATATCAGTAAGATGGTATCAACCTCTGAGGGCCCCACTGATATTGAGATAACAGTTTAAGGTCAAAGGTCATCAACCATGGTATGCTACATTGTCTTGAAATTATCAATGCACAAAAGCCTGAAATGAAAAAAAGTTTATATCCCACACACGATTACTTTTGGAAAGAGTGACAAACTCATCATTATAAGGAGTCAACCACTTAGTAGCTGGTCCTTATAAATAATTATGTACTTAGAGAGTAAATTGTAATTCCAGGAAAACAATAGCACTGTGGTTGACAATACTGTTAGTGGGTTATGATTTTATGTTTCAGAAAGCATTAGCAATTATTTATACTGAATGTTAAGCTAACAAGAAACTAAAAAGGATATTATTGGAGAAGACAAATAAATTGCATATGATTTTTTTGTTGTAAAGATAAGTAAAGAATTGCACAGAAACTTGAATTTTCTATATTCTATTAAAAATAATATGAACATTCCACATATTTGTAACATGACAACAAATGAACTGTGTAATAAAAAACAGTTTATGTTGGCATGTACAACTTTTAATGTGAGTGAGTGGTAATAATAATGATAAATATTATTACATATTGAATCAACTCGAGTGTGCGATAGAATAAAATTGAACATTCTGGTAAATGAATAAAATTTAAATAAAAATATATCAAGGATTTTTACAAGTAACAAATCTTGTACTGAAATAATTTTCTACTACTTACAAATCTTATAGTGGCATGTATTTTACAACCGAGGACATAATACAAATGTATATAACGTACATATATAACCAACTTTCTATAAATATTTTCTGCAGTTTGTAAACGAAAGGATTGTCGACAGTTTTAGTTTCAACAGGAAATTTTAAAAAATTGACATAGATAAAACAAATAAAATTAACTTGAATATCTTGTATATTGCACATGTTTCAAATTTTGTAGGCTGCATTTAAAACAATCTCAGTTTGTTTCCAGTCAGCTTTGTATATATCAAGCACCAATAAAAATCTATGAGATTCACACTCCTTGGCTGATGTAATGATCTGAGTAATCTCTCTTTCTGTCAATATTTGGCTTCCTGTGAGAGATTTAATACTTGAACACATAAGATTTTCTAGTTTATCTTCTGGTTTCAGAATGTCACTGTTTGTCCATATAGTAGGAATGAGGACTTTTGTATTCAGTCCTGACCAGTAGAGTAGGAAATATCCATTACATCCATGGGCTGTTTCTGCATAACAAATATAGCACATAATGTAAATTAAACTAGCAAGTATGACATGGATAAGTGGCAAAGCATATGCCTCAATTATTGGAACATGTGTTAATTATATATCTATAACTGTACGAGGAGTTTATTATTTTAAACGTACTGTATTCTGCAAAAGTTGCTAAATATTACTAAGTTCCCAAGTCTGGGAAAATAGAAAAATATTACCATTTAATAATAGCAGGTGCACAACTTTTAATTTTGTAGAATTCTTTGTGTGAAGTTTCAGGGATCTGAGTTGAAAACAATGAGTTGATTACACAGCATAAGTACCTTTTTTGTCAAACTTACAGGTTGCCCCCATTCCCCCATTCCTTTAGCTGACACAGCTCTATTATAACTGATATTTAAATAGCAATATCGCAAATTGTGTCTGGGAGATACATATGATGTCCACACAATCCAACTGAACAAAGCTGTACATGTATTATGCTTGATAGTAAAGAAGATAACCTTGGAAATGTTGATTTTGTCTGGGAGATACATATGAAGACAACCTTGGAAATGTTGATTTTGTCTGGGAGATACATATGAAGCCTCTACATGAGTTTGGAGAGGTATAAAAATGTGCATAGACTTAAATGTGTGTGCTAGAATCAAATGTCTATCTTGGGATATTCTTGATATATGGCAGTATAAAGTTTTTGCCTTCATGTACTATTATAGAAAAAACTAATTTTGATAAAATTTTCGAAGTCCATGGTCCAGAATTCCTTTAAAAAAGGAAGGGAACGAAAGGTAAACTTAATCTGTCTGTAAGTGTAACTCTTCACTTTAGACTCACATAACAAAAATTAGCTTGATATCTACATGCATTCATAAAAATAATTCCTGAATATTAAGGCCTGAAATGTCCTGAAATATTAGCTGAGTCGAACACAATGTTAACTTGATCTGTAACTTATAACTGCAGAGTCACATACCAAAATCAGATAATATCTACAAATATTAGGAAAACACTTGGGGCAGATGACGAACAGAGGGAATTACAGATGGTAAAACAATATGCCCCCAACTTGCAGTTGCCGGGGAAAAAAATTCTTTTAACAATTCCACAAGTGGGGACACAGAAAAATATCTTGCCTGCATTCCGCATCAGTAAAAAAAAAGTATGTTGTTAGCATCACATAAAAAGCATTAAATTGTTATCATTTATAATATACAATGAATGGTTACAGAGAAACTGACCTAATCCAAAAACTTTAACCCAGCCACTGGACTGTGAAATTGAGGTCAATGTCAGGTGACACCTACCAGACTAGCCTTTTTTTAAATGGACAGAGCTACAAAGAGGTCCCATTAATGTGCAATCCAGGAGTGATTCACACCTGGGGGTTTTATGCATATAATCAGCTATTAAACTGTTTCCCTGTTTCTACATACTTTTAATGTCATTGAAGTTTAACTGATATTTTTCCAACACCTTATTTGTTACAGAACACTTTATTTGTAATCATTGCATTGTTGTCAAAATTAGAATTTCTGAAGCGCATAATTTCTGAATTGATTTGGTAAAAAATGTTCATCTGGATCAAGTTGTCCGGATTTATTGCATTAGCTGGGATCAAATTTTTACAGATACGATTCTACAATTATACACTCCAAAATTTCAATTTTGTCAACAATGCGATGATTACGAAAAAGTGTTAAAATTATTTAATTAGACATTGTAGAAATATCAGCTGAATGGCTGAGAAAGGAAACAAATATTAGCGGTCTAATAGCGGAAAATATGTATAAATCCCATGAGTGTTTTTGCTCCATTACGAGTAATGGGACCTCATTGTAGCTCTGTCTATTAAGAAAAAGGAGCTTCATCAACATAGCTACTACCAGACAGTCATGTACTATTCATCAGCAAATTATATACCAAATATCATCCTACCATGCATGGTTAAAGAGGAACTGTCCTAATACCAAAATGTAGGCGCAGGACCATGAAATTGAGGTCAAGGTCAGGTGAACCTACCAGACAGTCATGTACTATTCATCAGCAACTTATATACCAAATATCATCCTACCATGCATGGTTAAAGAGGAACTGTCCTAATACCAAAACTTTAGTGTAGGCGCAGGACTATGAAATTGAGGTCAAGGTCAGGTGAACCTACCAGACAGTCATGTCCTATTCATCAGCAACTTATATACCAAATATCATCCTACCATGCATGGTTAAAGAGGAACTGTCCTAATACCAAAACTTTAGTGTAGGCGCAGGACCATGAAATTGAGGTCAAGGTCAGGTGACACCTACCAGACAGTCATGTACTATTTATCAGCAACTTATATACCAAATATCATCCTACCATGCATGGTTAAAGAGGAACCGTCCTAATACCAAAACTTTAGTGTAGGCGCAGGACCATGAAATTGAGGTCAAGGTCAGGTGAACCTACCAGACAGTCATGTACTATTCATCAGCAACTTATATACCAAATATCATCCTATCATGCATGGTTAAAGAGGAACTGTCCTAATACCAAAACTTTAGTGTAGGTGCAGGACCATGAAATTGAGGTCAAGGTCAGGTGACACCTACCAGACAGTCATGTACTATTCATCAGCAACTTATATACCAAATATCATCCTACCATGCATGGTTAAAGAGGAACTGTCCTAATACCAAAACTTTAGTGTAGGCACATGACCATGAAATTGAGGTCAAGGTCAGGTGAACCTACCAGACAGTCAAGTACTATTCATCAGCAACCTATATACCAAATATTGTCATCCTACCATGCATAGTTACAGATTCTGCATCCTATAGTTGCTTAGAAATCTGTGTCAGATATTATTGTTATAGATGGATGAACAGACGAAGGAACAAGGGTAAACCAATATACCCCTCCACCCTCTTCTTCAAAGCAGGTATAATCAGATCTAAGTAATGGGCACAGTGGTATTTTACATCTGATGTGCAAACAAATGCTGAATTGTGAACAATCACAGAAACATTAATTTTTAATGTTCAGAGGAGCAATGTAAAAGCCATACAAAAAAAAAAAACAAAAAAAAAACAACAGATGACTATAGGGTGACAACAGTTCAAATGGCTCTTAAGATAAGGTAAAATGTTTTAGTTATAAATCAGCTATTGGCCAAGTAAGTATGATAGCCTTAAGCAGAAGAGCCTCGCTTACCCAGATCTGAAACAACAGCATCCCTACTGAACAAGGAAGGAAATTCCAACAGATTCTGTATATGCTCTCTGTTATATCTGTATATAAATGGTGGGTTTACTTTGTCACCTATTTGCTCTTCATTGTAATGATATAAATGTTCATTAACTACCATCTCCTGATACTTTTTACTGTCCTGAAAAATAAATCAAACACAGTCATTAGTAATTAATAGGAATAAACATTAATATCACAAAAGGCAGGTTTGAAAGCAAGTGCCTAAATAAATGGGGTATAGTTGACAATTTGTTAAAGATGAACATTTAGGGCCTATCTCAAAAACTATAGGAGTAGATGATTGAAATTAAAAACACAGTATGCTCATGCATAAAATTTGCACAAAAAC
This sequence comes from Limnoperna fortunei, assembly GCA_944474755.1. Taxonomy (NCBI): domain Eukaryota; kingdom Metazoa; phylum Mollusca; class Bivalvia; order Mytilida; family Modiolidae; genus Limnoperna; species Limnoperna fortunei. The sequence goes on along the minus strand of OX104113.1, from coordinate 24,078,196 downwards.
AATTAAGACCAAGTTCCTTAGTTGAAAAAATGGAAAAAGTTCTTAGAAGAATTAGATAACAGTAAGTGCACAACTTTAATATGTTTGAAAAAGCTTTCTGTAAAGTTTCATGGATCTGTGTGCAGGAGCTGATTACAGAAAAAATTTATACTCTTCTGTAAAATTTGCTAAAAAAAGAACTTCTGTAAAATTTGCTAAAAAAGAACTAAGTTTCCAAGTCTGGAAAATAAGAAAAAAATTTTGAAACAATTTCACTATAATAGGTGCACAACTTCAATATTATGGATTGAAAGCTGCAGGAGGAGATAGCTGCACAAAATACTAATTTTCCCTGCCTGGCTGACTTAACCATACTATAACCAAGCTTTGCACTTAGTGTAACCTGGCTAAATCGTACAGGCTCAAGATGAGTTTCCATTGCTTAACTAGTAAAAAAAGTTTTGTTTTGTAAAATGTAAATTACAACTGAAATTGTGTATGGTTTAAATCAAGTGTAAATATGCATCTAAAAACATTTGCCATGTTGACGAAAATTGCAGCACAAAATTTATTTGAACCCCTCCATGTCCACTGAGAATTATAACTATTGCACTGCCCACACTCGGGTGCACTTTCACAAAGCCAACTTTTTATAACATTTTTTTTTTAGAGTTGTAGTAAATGTGACATATATTATCTGTCTTCAGCTACTTTTAATAGACAAGAAACTTCTGCTGCCAGCATCCACTGGAGAGTATGAAGATTTGGGTAGGGAGAGACAGTTTAGCCTTCTTAAGCAGCATCCACTATGATCTGTGGCCACACTTTCTATATAATAATTATAAGCTGACAACCCCCAGCTAAGGCCTCTATCTGTCATATGGTGATGAGCTAGGCGTTACTGTTGGTGGAGCCCTATTTGTAACCAATGAAAACATCATTTTGCACATAATTAAGGGGCATAATCCTAAAACAATTTTACTGCACATGTTTCAAATTTTGTTTAATAAGACAAAGATTGCATATCTCATACTTGACCCCTATTGTATCAAATTAAAGCTATTTGTCTAATCTATAGGGCTTACGTTAATGTTAGGAAATCAATAAAAACATCAGTTAACAGGCCTAACTTCAAGTCAAGGTGTAAACAAAATTTGAGATTGTGTCCAAAATCCAAAAGTTGACCCAACACCACCTATCATCAAATGAGCTAAGTTTGACTTTGCTGCAATTTGGCTTAAATAAAAAATCTCATTTTTATATATAGGAATCACCCTGTCTGTATGTCCATCTGTCCACATCACTTGTAAGCGCTTCTACTCCTAAACCGCTTGACAGATTTTGATAAAACTTAACATGAAGGAAGTACATCATATGTAGATGTGCACGAAGAATTTTCGTTGCAGTCGGATATTATTCAGGGGAGATAATTAGACGGAGACTTTTTTTATATAGTATTCAGTGGGAGACCTCGTAAGTGCAACTCCTAAACAATTTGACAAATTTTGATGAAACTTTACATGCAGGAAGTAAATCATATGTAGATGTGCATGAAGAATTTTCGTTGCTGTCGGATATTATTCAGGAGATCCCTTTGTGAGCATGATAACAGTCCACACTTGTTTATTTCTAAAAATGATGCAATTAGTAAAAAAGGTGGGGCAAAGTGATGACAATTTTTTTTATTGGACTGAAAAAAGTTAAAATGTAAAATAACTATACACTACCTGTCTTGCTTCCATCCTGAAATGAAACAATACAAATCTTTGTCAATAACTGTGTGTTTAAGTGCTGAAAACCTAACAAACAGAACCACCAGCTGCATATAAATCTTTCTTTACAAATAAGTTTTAGGTTCCACAGAAGGTTTCAAGTAAATTAATTAAACAAAAATGAAACCTATCAATATCTAATAAGTTGAGTGGTTAAGGTAGTTAGTCATCTACAGTTGATCACCAGTTTGTTGTCAGTTTCAGACTTAGAGTGGGCAGGTTTTGCAAGACTTCCAACCTTAACTGACAAAGATTGCCAGGTTTCGAGCCAAAGTTTGTTGGTATTGACAGGCCGCCCTAATAAAAACTGGATGCCATGATAGAGATGAAAAAATGCAGAAAATGGCATCAAACAAAACAAGTATAATGTAATACCCTACCTACTAGTAATAAATGCTGGGAAATAAAGTATATAAACCAATTTACATTGCACAAACAATCTTTTATGCTCTTTGTAGCATAGTTTATCAATTTCTGTCCTAATATCGTCACTTGTTGTAATCTGGAAGATAAAAAGTTATCAGTAATATGTTATAATTTTGTAAACATATGCAAAATAAACTTGATGATTCAACTTTTTGGATCATTTAGTTCATTGACTTTATGCTGAATTTATGTAATTCAATTACAGTCAGATACAACTGCTGCCATCTAAATTTCTATCAGCAGTTCATTAATTTTTTTAACAACTCAGCTTTTCTTTTACTTCCAATTACAGTAGTCCCCCTTTTATATGATCCCTTCGCCAGCGACCACCGGCTTTATCCGGCCAAAACCCTGATGCATTAAGTGTTTCTAACATAAAATTACCTCTTGCTAATGACCACCCCTCAAACGCGACCAGCGACCACATATTTTTTAACACAACAACATAAATTCCCCTCACCTACGACCATTTTACTGACCGGATGTTTATTTTGGAAGTCTCGAACAGAATGAGATTTGGTTTTATTATAGTAAACCAGTTCAGAAACGGTTCAAAAACAGGTAAACAAAATGTCAAAATCGTGTAAAAGAAAAGTTCTTAAACTGGATTAAAGGAGAAAACAAGTAGGATATGGAAGATCAGTTTGATTTCGGCATAACGGAAATTTGGTTTATTACAAGACTGAAATATTCAGCAAGGAGATAATAGTACAATGTACCAACATAATCATAAATCAAAATTTATTACAAACTATGTCAAAAACTTGGGAAACTGGAAACAGAGAAAAACCTAGATTTTTCCAAATTAGACGGAACCTTAATAAACTATGAAGTGGGACCTGGGCAGACAATAAGTGAAAAAAACAACCATAATGCAGATGAAACAGGAACAGAAACATTCACTGTTAAGAAGAATTGGAAGTGTTATATTATCATTACACATTTTTAACAGATAAAAACTGCATGAATTCTTTTTATTTTTATTTATACTGAATAATAAAATACAAATACTTATTTTGTGTGATTCTTGATCACTTCACAGCTTTTGCAGCTAATCAACCAACCAAGCTCTATAAACCTGTATAAATTGTATCCCCTAAAGAAAGACCACCACTATTATAAGACCACTTTCATGACTCAGATGGGGTGGTATTATAAGAGGGGGACTACTGTACTCCTTGTATGGTTGATTTTTTTCTTTTTCTGTAGATGAAGACATATATAGTGATTGCTGTAAGTTACCTGTAGGTCCTTATAGTAAGATTGCAATTCAGTTAGTGATGTTGGCAATGGAGGGTATGAAAAGTAACCAGCCATAGTATACTCAAGGGTACCAGATGCAGACCACTTGACAACATCTTCAACATGATGGGAAACATACTCACTTTCCACTAACTGTACCTGTTAATGCACAATGAAACTTCTTTCTAATTATTATCACAAAGACACGACAGTTTATATGGTTATGATTCTATTCATCTCAATCAATTCCAGAAATATTTTGATTTAATAATAAAAAAACCGAAAATCTGTCTTGGTGACACTTATGTCCAGATTGCACATACTGGTAAACAACCCCCTTTTTCTAAGTTAACTCAAGCACGAAATATTTAGCACATCTCTGCAGCCAGTGAAGAGATCTCATCATTTCTTAACTATGTATCAAGTTTTACACAGATGTGAAGTCATCTTCATAAAAAAAGTTCAACCCTAAGGTAAACCTGAGGTTGGATAGATTGACCAATGAACAAACAGACTAATGTCCCCCAACTTTCCTAGATGGGACATAATTTTTGTTAATGACTGTAGTTGTTTGTGTTCCACAATAAATAGGGAAAAAAAATAGTGTAAAAATACAAATAATGAAAATGCATTCCTGTATAAATTTTATGCATAAGAGCATTACATATAATGAAAATTGTCATTTTGTGATGAAAAAAAATGTGGATTAACTTATGTAATTGACCGAAGACAAATTGATACCAGACCTTAATCTTTGGTTAAGAAAAACTTACTTACACAAGTAAATCCTGTTGATGTTAGATAGACAGACCTGTTCTGTCTGGATGAATTTATATGGCCAACATTGTTTACAATCCTCATGTGTCTACAAACCAACACAACACCTGGATGTATTTTAGCATAAACTTCTATCTAGAAATAGAAATACAGACACATATTCAAAAATAGAACATATGACATTTTTCAGATTTCATTAAAATTGCAGCATTTATTTGCTGTTACAGTTGCTTGAATAGCAATTGCATGTTGAAAGGATTTTGGTTTGTATCATTTTAAATTATAGTACTGTAATAACTGTAGTACTTTAATACAAGTTTTACAGTGAGCCCCTACAGCTATCAAGCTGAGTACTGCATGTATCAGCTTTATCCATGTCAATACTTGCATTTTTTTATTGTCAGTTGATCCTTCATAGTTGTTTAAAGAACTCAGCTATAACATTTTTTTTTACTTCCTCTCCAGCACCCACATAAATGATATTTTTTTAAACTATATTTATACGCCCACTTCAAACAAGAGGGCTATACTGTTTTACCCTTGTCCGTTCATTTGGTCGTCCTTTCATCTGTTTGTCTATAACAAAAATTTCAGTTGCAGTTTTCTAAGCAACTGTTGGATGCAGAAGCATGATATTTTGCATATTGCTTTATCCTATGATACCATATGGTGTATTACAATTTTATGCTCCTTGGTCATCTACTTCCTGTTTACCAAATACTAGTGAGCATTGGCTAACAGTCCACACTTATTGTTTAGGTACAGCTGTCATTATTCAGAATGTATGTTTATTTTATTTTCTTCATAGCTGATACAAATATGACATAGTTTGGGCTAACTAGTATATTGTTATTGTTAAATTATTTTTAAGTCACTTTGCAGATGCATGGTCTGATATTACATTTTTTTTCACACCATATAATTGTATGTTTATTTCAAGAATTCTTGACATCACATACATTCTGCCTTTTACACCACACTGACAAGTTTTTGCCCCAATGCCACCATGATCATGTATGGTTTAATTGTATTCTGGTTTTTACATCTCCATTTAATAGGCATAACTCTTTTTGAGATAACATTTTGGTTTCCAAATGAAGTACTATATTGTGGATATAAATGTTTTTTAATTTAGTGTGAATCAGTTTGGGGAACTATTTGCTTGGTCTGAGAAATCAATTAACATTTGCTTTTTTTTACATCTTCAAATGGGAATAACTTAAACATTCTTGATGAAACAATATTTTCCAACTTGAACAGGATTCTGTCATCCTTCTGAAACTCGGACCTCTTTGTTGCAACTCTACTAAAAATTTGAACCTTTTTTAAACTTTAACAAAAATAGAAAATGTATGCCAATCTTGTATGATGATGTACCTCTGCTGGTCTGTAGATATGAAGTATAAATGTTTTAGAACTAGTAGAGTCCATCATTTCCATCCATCTACTGATCCAAAATCCACCAAGGTCATTACCACTCTTTCCTGAAGTGTTTTAGAAACAAAAATTAAAATACATTTGTATTAAAGGAGACAGTACAAATAAACTTTAAAAAAAAATTTGAGTGCTGCCTCTACAAGCTACAACTTTTTAATTTTGTAAATTCCATAATCTTTCCAAAATTTATGATCTATATGAACCTTTCTGCCACATATATATGCAATTCGCCAATATTTTACATTAATTTCTAAACGTATAACTATGTTAAAACAAATTTATTGATAGCATTGATTTTCTCCTAATCTTTGGATAAACTGCTGTTATTAACCATTATAAATTTCGTAATTTCTGACCAGAAATATGGGTGTTAGAGCACTTATAATGCAATTTTCGATGTAAATTATATTTCCAAGGGACATAACTCCTGTTGAATAGTGCTGAATTTCAGAGTCTTTATAGACATTGCTGATATAAATTCTTGATAAAAGTCACAAAATTCAGACATAAAAAAAAAATATGTGAGAGCATTTCAAAAGGGAATTTTCCAGTTACCGTAGATGCTCGCTTAAAAGTCGGTCCGCATATAAGTCGGGGGTCTTTTTGGGCCTTAAAAATCTGGTATTTTGCTGTTGACCCTCGTATAAGTCGGTCGGAAGACTGACGTTTTGACATGAGGTCAGAATCAAATAAATATTCCAAATTTGTGAATAAAAATCATTATATCAGTAAGACATCTTGTTTATTATTTGTTTCTCGTGTTTTATAAGTTAAATATCGCTTGTCATTTATCCTAAGTGGTTTGTTTACACTAGTCTACACGTGTTTTAAAAATGTAAACGTTATTATCTCCCTGAATTTGCTATGACTAAAAACCATAAAAAAGGCAAACACAAGTAAGTATACAACTATTCATTTTCGTAATTATTTAATAGTTAAAGCAGAGTTTTTAAAATCAATGAAAGCTAAAATAAAAATATTAAGGAATATGGTTTGTAAATTAAAATAATAATTGATGAAAAAACGAATTCTGTAGCATTTATGTATTAGTTAGTTTATCTTGATTTTCGGTTTTTAGTTGTATCATGCCATCACCCGATTATTATGCAATACATAAAAATAAATCCATACTTGTGTAAACAGTGGTAAATACGAATGGAAATATAGAAACTGGATAAAATAAACAAAAAACAATCTTATTAATGCCTTAAATATACTTTATTTAGCATAACTAATCACGACTCTGTCTATTTTCATCTTTATAGTTGGCAATCTATGTACGGTTTTCAAACTTCGACCGGAATTCTTTCCTCTTGTGGTATGACTCGCTTAAAAGTCGGAACCCTTCTCTAAAACAAAATTTTAGCTCTGAATTTCCCGACTTATGTGCGAGTATGTACGGTAATGGGTACTGACTTTCGAATTTATCTGATAAAACCTTAGATATAATTTTATGAAATTCTTATAATCTGACAGATGAACAGATGGATGCACAATATTCCTACCCAGCTGCATGTCCTATTGTAACAAAAAGTTAAATTCATTTTAAAAATACAGTTAGCAGGAATTAAAGGCCTTATAAATAATTACCTGTCATTTTTTCTCTGTAAAACCGGCCAACATATGTCACAACACCTGTTATATCACATATATAATCATTTGGAAAACACCTGTTTGAAAGTAGAATTGTTAAGTACCATTATTTGTAATACAATCATATAATTGAATTTGCTTTGTAAGCTGAAATTTGACTGCCCATTTTAAATGGGGAAACCCATATTATATGATATAACTTGCGTTTGTCTCGTGATTTATTCTTATACAGTTAAATCAGGCTGCAGTTCAAATTTGCAAAAAATCTACAGGTGACTGTAGTTAAGGTCAGATGACTGACTGACAAGTATTTCCTAAAAGTTACCACAGACTAAAATTTATGGACCTACATGTATGGCCTAAGCTTACAAAAATATAAAGCAAAATGACAAGGGAAGAGTCAGACTGCTGCCATCACAGGAATAAATCTATACATATGTCAACACTTTAGTGACATCCATTCAGGGCAAGACAAAAATGATTATTACAGCTTTAGATAAATAAATCGTAACTATGTTTTGATCTTGAACATTTCTTTACATATAAATTATACATAGAATACAAACTGAACACTTCAATAAATGATATGATTTAGTTGTAGTTGAATACCTATTACCATGAAAGACAGATGACATAACCCAACTTACTAATTTTTCCATATTTAAGGTGGTACTAAACTATTGGAAAACATAAAAACAAGGTTCTGCTATATTAAAAGATGCTTTATGTTTAGAGTTATTAGTGAGCATAATGCTATTATAGAGGAACAAATAGAATTATATAAAAATATGCTTACCCTAAATCCTTTCTTTGAACAAAACTGAACTGTATTGTTGGTAGTTTTATGCTGTTTGGTACTGTGGCAGGGGAGATAACTTTTATTTGTCCAACAGGATGATGACTGTTTAAATTAATATCAATATCATACATTTGAAGACCTTGGGGAAGTGTTGGTTCATAGTTGGAATTGTCCAAAAGATGGAAACTTTTCTTTACAGTAAATCTTTGAACAAATAATACCTGTCCTTCCTGCAACCTTCAAAACAAAACATGTAAATTAAATAAAATCTCAAACTTTAATGTATCAAATTGACTATTTTTTCAGTTACAGTTTGTTTGAGTGTTGTTGAACACAACTTTCACCACTTTTAGCAATTGTTTGGCGATATCATGGCAACCAGTTTTAGTTGGGGAGAAAGCCAGAGTACCAGGGAAAAAACCCTTGACATCCATAGGTTATGGTAGCTTATTGTCCAAATTGTAAAAAGTATTTACTTATTGGATTTAATATATTTGAAACTGATCAAAACTTTTTTGTAAAAACACTGCAAATAAAGAGTACAGATAACTATATGGATGCGACGGTGTTCCAACAATTACAGAGAGTGGCATAAAAGCAACTGACCAATACACAGCACTAACCTATGATAATATTCAGGACAGAGTGAATTCCATAACACCAGTGTAGCACAGCCAGTCCTGTCAAACACTGTCAAATGAGCCTAGAAAATAACACATTGTACAAGTGAAAAGTAGATAACATCAAGCTACCTTAAAAAAAAATAACCATAAAGAAGCATTTCTTTTGATTCAATGGATCAATTAAAAAAAATTCACCTGTAACTAATTTTAGTTTTATGATCTAAAGAATTAAACAAACACCACTCACTAATTTTAGTTTTATGATCTAAAGAATTAAACAAACACCACTCACTAATTTTAGTTTTATGATCTAAAGAATTAAACAAACACCACTCTCCTTTTCCTTCAATATTTTTCTCCACTGTTTTTTTTTCTCTCCAAATTACCACAAAAATTATAACATTTCACATAAGATTAATACTAATTATTGTTTACAACTTTGCTTTCTAAGTAGAAACAATTGTGCTTAGGTTAAGGGAAACACTATTCATCACGTTAAATTGATTGTTTTGTAATATTCTCTTTCCTAAAAATCATACCCATAAAATTGTTATTTAAAGTGTTTTCCAAACCCCTTTTTTGGTCCTTACTGGTAAAGACATCAACTGAATATTTTGCATTTACAAATGGAACCAAATAAGTACTATCCTATACCTGTAAAGGCCACTTATCATTTTTACTTGGCTTGGCATAATGAAGAATTCTCTTCTTACATAAAACTTTCACCAAGATTGGTGGACATTTTAAATGTCTCCAGCTAGTTGATATTTCCTTTATTGTGTATAAGTCAACAGGGCTTATGTCATCTAAGCCATCCAATAACTCTAGATTATCTACAGGATAAAAAAAGAAATTATTTTAATAGTTTCATATTTTCTTTGTGTATTTTTCTTGTCCATAAAACTATTTTACAATAGAAAACAAAAAATACCATAAAAAAAGCATCAGTTGTTATTGGGGGAGGAAGCTAGAGTACAGGGTTTTCACTAGGATTTTTTATGGTGAGTCCTGGGACTCATCACTTTTTGGAATGATAAGTCCCAATTTGTCTTGGCGAGTCCATAAAGTTGACTCAAACCAATTTACCGATACTGCATGATGTTACCATGATTAATACATTAAGTTTTGTTTTATTTGATACTAATATCCCTGTTGAAACCTATGCATTACTCTGTGACAGCTTAATCTACATGTTTCCAGAATGAAAACATATTTAAAATATTTGTTTTGGAAGTTTTGCTTTGTGTCGACCTAATATTGTATGATATATTTCCGTTCACTGTCTGGGTGTACTTAGAAGTAAGAAGTTGGTCAGGGTTGAGGCCTTTTCAATTCAATAATGAAATTTGCTGTGAAATTTATTAAAACTTTTCAAACTTAAAAATGGAGGATTGTAATCTTCTACTGAGGTAAAAATTTAGTCTGAAAAATTATGGAAAGATACACATAATTTTATTGTGACCATATTTATATATCCCAAGATTTTAGCATCATTTTATGGAAGAGAATTATGAATTAACACCATTTATTTCTGTTGGTTATTTGAAGTCTGCATTGCTTCATCTGGGAGAAAATGTATGGGTTCAGTGTGATAAGAGGCAACACCTCAGTTTAAATAATTTGACTAATTGTATAATACATAAATTTCAAAGCACTATATTAAAAGTAGTTATTAAGTAATTCAATACATTTTATAAATTTTGTTTAATTTTCCCAATCCAAAACTTGACAATATTTCTGCTTAACCTCATCTGAAATAACAAATTAAAGTTCACTCGACATTTAATCATTACAATAATAATTTTTAATCATTGCAATCAGGTCACAAGCCAAGTGTTTTTACTTAATCACATTTTAAAAACATCGAAAACGATCTTTCTGCTGCAAATATTTTCTTTGTAACCTTTGACTTTGTATTACATTATTGGATATGTAAACCCGCAAAGATTCCAAGCTCTAGCCAGTCACTGATAATTAATGGAAATAATTAATTTATTATTCAAATAGAAAACTTTTAAAATCAAGTTGCAAGCCAGGTGTTTCACTTAATTACAGTTTAAAAACCATGAACATCGAAAACGTGTTTGTTTACTTCGGCTCGATGTACAAGAAAGATATTATTATTATGGTTTATAAAGACTTGGTTTTTTTTAAATACATCATAAATTTCTTTAAAAAATATTTAAATCATGTTAAGATTGTTTAGATTTTTGTTAATTCAGCCACTTATTATCGGTCATCGGTCACTGTCAGAGATCAAATATATTTCACCTGCTGGGCATCACAGCTAAAACTAGAATTACATCCGGTTGTAAAAGTGTCGTTGGGTATAGTTTAGGTAAATGACGTGCTGTTGATTTAAGGGACGCAAATGATTTGACTGTGATGTGTCCCGAGGATGCACGGAATCTAGTAATATAATGGCGCGTCCTACACAACTTCGACGTGTATACGCGTCTTAACGAGAACCCGGAAGAGTACAAGATGAAAACACAGGAAAACTGATCAATTAAGGCTGGGGGTATGGCATAACTGAAAAACATAAAAATAAAACAAAAAAAATCAATGAAGGCTGGAGTTTATTAGACCATGCCTGCTGTAAGGTGTGAACCCCCCATGTTAGTATTAATAGGTAATTTAACTAATTAAACTACTTAACCATTTTAAACAATGTTTGACATTTTTTACAAACCTTTTCAGCTTCAAACAAGAGATAATTTTTTGCCAGACAATACTTGCAAAAATGTTTTCAATATACAATTCAATGTTTTATATTTGGAATTTTCAGTGGTGAGGAATAAAAGTAAGAAAATTTTGATAACAGGGAAGAAATGAATGTTAAACAAACAGAATAAGGAGAAATAATAACAGTCAACCTTTTTTCCATTCATCTCCTTCTAACTCCACACTGGACCAAACATTTAGGAAATATCCTCTGGAGGAGGATAAGGGACTGGGGGATTTCTCAATGTCATCGCAGTCATCACACCATGGGATATCAGTGATCTCTGAACCTACAGCAAGACAACATTTGATACATGTATTAGTCATGTGTATGTTACTAGTGTAATAAAAAATTGAATTTATTTTAATGTATTGGATTTTGATTTAACACTTTCTATATTACAGTTGTGGCTACAAGTCCCAAGACAAATAACTTATTATCTCCACTGTGAAGAGCAAATGTTGACATAAGTTAAATTAAAAAATATCTTAGTCATATTTCACCTAACAACATTAACTCTAATACACTCACATGTACGAAAGTAGATTCTAGTTTATACCATGGATATGACATGGTCATTTTGCACAGACAGATTCACTGTGACATCAGCATAATGGACTTATGTTTACATATATGTTATATGTGTGAACATAACATACTTACATCAGTGGCAAAATGGCCAATAAGATGGTTAATATACATGTATATATCCGCAAAATTTGTGTTGAGGACACTGCAATAAATAGTACATGAGTGCAACCTACATTTTAAACTAATGTGTTTCCCCTCAATCAATGATAGCTGGTGAACAATAAGAAATGTTCTCTGTTGTAAATCTGTCTCGTCATATTTCACGCTACACTTCTCCAGCTGGATACAATATCCCTCAAAAAGCTGTAAAACAAAATATATTACAACACGACTGATTGGTAAGATGTTAAATGTACTGTCAGCAATAGTTCTGCAATATTCTGAACATGAACAGATTCTACATAAATTGGTAGGAATCCCCAATTAAAAACAAACATCACACTCGACCAACACTGGACATCAGACTGAACATGCCACCTGACAGATGCTGGTTGTGTATAACATCACCTAGTAGTAGTAACCTAAGAGTGCATAGATTTTTACATTTACTGTTTACTACATGTAGTATAGTAAAGTCACTATAAACTAAGTTGTACCTGTCCATCGTGCACAAGGATGCCCAATTCAGGACACTATAAACTAAGTTATACCTGTCCATTCTGCACAAGGATGCCCAATTCAGGACACTATAAACTAAGTTATACCTGTCCATTCTGCACAAGGATGCCCAATTCAGGACACTATAAACTATGTTATACCTGTCCATTCTGTACAAGGATGCCCAATTCAGGATGCTATAAACTAAGTTACACCTGTCCATTCTGTACAAGGATGCCCAATTCCGGACACTATAAACTAAGTTATACCTGTCCATTCTGTACAAGGATGCCCAATTCAGGACACTATAAACTAAGTTATACCTGTCCATTCTGTACAAGGATGCCCAATTCAGGACACTATAAACTAAGTTATACCTGTCCATTCTGTACAAGGATTCCCAATTCAGGATCAAGTATAACCTTTCTTTTTGACTTTCTATCTGTCACTGTCAGCTGATAGACATCGATAACTCTACCTGTATCCAAACTGGTTTGTGAAATATGTAAAGGATCTGACAGATATCTGGATATGTGAATGATCTGTGCAAAAAAAGTACCAGTAGCATATTAACAGATCAAAATATTTAAGACATTATTTTTAAAGCTTAAACATCATTTATTTCAATTGCTAAAAACTATTTTTGCCTTGGACTGATACAAATGACACAATAAACATCTAAACGTATGTCTAAAGCACTTTTTTAAGGTTTAATTACACCACTTCTTGTGGACTATAATTCTCAATTGTGTCACTAGTCAAGGACTGCCAGTTTTCCTTCCGAAGGTCAGTGGTTTTCCCTTGGTACTTTAGCTTAAGCTTCCTAACCAATAAAAAAGTGGATGCCACAATATAGCTGAAATATTGCTGAAAGTGGCATTCAAACATCTAAAAAACAAATGTATAACTATTCAACATTCAACTGTTAATATGACATTGATTGGTACTTTTTGTTAAAATTTACTATAAATAATTGATAATATATTTTATAAAAATACGGTTATTTCCATGTCACAGAGACATCGTCAAAAGCAATTGGATTCCATTAACTCATTCATTTCTTTCAATCAACTTTGAATGTGGTTTTTTTCATGTTTTTTTAAGAAGTAGTTTCCTAGTATATACATAGTATAGACAAAGGTGGGTCCTTAACAAATACATGTATGTAATAACAATGAAATCTGTAATATGAGCATTAGAAATTCATACTATTTTCTCAAGGAATACTTTCAAAATGTTTAGATATCTGAATTGCCCATCACAACTTTAATAGAAGAACAAGAGGCTAATACTGATAATAAACCAAAATTTGTATTTATACGAGAAACATATTGACCACGTGATCATATTTGGTGTCCCGGATGTCCATTGTTTTTTAATGGAGCAGACCTCGATAATGTTCGGCAACAATCGGAAATTCTATATAACTATTAACTTTTTAAACTCAAAAATACATGTGTTTTTAACATTAACTTAGGGTAAAACAGTATATTTTGTATCAATAGCAATCAATTGATTTAATACAGCTGTATTTCTTGTTCGAAAGGGTTCTTAGGTTATACAAGAATGCCATCATTAAAAAAAAAGCTCCATTAAATGTCTGCTTATTACTTATATTCTTATACAGTATACCCTATCTCCTCCAATGGATATGACAAATAATGAGCAAGGAAATGTACATTATTATTCTGGGATCTACCTAAGATAACTTTTGACTTTTGGTTTTTGCACCTGTGACCATTTGTTCATTACACATATTGTTGTGTTGTAATGTGAACAGATAGCCATCTAATTAGTAGAGAGAATGGATTCTTTTGTTGATTTTGCTTTTCAAAACACTATATTTAAAAGTTGTATGTGGACTAGAATAAAAAAAAACAGTAAATAAATAACAATTATGCTTACATTGCTGACCTACTTCTTCATTTTTCCACAGAATTTTATTTCAGGATATGGCCATAATAATGAATATTGCATCTTATATGAATACAAGATTGAATCACAAGTACAAGATTTTTTTAAACATTTGCCCAGGCTTCACAAAAACATGTTAATAATATTCCTAACAATTAGTTGGAATAAATTTCGGAGAATTAAAAAAAAAGTCAGTAAAGGGCATGAAAATGTGTTGATTGGCCAACCTGTATGTTAAGTATAAATGAAAAATTATGGCATAATCATTCATTCAAATCTTGATCATGTTGATTGTTGCTGTTGTAGTTAAATTACCCTCAATATGTCTGTGTTTTATAAAAACTAGTTTATGGATAACCAGATTATGCCTAGTGTGGAAACATATGTGGTTAATAAATTTATATAAAAACCGTATATTAAATGAAAATCATAACCGATCCATCAAGACACACTTTCAGATTTGTCTGAAATTGAAGTTCTTTCAAAATATATATTTTAGTTTAATCATTGTCTTTGATATTAGCTGCAATTGTAAGACTAAAGATAACTAGTCATCAAGAACCTAATTTTTGTAGATGAGTGTCCCATAAGCAGTTTGGTCATCTCAGCACTGCTTTAATTTGTGTAAGAGGGGTGTGCTCAAAAGATTTATTTGGGGTTTGTCATTTCATATATATATATTTTTTGACGTTTTTCGTGGACTGTGACCTTGAAATTTGATGAATTTCCCCCAAAATCAATAGCATTTTTACCAACCTGATATAAAACAATATCCCAAAGTTTCATTCAAATTGGACGCAAACTTTTTGAGTTATTGTCCAGAAACAACTTTTTTGTTAAAATTTCTAACGTTTTTCTTGGACTGTGACCTTGAAATTTGATGGATTCACCCCAAAATCGATAGGCTTCTTACCGACTTGATATATAACAATATCCCAAAGTTTCATTCAAATTGGATATAAACTTTTCGAATTATCATCCGGAAACAAAATGTGGACGGACAAATGGACGGACTGAAGGACGGACGGAAGGACAGATGGACAGACATGAGGACCACTATATACCCCCGACTCTGTCGAGCGAGGCTATAACAAAAGATGGAACATTGATTACTGTAAAATCAGAGTTTTAGATCTGGTATTGTAAACAACCAAGATTTTGACAGTGCTATAATAGATACTAAACAAGTAACATGTCAGGTCAGTTATAGTGGTACCAGATGCAGGCAATTATCTATTAATAGTGTTTGGGTAGAACTATCAAAAAGATTTATTACATTATTATATGTGCATGTGAAAGCACTGTGTTACATGCCTATATGTCTGTTATGATATATAAAGGCTATGATTATGGGTATGTCATGGCGTGTGTGACAATATACAGTCGAGAGCTATAACTACCAAGAAACTACATTATATAACGTGGTGTCAGGTTTGACCCGAGTCCATTTGCCCTGGATAATGAGTCCGTTCTCCCTACTTTTTTTATATTACATTATAATAACAAATGTTATATATGAAGTTACGTTTCCTGATAAAAAATGGAGTAAATGTCTTCAATTAGTTCTTAATTGATCTTTAATAAAATGACTTTAATGATTACAAAAATTAAAATAATTAGCTTGGAAGGAGAAATTTATAAAATCAATTAGTTTTAGTTAAATAATTGATATAAATAATCTACATTTGGTGTAAGCATGTTGAGAAAATACAAAACACCCGTTAAAAACAATACCATGTAAAATTTCTACAACCTAAATTTGGCAAACCTGTTTTAAAATAAATAAAACAAAACAACATTTAAAAATAATACTATGTGTTGACGGACAACAAATACAGCTCAAATATCATTACAGTTATCAATCATATATAAATTTATATCAAACAAATGATGAACTGCCTATTTAAAAATATTTAAAAAATTAACAAAACAAAACAGTGGTTAAAATATCTATCATTATAACATGTATAATATAAAACATCTTATATAAATACCGGGGGTATATATTTTCATCATTAGAAGTCCGTAGAATGAATACCATGACACTAGAGAACTACAAAATCTTGCATCAATCTAGTCCAGTTCTTCTTCATGACATTGTCAAAATAAAACAGAATTCTTATAATTTTTAGGTACAATAACATAGCGAATATTCCCCGACCTAAAACAACAAGATATGGTAAGAAGAGTTTCAGCTATGAGGCTGCAAGGCTGTGGAACACCCCTTCCAGATCAGACAAGAAGCTTCTCTACTTTTGGTACCTTAAAAAATGTTATTTCGAATTGGTGTTTCTTAATTGGAAACATGTCATTGCAGTGCCTGTAGAAGGTAATGTCCTGCCGCCTCATAGCAGAAGTCTTCAAACCTGTTTTATATGCTTTTTTTTACTTTTTTTTTACATTTACTTTGTTGCTTATAGTTATGCTAGCTTTGTTACATAATTAACTGCTCTGCCTGAAAATGTTTTACTTTGAATCTGTATGCATAACTTTTAGTTCCTTATACATGTACTTTTTAATGATTAAGTTTCAACCACTTATATGTTTTTATCTGCTTATAATTATGTTTTACCACTATGTGCTTACAGTACGCCCAGAGTGTGTGGTCCCTCAAACACTCAAATAAGAGAAATTTCTCGGTGTTTCACGGTGTATCACCGAAATTTTCTCGGAGAATCACAGTGTTTCAGAGTGTTGTTATCTATCATCACCTTAAAATTAATCCCCTTGATGTACCGACTTTCGGGTGTAACACGGTGTGACACTGTGTTTTTTGGATTTTCAGGGTGTAGAAAATATATTGTATCGATTGTTTATTGCAAGCAAAGAACCAACTAATGTCTTACTTTTCTCATTACTACAAAATTAAAATGTGTTCAATCTTCGAACTTCACGATTTTTCTTTTGTTTTGCGCATGTAGAAATAACTTGTCGGTCTTTATCTATATGTCTATCTATATTTAAAAATTCATTATAAATATTAATTAGCGTCTTTAATGGTTTCAACAACGTTAACAATTTGATTTATTGCAATCCTGGAAGTCTGAGAAGAGTGAGCTGTGCTAGTACAATTCACAGTTCAGCTTCTTTCACTTCGCGAATTTATGCAAATCGTGCGCATGCCTGGAAACCTATTTTTATTTATTTCTATTTCGGTCAGCACTATTTTACGTGAATAAGAATTTTTTTCAAACATAACTTACTTTTTTTTAATTTTGGCAATGCTAAAGTTAAATGTAAAGCTTTTATCCCAAATTATACTTTATGCAAAGCACACGGCTTAACATGTCAGTTGTGTATGTATGTACATGTTACACGTGGCTTTAGTCTAGAGAAGGGAGAAAAATTGCCTATTGTCAATTTTTTCGACAAACGAAACTTAATTCGCATATTATTTCAGTGAAAACATAATGAAACTAAAACGATGAAAACAACAATCATCGTTATACCGGTAACAGTTACTTGGCACATAAACCAATAGATTCTAGATTGACATTTTTAATGTGTATAATGTTTTTTAAATGAAACTTCTATTTTTATTTCATGGTTTTGGTACATTAAAGATGTAAATGTATATTTGACCTCGATTACTTTCTGCTGACCGCGTGGTAAAACAGTTGTGTATTTATTTTTGTCACGTGCACCTTGTCTAGAGAAAACGTTAACATTAGTGTATTGCCGCAAAAAACGAATTGATATGATGTATATGATTATGAAATAATAAGGACAAAACACATCATCACTGTTATACCGTTTGTTGTTACTTGAACTAAGGACTGTATATTGTCTTTTTCTTTAATTACCGTATATCAAGTTGTTCTTAAAAAAATCAGTTCTAGTGCAAGTTCCGATTTATTTACGAAAATTATTAAAAAGTTTTAAAGTTCTAAATTCTTCGTATTGACATGACTTTACCAGTCTATAGCTGTTGGTAATGCAAGAGTGACTAACAACAAATTGAATAAACAATTATTTTTTGCAATTTGGGGTAGAGATAAGTTGTGGGTGATTTTGAGTGTCTACACTCAAAATTTTCGGTGTAACACCGTGAAACACTCTACACTGTGTAGAGTGTTGGAGTGACCATACACTCTGGGCGTACTGTATATAAGTGCTTGTACATTATGATAAATTGCAACAATTGCTTTGTATATTTTACTTGTACTTGCTTCTTTTTAATGCCAAGTTCAACTGCTTATATTTAATGCTTCTCATTGTTATGTTTTAGTTTATCTGAAAACCATGATGAAGCAGATGTGTACATGAACGACACAATAGTACCAAGTCAACTAAATTCATAATCGCACGGTATTCTAGCACCGATAT
Organism: Limnoperna fortunei; assembly: GCA_944474755.1. NCBI lineage: Eukaryota > Metazoa > Mollusca > Bivalvia > Mytilida > Modiolidae > Limnoperna > Limnoperna fortunei. The sequence goes on along the minus strand of OX104113.1, from coordinate 24,059,395 downwards.
ATTATGCTGAGCACCTTTCCCTTTCTACCCTAGGGGACAACACAGTCATAGGAGGATTTGATGTAGGACAAGTACACAACAAGCCAACCTGTCCTACCACAAAGGCCCAATCATCATAGGAAAATGTTTTTAATATTTTAAACCGCACTGTAAATAAGGAGCACCTGATGATGATGTACAGTAATGTTGATTGTCTTAACAATAAAATAGATGAATTGAGGTGCCTTAGCAAAAAGGCGCAGTATGACATTATATGCCTAACAGAAACTAAGCCTAAAAGGATGACTCCACCATTAGTCCAAGCGAATGGAAGATTGAAGGTTATGACATATTTACAACTCCGGATCATCCGGTATTTACTGATCGTGGATGCCTCTTTTATACAAGAATGGATTTAAAAGCATACCAAATTGAAACCCAGGTAACACAATTTGTAGAATACGTACAAATAGGTACATGTATAAAAGGCAGATCGGATAAAATTACTTATATCATGTATTTATAGAAGCCCTAGTGCCCAGAACGCCACTTGCATAGACGAACTACACACTATTCTTAATACAAGCACCAGAGAAAACCAAAAATACAACTATGTCGTACATGTAGGAGACTTCAATTTCAAAGAAATTGACTGGAAATACTGTTCGAATGCTGGTCCCAAACACCTGTCGACCAAATTTTTAGAGAAAGTTAGCGATACCTATTTATATCAACATGTACGTGAGCCAACCAGACATAGAGCAGAAAACGAACCGAGTATGCTTGAACTAATCTTCACAAACGAACAAGGAATGGTTGAAGAGTTAACACACAAAGCGCCTCTAGGCAACAGTGACCACAAGGTTTTAGAATTTGATTTTAAATTTGGAAGACTGTGAAAAGGGACACGGTCCATTGAAATGCAGCTTTTTTAAAGGAAAATACAAGGCCATAAACAAACAACTATCAGACATTGACTGGAATGCTGAACTGGCATCAGGGGATATTGATGATGTATGGAATAGTTTTGCCAACGTATATTGAAAACATACCAGAGAGCAATTCTAGACCACAAAACTTTGATACCCAATGGATGACTGAGGAAGCGTTAGAAGCAATCTGTGAAAAACGTAGGAGATGGAAAAAATTTAAGTATTGCAAAAACCAAACAAACAAAGAACTATACGAAAGAGCTAAACAAAGAGCAAATAACCTAGTTAGAGTTTCAAAATACAACTATAAACGTTCAATAGCGACGAAAATGAAAGACGACCATAAAATATTCTGGAAGTACATACAATCGAAAACAAAAACCAAGGAAAGTATCCTGTGCATACAAGACGAAAAAGGTGATATGCACTCTGATGATAAAAAGAAGGCAGAACTACTTAATGATTTCTTTAAAAGTGTCTTCACACAAGAAAACCCCAACCAGCAAATCCCACAATTCGAAAGAAGGACGGAAATTCATATCGAATCTGTAGATTTTGATCAGCAAAAAATCCTGAAATATCTATCTAAGATGAAAGAGTCCAAATCCCCAGGACCAGACCAAATACACCAAAATATGTAAAAGAAACAGCAAATTCACTACCAGAGCCACTAATGCATATATTCAGGAAGTCCGTAGAAACCAAGAAAATACCAAAAAATTGGAAAACGACAAATGTAACACCAATTCACAAAAAAAGATCCAAAAAAGATGTAACAAACTATCGCCCCATCAGCCTCACGTCGATAATATGCAAGACCATGGAGAAATTTGTCAGAGACGAGCTGATGGATCATATGGAAAACAACAAACTTTTCACCGACCACCAACACGGTTTTAGGAAAGGCAGATCATGCATAACTCAACTTATCGAAGTTTTGGACGATTGGACCGAAAAGCTTGACTCACACCACTCTATAGATACGATATACCTTGATTTTCAAAAGGCATTTGATACTGTACCTCATCGACGCCTCATTAAGAAGCTATAGGGATATGGTCATGATGTTATTACTGGAAATTTACTGGGTTGGATAGAAAACTTCCTATCGAAAAGAACACAAAAGGTCGTTTTAAACGGGAGTGAATCAGACTGGGCAGACGTATCAAGTGGGATCCCACAAGGGAGTGTCATGGGTCCCACTCTATTTGTCATATACATTAACGACCTCCCAGATGCCATAACCAACATAGCCAAGCTATTTGCCGACGACACTAAACTATACGCTGTGGTAGACAATCAAGAAGATGGAGAAAACCTGCAAGGTGATATAAACAAATTAATACAGTGGTCAAATGATTGGTTACTGACATTCAACTCAGCGAAATGTAAACATGTACACTTAGGGCCGCCACTGGTACCAAATACAAAATGGGTAATGAAGATATAAAACAATCCAGTGAAGAAAAGGATCTCGGAATCATCACTGATGATAAACTAATATTCCAAAAACACATAAACACACAGACAAGAAAGGCGAATCAGAGACTAGGAATGATTAAGAGAAGTTTCAAATATATGGACAAAGACATGTTTCTACCACTCTATAAAAGTATAGTACGTCCGCACCTAGAATATGGTAGCAATGTATGGTCAGTCATCTACCAAAAAGAAGCTATTCAAATAGAAAACGTTCAAAGGAGATCAATGAAGTTGGTCAAAAACATCCAACATCTCAGTTATAGCGAGAGACTAAAAACACTTGGAATTCCATCGCTACAATATAGGAGACTAAGGGCAGATATGGTCGAAATCTTCAGGATAATTAACAACATCGACAAAGTAGACAGCAACAAAATCTTTCCAACCAGATCAACAACTACAAGAGGACATAAACACAAAATATACAAGAAATACTCCAGAACAAATATAAGGAAATACTGTTTCACACAGAGAATTGTCGACACATGGAATAAATTGCCCCAGAAAATAGTAGAATGCAAAACTGTCAATGCATTCAAAAGTAACCTAAACGACCACTGGAAAAACCTCAGTATTAAATTCACGCCAGATATCTCAGGGATCCTCGCAACGTGTCTAGATGCGTATTGTACGCGTCTTTTCAGTTCTGGACGCGCCTTTTCAACATCTAACGCGTCCCAGTACTCGTCCGTGTCAGTTGTCAGATGCGTACGAATTTCCGTCATGTCAATTCCGTCTCCGATGCGTGATTACGTATCCTTACAAATGGCGATCGATATTTACCTGTCGTGCGATTCTCAGCAGGTAGCAATCACTCGGGCGGCAAATATGCTTTAATTAAGATGTTTATCAAACAATAAACGTGCAGTGTTGATGGACACTCTTTATGGTTAAAATTAAGCGTTGATAATACACTCGTTTCAAATTTTAATACACGTTCGAACCTTGCATTGCAGTTGCACTCCTTACGATTTTTTTTAAAGTAAGAATACTTGACCGGTACAAAGATATCTTCAATATGAACATCAATTAGTCATCTTATAAACTTTTAATTTTTGTATATATCAAAAAGATAATCTGCTTTAGACTAGGATCTGAAAAGGGGGGGGGGGGGATGGATGAGTAATGAGTTGTTTGGAAGAAATATTAATGTCAGCATCTGTTTCCAGGTAAGACAAAAGTCTCTCTTTAATGGGCAAACATCAGCATGTTTCAAGTAATGAGTGCAGTTCAATCATACTCCAAAAGACTTCCAAACTCGGCTACTACTAATATAAAAAAGCATTGGATAAACATTCTGCAAGCCATATTATATCTTTTTATAAAAAGACATTTAATGGGTCGGTCATCAAAGAAAACGGTTGTATGCAAGCACTTAGCTGGACTCATCTGCGATATGTGGGACTCATGAAAATTTTTTGGGACTCACCACTTTCAAAAGTGGTGAGTCCAGGAGTCACCATAAAAAAATCCTACAAGTATCACTGTATCTACAAAGACTCGGATGTAGGTGGAGAAAACAGAAATAGATGGGTCAGCGGGGACACAGGCCCAGACGCAGACCTCGAGACCAGAAACCAGAAACCTATATATTAGTGCTGGGAAATTGCATTGATCATGTTGATGCTTTGTGTATTTTGAATGTATGTTGTGTATGTCTCTCTTGTGTGCTGGTTTAATAAGTCGGTATAAAGAGCTCTTCAGAGCTCACGTTTGTCTGGTTTATCTGTAGATATAAGTGCCGACTTTAAATATAAAATTTCCTTTACTAAAATTAACTACTTTACTAAATATACCAAACAAAGTGCGAACGGACTCCGGGCGAACAGGTAAATTATAGGGCGAACTGACCCGGATAAACGCGAAAAATTGATTTTTGGCTATTATGAATATGGCTATGCCATGGCTCGTGTGAGCGATCACTACAGCTTTTGACAAAACTCTGATTAACAATTTGAAAAACAATTACATGTACAATCGTTTTGTTTGTCTCGTTTCCCGTTAATTCGCTGTACTCAATGGTGTTTTTTAAATCTTGTAAGTTACGAGAATTTGTTTTCTCCGCCATTGACAGAACTAGTTCCTATGAAATAGCAGACGACTTCTTTCCTAATCTCATCACTGCGAACAATGATCAGAAACCAGTTTAGAATTGTTATAATTTACAAAACTGCATCGGCAATAGCAATGACTTCTCAGTAAAGCTCCAAAAGGGACTAAAAGGAGTACATAGCAACTAAACATTTTACGAATTCATTTGTCAACCATTTTAAGCAATATATCACCCTCCCATTTCGGCCTATACGTGACAAAATAACTCCTGGTCAGTCTAAATACTGCTTAGCCTGGGATAGTGCACTCAGGGACAGTATAGACTGTCCCTGGTGCACTTAGCCCCAAATATGCACCTGGCATGTGTAGGAATCAATTATTTCTGATTTTTTGTAATGTTGATATATTATTAATTATGAATAATTCATTCAAAGAAACCATTGCAGACCTCATAGCACCTGTCGAATTTTTGTGACTTTTTATTAAATTCCAAACATTTTTTTTCATTGGGCACGTGCTCTAGTTCTAATCTGTCATATAAGCAATCAACAGTTAAGAATTGTCACACTTTTATAACTGGACAGGTAATGGACACATATATATGATGGGGGGGGGGGGGGGTGAGATCTTTTCTGTTAATGTGTTTTGGGCATTTTTACAGGTGTGTTAAAATTGTTTTTTTTAATAAAGCAACTTTTAACCGTTTTTCAACCATTAGCTCTTATCTATTCTTAAAAATTGACATTGTTGTTAACTGTTATAATGAAAATAAAAGCCATGTTTTCTGTTAATAGTATTACCCTTTGATGACATTCTGCTGTTATCTGTTTTTTCGATTTTTTTCTCATATAAATTGCTGTTATCTGTTATCATTATTTTAAATATCATATCAAAAGAAGAAGTTAATTCTAAATATATATCAGTGACAAATACTAATTGCTGAAATATTAAGGGCAAATTAATCAATAATATGACAGGAGTAGCTCAGGTTCTACCTAAAATGTTCGGCAACACCAACTAACTCAAATAACAAACCTCAACTGACCTATCTACTGATACCTTAACTCTAACCAAAACCCAAATTACCTCCCCTGACCTACGGTATACCCAGCCAAAGGTAAAGTCTATGTAGGACATGTTGTCTCTGAAGATGGAGTTGAGATTGATCCAGAGAAGACAGACAAAGTGGTGAATTGGCCAGTACCAACCAGCCCAGAAGATATTAGACGCTTTCTTGGATTTGTAGGCTACTACAGGCGGTTTATAAAGAACTTCAGTACCATCTGCAGGCCACTTACCGACTTGATGCCAGCACCTACAACCAAGAAGACAAAGAAACACCAACAGAAACCATGGCAATGGGGTCCAGACCAAGACAACGCTTTTCAACAACTGAAGGAACTGCTAGTGTCAGCACCGATCCTTGGATATGCTTCCAGTGACTTGCCATATGAAGTACACACAGATGCCTCAGGAACTGGACTAGGAGCTGTGCTGTACCAGGAACAGAAAGGACTAAAGAGAGTCATCAGTTATGCAAGTAGAAGCCTATCCAAGTCAGAGAAGAGGTACCCTCCACACAAACTGGAATTTCTTGCCTTGAAGTGGGCGGTCTGTGACAAATTTAAAGAGTACCTGTATGGCAGTAACTTCAGAGTGTTGACAGACAACAACCCCATGACGTACGTGCTAACCAGCGCCAAGCTCGACGCAACGGGGCACAGATGGCTCGCTGCCCTTGCCGCTTTCAACTTCGACATAGTGTATCGACCTGGTAAAAAGAATGGAGATGCGGATGGACTTAGCCGACTTCCAGAAGTAGATGTTACCAACACTGACAGAGATGACATTCAGACTATCTCCATGGAGTCCGTGCAAGCTGTCTGCAACTCAACCCTACCTAGATCACTTGTTGAAAGTTTGGCAGTCAACCCCGATGTAGTTGAGGACGACAATGATGATGAATACCCAGAACAAGACATCATTGATTGGTCGCAAGCACAAGCCATGGATCCAGAAATACGACTATTTGTGCAGTACGTCAGAGATGGAAAAAAGCCTACAACAGCTGAAGTTGGACCAACACCACTCCTGAGGCAATTCCAACATCTGATTCTGAAAGATGGTGTACTCTACCGCCAGGTTAAAATCAGCGATGACAGGAAGACCCAACTGGTGTTACCATCTACACATGTTGAAACCGTTCTTCAGTCCCTGCATGATGACATGGGCCATCCAGGCAAAGATAGGACACTTTCCTTGCTAAGAGACAGGTTCTACTGGCCAGGCATGGACAAGGATGTAGAAGACTGGATTCAGCAATGTGGTCGTTGTATCAAGCGAAAGACACCAGCAGATTGTCAAAGAGCACCATTAGTAAGCATATCTACCAGTTTTCCCTTGGAATTAGTCTGCATGGACTTCCTGAAGTTAGAGCGTTCCAAAGGTGGCTACGAGAGTGTGTTAATTATTACGGACCACTTCACCAGATACGCACAGGCTATTCCAACAAGAAACGAAACTGCAAGAACTACTGCTAAGGCTCTCTTTGACAACTTCATCGTCCACTACGGCATCCCCAGGAAACTTCATTCTGATCAAGGACGCAACTTTGAGAGTGACGTCATCAAGGAACTCTGCACCTTGCTTGGGATGAAGAAATCCAGAACTACACCTTACCACCCAATGGGTAATGGAATGCCGGAGCGGTTCAATCGCACATTGATGAATATGTTGGGAACTCTAGAACCACAAAAGAAGTCCAATTGGAAGGAATATGTTGCACCCATGGTTCACGCCTACAACAGCACTCGTCACGAGTCAACAGGAGCTGCACCATATTTCTTGATGTTTGGACGCTACCCAAGACTTCCACTAGATCTCGCTTTTGGTCTTCACAAGGACAAGAAGATGCCAGCCACAAAGTATGTCCAGAACCTACGTGACAGGTTGTCCCGAGCGTACCAACTGGCAGCGGAGTCATCCAAGAATGCACAGGCCAACCAGAAAGAGGGATACGACCTTCGTGTCAGAGGGGCTGCCATTCAGAAGGGTGACCGAGTACTTGTGAAGATTCTTCACTTCGAGGGACGTCACAAGATTGCAGACAAGTGGGAAGATACACCGTACGTGGTCTTAGACCAACCCAACCCAGATGTTCCTGTTTTTATTGTCATCTGTGAAGATGGAACAGGAAACATCAAGAAGTTTCATCGTAACCTGTTACTACCAGTTGGTTACATCAGAGATCAGGAACCAATTAGTGAGACACCAAAACCATTACCACGACCTAGAACTAGACGGAAAGCTGCAACGGTGATCCAGACAACAGAGGACAAATCATGTGATGATGATACTGCATCAACAGTAACTGAGGAGTCCGATGTTGGGTCTGCGTGGACAGTAACCAGCGAGTCTACCCTTGCTGACGACATTCCTGTTGACGCAGAAGATGTAGCAGTTGACATTGCTAACTCGGCTGGGGACGCCCAGTTTGAGGAACCAGAGAGAAGCGCTTCCGTAGAGCCTGAGGATATTGCTGACGAGACAGTCCGAAGTGATTCTTCTCAGGAACCAGAACAGCCATCACCAGTGCCTCTCAGACGGTCCGGAAGAGAGCGGAGACAACCAGCTTGGCTTCAGTCCGGACAGTACGAGACTAGCATGGCAGCAGTCCAGTCTAGTGTACCAGAATGGAAACAGAAAGCAGAGTTCCTATTAACTTTAGCTCAGACCGCACTGTTTACTGGAACTGGTTTGGATAAACAGGCAGCCATGACCATTCTAGAAATCGTCCATCCACATTAGAGGTGACCTATGACGGGACGTCATTTTGCACCTGGGGGGAATGTGTGATAGGGTGAAATTTTAGGTTTGTATATAGGTAGGTATGTACTCTATATGATTTATGTATAAGTATTTATGTTATACGTAATATTGGCATGTGTATAACTAATATGATTTATTCAACTTGTTTTTCAGTTGAAGTGACATTACTGTTCCAGTAATTTATTTTATTTATTTACAGTATTTTAACACTCGGAGTAGTCTCACATTAACTCGGGTGTGAATTTTACTCAGGTGTTTCGGGTTATTGATTTTCTATTGGTTTGAAGTCAAGGGTTAGGTTTTCGGCGGGAATTAGACTTCAGAGATATGGTCATTATGGTTAGACGTAAATTTATTGTCTCCATCGTTTACTAGACTTTTTGGTTTTCCTGTGTATTATTTAGTATTTTGCGGTTGGTATTATTTCTTCTTTACTAACGTTCTAATTGTCCAATTCTAAAATTCCCGTTCACGGTGAAAATGCAGGAATAAATGACTTTGTGTATTCGGGTGATTGGAGTGAGAATGCGTTGAGAGTTAGTTGGTAAAAAGATTCTAAAAGTAATTTATTTCATTAAATATAGCAAGTTATTGCTGAAAAGGTTAAATTTTATAAATAACTATAAAATTTAAAACAACTGTGTGATTATTGATAATTCATCGGTAAATTGTTAGGAACTTAAACTATTTCAAATACCAAAGTTTTAATAGTTAAAGTATTTTATGTAGCACTATTTTTGAACTACACGGTAGTTATGATTTTCATATTTGTACTGTAGGTAGATGATGTACACTGATTAATAGCAGTTGAATATTGTACACGTATACTTGGTTATACAAGGATTTAGCCTTTGCAAATACTTGTAAGGTAAGGTTGTGTATTTATGTTTATTTGTATTTTATTATACATTTATGTACTTTTTGGTAATTTTATCTATTTTCCATATTGTCTTGTAATTGTGACATGCGCAGTTAATTTCGTAACTGACATAATGTAATTACCTAGCGCATTTATGTATTTGCTCTAGAAATACGGAATATAACACGAAGTATTGCTACATGGTTGCAAAATGTTTAGAAATCATTTTGCTGAAATTGCTAGAAAATTGCATTAAATATACTCTATTATTTTTAACTACATGGTGTGCAGATGTTTGTAAACAAACTCTGCTAGCGTATATTGGTAGATAATATTTATTTTAAGATATTGTGTTATTGTTATATTAAATTGCCACTGGACTCAAAATTGTTATTCTTTTTCAGGGTTATAATTAATATCATTTGTTAACTGAACCAAGTAGTCCAGATGGAATTTTAACCCACGTATTTGATTGTGAAAAATAAAACTGTTGAACTTTATTTAGTTTGGTGTTTTCATCGAACCAGAACTATTTCCACAATACTACATTATTATCTGTTATGAGAAAATAAAAAAATTGTTTACCATTAAATGGACCCCCCCCCTTTCTAGCCCCCCTCATATATAGGATAGAGCATGTCGCCTTTGAAATAACTTTTGCGTTCTTGTAAACCAGATTTTTCAAGTAAACTGCTCCCAAATTCAAAAAATATATATGGGCAAGAATTTATTAAGTGTGAATAGTAAGAATACTTGACCGGTACAAAGATATCTTCAATATGAACATCAATTAGTCATCTTATAAACTTTTAATTTTTGTATATATCAAAAAGATAATCTGCTTTAGACTAGGATCTGAAAAGGGGGGGGATGGATGAGTAATGAGTTGTTTGGAAGAAATATTAATGTCAGCATCTGTTTCCAGGTAAGACAAAAGTCTCTCTTTAATGGGCAAACATCAGCATGTTTCAAGTAATGAGTGCAGTTCAATCATACTCCAAAAGACTTCCAAACTCGGCTACTACTAATATAAAAAAGCATTGGATAAACATTCTGCAAGCCATATTATATCTTTTTATAAAAAGACATTTAATGGGTCGGTCATCAAAGAAAACGGTTGTATGCAAGCACTTAGCTGGACTCATCTGCGATATGTGGGACTCATGAAAATTTTTTGGGACTCACCACTTTCAAAAGTGGTGAGTCCAGGAGTCACCATAAAAAAATCCTACAAGTATCACTGTATCTACAAAGACTCGGATGTAGGTGGAGAAAACAGAAATAGATGGGTCAGCGGGGACACAGGCCCAGACGCAGACCTCGAGACCAGAAACCAGAAACCTATATATTAGTGCTGGGAAATTGCATTGATCATGTTGATGCTTTGTGTATTTTGAATGTATGTTGTGTATGTCTCTCTTGTGTGCTGGTTTAATAAGTCGGTATAAAGAGCTCTTCAGAGCTCACGTTTGTCTGGTTTATCTGTAGATATAAGTGCCGACTTTAAATATAAAATTTCCTTTACTAAAATTAACTACTTTACTAAATATACCAAACAAAGTGCGAACGGACTCCGGGCGAACAGGTAAATTATAGGGCGAACTGACCCGGATAAACGCGAAAAATTGATTTTTGGCTATTATGAATATGGCTATGCCATGGCTCGTGTGAGCGATCACTACAGCTTTTGACAAAACTCTGATTAACAATTTGAAAAACAATTACATGTACAATCGTTTTGTTTGTCTCGTTTCCCGTTAATTCGCTGTACTCAATGGTGTTTTTTAAATCTTGTAAGTTACGAGAATTTGTTTTCTCCGCCATTGACAGAACTAGTTCCTATGAAATAGCAGACGACTTCTTTCCTAATCTCATCACTGCGAACAATGATCAGAAACCAGTTTAGAATTGTTATAATTTACAAAACTGCATCGGCAATAGCAATGACTTCTCAGTAAAGCTCCAAAAGGGACTAAAAGGAGTACATAGCAACTAAACATTTTACTGTGTGATTATTGATAATTCATCGGTAAATTGTTAGGAACTTAAACTATTTCAAATACCAAAGTTTTAATAGTTAAAGTATTTTATGTAGCACTATTTTTGAACTACACGGTAGTTATGATTTTCATATTTGTACTGTAGGTAGATGATGTACACTGATTAATAGCAGTTGAATATTGTACACGTATACTTGGTTATACAAGGATTTAGCCTTTGCAAATACTTGTAAGGTAAGGTTGTGTATTTATGTTTATTTGTATTTTATTATACATTTATGTACTTTTTGGTAATTTTATCTATTTTCCATATTGTCTTGTAATTGTGACATGCGCAGTTAATTTCGTAACTGACATAATGTAATTACCTAGCGCATTTATGTATTTGCTCTAGAAATACGGAATATAACACGAAGTATTGCTACATGGTTGCAAAATGTTTAGAAATCATTTTGCTGAAATTGCTAGAAAATTGCATTAAATATACTCTATTATTTTTAACTACATGGTGTGCAGATGTTTGTAAACAAACTCTGCTAGCGTATATTGGTAGATAATATTTATTTTAAGATATTGTGTTATTGTTATATTAAATTGCCACTGGACTCAAAATTGTTATTCTTTTTCAGGGTTATAATTAATATCATTTGTTAACTGAACCAAGTAGTCCAGATGGAATTTTAACCCACGTATTTGATTGTGAAAAATAAAACTGTTGAACTTTATTTAGTTTGGTGTTTTCATCGAACCAGAACTATTTCCACAATACTACATTATTATCTGTTATGAGAAAATAAAAAAATTGTTTACCATTAAATGGACCCCCCCCCCCTTTCTAGCCCCCCTCATATATAGGATAGAGCATGTCGCCTTTGAAATAACTTTTGCGTTCTTTTTCAAGTAAACTGCTCCCAAATTCAAAAAATATATATGGGCAAGAATTTATTAAGTGTGAATAGTAAAAAACTGTCCCGTCAAGGACTTTGAAAATGATTTTTAATAGCATTTTATTAAGAACAAGATACATGCTTTAACGATGTAAAACCTGTTCCTTTTTTCAAATATATTCTTTAGATGGAGACGGTCGCGAGAAAGGTATTGTGCATCTACATCTACTGTATACAGAGCACTGTATACCGTAGCCCTAATTAGTCTTGTACTGTCAATTAGTGTATTCTCTGTACAGAATATTCATTGAACAGTTTATTCCTTAAAACTTGCATTTGGCAACTTGATAGCTTCTTTTGGGATCTTTCAAATATTAACTTTTGTAGAAATTGTTTATAAATGTATATCACAAAGTTCATCACCACATTTTCAATTCAAGACAAGGTAAATTCTATTCTTTCTAAAGAAGGTATTATATAAATAAAATACTCTTCAATATTTTTATTTATTAAACATTGACTTTAAATTTTAAATTATTACACATATTTGGCCATAAAAATGCCATACAACCCTAGCTGTATCATTGCGTCCAGTTTTTATCGGAGGAGGAAGCCGGGGTGCCCAAGAAAACCCCGGACCTTTGGTAGGAAAACTGGAAATCCTTGTCAATTACGCTTTGAGTCGATATCCCAACCACAATGAGACTCGAACCCGCAATTTCAGTGTTGACAGACCACCTTAACAACTCGGCCACCGATAGCGAGGCCCCTTAAGAACGGCAATTAAAGTTAATGTGAAATTTAAAATACATATGCAAATGTGTCTGCCATTTGTATATAATTGCAAAACATAACTTACACTAGCTGTCTATACAATTTAAGTCTGAAGGGGTGCTAAACTTAACTTAACTTAACTTAACTTAACTTAAATAAAATGAAGTCATCGGCAAGTATAATAAAGTGAGATTGTCACCATTTAAGACTGGTTTTCTAGTAATACCCAATGTCATCAAATACTTCATAGGTTCACTAAACAGAAATAAGTTCTTACATGCGATTTTGGAAAAGACCGGGTGGTCTTCCACGAATGATGGAATTTAATGTCTTTTCGCGAGTGGATCTCAGCGGAACTAACGATTATTAAAAATATCTTCTATCACGACTGGAAGATCACGGGCTTTCCTAAAAGCCCATGAAAGTACCTATTTCTTCCTTAAACCAACAACTTTCACATCGCGATATCCAGCTGTTTAAGACTCCATTGTCTCCGATATCCAATCAGAACACCAGAAACAAGAAAGTTGTTATGAAATTGTAACAACGTTATTGTTTCAGGCGTTTTGTTTTGATGACGCGTCGAGTACAGATGTGGTCTTCACTTTGTTAACTATTTGAGTAAGCTAAATTTATTTTATATTTTTGGTTTCTAACTGATGATGTATAGCACCTTTTTTTGTCTGTCATCATAATGGGAACAGAGGATATACCATATTTGACCTACTCACGTAGAATCCTTGTCAATAATTGTTCTGTATGCTGATACTTTCTGCGATGTATTTATTTTTAACATAGTAAGCATCAGTGTGTGCTATATTGCTAGAAATAACAATTTGGAAATTGGGATAATGTGTACTAATGTCTTTTTGTCGCAAATAATTTGGTTTTAAAATGACATGGTTGTATGTTTCTAAATCACAGTATTCGGTATTGACAAGAATATTATTGATTCTTTCAGATATAAAATGCATTGTCTATAATCAGTATTTAACTATAGCGCACAGAGCACAAATATTTGGAGGCCAAGTAAGAACATTTAAATTTCCAAGGGTATGCCGAAACCTTTTAAGGCAATAAAAGGAACCTTGGAATTTACAAAACCTTTCAAATTCTAAAGGAGTAATTAAACCAAAACCATCAGAAATTGAATGAGATGAAATTCTCTAATATCTTGTAGTAAATTAATAGGTATCCCTGAAGGGCCGTTTTAAAAGAAAACTAAGAGATGAAGTATATAAAAATATGATAATCCATACGGGTGTATTTAATTATTTTAAGTCATTATAATTTACCAATGATTGTTGTATTTTCAATACTTTATTAAAAAATCTTTTAAATGAACAAATATAATGGAATAATAATAACACATATAAGGAATACTAAACTGGTTATACGATATAACAAGGTTTGGGTCTGTTTACGCCTTATAAACCGTGAAGCAGTTTATGAATGGTGTAAACAGAAACAAACCATGTTATGAGTATAACCTGTTCAGAAATTTGAAAATATTTTAACTAATAATCTTGAAAATTGTAAGGTAAAAAAAGCAATGAAGTTATGGCACTATTTGAATTGTACTGTCTTTAGAATATGTCATGTGACGAACGCAATTTATATTGTATAATATGGGTTTCTCTAATTGAATTAGCCAATCAGATTTTCAGCTAAAAAAGGCATAGTAAATTATTTGACAATAACAATATCGCTACAATGTGGCCAGTTAGAAACGTTGAAATAAAATTCATATATGCCTTATTTATTTGCCAAAATCAAAATTTCTACAAGAATAACTTTTTTCTGTTCTATGGCACAATGAATGGAACATCAGATAATAATTTTTATAGAAAAATTCTGTAGTTAAGATAGTTTGTTTGGTTTAATAGGGTATAACGCCACATTCGAGAATTTTTCAGCTATACTATCACTGCACCTACCCACCCTCATTTTAATTGGCCTAGGAAACCAGAGTACTCGTTGTAAACCCCAGATCTGCAACAAAATAACTGATATGGTTATTGAGGTTGGAGTATGGTTAAAACCCACACTCTCAGAGTTGACAGGCACGTGATCAATATTAGATGACAAACTACTTTAACCTGTCGGCTACCGAGTCTAGAAGATATCTGAAATGTTCTAATGTATCGAAACGAAACCGGTTTTATACATCGATACTACAATTTGCGACCGTTAGTTAAATAATTATAAATTGATATTTATCCACAAAAAGGTAATGTACATAAAATCAAATCGGGGAACTTAAATCGTAAGTAGTTTTCATAAATGATTGTCATTCTAGTTTATCTTGCAAAATGCTAACACAGATTTGTATCCAACCAATCCTTTCGTAATACATGTAATAAATAAGTTTTTTATAAAGACATGAATAGTCAGTTGACATTATATATTTGTAAAAGCTTTCCGTTAGATAAGTGTACTTTCCAGTTAATTGCAGAACGAGAAACTAGTACGATTGCATGCGGAAAAATATTTTTGCATGATTGGGAAGAATCTAAGAAACAATTCTTCATTGTTGTGACTGTCACATGATGCAACCAAGGAAAGCAACTTATTTTGTAACCTAATGTATATAACTTAAAAAACAGTATGCAGTAATGGCACAATACTCTGATAAAAATTCATATTTAGAAACGAGCTCAATATTGTCTGCGGTAGTTTGCAGTTGCTGTTATTCTTACTGGCACTTTACACTTGTGTATAATTGCAATCAATAATATTATAATAACGCATATTGACAACACAGCTCCCACCAAAATAGCAATAGCCAAAATCAGCTTAGGAGATTTCCAAATTTCTGAAAAAAAATACAAACAGCTTTTTATTAGACGTTTACCTCAGCTGATAATGCAAATTGCTAAAAATCGGTTTATTGAACAATTATATATTAAAGAAAAATTAAAATTGCTTTGTAAAAAATTGCTTAAATATACTTTGATAAATTTCGGTGTTGTTTGTTTTGCAAAAGATCGATATTGTAAACAAAGTATGATTTTTATTATACCCCCGCTTAAAAAAAAGGGCTATACTGTTTTACCCTTGTCCGTTCGTCCGTCTGTAACAGTTTTCTAAGCAACTGTAGCATGCAGAAGCCTGATAATTTGCATATTGCTTTATCCTATAGTGCCATATGATGTATAGCGATTTCATCCTCCTTGGTCATCTTTTTTCTGTTTACCGATTACTTTTGGGGGGTTATCACTAGTAAGCATTAGCTAACAGAAACACTGGTTTTTAAGTTATATTTTTTCGTAAATCGTCAAATGAAATAACGTCGTAACTCTAATAAAACTTACCAGATTTGATTTTAGTTTCACAGTTTGTACCATTATAGCCCTTTAGACATTTACATGTGTAGTTGTAACCGTCATGTGTACATAAACCGTTGTTGAGACACGGAGATACTGCACACGGTCCTACACCTTCCAGAACATTTAAAGAAAAGAAATTAGCATATAACATAAATCATATAAGGAATGGTAACTTTTAAGACACACTAAATTATTATTGTTGAATATATATTAAATTGTTAGGCGAACATAAGCACTGTAATAATATCAATCCAGAAGCTATTTCTGTACATTTTTTTGTATGATGGGGATTATACCTATGACTTATTTACACGGATTGTAAAAACTATTTAAAATCAAAGTAATGGTTGACATGTTAATCCTGTTATCTTTTATATATTTTTTTACATTCAGGGTATCTAAACATTGACACAAAACAATACACTGGGGTGTATTACCATTTCACAGTCACACCACTAATCTGTTTTAAACCCTTTTCTCAAGCAACAACTGGCTCTTCAAGGAAATGAAGTTGCATCAAACTTTTGACAATGATCGGTCATTGAAACCTGTATCTGAACATATGACAACCTTTGGACACTATTTCTATACCGAACTAAACAAAACTTCCATTATTAAATTGATTATTTATTCCATTATTGGCGTTATTTACCTTGCAGTGGGTTTGTTTTAGTACCATACAAAGTAAGAAACCACGATTTCAGAGTCACTGGAAATAGAAAAATATATAAAGAAAAAAATGGTCAATAATACTGTAGATTAAAATAAATAAACGTGTTTGACCCAATTATAAGTTCTAATGAAGTAAATACAGGCAAAATATTGGGTAACTGGTTATATTTTAAAGTTCTAACTATATAAAATAATAAATATATTTTCATTAATTGATATTGTATACCTAATACTAAACTAGATTCGTTTGTCCGAACACAAACATATGAATGCATACTTTTAGTAGTAATATATAGTCTAATATTGAGATGTGAAAGTACAAGTAAACACAACTGTGCTGCTTATTTTGATCCAAGGATTAGACAGACCACCATTACAAATAGTTTTTAAATATTAATATGCACATTTACACATGTGTAATAGCGTTGTTTTGATTACGCACATAACAATCCTAGAGTAATAATGGTATATATTTCTTTTACAGAATGCCTTTACTTCAAATTCAAATTCGTTTTGTATTTTAAAATAAAGAAACTTTCATTTAGAATCATACAGAGCCAGACCTTTTACCATATTCAACACTCAATTGCCCCGGCATAGCTATGCTTTTAGTACTTTTAGCGTATAACTACAAAAACGTACCAATACTCAACCCACGATGTGATTGTACTTGTAGCGTCCATTTCCCCAAAGGGTTTTCTCCCCAATAATGGACTGACATATAAGTCCACGTCAGGTTTCCACGTTGTGCATTCATATCATTATCTTCTCTACGGTTAGTAAGAAGGTGACTTTTTGTTCCACTCGGCGAGATTAAGTATAACTTAGTCGAACCTCTATATCGGCTGTACTCGAGTGATACGTCAACTGTGACATGTTCTAGATGTTTCAACGAGCAAAGACTAGACGAGATAGTGATGACATCAGTTGACGTCTTAACCCCGACTGTAGAACTAAACAAGTAATTATCTTTATAGATGATTGTGTCTTTATTCGTGTTGGTTGTGTGAGGTGTTACGTTTAGGTACTGCATTTACTCATTAATGAATTGTTTACTTTGTTTTGTCAATCTTATGTACCCAATTCATTATAACAATAATCAAATATAATATTAAAAAATGTCACAACACAAAACGCGCATGATTCTGACATTTTTCGTTACTAATTAAAATCGTAAATTGATATAAAATCATTTCAAATCCTTAAAACTACAGTATATGAGCTTACACGAACAGAGTACTTGTTGGACTGATACACGATTCTTGTTTAGGTACATTGCTCCAAACTAATGCGTACCGTACCATAGCTTCAGCATCCATCAGTCCAAATCCTAAAACCTGACTGACTAAAATAGATAACAATGTTTATCACGCATGTGACGATACAAAACATTATCCCTAATTTGTAAATCAATATTAAAAGACAAACGCGTGGTAAAAAAAGTAAAAATAGATAACAAACTTCGTAAACAAACATAGAATACCGAAGATGGCCAATGCTTCGCCAAGAGTTCTATATGTAAACATATATCATTTTCAGATATTTTAATAGTTTGTTGCGTATGAATGCATTGTTAAATATTTTTTTGTTTATTCAAATATTTAACATACGACCGTGTATGTAGACAACATGAATTTTGCAGTTTTGGTTTTAATAGCAATGAGCTAGACGTAACATAATTACCTTTCTTAAAAGCACCGTTTGTTTGCCATTGAGAATATGTATCGTTAAACATATGTTTCTGAGATGTTAAAACTATCAAATGTTGAACATCTCTCCACGTCAAGTTGTTGCTGCAAAACAGTAGTTTAATATACTGACTTCCGAGTATTACAAATTACAGCGAGGTTTTATAACGATTCATAAATTTCCGCAAGGCAATGTCCGAGTCAAGCACAAGTCAAATTTCTGTATGCACTATCATTGCTTTTAAATTTGACATATTTAAACGTAATATACAGAACAAATTAACCAGACCTGATGTAAAAGTTTTCTCAGTTGGATGTTTTAAAATATACATATAAAAACAAACAATGGATATCATGAAATATTAAAGACAAATGGATTCAGGTCACAGTATGATTTTAGAAGTATTGCCATCAACTGTAAAAATAAAAATTACACTCCTTTAGTTGGTCCATTATCAACGGTACATTTTCCTAAAATTAATTTGCTTAAAATATGCATGCACCTCGAGAACTTGAAGGGAACCTTTATGGCCGATTGGTTAAGGATGTCATCTACTGTTGATCACTTGGTCATTCAGCATTGAGGTTGCGGGTTTGAGTCTCAATGCGAGCAGGGTGTGCTCGACTTCAGTCTTAACTATCAAAGATTGCCAGTTTTTCTACTAAGGTTGGGGTTTTCTCCAAATACTTCGGCTCACTATCCCAATAAAAACTAGACGCCACTTAATAGCCCAAAAGTTTCTAAAAGTTGCGTTAAAACCATTTAAACAAACAAAAATCTATATCTTAAGTTTTCGTAATGTTGAAAACATTTCAAAGTTAAGATTGTATTGTAAGAATTCATATAAATTTTCTAATGATCATTTTAATTATATTTACAACAAATATATAATGTACAAAAATATTGTTGCCTAATGCAGACGTCATTATATATTTCCAAATGCTGGTTTTGCAAATACCAAACTTACCATGCATAATTATATTAATAACCAATTGTGGACAACATATTGTTAAACGTTTCATAGTTGATATTTAGAAACTGTCGATATCTTACTTTGCCTGAAGAGCAAGCGCTATGATCCCTGTAGCTTGTGCACACGCATATGATGTTCCTGCAATATTTTTACTCTGACAAGATGTGTTCGTTGTTGTTGTCGTCTGTTTAAAATAAAAGGAAAAAAAATAGGAAAAATGTAGAGCAACATACCAGCATGAAAATATAGCTTTGATCTTTATCGGTCTTTAACTAGCATGTTATCATAAGGAAATCAAGTGACTTGGTGGCTCAAGCATTTGGTCATCTACTATAGATTACTTGCTTGTCAATACGGAGAAAAGATTCACTAACGTAAGACATAATCCACTACTTCACTTAATGTTACCATACAAACGTATTATCAAAGGATACACAGTTTTCTTCAATAATATATATTTTTTGTTTTGTTAAGCATTGTTCGTAGTTGATTTTTATATCGTTGAGACTATTTATTGAATGCCTCGATAATATTTGTATGTTCCAACACACATTTAATACTTTAAATACAACTCAAACGTAGTCTAAACGCACCAGATATCGATCGGTATAACTTCCTCCATATGTAGCTGCAAGAGCTGCAGAACAAACTTCAGAGTAGTATGCATTTTTTCCACTCTCTGCACTTGTAATCGCGATGGTATATATACTGTTAACATAACCGTCACCGTTACAGTTGTCTCTGATTTCTCCGTTTCCAGCTGCCCATACATAAATAGCGCCTTTACCATTTCTGCCCTAAAACAAAACGTAGCGATGTTCCATTCCAATGTAAGTCGCCAAAAATCTATACAGTATAAAATATATTAAAGCTTGAATGTAGAAGAGAAAATATTGAACGTTTAGGTTGTTCGATAGTTTTAATTTACAGTTTTATCGATGTCTTAAGAAGACTTTTTGTTCAGTTGCTGAACAATGTTACACCTATAAAAGTGCACGAAATATAATCATTCGAACAAGACATTTAATTAAATATTTTGTATTACTCAAATGTTAGTTATCTAAGACTAAACTAAGTCAGCAAATGAATTTCGCCTATGTAGAATGCATAATGTCGAAAGGCAAAATGAAACAAGACATACACGCTTTATGCCAACTTCAAATGCTTCAAGTGCCAATGTTCCTGGCTTCTCAAACCCATACCCATCATCAGGTCCCCAGCTACAAGAATATATATGTACAGTATTGATTTTATGTTTGAGGCTTTGTGCTTCCACCATATCAATCATGTCGGATTCCCCGAAAATTTTTATACCTAAAACGAAGTAAGTAAACCGTGCATCGGTAGGTACAATGATATCTTTTGAATTTTTATCATCTAAGAATTTATACATATAATGGGTATCTTCTGCATAAACCAAGTTTTATTAACAAGCAGAGAACAACGTGAATTGTTTGTATTCTAACACAGAATATTAGTTCCTCTTTCAAGTTACGATATTAAAACCTTTATCATATCTAGAATAAAAATGATTATAAAGGAACAATTAATTGCTAAACCAATAAGAAACTGAATACACTATGAAAACCAGTTCAAAACTGAGTCCACACTTAAAAGCTAAATGTAGAACTTTTTCGTTACTGGTTGAGGATTCTTAGTTTCAGTAAAAAAATAATACACATTTGTGAAATTATACAACGTTACTTGATAATAAAAAACAAAAACGGTACAGATAAAGATTGTTTGAGATGTTCACTCTAGCGAAAGGAAAAGGTTTTTTTTATTTAACTATAAAATTGCTAAATGCCTGTTGTACCTAAGTTAAGACTTTTAATGAAGATCAAAGATACCATTATTATTTGGATGCTTAAGATCCGTATTTTATCATTTAACTTTTCTAATGTAACGTCCGAAGACCAAAGTTTTAAAGGATAATAAATGCAAACCAATAGTCCCAGTAATACCTAGCCATCAAGGATACTCGGTACTTCAATTTCATAGCAGTTTTATTAATTTAAGCAGAAAAATGTATGATTATTTAACTAAAATATGTTAAATATTAATTCATTGCAGGACAAATCTAGCTTTCTTAATTAGGATATCATCGGCTTCTCTGAATCCAATATGACATGAAAACGTAATATATATTGTTATCCTTTTAATTTGTTTTGTTGTGTTTCGTTTGATTTCTACGTGTCAAATATAGCTGTAATTATGATTGGAAGATGTCATTTCAGTCAGCAAATAATTTATTAAAAATAATAAGGTTCGATATAATTTCCATTAATATGTTCTTTTAAGTTTTAAAAAGTAATATAATTGTCTATTCTTTTTCATTTGTGGGCCTAAAATGCATCAGAATATATAAAATTTCGGCTTACCAATTAGGGTAGATTGATATGCCACTCCAACTGTACAGGAATTGTTGTCATTTTCTGCGGCAATTATTCCAGATACCTGTGTTCCATGACTACAAGGAAAGTGAAACATATTACTTAAATGACACAGCACAGCTTAAAAGCAGAGAAGGACTTTGATACAGATACAACAATGTCATTATAATTGCAAAAGGACTGTTACTTTATAAGAGACTTCCAGTTATTTGTTCCAGCATGGTCTGCGTGCATTTAAATGTTTCAATTTTAACAATAGATATGTGAGACACAATAATAAACGTCTACAAATTAGACCCAACACTGTTAGAATTAGATTTTATTACTGTCAAATTTTGTGTTTACTCTATATATATTGTGTTGATTGTCCAAGTTGTAGCAACAACGTACGACCTCATTCAGAAGAAAAAAAATTATTTAACAATTGATATTGGATTCTTTGAGGAAAATACATATTCATTAAACACTCATCATGTTACATTGCCAAGATTACCTGTCATTTACGTTGTCTGGATTAGGATCGTCGTTATTGAGAACATAATCAAAATTGTTGACTGTATCCTATAAATAGATACAACTTAAGTGCTACTTTGTCCTATAATAGCGTGGATGGAACATGTTAAGTAGCATTCAAGGTGTTAAATGCAAACAATATCCCATTTATATATAAGATGATTTTGTATACCACTTTTCATACCCCGAAACAAAGGATTGTTGGATTTATTTTAAACGAAAATTCACACGAAATCTGAGATCGTATTTTAAATATTTGTCTTATTGCAATATGTGTCATGTGCTGGTACCTTGTATATGGTAGCATATAAAACCAAATCTTCTTAAGCACAATTATTAAGTTTAGTGAGCAATAATTCATACCACATTGGCAATTAAATCAGGATGATTAGTTTGTATCCCGTCATCAACTACTGCTATAACTATACCACGTCCGGTATATCCCAACGACCACGCCTCTGATACACGCATAGTAGGTTGTACTTCACCATTCTGTTAATTGTTGAAAACAAATTATTTTAAAATGGTAGTGATGTTAAAAGCTTCTTCATTAAAACTCTTTTATATTGTACTCTAGTATGAACGTCTTCGATGGAACCGTGTTCTTATACCTCTTCAGACAAAACTACAAGAAAACTGTTACGGACAAAGTAACGGATAAAAGATATATTTGAACAGTCGTTACTGCTGCTTTATTTAGCAATGGTACTATACCTAATCAATTATGTAAATTTTTTTCCCGCTGCTATGTAAAGTCACTTCAAAGATATGTGAATGCCAAAATAAACCAAACGAAACATTGTATGCCGTTTGCTTCATAAAGAAGTAAAGTGAGCAGTATAAAAAGAATGCACTAATTTGTCACTCAGGAACTGCTCATTCCCATGTTCAGCTTGGAGTTGACCATTTTCATCGACACAATACCGCTGTACACCTTAAATACATACCAAGTGCCAAGCATTGTTCCATTCAAGACTGGTGGATTTTTTAACCCGTGTTCGACGAACTTGAAATTCAAACATTTCTATCTATAATTGAAAAAAGTCGAATTAAATATTCCCGTTAGAACTTTAAGAAAATTGATATATAAGAAATCGTAGATATGTACATGTAAGGCAAGTTAGAAGAGTTAAACTAAATGGTAGCTACATTATACATAAATTCCTCTTATAAAGGCAAATAAAGATGAATACAGAATGAAGACTAAGTCAAGAGAAAGCAAAATTAGCTTGCATCAAAATGTTAACGAAATAAAACATAATTCGGGATATTAGGGATATACCCAATATAATAAAATATAACAGTAACCACTTCGTCTAAGGCACAAATGTATATACTACATACTACGCAGCAGATCGGTAGCCGATGGAAAGTTTTCCTCGACCGCATTCACAAAACTCAATGTATTTTTACTATCTAATGCATTTTTCTTTATTATCGAGAAAGAAACAATGTCCTTTAATATATTATTAAAATGTATGAAAAATAGAATAGAAGTTAGAGACCAGGTCAATGACAAAAACCATGGTTAAACAAGAGGACACAACAACAAAACAAACAGACTCGTAACACAAAAACCAAAAACTGAGTGACATGAAACAACACAAAAATGGAAATGAGTCCAGGCGCCGTGGAAGGGCAAGCAATTCTCCACTCTTGGTGTCGGTCAGGTTAAATCCGGTAATTATTCATATCTGGGGAATGCTAATTGTATTTCTTCATCTATGTTCTGATGAACAATGACAATTCATACACTTTTAGTAGCTTACTTCTTTGTCAGTAGCTAAACTTGAAGACGTCCCATGTAAACCTTCAGCTCGAGGTACATTTTCTTGGGGTTTGTCAATGTTCAACTGAATATATTTTTTATCACCAATCTGAAACTAAAGACAAATAAAACTTCAAAGGTACAACTTCAAACATACGACCATTTTAAATGTTCAAAGTTCATGCGTATCACAACAAAGATACTACGGTACAGTAATTAAGGTATACTATTCCAAAAGATCACTTGATACCTTCCGACGATATCATTAGAACGTAAGCAGTTATAACTGTTACCTTCTACTACAAAGCTAATTATTTTCGTTAACTTCACTACCTAAACGGCCACAACAGTTTGTATAGTTTTCTGACATCTAGTATCTTTTTTACGTATATAATAATTAACTAACTTACATGTAACATGTAATCTATCCAGAATTTATACATGTTATGTTATGTTATGTCCAAGAAGCTTGCTAAGCACGCCTATATTCGCGGAACTACATATGTATGGTAACTGTAGCATAGTGAGCTGTTAACAAACTCTACCAAACGAAATAGCTATAAGCATTTCAAGCGCAATTATTATTGAATTTTGAGCAATTACACTCGAGTAGAACCACGACCAATTACCACGTTTCTATTTTAGATTTCCCACTCAAAATTTTCACATTGTGCATTTTAGTCTTCACTATTGCAACTGGGGCCTCGGTGGCCGAGTGGTCAAGGTAGTTCGTCTACTATTGATCACGTGGTCTGTCAACACTGAGATTGCGGGTTCGATTTTGACTGCAGGCAGGGTGTACTCGACTCCAATCTTAATTGACAAGGATTGCCAGTTTTCCTACCGCAGGTGGGGGGTTTTCTCCGGGTACTCCGGCTTCCTCCCCCAATAACAAATGGACGCCACGATATAGCTGAAAAATTGCTGAAATTGGCGTTAAACACCATCAAACAACCAAAGAAACAAACACTATTGCAACTTTAACCACTTAGAAAGAAATCGGATTTGATTAAAAATCCAGGCACATGCACCTTCCATCGTATAAAATGTGATACAACTTATGTGTCTGAGTAAACAAGCGACAAATGCAAAGAGAAAAAATGATAGCTTGATGGCACTCATTTATCTCACAGTTCTTTTTTAATGTACCACTTGCATGTTGAATGCCGTGTCCGTCAAAAACTCTTGTTATTATTTCCTTAACGAAGCAGGTACTAATGGTGCTTTTTTGTATCAAAGAAGAGAACACACCAGTTTGACATGCAAAATACATTCATGCACTTTTACATTACAAATTGATAACGACACCCGCTTCTTATATGAATTAAAAAAACCACAAAACGCTCAAATTAAAATATACTGCCTTAACGTATGCTGTTTGTTTTGAGTTTGCATTAACATTTAGGCGAAAAAATTCTTGTTAATTTTAAACATTAATTTTATAGTGATGCAATGAAACATGCATTTATTTCCTCTAGTTGATAAAGTTTTTTAATTGTTAGACAAAACTAAACCACAAAGAAATAAACATTAATCTAATTAAATAGTTTAGGCCTTAAGAAAGAGTATTAGAATTCAAATAAAAATATTTTAGGTTTTTTATTGATTAAAAGTATACAATATAGAAAAAAGAGGTTATATAAATAACAAATAATATGATAGTTTCACTTAAATAATTACTGTGTAATGGCTACACGTTAATCTAATGTTATCATGTTATCCATTTCATAGTTAGTGTCAAGAAAATGTGATGTAATATAACAATAGAAAATTCTACAAGCATTTTAAAATTCGTTGCCTAAGTTCAGTTTCACAAGGTAACGTTAAGCTCTAAATGTCTATATTTCTCAATTGATCAGGTATGCAAGAGCTTGAAGCGAGTATACTGATTTTTACAAACTCCACCTATTTCTTCGGGATAAACTAATAAACCAAGGTTGCAATAAAAAAAAGACTCGTCCGCGCCTTTAATAAGTGTTACTAAAGATACCACTTCCATGTCGAAAAATATTCTATCTAGTAATAATTTAATTTGCTTTGTAAACTGAAATCTGATTGGTCAGCTCAAATGTAAAAACCCATATTATACTATATAACGGGTTGGTCACGTTCCCTATTCTTATAAAATTCAAATAGTTTTGTGACGTCATATCTGTTTTAACGTTAAAATAGTCCAAATTTATAATTCAAATAAATTTAAAAGAAATATTTCATGGTTTGGTTATGTTTGCACCTAATAAACCGCAAAGCGTGTTATAGAGTATAACCTATTCAGAATTTTGAAGTATTCCTTAATGAAAATATGGTTGCAGATAGTTTTCTTAATTTTTGAATTCAGTTTACAGTGAATGTGCTCGATGATTGCTGGATACACATATTAGTGACTAGTAGTATATAATACCTATCCATTTTATCAACTAACCAACTCAAATACTACAGTAATGGAAGCGAACGGTTGGTTTGCCATAAAACCTGGTTTGACTCACCATTTCTTTAGAAATGCATTACCAAGTCAGGAACATTCCTGTAGTTTATTTGGTTGTTGGTTCTGAAGTTGCCGGTTTCTCGGACTTTTGTTTTGTTGATTGTCTTTTTTGACAGTTTCATCGTGTTCGGTATTTTGTTATAACCTTCTATTGTAACATGCTAAAGGATTGATTGGTTGTTTTATTGAATGATTTGATGTTGCTTAACGTCCAGTAAGCAATATTGCATCTATATTCACCACGAGAATAATTTAACAAACAATAAATAAACTGGTGAAACGAATGGTCCAAAATTTCGACTTCTACTAGAAGAATAGAATTATTTAGTGGAACGGAGAATTCAGTTTATTATAACTGTAATATGCCTACTGTTTTCAAAATCTTCAAAAGTAATCTTTATCGCGCAAGGAGCGTGGCACTTGCAAAAACCTTGCTCATTGTAGTCTGTGGTCAGGCTTTCAGTATTGTAACCCAGGCAGCTCTTTGGGTCGAGCACTGGTAGCACTCCCAGTATGGTCCCAGCATGCACAGGGAAGAGAGATACCATAGTGCTCAAGAGTAAGGAATAACAATATAAACATACAGCATATGTCGTGGCCATAATACAACAATCCTCTAACTACATCAAATTTAACAAAAGACCAGATATAACAAATAGAATATTATATTCTGTTTCAAGTTGTCAGAATCACTCATTGATGAATCAAAAACACCCGAAGAAACGGGCGATAATTTTTCTTGACTCAAATAATATCGGTTCTGGTAATTAAATTACAAATTTGGCAAATTATTAATGTAAGATAAATATGCAATAAGAAGAGGAGAGTTAACAAAATCCATTCTTATAAAATTGCAAAAGCAAATTGAAAGTTGTTTATCCCTGGTTATGAACCTCCTAACGCATGTTCATATCGCTGTTGTAAGCAAATGTCCTGTTGTAATATACCATCAAAATACCAATATGAGCAAATTTATGGAACGACGTGTATCAAATTAGGTCTGAAATCCAGTGTAAATTTAAACAAAAGTACTAACATTTACCGGTATAAAGCAGAATTTTAACAATGGTTGTTTAAAGTGCTATACACTTACTCGACGCACATAATATGGATAAATCAATATCACAAATTGGTCAGGTTTTGTTAATAAAGCTATTTAAATGTAACAATTTTAAATTGGGTGGACGATAACAATTGGCAATACCTCACACCGACTTTTACTTAGAAAAGTTGTGATTCGAATAATTCAAAAGCAATGTCTATTTTCTGACAATTGATAATGGACTATTTTATAGGAAGGTTTCTTAGTAAAAGTTTTATTAAATGTCTTAATTTACATTTTTGAATTAAACTTCCCCATGCTATTAGTGAATCTAAGGGAATCTAACGGCCAACAGGTATAGAAAACCACAGAAAAATGTCAAAATCCGGTTATAGGGGAAAATACATGACATTGTAAACTGTACCTGTCTCTTATTAAACACCCGTAGAGTGATCTCAGTGAATAAGCCAAATTACGGAATATAAACAAAAGCAATTTTAAAAACCATTTCACCTTCAACTTTGCTCAATTAAACAGATGGCTGCGATATAGTGTGGTTCTAAATAATGAAGCTTTACCTTGTTTTTAAAACTAAATCCTAGATGCCTTTGAAGTAAAGCGTGAATTTTGATTTCCGAGAATGAGGAAACTCTGACAACAACTGTCTCAGCAATTTTGTCAAGTTTACATCCTTGGATAGTAAAAAGCAATATCGTCATTAGAAACATCGCCATGTTTTTCTTATTTTAAACAAAGAGCGGAAATGAATGTGAGAAGTTTTGTCTTTCCGGTATTTTAGATCTAAATCCACTATTTCTATTGTTAAGTTTCCTTTCTAAAGATATAGTTACAGTGAACATTTGTGTTGTGAACACTTGATGTATATAATAAATTTTATTTAAATACCATAGGAGTCCCCAATATTTTTTTTTGTTTTTCCATATAATATATATCATCTTGTAATTTTGATGTTTCAATTGTTATTTCAGTATCACGAACATTTTTACCTAAATGTTGGTTTGTCTTTTTTTCATTTTATGAACTGTATTATGCCATTGAATTAAAACGGTAGTTTGTATATTCACTTTAATTAAAAATAATTTTTATTTATATTATCTTCATATTCAAATAATTTTATAACGTGTATATACGTATATGTATAACAGAAAAAATAACAATATTTTAAAACCGACGTTTTCCAGAATTATCGCAAAAATGGTAAGTAAATGACCTTGACAGGATTTTTTATGCTAACAATCTTGCAAGAAATGAAGAAATTTTTTAACAGAACCTCTCCTCTCAAGCAAGATTCCTTAAAAATAACACGTCAAAATGAAATTAAAAAAAAATTCGACCAAAAAATGGTGTCGAAGTCTTTATAATAATTGGTTAGAATTATTGACAAACTCGGTAAAAAAGTCGTCACATTGTACAACCTCATCATTGTTAATATACTGACCCAAAATACTTA
This sequence comes from Limnoperna fortunei, assembly GCA_944474755.1. Lineage (NCBI taxonomy): Eukaryota > Metazoa > Mollusca > Bivalvia > Mytilida > Modiolidae > Limnoperna > Limnoperna fortunei. The sequence continues at coordinate 24,030,267 of OX104113.1, read as the reverse complement.
CTCGGAAAAGTCAAATCCACACAATTTCCTATATTTTGTGCTATGAAAGAAACCGTATATGATAAAGCCTGAGAAAATAAATGCTAATCGGAATCATATAACATCATAATAACACAATTAGAAATGACGAAAAACCTGTGTAAAATAAATTAAGACACTAAAAAACTGAATGAAACAAAATTATTAAAATATATGTTTAATATTTAACAATAACTGTATGTCCTTGTCTGATATCTTTCAGATATGACTATTTATAAACAATCAAAATATACTAAAACAAGAAAAAGGATCCTATGTTAACAGTCGGTTTGACTGTGTTCAGAATAAACCTTTCTGTATAACAAAAAGTGTCTGCCGGTTTCACACGCATTTTTTCTTTAAACAGTATAAATTGCGTGTACAAGTGTGTTCCATCTTGACATCGGTTAGTCCCAATGACAGCCCTTGTCTTTGCAAAAATTGACAACTGAGCGAACTTCCCGCTCGTCGACGTGGCTAGGTTGATTTGGGACACTGAATTTCCTTATTTCTTTCTGTTTGTCACGTAGATATAATACCTCGTAGTTTCATCACCGATGTAGCCACTTTGCTGTCCATGTAATACATGACAGCGTGTATCGGTAACTCAATATATGTTCAATAGAGAATCCTGCGATCTCAACAGATAATATGCCAGCCCATAATTCAAGTCGTGGAATGGTGTGAAGACTAGTGGGTACAACTTTTGCTTTTCCAAAAAAGAAAAGTCGCGCCTAGGTAGGCCACAGCTGCAAGGGCTTTCTCAGAAGCATGTAGAAAACATGTAGCTATTGAGTAGCAGCACTACTGAGATATGGAATGTAAGTACGTGGTATACGTAAGGATTCAAGTACGTTGGGAGTGGTTTTTCCACGATTCCCATTCGATAGAGGTCTCGTCAGAAACGTGTTGGTCCCAATCAACTGTCTCCGATATCAATTTCCTAAGTAGGAGTTTTCCGTGTATAATCACTGGATCTACGAAACCATGCAAATTGTCGATCCTGTTTACTGTAGACAGTATTCCACTCCAAGTGACTGGTTTGTTTTCAGAAGAAAGTTGAAAAACACAATTACCTCAATTTAAGCCAAAATTTAAACCAAGACTAAGTTGCAGAGGTTTATTGTCAGCCTCTAGGTTAAAGTCTTTGAAATTAGCTGCCAAAATTCTTGAAAGTCTTAGGTAGCCATATTTCGCAAGTTCTTGCGGTGTGTCCTTCATCAGTTGAATAGTTAAATAGTTTCTTCATTTGTAGTACATGGATAAGTCCGTCGTAAACAAAAAATTTTCTCGTGACGAAATATGTTACGTCACTGTCAAAGTCTTGCTCGGCTGCTTGAGCTGTTCGTATTCCTGTGCTGTTTTTCTAAGTCCTAGCGTGGCTACTGCTGGTGACGGTCTGCTACCGAAAACAAGAACTGTCATTCGGTATAAAATATGATCGTCAGTAAGGTCGTTTTTCTATGCCAAAGAAAACGTAAATAATTGGTGCTCCTCTCTAACAAAAAAGCAGTGGTACATATGTTGAAATTCAGCAGTCGTTTCTTTATGAAATCGAAAGAGTACTCAGAGGAGATTATTAGACACGTCTGAGCATGTCAGTAAAACAGTGTTCAGTGATACTCCGTTAAATTTAGCGATCAAATCAGGTTGGGCTTCTGAGGGAGTTTGACACCAAGTCAGGGCAAATACAACACGCTTCCTGGTTGTTGAGCGGTGGGGCAACTACTGCGTGGCTGTAGTTAAGAATCTTTCAGTTTAGCACGATATAATATAAAGAGCTTGTTGTCCGTTTTTTGGCTATGGTTGACATGGTATGTGTAAGATAACGGAGCTACCTAGATTGCAGCAGACAGCGTCTCAACAGAATGGTTTCCATTTTCTGCATAAACAACTTCATATACATTCCAGGCCTATCGTCACCTCTGCTTCTCTTAAAGAGATGCGATTGAAAGTCTTTCGTTGCGGCAATCTACATGACTTAACACATTCATACACGGACGGAACGTAGTTGGTTGTCCTGTTGGCATAACATACGTTTTCTTAACGTTTTGATCTTGAGGATAATGTTACGTATTAAGACATGTCTACCCTATAACATGGTTTTTTTAACTGTTTTGCGTGAGGATTTCCGGGCATTTTTGAGTACATGGTGTCAGTCGGTAAATTCTCTTCCGAAGTGCGGAAGTGTGCTGTTTATATCCAAATGTTTTAAATTTAATAAACTTAGTATCTTTGATAACATTTTATTATTATATTCTACGTATGACTTTCTACATCAATTGGTGTGGCTTCAATATTTTATACGAAAGTTTCTAAACAAAATAATATAATTGAACATTAATAATACATTTAATAATAATAATAAATATCGTTGTATTATAACAAAGAAGAAACGAGGGAATGAAGTTGCTATATATCTTATTTTTTAGTCTACAAGAATTTGTTCTGTACGAAAACTATGGTACAACGAATGGAAATACAATTTATGGTAGCATTCTGTAGTTTACATTGTTTGTTTTAAAAGTGTTTAACGCCCAGCAAAACTCGCGAACTGCAACAGGAAAACTGTAAATTCTTGTTAATAATGTTGGAGAATTCAAGGTTTGGGACGAGCACAAAAGACTTGTATGATTGCATACGAAGTTAATATTATTGTATCATAGTAAGAATCTAGGAAACTACGAACAAAACCCCTTTTCGTTCTGACTGTCACGTACTGAAACCGAAGGAAATCAATTTATTTTGTAACACAATAACCGTAATGGCAGAATATTGTTTCTGTAGTCCGGATCAAAGTTCACACGAAGAAAGCCATGCCTTAACGCTATTTCTGCTCTGTCTTTTTCTCTGGAATTGCTACTGGCACTTTAGGCTTGTGTATAATTGCAAGAATCAATATAATAATAACGCATATTGACATCACAGTTCCCCAAATTGCTACAATTAGCTTTGAAGACTTTTCTTTTAAAGTGTCTGCAAAAATACATACAAGATTTTTATAACCTGCTGGTTAAGCAAATAGCTAAAATTAATGTATTGAACAATTATGTGCCGCAGAAATCTAAAATTACGTTTTAAATGTATATAAATTGGAAATATTTTGTTTATATGGATAGTGATATACGTATTTATTTTAATGAATTCAAATGATCTTTTTAAACTATTTGAAATAATGTCGTAAACCCAGCTCTCTGTAAAACTTACCATATTGTCCATTTTGTATTTTAAGTTCACAGGCTGTACCATCATAACCCTCTAGACATTTACATGTGTAGTTGTAACCGACATTTGTACATACACCGTTGTTAAAACACGGAGATTTTGCACACTGTCCAACACCTGTCAGAACATTTAAAGAAAAAATAGCATAGGAAACACATCATATACTGCTTTCGTTTCTTAGACAATAAATTATTAATTAAAGTTAAATTCATAGAAACCATTTGCAAAACATATGACCACTTTGAGACACTTTTTGTATAACAGAACTTAACAGAACCCCGACCCCTTAACAAGATTATTATTTCATTTTTCCATTATTTACCTTGAAGTGGATTTGTTTTAGTACCATACAATGTTAGAAACCACGAGTCCAGAGTTACTGAAAACAGAAAAATATAAAGATGTTAAAACTTATACTGTAGCGTTGTTTCTAATATTTGATGTACAAAAATAAGACACAATTAGTTTAAAGGCGTCAGACCAAATTATAAAGTATAAATAATTTAAAATTGGCAAAAACATTAAAGATGTATAGTTTTATTAGTTTATTTCACTATATAACATAACAAATATTTTCTTATTAGTTCATATTGGGTATCAAATACTATATAGTAAACAAGATGTGTTTTTCCGAAAAGAAACATATGAATGCATTAGTTTGATGTAGTAACATTTATACCAATATACTAATATTAAGATGTAAAAGTACAAGTAAACATGACTGTGTGCTCCAAATTCTGCTCGAACGTTTAGACATACCACCATTTCAAAAGGTGTTATTAACAGAATTATTAAATGCAAATTTGATGTCAATAGCCTTCTGTTTATTATTCACGTACAATCCTAGATTATTTATGGTATATTTCATTGTGAATGTCTTCACTTTAAAATCCAAATTTGTTTTGTGCTTTAAAATAAAAGTTCGTACAGAAACTTGTAGAACTGACAGAGTCAGACCTCTAACCATTTGCAACGATTACATCGTTTTGCATGGCAGAGTTGTTGTTTAAATCCCTTTCAACATAATATCACATTAAAACGTACCAACAGTAAACCCACGGTGTGACCGTACTTTAAGCGTCCAATTTCCAATAGGGTTTTCACCCCAATAATGCACTGACATATACGTCCATGTCAAGTTTCCTCGCTCCGCATTCTTAACAGCATCTTGTCCACGGTTAGTTAGAAGATGACTTTCTGTTCCACTCGGGGAGATCAAGAATAACTCAGTTAAACCTCTATATCGGTTGTATTGAAATGATACGTTCACTGTGACATGTTCTAGATGTGTCAACGAACAAAGACTAGACGAGATAGTGATGACGTCGGTTGACGTCATATTTCCCACTGTAGAACTGAAAAGTAATTTGCTTTATATTATTGTTTTGCATTTGTTATAATTGATATTTTTACTTCTGGTATTATATGTCTCATATAGCTACATTATTATATTAATAATCGAGTATGAAAAAAATGTTTGAAAGCGAATTTTTGTGGCATATTGGCGAAAGTCAGTTACCATCAATTGTACATTTAAATCAATGTTTCTAATTAAAGTCTACAGTATAAAAGCTTACACGAATGGAGTACTTGTTGGACTAACACATGACTCCTGTTTAGGTACATTGCTCCACAGTAATGCGTACCGTACCATGGCTTCAGCATCCATCAGTCCAAATCCTAGAACCTGACTGACTGAAATAAAGATGTCAATGTTTCAACGTTTCATTATAATAATGTGTGGAATAAAATAAAACTGAAAATACCAAAATGTGATACTTAAATCGTAAATCCATACAATTACGTAACCAAAAAGTAAACAAATATAGACAAGCATGGAAAACTAAAAAAGACTTACACTTGCACATAAATAGCCACCCTTATCAATGAAACAATCAAACGAGATAAAAAGTATCAACCGTGAAAGCATTTATACTAAAATATTGATGCATTTTATTACAATTTCTGCAATAGAACCAATAAACAGCAACTTTGGAATAAATGTTTGTTAATAACTTAACCGAATAATTATAATTTATTTTATGTTTTCAGTGCTGACGAAAGCACACAATTAATACTGCTATAGCAACATCACTAAGTTTCTTTATTAAAAAGGATATATTTTTTCAGTTATTTTCGTTAGAATATGTTTTAGGCATATTTGTAAGTTGAAAACATAACATTTTTAGATTTGACAACATAAATACATGTACCTTGCTTAGAAGCACCGTTTGTCTGCCATGGAGCATATGTATCGTTAAACATATGTTTCTTAGATGTTAAAACTATCAAATGTTGTACATCTCTCCAAGTCAAGTTGTTACTGCAAAACAATAGTTTAACATACCTAAATTATACTCTATGTACTAATTTTACTACAAACTTTTACTTAATACATAAATGTACGCAAGTCAAGGTATTAAGGCAAGTATAAGGAAAATATCGTTTCGACTCCCAACTTTATCATCGTTGTTTAGCAAAGGTTACTTTTAAATCGTATAATTTGATAATAATTGAATACAAATTAATTGACCACACTCATCGTAAAAGCTTTCCTTCGGTTTGGCGTTTTAACGTATTAAAACACTTGATGCCTATCTAGAACAAAATATTTGACACAAATTGGTTCAATTTACATCTCATATATTTGATTTTAAAATTAACACCATGTTATGTTATACAAATATATATGAAAACGTTTACACTATCGAAGCTTTCTTCTTTAAATTGATCTAATAAAAGTATACATTCTTCAGTATTCCTATATGGTGAAAAGTATATCATTTAAATTATTGATTGAACATACAAAAAATGCAAATAAAAACAGTAGCACTTAAAAGTTGGAAGTCAAGACAAATAATAAATTATAATTGAACACTTTCGATATCTTACTTTGCCTGAAGGGCAAGTGCTATGATTCCTGCTGCTTGAGGACACGCATATGACGTTCCCTCAATATCTTCACTTTGACAAGATGAGTTTGTTATCGTTGACGTCTGTTAAAAATCAAAAATAAAACGAATGAAATATTGAGCCACATAAAAGTACATAAATATAACTTATACTTCTATTGGTTCTTAAATAGCGTTATGGAATCAGTTGAATGCCTCGGTGAACAACTGGTTAGGGTAGTTAGTCATCTACTGCTGATCGCGTGCCTTGCAACTCGGAGACGGACAGGATGTCTTGACTACAGCGTACAAGTATTGCTAGTTTTTCTGCCGAAGGTCATGCATTTTTCCAATACAAATGATTCCCCCAGCAAACACCGGACTCCATCATATAGCTGACAATACTGGAAATAGCGTCAAACACGATTGGAACAACCAACAAACTAAACGCGGAATCATGTGATAATTGTGCGATTAATATTGACAAACACAGGTAAAAGGATATACTGATTAGGTATTTCTTCCAGCGAAGAATGTGTACTGGCGAATAAGGCACAAACAAAGGTATCATTACTCCGAAGATTTTTAGTCTGAATCAGTCAAATTCCCATCGGACTTGTGCTAATTTCACAATAGTGTAAGTTGGTAAATTAAGACCCATATCCATTATTGCACATAATGTTTGATCATACAAATTTATTTTAAAATAATGCACTGTTATAACTACTGTGTTTAAAATACCTTGTTTTTTTCTTTGCATTTATTTTCATATTATTAAACATTGCTCTGTTTTTTCATATTATTAAACATTGCTTTGTTTTTCTTTCGGATTGTCTCTACTATAATTGTATTTATTTTATACGAATCAAATTTAGTCTTAACGCACCAGGTATCGATCTGTATTACTTCCTCCATATGTAGCTGCCAGAGCAGCAGGACACACTTCAGAGTAGTATGAATTTTTGCCACTCTGTACACCTGTAATCGCAATTGTGTATATGCTGTTCACATAACCGTCACCGTTACAGTTGTCATTGGTTTCTCCATTTCCAGCTGCCCATACATATATAGCACCTTTTCCATTCCTTCCCTAAAAACAAATGTAGCGAAGAATGTTTCAATTTTTTGACATTGCAAATTGCAAAAAGCTATTTAATATTTAACGAAAATATCATTAATTCTACTTACATGTAAAATACAAAGTATTGAGAGTGTAGGGCTTTCAATGGTTTAAAAAGATTTTTCAGATTTCGGCTTTAGAACGATGTTCAACTTAAAAAGTGCGCGCGGGATATAAATATTCTAAAAAAAGTATAAAACGAACTTGAAATGAAAAACAAAACATCGGTTAAATACTTGTTACTTAGACTTTATAACTTAATAATGTCTTCAAGAGGTCACTGAGCAGAATAATTTGTCCTATATAGATTGAAAAATGTTGAAAGGAAAAAAACATACGTGTTTTATGCCAGCTTCAAATGCCTCAAGTGCCAATGTTCCAGGTGTAAAAAATCCATACCCATCAGGGGGTCCCCAACTACAAGAATATACATCTACAGTATTGATTTTATGATTAAGGCCTTGGGCTTCCTGCGCATCAGTTATTTCAGATGCACCAAGAATTCTTACACCTGAAAAAAATTCAATAGTAAGACAAATTTACGTCAGTTAGTAAAACATGCATGGGCAGGTAATCAATTATATAAACTCCTAATTCAAACATTTAATATTCTACCTATTACTCTTTTTCAACAAGCAGAAAATAACGTGTAATAATATTTTTCTAACACCGTGTGGTATGTCTATATCTAAAATGAAAATATCATGAAAATTAATTACCTGTAAGAAATTTCAAAAGTCTACAATTATAAGATTCATGTACAATGTTTTTTTTTTTTTTATGGAGGATTCATAGTCTCACAAAACTCATATAATGTGTAACTAGTAGAAATTGTATAAACGTAAATGATTATATAAAACAAAACTAGACATATTAAGATTTTTTAAGAAGTTTACTCTGGCTGCTGGAACAAATTTTGAACAAACTAAAAAACTGCTAAATGACTCTGGTGTAATCGAATAAATATCAAATATACCATTATTAATTATATGCGTACTTGTCAAATATAGCTAGAATAATAATTTGTGTATGGTCTTCAAGTAATCAATTTATCTAACAATAATAAGAACTCTAAAATACGAAATGTTTTCCAAATTTTTAAAATTTATAAAATTTTCTTTTGTTGTTCAGTTGTAAGCTTAAAACAGATAAGATTGATTTAAATAACGACCTCGTACCAATCAGGGTAGAATTATATCCCACTCCAACTGTACAGTAATTGTTGTCCTTCTCTGCGGCAATTAATCCTGATATTTCTGTTCCATGACTACAAGTAAAGAGAAATATGTTTACTTAAATGAATGCACAGAAGAAAATAAGAACTAACGCTGGTACCGATTCTAGTATGTCATTGAAGTTAAAAAAAATGATTGGAATTTTAAAGAGTCTTCCAATTGCCTATTCTAGCATGAATCTTATGTATGTATGTGCATTTAAATGTTTCAGCCTGTAGCAGGAACACACAATAGCTTTCAATATATATAGTTTGTAAGAAAAATAAAATAAGCCGTTCATATTGGGTGTTTGTTTACTAAAATACATATTTATCATAATGTTATATTACCAAATCTATTATATAACCATAAAGTTTAATTACCTGTCGTAAACGCTGACTGGATTAGGATCGTCATCATTTTCAAAATAATCATAATCATTGACTGTATCCTATACATAACAAATAAGCTGTTACATGATTTCAAATAACCAGCCAACAACATAGCAGACAAATACAATGTAGAGACAACAACGCCCGTCTGTGTTCTTTTGAATACGGAGTCTATATTTCTCATTGATCAAGTATGCATGAGCTTACAGTAAGTATACTGATTTTTGCAAACGTCACCTATTTTGTGATAGACTTATAAACCATGATTACAAGAGGACACAAATCGACGGCGCTTTTAATAAATGAAGTTAATAAGAAATAACAAACACCGATGAAACTGTTAAAAATCAAATAGTCCGAGAAACCTGCAAACTGCAGAACCAACCGCAATATATTATCTACAGCAATGGTCCTGACGTGGTACAGACATTTCTAAAGAAATGGTGGGTTAAACCAGGTTTTATGGCATTTTAAACCTCTCGCGTTCATTACTGTAGTAGGTGAGTTGGTTAGTTGATTAAAATTCATTGTTATCATATACCACTAGTCAGAAATAGGTGTATCCGTCAATAGTCGTAGCACATTCACTGTACACTGAATTCAAAAATTAGGAAAACTATCTACAACTATATTTTCAAATATTTGTCGACAAGAAAGTGGTATCTATAGTAAAACGTTTTAAAGGCGCGGACGAGTCGTTTTTTTTCTTGTAACCATGGTTTATAAGTTTATCCCCAAGAGATAAGTGCATACCTGATCAGTTGAGAAATATAGACACCCTGTGCAGAAGCTAGAATATTTCTGCATATGTGAGGAACATTTATAATTTTCAAATTAAAATCGTTTCGTTTGTCGTTAATTTTTGTGCTAAGAAGACCGTTGGTGTCATATTCGAGGTGTATGTCTGCAAATGATGCTGATGAAGCTGTTTCTGTGGTTTCTTTAATTTCTAGTTCTGAAAGATTTATTAACGAAAGTCACTCAGCACATTGAGTGTTGTTAGTTGAAAGGACATCATCAATATATATATATATATATATGTAAAATTAAAGTACTAAGCTTCTGCTATCTTCTTGCCTTTAACAATACGTCAAAGAAATTCAGTTTCACAAAAAATACAGGAACAAATCGGCAAGAAGTGGGGCACAGTTGAAAAAATATGTTTTACCATATTTAAAGAAGTTTTACTATGGATACCATTTTCTTGTTGAGAAATATTCTATCTCGCTTGAAAATATGATTGCAGATATTTTTCCCAGTTTTTGAATTCAGTCCAGTGATTGTGCTGCGATGATTATTGGATACACGTATTACTGAGTAGTGGTGTATACACTACAATAATGGAAACGGGAGGTTTTGCATGTCATTACCTGGTTTATATCTTCATTTCTTTTGAAATGCATATACTAAATCAGGACCATGTTTGTACTTGAATTATTTATGGTTGTTGGGTTCTCGACTTTGTTATTACCTTCATCTACAACAACGTAGTGAGTGGAACATGGAAAGTAGCGTTTAAAATGTTCAAGGCAAACAACACGTAATGGCTATATTAACTTTTCATATTATTTTTCATCCACAGAAACTCAAAGATAACGTTATCGCGTCCTCTCTCTTGATGGAGTAAGCGACTGATGGAATAACCATGTTTTCCGAGGAAGACCGTTATATGCTTATAATCGGACTGCTTTTATTCGCATAAACTTCATCATAGTTTTTTTTTGTTTTTTTTCTACAGTAACTGCTACAAGTGTATATCGTTATATATATAAAACACTTTGGTTTTATTAAATTATCTAAAATTTTCACAATAACAAACTCTGAGGTCGTATTCAAATAACGTTCATCTCCTATTATGGTTATGTGTGTTGTGTGCTGGTACCCTGCATATAATAGCATAGAAAAAGGCTGCTTAACCTTATTTAATTATTTAAGTTAAGTCAGTTATAATTCATACCACATTGGCAACTAAATCAGGATGATTAGTTTGTATCCCGTCATCAACTACTGCTATAACTATGCCACGTCCGGTATATCCCAACGACCACGCCTCTGATACACGCATAGTAGGTTGTACTTCACCATTCTGTTAATTATTGAAAACTAAGTATATTAATGTATATGCATTTTAATAAGGGATAAATTGCAAATTTATCAAATGATACAATTCAGTTAAGGACTTTGTTGAACTAAAGCATCATTAGATCTCAGTGTAAGTGACGCATGCTTATGAAAGTTCATGTTTTTGATATATTTGTATTTTTTTTACTGAGAAATACATTGTAAGTGAAGCACTAAATTCACAAGATAATTTTTGTTTTAAATAAAATGCACAATGCTCAAGCAAAGCAGTAAATATAAAATAACAGATTTTGTAATAGAATCTTAAAATACATTTGTTTTCTGTTGGTATAACACCATTTTCATAGGATTTGAAGTCCGTTTGCTAATCACTTTTGAAGTTAGGATAAACCTTAGGTATGTCCTAACTAAAATTTAACAATGCAAATAAATATTCTTGCTGTTTGAATGCAATTTTAATTCCATGTAGCTAATTATTAATAAAACTGTTTCCTTTAAACATATTTTATGGAAATTACAGTGTAATATATTTTTAGAGAATCATTTACAGTGGTGTTATATTGAATAAAAATACTGTATCGTTTATTTACTATTTTTAATGTTTCCCGATGGAACCGTGTTTTTATAACTCTTCCGACAACACTACAGGAACACTGTTATAGAGGAAGTGATACATAATAGATATGCGTGATCTGCACTTAGATAACGGATGACTATTTATAGCAACGATACTATACTTGATCAATTAAAGTCGCTCGAAGTCCCTTTTAGAGCAATAAACTCACTCCCGGATTTTAGTGAGGTTCTTGTCACTAAGTGTTTGGATTTTGTGTTGTGTGATTGTTCGTTTTGTTGTCCCATCTTTTGTTTACTCGTGATTTTGACTGCCATAACTATTTACTATATGTGTACAGTTGTATGACGTTTGCATCTTAAAGTCAGCAGTACAGAACGAACACATTATAGTAAAATTCAGCGTACCTTGGCAGAGGTTTTTGAGTTACAAATAAAAACTGCTCAACGCGTATTGTCGAGCTTATGGTCCTTTCGTAGATAAAAAATGGGCAGAGTGAAATCAACAACTTTTTTCCACATCTAATAGGCGTTTTACATGAGGCGGTTTTTTCATTTTTATAGAGCGATTTTTTATAGTATTTGTTGACCTAAATTAGAACGGAACTGTAAACTAGAATCAGGCGATTGTTGTCTGTTCGATACCTTTCGGGTAATGTCGTTTGCTGTTGAGTCAGGAAAAGTCTCACGGTTTGTCCAAATACCATTGAACGTCGCGAAAGCAGACGAACTTTTGTAAACAACGTAAGGTCCCTTTGGAAAAAAATGGCTGACTTACAAAGTAAAATTCCCGTAGCAAAAGTCGAGGATGATTTGTGACATTCAAACAACAGAGGTATAGTATAAAATATAGACAGTTTATCGTATCTAATTTATGTTTACTCGATTTATGTAATAAAAAGGTAAAATATGAAATAATAAAATATGCAAGCAAAAATGCACTCTAAGGGGTTTAACATGTAGTATAGATGTTGTTTGAACTTCAAAGAGCAATATTTTCTGCATTCTTTATGTAAACAATCAACAAATAACTAATAGATTACGATAAAATCTTCACTTTATAGACTAAAACGTTTTCTGGTACACTAATATAACCATATATGCAATATTATAATGAAAAACTACAATTATACTAATTGAATTATGCAATAAATACTTAGGTATAGATATAATTTACAATGTAAATATTTTTTCTACTGGATTTTTGCAACAAAAAGGCACAATATTGACCAAAACAAATGCAAAAAGGCACTCCACGGGATGTGACTCTTTATATAAGTTTTTCAGCATGAACAGCATGTTCAGCTTGTATTGCTATAAAAATGATAGGACCAGAATAAAATTTATTGTGACATAGGGAGACTTCAATATAACTAACTGACTAATATTTTATCCATTTACTGCATAGACGATGGATTCCTTCCATACATTTTGTATACGTACTAAGTGCCAGGCATTGATCCATTCGATATTATTGGACTTTTTAACCCGCAATCGACGAACCTGATGTTCAATCATTTCAATCTGTAAATAAAAATCGTATAATCAAAGGATTCGTAGCAACAATGTACAATATGAATACGTAGAAAGCTAAATATAAGGAAATTTACAAAAGCTAAACTAAATGATAATTACATAAAGGAGCTCTCCTAAAAAGAAAAGTATATATGAATACAGCTGGCAAAAACTCCTCTCATCCAAGATATCTCTTGTCGAAAAATAATAATAAACAGTAAAAATGCAATAAAAAATAACAAAAAGCCATATTAAACAAAACAAACACTTCCATTAAAACGTATATAATCCAATAAAAAAATAAGCCACTTTATGGTCTAGAAGACCGAAAAGGGGGCAACAAACAATGGAGCAGATCCTAAGCTTATAAAAGGTATAAAAGGTAAAAAGGTTTTGTCGGCCTGCATTATTAAATTATTTCAATATCCAATGAATTTTTCTATATTTTCTACTATTTACTCCATGTTAAGACTAAAGGAAGAATCAATATCCTTTAACATATATTAATTTAATATAACTGAAAATGTTAATTTTGTTTCTTTATCTTTGTCCTGCTGAACAATTGCAGTTTATGCGTTCGCTTGTTATAGCTTACTTCTTTGTCAATGGCTAAACGTGAAAACCTCTCAGTTAAACTCTTAGACAGCTGTACATTTTCTTTGGGTTGATCAATGTTCAACTGGATGTATTTTTTATCACCAATCTGAAACTAAAAATAAATAGATCATCAAGCTGCAATTTTAAACACATGACAAGGTCAAATGTTCAAAGTTAATCCGTATCCAAAAATGATACTACGGTAATTAGGGTATATTATTCCAAAACATATAAGAACGTAAGAAGTTATTGAACTGTTAAGATCTACAATAACGCTAATAAAAAATTTTTATTACCTCCACATCCTCAAAAGTTGGCACAATTTACTGGCATATGGTCGCTGCAAGCTCTTGCTGCATAGGTGTGGAAAATTTATAATTTTGAAATTAGAATAGTCTCGTTTGTCGTAAATTCTTGTGCTACGATGGCCGTATGCAGGAGAAGCAGGAATATTGCTCCATGGGTGTGGAAAATTTATAATTTTGAAATTAGAATCGTCTCGTTTGTCGTAAATTCTTGTGCTAAGATGACTATTGGCGTAAGTCTAAAAATGAGGTAGATGAAGTTTTTTCTGTGGTTTCTTTAATTTCTATTTCTGAAGGATATATTAACATTAGCCATACAGCAAATTGACGGTTGTTAATTAAAAGAACATCATCGATATATCTATATAAAATTAAAGGAACTAGCTTCTGCTATCTTCTCGTCTTTAATAAGACGTCGAAGAAATTCCGTTTCATAAGAATACAGGAACAAATCGGCAAGGAGTGTGGCACAGTTTGTAACCAATTCCGATTGTCTGTTGAAAAACACATCCTCCAAAGTAACAAATATGTCGTCAATCAGAAAATCTAGCATACTACAAACCTGTTCTTCGCTGTAGCATAATTTTCCTTTAAGTTCTTTAGTAGAAAAAAAATGTAATGTCTTAACCTAAAACTAAGTATTTGTAGGCATATGTGGAAGCGAAGGCTTTATGTATGATTTAACACTTAATGCAGTGTCAGTATAAATATCTGCATTTAAAATAACTTACTGATAATATCGACTTTGATGGGTATTGATAAATTCACGTAAATTTTCAACCATGAAACTTAGTTTATATACAGTCAAACATCGTGTAATTTCAACTTTACTAATTGATCAGGTTTTTTAAATTGTATGACAAAACCAAACCACAAAAAAACCAATTATTATAATTGGAAAATCTTTGACTTTTGATATTATTAAAATTAAATACAAATATTTTCTTGTTGTCGTTGGTTAAAGTTATACTAAAGAAAAAACTAATATAGTATACTGATTACAGATAATATAGTAATGTAGTAGTAACAGTACTATACGTGACTCGTTAGTGTGTTAGTCTAAGTAACTTAAATTATCTTATTGTCAATAACATATGAGGACAATACAAAATTCTTCATGCACACATACACCCTAACAATTTTTTGGCTAAACTAAGGTTTGCAAGGCGACATTACCCTCTTAATTCCATCACATGCGAAGAAACAATGTAGTTTCTGGTAATTAAATTGAAAGTTTGGGCGGAATATAAATGTTTTATATGACCAAAAAACAACACATGCACAAAGGCGGCAAAAGGAAACCAATTATTCCCTGACAATTTGCATGCAGTATTATGAAAAACGTGTATTAACCTTGTACGTGTCTTCGTAAATTACCCAAAGGACGTATCTACACAAATTTCTGGGACGACGTATGTTTTGCGATTCAGTGCTAAAACAAAAGTAAAATATTTATTCCCGTACAGAATGAAGCACAGACGGAAATGTTAGTATTTTGGCTACAAGGAATAGAACTTGTCTAGATAGTTTAAAAGCGGTATTATAGTCTGTTCAGTACAGTGAAGCCTGTAGAATACAAGTTGTGTGAGTACATAAGAAATATATATAAAACCATTTATCTGTGCATTGTAAGATACATATAAATTAAAGCAACCTTTAAATCCGCATTAACTCCATCTTTACTCAATAAAACAGCTGGCTGCGATAGAGTGTATTTCCAAATTATGTAGCTTACCTTATTTTTAAAACTAAATCCACGATGCCTTTGAAGTAAAGCTTGAATTTTGTTTTCTGAGTGTGAGGAAACTCTGACAACAATTGTCTC
Organism: Limnoperna fortunei; assembly: GCA_944474755.1. Taxonomy (NCBI): domain Eukaryota; kingdom Metazoa; phylum Mollusca; class Bivalvia; order Mytilida; family Modiolidae; genus Limnoperna; species Limnoperna fortunei. Next base: position 24,014,510 of record OX104113.1, on the reverse strand, counting down.
AGCTATTTTGTCAAATTGACATCCTTTGATAGTTAAAAACAATATCGTAATTAAAAACGTCGTCATAGTTTACTTCTGTTTTAACAAATAGTTGAAATGAATGTGAAAGGTTGCCTATTTACGGTGTTTTAAATCTTAAGCATTTCTATTTTTAAATTTCTTTTGTAAACATATTTTTAAGGTTATCCCTTATGCTGTGGACAATTATGCGTTCTTTGACAAAAAATGAACATTGATTTTTTGTTTCGTCAACTAATATTAGGTGCAAGCACTCCAAATAGATTCTAATTTTTATTTCAATTAGCATCTTAATTTTTTGAGTTTCAGATATTTTTGGTTTGAGCTCTACGAATGAGACAGAATGCGCATATACAGTAAATATTCTAATAACTGTATTTGAATACAACTGATTTATCGAAATTTTATGCATTAGTTTCCTAATCGTGAACATTATCGCAATAACGTTTTGCTTAAGATTTCAAGATTTCAATTTCATTCAAAACATAATTTGTTAACGTGTAAAACATAAATTTATACATATTTACTGTAACGGTTACCCTGATGTGACGAATTAGAATCAACCCGAGTTTAATAATTTTATGAACAGTTTCAAAGTCTTTGATTCTGTAAGGCTGACTATGTCTGGATTTGTAAATGTGCCTTGACGTTTGGCTCTTGTTGCTAATTATCAATTCTCCTTAGGATATTATTGAATTGTCGTTTGTTAAGAGTTTATTTTGATTTTTTTATGAACACTTTTTGTCAATCTACCCTGACCAATGATTATGTAGAGACTCTCAAATATCACAAAAGGTGTTTGGCTTCATTTGGAGCGAATGAATCCAAGAATCCCTATCTTTGTACTGGATTACGACAAAAAATTGTACAAACGATGTTGCAGAATCTGCCAGGCGTTCTCCCAAACAATGTCCTAAACTCCTTGGAACAATTTTAACAACTCTTTAACAAGCCTAAAACTGCTGATATAATATACAATTCAAAAGATATAACCTATATATTGAGGTCAGGTTTTCATATCCAATTTAACAACAATAAAGCTTTGGGTTTTCCAAACGATATACTACCATACCCCATATAAAGCTTAAATCAAGATTGAAAGATCTTGGCGAAGGCTGGTTTCATCTTGATGGGTAATAAGTTGTTTAGTTTTCATGGGTAAAGCTGGTTAAATACCCTTTATGACTAGCAAAGTTTTTTATGGCAATTTTTCTAGAAAATTATACTCAAAATTATTTTTATAGGAAGGATCTTTATCGTTGTTGCTTCTTTCAGCTGCATGTTAAGATTAAAATAATAATTCAGAACAAGAAATAGAGTTTTGTTTCAACAGAAGATATCAATAATCACACGCTGACAATCTGTTAATTCGAAATTCGTTATCCTTGTATTAACTATTTAAACCGTTTTATTGTACACACACGGAAGTGATTTACAACATCGTTATATATAATTATAACACCGTTACTAACGTAAACAAATACAATGTTTTAAATAGGTCGATATCTTTTATGCACATAATAAAATGCATAAACACCCAATTGAGACTCGGTTGTTTGTTTATGGAATAGGAAGTAACTATAAATAGAATTTTTATAAATGAGACTAACAATTAGGAGCGTTGTAAGTCAGGTTGTTTTGGTTCATTCACTGGGTTCATTGAAGATATAAGTGTACATTCGTGGAATTTAAACAAAACCAGGTTATTAAAACATGAATAAATAGTTATAGATCACGATTGAGCTGCACTCTATGTCAGTGCAATAATTAATTAACGAAATGAACAACCATATTTGTAGCAGGACGTCAAAAAACGTGGTTAGTATGGTACAGTTGAAGCTTCCAAGGTTTCTGCTATGATTGTTGTTTATCTTTCTATCCCAATAGTATTGAGCTGGTATGTTTATTCCGTCAATGGACAAAATGACGGTGATTTTACAGATGAGGTTTGCTTCAGGATACCCGAAGGACATAATATAGAAGAATTTTATCATAAGCATACAGGATTCATAAAGCACAAAGAGGTTAGATATCATATTTACACAAATATTTTTCATTTATATTAGTGTTTCAGGTTTAATGTTTAAGTACTGTGCAATGTTGCTATAAATAATAACACTTTTATGTTGTTGTATTTTAGTATTAGTATAATACTAAGTGTTTTGTCCATTTATTTAAACATAATTTTATTTTGATCTTAATTGAGTTTCTCTTTTATCTTATAGGTTTGTTTTGGTGTCATCATTGTTTTTCTCTAAAACTATTACTAAATTTTATAATTAAAAAACGAATTACATGAAGTTTACATTATATTATAGTCACTAAATAAAACATTTGTGATAGTTTTGTTATTTAAAAACCTCTAAAGTAGTATGCTTTGTAATTCTGATAAGGCTCGAACTGTCATTGGCTTGCATGCTGGTACAGGATGTTTTTTAAACAGTTTATTTCTTAAAAAATTGAATTGTGACTACCTTAGTAACTTCGTTGGCGTATTTTTTTTAAACTTAACTTTTATAGAAATCGTTTATAAATATAGTTCATAAAACTAATTACCACATTTGCAATTAAAGACTAAAGGGCACTTGCAGTAAATTGTACTCTTTTTTAAGGCAGTGTCATAATAGTCAAATACTCTTAAAAATTGTTTTAATTGTTAAAACATTTATTTCAAATTAAGAATTACAAATTTTTAATAAATATTTGGGCCTTAAAAGGACACAGAACCCTGTCTGTGTGTGTCCGACATGTTCTAAATTGTAAAATGCAATGGGAAGTATTAAGACCGGCAATTAAACTGTTATTAATGTGAAATTGAAATAAAATTAACGGCTTTTTTGTAACGAATGGGGAAATATTATGCCTGCCTAAATCTACATATTTGATAGATAAGAGGCTTAAGAACAAAAAACAATGTGCTAAACTACAATACTTTTAATCATTAAACAAGCTATCGGCAATATCGACTTGAAAATCCAACATGGCGACTTCGCTAGAAAAGACGAATATAAAGGGAAGGGCTAAATAAATGTAAGAATAGGTAGATTAATATTTGTTTTCTATGCATCCTATTAATAAAGTATTTAAACCCATTAGATAATGCATTTTGTATTGTATATGTGAAGTCAGTTTTTAAATGTTTGTAAATCCCAATGACTCCTTTTAATAAATATAAAATCCTAGTGGGTCAGATTTTAAATATTCTTGAGTTTCATATCAAATTCTTAGTAATTCACATTATCAATGGGCCGAAGTTTAAAAAGCATAACACGTTAAATAGAATGATGTGACGAAACGCCATCTTAGATCTGTAGTTAGAACTATTTAGAAGGTAAAAAAACGTTGTTAAAATTAAAATTGTTTTGAAAACTTTGGGAACCGTATCACTACTTGACAATTTTTATCAAGTAGTGTAACAGTACAAACACAAACAAAAAAAGAAAAATGATTTTAACCCCACAATGAGAGGGCTTCCCGTATTCGCCACCAGGGGTCGCGTTGGGCAACTTTCTGGGTCGAACAATGGAAACCCTGCCAGTATGGTATTAGTATAATGTATCGAACCTTTGGTTATTACCTTCCTTCATAAATGAGGTAGGGTGTACTCGACTATAATCCTAATTGACAAGGATTGCCAGTTTTCCTACCGCAGGTCGGGGGTTTTCTCCGTGTACTGCAGCTTCCTTCCCCAACAAGAACTGGATATAGCTGAAAAATTGCTGAAAGTGGCGTTAAACACCATCAAACAAACAAACAAACATAAATGAGGTAATATGATTACCTGTACCTAGTTCACTTGTAGACGTTTCCTGCACGTATTTTGCTACTTTCACCAATGATTTTCACAACAGGAAATGTACTTGAAAAGCCTTACGGTTTTACGGTTTCACATTATATACAGATATGTTTTAACTTATTTCACTGTGTTGTCCTCTCTCCTCTTATGCATCACACCTACAGATATTAGAGAATGCCAAGGTTTAGTTTTTTCTGGGTTATTGAAAATGATATTATTTAAGAAAAACCTTGCCTTTTGATTGGACCTAAATGATGCTCTTTATAATTCAACGATAAATCTTCACAGGTCTACATATTTTTCAGTTACATTTAGGTGACGTCACGTGGTACTGCGCTAAATTTAATCAAAGTACTCGAACCAAATCTATCAATACAGCAAATGAAGATTCAGATGTCCAAAAACTAAAGGATACAAAAAGCGTGAGTGATGATAATTTTTTTTAAATAACAAAGACTTGAATAACAGCAAACTCGAAAACACAACTAGCAACAAACATGCAAAGAGCAAATAAAATAGACGATATATACTATCTGAAGCATTGATAAAGCTATAAATAGAACATACACTAGCTCCGATACAAAACCAATTGTTTAAGTTATATTCAGAACGAAAACAAGTTAGCAGTCAATACATAAATGAGGAAAGTCAAGGAACAACGGAAACAAAAATTTTGACTGCCGCCGAATAAATATAGAGCATTGGATAGGGTTGGAGAATTTAGTCTTTTGTAGCGGCTACAACTAGTTTGCTATTTTCAAAATCTAAAAAATGGGACTCTATCGTGGAAGAAGGATGGCACTCTCCGAACTCGTTACAAACAACGGTCCACGGTTAAGTTTCTAAGTATAAATACCAGTTGTCCGCATCTTCAACGAAGTCAGTCGTGTTTATGAGTATTTATTAGTTATATAAAGTGATGAGTCGATTTGGGGCATATTACGGACAGCTAATGATATAAGAAAGCGATAGACACCTTCCATCAATAAGTTCACAATGTCGACCATGGAATTTCTCTAAGGTAGATATGTGTTACCTTACCTTAAATTAAAAAACTTTAAGAAACAATTAGGTATTTTCAATTCCTGAAATTCTGTAAAATTGTGTACATTAGTAATGTTATTATCCGTATATACTATGTGGAATCTCTTAATATATATAATTTATTGGCTAGGTCCTATGGGCTGAACAGCAGAAGACGCATATAAGAGTAAAGAAAACATCAGACACACAGTGGGCTAATTGTTGGCATTTAGTAAGTAAAACAGTACTTAAATTATATGCTCCACAACAACAATTTGCTGGCAACAAGTTGAGAGAACTGTTTTTATTATTATAACTAAAAAGATATGTTTCTGAGAATAATGCAAACTATTTTTTCGCTCACTGCAATTTTTATGATTTCTCCTCATATTTGCGGGAATTGTTGTATACACGCTCATAAGTTGTAAATATTTGGTTACTACGACAGTTGTCGTCGGGATTGAAATAAAAAAAATAAACGTATGCTACAAAACAATATATATAATTGTTTGGGATTTAGATGTCATAAATTTCTTCATTTTAACTTTTTTGGTTTTTAACGGACTTGACCTAAATATAAATCGCCAACATTTATATTCCTAAAGTAAACAGTCAATGCAAAAAAACATATATGAAGGTTGTACAAAAAAGAGGAGAGATAATTAGATACTTAGAGATAGAATAGCGTTCTTTTGTATTTGTAAAATCTATTTTCAAAATGAATGATGAATTGGTCGTAATTACTACCACATATAAATTGTTGCATTATACAAACTGTTACGGTTTAATGTTTGAAATATAATATATATTAAGTTGATGAGCAGTCGTATTTTGTTTACATTTTCAGTGTTTCAAATACACTCCCAGTATGTTTTATTGTTGGAGTTTTCTTTATAGTTGAAAAGGAGTTTGTTATTCAGATTTATTTGGTGGAACTGGTTTCTAAGAAGGATTAATATGTTATGAATATATGAATTTTTTGTTTAAACGCGTATCCACCGGAACAGCAATTAATAATTGGACTGAAGTTTGGTAATATTAGCATATTTTTAATACAAATACAGAAACTTACTCAAAAAATAATAAAATAAATTCGGTAGAGCTGACGCTAAAGCTATAATCCTTAAATATCTTCCTCTGATTCTTTGCAGAATGATGATGTTTTACCTTCTATGAAAATAAAAAAAGCTTGGACATCTGGTTATACAGGAAATGGCATAGTCATAGCTATTCTCGACGACGGTTTACAGACAGATCATTCGGATCTAGATGCAAATGTGGTAAGAAACTTTTGAATTTAATAGCAGGTACATAGACGTGGTACTCTAGCTAATCTTTCAAAAGAAGTGGAAGTTTGACTATTTAGTAACTTCAAATTAAAATCATTTAATTATACAATATATATATTTTTTTCGACTGTAGGAAACAACATTGTTCGAGGGCAATCTCTACAGTTATTTAATAAATAAATAATAATAATAAATTATTTCAATTCTAATATGACAAAATCCTTTGTTCTTCGATTCCAGCGGGTCCTATTGGCTATGATTTTCCAGCAGTCATTTTCATGAGGCAAAAATTTTGTTCAAGAAATCCCGTCAAGTTTGCAAAGTACGGTGAACAAAATACACGCAAACAAAGCATTTATTGAATATTTTACCATAACGTGTCCTGGATATGTCTTATTTCTTATAGGATTAAACACTAGGTTTTAGGAAATTATCAATGTGTAAACTCCGGCGACTCACTCACAAACTAAATAAAGTCCGAAGGACTTTATGTCAAGTTTGTGAGGGAGTCGCCGGAGTTTACACATTGATAATTTCCTAAAACATAGTGTTTAATCCTTATAATTCTGTGAAATAATCGTTGAAATTTTTAAAGCAGCAAAAACAGCTACCGAAACCCATCTAGACCTCAAAAACGTAGGAAGGCCGGAAAGCGTAGGAATATGCATTTAATAGCACCAAAGGAATCGCGGTTATGTAGATATTGATAGAAAAAACAACAAAATGAAACACTAAATCTTATTTATATTATATTTTATTTTGAAATCTCAATCGATTTAATTGGAAATCACAGCGGCAGACAAAACATTGTCCCCTCTCCCTGACGGTATGCAATGAGGACGCCATCTTGTTTACATTGGATACTGAAAGGAGTCCGCTCAAAGGAAATATCGATATATAAATTATCTGAGATGACGCCATTTTAGTGTTTTTATCCAATCAAAGCACTTGATATAAATAAATTACAGCATGAATAGAATTATTGACTTCTATTTTAAAAAGAGAATTCAAAATTCAGCTGTTAATATTATGATGTCTTTAAACCTTTTGTGTCGTTACGTCGCTTTGCGCGTGTGCATAGTGGGTATATATCGCGTGATTTATCGTTTTATCGTTATAAAGACGTCGTATTAAAATATGTTAAAATCGATTTAGCCAAGTTGATTATTTTTTATGAACTGTTTTCATCAACAAATTATAGAACACAATGAAACACATTCATCTACTGGGTATTCAGATCAAGTTTGGTTCAGTTTGGGTGTTTTTTTAAAGAGCATTCTATAATAAATAAGTGGCAAGCTGTAGAATATCAGTTGGGTTTGCAGAAAAGGAACGATGTATAAACTATTTAAGTTTTAACATTTATTAAATTAAAACACTTCTGAAGGCTATCTTAGATGTCAAGTATATGGTAAAGGTAAATGCCAAAGAATAGGAGAAAATACGTCACCCGTTTTGCATTTATCGTTTTATTTATATTTCAAATAACTGTTTGCAAGACATATAATTTTGTCCATGTCTTAAAATAATTGATTGACACAATAATTTTTACAAAATCTGTAAAAAAAATAAATACGTTCTAACAATATTAAGGACAATATATACAAAAATAGTTTTGTAATTTGTAACCCGATCTATTTATACTTCGAATTAGAAATCACTTGTTGTATGTAGAGTAATAGATGACAGATGTATTTCATTCGTTCACTTTTTTATAGTCCTAAAACAAACTGTCAAATGGTCAGTATATATGACCGTCAAGAAACCATTAGCAGAGAATGCAATTAGTGAACAAATCTTGAAGATGAGTATGATTTGTTGAAAGCCTGTGTCCGTCTGAAGAGCTTACGATTAATAAAATGTGAAATCAAGGACAGGCTCTCATATAACTGCTTCAAGTATGGCTCTGTATATCGTAAGATAACAAAACATGTTTATGTATAGTCATGTTTTATTTTCAGGAAACAACCAATGACATTGATATTTTAGATGGTGATGATGACCCGTCCCCCTCATTAGGAGACAGGTTTGTAAATCTTAGATATTAATAAAGACTATTAATTAACACCACGCATAGATAGATGCCAGGTCCTATATTTCCTGAATACAAAGAGGACATTTTGTAGTGTTTCAAAAATACTACCAAAAACGTGACCATGTTACATGGATAAAATACTCAAACATCAGACAATTATGTAATTAATTTTGCCAGACATATAAAAAGATGCATCATAAAATAGCACTGAATTAAATAATTTCTAGTATCTACTAATTACATTTTGAAATCAAAGTTACTAGAAAATGGCAGAAACACACATTTTATTGTATTTCATTCAACTAAAATATAAAAATAACGTCTATATTTAGTCACGGAACAAATGTAGGAGGGTTAATAGCGGCAGAGAGGGATAACAATGACTGCACTGTAGGAGTGGCGTATCAGTCGAAAATTGTAGGTAAGATTATATGTTTATATGATTATATGTTAACACAATTATTTTCTTATGGATTTTATAGTTTACATTTGAGAATATTTAATTCTAGTTTATACATAGCATAATATAAAAACACATGAAGCACAAGCTTTGTCTATGTCTTGTAAATATTTTATTGACTTGTTAAATGAAAAACAGATGTCATAATAAATGTAGAGTACTAGCATTATGGCAAATTTTCTTTCTTTCATAGTAAATAGCATATTAATTCCTACAACAACCGTAATCATTATTTAAAGTTTAATATGACGCTGTTATTTATTTTCAAGCAATTACCAAAGACGTTTAAATCTGTTAAATAAAGGTTGTCTGTAATTAAGTTATTGCATTAAGTTCGATGTATAAAAGTTAACAATTTCAAATAACCACTCTTTACTAAAAATTAAGCAAAAATAAATAAATAAATAAATAAATAAATAAATAAAAACCCGCACAATGGATAAAAATAATACTAAGCTAAATCTTACCAAAGAAACATTTTTAACGTCATATACGGACAAAGATATAGCTTTAAACAGACTTTATTATCGCTAAACAAACCTCACAGTTTAAGTAATTCCTAACAATGCGACAATAAATCAAATATTCATGGCAAACTGATATGAATTTCTAGCTTGGAACAGTCATTTATCTTACAGTATTTTATTACTTGAGGGAATCGTGTTAGATTCCCTCATATGTGTATTCTTTTGTACTGATAAGGAGTTAATTATAAATTCTTTGAAATCAATTGCAAATTGTATAGTTAATTTTATGCGTCGTAGAGATCAGTATGTATATAAATATTTAACAAATAAAACAAATCCACAAACATAAATATTAATGTTCATAAAATTGCATGACTTTACCAAACGTATAATAATCTACAGGTGTTAGAATACTAGGGTTAACAGGTTTAACGGACTCGCAGGAAGCACAAGCATTGTCTCACTACAGTTCAAATGTTCATATATACTCCAACAGCTGGGGACCCACAGATGGTTACGGATTTAACGAACCTGGAACAATGACCAAAGCTGCATTGCAAACCGGAACATCAACTGTAGGTATCAGTTACTAGTAAATTAAAAACAATTCTACTGTGTAATTATGTCGAAGCTCAATTTAATTACAATTGTATTGGTGGCAATAAGTCCAAATGTTTGGATGAATAAATCCAAGAGTGTGAAGGGTGTTATTTATACACAGACAACTGAAACGTTTATGCCCAATCCAGCTATTGCTGTTCTGTTTACAAATTGAATCTTGAAAACATTACAATTTACGATACCTTCGCAAGTTCAGTATAGTAGTTAAATCCCAGCTGCATGAATCTCAAATTTTACTTGTGCATGTATATTTTCTCCAAGGGACGAGGCGGAAAGGGAATAATCTATACATGGGCAGCTGGGAATGGCGGCACTTCTGACAATTGTAACGGCGATGGATATGTAAACAGTATATATACTATAGGTATTACTAGTGTCGAGCTTGGCAAAAATGCATGGTACTCGGAGGTGTGTTCAGCGGCAATGGCAGCTACCTATGGGGGAAGCAGTAACCACAGATATTTGGTAAGTCATTTTTACATCAACAAATTCTTAAACAACTTTTGCCATTCGTTTACGGCCCTTTTCGTTAATAAACTTGAAACCTACATTTTATGATAATCCTTGCGATATCCACGACTGACCATTGATAATTCCACCCTTTATTCTAGGTTGAATCTATTTTAAAAAAGAATATTTTATTAATCATTATGCATTCATTTGTTATATCATTTAGTTTTTCGATTTTGGTCATATATGGTGGATATTATATAACACGATAAAAAAATCTTCTGAACTAGCACTAAAAGAAGTTTGGCATATACAGAAAATAAGTTGTTCCTGTACGTAATTAAATGTTGACGGCATAGTAAGTAAAATAAAGTGCTGAATTATTCTTATTTCTTTTCAAAAGGACAATGTTTTAGTGTGTAACATTATTAATGCGGAGTAAAACATTAATGGTTAGAAGCAAAATAAATGATAAACAATAAAAAAAATTGACTTAAAATTATCTATAACAACTAAGAAGAATTTTAGATTTAAGCATGTACAGTCCTAAATAGTATCCCTTCATCTTGTTTTGTTTGCCTCTACTTCTTGTTCTACCTAAGGGCCTCGATGGCCGGGTGGTTAGTCTACTCTTGATTACATGCAGGGTGTACTCGATCCAAAAATTTAAATGGCAAGGATTGTCAGTTGTCCTAGAGAATATGGGGGGTTTCTTCTGGTAATCTAATTTCCTCCAGCAATACAACTGGAGGCCATGATATAGATGAAAAATGACTCAAAGTAGCGTTTAACACATTTAAAAAAAAACTAAAATTTTCTTATGCCTTAAAACAGTACCTAGCATGACTAAGGTAAGAGGCATAGCCTGTAAAAACATTTAATCCTTACAAAATATCATTTCAAGATACATTCTTGAACTTATTTAAAATACGATAAAATGTTTAATTAACTTAGACAACAACAACCACATCATCCGGATGTACCAGTAGTAATATACAAGGGACGTCATTCTCCACACCTATTGTCTCGGGAATTATTGCTCTCGCTCTTCAAGCAAAGTAAGTTACCTAAGTTTCTTGTTACCTGTTTCATACCAAATGTGAATAATACTTTTATTTAGTTGTGTTTCAATTTATGAACAATATTTTTTCACCTTGCATTGACAGAACGAGACCATTATTAGATAGGACTATCAACAAAGAACACACCACAGAGGCTCGGTCACGTTCTTATATTTCGAATAGAAATTAAAAAAAAAACATCAAAGAAAGGAATTGTGTATGCTTAATTCGTTATATCACTTGTATTTATTTTGGTGTTGTAATGAGGGCGTTATCTATTACATCACTTAAAGAAGGAAGAAATTTGTTATTGTATTATGAAAAAGCCTTTTGAAAGACCATCTTCAATTATAATGTTTTATCAAATTAAAAATATGTGTTACTCATTGTGTGCTAATCATACATTTCTTGCTATATGTTTTATGTAAATATTGACATTTGAATAACCCTGAGTATCCTTTTTTACAGTCCAAACCTTACATGGAGGGATATACAGCACCTTATTGTACTAACAAGTACCAGAAATGGATTTTCAGATACATATTCTGATTGGGCAACTAATGCAGCAGGCAAAGATTGTATGCTATTTCTGTTTGTTTCTAACAACCGATTCTTTAAAAAACACCCTAAAATGGCATTTTCTGGGATTTAGTGATTCGTCTATTCTTTATACCATGTAATAATAAATATTATAAAGGCGCTATTGCATTTATTAATTAAAGGATGCCGCATGCGTTTATTTACTATAGCAACCAAAGGTTAAATAAATTGTGTGGTTGTTATTGGTCTGAACATGTAGCTCTGTAAGATCAAAGTTAAATATCTTTATCAGAATGTAAAGTAATTTAATTGAAAAAGGAAAGTTTTACTGCCGTTGATTCGGTGTAATATAAAGTGAAAAAACCAAAAACAACTTTGTGACGTGTGTTTCGTCTGTGTTACATTATGTGTTAAGTCTGTCTGTGTAATTTTAACATGGTTGTCTTTGGTGTTGTATAGTGTTTATAAATACAGTATGAATAAACAAGACTCGACAGACTCGACATTTAAACACACATATACATTGCCGCATATTTTTTTACGTTGCCATATAATTAACTTTTTGGACATTATTGATAATGTGTTATCCATTTCCTATAACGAGTTGGCATGGGCTTTAAATATGTAATTTTCAGATAGCCAGGTTCTAGGATTTGGGTTCATGAGCGCAGAAGATATGGTGATAAGGGCAGTGACGTGGAACTCGGTACCAGCTCAGCAAACGTGTCCAACTTCTACAAAATATACTTCATTGTATGTGGTTATAAGTAGCAAGAAATTACAAAATTAATACACCAAAATATAATACAATTACTATTCATTTTTCAAATGAGGTATAAAAAAATACACAATTATTAATTCAGTTAGAGATAAATATAAATTAAACTGTTAACTAAGTTATTTGTATTTAAAACGTTAGAGATAAATATAGATTAAACTGTTAACTAAGTTATTTGTATTTAAAACTTCTATGAATACAACTAAACATTGCGGTTTTTTACGAAATTGACATATTAAATAAAAAAATATTTATATTTTTCTTTTAGATCTACATCCGGTTCAGCATATTTTCAAGATACTGTGACCGTCGTACCGTCTGATTGCTCTGTCATAACGTATCTAGAACACGTGAGCGCTAAAATTTCATTTTCCTATACGCGATATCGAGGAGCCACAGAACTATATCTAATATCTCCAGGAGGAACCGAAAGTCATATTCTGCACTACAGATATAGTGATGCATCTAGGTTTAGCTCATCTGGATCCCTGACATGGACCTTTATGTCTGTGCATTTCTGGAGAGAAAGTCCAGTAGGAACATGGACACTAAAGCTGCGATCGTATAGCGGATTGTCTGTAGGTAGGTAATTTCAAGGTTAAAAAAAGATACATTATAACTCTTATACTTGGATCCAGTATGAATATTTTTAAATATAGAGAGAATTTAATGTAATTTAATACGGAAATCTATAAGGATGGTACAAATTGGCGAAATAAAAACCAGTTGGCATGAAAACATCAAATAGATATGTAACAACAAAAAATGAAATATTTCGTGGTAAGGTGAAGCATTTGTACAAATAATAGAGCTTATATATCTTAGGTCGCTGAGTACACACTTTTCTAATTTGAACACCTTTAATATTCCCACCGTGAATTGACTCGAAGTTAACTGGTGTCCATTAATATCATTAAAACATTCACCAAAGTACAATAGACGATAAAAGATGCCGAGCTATTATTTAATGTCGAAATATGGAAGACAAAATAGCCCATAAATGTAAAAGAAAAACTAAAAACAAGTATCAAACAGCAAACAGCTAACGAATCAATCCATTTCAAATATTTTTAAGTTGTTAAGAATAGCGATGACCAGTATATTTGAATTGACATTTGAGGTTATACAATTTCTGTTATTCTTTCATATTACTTTAATTAAAAAAAGCAGCAAGTAAATCATTTTAAAATATTGCGAACTAAGGCACTTTTGACAATAACACACATTTGTGTATTAATTGCTACAATAATATAGCTCCTTTGACTTTTTTTTTTATTTCGGCGGAGCTATCACTCGATATGTGTCAATTTTACACATAGTTTCCTCAATTTAACTGCTTTCATAGTTTGATAATTTTCTTTTCTGCGCCATTCAGTTGGTATTTTTACAAAGCCTTTTTAGTAAATATTAATACTATCCGTAATCATGCCATTGTTGGCAAAATAAAAAAACCGGAAGTGTATAATATGGTTCTGATTGTTTAAGTTATATTCGTTGTATTATCCGGAATATCATAGTTACTGGAATCCATTCTTCAATCACTGGTTTTAACCTTATAAACAATGGCATGATTATGAATAAAATGTAAAATGAACTATGCATTGTAGCAATGTGTTAGTAAATGTGTTTCCATTAGATAAAACAAGGTCAGCTGGTATTAACTTTTCTACAGTAATTTGATATGAGGGCACATCGCCTCATGATAATGCCTTCTCCAGTATAAAGCAACACAAAACAGTTAATTTTTAATTATAGAAATAGATATATGTATATATGCACACACTTAAGAGGAAAAACAATGTCATATAACGTTTAGACCTGTATATAGCCTCAAAAATACCGAAGAATGATATATCACGAGGCCCTCATTTCAATAATGCCGCAAACATCTACAAATAAAATAATACACATCGTTTCTTAATCTTTAATTAAATAAATTTATTAGTTGCTTATATACTTGGCATTGTCGTGCTTCCTGACAACTCTGGGGACAGTGGTGTTGCAATCAACACAGAAAGTAACCTCGACTTTGGCTCGGGCATTATCAATGTGTCAGCCAATACCACTTTCCGTTATGCTGTCAAGATATCATGACAATGCCCTCTATATAACTTTTGTATAATTAAACAACAAACGCAGTATGTATAATACCAAAGGGTGTGTGTTTGCTCCATTACGAGTAATGGACCGCCTTATAGCTCCTCCGTGATACAGCAGCAACATTATTGTAGCTAGTGTATTCATAATGAATTATATTTGTATATATCTGTATATTTTGTGCATGCCTTAATAATAATAACGAATGTCCCCTTTTCAGTGACTTTAAACTCTTGGTCATTAACATTCTACGGTACTACGACAGACCCATTACCAAGTAAGTAGTTAGTGTCATAGTTTATATCTATCTATCTATCTATGCAGATAAACAATTGCTTGTATTCAAAATATGATATATGTATCATTAGCAATATAAAAGGGAATACCATTCATAATTGTAAATATAAATATCAAAATAATTCACTTTTGACCATGACATGGTGGTTGTAGTTTTCAACAGAAACACAGATTTTTAATGAGTTAACTGATATTTTGTTGCAACTGTTAATAAACTAGGTAAGTAGTCCTAACTATTACATATGGCGTGTTGTTTTGAAATGTTTGGTTGACTAAGACCAATCACGAGATTTACATAATATTCTGTGTATTTTTAAAACCAAAGGCTTTTTCTAAAATATGGACGCTATGTTCCTATTTTACACATATTCAAGCTATGTTGCTAAGTTGCTAAGAGTAAACCCGGATGTGTGAGGCATGATAATAAATATAAATCCAGATATTCTTTTCGGTTTCAATTAATTTCACAGTCAATATCAACAATATGGCAATATGGAGTATGTTCAAAAGAAACATTTTTCATGTATTTTTAAGAGTAAAATAACAATTTAGGAGTTTTATTACGATTAATGAACCTTATAGAATGATAGTGACCACCGACAGTCTCATCAGTCAATATCATTCTACTATATTAAACATGACTGTCTCTATACGGCTTTTTTTGCCAGATGGCGTTTTGAAATGCAGCGGTAGCGAGTTCCATACTTAATTTTGACCTTGTTTTGAACGGAAGTTTACGTTAGGAACATTCCATTGTTGCCTTTTCGAAATCCTTCGGGTAATGTCCTGTGCAGTTTAGGCAGGATAAGTCTCGCGATTTGTCCGAATACCATTGTACGTCACGAAAGAAGACGAACGTTTGTAAATAACATTAGACCCCTAGAGAAACAAAAATGGCTGACTTTCTATGTAACATAGATCTTTCAAAATAAAAGTTACGTCACATTTCAAAACGCCGATTAACTTTGGAAAATAATTGTTGATTTCAAAAAATGATATTTGGGATCTTCTATAGGACCATAAACTCGACCAAACGTGGTAAGCAGTTTTCATATTGTCAGGCAAAACACCTTCGCACAGACACGGTAACGTTTAGTATAGGTCCATGCAAATCTAATTACATCTTGCAAAAAGATTATAACTGAATCACAATGGTCTCTAGAGCATTACGCTGGCTTGTGAACAAAGAATAAAGCTTAACTTGAACCTTAATTGCCAAGGATTGTTGTCCAATCTGAGTTCGATCCGGCCTGACCAAATAAAACTTAAGTATACAATATTGCTGAAAAATAAAAATAAATGGTTACAATTTTTATGCATAAAAGAAACAATATGAATTATTTTAAAGATGTACAAACGTCTTTTATTGCACAGTCGTAAGACGTTGGGATTTACATATAAATTTATGTTTTCATTCTGATATATATTGTTTTCAAGCGTTCTACTGCTACCTAATGGCTATGATATTTATTTATTGGTTTTATGATTTAAGATATCAATCAGTGTTCCAATACATCATGTCAAAATAGTGGAACTTGTGTTAATCGTGTGTACACATATAGCTGTAAATGTACAGAAGGTTTTACTGGAACCAACTGCGAGACGAAAGGTATGTAATATAAAAATAGTGTTGTGCATATTTAATTTAATTTGTAGAAATGTCCAAAACGAAAAAAAATTAATTAATTTGGATTTCAAAATTTAAAAAAAATCCTAACAAGGAAAAGTACATAGCCAGCTCATCTACATACTCTACCAAATTTGTCAAAACGGTTGACTAAGATATTGTCTGCATTGAAAGAAAGACAGCAGAAATAGTGTTAAACTGGTTATTCGCGAAGTATTATTAATCATATGTGGATTTCTAAAAACTCGAAATAACTTTTACACAATATAAAATCAAGGTCGATATCTTAAATTTATCTGTTAGAACCTTTGATTTTTTAACTCTTTATACCACCTTGCCTAACAGGAATTTAAAATCCCGTCTTAAAGAATTCATACATAAATCCTTCGCTTCCACATATTCCTACAAATATGTAGTTTTAGGTTACAACATTACGATTTTTTTGCTAAAGAATTAAATTGCAAATTATGTTACCGCAAAGAATAAGTTTGTAAGGTTTAAAGTTTGCTAGATTTCGTGATCGACAACATATTTGTAACTTTTGTAAGGTGTGTGTTTTGAGCAGACAATCAAAATTCCAATGGGTACAAACTGTGACCCACTCCTTGCCAATATGTTCCTGTATTTTTATGAAACTGAATTTCTTAAACGTTTTATTTAGAACGAGACGAAAACATAAGCTAGGTTCTTTAATTTCACATATAGATACATTAATGGTAGCCTTTAAATTAACAACCTCTGAATATGCCGAGTTGCTTCCGTTTATATATCCTTCAGTACAGGAAGTAAAAGAAGCCACATAAACAGCTTACATCTCGAATTTGACAGTAAAGGTCATCTTAGCACAAGAATTTACGACAAACGAGAGGATTTTAATTTCAAAACTTTAAAATTCCTTCACTTTACAGCGATATTCCTGCTACTTCTGCATACGGTGTCTACATTTCTCAATTCATCAAGTATGCAAGAGCTTGCAGACATCAACAACTTCTTTGGGATAGACTTAAAAACCAAGGTTGTAAGAAAAAACCAAATAGTCCTATTTGAGTTTTACTATAGATTGCTGGATACACCTACTAATTACTAGTGGTATATAATACTCATCTATTTTTATCAACAAACTAAAGCACACACTATTGAAGCGGTTTTGCAAACCATAAAATTAGGTTTAAAACTCATTTGTTTTGAAGTGTCTGTACAAAGTCAGGGCCATTGCTGTAGTTGATATATTTTTGTTGTTGGTTCTAAAGTGTGCCAATTTTTTGGACGTTGATTTGTAAATTGTCTTTGTTGACAGTTTTCTTGGTGTTCGTTTTTTGTTGTTATTATCGTCATTTAACCCACGAATAAGACATTATAAACGACATCGTGTTATAATATATAGGGAACGTCAATTTCGGGACTTGAAGTGTATAGTACCTATCAATTGTCTGACACTTATCTTGTATAAGGACTAATGAAATGAGGCGAAGAATAAAATTGTATTAATCTTAGGCTAGATAAAACTTAATACCCAAACCCAAGCTGCAAAATTTACTCGAACTTGATTTTTTTCTTGTGATTTGTTATTGGGCATAAAATGATAAATTAAAATTTAAATTAAAAACATATGTGCTTACTTGGACTTGCCTTTTTGAGCCATCTACAATCATCTTAGGATTCTATATGGAATTTCAAATAAACCACTGCTTACATGTGAAATATCGAATGTGCACAAAGCATTGTTTTACAAAATGGTAAATCATCAAAATAGCCTGATCAGTATTCTCTTTCCTTTTCCCGTAGCATATGTGTTATATAACGTATTCCAAGATAAGCTGTGTATATTATCTGTATCTATATTATCTATTCAAAACATGTAAAAGAAGTCACTGTTGTAAAAAAGATTTAGCAGCTGAAATGCTTGAGAAGGGATTGCAAAATGTTCATTTTAACTATATAAAATATGTGCATAATCCAATGCATTATCAAAGTGGATACATACGCAATCGTGTGTTTATCAATAAGTTAAGGCTATACATGGATAGGAAAAGTTGAGGTATCGAGAGTTGCCAATGGAAATTATAATTACTGCTTATCAGAAGTTGTTTAGTCATGATTCTTATCAACGGTCTATAAACTTTACAACCTGCTTAAAGTGGTGTTAAACGACTAATTGCACCTGAAAATGTTTTTTCCTATTTAGATAAACAATCTGCGTAATTGGTTGACAGACAGAACATTAAAGACATTAAGCAAAAGCACAAACCCCACCTTTTTGTATTTCATCTACTGTCTCTCTTATGCTAATAGTCAATTTCCGAGACGACACATTGTGTAGCCTGCTAAAGCATGATACTTTACAATATAAAGCGAGTAGAATATATTATCACATAAACAATTAAACGAATCGTTATTCAGTTTAGCTATTTTAGTTTTTGAGAGGAATACAAGATATGTAATTGATATATTTAATTTCATGCAAAAGACACACCTCTGAAATTATGCTGCGAAACAACTATTATTCACTTCATCAGTAAAATATGTACGTGTTAGTGATAATACATGATTTGTCAAATTTAATCCCAGTTTCTAGAACTGATGAAGTGATAAAAATAACCTTTCAATATGAACATCATAAAGTATAATGTATCGTTTGTGATAACACAATTTTCTCCTTTTTTACAAGGAACCAATGAAAACAGTCAAACAACAGTTATTATTGCAGTGTCGGTGACTGGAGCCATTGTGGTTGTTGGTGGTGTTGTTGCTGTTACTGCAAAAATGTATTTATCAACAGGAGCAGTTTTACCATCAGTTTGACACAAAAACGACGTTCTACCATTCAACAACATACAATTAAATTGCTAATAAGTATTGCGCTTTATCACACTGGTATAAATAGTTATAAATAGTTGAAAGTATTATGATTTAGGTAAATTTGTATATCCAGCTTTATCAGTGATTTAATTAATGCAAAGGTTAGCAAAATATATTGTCTTTTGTTGTAAACAAGAAAGATGTGTACATTTCATAGTTTTTGAAATTATTGTTGTTTCATGTAATGAAATGTCGTTTCATGCAATGAAATAGGCTAACACTTTACTTGCATTTAAAGGTATTCACATCAGTTGATTGTTTAAAAAAAACGCGTGGCATCTAAAATGCTTGAGAAGGAAATTGCAAAATGTCTATTCAGACTTTATATAAAATATAAAAACTTTCGTTTTAGAAATTTTAGAAACAGGTAACTGTTTAAACAGGATACATAAAAAGATATGTTGAGGATCTGTTTTTTTAACAAACTGTTCATGCTGCTGATATACTATACAAAATGATGTTATAAGCGACATAACAATATTTTGAAATGGCCAAATATTGGGGGTTTTCGCGGGGTATTCGGGCCTCATACGAAAAAAAAACGGACGTCATCATATGGTTGAAAAATTGCTTACAAAAGCGTTAAGTTTCCCCTCTAAACAAACAGTATAGTGCAGTGCATAGTACTATACCGAAATAACACGTGTTGTATACAAAAGTTGTTTGTGCTTTTAATGTAGATATATCCTACTTTGTTGTAATGTTTTGACAATCACAACTGTAACCGATGCATTAAATCGATTAAAACTGTGACTATAAAAACATAAATACATACACAAATGTATCCTCCAAAGCCATACATTGCTCTTATATCTATTAAAAACAATACAGAATAAAAGACGAAAGGAATTTTTCCAAGCTAACTCGTCTACTAAGAAAGATTGAATAAGAATGGGGTAAAAATAATATTATAAATGCACAGTTGCGTTTTTGTATTTGCTGATAATATTTTTAATATTATACAAAAGTTATTTTTGCGATTATTGTGGAGTCGGTTGTTCTACCAGTTTTATTTGTAGCAATTGTTGTTGTTTTTGCTGAAAAAAATTAGTTTCAACTAGATCGAAGGTTCATCGGACAAATTAACGACATGCATTATAAAGCCTAAATCTTTATTACATTTATTTAGTTATTGATAATTCAGAATATAATTCAGTTTGATGCATGGTATATAGGCAATGTTGAAATAGCGTACAAAATGTTTCCCGATGTACTTTTTCTGGCTGAAGAAATTTTAACACAAAACTATTAACTTAACTTACATGGACATTCTTATGTTTTTTACACCAGTTGCTAATGATAATACAATTCAAAAAAAATTTTCGACACTGTTATCGAATTATATATAAGCAATAGAGATACACTAGCATATTGAGCTGAACTGAATGCTAAAGGCGCAGTTATACCATTGGCTGGACAAAATTCGTCTACAATTAAGTTATCGCATTCAAATTCATATTCGATATAGGTTATGTTCATATGATGTTGTCGTTTAAGATGACCAAATATGTATTATACATTCCGTTCTTATTTTACCATGGACTGTGATGTTTGTTATATTTGATTTGTTACATTTATTATTCAATAAAATATATTATTTGCTTGGCATCATTTCATCTGTTACATTTTGTTGTATGCATCGTGTATTTTAAAAGGTGAAGTATAACATTTAGGCAAGAATTGTAATAAAACATATTTAAACTGATAAACTACGTTACTACAATATGTTAGATAAATAAGAAAAATAACAAGAAAATCGATCGAACAACAAGTTAAAAGTCAAGGGACGCTTACAAATTCGAATTTAACCAAACATATACAACACTCAACAGACACCAAAAGCACGAAACAGGAAGTGAGCAACCCAAACTCAATAAAAACCATGTGTGCACGTAAGTATTCTAGACGGGTAAGCAGTGCTACACACTAATCAAACAAGTGTCAAGTTATTCATGGTCATGTCAAAGCCAAGGTTAATTCAGGAATTGGAAAGACTGCATATCACATCATAATATAGCATCGTTGAACCTCTTAAGTCAGCACAAGACATGTATCGTACAAGTCGTATCTTTGTACATATCTTAAGATATTTTCGTTGATACGGCACCTGTTTAACGAACTTTCGTAAGATTTGTCTGAAGACATTTATTAGGTGAATTCTTAGGACCATCTTATGACATGTCTGAGACCAACCAAGCTGTCGTAAAACCATCTTAGGAAAGAAGGTTTCAAGAGCTTCCTATATATAACATAACTGAAATTTCGAATTTTAAGGGAAAACAATATATACGATATTTTTTACCATTAATTACTTTCATTTTTAAAGATGCAATATTAGGACAAGTAATAATGGGCTTTTAATGAATAACAAGTTAATATATTATCAAATTTGATCACAAACGGAAATTAAGAAATGAAAACGAAATATTTAGTACTGTACTCGGCCAATTTATTAAAGTATTATTCAAGTTGTGTAGTGTAAGTGTAACACCCGCAATAGATCAAACGTGCAATTCGTGTAAAATATAATTTAATTGATATAGATGCAGTATTCAGACTGTTACGTGTACGTGAACTACAATGAGCCGAAAACGTAGCCCAAACTTATTTGATTTTGTAATTTAGTTTTTTTGTCTTTGTTTTTGTTTTTGTCTTTGTTTGTATTGTTTGTTTGCTTTTCATTTGTTAATTTGTTATTTATAAATTGATAATTATTGGTTATTTAATTTATTGATTAAAATCATCTTTTAAGTAATCGGCATAGTACGTAGTGTTGTTAGATGTTTACGCTATATACACAGAAATAAATAATAGTATGTAGAGCGCTCTAGACCACTCGGCCGAAATAGTATGACAAAGTTACTTACTGTGAATGACCGTATGAAAAGTAAAAGTAACTTTGTTATCCTATATAAAACATACAAAAATGCTGAGTTAGATTTCTCTCATATAAATTCTATTCACTTCGGTTAATGAAGCTATATTTTAACTAAACCGGTTTCGGCCGACTGGTCTAGAGCGCTGGACATGCTATTATATATTCCTGTGTATATAGCGTAACAATTACTCCTCACATGTAAGGAGTTCATGACTCTAATTTAAATTAGATACCAGTCGGGTTATTCATTGTCATGTACAGGAAAATGTTATCTATGACTTGGTATTTGAAAGATAAATTTTTCATAACGATCGATTAAGTCTATTTCCAAATAGGTAAAAGACCAATATAAGTGTCTTTGATTAAAATCTCGCAAAGGCAAATTAAATGCTTATAGTCACAATCTGTGCATTCTTAAGTAACAAAATATAGAATGTGATAATAAAGTTGTATGACTCGACAGAACTGGAACCAACTCAACCTTATGAGAGTGGGCTAAAAGAGCGGCGAAATCAACTAGTAGCCATTTAAATGCATAGAGATGAAAATAAGTTAAGGTAGTTAAGGTAATTAGCATAAGACAAATATAACTAAAAAATTCTGCGTTCGAACAATTTACTAGATTTTACTCAGAAAAACAACCTGTTTGACCGCATATTGCATTTCTTAAATATTCTAGCACAAGATTTGTGTTTTAGGACAATTAATAGTCGCAGATAAACTTAAAAATGATTTACACACACACACATACGTAATACACAAAAGACTTTGCTTTACTCATAGAAAAGAAAGTTAAACATGAAATCTGCGAAGTAAAAGAAGAGGTTAACGGTACATTATCCAACTTTCAAGAAAAAATTAATGCCCTTGAGACAAAAGTTACAAGGTCGAAACGTCGTATTCAACAGCATTTAAACAACCACCGCAAAATGACGATAGAAAATGAAATAGTTCTCAAAAGTGTTGCCTGCGGTAAAAATGAAGAAAAAAAACAATCAAGGTATTCTCTGCGGTAAAAATGAAGAAAAAAAAATCAATGTATATATATTAACAAAGTAAACTCCCTAATTTGAGATGAGCTTAAATTATCTTATGTCAAAGGGGTAATTAAAGTAGAGAGAAAACAATTCAGGAACTCAAAATCGGGTGTTATCATTGCAAAACTTAACTCTTTAGATGATAAAAAATCAATCATGAAGACAAAGTCTAAATTAAAGGGAAGTCGTTCTTTATTTATATTGAAAATGATTCACCTTGGGAAGTACGAACTCAACAAAACAACTTACTCACCATTCTCAAAGAAATAGGCAAAATTGATAAATACAAGATAGTCGGGAACCAAATCTTACCAAATCAGCAGAAAAGTAACAGTCGATCCAATTAGGAATTTCTACATCTAAATTCATGGAATGTAAACCGGTTGCAATCCAAGAAAATGAAACTTCTATGTTTAGGAAAAAGATTCTTTATGTGGTAAGTACGACATTATTGCGTGAAACTTTTCTGAAAAATACAGATTCTATAAAGATACCTGGCTATAGATTCATTAGTAATATATCGGACATACATCGCAATGCTAAACGTGGTTCGGGAGGTGTCGGTTTCCTTATTAAGGATAATTTGTATGATACTTTCGATATTATTGATAGATCAAAGAAAGATGTCTTGTGAATTCGGCTGAAGTCCAAATCGTCGGACACTTGCTTTTTGTTTATCCGTCATATATTTCCCTCCGGAAGGGTCAATCAGGACTTGCGATCCTGAGTCGTTTTACACCGATCCCTTGTATCAAATTTACTAGTATCAAAACGAAGGATATGTGTGCGTAGCGGGAGATTTTAACTCACGAATTGGCAACAACCCTGATTACATCGAAGGCGTTGATAACATCACTGTGCGTAATGTTATCGATACGACGGAAAATCACCACTAAAATCAACTAATAGACTTTCTTGTGGATAGCAACTTTTGTGTTGTAAACGGCCGCATTTTAATCATGACAATTTTACCTGCGTCTTGAAGAAAGGCAAGTCAAATGTTGATTACGAGTTGATTCCTCATGAAAGTTACCTTCAATTAAATATTTTTAAAGTGAATTTAGTATCAGATCGTTATTATGGAACACGAGTTGTCCGGAAATAAAAGTATTAATGAATCCTACATGGCTTTTGAAGACTTTTTCATAAATGAAATGGACTTACTGTTGTCAATAAAACGAATGAGCCTGGACGTACGAAATCGCTCTTTAATCCATACGGGTATAATACGAAACAAAAGCGTTTACGGAAACAAGAGTAGTGCAGTGCACTGATTGCTTTGGTAAACTTTGCGTAAAGTTACGGAAATATCAAATGACGATATGCAAGAAGACCTAGAAAAGCCTAATTCCAACGACTTCTAGAAACGAATAGGAAAACTTGGAATATTAAATGATCGTCAGTATTCTATACCCTTTGAAGTAACATGTGAGAACTTCAAGATAGTGACGGACAGAAAAGCTGTATAAGATCGTATGAAATCAGGATATAAAACTTTATACATTGAAAACCCTGAAGAATCCAAGTACGATTATCATCATCAGGAGGACATAAAGATAGATACCAGATTTGGTGTTAAAATTGACAACAATCAAATACCTGACACAACTAGCTTAAATATAGATATACATCGGGATGAAGTGTTTAAATCTGTGACGCGTTTAAAATTGAAGAAAGCTGCTGGCATTGACTCTATCCCTGCTGAAGTTCTAACGAATGAGGTCTTCATAAGTTAGCTACACAGAATGATTAATTTCGTTTTTGAAAATGGTGTATCTCCCTCCCAGTGGAAACAGGGCATTAAAAATCGAATCAATAATCCGAAGAGTACAGACTTTAGACTTCCATTAACTTATCGCGGTATAACTCTACTTTAAGTGCTATGTAAAGGGTGTTGTGACATCCTAAATCGTCGTTTTAGAGATTGTTTGTGGTATAAGTTAAAAAAAATATGGTATAAGTTGTAAAATTTTAAATGCAGTTAAATAAATGTATATTAATACAACTTGTACTGTAAGAGTAAATAACCATTTTACATCTTTATTTCCTATATCTTGTGGTGTTCAAAAAGGTTATTTGATTTTTCCTACTGTTTGCTATATTAATTTATGATCTAGGTGTTCAAACTAAGGCTATGAATAATGCATTGATATTGATGGTATTAACTTAAGTATATTGTTAAATGGCGATGATATTGTTATTTTAGCTCCAAATGAGACATATTTACTATGTATGTTAAACTGGTTAAATGAATGGTGTCCCATATGGCGTCTAAGTATTAATTGTACCAAATCAAATATTGTACATTTCAGACCTACTTTTAATTTTAAATGTGGTGATTATGATATTAGTTATGTAGATTCGTACAAACATTTGGGAATATGGTTAAGTGAATTTGTGACAAAGTATTAACAAAACTTTATAAATGCCTTGTGCAACCAATATTATTATATGGTTCGTTTTTTGGTGACTAACTGAGCAGAGACTTATACTCGTCCGGAGCACCAGAGTGCACCCATGGTTTTTATTGGGTTCGGGTTACTCTATTTCTGTGTTTTATGTTTTTAGTTTTTGTGTTGTGTTTGTCTATATCCGAATTTGTAACTGTCCTTTGGCTTTTGGCACTTGTTGTTTGGTCGTTTTTTTATTGCTACTTTCCTATAAACAATGTTGTGTCAAAAACCTGTAATCTCTATACATAATGTTCATTAAACAGTTTCTTCCTTAAAACTTGCATTTTGACTACCTTGATGGCTTTTCTGTTTTTTCAAATTATTTTGTAGATATCATTTATAAATATTGATCACAAAGTTAATTACCACATTTTCTATTCTAAACAAGGTAAAGTCTACTCGTTCTTAAGACAATATAATATAAGTCAAATACTCTTAAATGTTTTTATTTGTTTAAACATCGACTTTCAATTTTGAATAATTATTTTTGTTACAAATACTTGGGCTATAAAAATGCCACACAACCCTAGCTGCCTGAGCGCTTGTGTGTCCGTTCTGTTGAAAACTGTAATAATTGCGAGTTACAAATGCAATGAGAAGTATGAAGAACGGCAATTTAGGTGTATATAATGTGAAATTTAAAAACATAAATGTGTCTGCTATTTGTATATATGTGCAGAACATAATTTATACTAGCTGTATTTTTACAATTTTAGTCTGAAGAAGTGCTTAATAAATACAGTAAAATACAAATTAGAAATGTTAAAAAAAGAAAAGAAAAGAAAAAATAGAAATGTAATAAAAATCAGAAATGTTTATTTTTTTGTTGTTTCATTGGTTATTTTTATTTTCCCTTTTCATAAACAAAGAATGAGCAACTCGATAGGTGTATTTTTGCATGTTTATTAACGAATGTAAATAAGCGTCTTAAGAACTAAAATTCCGAACGTTTAAATTAATAATCTTAACGAGATTTGCAAATGTCCTAGAAATAAAAAGGCGATACTCACCTCTGTTGTATAGGACAAACCGTAAGTTACGCTTAAGTATCTAAAACGTTCAACACAGAAGCTAATCACCAATCAAAAACAAAATCAAAAATTTCTTATCGTATTATGAACTTGTTTTCAATATTATTATTGATTCAGGACAGATTCGAACGCTTCAAGCAAAGAAAGTTAGATTTAATTAGAGATGTTCTGTACCGGTAGAACTTTTATCAAAATGTTGCAGAATAACACACGTATGTTGAACAATAACGACCATTTGGACACAACGAAAACACCAACATCATCCACCCAATTGCTGTCTAAGCAGGGACCTTATAAAATCCCAACGCAGGCAAGTTCGGTCATCACTTAGTAAAATAATGTGAGACGCCATGAACTTGTTTCCAATATTAATTAATGATTCAGGACGGACTCAAAAGTTCCAAGCAAGGTAAATTAGATTTAATTTCTTAAACAGTACTGTACCGGCAGAACTTATATCAGAACGTTGGAGAAGAACACACGTATGTTGAACAATAACGACCATTTGGACTAAACGAAAACACCAACATCATCCACCCAGTTGCTGTTTTAGCATGGAAATTCCCACGGAGACAAGCTCGGTCACCGGTAAGTAAAATAATGTGAGACTCCATGGACACATTGTCATCATTCAAGACTGGTGTTCGATTAATACCCAAATACTTCACAAGTTCACTGAAGAATTATAGATTCTTACATTCGATTTTTGGAACGACCGCAGGATCTTCAAAGAATGATGGAAATTTTAGGTTTTTTTTGCGAGCGGAGTGCAGCAGAACGAACAAATATATTAAAAAAATTTCTTCTATCTTGGAATATCACACTGGCTTTCCCAAAAGTGCATGAAAGTAATTATTTCTGCCGTTAACCATCAACTTCCACATCGCGATATTCTATAGACTTTCCATTGTTTAAGACTCCATTGTCTACGACATCCAATATGAACGTCCGAAACAAGAGCGTTGTTATGATACATGTACTGTAACATGATTATTGATTCATGCGCTTGATGTGTGCGCTTGAGCTCATCTGTACCATAAATTGTCATTTACGGAAGAATATGTTCCACTAGTGGAAGAAATTGTATGTCTATTGGTGAGTCGAGCGCAGCAAAACGAGTCAAAGACATGAACAATTTCTATCACCAGTAGTAATGTCTAATTGTTTTCTAGAAGCCGGTATTTAGATTAAAGTAGATACAAATCGCACTTTGTTAATTCCCACTGTATTCCATACACAATAATTGACTTGCTTTTGTCTGAGACCAAACATACTGATCTATATTGCTAGAAAATAAAAATTTGGAAATTTGGGATAATCAGTACTGATGTCTGTTTGTCGCAAATAATTTTGTTTTAAGATGATATTTTTGTATTATTTCTAAATCACAGTATTTGGTATAGACAAGAATATTATTGATTCTGTCAGTGATAAAAGAAGGTAATAACAAAATACAGAACACCGAGAAAACTGTCAAAGCAAACAATCCACAAATCAAAAACCGAGAAACCGGCAGCTCCTGAACCAACAACCAAAATATAGTAACAACCGCAATGGTCCTGACTTGGTACTTCAAAAGAAATGGTGGTATAAACAAGGTTTTATGACATGCCAAACCGCCCGATTCTAATACTGTAGTATTTGAGTTGGTTAGTTAATTAAAAGGGATAGGTATCATATACTACAAGTCACTAATATGTGTATCCAACAATCATCGTAGCGCATTCACTGTACATTGACTTCAAAAATTGAAAAATCTATATGTAACCATATTTTAAAATGAGAATATTTTTAGACAAGGGAGTGGTATCTATAGTAAAACTTATTTAAAGCGCGGACGAGTCTTTTTTGTTGTTGTAATATTTGTTTATAAGTTTATCCCTAAGAAATATATGACGTTTGCAAAAATCAGTGTATTCGCTGAAAGCTCTAACATACCTGATCAATTGAGAAACATAGACACCGTATGCAGGAAAAGCTGGAATTTTGCTGCATAGGTGAGGAAAATGTATAATTGTGAAATGAAAATTGTCACGTTTGTCGTAAAGTCTTGTGCTACGATGACCGCTAGTAGCATATTCGAGGTGTAAGTCTAAACATGATATATGATATCTGAAGGATATATTAACGGAAGCAAATTGAGGGTCGTTTATTGCAAAGATATCACTATATCAATATGTAAAATTAAAGGACCTAGCTTCTGCTATCTTCTTTTTTAAATAAGAAATTCTGTTTCATAAGAATACAGAAACAAATCTGCAAGGAGTGGTGCACAGTTTCTACCCGTTAGAAATCCGATTATCTGCTAAAAAACACATTCTCCAAAAGTTACAAATATGTTATCGATCAAGAAAATCTACCATAATATAAAAATGTTCCTCGCTGTAGCATAATTTGCCATGTAGTTCTTAGGTACTGTCGTATCCTCAAACAATTTATTTGTAGGCATATGTAGAAGCGAAGGCTTTATGTATGATTTCCTTAAGAGAAGATTTTAGTTTATCGTGCCGTGTGCAAGGTAGTATAAAGAGTTGAAAAATCAAAGGTTGTAACATATGAAATTTTAGATATCGATCTAGATTTTAAATTTTTCAAAAGTTCTTTTGAATTTTTAAGAATCCACATATAATTAAAAGGACTTCGCGAATAAAACATTTTCACACAATTTTGGTTGTCCTTCTTTTACTGCTGACAACTCGTTGGTAGAGCATGTAGATGAGCGGGATATGCATCTTTCCTTGTAAGGATTTTTATGCTATTTAGGAATCTAATACAAGTATGGTAGGTCTTCAAAAAGCCTTGTCTATAATCAGTATTTAACTAAAGCGCACAAAACAAAACTTATTAAAACTTAATATTGGTAGGCCGAGCAATTAAATGTTTAAGAGCTTTTAAATTTTCAAACGGTATGCAGAAACCATTTAGGCCATCAAAGTAACCTTGGAATTTACAAAAATTTCAAATTAAGTAGTAATTGAACAAAAACCGAAATCGAATGTGGTAAGTCCTTTAATATATTGTAGTAAATGAAAAGGTATCCATGAAGTGCTGTTTTAACAGAAAACTAAGTTGATGTAATTATAAAAATATGATAATCCGTACCGGTGTATTTAATTATTTTAAGTCATTATAATTTTACCAATGTATTTAGATACTTCTGACTTTCGTTGAAATATTTTCTACATTGATTGTCGTGTCTTTAACACTTTATTAAGAAAACTTTTAAATGAACAAATATAATGGAATAATACTTGCACATTTAAGGAATACTTCAAATTTGTAAACAGGTTATACGACATCACATGGTTTGGGTCTGTTTTCGCCTATTTAATTTTAACTATTACTCTTGACAATTTTAACGTTGGAAATAGCAATGACGTCATGCCACTATTTGAATTGTACTGGCGTTAGAATAGGTCACGCAAAGAACGCGTTATATCGTATAATATGGGTTTCTCTGTTTTTGAAGTGGCCAATCAAATTTTACCACAAAAGAAAAAGTAAATTATTTGACAATGAAAATGTCGCTACAATGTGGCGAGTTAGAAATGAGGTAATAAAAGTCCTATACATCTTATTTATTTGCAAAATCAGATTGTCTACAAGAAATTTTTTATGTTCTATGGCACATTGAATGGCATATCAGATAATAATTTTATAGAAGAAGTCTGTAATTTACATTGTTTGTTTGTTTTAATACGGTATAACGCACATTGGAGAACTTTATATCTATACTATCACGGCCCCCCCCCCCCCCAATTTTAATTGGCATAGGAAGCAAAAGTACCCGTTGAGAACCCCAGATCTGCAACAGAAAAACTGGTATGGTTATTGAGGTTGGAGTATGGTTAAAACCCACCCTCTCAGAGAGAGCTGACAGGCAAATAATTGCAGCACTAGAAACTAGTACGAGTACGATTGCATGCGGAAATAAATATTATTGCATAATTGGAAAGAATCTAGGAAACAATTCTTTATTGTTGTGACTGTCACATGATGCAACCAAGCAATTTATTTTGTAACTAAACAGCTGAATGCAATAATGGCACAATAATCTCTCTGTAGCCCTGATAAAAATTTCATATTTAAAAACTAGTTCAGTATTGTCTGCGGTAGTTTGCAGTTGCTGTTATTCTCACTGGCACTTTACACTTGTGTATAATTGCGATCAACACTATTATAATAACGCATATTGACATCACAGTTCCCACCAAAATAGCAGTAGCCAAAATCAGCTTTGGAGATTTCCAATTTTCTGAAAAAATTCATAACTTTTTATTAAACGTTTACCGTTTACCCCAGCTGATAATGCAAATAGCTAACAATTGGTTCATTGAACAGTTATGTATTAAAGAAAAATTAAATTCCTTTTAAATATTGCTTAGATAATTTCGAATTTTTAAGGTTAACATACACGTTTAGCAATTGATAAATTTCAATGTTTTTTTGTTTTACGGAAAATCGGTATTGTAAACTAAGTAACTTCGAAAAAGAGAGGGTAAACTGTTTTATCCTTGTTCGTTCGTACCAAAAATTTCTGTCGTATTTTCCTTAGCAACTTTAGCATGCAGAAGCACGATATTTTGCATATTGCTTTAAATTATAGTGCCATATGGTGTATATTCGACTTTTTTTTTACCGAATACTTTTTGGCGGTATATCAGTTATGAGCATTAACTTACAGGTACACTTGTTTTTAAAGTTATGTTTTTATAGATCGATAATTGAAATAATTCGTAGCTCTAATAAAACTTACCAGATTTTATTTTAATTTGACAGTTTGTACCATTATAACCCTTGAGACATTTACATGTGTAGTTGTAACCGTCAAGTGTACATACACCATTGTTGAGACACGGAGATACTGCACACGGTCCTACACCTGGAACAGTTAAAGAAAAGAAGTTAGCACAGAACATAAATCATATACTGTGGATGCTTACGTTTTAGAGTCACTAAATTATTATAGTTGAATATATGCTAAATTGTTAGGCGAACGTAAATTAAGCATTGTAAGAATAGCAGTCCAGACACTATTTCAGTACATTTGTTTGTATGATCGGGATTACACCTATGACTTATTAACAAGGATTGTGACAGTAAGTTTAAGTCAAAATAATAGTTGATCTGTTATCGTTTTATTAAGTTCACATTCAGGGAATCTAGACTGATATAGAACAATACACTGGCGTGTTTGCTAATAATATCATAATGTAATCTTCTTATTTTTATAGATAAACCCGTTGCTTTTTTAATCATTAAACTCCGATGAACATCTCACAGTCACACCACTGATCTGTTTTACACTTTTCTTGCAAGCAACAACTGGCTCTTTACGGAAATGAAGTTGCATAAAACTTTTTAAAATGATCGGTCATTAAAACATGTTTCGGTACAAACGACCTTTGGACTATTACTATACCGAACAACAAAATCCCTTAGTAACAAAATTAAATAATTTATTACCTTGCAGTGGGTTCGTTTTAGTACCATACAAAGTAAGAAACCATGATTTCAGAGTTACTAGAAAAGACAAATATAAAGTCAAAAATGATAAATGATACTGTAGCAATGTTTTTATCGTTGAAATTAATAAAACGATATAAAGATGCTAGACCAAATTATAAAGTTATAAAGAATAACTTGTTATATTTTAACTATATTGAATAACAATATATTTTAATAATTTAATATTATGTGCAAAATGATCAACGAAATTTGTTTATCCGTACACACACATATGAATGCGTACGTTTAAGGTAGTAACATATAGTCTAATATTGAGATATAAAAGTAAACAAGACTGTGATGCTAATTTTGAGACTTTGAACTTTGAGAGAAATCAACATTTAACATAGTTAGATAACGGAATTATTAATATGCACATTTACAAATGTCTATTAGCTTTCTACTGGTAAAGCACATAACAATCTAGATTATTAATGGTATATACTTTTATTATGTCTTTACTTTTATAATTCAAATTAGTGTTGTGTTGTAAAAAAAGTTTATTAAGAATCATGTAAAATTAACAGAATCAGACCTTCAACACTACGTCGTGTTGCACAAGCATAGCTGCTTTCACCGTAATAAAGTTTAATAATAATAACACGTACTATTATTTAACCCACGATGGGACTGTACTTTTAGCGTCCATTTTCCCAAAGGGTTTTCTCCCCAATAATGGACTGACATATAAGTCCACGTCAGGTTTCCACGATTTGCATTCTTTTTAGCATCTTTTGTGCGGTAAGTGAGAAGGTGACTTTCTGTTCCACTCGGAGAGATTAAGTATAACTCAGTTAAACCTCTACTACAATTGTACTCAAATGATACGTTCACTGTGACATGTTCTAGATGTGCCAACGAACAAAAACTGGACGAGATAGTGATGAAATCGGTTAACGTCTTATTTCCCACTGTAAAACTAAACGAGTAATTATATATTTGGATTGTATAGCTGATTGTGTCTGTACTAGTAGTGGTTGTTTTAGTATTGCATTTCTTATTATTCATGAATTGATTACTGTGTATTATCTGTCTTACAAATCTTATTCATAATAATAATATCATATATTAAAAATCATGTGGTTTCGACATTTCTCGTCTTAATCTAGTAACACACGAAATGCAAAGCAATATTAATATATATTTTAATGCTTCAAAACTGCATCCTACCGCAGGTCGCGGGTTTTCTCCGGGTACTCCGGCTTCCTCTCCCAATAAAAACTGGACGCCATGATATAGCTGAAAAATTGCTGAAAGTGGCGTTAAACACCATCAAACAAACAAACAAAATCAAAACTGCAGAATACAAGCTTACATTAACGGACTTTTTCTTGGACTAATACATGAATCCTGTTTAGGTACATTGCTCCAAACTAATGCGTACTGTACCATGGCTTCAGCATCCATCAGTCCAAATCCTAGAACTTGACTGACTAAAATATAGATAATGTTTAATACGCATAATGTGACGAATAAAAATGATACAAAACATTATCCATAAATTGTAAATTAATATTTAAAGACAATCGCTTTGTTTAAAAAAAGTAAAAATAAATAACAATAATCGTAAATAAACATAAAAACATTAAAGATGGCCATTGCTACGCCAAGGGTTCTTTATTTAAACGAATATCATTTTCAGCTATTTCATTGTTTCTTGCGTATGCATGCCTCGTTAAATTATTTTTTTTGTTTATGTGACGATTTTATATACTATTTTTAGGCATGTGTTTATGTGGACAACAGGACATTTTCAGTTTTGGTTTTAATAGCAATGAGTTTGACGTAACATAATTACCTTGCTTAAAAGCACCGTTTGTTTGCCATTTAGCATATGTATCGTTAAACATATGTTTCTTGGATGTTAAAACTATCAAATGTTGTACATCTCTCCATGTTAAGTTATTGCTGCAAAACAGTAGTGACTTTTATTTAAATTACATAGATGTTTCACAACGAATAACATTGATCACGTGGTCTGTCAACACTGAGATTGCGGGTTCGATTCTCACTGCTGGCAGGGTGTACTCGACTCCAATCTTACTTGACAAGGATTGCCAGTTTTCCTACCGCAGGTCGGGGGTTTTCTCCGGGTACTCCGTCTTCCTCCCCCAATAAAACTGGACGCCATGATATAGCTGAAAAAATGCTGAAAGTGGCGTTAAACACCATCAAACAAAGAAACAATACAACGAAAAACAAATTACGCAAGAAAATGTATGAGTCAAGAATAAGTCAAATTTCGTTTTTGCCAACTAACTTTATTATTGTTGGTGTGCAAAAATTGATTTAAATCTGATATTGCTAAAATGCTAAGTAAACTTAAAATATACAAAACAAAGTTAACAGACCTGATGTGAAAGCTTTCTTTGGCTTGTTGTATAAAAAAACAAAAAAAAAAACAAGAAATATTGTCAAGAAATATTGAAGACGAATTGTTTCAATTATCATTTCACCGTATATTTTCAAAAGTATTATAATGAACTGTTGCAAAAATTAAAAAGAGTAGATACACTACTTTAGTTTTTCCATTATCAAAAAAGCATTTTCTTAAAATGTAATTGCTTGTAGTATGCAAAAGCTTCGAGAACTTCAAGGGGCCCTTGAGGGTGAGTGATTAAGGTAATCACTTGGTCCGTCAGCACTGCGGTTGAGGACTTGAGTCTCACTGCGGGAAGATGTGCTTGACTCAAATCTTAATTGACATGGTTAGCCAGTGTTCCTACTGAAGGTCGGGGTTTTCTCCGGTAACTCCGGCTTCCGGCCAAAAAACTAGATGTCACAAAGAAGCTGAAAAATGTCTAAAAGTAGCCTTAAACGCCATTTACACAACAAACAATATCTATAACTTAAGTTTTCCTGATGTTGAAAACATTTCCAAGTAAGATTTTGTTCTAAGAAATCATATACAGTGAAACAAAAGCGTTTGATGTATAACTTGAACAATGAAAAAATGTACGAAAACATTGCTACTTAAAATGTGGAAGACATCAAACTTGTCATGCACGTAAAAACATTGTTAAAATATAACACCTCAAATAGTTGATATTAAGAAACTGTCAATATCTCACTTTGCCTGAAGAACAAGCGCTATGATCCCTGAAGCTTGTGCACAAGCATATGACGTTCCGGCAAAATAATCAATACGACAAGATGAGTTTGTTGTTGTTGTCGTCTGTTGAAAATAAAACAATGAAACAAAAATAAAAAATGGAAAAATTTTGAACAGAGCCACATACCGGCGTTAAAAAATATAATATGTATGTTTGTAGGTCTTTAACTTGCAAGTTATCAAAAACGGAATCGGGTGATTAAGGCCTTTAGTCATCTAATGTTGATCACTTTTTTAACATAACGAGGTTGTGGGTTTTTAATCTCACCGTCGACAGAGTATGCTTAACACTTACGTCCGTACACATTTATTGTCAGTTTTAATTCCAAAGCTCTGGAGTTCTCATAAAGTAGTACGAGGGCGCAATGATATAGCTGAAAGTGGCATTAAAACCAACTGAAGGAACTAAACAAACATAAAATCATATGACTTATGGGAGGATAATTTCGAAAACCACAAGAACAAAGATATTCTAACTACTCTCTGCAATGGAAAATACGTGCTGGTGAAATAGGCTGAAACAAAATATCGTTCGATTCTGACAATTCAGACAACATTGTCTAATAAATTCCAGTTTAACTTATTTACCATCTGTGCTTCTGTTATTAGATTGTTCTTATTGTACTAATAATACTACATCTTTACCTAAGAAGGTGATGGTAGAATTCATAAATGAATTCACTATTTGATATAATGTTACCATACAAACTTATTATCAAACAATTCAGATAGCTTCAATACTATATATTTCATGTAATGTTTAGCATTGTTTGTAGTTAATTTTATATCGTTGCGAAGTATTATTTTAAGCATGCCTTATTATATTTACCTGTACCAAGAAACATTTAATACTAGTAAAATTTAGTCTGAACGCACCAGATATCGATCGGTTTTGCTTCCTCCATATGAAGCTGCAAGAGCTGCAGAACAAACTTCAGAGTAGTATGAATTTTTTCCACTCTGTACAGCTGTAATCGCGATAGTATATATACTGTTCACATAACCGTCACCGTTACAGTTGTCATTGATTTTTCCGTTTCCAGCTGCCCATACATAAATCGCGCCTTTACCATTTCTGCCCTAAAACAAAACGTTGCGGTGTTTCATTCCGATAATGTTAGTCGCCAAAAGTCTATTCAATACAAGAAATACACTTATTCTTGAATGTAAATGACAAAATATTGAACGTTGAACGTGTAGGTTGTTCAATGGTTGAAATTTACAGTTGTTATCGATGGTTTTAGAAGATTTTTTGTTCAGCTTAAAACAATGATTAAAACAATGATATAACTAAAAAAAGTGTACACGAAATATACTAATTCTGTCAACAACTTTAAATGAATATGTTGTATCATTAAATATGTTCATAACATAGACTTACTAACTCAGCGAGCAAAATGAATTTGCCCATTCAGAATGCAAAATGTCGAAAGACAAAAAAAAACTACACCTACATTTTTTATGCCAGCTTCAAATGCTTCGTGTGCCAAAGTTCTAGGTTCAACAAACCCATATCCATCATTAGGTCCCCAACTACAAGAATATATGTGTACAGTATTGATTTGATGATTGAGGCCTTGTGCTTCCATAGCATCCTCTATTTCAGGTGCCCCGAGTATTCTTACACCTAAATATAATGTTTAATTGTAAAACAGTAAGTAAACAATGCATCCGCAGGTAAAATTATATCCTTGAATTATTATCAGCCCAGAACATACATTCTGCATATTCCAAGTAAATTACTAAAGCAATAAGACATTGAATACAATATGAAACCAAATTCAAAAGTGTGTCTATTCATAATCTAAATGTAGAATTTTTCCTTACTGCTCGAGTATTTCTAGTCTAAAAATAACGCGTATTTTGTGAAATTATATAATTTTGACTTGATAATATTAAACAAGAACAAGGCAGATAAAAATTGTTTTGAGATGTTTACTATAGGTGCAGGAAAAAAGGCTTTTTAAAATTAAACTATGAAAGTGGTAAATAACTCTGATGTACGTAAGTTAAGTTTTTACGAAGATCAAAGATACCATTATTAATTTTATGCATAAGATGAGTAAAATTTCATCATTTAATTTCTCACCAGTAATGCCAGGAGTAAAAGGTTATAAGCGGATACTGATATGCCAAAAAGAAAACCAATAATCCACAGAAATACCAAGCCAATTAGGGATACTTGGCACACATGTCAGATAAACATTAGTTTCACAGCAGTTTTATTATTTGAGTGAATATGTTTATTAAACAAATAATACGATAATATCAATTCTGTTCTTGACAAGACAAAATTTCTTAACTAGGATATCTCTGGAATCAATGAAATGAACAAGTAGCATACATTGTTATTATTTTAATTTGTTGTTATATACCATTACGAAATTCCGAATATTGCTGTGTTTCTGATTGGAAGATGTAATTTAATTTAAATTTAATCTATTATAAAAAATTACGAAAAAAAATTCATTTATATTAATTTTTAAAGTTTAAGCAATTTTATTGTGTGTATGTATGAGATTGATATAAATAACGACTTCTTACCAATAAGGGTAGAATTATACGCCACTCCAACTGTACAGTAATCGTTGTCCTTTTTTGCGGCAATGAATCCAGATATTTCAGTTCCGTGACTACAAGGAGAGTGAAACGTATTAACTTAAATGACTCTGCACAGAGGAAAAGCAGGGAGGTAAAAACTCAAATATCGGGATACAGATACTACAATGTTAGTATAATTTCAATGACTTTCTATTTTATAAGCGACCTTAAGTTATTTGCTCTATCATGACTAGTGTGATTTACATTTTTCAATTTTAAATATAATTGTTATGTGAGCGTTACAGATATTGTGCAGATTGTTCCAATACGAAAACTTGCAAAAGAACAGAAAATTAACAATTGATATGGGGTTTCGTTGAAGAAAGTACATATTTATTAAACATAACATCATGTGTTACATCATGTGTTGGATTACCTGTCATTTTCGTTGACTGGATTTGGATCGTCGTCATTGTCAAAATAATCAATATCATTAACTGTATCCTATAAGAAGATATAACTAAATTGTTTCAACGTGAAAGTGTTAAAAGCAAACAAAAGCACATTTACAGAAAGAAAAGATTTCGTATACCGGTTTTAAATCTCGGAAGCATACGGTTTTCTTAGTATTGATGGAGTAAGCGAGCAAGAGAATCAACCCCTTGTTTTTCAATCGTATTTGAAGTTTTTTCTTATTTATTATAAAATCATACAAATATGTCATGTGCTGGTACCATGTATATGGTAGCATATAAACAAACGTCTTTTTAAGCGCAATTTTAAAAATTAGTCAGTAATAAAATTCATACCACATTGACCTCTAAATCAGGATGACGAGTTTGTATCCCGTCATCAACTATAGCTATAACTATGCCATGTCCGGTATATCCCAATGCCCAAGCCTCTGATATCCGCATAGATGGTTGTACGTCACCATTCTGTTAATTTTAGAAAAAAGTATTTGAATGTATATTACAAAAAGCAAAATACAAGAAGAATAAAGAAAGTATAAAATAGAAACATTTAAAACGGTAAATGACGTAAAAAGCTTACTCATTGAAATTCTTTTATTCTAACACGAACGTCTCCTGATGTAACCGTGTTCTTATACCTCTTATACCCTTATAGAAAAAACTACAGGAAAACTGTTACGGAAGGAGTAACGCATAATAGATGTTTTAACAATCGTTACTGCTCCTTGACTAAGGGTGACATTATTTAGCAGTGGTACTATACTTGAACAATTATGTTAATTTGTGTTCTGTTGTTATGAATAGTCTCACACAGTCTCTTAAAAAATATGTGAAGGCCAATGAACCAATATATTTATATCCAAACGTTGTATGACGTTTGGTTCGTAAAGAAGTTAGGTCGATTCCGAACTACATATTCCCATGTGCAACTTGTATTGTATAAAATGAAAGCACCAAAATAAACGATTCAAAATTAGTTTAACTCAAGCTAATAATTTCTGGGACGTTCATATAAACATCAAAGAATGACATAGACAATGAAGGTAATTCTTTAATTTTAACACTGCTACTGTTTGAGACAAAGAAGTAATCTATAATCTCAATTTTTCGAAAGCATTGCATATACCTTGTCATGTCAGAAGAGAATATATACATATACGTCTGTATCCGTACACCTACAATTATATATACATAAACAGATTCACATACATACATACATACATACATACATACATACATACAGGGGGTTTGCTTTGGGTACTCCGGCTTCCTCCCCGAATAAAAACTGTACACCACGATATAGCTGAAAAATTGCTGAAAGTGGCGTTAAACAACATTCAAACATACATACATACATACATACATACACACGCAAAAGACAATGTAATACACACATACACCTACAGTCGTTCATAATAGTCCACAAGGTTAGTCCAATGAGCATATATATTACACACCTATATCAAATGACGTTAAGTGAGTAGGCTTTTCATGAACATCTATTTATTTTCAATGGTGTCCCTCAATTCAGGGGATCTGTAAACAGGATGCTGATAAGACATCAAATTTTATATGTATATTTAAGCATGATAATGTCCTCCTGTATTTGTGCTGTTTTACCCGATAGTGTAGAAGAACACATGTGGTATTTTAATATTTTAATAAAAGAAATAACAATGACAATTACAGTAGAGAGATTTTCATCGACCCGATACCTCTGTACACTTTTAATACGTACTAAGTACCAAGCATTGTTCCATTCTAGATTGGTAGACTTTTTAACCCGTGTTTGACGAACTTGCAGTTCAACATTTTCAATCTATAATTAAAGATAAAAACTTTAAAAAATTAGATTTAAGGGGTTTTTTAAAACTTTGAAAAATCTTTGAAAAAATGGACATAAGAATTTGTAATTAGATACATATAAGGCAAGTAAGAAGAGTTTAACCTAATATAGTAACCACTTTGTCTAAGAAACAAACAGACACGAAACACAAAAACCAAAAAAACTGAGTGACATGACCCCCACTAGCAACCGACACAAGGAAGGGCAAGTAACTCCTTCTCCACCCTCCGTGTCAGTCATGTTAAATCCGGTTAATTAATTATATCCGGGGAATGTTTATTTTATTGTGTCATCTATGTTCTAATGCACAATGACAATTCATACACTTT
This sequence comes from Limnoperna fortunei, assembly GCA_944474755.1. Taxonomy (NCBI): domain Eukaryota; kingdom Metazoa; phylum Mollusca; class Bivalvia; order Mytilida; family Modiolidae; genus Limnoperna; species Limnoperna fortunei. The sequence goes on along the minus strand of OX104113.1, from coordinate 23,973,884 downwards.
AAATAACTTACTTCTTTGTCAGTATCTAAACTTGAAGACGTCCGATGTAAACCTTCAGCTCGTGGTACATTTTCTTGGGGCTTGTCAATGTTCAACTGAATATATTTTTTATCGCCAATCTGAAACTAAAAATAAAATACACTGTTACCTTCTACTACAACGCTAATTATTTTCGTTAACTTCACTACCTCAATGACCACAAAAGCTTGTGTAGTTTTCTGACATCTAGTATCATTTTACGCATATACTAATTACTAACCTATTACTGATACCCTCAATCTATCCATCGGCACAAATAATACCTTGAACAAAATTTTCAGAATTTATACTACAGGTTATGTTATGTTATTTCCAAGAAGCTTGCTAAGCACGCCTATATACGCGGAACTACTTATGTATGGTAACTGTAGCATAATGAGCTGTTAACAAAGTCTACAAATGAAATACCTTTGAAAATTTCAAGATTAATTCCTCAAGAGCAATTACTCTCGTGAAGAACCAGGATCAATTACCACTTTTTCATTTAAAATTACATTTAAAAGTCTTTACTATTGCAACTTCAACCATTTAAAAAAAATCGGATTGGATTAAAAATCCATGTACATGCACCTTTCATCGTATAAAAGGTGAAAAAACTTGTTTCTGAGTAAACAGACGACAAAAACAAAGAAAAAAGATGAAAGCTTGATAGCACTCATTGTTTATCTCACAGTTCTTTGTTAATGTACCACTTGCATGCTGAATGCAGTGACCTTATATAAACTCTTGTTATTATTGCCTTAAAGAATGTATACAGGTACGAAAAGGAAATAGAAGAGAATACACCAGTTTGACATGCATTATACATACATACAATTTTATATAACAAATTGATAACAGCCGCTGCTAGTATAAATAAAAAAAAACCACATAACGTTCACATTAAAAAATACTGCTTTAACGTATGCTGTTTAATTTGGGTTTGCATTACAATTTAATCGAAAAAAATTCTCGTTAATTTTTAACATTGAATTTAATGTGATACATTAAAACATGTATTTATATCCACCATACAAGTTGATCACATTTTTGTAATTGTCAGACAAAAGAAACCACAAAAACTAAATTTTTTCTAATTGAATAGTTTTTGCCTTTTGAAAGAGTATTAGAATTTAAATCCAAATATGTCATGTTTGTTATTAGTTAAAAGTGTACTATATAAATAACAAATAATATGATAGCTTTACGTACAATCTGTAACTAATTACCCGGTTATGGCTACACGTTAATCTAATGTCATCATGTTATCAATTTTAATGTTATAGTCAAGAACATTTGACAGAACAATAGAAATTTCACAAGCATTTTTTCATTGTCCCAATTTAGTTTAGCAAGGCGACGTCAAGCTCTACGTTTTGTAAAATCCGAAAGGATTGATTGATTTATTGATTGATTTAATGTTGCTTAACGTCCAGTAAGCAATATTGCATCAATATTCATGACGGGAATAATGTAACAAACAACATATTAACCGGTAAAACTGATGGTCCAAAATTTCGACTTCTTCTAGAAGAATAGTATTATTTGGAAGTAAGGAGGATGTAGTTTTTTTATAGCTGTAACAATATGCCTTTGATTTCAAAATCTACAAATGTAATCTTTATCGCGCAGTTAGTGTGGCACTCTCCAAAGCATTGACAATTGTAATCTGTGGTCAAGCTTTCAGTATGAATTCAGGCTGATCTTTAGGTCGAGCACTGGAACCTTCCCAATGTGGTCCTAGCACGCAGAGGGAAGAAAGATACTATAGTACTCCAGAGTAAGGAATAACACTATAAACATGCATCATGTTTTGGTTAGGTATATTCTCCCATGAAAAAAATCATTAGAGAAATCAGGGTCGGTAGAGAACAAATAGAATAAGAATTTATGTTATAAAAACGTCGTGGCATTAATACAGCAATCCTTTAATTTCGGTATAAAATATTGACAAATATAATGTCTGACCATGTTCTAATTTGCATAGAGCCCGCTCGCAATAATCTAGTTTTTAAATTTGGCGAATCATTAATGTACGATAAATTAACACATGCAAAAGAAGATGAGAGTAAACAAAATCAATTCTTCAAAAATTGAAAAAGTAAATTGAAATTTCTTTATACCTGGTAATGAACCCATGTTTATATCGCTGTCGTAAGCAAATGTCATGTGGTAATATACCCCAAAAGACCTGTCTGAGCGAATTTATGGAACGACGTGTATCAAAATACGGTCTAAAATGCAGTGTAAATCTAAACAAAAGTAATAACATTTATTCCCGTATCGAATGAAGCAGGAATTTAAAAATGGTTGTTTAAAGTGATATCCACTTTCGCGAAACACATTTTAAGTTCCGTAGCTATATACAAATCTAAATTTAAACGTTTTAATAAAAAATGTGCTAGCTTTTATTTTGCATAAATTACAGATACTGACATTTATGTTTAAATTGTTATTTTGCCAGGACGTAGATGGAGTCAGATACGGAGAAACATGGTCCATGTTTGGTATAGTACTGGTAAACCACTAACATATACTTTATAAAACATGTTGTCAGCCCCCATGATTGACGGGAAAACAAATACACAGAAAAAAGACCCACACACGCCAAAGTTAACACCAACAAAACTGCACACTGCAGTTAAGCAAACATGGTAAACATATTTTCCAAAAGACCAAGAAACTATCAAACTATGAAACGAATGATAACAACCAATCCATTTTGAACTTGTGTCAGAGGAGATAATTTAACAATCTAACCTTATTACAAACAAAAAAAGTCCTCGATATCGATATAGGGCCATGATTATTGCTGGATCAATTTGAATAGAGGATTTTAGGTAGTAGACCTCATAAACATCATGGTACCAAAAACAAATTTATACTTGTTATTTTCCAAAAGTGGTCGCAATGTTTAAGTGGCCTATGTAGTTAGACACCAAAAATCAAAGTAAGGTTCAAATACTATGAGTTCAAGAACGTCATAGATAAGGTGCGCTGGACTCCAGCCGAAAAAAGACAAAGATTGTACAAACGTACAAATGGTCAGGTACAAACAAAGCTTGCACATAGATAACATGGATAAATTAATATCACATATTGACCAGTTGTTGTTAGTAGAGCTATTTAAATGTAACAAAATTGAAAATGAGCGGAGGATAATTGTTGACAATACCTCACATCGACTTTTAGTTAGGAAAATTTTAATTCGAATAATTCAAAAACCATGCATATTTATGAAAATATATAATGGATAACTTTATAGGAAGGTCTATGAGAAAAGTTTTTTTAAATTTCTTAAATAATATTTTTGAACTTAATTTCCAATGCTGTTGTGACATCTAACGGTCGTCAGGTAAAGAAACCCACAGGACAATGATAAAATCCGGATGGATGAGAAAACACTAGACAAAGGAACACACACAAACCACGACAAATAACCGAACTAAGTTACCAGTTCCCAATAAAACATGGGTGTGTCGCACGAGTAAACTGTGCTTGCCTCTAAGTAAGCACCCATAAAGGGATCTCGATGAAAAAACCAAATTCCGGAATATAAAACAAAAGCAACCTTGAAATCCATTTCATAATCATCTTTGCTCAATTTAACAGATGGCTTCGATATAGTGCTGTTCTAAATAATGAAGCCTTACCTTAGTTTTAAAACTAAATCCTTGATGCCTTTGAAGTAAAGCTTGAATTTTGATTTCCGAGTATGAAGAAACTCTGACAACAACTGTCTCAGCAATTTTGTCTAATTTACATCCTTGGATAGTAAAAAGCAATATCGTCATTAGAAACATCGCCATTTTTGTACTTCTTTTAAACATAAAGCGGAAATGAATGTGGGAAAGTTTGTTTTCCGGTATATTAGATCTTAATCAACCATTTCTATTGTTTAGTTTCCTTTTGTAAAGATATAGTTACAGTAAACTTTTGCATTGTGTACATTTTTTGAACAAACGAATATAAGAAACCGAAACTTAATACACGTATCTTCTAATTTTATAGCTTTAGTGTACTTTGATTTTATCTTCCTAATAACATCTTAAATATTTAGCAATGTTTTGCTTTAAACGCCGCTGATGAGTCTTGATAGGCCAGTACTGAGTTCTCGCCTACCATAACTATTACACACATGGTGTATATGATTACATATTTTTCTTCGTTTATCCATATAATATATCGCATCTGGTAATTTCGATGTTTTAATTGTTATTTCAATATCACGAACGTAATGACAGAAATGGTTGTTTTATTATTTTTTCCCTTTTCGTACTGTATTATGCGATTAATTTAAAATTGTACTTTGTATATTCACTTTATTTTAAAATAATTTTTATTTAGATTAACTTATTTAAAATAATTTTAGTAACGTGTCAAACATATATGTATAACAGAAAAAAAACACCATTTTAAAATCGACGTTTTCCAGAATTATCACAAAAATAGTACGTAAATGGCCATCAAAATATGTTTATTCTAACAATCTTCTAAAAAATGAACCTCTCTTCTCATGCGAGATTCCTTAAAAATAACACGACAAAATGAATATTTTTTAAATTTCGGCCAATAAAAAATGGAGCCGAAGTCTTTATAATAATTGTTTACAATTATTGACAAACCTGGTAAAAAATTCGTCATATTGTACAACCGCATCACTGTTATATACTGATCCAAGATACCTACCAAGAAAAACCAAATCCACACAATTTCCTAATGTTTCATGTCATGATAAATTTCTTACTTCCAGTGCTACTTTAAAATTCTATTTATAAGAAATAACATTGTTATTTTTAAGTTTTCAAAATACACATAATATACTAAATTTACATAAAATAATAGTGCAAAAATGACTGGATGGCCAATGGAGAATCATGCGATCTCAACAGTTAATATGCCAGCCCATAATTCAAGCCATAGAATGGTGTGAACACCAGTGGGTGCAACTTTTGCTTTTCGAAGCCAAAACTTGGTGTACCAATGTCGTCGGTCATGCATAGGTAGGCCACAGCTGCAATGGCGTTCTCGGAAGCATAGAAGAAAACATGTAGCTCTTGAGTAGCAGCACTACTGAGATATGGAATGTAAGTACGTAGTAATCGTAAGGTTTCAAGTACGCTGAGAGTGGTTTTTTCACGATTCCCATTCGATAGAAGTCTCGTCAGAAACGTTTTGGTCCCAATCAACTGTCTCCGATAACATTTTCCTAAGTATGAGTTTTCAGTGTATAATCACTGGAGCTACAAATCCATGCAAATCGTAGATATGGTTTACTGTAGACAGCATTCCACTCTAAGTGACTGGTTTGTTTTTAGAAGAAAGTTGAAACAAGAAATTGTCTGAATTTAAGTCCCAATTTAAACCAAGACTACGTTGTAGAGGTTCATTGTCAGTCTCTAGGTCCGTCTTTGAAATTAGCTGCAAAAATTCTTGTAAAGTCTAATGTTGCCATATTTCGCAAGTTCTTCCGGTGTGTTTTTCTTCAGTTGATTAGTTAAATATTTTTTTTAATTTGTAGTACACGAGGTAAGTCCGTCATTAACATAAAAGTTTCTGGTGACGAAATGTGTTACGTCACTCTAAAATTCTTGCCCAGATGGCTCATTCGAGATTCGAGAATCGAAATTCGAAATTCGAGATTCGAGATTCGACATTTGAAACTCGAGATTCGAGATTCGAAATTCGAAGTTCGAAGTTCAATAAAGTTATAATCAATCAGATTGCGTGTGACATAATCGTCTACCAATCAGAATAGTTCTTATATAAACATAGCCACGTGCTATCAAGTTCGCGGGTTTTGTTCAAGGTGCTTGAAAGTATATGTTTTTGTGTAAGAATCAATAGTAATATTAGTATTACTGTCAACTAATGCTAATTGATAATACCCTTTGACTTCAGAGAAGTCTGAAAATAAATCCCTCAATATGGCATGGTCATATAAGCTACTATTCAGAACTTTTTGTTAATGTAGATAAATGCATCTTATAATTTATAGCTTGTCCAGGTGTGTTCAAGCTTTATATAATATTTGGTAAATTTTTTATAGTAAATCATGTTTGAATATCATATGTTGCAATTATTATATAACATTAATATTCTTCCCATATGAAGTGTGTGTGCACGAATTTTCGTAACAGTTCTCTCATATAAATACACAATGCTCAAAATGATTTCAAATGTATGACCATTTGGCTACGTTTATATAAGAACTATTCTGATTGGTAGACGATTATGTCACACGCAATCTGATTGGCTATAACTATCTCGAGTTTCGAATTTAGAATTTCGATTCTCGAATCTCGAATTTCGATTCTCGAATCTCGAATTTCGATTCTCGAATCTCTAATGAGCCTTCTGGGCTTTCGTAGGTTTCTGAGTGAGTTGGTCTACGCAAAGTTAGGCAATACAAGCACTCTTTCTGGTTGTTGAGCGGTTAGGGAACTACTGCTTGGTTCTAGTTCAGAATCTTACCCATGAATAAAAGAATATGTTCCCTCTTTGCTGGATTGTTCTTTAGACTAGCACACAACAGTTTAGCACGATAAAGAGTGAAAATAGGTGTATGTTTTTTTAAAATAAACTGGGTATCTTTGATAACATTTTATTATTACTTACCACGTATGATTTTGCTGAAGAGTTCAAGAGGTAACAAATTTAGAACAATTACTGCGCCAGACGCACGTATTGTGTAATCAAAATAAACTATGGCGCGCAAAGCACAAACATTGGATATCAAAATATTTAAATGCTGAAGGGCTTTTATCACCAAAAGTTCTTAGGTATTTCAATTCTTCCAAGGCAACGATGGAAGCCTTCGAATTTCTAACGTTTTACCAATATAGTTCGATTCTTCTTTCTTACGTTAACGGATTTTCTACATTAATTAGTTGTTGCTTCAATATTTTATACGAAAGTTTCTCAACAAACGGATATTATTGAACAGGAATAATACATTTGATAATAATAATAAATATCGCTGTATTATAAATGTAACAACGTAGAAACGAGGGAATAAAGTTGCTATAAATCTTATTTATTTAATCAGTCTACAAGATTTTTTTTTGTTCAAAAACCATGGTACAACAAATGAAAATAAAATTTATGGGAACATTCTTTAGTTTACATTATGTTTGTTTTAAAGGTGTTTAACGCCCAGCAAAAAACACCAAACTGCAGCATTTAAAATATCAATTCTTGTTAATATAGTTGGGGACGAACACAGGAAACTTGTACGATTGCATACGAAGTTAATATTATTGCATTAGAGTAAGAATCTATGCCACTATGAACAAACCCTCTTCTTTCTGACAGTCACATATTGCAAACGAAGGAAATCAATTTATTTTGTAACATAATAGCCGTAATGGCAGAATACTATTTCTGCAGTCCGGATCAAAGTTCAATTGACGAAAGCCATATCTCAAGGCTATTTCTGCTCTGTTTTATTCTCTGGAATTGCTACTGGCATTTCAGGCTTGTGTATAATTGCAAGAATAAATAACGCATATTGGCATCAGAGGTCCCCAAATAGCTACAATAAGCTTTGAAGACGTATCTTTAAAAGTGTCTGAAAAATACATTTAAGAGTGTTATAACCAGCTAAAATCTATGTATTGAACAATTATGTGATGTACAAATCTAAAATTTCGTAAATTATAAATATTTTTTTTTATGGATAGTGACATCTATATTCATTTGAATGAATTTAAATAATCTTAAAATTAATTGAAATAATATCATAAAACCCAGCTCTCTGTAAAACTTACCATATTGTCCATTTTTTATTTTAATTTCACAGTTTGTATCCTCATAACCCTCCAGACATTTACATGTGTAGTTGTAACCTAAATTTGTACATACACCGTTGTTGAGACACCGGGATTTTGCACACTGTCCAAAAATATATAAAGATGTTAAAACTAATACTGTAACATGGTTTCTTATATTTGACGTAAGAAATAAGACACATTTAGTTTAAACGTGCCAAACCAAACTATATAGTATAAATAATTTAAAATAGGCAAAAGCATTACGGATGTATAAAGATGTATATTTTAATAATTTTTTTTTTACTATTTCACATAACAAATATATTCTCATTATTTCATATTGAGTATCAATTACCAACTAGTAACGAGATGCGTTTTTCCGAAAAGAAACATATGAATGCATACGTTTGATGTGGTAATATTTATACTAATATTGAGATGTAAAAGTACCAGTAAATATGACTGTGTGCTGCGAATTCTGCTCGAACGTTTAGACAGGCCCCCATTTTAAAATATGTTATAAACGGAATTATTAAATGCACATTTACCCGTGTCAACAGCGTTCTTTGTAGTACGCAAATACAATCCTAGATTATTAATGGTATATTTCATTTTGGAATGTCTTAACTTAAATCCACGATGTGGCCGTACTTTAAGCGTCCAATTTCCAAGAGGATTTTCACCCCAATAATGTACTGACATACAAGTCCACGTCAAGTTTTCACGCTCCGAATTCTTAACAGCATCTTGTCCACTGTTAGTTAGAAGGTGACTTTCTGTTCCATTCGGGGAGATCAAGAATAACTCAGTTAAACCTCTATATCGGTTGTATTGGAATGATGCGCTCACTGTGACATGTTCTAGATGTGTCAACGAACAAAGACTATACGAGATAGTGATGACGTCGGTTGACGTTTTATTTCTCACTGTGAAACTAAAAAGTAATTCACTTTTTATTATTGTTTTTCATTTGTTAGTATTGGTATTTTTACTTAGTATATTATATGTCGTATAAAGCTTCATTATTATAACAATAATCGAATATGGAAATGTTTAAAAGCGCGTGGTTGAGGCATTTTTGTAGGAATTAAAATTGGCAGTAACCATGAATTGTACATTGAAATCAATGTTTCTAATTCAATCTGAAACCTACAGTATAGACGCTTACAGGAACGGAGTACTTGTAGGAATAACAGACGATTCCTGTTTAGGTACATTGCTCCAAACTGATGCGTACCGTGGCTTTAGCATCCATGTCCAAGTCCTAGAACCTGACTGACTGAAATAAAGATGTCAATGTTTCAAAATAAGAATGTGTGGAATAAAATAAAAATGGATATACCAAAATGTGATACTTCAATCGTAAATCAATACAATTACGTGGCCAAAAAGTAAACAAATGTATACAATCATAGCGGACAAATATAGAAAACTAAAGACGACTTATACTTGCACATAAATAGCAGCTCTTCTCAATGAAACGATCAACGCCACCGAAAAAAAATTGACAGTGACAACATTTTTACTAAAAAAAATGATGCATTTTATAACAATTTTTGCAACAGAACCGTCAAACAACAACTTTAGAATCAATGTTTGATAACAAAATAATTATACTTTTTTTATGAAAATAGCAAAGTAAACCGACCGATCAACAATAGCCAAAAGCCAATGACAGTAATATATCCGAATATAGACAAACACAACACAAAAACAAAACATTTTATGCTTTCAATAATGACCGAAACAAACAATTAATACTGCTATACTATCATCAGTATGTCACAAAGGCTCTTTATTCAAAAGCATACAATTTTTCAGTTGTTTTGTTAGAATATGTTCTAGGCATATTTTCCTTTTAAAATCATAGCATTTTTAGATTTGATAGCATAAACACCATGACAAGAAACACCGTTTGTCTGCCATGGAGCATATGTTTCGTTAAACATATGTGTCTTAGATGTTAAAACTATCAAATGTTGTACATCTCTCCAAGTCAAATTGTTACAGCAAAACAATAGTTTACATTCCTACATTCTATTATATTTACTAATTGTACTACAAACTTTCACCTCAAAACATAAATGTACGCAAGTCAAGGTATTAAGGCAAGTACAAGTAAAGTTTCGTTTTGACATCAACTTTACTATCGTTGCTTAGCAAAGTTGAAATCGTATAATGAGATAATAATTGAATAAAAATAAATTGACCACACCCATCGTAAATTGTTTCCTTTAGGTTTCACGTTTGAAAAATGTAAAATACATGATGCCAAAATAATTGACACAAATTGGTTCAATTTACATCTCATATCTCATTTTACAGTCGAAGCTTTCTTTTTTAAGTTGATCTAATAAAAGTACGTATTGTATGAGTGGCCGTTCATGTCACAATAGGGGTACTTTTATAATTTTTCTTTTTCTATAATTATTCTTCTCATTTCTATCATTATACTTTCTGGAAGTATAATAATACTTTATGCTAATATAAATAATCATTATATTTACTTGACATGTCAGTATATTTGAGTATTTCTGATTTTTTCTCAAATGTATCAGTTTAATTTCTTACTCGTATAGTAAAACTTGTAAACGTATTATGATACTTTTTAAAATGAACCAACACTCATAGTATTCTTCAGTATTCCTATTTGTGGAAAAGGATATCCTTTAAGTCATGGTTGAACATACAAAAATGCAAAATAAAAACATAAGTACTTAAAAGTAGGAAGTCAAGACAAATAATAAATTATATTTAAACACATTCGAGATTTAGAAACTGTCGATATCTTACTTTTAATTTGCATGAAGGACGTTCCTTCAATATTTCACTTCGTAACCGCTGACGTCTGTTAAAATATCAAAAATAAAACAAATGAGATATTTGGCCAAATAAAACACTTTAATATAGCTTATATCTTATCTTATATTTCTATTGGTTTTGGCCTTCTGTTTAGGGGTGTTAGTCATTTACTACTGATCGCGTGTCTGGCAAAACTGAGACTTAATGTGGACAGTAGGTCTTGATTACAACGTTAATTGACAAGTTTGCTACTTTTTCTGCGAAGGTCATGCGTTTTCCCAACACTGGACGCCACGATAATGCTGACAAAATACTGAAAGTAGCGTTAAACGCAATTGAAACAACAAATAAATTGAACACGGAGTCATGTGATCATTGTGCGGTTAATATTGACACTCACAAGAAAAAAATATACTGATTAGGTATTTCTTCCAGTGAAGAATGCGTACTGGTGAATTAGGCACAAGCAAAGGTATAATCACTTTTACTCTCATTCTTCAAAAATCGGCTTTAGAACGATGTCACAACTTAAAGTGTGCACGAGATATAATTATTCTAAAACAATCTAAAACCAACATAAAACACTATCAGTTAAATGTTGGTTACCTAGACATTATAACTGATGTGTCTTCAAGCTGTCACCAAGCAGAATAATTTGTCATATTAGACTGAAGAATGTCGAAAGAAAAAGACATACGAGCTCTATGCCAGCTTCAAATGCCTCAAGTCCCAATGTTCCATATGTAAAAAATTCATACCCATCAGGTGGTCCCAACTACAAGAATATACATCTGCAGTATTGATTTTATGATTGAGGCCTAGTGCTTCATCCGCATCAGTTATTTCAGATGCACCAAGAATTCTTACACGTGAAAAAAGTTCAATCGTCAAACAAATTTTTGTCAGTAAGTAAACAGCACATGGGCAGGTACAATTATATAAACTCCTAATTAAAACATTTAATGTTCTACATATAACAAGCAGAGCAAAACGTGAAATATTATTAATATTATTCTAACATCGTGTGGTAGGTGGGAGAATAAACTTAAGATGACTAAACAATTTCAATATCTACAATTAAAATATATTGAAAATTAATTATTTAATAAATCTATAATTAAATGAGGTGTTTGCTAAGCATGCTTTCATAAGTAAATAGACCACATATATAATATGGTAACGGTAACGGTAACACAATGAGCTGTAAACAAAGTATTTAAACAAAAACCATTTAGCATTTTAATCGCAATTATTCTTAAATTTTGTGCAATATTACGTATGTAGAATCCCTCCCAATCGCCCGTTCCACAAAACAATTGCTTGATATTCCTCATTCAAGACTTATATTTTTGCATTGGGACGTAACAATTGCAGCGGTAAAAAAATTAAGATTTGATTGCACATACAGTAATGGACCTAGTGTTGGCTGAACTAAGGTTTGTAAGTCGACATTACCCCCTAAATTTCATCACATGCAAAGAAACAATGTCGTTTCTGGTAATTAAATTGAAAATTTGGGCGGAACATAAATGTCTCATATGACAAAAAAAAACACACGCAAAAAGGCAGCAGAAGGAAACAAATAAGTCCTGACAATTTGCATGCAGTATTGTGAAAAACTTGTTTTACTGGTTATTAACCTTTATGATTGTTTGCCGGCGATCATACGTGTCTTCGTAATTTACCCAAAAGACGTATCTAAACAAATTTCAGGTACGACGTTTTGCGATTCAGTGTTTAAACAAGAGTAAAATATTTATTCCCGTAAGGAATAAAGCAGGTTATCTAAGAAAGTCACAAATGTTTGTTCAAAAACTTATCTCGGTATATGTTACGTAATTGAATCGAGAAATATCTCTATTTATACTTGAGGTAAATGTATTTGCTGGCATTCATTTTGCATGTATTACTGATACTGAAATTTGTGTTTAAACTATGAAAACTCGTGGTATTGGATCTTTGGACAACGGAGGCGACGTTATGTTCTAGTTCTGGTAGAACATTTATTTCTTAGGTAATTGTTTCAAAGTAATTTCATTCGAGTTAACTATAAAAGCGAACTTATCAGTAAACGATGTAGTCAGCGTCAATGCTTGACGATAAATAATAAATTCAGGAAGTAAAGACACGCAAGGAAAACTTCCACGCTAAAATCATACTTCAGTAATGCAAAGAGCAAATCCATTTGGACAGGGTTCAAAAGAGAAATTCGAAAGTGTATTCATTCATGACTAATCATAACCAGATATCGATATCGGCAATGTTTATCGCTGGATAAAAATGAAATGTTAATATTGTGTAGGGATCCTCATCAACATCGTTAATACTTAAAATGAAACATTTGCAAATGTTCTTCCAAAGTGGCAATGAAGTTTAAATGGTTTAGATAGTAGTAAACTATCTCATAATAATCAAGGGCGTGTCGAACACTGTAAATTCGAGACCGACTTTCCTCCAACCATCATTTGCAAGAATCTCCAGTTTTTACCACACCGTTTGGGTTCTTACTGGGCACTTAGCCTTCATACCCAAAAGTAAACTAGATATAACTGATGCCATGATATAGCAGAAATGTCAGAAAGCCGATTCAAACTAATAAACTTTAGCTATTTTAAATGCCAAAATAGCATAACTTACTTATGTTTCAGGTTGCATTTCGGACGATAGAGTTTTCGAAACTATTACGTTAGTTGTGATAACGAAAATATAACTTCTGAAGTAATACATCATATCGGACGGAAATGTTAGCATTTCGCCTACATGGAAGAGAACTTTTATAGGTAATTTAAAAGCGGTATTATAGTCCGTTCAGTACAGCGAAGCCTGTAGTAAACAAGTTGCGTAAGAGCATACGAAATATTAATAAAATCATTTCTCTGTGAATTTTAAGATACATATAAATAAAAGCAACCTTTAAATACGTATCACCTATTTTTTCACTCACTATATACCTCGCTGCTATATAGTGTGTTTCCAAATTATGTAGCTTACCTTATTTTTAAAACTAAATCCACGATGCCTTTGAAGTAAAGCATGAATTGTGTTTTCTGAGTGTGAGGAAACTCTGACAACAATTGTCTCAGCTAATTAGTCAAATTTACATCCAGTGATAGTTAGAAACAATATCGTAATAAAAAACGTCGTCATATTTTACTTCTGTTTAAACAAATAGTTGAAATGAATGTTAAAAGTTGCATATTTACGGTATTTTAAGTCTTACGTATTTCTATTTTTTAGTTTCTTTTGTAAACATATTTTTAATGTTAACCATTATGTTGTGAAAAATTATACATTCTTTAAAAAAACTAAACATTGATTTTTCGCTTCGTCAACTAATATTAGGTGCCAGCATTCCAAAACGAAACTTCATCAATATGTCTTCTATTTTCAATAACTTTAGTGTACTTTGCTTTATATATTGGTTAGTTTTCCTGATATTTTTTGTATTTTTATCAACACCCTAAGTTTTTGGTTTCAAATATTTTTGGTTTGAGCGCTACTAATGAGTCATAATACCAAATAATAATAATGAGTATCCAGTAAATATTATTCACTTGGTATATTTATTCAATTGTTTTTGAATACTACTGATTTGTATAATATTTTATGTATGCCCCTTTTTGTAGTTCCGAGTTTCCGTATAACTTTCCTAATAGTGAACATTATCACCATAAAGGTTGGTTTAAAAACATTGTACATTCAACATACTGTATTATTCTACTTAAACTACTTTAGTTTAAGTTAAGGTTTAAGGGTTTTAAGTTCATTTTAAGACAGTTTTTATCAACGTGTCAAACATAAATTTATACATAAATACTGTAACTGTTTCGTTTCCATGAAGTGACGAAATGTGTTATAATCATATAAACAGATTTGAAGTCTTTGGTTATGTTAGACTGATGTATTTGTCTGTAACTACTGTCACTTTGAGTCGGAATAAGTGAAATCGATTACAACCAATTCGGTTGCCTCGAAGTTTCAGTAAATAAAACCAATAAAATTTTCTTTTAAATAAAATGTATGTTGGAAAAGAAATGCTCATATACCATTCAGTTATCTTACTTTAACAAGCAACATGGTTGTTATTGTACGTCATCAAAAGATCATTTGAATTAATATTGTTGATAATGTATTGCATGACCAACAATACATGAAGTAATATCTTTTGAATTCTTAATAATGCTATGCATGACAGACAATGTGGTTGTTGCGTCATGAAACAATTATATGAATATTTTATTTTACAAAATAAATCAATCAGTGCATGAAAAACATTGTAATAAAATAAAGGATCACACCAAACATGGCATATTTGGAAATATTTATTCTTCAGGTTTTTATCCAAAGATATATCAAAACGAAAAAAAAGATTCTGCGGAAGATAAACATTGAATATTCTTTTACCTATCTTACAATTGATTTAATACTGAATTAAGGGATTTATAGAAAAAATTGCAATATCTGCAAATAGGTTTTGCTTTTTCTAAGTTTTGAGAGTCGATCAATTACTACACGGGTAGCTTTGTAAACGCTAAACGAAAAAAGAAGTATTTTGGAATAGTGATATATTAATCGTCATCTTTTCTGTTTATCTTCTCACGAAATGTAAAGATGCTCATCCAATTATGGAATGTACACATCAATCATATCTGTTTAAGACATGCAGTTATGTAATTGAACTTGAAGAGAACTGATACGCAAAACAAAAGAAGCGGTTCTTAAATGGACTAACAAATAATATTCAAAGATTGTCATTATATGGCAATTTAAATGCTTGCCGACCTCTTATTTAAAAATAATTTTATTACATAACTTCACCCTTTCTGTCTTTAATTTAATTAGAATCAGCTTTTTCGAAAAGATAAGTGCCAAAAAAGTTTTTTTGAAATTGTAAAACGTCGTCTGACATTCAAGACAATATGTTATTTTTTGCAGATAAGGCCCATAATGACATCAGTGTAATATGTCAACACAAATACAATAATATAGATTTTTGTAACTGCTACCTTTTTGTTGTTGCTACAACAACGAATAAGGAGTTACTTTCCATTCTGAAGTTCCTGGAGTTCTGATTTTAGTGGGGTTAGTGTCACTCAATTTTTGAATTTTGTTTTGTGTCTGTTTTATTGTCCTCTCGTTTGTTTTTAACAAGAGTTTAGACTGTCCGGAAATTTATTGTTTTTTTAATACTTTTCGGTATATTAGATTCTTTTATTGATAAAAATCAAGTATTAATAATTTACAAAGCATACCAACTAACAAAATCAATATGATTTCTCAAAATCATTTGGAGCAAATGATGACTAGAATCTCCTTTCTTAACACTAGATTCCAAATTTTGCACAAAGATTTGTACAAACGACGTTGAATAATATAAAACAGGCCTTAACACGATTTCTGTTATTTCAGAACACCATAAATCAAATTTGGATACTATAGTATTCAAAAGAAAAAGTCGATATATTCAGTTCATGGTCTCCTATCCAATGTAACAACAATAAAACCTTTGATTTGTTCAAACTATATACCATCCCCCATATATAGCTTAAATCAAGGCTGAAAGAACTGGTCAAAGTCTGCTTTTTAAAAAAAATGGAAAAAGGCGCAACAAGTAACTAGAACATAATTATGACAAATTTTACTTAAAAAAGTCATTAAATATACCGATGTACTAGAATTTACTACTCTAGACGCGCGTTTAGTCTAATCAAGAATCTCACCAGTGGTACTCAAAGCCAAACAATAATTATAATTCAAATGATTAAGATATTTTATTTTAAAGTTTATAAAGTAGTATTAAAACTCGCTAAGGCTGTCTACAGCTTGAAAATAGAAACACCTTAGAGTTAACTTTTTTTTAAATTTTAACGGAAGTAAATGTAGACAATGACTTTATTACTGAAAGAATGAACGATATTCATGAATATACAACATTATTTCAACGAGGAAATATATCTTTTGTGTGTAGAATGTTATTAGACGACATATATCTCATGTTTGGGAAAAGAATATTGTTCCAGGTTATCAGCAAATCAAAAAGGTACCAATTGTGGTCATCTCGTCGACTTGTGCTTGTATGAGGCGGAGTTACCTTAAGATCTACTAAAGAGAGAGCAAATACATTAGATGTCACTTTTCGTGTTATATATGATGTCTCGTCATAAAGTATGGCGACTACGACTTCTTATTTGTTATCTACTCTAGGACACTTAAGATTGAGGGACGTTTGTTGACTACTTGCATTTAATCATTCCAAGTAAACTTGAGATTATGGACAGTAAAGTTTAAATCAAGTCGGCCTGTAAGTTAGACCTGCTGTTTTTAAGATGAAAAACTAAAACTTAACCCTTAAATGTGATGACTTCACTTCTCATGGTTAAATTATTACCGTCACGCAAGGGATACACTGAAGTGATTTGAATAGTTGGTGGTATTAGATTACATAGATATGCTGGTGCAGAGCTATGTTGTATATGACCTTACAAATCGGTGCCGCATATAGCCTTATCAATTAAACTTTTCTGTGATGTTAATATTTTAGGTTGCAAAAAAGTAGCGATGGGTCGGCTGTTCTATAGGCGAAAAGTGTTAATTAGGAGAGGTCTGACAATTAATGAGTACAACAAGAAAGTAGATGAGATATGTATTTGTTGTATGAATCTCTATGTTGTTACTGATATGCCTGCAATGCCCTGTGATTAGAAAATAAAGTATTATTATTATTATATATCGCGCATGCACACACATCATAGTTATTAAATATATAGCACTATAATATTTTTCAATCATTCAGCTATATCATGGCGTCCAGTTTTAATTGGGAGAGGAAGCCGGAGTACCCAGAGAAAACCCCCGAACTGCGGCAGGAAAACTGGCAATCCTTAATTGTCAATTATGATTGGAGTCGAGTACACCCTGCCCGCAGTGAGAAACGAACCCGCAATCTCAGTGTTGACAGACCACGTGATCAATAGTAGATGAACTACCTAACGACTCGGCCACCGAGGCCCCAAAAATATATTTATATACAAATATGTATATTATAAACATTTATACCATATATACAAGTACATTTTAATGTGTGTGCATACGGTACTTGTATTTTTAGAATAATCCTTTATTATTATGATAAGCGCAGTGATCGTATTATTCAATATGTTTTCCTACTTGAATTTTTATCTGGTTCAATTCTGGGGACAGTAGGTGCATTAAAACGTACGTTTGGCATGTTTCAAGTTCATGTTGCTGGTCAATAAAAGTCAGTTTGTGATCACGGTCACTGCTACAGCGGTAGTGGCCAATAATAAACTTAATATTTAATCTTGAATATTTATATAATATTCATAAGCATGTGTAGACGTATGAATACACAACTAAAAAAAATTGTTGTGCTTTCATTAAATAGATAGTTGATATATCAACTGTCATTTTACACTTTGAAAAAGACTCTGCTGTTTAATTTATTGTTACACATGCCTGGCTCCCGAGTGACTCGGGAGCGAAGATGAAGAGAATTAGGCCTGCAGTCCGGCCATAGTAAGACCACGAAATAATGTGAATAGCGCTAACAGCCAAGGGGATATTGTGGAGGCATTAAAGACGTTATCTGACGGCTTTTCAAGTCTGCAAAAAACTATTGTCGAGCATTTGAAGACATATGAGCAGTCACAGCCCGTCCCAAGATGTTCAACCGGTGGAAATACACAAACAAACGATCCTACCATAGAAATTCCGTGCACCAGTATAATTTCTCCACCTACTACTGTAGAAAACACTAGTGACTATGTTCCTATATATTCAATAGCTGAAAGTGCTGCATCTGGAATAGTTTCAAGTGTCAATAATTCCACGCCATGGAACTTTATCAATACTGTAACGATGAACTCAAATAACGGAATTGTGACATTAAATGAAGTCAGTAATGGTTTCTCTTTTTCGGAACCGCCGGTGGTTCCAGGTCTACAGATGCATGTCAATGAAAAGAAATGGTAATTTAAGTAATTATGTTCATCAAAATGTTCCTTTATCAGCCCAGGTGCCTGATACGATAAAGTCAAATTTGGGTGGGGGAATATGTAAATCTTAATAGCATTCAGATTGATGAAAAAGAATTTAAATTGGTGTTAACAGGGTCGAGAAAGAATGGACAAAGGTTAAGGTTCAAGGAAGAAAGAAGTAAACAAACTACTAAATATTGACCACTGGTTGTCGGTGTTTTTCATTTTTACTTCAGTTTATCTACAACGGCATCCGAATGAAAGTGAAGCAATTTGAGGTTACATCGAAACAGTAAGGCGCCTGGAGAAAAGGGGGATAAATTGGCGTTATTACGGCGTACAATTTAGAAAACAAAAAAATATATATAAAAAGAAGGTCATTAGGATTATCATCGGATAATAATCACCAGTGACTTTGGTTAGATGCAATATTGGACCAGGTCAATTTACCTTTTTTCTAAGCAGCAAAGTCAGTCCTAAGTGCTTATTCCAAACGGTTATTGTCAAAAATATCACTCAGGGAATTCCTGTAGATTCCCTTGCAAATACAGCCATAGATGTTTTAAATGTACTATGGTACAACCTGCAGTTGCTCCCTGTCAATCCTCAACCCCATCATGCACGAATGTGGGTTTGCATTTAGATAAATTTCGTATGTCCAGGGCACCGGGAGAAATAGGGCAGAATAACGAATACTTAAATTATGAACAGAGCATAAGCGCTCCTTCGGGTCAAAATGACAGCTGGCTAACGTCTGAAACAATTAAATTCTATACTGATGCTTCCTGATCAATAGGGTACTGTGCTGTTTTTGGTAATTTCTGGTTTTATGGAAAGCGGAATGGTGACTGTGGTTAGGTCAAAATATAACGTTATTTGAGTTACTTGCATTTGAAATTTGGGGGCAGTTTTTTACAAACAAGTCAATTCTGATTATGTGTGACAAACAGGATTTGGTCCAAGTCATAAATAAACAAACGAGTAAGGAACTAAAAATCATGTACCTAATGAGAAGATAGGTGTACAGGCATTGAGGCTTAACATTCATTTTAAAGCACAGTATTTGAGGACCAAAGAAAACATATTAAGCGAAGCACTTTCTCGTTCAAACATTCAGGTTTTCAAGACGTTTTTAGCCACGGCGGATGCAAATCCAATGATAATACTACCACTCCCTTTGTTGCCCATTTGAAAGATGTTGCTCAAGAACTTTTCACATCATCACTCGCAGTGTCAACAAGGAGGTCCTATACAAGAGTATGGAAACTATTTAATGAATTTTGCATAGAACATTTAGATGGGTGATGCTTCAAAAAGGCATCAGCAACTCTTTTATTCTATAATTCAGCAATAGGGTAGGTGCATAAAATGTTTAATAGTCCCGATCCATCATCCTCTTTCATCGTTAAGCTAAAAGGCAGTTTAAAACTGCGACCTTCAAAAGAAAGTCGGCTACCAATTACAAAATCATTACTGCATGGAATAGTATCGGAAGTCTTAAAACATGATACCGGGTTTTATCATTACCTATGTTTTTTGGGTTTTTTTACGGTTTTTTAAGACTTGGAGAGTCTACTTAGGAACAATTCATTGCTTGAATATCGATGATATTGCATTTTCGAATGAAAACAGTTCAATGGAATGTTTAATCATACACTTTAAATCATTTAAACATTCCAGGTTCATTTTCAAATATTGTTATTAGGCCTCATTATCCATCAAACTTCTGTCCCATCAAATGGGTTAAAACATTTCTGACATACAGAGGTACGAAAAGTGACCCTCTTTTTGTCACCCTAACCTAAAACCTACTTCAAGAAAAGAATTTGGAGATAAATCAGAAAACCTTATGCATACATTAGGTTTGAACAATGACCTTTATACCACACACAGTTTTCGGTACGGTTCATGTACTTTTGCAATGAGTTAAGGTTTGACAGATTCACAGCTGCAGTCGTTAATACCCGGTTAATTACACAAGTCACAATCATGCGAGAACGAGACGCGGAGGTTGGTGGTTTACGTGTTTTCCCTTGAGAAAACGCGACATAATTTTATAATAAGGATAGTTAGGGTTCGGTTTATAAGAATTGTTATAAATTAGGCATCTGTGACTGTAGGTGTGGACAGATGTTTTAATGCTGTTTTGGTTTTAGATAGGCTAATCGTTTGTGAAACACTTAATTATAATTGAATAATAAAAAGAGTTTATGTTATGTTACTTTGTTGACGTTGTATACAAATGTTTCATGCTATTTTATCGTTATATAGTTGACTTTTATTATGGAATAGTTTTTTTTGTTATGATTAAAGCGATTGATTTGTATAAATATGTTTCACGTTTTATTATCGTTTTCCCTTCTATCCCTAAAAAATAAGGGTTTGGGGTTTTAGTGCGAACCTACCAGTGATAACAGATCGGGTGGGGAGGACCCTGACCCTGTTTTAAACCCACTTTCCATTCAAAACTAAGGAGGTGCGGCTTAACGATTGATAAAATAAGCGTGTAATAATGCAAAGCACTTTAATCAAATTATCGAAAACGGGTTATTTAACTTTGTGTGAATTTGAATTGTTTTTGTTTTCAAATGTCCGATCTCTTCTTATTATCTTTAAATGATATATAATTGTTTTCGGGTACGATTGACCATTTATCGCTTTTCAGGTAAAAAAACCATACTCTACAATATAGTTCATGTTTTAAGTGATAAAACGTCTTCTTAACTATTAAA
Organism: Limnoperna fortunei; assembly: GCA_944474755.1. Classification (NCBI taxonomy): domain Eukaryota; kingdom Metazoa; phylum Mollusca; class Bivalvia; order Mytilida; family Modiolidae; genus Limnoperna; species Limnoperna fortunei. Next base: position 23,952,563 of record OX104113.1, on the reverse strand, counting down.
GAAAATATTTCATTTACAGTTTTTAGTATTTTTAAATCCTTCAAGCTTTAAAATACTTTTTTGTCCTGATCTAATAAGGAGTAGTAAAGATGTACAAAATTGTTTATTAATGCGCTCTTGGCCTCAAATGTCGTCGCTATCAGTTCAATTTATTTCTTGGATTATTTCATGAAGTATAGGGTACATGTATGCTTACTATTTTTTTAATGCATTCTTATCTTTGCACAATTAAAGGTATATATTTGGGTTTATTCACGTTTCTCCAACATTTGAAAATTTTTATTCACGTTTCTCCAACATGAAATGAACAATGGAAGGGCTTGTTGTTTTTACAACAATCAAATATGTTGTTTTAAGCAGTTTACAGTAAAACCTGGAAAATCTATCTGAAATTTATGGCAAGTTATAATATATAAAAAAAGAAAGAAATATTTTTATTATGTCCTAAATCATAAATCATAGTAATTAAATAAGTGCAATTAAAGACCATTCAAAGCAGTGTGAAATTATTATAAAATTATTACAAAGTACGCTTGCTATGCTCAGAAATGAGAAGTGTTTAGTGTCAGTTATGAGAAGTACTAGCTACTAGCTGACGACGGATATGCACAGGAAATATTATTTTAAAGTCTAAAAAAATTTATTAAGTTCTTTGCAACGTTTATGCACATGAACATTAGTTTGACGTTTGAAAACATTTAATTGCAAATCATTTGAAACAATTTTAATTACTGTAAAATTAAATCAATAGAAATTGCAACTTGATCTTCCGAGGATGCCCGACGGAAGGACGCAATAACTGCCGATCTACCCCCCTTTTTTCCCACAGAACCACGTGACTAAGTGAGTTCGAAAAGGTCAATATATTGTTATTGTACGGTAAACATTTGTCTTTCCGACACTTCATTTTTTTATTACAGTACTCTTCTCAAGGTTGAGATATTATAATCAAGATTATTATGTCTTGCCTTCCACAATCGTCTATATTTGTAACCCTTTACAGCACATGATGAAATTTTAAATAAAACAACTTGAAAAAAAAAACTATTAAACAGAATCGGATAAACCTATAACATATAAATCGAACATCTCTGGATATGGGTGTAACCCAAATCTTTTCTTGTTATATTTGTGTTCAGTTACAATTTGTGAGACATTTTAATTGTTTAAGTGTCGAGCATGAGCAGCCATCAGTAAAAATGTTTTTTTATGTATAGAATTTGTGTTGCATTTTAATTGTTTCCATGTGGAATTGAAAAATTTAGCATGTAAAAGTGTGTTTCCAGGCGAGCATGAGCAGCCAGGAGTATAATTTTGTCTTTATTTATTGACGGCTACGTGGTTCTTGTGTCGATATAACATATCGTGCAGCTTCTGGGGGTGGGGGGATCTGTCGACCCATTGTGGCCATTGTGGAGCCCCCACCTTTGCATTGCTTGTAAACATTAGATGAAGATAAGTAGATAATAAACTTCGGCCACACCTGATTGCCCATTATCTTCCAAATTTATGTTTTCTTTTTTATTTGCAAACAAGCTCGCTGCACTGAGAAAATATAAATGAATGAGATGAAATTCAAGTTAGATTTCTTGGAATGAGCTCAAGTTGCATCAATGTCAGTTTTTATGTGGTAAAATAAACTGTTTTATGCACGAGCGATCAATAGTTTTCCCTATGGGTACCTCATTTCAGTAATGTCCTTCAATGCATGTAGGTAAACCCGAATTAGAATTTAAGTCCTTGAACGCATGTTTGTAAACCCCATTATAACAGGACAATTAGTGGCCTCGGTGGCCGGTGGATAAGGTAGTTCGGCTACTATTAATCACGTGGTCTGTCACACTGAAATTGCGAGTTCGAGTCTCACTGCGTGCAGTGTACTTGACTCCGATCTTAATTGACAAGGATTGCCAGTTCTCCTGCCGCAGGTCGGGACTTTTTCCGGTTACTCCGGCTTCCTCCCCCAATAAAAACTGGACGCCACAAAATAGCTGAAAGATTGCTGAAAGTGGCGTTAAATATCCAACAAACAAACAAAACAATCAATAAGCACTTAGCCAACCCTGCTATAAAACACTGTTTGTACGGATTTGTGCAATTTGTGTATTCAGTATCCAATCATAGAAGATTATGATAATTGAAGAAAGACCGATCCTGTAATTTTCAAGATCTTCTGTTGTATGGTGTTTAATGCCACTTTCAGCAATTTGTCAGTGATATCGTAGCGTCATATTTTATTGGGGGAGAAAGACAGAATACCCCAAAACCCCGTCTCTTATTTTGAGAGCGGTGTGTAAGTTGTATAGCTAATTGAATCCTTCTATCCCTAATTCATTTACTAAACATTCCATATAGTGTTTCTTGCAGATACACATTATTTTGTTAGCGGTTAATATACATATACATTTTATTGGGAATCCAAAAAAAAAGCAAACTGTTAAACGAAAACAAGACGAAACAATAAGAACATGGTCTTGGTATCACATTTCTTGTTTCTGTTATATTTATTACCCTAAAATTAAAAAATAAATAAAATTCCAAACGCTTTCTATTCGCAAGGTATAAAAGGTTCATTTTTTGGTGAAAAAAAATCTAAATTATTTTGCATTCGAACATTGAGCGGATTTATGGATTAACATAAAGTAAGTTTAGCTTAATTATTCTTGAAGATATCAGTACACCATTGGTGAGATCAAGCTAATGGTTAACCTATAGTGGTAATACAATAATTGTGTGTGGTTTTTTTTGTTTAGTTTGGTGTTGTATATGCTTATCTGAATCCGGATCTGTAGTTGTCACTTAACTTCGACTTTTCTTGTTTTGTGGGTTGATTGCTTTTTTACCTCGGTCTCCAGCCTCGCCTTGGAGCTTGTATGCGAAATTATTTCATATCAGTAATAAATTCGCACATTTTGTTGGTTGCAACCTTTCAGCTTACCTAAAGAAATACAAGGTATAAAGACAAGCAGTCTAATTTTCTTGTATTCACTGATAGCTATGTGATAGTATAAAACGACTGACAGCTATGCGTCAGTGTAAAACCGGACCTGTCAATATATGAAAGTCGGCAAAATAGTTAACGTTCCTCAATGCAATAAGAACAATAGTAAATGAAACTGATTACAATACCACGGAATTCAAATATCATGCGGTTATGCTAGGACCAGGAAACTGAGTTTGAACTATTTGTCCACTAGCTGTTGCAAATATTAGTAGCTGCACGCCAAAACGTGAACTCGAACAAAACAGACGATTCAAATCATGACAAAAATTAACACAACGAAGTACATGATTGCAAAATGCTTTTTTAACACCTAAAATAAAATATAGTCATCTGTTTACATCATAATAATCAATAAATATCATAACTATTTTTTATTTATTTCCTTTATTTTATAGACAGTTTCCTTGGTGTTCGATATTTTGTTATTACCTTCATTTATATTCTATACAATCAACTAAGATGTTGTTTATTGTAGTAGAAAATATTGATTAGAATGGATTGTGCATCTGACAATATATATTCTTTTTTTATTCTCCAAAACCAAGTAAGGTACAGAGACACAAAATAATACAAAAATACAGAAATACAAAATATTACAGAACTACGATGTACAGTTTACAATCAACATTGTGTTTCAATTTGTGGAAGGTACAGAATTCAAATATATAGTGGACATGTAAATATAGATTATAGTATAAAAACAAATAAAATAAATAAAAATAATAATAATAATAAGGGTATAAAGAGAAGCGTTAGGTTACCCTGGAGGATCTAACCTTTGATTTATGATACGAATAAATGTACATAAATTGTAGAGATCGGGTGGGTGTTGGTTGTTCATCAATTCCCTGAACTTCATGACAATCAGAAGATGTTGCTGGTCCCTTTAGCCTTAATTAAAATTTTCGTTTCAACAAATGAACCACCTTACACGTTAATATTGGCATAAATAATATATCGTGACTAATGTAAACAAATAGATGGGTTTTAAATAACATTGCGTGATATACTATGTATAAATCTGATTTGAAATAAATGATTCGCGACAATGAATAAGTACTCATATTTTAACTTATACGTAGTTAAGTATAGACACAAAAAAATTATTGTTGAAGTGTTTATTTAAAAAAAGTTAACGGTTTATTGACATATCATTCTGAAGTATATAATTAACCAATCGAAAAAATAGACTGTATACCATTTAAATGTTAGGTGCGTTTCAGGAAGTTTGTTATTACGCTTCGGTGTTTTCTGATTTTCTTTAGAACTTTCGGTTTCACATGGAACAGTAAACAAAATCGTATGACTTCTGTTATGAATGTTTTTCGTTCTTCCTTATATCTTGATAATCTTGAACTTGAATGGTAATGGTGTTTTGGGACAAAACGACGGTGATTATACAGACGAAGTTTGCTTTAGGATACCGAATGGACGAAATAAAGAAGAATTCTACCAAAAGCATACCGGATTTACGAGGCACAAAGAGGTAAAATACACCTAAATTACAAACCGTTCACAAATCACGTGTCTTATTTAAAGTGCATACATCCCAGTTTAATTATTGTGTATTAACGTTGTTGTACAAGGATGAATAGTTATATACAGATATACAACTTTATACAAAACTTGATCATAACTAATATATTGGTCAATCCAAGTGATTAACACCTATCATTTTGGTAATTTTGTTCAAGATTACTCCATTCCCAAAAAGCAAAATGAAAATGGAATAAATCTGGATTGTTTGTTTGTCTGAAAGTGTTTAATGCCAGTTTTAGCAATTTTTTTAGCTATATTGTGGTGTGCAGTTTTCATTGGTGGAGGAAGCTGGAGTACATGAAGAAAACCACTGGCATTCGGTAGAAAACTGGCAATCCTTGTCATTTAAAATTGAAATCGATCACGCCTTTTCCCAAGTGCAACTTGAATTCACAACCTCAACTTCAAAGTTTTGTATAATTATAAATTTATAAAAACGTGTTTTTGTATTGCTTAATTACATTATAGTGTTGCATGTTTTTTTTAATATAATTGCATTAGTCGTGTATTTCACAAACACAATAGTATTATCTTTAAATCCACTATAATGTATGAGAAGATTTTGTCTCTTGCTTAGGCAGTTCCCAAACAACTTTGACTGTACGGGACATTTTGTATAATCATTTAATTATTCGTCTTGAATTTGTATTGTATCATTTCTCTCGTTTTTATCCACGTGTTGTCTAAGTTGATTATATTGGTCCCGTATTATGAAGGTGTACCAGTAAGTAATTGTTTATTATCGTGACATGTGTAATAATTACAAGTAGAAATACAAAAAAAGGAATCTATATACAAATTGTATACACCCGGCCGTTGAACCTATAAGTCACCTAAGGAAACATTTAAACATATATAAACATCACGGACTTAAAAACAATTATTTCATAATCTTGTTTTACTTTTAACTGTCTGTTTGAAAATGACAGATATAAGTAAAAGTCAGTTTTGGATTTGATAGGTAAAACGACTTTTCTTTTGATACGCCGTTACTAAAAATTGTGCTAGTTTCGACATAAGAAATCTCAGTTTTTCGATATTAGACCCTTGTGATGTATACCAATTATAATTAAAATGTCATCAAATGATTGCACTCGAATGTCCTGGTAAAAGGAACAGTCTAATAGAAAATTGTCTTCTGTTTCAACTATCCGAGCATCGCAGAATTTACAAAGTCTTTCGTCTATACTTTCTCCGGTATATCTGCCGGTTTCTATTCTAAGAGGAAGTATTCCAGTTCTAAATTGTGCAAGATAGGATCTCTACTGTTTGTCAAGGTTAATGCTCACATATTGATCAAGTTCAAACTCTTCCTTAAAGCTTACATAGGTACGGAGTTTAGCAACTGTTCTTAGTGAGTCCTTCCATAAATCTGAATAATGTTTTCGGATAATCATTGTCAAAGTCTTTAAGTCTGTTCTGTACTATGTCGGAATTATTTCATGTAGGATTTTGCTATAAACAGGGTACCACTTTAACAGGTAAACACAATTTGAAAATTAAATTAATTTTTCTTCATTTTATACATATTACAAATAAAGAATAAATCAATAAACTGTTAACAAGTACAAAAGGTATCGAATTATATATTTTTGTTCGTTAAAAGTGCTCTTCTTTGCCCCATGGAATGCTATTAAGCCCGTAAACAAAAACCCATACAAACCAACGTGGGAAACGGATAGACCAAAGGGAACGCAATGTTTTATAGGGATAGATGATTTACCCTTTTTGTAGCTGCTACGTAAGCCTACTTTAGTACTTCTACAAAATGGGTCTTTATAGTGCAAGAAGCAAGGCACTCTTCAAACACGCCATTCACATTTCCGTATTATGACCTCACTCGCTCCAAACGATGGGGCATCCTGTATCCTGGGACGCGCTTGGTAACCCTCCCAGTATATGACAATATGTAAACAGAATTTCATTTTACATAAAATATTTGATATTGGGGTTATCATAAGTGTATTAATGGCGTTGTGAATAAATTGATATAATATGAATTTGAAATAACTATGTTCCTTTCTGGATTAATTAATTTTTTCTATCATGGCTTGGCTCATACAGGTAGAACCGTAGCAAAACAATACTATGTGAATGGGGTTTCCATGATGTCACTGAATGTATTGTTATTGAATATAGCTTTGGTATGTGGAGATTTAAATAGTCGCATAGGGGAGCTAAGTGACGTTTTACCTACTGATGATCTTGATAAATATGTTGACACTTTAGATCAGGTTTTAAGGACTATAGTTTCGACAAGACGCTGAATGAAAAAATATTAATGTCTTCGGGCGAAAGCTTCAACAATTGTGTTTTAATACTGAACTTAATAATGGCCGCGTATGTAATTACAGAGATGATAATTTTATCAATTGTACAACAAAGGGTAGACTAGTGTTCATGACTACCTACTCGTCCACCATAGTGAATATAAGCTTATACGTAAATTTGAAATACTATCTATAACGAAATTCTCAGATCATATGCCAATTAACTTTGACTTTTCTATTTTTCTACAAAAAATCAACCTTAAATGATGTTAATAGAAATACGTCCACTTTTTAAAACCCATAGCTACGAACTCTTGAACGTAGTAAATATATAACATTACCTCTGAATCTGACGTACATAGCGCCGTACGGGAGATAATCCAAACAATTTATGACAGTGAATACAAAGTACAGAGTAAAATGATTCTATAAAGGGATCATGGTTATGATAAAAGACATAATAATGAATGGTTCGACGAAAAATGCAAAAAAATCGCATAAATTTTCATAGTGCCAGGAATCTTTTCGGGCTTCATCTTACAGACACAAATAGACGACTACTAGTAACAGCAAAAACTAGTTTCAACAAGAGTAAACATAATGCTACTGAATTATAAGAGAAAGAAAGGTATAGAACTCTGTAATAGTGCTAAAACGAAGCCCAGACAATTTAGGTTTGCCCTCAAGCCCGAACCCAGATTCAAGTGCTTAGCTGACAATAACATTCTCATAAATTATTTTGAAGTCTAATCCAAACGAACTATGTGAAAAATTGAAAGATTTAATTAACAATTGAAATTTAGTTATTTTAACGTGGATGAGATAGAATTTGAAATTCCGGAGGACGAAATTATAACTGTAATTAAAAAAAATAATAACCAGTAAAATTACTGGTAAAGACGATATTATTGGGGAAATGATAGCCGCCGACCCATTACTCTCTGCACTTATTTTAATTTTGATTTAGACCCGGTCGTTCTACAATAGACGCCATTTTTACCCTCCATGGAATCGTTTCTCAGTTATTACAGTAAGAACGTAAGTTATACTGTGCCTTCGTGAACTTCCGTAAGGCTTTTGATAAGCTCAGTCAGAGAATTCTACTATACAAACAGTTTTAGTTTTAAAAGACGTTAGCAGTAAGTTTGCATCTATTCGCAAGTCAATCTACATGTACGCTGAGGAGGAGACAGTTATACCTGCGTTGGATAATTTTCTCGGTGTTAAACAGGGTGATAAATGTCTCTACTCCTGTTTTTGTTTATATTAATGATATTGTCAGCGACCTTCCCGTTAACCTGAATAACGATACCGTATCGGTTAATGGATATGTCATATACTTATTCTATTCGGCGATGGTACTGTATTATTTTGAAAATCATCAATTATGTTACATCTACTAGAAAAGTTATCGTTCTATTGTAATAAATGGAATATCGAATTGAATACAGACAAGAAAAAGTTGCAGAATTCAGAAATGGATGACAGAGAGTGGACGAACGGTTTTATTACAGCGGTATGGACACCTCAAGATCCAAATACTATTTCATTAAAGTCTAAGACAATTCGTATAAAAAACCAATATTTCCAAGGTTGGAATGCAGAATTAGTAGAATGTAGCAAACTCCATATTTATAGCAGATTTCAATTAGATTTCTGTATTGAGTCTTACCTTGATTTTAATTGCAATTTTTTTATATTTACCAAATTACGAAGTGGCACTCTCAAGCAATACTGCTTAGATGATTATACAACTTTGCTTGTCGGGTGTCAGAATTTCTGACTGATCCTTTGGTACTGCACTACACTAAATAACAAATTTGATCAGATATCGTCGGAACACAACAACTCGCTTCATATAGAGTGTGGTTTTCGAACCGGTGTTGATTCGGTATTCTGATACTGGAATGCAGGATCGTTCTTACAGTACTTATGTCTTTAATAAATTCTACAAAAACATTAAAAGGTTAACAAATGTATCTGTGTTTGCAACTTTGAAATTATGAATGCACGTAAACAAACAGTGTAATTACTTCAAGTGTCATGAATACACAAACAAGCAATTGGTTATAGGGTAATACTAAACATTTAAACCCTATTTTATAGTAAAGTAGCAAATACAAATACAGTGCATATAAACTTACATTGTGGGCTGACATGGTTAGGTACAACTTTACTTGAAACGCCTGTGCCAAGTCAGGACCATTGCTGTAGTTGGTTGTTGGTTCTAGAGTTCGCCGGTTTCTCGACTTTGATATGTGGATTGTCTTTTTTTGACAGTTTCATCCGTGTTCGTATTTTGTTATTACGTTTATTTACAAATATTAAGGCACTTCTACATACTGGGAAACAAAGTGGGTAAAGCAAAACTAGGAAAGTACTAAAACCTGGGGTCCAAACTTTTATTAACACTGGGGACAGTACACGCGGAAACGTACATTCAATTTTTTCTCTGTCGCCTTAGCAATATTTGTTTAAAAAGAGGGTTGATAATGTCACGAATACAACGGATTTTTGTATTATGTTACTAATTAATTTATTTGTATACATTGATGAAAAAATTGTGACAGGTTTCACTTTGTATTGGTTTAGTGTTAAATGGTCTATTGTTTCTGCTGTAGAAGTTTGTTGATTACAAGTATATCATAAAAGACCGTTACTATGATCTTTTTGTTTGTAAATATGCCTTTTTAATTCTTATGTTATTATTCCTAAAATGACTTCATTCTTCTCAAAAGTGTATTGGCCGCTTCTTTTGGAATTGCCTGTTCATGCATCGTTATTTCAGCAATTTTATACTTAGTTTGTTTTTTATGTTTTCCTAAGGTTTACCCATACTTCATCGATTATGATGTTATTTATCAAGTATAGCACAGAGTTTTCGCTAAATACCCGTACAACCCCTCCAATTATTATTTTATTTCTAATATTACAGTAGTTTAACAAATGACTTGTGAATGCATTCATTATTTTCTCTTTCATGTTAGTTATAACGTAATTAACTAATGAGGTTATATGCCTTCGAAATTTTAAATACGTTAGAAGGTCATTTATAAGGCCATACAAATAAATTTAAAAATTAGTTCATTTACACAGGACCAATAAAGCAACATTGTTAAGCCTTCCAGAAAAAATATTTAATATTAGATGCAAAATGGCACAAAAGATATGTGATAGTTTAATTAAAGTCCACACATGGAGTTGGAGGATAAAAGAAGGATACCCCAAGTGCAACGGATGGACATAAGAATGGCAAGTTTTGCTATGGAAACCACCAAATATAATTCTGATTATAATGTTAAATATCTAGTGCACAATGGCACTAATTTGACGAAAATTCTGTGAAGACTTCTTTTAATTCCATATGTAGGGTATGAGGAGTAGGCAATAAGGGATGGGTACCCCGGAGTGTAACGGACAGACGGAAAAGAGAAAAGTCCATGTTGTGCTATAGGGAGCCAAAAATGTCATTACCATCAAAACATTAAATATCACTTGCACATCGGCACTATGTGAACAAGATCATGTGAAAGTAAAAAAAAATCCACACAGTGGTGTACGAGGAGTTTCGCACCTTATTAAGCGGTAGGTATACACAATTCAATGATAGTGTTTAAAGGTAAAACAAATAATTTCTGTTATGGCTAAGATAATAAGTGGAGGAAACTACATAGGAAAAACAGAAAAGAAACCTTATACCTAAGTTATAACTGTATCAGTTTGTTATAATCTCAAACAAAAAACATGCATATGTCAAGAACACAATTCTATTGATTGCGTTGCTCCTAATATAATTTTCATTAAAGCTCGACGTTATTTACGTATCAATTAATGTTCGACCTTATGTACGTACCAATTTAGTCTTGTGGAATCATCTATTATTGCTCTGCATATCTATTGCAGTTATGAAAACAAGCCATCGTGCCAACAAAGATTTCATCACAAATTTGAAAAAATAATTTGTGGACAAATACTATGCATCGTCAATACAGTCGTCAAGCATTCTTTACTATGTGAATTCGCTTATAGATAGAACACAAGTAAATGTTTCTGCCTTAGTCGACAATACTAACATTTCTGTGATTTCTATGTTTCTAACATTGATCAGCATTTACCACTGTTAGGAAATTTATAAACTTTCATTCAACAGTAAAAATATATTCCATATATATCCGTGATATTTGTTTTTTCACTAATTTGAATATTTTTGAGACGATGCCACTTTTTATATGCAATTCCTAATGCAGTGAATATAAAAATACTATTGTTTATTTTTTAAATTAACGAAGTTTCATGTTGCAAAATCTTTAAAAAAAATTAACAATTCATACAGCAGCTTACAAAAAAACTTGTACACGAGTAACCACTATCGACCGAATCAGAACACAACATAAGCATTCACTGTTGTTAAGGTAGGTTAGACAATCTGGTAACCTGTTATTGGTGCACGTTTTCTACCGTTATACCTATACCAAGTTTAGCAGAGAACAAATTTAGCCAAGATTCATACAGTAAATACACGGGCAATATTTGAATTACATGGTTGGTGTCAGTGGAATTTGGTTTTTATGTTGTGTGTCAGTTTGTCGTCCTCTCTTTTTTACCATAATTTTGTCTCTCTTTGACTTATTTTCTAATGAATGCTCCTGGGTATCTTCGATGTTTATTCTTAAATGAACAGTTATATTGGTATTCAAAGTGTTCTTAAAAACAATTCTAATACATTTTAGTCCTACACAAGGACAAAAATGCTAATTTATATTTTAAAGATGTCTTCAAACACATGTATTCAGCATGTAGTTGAAAATGGTTCATTCAACCTATGCCAACATTTTTAATTTTGGTTTAAAAGGTAAGAAAAAATGTTGGCATACATTGAATTGTTGTATAAACATTTTAATCCCTTCTATAAACAATTCATTAATTAGTGTTTAGGTGTTTATAGGTAAAATCCATTTTAAGGGTTTTGTTATGTTTTGTTTGATTTGTACTTTCTTTCCCTTTCTGTGTGTAAATAGTATATGTTTGCGAATAGTCTGTATAACTTTATGAACATTTAGCTGAACTCTGTCATTGTCATGGTTATGATTAATCTGCAGTTTAGTTAGAATGTTCATAGTATTTATAGTAGCGGTACAGTTGCGTGTACAACATATCCAATATGTTCGCTCGTTTCGTTCAGTCTTCACTCTGAACCTTTACCAATTGTGGACTAGGGTCTGGTTCCCTAGTCTGTTTGTAACACACTGAAAAGACAGTGCATTAGCCTTACTTTGGACAACTGATAAAATCCTTTAGAATCAGCAGTATTTACACAAATTTCTAGTGAAAAGTGTTCACTTTGTGTACTTGAAATTTAATAATAATTGAGGATTCTCATTAACTCTTACAATAATTTTGCCTGTGATTTAACTATAATTAATAGTTTAATTACTATCAAAACATCTATTGTATTCTGCATGTTAGCATTCCTTGAATAGAAATTTTCAAAATGTTGGCATATGTTGAAGACACCGTTGAAAATATCTTTAGAATGAAAATTAGCATTTACATGCACTTTTAAATAAGAAAAAAGATGCATAACACATGCATGTTAAATGCAGTTAGCCTTACATTTTAGTATGTGTTCCAATCTATCTTGGGGCCTCGGTGGCCGAGTGGTCAAAGTAGTTCGTCTACTATTGATCACGTGGTCTGTCAACACTGAGATTGCGGGTTCGATTCTCACTGCAGGCAGGGTGTACTCGACTCCAATCTTAATTGACAAGGATTGCCAGTTTTCCTACCGCAGGTGGGGTGTTTACTCCGGCATCCTCCCCCAATAAAAACTGGACGCCATGATATAGCTGAAAAAAAATTGCTGAAAGTGGCGTTAAACACTAACAAACAAACAAAACAAACCAATCTATCTTGCTCACTAAGACTTTAAGGCGTTTACTAGTTAACAACTCCAGTATAGTGTAAATTTTCACTTTTTTGACCTACTAGTATTTCAATTTTAAATTTAATATGTTTGATTTTCAGTTACATTTAGATGGAGTAACGTGGCACTGTGCTAAATTTAACCAAAGTACAAGAACCAAAACCATTAATAAAGCAGAAGAAGATGCAGATGTGCATAAATTAAAAGAGTCGAAAGAGGTGAGTGATGGCATATGTTATAGTGATATTACAATAAAACTTAGTGTATAGAAATAAATGTTACGTTTGGACGTAAGCTTTCAGAACAATAGTCGCTCCAGTATATTCGGATTTTTAACTGTATAGTGGTAAATTTTTCACAGTTTGAAGGACAAAAAGACAAAACATATAACAAGTTGAAAGTTTTTAATAAGTTATCGACTTAAATGAAAATTATTAGCCAAGTGATATCGTTTAACACTGCTTAGAATAAAGAAGAAACTTATTAACTATATTGTTAACCGGTTATAGAAGATAGAGTACTCTTTTATCTGCTATACATCGGTTGAAAAAATCCTAATATATAGCCGAGGTAACTAGCTACAGGAAAATGTATTGAGCTTTATTTATCTGTATGTGTTAGTAGGGACCCTGGTGTGATCAACTGCAAGCTTAGTTGATGGATTCAGCTGAGAAAAAAAAGCTGAAAGCAAAACCTCAAACCAAAAACATACTTTTTACGATTACGCAATAAACTTTCAAGGTAATCACATCTTCAGTATCGAATATGCCAAGAATAAAATGGAATCCTTTTGCTATAAAAATCCATTTTAATCTATAACTTTTTCTACAGTAGTTTTTGTCTTTATTCTCAAAGTTAACACACATGAATTATCTTTCCTTAAAGTTATCACATTATCAGGATACATAAAATTTAACAATACATTAAAATATTGGTTTCAGGTGTTATGGGCAGAACAGCAAAAAGCTCACATAAGAGTGAAGAGGACCTTAGACACACAATGGGTCAATCTCTGGCACTTAGTAAGTAAAACTATGCCTATTTTAGAATATACTTCATAACACAGACACGTTTGGGTGCGATATTTGCGCTAAACTGGACAAAAATGTTTTTATAATAATAAAAAAATATTTTAAACATTTAAAAAAATTATAAGTGTCGATTTTATTTTACAAGATTATTTAAAGCGCGTCCTGAATTCCTGCAAATTTAATAGCAGGAATACACTGCAGATATTCGTTAACAATATTTTCAAGAGAAACAAGAAAACTGTTGCAAAGCATTAGTTCGGCGCCGATTTATTCTGCATTCTGCACGCGTTTGTCAAGGATTTGATGATAATTTTACGGGACGCATTTTAAGGCATGTTACAGAGGTTATTTTTATGCTCTTTGCAGTTATAATATATCACGTTCTAAAGCGTCAAGCTTCAAGTCAATATTTTGTTCAAATCATGCATGAAAAGCATGTACTTTAGACCCAATAGTGTCAGTTGCTTTACTTTTAATGCGTGACTTAGAGACTGTATTATAAGCAAACATTTCGAACCTTGAATATGTGTTTTTCTTTTTGCATTTGCTTCAATGCAAAATACAGATCATCTCGACAATATGGAAACTATAAGAGAAGATAATCTTAATTTTAGATTGGATTAAAAAAATTGTACGTGTAGAGGATCAGATAAGCATAAATAATAACAGTTTATTTTTATATAACATAAAAGCTTGTGTAGTAGGCATCTCGGATTTTCAGTCGAATTAAACACACACTTTCTAAGGACTATCCAATGAAAGCATTGCAATTTCTCAAAAGAAGGCATTTCAACCTTTTCCCCATAAGGGTAGGTGTAAAGCTAAGTCCTGCAGTTGTTGCTAGTTTCAATTGCCGATTTCTAAATTTTCGCGCATGTGATCTTTTGTCATATATTAAATCATAAATATACTTAAATTAAAACTAATATTCACGTGGTTCAATTAAATTATTGACTTAACATTTATTTATTGAAGCTATCACCGAAAGACATAGTACCAGGATAAAAATGGTCTCCCTCTTTTATTAACTTCCGTAAATAGAATACCAACAAAATTTATTATTACATGAAACTTTGATATCACCCAAGCATTTTCGAACTTGTATATCATCTGATTTTTCACTGAAGTTAAATGATCGACATTCTTGTAGCAAAATTATGTTTATTTGTGGTAACTAAGTGTACTTCAAAAAATATTTTCTCCTCTATCCATCGTTAGCAACGCAAGTGAATACAAATCATGAGTGAATCGTAATGAGTAGTAAAAAGTATAGAGTATCTATTAGTTTTCAATATGCAACAGACAGTTTTAAAAAAATTCGTATGTACAAAGACGTAGAACGTTGTTGATTTTGATGCTGTTTTAATCTGAATTTGTTCTGAACTTCCCCCTTTTAGTTATATTTTGATTTGTTTTAATGTTGTTGCTTTTAATAATTAATAAAATGTTGAATTAAAATCGACAAAACTTCCTTGTTAACAATTATTTATCGAAAATTCGATTTTAGAATTGTGAAAATAAATCATGTGTAAAATAAATATTTCAGACGTTGGTGAACAGTAGTAATTATTCTGTTATTGTTTGTTAACTTGTTCCCATCATGAATATAGCTAAAATACTGCTCGCTGGACGTAAAGCAAACATCCAATTACTCAATTAATCTGTCTCAATTTAAATAGTAATTTATAGTTAGGAATGCATTTTTAGATTAAAATAAATTATATAGTACCCAATAATTTATTTTTTGTAAAAACAATGTCTCTGAAAAGTGTACTTACAATATTTAATGAATTCTTTTCAGAATGGTGCTGTGTTACCTTCTATGAAAGTCAGTGAAGCTTGGACAGCCGGTTACACCGGTCAGGGTATTGTTATCGCTATTCTGGACGACGGTTTACAGACAGATCATATAGATCTAGATGCAAATGTGGTGAAACACCTTTAAAGCTTATTACAAATACTGTCTTTATCCTCAGAACTTAAAAAACTGAGATTTTGTGATATCAAAAATGTGTGTTATATAATTGTAAAGTACTATTTAAAGAAGCTTACGTTTAAGTATTTTAATGTTGTATTTCGTAATAAGGTATGTCTTTTTATTTATAGATCATAAAAGACAAGACAATCAAATATAATTCAATTAAGAAAAACAACAGACTATTTTATGATATAAAGATAACAAACTACCTTGTTAAAAAACATGGCTAGTGTATGATTATATTTCGTACCAAAAAATCAAACAAACAAAAAGGGCAATTAACAATTAAAAATTACTATTTATTGTAAGTGATATTGTTAAATTGTAACTATGATTCGTCCATTGAAGACAAAAGTTTATAAGTGACATGATACATGAAACAATAAAAAAATTACTGCTACTTTAAGCTGTTTGATTTTGTTTATTGAGGATAGACATTATGTTTTACACTTTGCTGTAATTCTCGAATGTTTGCTTTAAGTCCAGTGAGCAGTATTTCAGCTATATGCAGGACAGGAACAAGGTAACAAACAATAAATCAACTCGGTAAAGAACGACCAAAGCGCAAAAAATGTTAATACCACCGGAAATGTATGAGGTATGGTTGGGTGGAAATTTAGCCTCTTGTACCGGCTACAACGTGCCTTCTCTTATCGACATCTACGGAAAGTGTCTTAGCGTGGCACTCTTCAAACATGTCCGCCACCAATTTAACCATTTCTAGATATTTTGTATCTAGCTATATGCAAGCTGCGGGTTACACTTGTGCCATTTCAGTTTGATAAACGATTATTTTCGAGTCCGAATGTACTTCTTCACAGTGTATAGTCATGTTTCCTTTTCAGGACACAACAAATGATATTGATATTGTAGATGGTGATGATGACCCGTCCCCTTCATTAGGAGAGAGGTATGTAAATATGGGAAAGATGACATTTTTTCCCAACACATGAGAAGTATAATTTTAATAACTTGTTGAAATATATTGGAAATATGCGGGTAATTTAAATATAACAACAACTTAACACACATTTATCTGAAACAAACATTAGGTTTTTTCTATTGCATTTTAACAAATTGCCGTAATAATTTTGCCTTTCGAATTTGTTTTGTTAATTTCTTGATTAGACAAAATGCGTGTCTCGCGTAAATAAATTTAAATCTTTATATGTTCTCAACCACTGGATCGATCCTTTGCAGGTGGATTGTTGGATCACGAGAGTAGTTACAGTTTGGTGCTGTTATGAAATATCCTTAGTCAACTTATTGATATATTCAGTGCGGTAATTTACTGCCCTAAAATTAAATAAATGTTTTAAATTAAAGTTTGTGTCTATTTACACGGAAGGTGGCCTTATGTGAATTCAGCATAACGTTATGGCATTTAGTAGCTATGACAATTTTTTTATTATTGGACTTTCAGTATATTTTTGATGACATTTTTATTATCATTATTTATAAATATCTTCAAAATAGTGTATAAGAAATTACACTTCCCATCCTAACCCCTTCCCCAATGCAAAATAGGAAAATGACAAAACACGCCATCTCTATTTTACATAAAGTCATAAAATTAACATAATTTATTTATATATTTTAGTCATGGTACAAATGTAGCAGGCTTTATAGCGGCAGAAAGAGATAACAATGAATGCTCTGTCGGAGTAGCCTATAAGTCGAAAATTCTAGGTGACATTATTTATTCATAATATCAAACCGTTTGGTTTAGATTTTTAATTTTTATTGGAACATACAAATGTTATTGTAGAATAAAGAAAAAGACGAATTTCTAGTTGGAAATGAGAAATTCAAAGGTTTTTAAATTGATACAAACAAGGTGTTCTGTGATATTTTGGGTTATGTTAACGATTTCACAGCAAGTGTGCAAATATAGCACGCCCATGTGATGTGGAATGCCATATCAAAATTAAATATTTCATCAAACTTCATATTGCGTAACATTTAAATAAAAATGAATTACGTTGATAAGGGGTAGTGCTGTTGTTCTCATTTTAGAGGGGCAATTTAGACGGCGCGTCACACTGTAGTGAAAATTTCCTATGTCATAATAGGTCGTTAGTTATAAGTCTCATTGTTACGTAAAGAACAGATGTCTCGAGTACAAAAAGCCATTGGTAACGCTACGACGTCAAGTTGAAAACTTGGTTCTTGGTTGTATAATTTATTAATTTGTTATCAATAGAAACGATACTATGTAAATATTTGGTTTTTATTCTTAAATAGGCGTTAGAATACTTGGTACAACAGGAATAACTGACTCCCAAGAAGCGCAAGCACTGTCTCACTATATTTCGCATGTCGATATATACTCCAACAGCTGGGGACCAATCGATGGCTATGGATTTTCGGGACCTGGAACAATTACCAAAGCGGCACTGCAAAGCGGAACGACTAATGTAAGTATCAGCTACCTTTTTAACAGTTTTGTTAAAGTTTTATTAAATCGCAACTGAATTGTGATTTCTTTAAAGATACCAAGCAATAAAACATATAACGCCAGACGCGTGATTCTTTTAATCATAATCAACATTGAGCTCAAATTAAAAGTATTTAAAAATAATTACAATTTTGAAGGGTGTTATTACCAATGTAATAAATCCAAATCCAGATAACACCATTTGCATTTTGAACTTTTCTCAATTTCTTGTCAGTAAATTTTAGATTGCCTACATCAATGAATGAATAAATCATATGCTCAGCATTTAAGTTTAAGAATTGGAATGTCAATACCCTGGGATACTAGTGGCCACTTTTATAGGCATATTGAAAATAATTGTATCAAAGATATAAAAAATATAAAATACAATTATCTTTAATGTGTGCTAAATCAGGCTAAGGTCATTTTCAAGAAATTTTAACATTTCCACAATTTCAATGTAATAGATCAAGCGCCTTTTTTATGCAAAAATCTGCATGAATCTTTGAAACTGTTTGATGTTTTAACAAGGGACGAGGTGGCAAAGGTGTCATTTTTACATGGGCATCTGGTAACGGAGATACCTCAGACAATTGTAACGCTGATGGATATGTCAACAGTATTTACACCATAGGTATTACCAGTGTCCAGCTTGGTCAAAATGCTTGGTACTCGGAGGTGTGCGCAGCAGCAATGGCAGCTACCTATGGAGGAAGCAGTAGGGACAACAAATATTTGGTAAGTTATATCAACAGTTTGTTCAACTGAGCTTTTGCATTCAGTTTGCTGTTTTTGTCCGTCTATGAGCTTTTACACGTTTACATGTAAACTCAAATGTACGTATAAGGCTAATTCAAATATAAATTCAAAAGTTGATTCAAAGTTTTGCTCTCCTGGATGATCTGAATACATATTTTTTCCTTTTTTTGTTTTAGTCGTCAATTTAAATATCGATTATAAATCAAACTTCCAAAACTAAAATCTTATAAAAAATCGATAATTCCAGCGAGGAACACCTAACATACCATACAGAAGTTAGAAAATTTTGTGTGACAAAAATTGTTTACCACATTTGTTAACTATTGTATTCTTAAATTCAGTATTTTATCCATGGTAAAAACATCAATTTTCTAATGTGTCCTAACTACCTCTATTTAAATGTTTTTGGGATGGTCTAAAAGGACATGTAGAAACCAAAACTAATGGTCTAAATTATAATCAAACTTGTCATGGCTGTTTAATTTTAAAAAGTACTGATATAATATTCAATAATAAACACTGTAATGGCCTAAATTGTACAACTATTCAAGAGGAAATACATGATATATGCACAGTAAGCAATTCATGCTATTGGTGCATGATCAATTGCTATGCATGGAACAATCGGTTATTTGCCACATTCACTCTCTACATAACTAAAATAAACTATAATAACCAAATAAATAGTCTTTATGTAACATTTTACTGATCAAATCACACATTATACCATCGACCAAATCCATGGTCCAAGTAAAATATCATATTGACAAATACATTTATACATACATAATACAAGTAGTATAAACAAAGACTATGGCATACATACATAATTTTATAATATCAACTAAATACGTGATTGGATATAAATTTGTAATTGTGCAACATGTTAATGTATTAACCATGCATAAACAGTTAAATACACGTAATGCAAATGTAATGTATAAATGATGTTTATACAGCAGCCAGATAAAATCAACACAATTCTTTCAATGTAGTATGAACTTTTAATCTGAAAAAATCACTTGTCAAAATAAATCTCTGTTAACTAATATCATTTCAATAGTTGGAATATGTGTCAACAATAGAGCATTAACCGTTTAAACTTCGTGTTCGTGCAAGATACAACTCCGGCAAACATGCACATATATGTGAAAATGTACCAGTATTGCAACCTAATATCTTCTACAAGTTAAATATTTTAGAACCTTAGAATATTATTATATGCCTGGATTTAGCTTGACGCATCATTCAAATACATACTCGTATATTTTGTAATGAGCCATTTTATTAGGTGTATTAGTAAAATAACGTTAAACTATTCTTTAAACCAAGCAATCTGATTTTTTTGCTATTAAACGAAGGGTTATTTCAAGTATTATTGGGTAGTAGCCAATACAATAATAGAAAAAACATAAATGAGTTCCCTATTTAATAACCATCGATAAAAATGCCATTTGATATAAAGATGAATCAATTACCTTATTAAAATATAGTAAATTTTCATTCAATAAGACGACAACCACCACATCATCGGGATGTACCAGTAGTGGTATAGAAGGGACGTCATTTTCTACACCTATTGTCTCAGGAATTATTGCCCTTACTCTTCAAGCAAAGTAAGTTATCCATTTTTGTTGTAACTTAATTTATACCTTATGTGTATTATATATTTATTGTCATTGTGTTAAAATTAAAAATATATATATATGTGCGTCATTAACACGCAGATTACTCTACAGAAGCTCTGATACATAGTAACAGTTAGATGACAGAAAGAAAAGGTTACAAATTAATATTTGTTTAATGAAATCATTTCCCAAACAATTGCATGTAAAATATATTGCATAAATAGGATATGTTTCATATTTTAGAACTGTTGTCAAAAATACTGAGAAAATATTGTTTACCAATTTCTTTCTCCATACTTTCTTCAATATGATTTAAACGTGAAAATTTTACATGAATACTTATGCAGTTAAGAGTTAATGAGGGCATGAATGAATACTGACATGGTCACTAAAACCAATTGAAAGTTGTTATGTGTACACACAGCGTTGACATTAGTGTTTGTGAACGACATTTGTATCGTTTTCAGTGTTTCTTACTTCTTTAAAATATTTCAAATAATAAGGCGTCATTTAATTCTGTTGAGTCTGGTAATAAATAGATATTAATGACGCAACAGCGCAATTTTGTAATGTCGGTATGATGTTGGAAAAATGTTTATAGCATAGTTAGTTGTTGTATAATTTTATATTATTTGATTGTATCTGCTTTATCCATTGCGCATATGAAAATTTAAAACTGATGTTTTAATGTTTTTATAGTAAGGTTACAAAGAATGGTGGACATTGATATATAACTTAAACCAACACGTTTTACGTCATTGGTCAAGTAAAAATCTACTTGAAAGAGCATCTTTTATTATATTCTATCAAATATTCACTGCTGTAAATCATAATGAAATCCAGCAATCAATACATTTGAGGAAATATGTTTTTAATTGAATTTGAAGTATACATTAGCAAAACATCGTGTCTCCTTTTTTGTAGTCCGAACCTTACATGGAGGGATGTTCAGCACCTTATTGTACTGACAAGTTCCAGAAATGGATTTTCAGATAAATATTCAAATTGGGCAACAAATGCAGCCGGAAAAGAATGTACGCTTTTTTCTGTTCCTAGCAACGTATTTCAAAGAACAGCCTACAACAAAAGTGTTTTTAGTTTCCTCTTTAAACTACGAGCATTATTTCAGTTATCAAGGAAATTATAGCGCTCGTGTTCAGTTTGATATTAACAGCAGCCAAAATTCTAATTAATTGTCATGTGATAGTTTATAGTCAAATGTAACTCATGAAAACAAATTTAAATATCTTCAGCATAAAGAAAATCAAATTCTGTTAAAAATAAAGATTAATTGCAATTGCTTGTGTATAATATGATAAGAGATAAACTGAACACAACTCTATGTTTAATCTGTCCGTGAAATTTGTAAGTGAGTGTTTTATAGTCAGAATAAACGAAGTCATTATAAGAAAATCGACCTTCATACAACACACATATTGTCGCCGCATCTTGGTATGAAATAAAACATTTAAATACTTGGTATGTCTTGGATACTAACATATTGCTGGTGATGAATTGGCATGGACTTTAAATATGTAATTTACAGATAGTCAGGTTCTTGGATTTGGATTTATGAATGCAGATGATATGGTAACAAAGGCAGTGACATGGAACTCGGTACCAGCCCAGAAAACGTGTACCACTTCTACAAAATCTACTACTTTGTATGTGATTATAAGTAGCAAGAAATTACATAACTAATATACTAAAAGATACATGAATAATATAATTGCCATTCATTTGGAATAAGATGCGTGAAATTACAAAAGCAACACTACACTGAAATATACTCACTCAAAAAAGAAACGCAACATTAAAAAAAGGAAATTTTACTTCATATATTATTTTAACATTTGTCATATAAATAATTGATACAGAAATGTAAAAGAGTTTTCTTACCATGGAATATAAAATTTTGCCGCATATTGTCAATAAATCACGCAAAAATGTCAGTATCTGTTGTGCCCACTATTTGCTTGAAGCACAGCTCTTACTCTTCTTGGCATGGATTGAATTAGTACGACACTCATACTGAAGTCCCTGCTCTAATAGTTGCATATTTTGCGGCGGTGGTTGTCATTGGCGCACGCGCCAATCAGATTATTCCACAGATGTTCAATTTGGTTAAGATCCGGAAATCGTGATGGCCAACAGATCACATTGACATTCTGTTGCTCTAAACAAATCTACTGTTACACGTGCTGTATGTGGTCGGGCATTGTCGTGTTGAAATATTTCTCTTTGAATGTCAATTACGGGCAATAAATGCGGCCGTATAATTCGTCTTTATACCTAACAGCGTTAAGAGTGCCTGGGATATGTATCAGCTGTGAGTTCCTGGCGTAGTAGAAAGCGGCCCACATCATAACACTGCCTCCGCCAAAATTGTCTCTTTCTAAAACACAGTTTTGCGCTGTCCTGTTCCGAAGATGGATTAATTTAGTGTAGAGATCCTGCGCCTAGTAGCGTCTCCAGAGGAGTGAAATTGTGCTACGATGAACATTGTACGTTCTGGCAACAGCATTCTGTGATTCCCCGGCCCCGATTCGATTACCTTGGCATAGCGTCACCTCATTAGAATTTCATTTTACTAATGCAGTCAAGAAAAGAAATAGCGGTGTTTTATACCGATTGTCTGAGTAAAAAAATACCAATGATTTGCACGTGAAAGTCGACCCTGTTTATAGCAATGCATGATTCATAGTGTGTTCCAGATTTCGACCACAGTCGTTCACGGGTGAATAAAAATACTTTCACCTGGAAACCTTTAATTAATGTGCACTTATGATGTTGTGTATATATATTTGAATATTTATAGGTTATTTGTCCGCAAAAAAAAATTGAAAAAAATTATCCGATGTTACGTTTCTTTTTTGAGTGAGTATATATAATAAACTACAAATAGCCTCTAATTTATTTTTATTTAGATGTTCTACGAATAGACGAAGACTTATTAGTTAACGAAAAATGTACAAATACTTACAGTACTATTTGATGTTTTAGATCCACATCTAGTTCAGCATATTCTCAGGATACCATGACAGTCGTATCTTCTAATTGCTCTACAATAGCATACCTAGAACACGTGAACGCACAAATTTCATTTTCATATACACGATATCGGGGAGCGACTGAGCTTCATCTGATATCTCCAGGAGGAACTGAAAGTCATATTCTACACTACAGATATAGTGATGCATCTAGGTTTAGCTCACCTGGATCCCTGACATGGACCTTTATGTCTGTGCATTTCTGGAGAGAAAGTCCAGTAGGAACATGGACACTTAAGCTGCGTTCGTATAGCGGATTGTCTGTAGGTAGGTAATTTAAGGTAGATTAAAAAAAACCAACCTTTATACTTTGGACCCTGTACCAATAAAAGTTTCAAAAATCTTATTTGTTCTATACCGAGTGTGATTGAAACAATTGCTATATAAAAAAAATCCATAGGATGGTAGATGATTGATGAATACAAAAATCAAATAACATGAAAATATCTAATAAATATCTAACAACAGAAAAGAGAATTTCATCACGCAGAGTAAAGCCACACAGCTAAAAATATCGCTCGGCACATATTTTTGTAATTTAAACACCTCGTATATCTTTTTGTTAACCTGTGAATTATTCAAAGTTAACTTAGTGTCCCTTTGTTTAGTTAAAATCAGTTTTGAATATACATAAAAATACAACAAAAGACACTGACACGTGTTTAAAGGTTACAACCGACATACAAAATTACAAATGCATGGCAAATAACAAACACAATAAGAAACACACCATAAACAAGTAACTAATCAATCAATCCATAGACAACAAAAGCAAGGAAACGGACTGAACAGCAAGAAAATAAAGACAAGATACCAAGGTTATACAATTTAACACGCCAGACGCTTTTCGTTTAAATAGATCATCAGTGGCGCTCAAAACCCAAAAATTGCAACGTTATACCAAAACCAGCTAAGGTCATCTACAATACCTTAAAAACCCTAAGAATTTAAATCAGTATCGAAATTGCACGCCAGTAAATTTAGACAATGACAATATCACTGAAAGAATAGGTGATATTCTTCTTAGCACCGAAGTGTGATTAAGGGCTTGTAATGCCGTTGGGAAATAACAGTCCTCCAGTAGAGGAATTTACCAAGTGGCTGCAAATAAAATGTCTTCAATGATGCCTAGGTAAGAAAATAAATTACATCAGACACACGTTTCACTTGATAAAAAATCATCAGTGACGCTCAACCCCCCCACCCCCTTAAAAACGAACAAACAAAAACAATTAAGATGTTGTAGAGCTGTGTCTTCAAAGGTTCCAAAACGTTATACCAAATCAGGCTTAGGTCATCTACACATTTGAAAATATGAAAACCTTACAATTTAGATAACTTTCATCTATTGAGTGTCCTCTTTTTCAGTGACGTTAACATCTTGGTCATTAACTTTCTACGGGACTACGACAGATCCATTACCAAGTAAGTAGTCTGTGGCATAGTTTATTCATATTTATAATAATAAAACAATAATGAGTATTCAAACTATTGATTAAAGTGGTGTCATTATGCGGTACATAAAATTCGATATCTTTTTAGTTCGAAATGGGTATCATACATAATTGTATATTTGTAAAATAATCCATTTTTCAATTGATGTGAATGGCACGGCGGTTGCTCAAGTATTAGATAAACTGATGGGTAAAGAGTTAAACTGCATTATTGATTTGACGAATTTCTTCGAGTCCTAGAATGAAGTTACCTTGAATATCTTATTTGACACGGACTTCAGTTGTCCTTTCTATGATATTGGTGAAAATGGTAAGAAATTTAACAATTTATAAATAAAAACCAATTAACTTAGAAGGTGTTAAAGCCTAATGTATTGCACAATGGAAGACCTTTAGTTTGTATATTTTAATAGAGATGTATGCTTGTTTATTTAAACAATAAAGATACACAATGATACAGAATGGCAATGATATATATATATATATATATATATATATATATATATATATATATATATATATATATATATATATATATATATATACATATATATATATATACATATATATATACATATATATATATATATATATATATATATATATATATATATATGTATATATATATATATATATATATATATATATATATATATATATATATATTTATATATTTATTGTGGCATTATGTTTTTAGATATAAACCAATGTTCAAATACATTGTGCCAAAATGGTGGAACTTGTGTTAATCGTGTATACACTTATAGCTGTAATTGCACAGGAGGTTTTACTGGAACTAACTGTGAAACGAAGGGTAAGTTATGCATACTTGGTTTTAATTTGTAGTTGATGTACAAACCGAAAGAAAGACACAAAAAAACGTTGAACCAGAATTAGACAAGGATTCTCAATCTAAAAAACGGACAAAATCAACCAGCATTCATATGCTTAAAATATTGTTGTCTAATAAACATTTTATTACAACAAGATGAACAGAAACGGTAATGATTTCCTATATTATTAACGTAGATAAAGTTAATTCATCAAATAATCCTTATCTGTGTTATCCCAATTATATGAGTTAATGTAAACGATATTTCTCAAAGCAACATATTTTTTGTTTGTATCTCTTGTACAAGAAAAACCTTTTGAAACATTATTGTCATTTCATTTAATGTAATCCGAGGAGTTTCATGTTGTTTGCACATATTTTTTTATTCAAATCTTTTAAAACAAATAATGTTAACAAGGAATTCTGCAGTAAAAATCTTGAACAAGGGAATTGCAATAATGTATTCAAACTTTATAAACAATATGATTGATTGATTGATTGAATGAATGTTTCTTTTACGTCCGGCGAGCAGTATTTCAGCTATATTCAGGACGAGAAAACAAACAATAAATCAATTAAGAACAGATCGACCAAAAGAGACATAAACTTTTAATGCCACTGAAGAAGTATGGGATATGGGTATGGGTGGAAAATTTAGCCTTTTGTCGCGGCTACAAGGGGCTTACTTTTATCGACATCTACAAAAGGTATCTTTATCGCGCAAGGAGCGTGGCTCTTTCCAAACACGTTACCCACTGTGATCAGGCTTTCCGTATTATGACCTGACAACCCCCAAAGAGAATTCATACTCTATCCGCCACTAGGAACGCGCTTGGCAGCTCTGTGGATCTTGCACTTTGAACCCTCACAGTTTGTACTTTCAATGAAAATTGGTCGTAGTAGCCTATGCATAAGTGAACAAAACATTGCGTAGCGTGATACATAATTACGTATTTAGCTAAAATAGTTTGTTGTTTTAGTTTTATCTTTTTTGTAAACTCTTACAAATTGTAATTGTGTATACTGTTTGCGCACTAGAATAACTGATATGGTGCTATAACTATATTATGTACCAGTCCAAGGTCAAGGGCTTGCACGTGGTATTCCAGCTTCATCCCTAAGCAAACATTGGACACATGATGTAGCAAAAAAATACGGAAAGTGTCGTTATAGTGCATTTAAATAAACAACAAAAATATTCTGTACTGCTTTCGTGCGTATACTGAATGTTTGTCAGTCATATTCGATAAACGTGATCCGTTTTAACACGGCCATTAGTTTGAAAAAAGAACTTTAGCGGAAAAATCGTTAAACATTGTGATAAACAACAACAAAAATAAACGAATAAATGTACTGTCCAAAGTTTTTTGCACATATGTATTATCCAAACGTACTCTTCTACTAGGACGGAGGAATAATAATACAATTGCATCGTTTCATTTTGTATTTGATTGCATTTTTAGCAAACAACGACGACAATACAACACTCGTTATCATTATTGTGGTGCCAGTGACTGTATCTGTTGCTTTTGTTGCTGTTGCTGTTGTTGTGATAAAATATGTTTCAGCTAAAGCGAGGGTTTCACCAGAGAAATGAAAGAATAGTATGTATAACGCTCAACATGAAGATATATTAAAAGTTATAGAAATTTAACAATCTAATGCAGTATATAGGAACATTAAGATTTTTTAACACTTTCCTAGACTTCGATTTGTTTATTGTCTTTTTTGACAGTTTTCTAGGTGTTCGGTATTTTGTAATTACCTTCATTTTGTAATTACATCATGATCTTTTATGTAAGTGTTTTCTTTTTAAAATTCTTCTTTAATGATTGATACTTTTTAGTATTTGTTATTTTGACTCGTATGTTTCTATCTTGGGCATGATAAATAGTGCTGGAAAAAATGACGTTTTCCTTCAGTGTTAACAGTATTTTACTAAATGTTTCCGAATGTATTCTTTTGGCATACCAAACTTTCATACAAAAATATTAAGTAACATAGAAATTGTTATTTTTTTAAATTAATTCCTGTCGAGATTAAACAACAAACACAAATATTTTCACAATGTTTTACGAATGATTTACAATGGAATATATTAAAGTTAAATGTATGCTCAAGACAAGTTAAATGTTGCAATTATAACCTGTAAACAAACGGTATACAGTTGAGTTCTTATGAATGAAATTAATTTTCAATATGTAATGGGTTCGTGATGATATTGTCGTTCTAATTATACCTGTAATAATTATACAGATCCGTCCTTATTTTACTTATGACTGTGATATTTGTTATTTATTTGTTATTTAATAAAATATATTTATTTATTTGGCGTCATTTTATTTGTAACGTTTAAATACATAATACATTTTGAAAGTAAAGTATAACATTTTTAAAACTGTACACTACATTACTGGATAATCCCAAGTAAATGAACTTGGACATAAATATTGTGTTTGTTTCAGCAATAGACTACAATTTGTTTCAGCAATAGACTATAATTTGTTTCAGGGGCCTCGGTGGCAAAGTGGTCAATGTAGTTCGTCTACTATTGATCACGTGGTCTGTCAACACTGAGATTGTGGGTTTGATTCTCACTGCAGGCAGGGTGTACTAAACTCCAATCTTAATTGACAAGGATTGCCAGTCTTCCTACCGCAGGTCGGGGGTTCTCTCCGGGTACTCCGGCTTCCTCCCCAATAAAAACTGGACGCCATGAAATAGCTGAAAAATTGCTGAAAGTGGCGTTAAAACCCCATTCAAACAAACAAAACAAACAAAAAACAATTTGTTTCAAATTACAAATGAATTCGGGCAGACGAATTATGCATACGCATATAGTATTAACGCTTGATATAATTTTATCTGCAGCATGGCCACCGAAGTATAAAGTGAAATTCATCCTAGCTGTTATTAAGATTACACAACAAACATTTTCTGTTGGTACCATGGTAACGACCAGCTTCAAAGAATAAATTGTCCGGTCACATACAAAATGTATTTAATATATCAACATATTAACTGATTTATCAAGATAAAATTGCAAATTAATACTTGAAACGCAATAGACACTTCGGTGAATTATAGAACGTTCCACTAAAAATCTCGTTCCAGCTTTGCAACGTTAGGAGCTGTAAGAAAACCCCATATTTAACTGCCATAGTTTAAAAAATACAAATGTAAGTGTGAAAAAATTTAAATATGTAATATATTTTGGTATAATGAATAAAAATTAGATTTCAAGGCAAACATAGCTTTTTTACCTTGGTCAGAAGGCTGTTTTTGAGCTGAAAAATTTACAATTATAGTTCAGTTAAATGCCAAAGTAGCAGAACTCAACAACAATATCGATTTTAGAATTATCAAAACACCATTTTAATTTCTCTCTTATATTACCACCATTCCTAACTACCGCTTGTATTAACAGTTAATCCTCATTTGTGTATATATACTAGAAAAGTATTTAACGTGTTTTGCAGACTATCAAAAATATATATAAGAGTATAAAATCATGTCGTCAGCATACATAAGTAGAAACAAAGACAAATCTTGAACATAGATTGGTATATTTCTATTGTTTATAAATGGCATTCTAAAAATCGGAAAGCACTTCTTCGCATTAAACCTAAACATAGTGTATTGTTCTGAGTAAAACCCATCAATGCGAACACATAACTTTTAATACAGTAATACCAATTTTGATAATTTTAACCATAAGTGAAGCCTATTCACACTATCAAAAGCATATTTGTAGTCCAAAAAGCAACAATATAAATGTTTTTTTAATTAAGAAGCGATTTTGGAAAAAAAACTGTATTGTATTTGAAGATTTGCGGCATCAATTGGTGATTTGATGGTCGTAATTTGAGTTTACTGGCGACGCGTAAGCGGGCCAGTAAACGAATATTTCCAACCATCAAATCACCGATTGATGCATACAAATCTTCAAATACATTACGGTTATCTCCGTCCGATGCTACCTCAATAAAAAAATAAATGACTAAAATATGAATTTTTTATTAACCGGAAATAACGTCCTCGCTTGCGTTAACTTCAGACGTCATTAATCGTGGAATAGATTCCATGAAATTATTCACGTTGCCCAAACAGCATTGACTTTAGATTAAGAATCGCATTCGAATTCGGAATCAAAGATACTAAAAGCAAAGTTGTGTAAACAGTACTGCTGCCTTGTCGAAATCCAAATTGCGCATCGGATAAAATTCCATTGCGTTTAGACCAATCAATCACACTCATAATTAAAACTGCAGTACATAACTTAGCCATATTACTTACTAAACTGAATCCACGATGATAGTTAATAGGATCAGACGGATCACCTTTATTTTAACACACGCAGAAGTATAATATGAGACCGAGTTGACGGGCAATATCATGACGACAAGACGATGTTAAAAATACGCTCTAAGAAAGGAACATGTATATCTTTAAATTCTATAAGTATTTCATTTAGGATGCCATCACAGCGATGACTTTTACCTGCAGATTGGAGATACATATAGTAATTTCACTTTGGGTTATTGTACGGTCCAGTTCTTCAAAAATACATGTAGTATCTGTATGATCGACGGAGTCATTACCAGTCGAAAATTTGTTTAAATTGCTATTGGATATTAAGCCTTTAAAGTGATAGAAAAAGGTCATTTAATAATAAACACCCCATTCCGGGTAATTTTTTCTTTTGAACGTAACATATAATTGTTTGGGTAGATTTTCCGCAAAGACTCCAACATGTCGCCTTCTTGGCGCTTATATATGGTTAATATGGTTACTATTTGAGTTAAACGCTTTTAACCCTTCAATGTAGATGGATCTCAATCCGCATTGAACCATGTTTTATTACTAAATTCCGTCATTCCATTTACTGTTTTGTTTGTTTGTTTGTTTTTTTTTTTTTTGTCTTTTCGCGTGCTTGTTTGTTGTATTAAGGAAAGGCAAGGCAATAGAATAGAATAGAATAGAATATTTTATTTACCCAATCAAGGGGCCCAATAAGAGCATACAAATTAAAACACAGAGACAGAAACATTAACAATGATTATGATGATTGTTGAATACACATAAACATTTAGGCAAAAAAAAAAAAAAGAAGACAATACTAATAAAAATCAGCCTTGGTGGCAGTAGAGGGAGAGTGGCGAGACAATTATTTTACTTTAAAATTGTACATGTATAATTCTATACATAAAGGTACATTATACATATATATTATATTTAATATTCTTATCAGTTTTTAAAATTTCTTCTAAATTCATACAGGAGCAATAAATATTGGCTTAATTGCTTTATAAATTGGGGGTCTTCATTAGACATAACCCATATAAACAACTGGTCATAATTCAGAAAGGTAAGATTTGGATATAACTGGAATATATTTTTCATAAAAAAATTGTCCCTTAATTCTTTTAATGATTTGCATTCAAACATAGAATGAATTTCATCTTCTACTAGATCTGAATTGCACAAAAGGCAAAATCTCTCATTTCTTGGTAGCATTATAAGTATACCCAAATTGTTTCTAACTCTTTCATATCGACCACTTTCTACACGAAGGCAGTGGTTACTTAATCTAAACTTGGTTAAATTTCGCCGTTTCTCATCTTTAATTATTAGTAAATATTTTTCAATTATTTTCAAATATCAACTAGATGTGTTGTAAACGATCGGATGTACTCGTCAATACCATCTCAACTAGATGTGTTGTAAACGATCGGATGTACTCTTCAATACCATCCCGTGAAGTCTGAATATTATTGAAAGATATTTAAACTATAGGCCTCTGTTTAATGTTAATATTTCATCGCATTTTTCATTTGATTAAACATACATGAGCTTCTGATGTATTGCATTCGTTAATCAAAATTAAAGTTTATTTTACACTGCAATAGGACGTGCTGCGTGATAAGTGTAAGTATAATGAAACTACTGACAATAAATTGGCTCATTAATGCGGAGATTAGTAAGTAAGTAAGTAAGGATTTTACATTGTATAAATATTTCCTTTAGCATAAAATTGGAAGATCTGGCCACAGCATAAAATTTTTGTTCAGATTCCCGGGAGACGTACCGACCGCCAAAGTAAAAGGGCTTGTCAGTGCCTTTCTGGTAACAGAGATGTCCAAACCAAATCCGGTGACAGAAATATGGTTAAGATCTAAAGCTTTCTGCTATTACCCATTTAATACACCGCCCCCTCGGTTCACGTAGGGACCCTACCCCAACTGGTACCAGTTGCAGAGCTATCCCTCCGGTATTCGTGAGAAGAATAACATTATACTTTACATATATAACTTGAAGATATCCGTATACACTCAGGGTAAACACCCTGTATACAATTGTTCAAACATGCCCCCTACGGTACCGTAGGTAAAAGGCTAATAACCGGGTCAGAATAACCTTAGATCCATACGAGTCTCCCAGGAATCCGCCCCCTTAAATAACCTCGCTGTGACATTACATTACATCAAAAAATTAATAGCACATAAGTGAATAAAGCAAAATGCCTTAAAGTTTTCGATGACAGCATAGAAATTTACACTGTCTATCTCTGCCCATCAAAAGTCAATTTGCAAAATGTCAATTGTCCTCCAATGTCTGCTTCATGGAGTGTCCATAATGCTGTTGAAGATCGAGGTGATGTCTATTTGTTCTGGAAAATAAATTAAAAACTCCAGGCAGTACCGTGTTCGTTGAGAAGACAATAAATGGGGATGGGTGGGTGGGATGTCAATTTCTTGTAAACAGTTACCGCTCAGACGATCAAAAATTGCCAATGATGCCGTTACTTAAGATCAACACTCTATAGAAGCTAACAATCTACACGCGCTATCAAAAACCTGAGTAAGCACCGCCTTTAAATAAACAAACGACCGATTAGCCACTCCCATTAAACGGTGATTATCAGTGAGTGATAATCACTATTATTTCAATACAATTATATGGCACCAAGAAGTAATCCACAACAGCTCAGCCTTCAAGACCAACATAACGTAAATCCATTCGATAGACCATTTATGTGACGTCCGTTCCATATTTTTAGTTCTGTGCTTTTATACAAATTTCACAGTTTTAGTTCGTTATTCGTTAGAACTAAGATAGGGATTCATCATTCCATGCAATGTCACCCTTATAACTAAATAGACGGTTTAAGTTGGAAAACAGCCTTGCACAATATAATGTTTAATGAAGTCTTCTTTATTAGAAGTTCTAGCGTTCATGTCACCAAGTAAAAATACTCTACAGCTGTTAGACGTTACCTGTTCAAGCCTGGTTTAGCAGATCAAATTATAGATCGGTGCCCTACATTTTATAACAGTCAGACCAAAGAGTATGGAACGCCATTGCTGTCTTCTGTGGTGGAAAATGTAATATTTTCAGTAGTCTTAACTTTATATTCAGTACTTCTTTCTTCATAGTGAGTGGATTTTACATTATGTTTAGTAGATATTTCATTATGTTCAGTAGTTTTTTCACTATGTTCAGTAGTTTTTTCATTATGTTCAGTAGATACACCATTATTTTCAGTAGATACACCATTATGTTCAGTAGATATTTCATTATGGTCGGTAAATATTTCATTATGTTCAGTGAATATTTCATTATGTTCAGTACATATTTCATTATGTTCGGTAGAAATTTCATTATCTTCAGTAGATATAACATTATGTTCAGTAGAAATTTTATTTTATTCATTAGGTACACCATTCATTTTGTTCAGTAGATTTAACATTTATATACATTAGTTTTTTCTTAATGTGCTTTTTCATTATATGATGGCGGTCGATCTTTCCGAATTGTGCCGAATACAAACGAATCCGTACATATTTATTGGATTCTTTTCCCTTTTCACCAATTAAAAATGTCGTCTGCTAGTAGCATCAAACATGCTTTCGAACAACTTGATCGGTCTAATATTTTTTAAAAGTTCGTGGACAAAAAAATTGAAGATGAAACGTTCCACCATCTTAAAGATTCTGACTTAATAAGGTTGGGCGTTGAGACAATAGGTGACCGCCTGCGGCAGAGAGACGCCATGAGAAGATCAACATCAACAGCAACGAGAAGACAGCTATGGAGTTCCATACAAGAGTGCAGGTGGTATATAAACATAACCAATTATATCAAACTATGATGACAAACTGTTTCTTATCATTAAATGTACTCCACCCCTTGTTTCAATAACCTTTTAACACTGGTATTGCTTTGCAAAAAAACCATCAACACATGTTCATCATTGTTATCTATCCAACATTCGGATAAGAGCACCAGATAATAAGAGCAAATATAAGTCAAAAATTCTTTGTCACTAAGTTTATCATGTAGACCCCCGTTTGTATTTCAGTACACAATTTTCAGGGCAGAATCGCTCACCGATGTGTCCTATACAGTTTCCATGTTGAGGTCAGAAAGCACATCGAAACGGAACCCACTCCTTTTTTTAAATCTATTTTTGGCTGTGAAGGTTAAGTTGTTGTTTTCAATCATTATTCTTTTTAAAGCCTTTCCTTTACAATTTTAGGACTTAAAATGTCAACGACTGCTCTCCCAATTCCATATCCTTTGGATGCGACTCAGAAAACGAGGCGGACTCATCAGGAATTTATGACATAAATTGTCCCCAGTAATGAAACGGATTTTCCCTCAGCTTTTACTTTTTTATACAGTGGATTTTTATACAGAGATTTACGCCTATCATATGTATACTTTGGGAAGTGCTCTGCGATAAATATTCGAGTACTAGTATCTTTCAATTTTGAAACGTGTTTCCGAACAACGTCTCTTTGCTGGCTGATAAAAAACTTCGCAACTGTAGGGCGCGGTTTGGAGTCTGCTTCCCTGTTTCATGCTTTTTTTTCATTTTATTGGGTGTTAGAGATATCAATGGGGTCGGAGACTAACTGTGCGGATATTCGCTTATTAACAGCAATGCATGTAAGAGTTGTAAGCCGTTTTCTATCTTACTCGCTCTCGCCACTCAGTTATCAACATCTGCCTTCGTGATACGACGGTTAGTGTCAATACTATTCACAGAAGACAGTACTTCATCAATAGGTTTCATTTTTAAGTTAGGTTCTTTAATTTTATTCATAATGTCAGACACCCACGGTGGTGCATTATAATCGTTGGAAGAGGGGTGCATGTGACCAGTCGACGATCTCTGGGAATGCAAATTGTGCGGTGTCTGTTGTGACAGCTGACTAAACGCGTTAATGTTTGATGGTAATATATAGTTTGTAAATTGAAAATTTTGCTGATTTGGTATCGTTGATTGCTGTGACATGTTTACAAAATTTAAGATGGCCGACGAATCAAATACACCTTTATCAACAGTATTTTGACTACGTTTTCTTTTGTATTTGGCTTGTACTGATCCTTTCATTCTTTTCGAGTACCGCAAATGTTATAAATATTTCCCAAAGAGCAAAGTTGGAGACATCTCTTCATTATATAACAAACGGCAAATTTTAGCAGAGGTCCAACTAACACACACTATTATTCAAACTAGTACAGTTCCGTACATGGTATTTGCTATTACTGTTTATTTGTAAAATTTGTAGTGAAATTTGTGTTTTAATGCATTAAAGAAAGCCCGTAAAAACCACAACAAAAGCATATACAAAAAATAAAATTTGAGGTAACATATTTTTCGGATGATTTATCAGTAGCTTCTCTACATGTGCAAACAGACTTGATTTAGTCAACAATGAGGTCAAAAGGGCTGAAAAATATTACGACAGTGTAAACAAGAAAACTTTTGATGCAGAGCATCAGTTCGCCGCCGATTTATTCTGCATTCTACACGTGTTTGTATGAAAGCATGATAATAATTTTACGGGGCGCATTTTAAAGCATGTTTATATCTATGTTTCAGAGGTTATTTTTTGTTTTTTTTGCAGTTATAATATATAATGTTGTAATGCGTCAGAGCTTTTAGTCAATATTTTGTTCAAATCATGCACGAACAACATTTACTTTAGACCCAATAGTGTCATGAACAGCATGTACTTCAGACCCAATAGTGTCATTTGCTGTATTATAATCAAACGTTTCGAATATTGAATATGTGGGGTTTTTTGTATTTTTTTTTTATATATAACATAAAAGCTTGCGTAGCAGGCATCTCGGACTTTCGATCGAACTAAAAACACACACGTTCTAATGACCATCAAATGAACATTCGCTTAGAATCAGCATTGGAATTTCCAAAAAGAAGACATTTGAACTTTTTCCCCATCTGGTCCTATGTAAAGCTAAGTCATGCAGTTGTGGCTAGTTTGAATCACAGATTTCTCAATTTGCGCACATGCTATCTTTTGTCATATATTAAATCATAAATATACTTGAATTAAACCTAATGTTCTCGTGGTTTATTAACATTACATTTATTTATTGTATCCTACAAATGTCGGCATACTCCGGAATTGTATACACAAAATAGCTTTTTTTATTTGGTTTTCAATTTTTCATCCGAAAGCCTATTATTCTGGTTTCCGATTTTTCAAAGCTACGCTCGTCGATAGAGCAATCACAGAAAGAATTAGTACCAGGATAAAAATGGTCTCCCTCTATTATTAACTTCCGTAAATGGAATACCAAAAATATTTTTTATAACATGAAACTTTGATATCACCCAGGCATTTTTGCATTACAACCTCATATATAATCTTGATTTTCACTCTCAAGTTAAATGATTGACATTCTTGTCTCAAAATTCTGTTCATTAATGGTAACGAAGTGTACATCGAAATATTTTCTCCTTTATCCATCCTTAGCAACGAAAGCCTGAGAGTCATCTGTGAGACAGACAATTCGTAGCGAGCAATCATTTGCCAGAAAGTAAATCGTCTGATTCAGGCAAACAATACAGAACATCTGTTTTTCAGCATATAACACTATACATTTCTGTTAAAGCCATACCAAGAAATACTGTTATTAGAATTTTTAATAGTTATAGTGCATTATGATAAACGTGTTTGATATTGTTCTGCGTCTAACGGTAATCATTATTGAAAGCTTAAGAGTAATTTTTACCATGCAGAGTAAGAAATTAACGGAACTAAGGAGATTGCTTGAACAGTTTTGTCATGTTTGGTTAAAATTCTTTAAAAACGTAAAACTAGATTGTGATTGTCAAAAAATTGCTGTAAGGTCGTTAATTGTGTCTGTAGTATTGTCAAATTGTTATTCGAGGTCAGCCTGCTTCAAATATAAGATATAATTTGTATGATTTTATTATCACTTTTATGTTAGTGCAGAAATATATTAACGGTGTTAATTACATCTTTGGCGGTCAACATGGTTTTTACGTCAAGTTTTTTTTTTCTTCTTCTTCTTTGGTTTACATTCAAAACTTCATGTTACTGAATATTACTTGAACGGGTGTCTTGCGCATGCGTGACTAAAAGCCAAAAAATGAAAAAAAATACGATAATAACTAATTAAAATATTTACAAAATCAAATAATTTTAGTAGTGCTTCTATCCAAAAAAAAAAGAGTGATTAAAAAATGAAAATGCCAAAATTTAAAGGAGAAGGATTGGATAGAGAACAGCTGTAGTAAGCTGTTCCCTAAAGCTATCAACTGTTAATTTTAATGTCCTCGGGTGGGGGATCCCTTTTAGGGATGCGTGGCTGTTTTGTATCCCACCTTTGCATTTTATCGTCGTTATTCAAAAAATGTATTTCGTATCATTATGTAATGTTATTTGAACTTGGCTGACAAAAATAGATTTATGTCGAGAAGTTCGGGATTTAATTGCTTCTTCAATCTTGATTTCATTATTTTCTCTAAACCAAGGTTTATTAGCAACGGGGATTTTCCACTGTAAACATTCATTCGTGTCGCGTTCATAAAACTGGAGCTGCGCATGATTAGCGGGAAACCCACACGTGTAGTTATCATGGACGGTAAAGGCGAGTCATTGACATGGGAAAAAAGTTCTGGGGGATGATTTTGTCCAAGATAACTTGAAAATCAACCCAGGTGAAATATAGACATATACAGACGAATTGCAAGTGACATGAAGGACAGAATGGACTTATAATGATTGCAGAGCAAGTGTAAAACGGATGAAAATGAAGTATTTCGATATTAAATGAAGTAACAGTAGATCCGAGGAAAACGTAAACCGTTCCCATTCTACAAAAGACTGATGATCCCAGTACTCCCATGTTTACGGTTAAAATGCACGATGACGCACGCATTGCTTGGTATGTTTAACAGTTTGTTTATGTTCTGTATTATAAATAGAACTGAACTGTTAACAAATGTAAACGCATCGGTTTTTAAAAGATCGATTGCATCAAACTTTGCTATATGTAATATAAACGCAAGCGAACTGTTTTAAATCGATTTTAATAAAGATCGATTCGTTAGTCTATGTTGGTCATAATTTTCTAGCTTACTATCACGAGCATACCCACGTCAACGATAAGAGGACTCTATATAGATAAATGTATTGATGCGATTTAAAATAACCACCCACTTCGATCCTCTTATTGCTTTACTATTATTGTCATTTCTTAGGTTTTTGTATTGTTGTATTTCATGTATAAATGTTAAATTTGCAATATGGGCTGTTTTTTATCCCACATTTGCATTTTATCGTTGTTTATTCAAAATTTATTTCGTTATGTAATATAATGTAACTCAAATGTGCTTAAAACGAATAAATGACTCCGTCGATCACACAGATACTACATGTATATTTGAAGAACTGGACCGTACAATAACCCAAAGTGAAATTACTATATGTATCTCCAATCTGCAGGTAAAAGCCATGGCTGTGATGACATCCTAAATGAAATACTTATAGAATTTAAAGATATACGTGTTCCTTTCTTAGAGCGTATTTTAAACATCGTATTGTCGTCAGGATATTTTCTTTTTTTTTACGTCTGTACTATTAACGTACTGCAAACGTAGCTCGGGCACCTTACATTTAACATTTACTAATTACTAATATGAACGTTATGGTTCTGTCGTCTTTTCTTCATAGGTTAGAACTTGGCTGACAAAAAGCATTTTATAATGGCGACTGCAGAACTTCCGATTAATTCTAACTGTAATGAATCACTCTTTACTAATTTTCTGCGTCATCAGCAATCATCTAACATGAAAATCAAGATAGGACGCTTACGCCGGAATATCGTAGTGACTGAGATACCGAGTGTAGTCGGTACTGGAATGTCAATATCTGAGTTCTTATCCGCTATGCTCCGTACTCGTAACACTCTGCTCACTGTGTGGCTAGAAGTCATTTTGAGCAGTGACGCTCGTACGGTTTTTATTGTCAAATTAAATGAAATATAATGAACAATCTTAAGTTTATGGTTATGATGTATTTTACATTATGTATAAATTTTAAATTAAATATATTTAGTGTAATATATCATTATTAAAATATAAATTGTTTGTTATTGAGGTAAGTAGAACGGTTGTAGCTGGCAAACAAAATATACATGTACCAGGAAGTACATATAGAACATATATAGTTCGTCAGCTTTTTACTTTTCTGTTAAAATCATATAAATAAAGACGAAACTTTCAAAAGACGTTTTCAATAGGTCATCGATAACAACTTTCCAGCAGATCCAGCATATAGTGTGTATATTTCACAACTTATACGTTGTGCTATTTCTAGACCGGTCACTGCTGTTGACTACTTAGCTATTAACACAAATGTGTGTTGTACCTATCCCTTCGGTAGTTCTACGGCCACTGCCACGACTTAATTTATCGTTATGTGAAATCTTTTTCTCTAATTTTAAGGTAATTTTCAAACCGCTTGACCGGTGTGGAAAAAATATTTCTCGTCACTAGTGAATTTCGTGTTCTCATTCGTTGATTGGTTGAAATAATAACGGCGCGTGCTCAATTCAAGGAACTACTTTCTTCGAAACTAAAGCTTTACAAAAAATGGCGACTTTTTCCTTGGTTACATGTCAACAAACTCGCGAATGCGTCGTCTGCTTTTCAATCTACGTCGGCGATGTCGCTGAATGAAATAATAAAAAAGGGACAAAAAGTCCGATTAGTAAATGGTCCAACAGGCATTATAAAAGATAAGGTTGATAACTTTAACTTTCCACTGTTTGAAATAGAGCTCCAAAGTGGAAAAATTGTTACCGAGGCCAATACAGGTTTGATGTATTGGACGATGAATTGCCCGTGGCGAATGAAGAAGTATCTAGTTCTCCACCCCCAGTACCAGTAGAATTAACAATGCTTTTTCAAGATGAACTCAATTTCAGTGATGATGAAATATGTATTCCTGATGTCCATCTCCTGTCTGACTTCAGACCACCCCCACCTCCACCACATATTCCAACACCATCTACATCTGGATTAAGTCATTTAAGAACAACATTAACAGAAAGAAAATTTGTTCCCATTGATGAAAACTCTGTTGATGATTTTATCAACCAGCAAACAAACCAAGCGACAGCCAGAAAAACCATATCAGACATAAGAACTCTAACACAATTTTTACATGTTAAAAATGAGACAAGGGAAATTCATACTATCCCTCCAAAAGAGCTAAATGTTCAATTAAGCCAATTTTTTATTTCTGCTAGAAAAAGTGATGGTGAGAACTATGAGCCCACATCACTTAAGGGGATGTTTTGTAGCTTCAACAGAGCCTTAAAAAAGTATGACTATGGCCATGATTTAAACAAAAGTATTTATTTCGCTAAAACCAGAGATGCTCTTACAGCAAAACAAGTGGAGCTGAAAAGGTTAGGGAAAGGTAATGCAACTAAAAAGGCAGAATCCCTAACCGATGACGACATAAATGCAATGTTTTCCAGTGGACAACTTGGTATGACCAACCCTACTGCCCTTTTACATACTCTATGGTTTTTTAACACAGTCTACTTTGGACTTCGTGGTGTTACAGAACACTACCAGATGAGGTGGGGGATGTCCGCCTGTGTAAGGATGGTAATGGCACAGAATATCTTTTAATGAACGAAAGAAACACAAAAACAAGGACAGGTGTCAACACAAAAAACAACAGGGAAATACCACAGAGAGCTTGGTCTAACCCAAAAAACCCTTCAAGATGTCCTGTTGAAGCTTATAAGCTATATAAGTCTAAGCGACCATCTAAATTCAATGACCCAGATGACCCTTTCTATATTCAGGAGAATACAAATCCTGACAAATCCTTATTGTGGTACAAGGCACAAAGAATTGGAGTCAATAAACTTGGAAAATTTATGAAAACCATGGCTACAAAATCAGGTAATAATGAAATAAATGTATTGTGTCCAATAGGGAAATTGATGCTTCTCCAGCCCACCAATTAGCAAACTATTATGACATACATGTACATGTATAATATATTAAGGATACTGCTCAAGTCTTGACACTGACAGTGGTGAGTGCATATAATCAATCTGTCATTTCACTATCTTATGTTAGGCCAAGATATGACACATATACATGTAGCATCTTACATTGTACTATTGAATTATCAGATTATCCTTGTATTTTAAGGCAAAATAATTTAAGTATAAAGATTAGAGAAATACGATAATACACGAGTACTAATGTACTATTCTGTTTCTCTAATTTTAAAATGAAGTGATTTTGTGAAATGAAAATAGGAGATAACTGTATTTTATGAAATATTAAATTGCTGGCATAAATTGTGATTGATGGTCAGACATTGAGTGTACTGGCACCAATTGTTTCTGGCAAATCTTTAAATAAATTACAATTATCTCTATTCTAATGCTACAGAAAAATATAGGATCTTACATTGGCACGAGTGGATTATCGGATTTCTCCAATCGAGATAGTTAATTTATGAAATTCAATTCCATAATTTAACTATCTCAATTGGAGAAATCCGATAATCCAAGAGTACATGTACTAATGTAAGATTCTGTTTCTCTAATTTTGAAAAGTAGTAAATTTGCGAAACGAAGTACAAATTCTCCCAACCCCAATTTTACGTACATGACTGGAATACGCGGTAAATGGAAGGTGTTTTGTTTATGACGTCATGAGTTCTTATTCACATTGTGACGTTATTATTTTAAACCAATCAACTGCCGAGATCAACAAATTCACTAGTGACGAGAAATATAGGATCTTACATTGGTACGAGTGGTTTATCGAGATTGGAGAAATCCGATAATCCAAGAGTACTAATGTAAGATTATGTTTCTCTAATTTTAAAAAGTAGTAAATTTGCGAAACGAAGTACAAATTCTCCCAATCCCAATTTTACTATGATGACTTGAATACGCGGTAAATGGAATGTGTTTTGTTTATGACGTCATTAGTTCTTATTGTGACGTTATTATTTTTAACCAATCAAATGCTGAGAACAACCAATTCACTAGTGACGAGAAATATTTTTTCCACACCGGTCAAGCGGTTGAAATATTACGTCAAAATTAGAGAATTAAATTTCCATAATTTAACTACCGAGATTGGAGAAATCAGATAATCCAATTTTTAAAAAGTAGTAAATTTGCGGAATGAAGTACAAATTTTCCCAATCCCAATTTTACTATCATGACTTGAATTACGCGGTTAATGGAATGTGTTTTGTTTATGACGTCATGATTTCTTATTATGACGTTATTATTTTAAACCAATCAACTGCTGAGATCAACAAATTCATTAGTGACGAGAATTTTATTTTCCACACTGGTCAAGCGGTTGAAATATTACATCAAAATTAGAGACCACATTTTCACTATTAAAGAGAAATTTTTTCACACAAGTAAAGCAGTTTGAATAAACATTTAACACAAAAATTAGAGAAACTGTTTCTTCATTGCCATAATCTTGATCTTAAATGCCAAAGACAATAGTGATGAACATAAGCAAAAGTTTTAAGTGACCAGTGATTACAAGAAATGTATTCCCTGTCCAGGATTCGAACCTAGATTACTTATCCTTGATAAGTGTACTACCAGTTGTACTAACAGGGATCTATTACAGGAAGTACTGGTCAGAAGGCATCAGTATTAAATTTTAATTACTCTCTTTGACATCTGTGAAATGAAGGAATTTTCAGGCTGGGTCATTTTAACGATAAGATTGTAGAAATCGTACAATTGCATACAGGTATTTTATAGGATCTATCATTGGTAGGATTAGATTACCTGATTTCTCCAATCGAGATAGTTAAATTATGGATTAAGTCCATAATTTAACTATCTTGATTGGATAAATCAGATAATCCAAAGTACTACATCCTCACAAGTCAGGGTTTCTGTGTCCACATGTGTCCACGAACCCCTGACAAACTTAGCTAGGAAATTCCAGGGCTAGAAGATGTTAGTATGACGTCAATCCTTTAAAATATCAACTAATGAAATTGGTTGAAAGAGGCAAGTGTTTGGCAGTAGTCATTCTTACTCATTCTGGTGTGTGAATAAAACGTAACACAACTAAATAATAACGCGGTAATAACAAACTATTAACACTACTGTACAAAATACACTGATTTTCACATGGTCTACGCAACACATCCGTTTGGTTTATTTACAATCGACATCGGGATATCCCCTAACCAAGTCGTGAATGAAAGCGAGCTTTTGATTGGCTACATTAAGGTACGATGTAGCCAATCAAAATAGTGACTTCTAGCACGGGAGTTTCCTAGGTAAGTTTGTCAGGGGTTCGTGGACACATGTGGACCCAGAAACCCTGACTTGTGAGGATGAGAGTACTAATGTAAGATTCTGTTTCTCTAATTTTAAAAAGTAGTAAATTTGCAAAATGATGTACAAATTCTCCCAACCTCAATTTTATGTTCATTACTTGAATATGTGGTAAATGGAACGTGTTTTATTTATGATGTTATGAGTTCTTATTATGACGTTATTATTTTAAAGCAATCAACTGCTGAAAGCAACAAATTCACTAGTGACGAGAACTCCATTAGAGAATATTGTATTTATCCTGCAACCATTAAATACATTTTAGGCTAAGAAAAACATAAAAAAGTACACTTCTAGACGACTTCTGTATTGTAAATTTGTGCACACATTCAAGTGATAGCCTGATGTCATAAACAAATATTGTATTCAACAACATGTCATAAAGTTAGAACATAATACTTTAAACATGTTTAACATCGTAAGAAGTGAGGACAAGGACAAGGGTACCAGGAGACTTTCCGCACTGCTCAATAAAGAAAAACAAATTATTCTGCTACCTTTATTGTACAGCAAATGTAATGTTGGCAGGATAAACTAGGCATTCCATCAGCTAAAAGCTTTTCATTACATGTAGGTGTCAACACTTATATAACATAGTGCAAAATTGGAAACACTCCTTTATTCTTGTATGGTGGTACAATATCTCAAATACAATAATTTAACATTCTCTTTAGGTATAATTAAAGAGAACACAAGTATCGGTGGGATTAACGAAGACTGTGATGAACAAGATGAATCAAGGAGACTTACAAATCACTCTGCACGTCGATTTATGCTCCAAAAGTTGGATGATGCAGGAGTAGAACATAATCATATCAAACAGGTCAGGTTCAAAATTTAGAGTCAATTGAATAGTGAACATGTATATAAAGTCTGAAAAAGTATACAAGACAGCAATGGATAAATAAACACGCCTCCCCATTCCCCACGACTCAATGTCAACTTACATGTATGCTTGAATCTAATTTAGGTATTAAAAAGCTAGATTGAACAAA
Organism: Limnoperna fortunei; assembly: GCA_944474755.1. Taxonomy (NCBI): domain Eukaryota; kingdom Metazoa; phylum Mollusca; class Bivalvia; order Mytilida; family Modiolidae; genus Limnoperna; species Limnoperna fortunei. The sequence goes on along the minus strand of OX104113.1, from coordinate 23,907,954 downwards.
AATCTAAGAGCAAATGGATTAATTTTTGTTTTGTTTGAATGTTGTAATGTTAAACGCCACTTACAGCTATTTTTCAGCTATATCATTGTGTCCAGTTTTTATTGGGGGAGGAAGCCAGATTACCCGGAGAAAACACTCCGACACTCAGGTAGGAATAGAATGCACCCTGCCCGCAGTAAGGTTCGAACTCACAATCTCTGTGGTATATGAGAATTCTGGTGACCACAGGCACTGGTGTCAATTAATTTTTTACCAAAATAAAGATATAAACTATTTTGGTAAAATTAATTGAGACAAGTGCCTGTGCTGGTGATTAGTAAGACATCTTGATTATCTGGTTTCCCATACTGCATTAAAATTCTTGTTCATATAACTAACATACTTTGCATCATAAATATATATTTGCAGATATCTGGACACAGATACATTCAAAGTATTTCAACTTACTCAAAACTGAACCCCCAAAAGCACCGAGACATTGCTCGATCAATTGGGAGGTGTCGATTCTAATGAGAACCAACAACAAACTATTACATCTTCACAGACTACAGTAACTACTGTCAATCAACAAGCTACCGACGGACAAGTGATCGTTGGACATGACCGTGTTCAGCGCAGTGTTGCCCTAGGCCTAGGACAGAACAATGTTGCCCCCATTGGACATCCGACTCAGAGCGCCGGGCTAAACTACTTGTTTGCTGGACCAATTTACGGTGGAACATTTAATATTACCTTTAATACCAATAACGAACCAGCAATGCCACCACCAAGGAAACGCCTTAGATTAATTGACAGCGACAGCTCCCAGGAATAAAGTGGTTCAATTTACCGCCTATTGATTGTGCATGTAGTATTGTGGAAATAAACTGGTTCGATGAAAACACCAAACTAAATAAAGTTCAACAGTTTTATTTTTCACAATCAAATACGTGGGTTAAAATTCCATCTGGACTACTTGGTTCAGTTAACAAATGATATTAATTATAACCCTGAAAAAGAATAACAATTTTGAGTCCAGTGGCAATTTAATATAACAATAACACAATATCTTAAAATAAATATTATCTACCAATATACGTTAGCAGAGTTTGTTTACGAACATCTGCACACCATGTAGTTAAAAATAATAGAGTATATTTAATGCAATTTTCTAGCAATTTCAGCAAAATGATTTCTAAACATTTTGCAACCATGTAGCAATACTTCGTGTTATATTCCGTATTTCTAGAGCAAATACATAAATGCGCTGGGTAATTACATTATGTCAGTTACGAAATTAACTGCGCATGTCACAATTACAAGACAATATGGAAAATAGATAAAATTACCAAAAAGTACATAAATGTATAATAAAATACAAATAAACATAAATACACAACCTTACCTTACAAGTATTTGCAAAGGCTAAATCCTTGTATAACCAAGTATACGTGTACAATATTCAACTGCTATTAATCAGTGTACATCATCTACCTACAGTACAAATATTAAAATCATAACTACCGTGTAGTTCAAAAATAGTGCTACATAAAATACTTTAACTATTAAAACTTTGGTATTTGAAATAGTTTATGTTCCTAACAATTTACCGATGAATTATCAATAATCACACAGTTGTTTTAAATTTTATAGTTATTTATAAAATTTAACCTTTTCAGCAATAACTTGCTATATTTAATGAAATAAATTACTTTTAGAATCTTTTTACCAACTAACTCTCAACGCATTCTCACTCCAATCACCCGAATACACAAAGTCATTTATTCCTGCATTTTCACCGTGAACGGGAATTTTAGAATTTGACAATTAGAACGTTAGTAAAGAAGAAATAATACCAACCTCAAAATACTAAATAATACACAGGAAAACCAAAAAGTCTAGTAAACGATGGAGACAATAAATTTACGTCTAACCATAATGACCATATCTCTGAAGTCTAATTCCCGCCGAAAACCTAACCCTTGACTTCAAACCAATAGAAAATCAATAACCCGAAACACCTGAGTAAAATTCACACCCGAGTTAATGTGAGACTACTCCGAGTGTTAAAATACTGTAAATAAATAAAATTAATTACTGGAACAGTAATGTCACTTCAACTGAAAAAACAAGTTGAATAAATCATATTAGTTATACACATGCCAATATTACGTATAACATAAATACTTATACATAAATCATATAGAGTACATACCTACCTATATACAAACCTAAAATTTCACCCTATCACACATTCCCCCCAGGTGCAAAATGACGTCCCGTCATAGGTCACCTCTAATGTGGATGGACGATTTCTAGAATGGTCATGGCTGCCTGTTTATCCAAACCAGTTCCAGTAAACAGTGCGGTCTGAGCTAAAGTTAATAGGAACTCTGCTTTCTGTTTCCATTCTGGTACACTAGACTGGACTGCTGCCATGCTAGTCTCGTACTGTCCGGACTGAAGCCAAGCTGGTTGTCTCCGCTCTCTTCCGGACCGTCTGAGAGGCACTGGTGATGGCTGTTCTGGTTCCTGAGAAGAATCACTTCGGACTGTCTCGTCAGCAATATCCTCAGGCTCTACGGAAGCGCTTCTCTCTGGTTCCTCAAACTGGGCGTCCCCAGCCGAGTTAGCAATGTCAACTGCTACATCTTCTGCGTCAACAGGAATGTCGTCAGCAAGGGTAGACTCGCTGGTTACTGTCCACGCAGACCCAACATCGGACTCCTCAGTTACTGTTGATGCAGTATCATCATCACATGATTTGTCCTCTGTTGTCTGGATCACCGTTGCAGCTTTCCGTCTAGTTCTAGGTCGTGGTACTGGTTTTGGTGTCTCACTAATTGGTTCCTGATCTCTGATGTAACCAACTGGTAGTAACAGGTTACGATGAAACTTCTTGATGTTTCCTGTTCCATCTTCACAGATGACAGTAAAAACAGGTACATCTGGGTTGGGTTGGTCTAAGACCACGTACGGTGTATCTTCCCACTTGTCTGCAATCTTGTGACGTCCCTCGAAGTGAAGAATCTTCACAAGTACTCGGTCACCCTTCTGAATGGCAGCCCCTCTGACACGAAGGTCGTATCCCTCTTTCTGGTTGGCCTGTGCATTCTTGGATGACTTCGCTGCCAGTTGGTACGCTCGGGACAACCTGTCACGTAGGTTCTGGACATACTTTGTGGCTGGCATCTTCTTGTCCTTGTGAAGACCAAAAGCGAGATCTAGTGGAAGTCTTGGGTAGCGTCCAAACATCAAGAAATATGGTGCAGCTCCTGTTGACTCGTGACGAGTGCTGTTGTAGGCGTGAACCATGGGTGCAACATATTCCTTCCAATTGGACTTCTTTTGTGGTTCTAGAGTTCCCAACATATTCATCAATGTGCGATTGAACCGCTCCGGCATTCCATTACCCATTGGGTAGTAAGGTGTAGTTCTGGATTTCTTCATCCCAAGCAAGGTGCAGAGTTCCTTGATGACGTCACTCTCAAAGTTGCGTCCTTGATCAGAATGAAGTTTCCTGGGGATGCCGTAGTGGACGATGAAGTTGTCAAAGAGAGCCTTAGCAGTAGTTCTTGCAGTTTCGTTTCTTGTTGGAATAGCCTGTGCGTATCTGGTGAAGTGGTCCGTAATAATTAACACACTCTCGTAGCCACCTTTGGAACGCTCTAACTTCAGGAAGTCCATGCAGACTAATTCCAAGGGAAAACTGGTAGATATGCTTACTAATGGTGCTCTTTGACAATCTGCTGGTGTCTTTCGCTTGATGCAACGACCACATTGCTGAATCCAGTCTTCTACATCCTTGTCCATGCCTGGCCAGTAGAACCTGCCTCTTAGCAAGGAAAGTGTCCTATCTTTGCCTGGATGGCCCATGTCATCATGCAGGGACTGAAGAACGGTTTCAACATGTGTAGATGGTAACACCAGTTGGGTCTTCCTGTCATCGCTGATTGTAACCTGGCGGTACAGTACACCATCTTTCAGAATCAGATGTTGGAATTGCCTCAGGAGTGGTGTTGGTCCAACTTCAGCTGTTGTAGGCTTTTTCCATCTCTGACGTACTGCACAAATAGTCGTATTTCTGGATCCATGGCTTGTGCTTGCGACCAATCAATGATGTCTTGTTCTGGGTATTCATCATCATTGTCGTCCTCAACTACATCGGGGTTGACTGCCAAACTTTCAACAAGTGATCTAGGTAGGGTTGAGTTGCAGACAGCTTGCACGGACTCCATGGAGATAGTCTGAATGTCATCTCTGTCAGTGTTGGTAACATCTACTTCTGGAAGTCGGCTAAGTCCATCCGCATCTCCATTCTTTTTACCAGGTCGATACACTATGTTGAAGTTGAAAGCGGCAAGGGCAGCGAGCCATCTGTGCCCCGTTGCGTCGAGCTTGGCGCTGGTTAGCACGTACGTCATGGGGTTGTTGTCTGTCAACACTCTGAAGTTACTGCCATACAGGTACTCTTTAAATTTGTCACAGACCGCCCACTTCAAGGCAAGAAATTCCAGTTTGTGTGGAGGGTACCTCTTCTCTGACTTGGATAGGCTTCTACTTGCATAACTGATGACTCTCTTTAGTCCTTTCTGTTCCTGGTACAGCACAGCTCCTAGTCCAGTTCCTGAGGCATCTGTGTGTACTTCATATGGCAAGTCACTGGAAGCATATCCAAGGATCGGTGCTGACACTAGCAGTTCCTTCAGTTGTTGAAAAGCGTTGTCTTGGTCTGGACCCCATTGCCATGGTTTCTGTTGGTGTTTCTTTGTCTTCTTGGTTGTAGGTGCTGGCATCAAGTCGGTAAGTGGCCTGCAGATGGTACTGAAGTTCTTTATAAACCGCCTGTAGTAGCCTACAAATCCAAGAAAGCGTCTAATATCTTCTGGGCTGGTTGGTACTGGCCAATTCACCACTTTGTCTGTCTTCTCTGGATCAATCTCAACTCCATCTTCAGAGACAACATGTCCTACATACTTTACTTTCCTCTTGAAGAAGGAACACTTGTCAGGTGCAAGTTTCATCCCATGTTGCTGAATCCGAGTGAATACTTGGTGTAAATTGTCCAGATGTTCTTCATAGGTCTTGCCAAAGATGATGACATCATCAATAAAGATGCAGCACATCTTAAGATGAAGGTCAGATAGGCAGTTTTCCATCATCCTTTGGTAAGTCGCTGGTGAATTGGTCAGTCCAAATGGCATCTTGTTGTATTCAAAGAATCCAAGTGGTCCGACAGTGAAAGCTGTTCTTTCCTTATGCTCCTCTAACACTTCCACTTGGTGATATCCACTCTTCATATCTATAGTGGAGAAGAAGGTGCTGCCGGCCAGGGATTCGAACAGTTCCTCTACTCTAGGAAGAGCATAGCTGTCTTTCTTAGTATTACGGTTCAGCAGTCTATAGTCCACACAGAGTCGAAGCTTTCCATTCTTTTTCCTAACTAGTACGACTGGAGAAGCCCAAGGACTATGTGAAGGTCTGATGGTGTTGGATGCCAGTAGTTGTCGAAGATGTTGCTTGACTTCCTCATACATGGCTGGTGGAATTCGCCTGTATCTCTGCTTGAATGGCTTCTCATCTATAAGGTCGATTCTGTGTTTCACTTCAGTGTTACCAATGTCAATGTCATCCTTGGCAAAGATGTTCTCGAATGACTGGATCAACTGTATACCTCTGTTGAGTTGTTCTGGTGTTAAATCGCTCTTGTTGATCTCTACCTGGTCAAGTACCGATGTTTTGGGTGCTGAAGATGGTGTGGACTCTTGATGTTCAATAGTGACTGGTTGAATTTCACACAAGACAGCTTTAGGGTTGATAGTGATGGTTCTTGTTGTCACATTGGCTAATTGTACCTCTACTGTTCCCGTTTCTCTGTATCGGTATTCAATAAGGCTAGGTTCTATCTCTAAGTCTTTGTTATTGGGTTGTAGTTTTGAAGCAAGTAAGATGGCTGGAGTGGTGCTGTATGGTATACCCTTGTCGATGTAACCTGGAATTCTGATGGTGGTATTGGGTCCTATGGTGACTGGTGTATTAAGAGCATTCTTAATGACTGCCAGGGTGTTGTTGTGGCGTACAAGTTCTTTCTCTTGTAGGGCAATACTACGGAATGTCAAGTACCATGGTGTTGTGATGTTGGACAGCTGCAAATATCTGTCTCCATGATGGTATTGGAGTGTGGCCATTATGTGTTGTAGGATGTTGGTTCCTAGAAGCAAAGGTACTTGGCTGTTGTAATTACTGTCAGGAACTACAAGCAGAATACAAGGATGGCTCTCTGACTGGTGTGGTACCTGTAATTCTGATTCAATATAGCCCTCATATGGTAGTTGTTGTCCATCTGCACATTCAATGTCAATCAAGGTGTTAAAATTCTGCAGAGGAATATCTGTCATGTTGTTGCTGTAGTAAGTATGGCTGATTGTAGATACAGTTGAACCAGTGTCGAGTAAGCTCTTGACTTCTTTACCATTCAGCATAACTTCAGTCTCGGTCGGCTTGCCAAACATACCAGGTGGTGAATGTGTAGGACCTCTAACTGTTGTTTCCTCACATAAGCCTACCGACGGTCCTGCTCCATAGGCTTCTTCTCGTTTAAACGTGGCTCTTCATCTAAAATAGCAGTGCATCCCTTTCTTATGTGACCATACTTCTTACATCTGTAACACATGGTCTCTTTCCTTCTAGGTTTGCTTCCTTGTTGTTCAGGTGGTGGTTGTCGTGCTTGCTGAGGTTGTTCCTGGTAACTCTGTCTAGGCTGTTGATACTGCTGTTGCCCTCGTCCTCTTTTATTGTAGTTGGGTCTGTAACCTCTACCTCTACTACTAAATTCTGTCTCCCATCTGTCCATCCTGGTGGTAAGTTGATGGATCAGGCCTCTAAACTCATCCATCTGAGATTGTTGTATGGGTTCTGGTGTTGCAGCTGCTTTAGCGGTGTGTGGCTTGATGGTTCTTCGTTCCTCGTGGTCTTTCTCGATGTGGCGTAAAGCTATCCTCAACTCATCAAAGTCCTTTATGGAATCGAACTTGTGGCCAGATATGTCCTTCAACTCAGTCCTTAAACCAGTCCACAGCATGGTATGTAGCATTGAGTTCCTGTCTGTTGGTTTTACAATGCCCTTCTCGACTGCTCGACCCATGATGGATTCAAGTCTGCAGCTCCATTTAGTGATGGACTCATCTTCTCCTTGTCTGGCACGGTAGAACTGTGCAAGTAGGTCTTCCTTTTTCTCAACATCACCATAAATGCTGTCTAGCTTGTGGATGATATCTGCAACAGTAGCATGGGCACCAAGATGCATGGCAATGACTCCTGCGTCTCCCTTCAATGACCTTCTTACTGCGTAGTTGATGTTCTCTTTGTCGTACAGTTGGTCTGCTAGAAGTCCAGTAACCTCATAACGCCATAGTTCGTAGCTGGTTTCTCCCTTTGCGTTGCTACCAGAGAAGTTAGTAATCCTGGGTGGTTCCCGAATCTTTGAGGTCTTATGTTTAATCTGTTTTGACTCCACATCTTTCTCTACATCTGGTTCTTTCTTGACTTCTGACTTCGGCTCAAGTTCACCACTAGCAACTAAGTAATCTTTCATCCATTGCTTCAATGCAGTCGGATTATCTCCCTTTGGTACATCCTTCATTTCTTTTTTCAATAGCTGTAGTAGGGCAAAGTCCTCAGCTGAAATTGTGGGTTGATCCACATCCATGACGACTATGTCGATGTATAATCAGTCGTGAATAACTAAAACTAGTACTAATCCTTTGACAGTTTCAATAGAGTTATACTAAAGTTCAAAGCTTACCTGAATGTTTCACTAAAAAATGATAAAGTAAATTAACAACACCAAAAACAGAAGAAAAATCAATTAAATTTCACTTAATTCTATACACAAGCCTGAAAATACCAAAAGTGAAAGAAAAATATATATATATATATATATATATATATATACTAATCAATTCAGTCAAACTTATCTAAATATAAAATAGAGACTGAAAATGAAAATAAATGTTAAATATATATATATAAATCACAAGTCAATAGCAAGTAATCAAAATAAACAATGACTCACCTGCTGGAATCTAAACCTAAACTTGGAAATGGGCAGAAAAGCTTCTACGTTTACTGCCACATATCAAAAGAAGAAGTTAAATCTAAACATATATCAGTGACAAATACTAATTGCTGAAATATTAAGGGCAAATTAATCAATAATATGACAGGAGTAGCTCAGGTTCTACCTAAAATGTTCGGCAACACCAACTAACTCAAATAACAAACCTCAACTGACCTATCTACTGATACCTTAACTCTAACCAAAACCCAAATTACCTCCCCTGACCTACAGTATACCCAGCCAAAGGTAAAGTCTATGTGTTAATCAAGGTATATGTGAATGGGTAGGATGGTTAGGAAAGTTAGTGCAAATATTAGGATCGAGAAGTGTTAAATGTGTAGCCCTATCTCACACGTCACTACTAATCCAATTTTAACCTAGCTTTAATCAATTTAAATTAAATTTAATTTATCAGAAATGTGTTTATCTCTTTTCAAGTTTGTTTAACTTTTTTAACTAAAATTTATGCAGCACTGTACATTAATTTCACATATAAATATATACATATAAACATACAGTTATACAGTGAATACACAGATACAGACAAAACATATGTTCAAACTAATATATACAGGTAGAGTGACACAATATAAAACATGAAAACATACACAAACATTTATCACATAAATGTGTCACAATGCCAGGTCTATTTAGGACAAAGTGTGTGCAAATTTTATCTGTATTCAGCTAGCTCAGTACAAAAAAAAATTTACTAGTTTGTATTAGTCTTACACTTTATAAACAATACACTAATACTATTCGCAATAACTAATATAAATTATGTTTAACGTGTATGCTACTGTATCGGCTTACAAATAAACTAAGTCCTACAAAGGCATAAATAAAAAAAATTTAAATAAATGCCTAAGTGTATGCGTGTATGTGTAAACAACACAAAAAAAAAATTCTATTTACAAATGTCCTTTGTATTGCCAATGTAAACAATCAAGGTTCAATATCTAGAACTTCAATTCACTTCCGGTTGACCTTGACCTCAGTGGCACCACTGTGGGGGGTGTAGACCACGGAAGTAAAGTTTAAAAAAAAACAAAACACAAAAGCAAACATCAACAATGGAGAACCAACGTGTTCCTAATCATACAATTACTCGTATGTGTAAGTCCTTGCTGACAGTAAATCAACAATACACTTGATGTACAATCGTCAGCTAAATTACAAATGTTTCTGCACGTTAAATCAAAATTCTGTATTAAACATGTTAAATCTCACTGAAAAATTTCCAACACTTTTTTAATAGAAAAAAAAATGCTTCAATTTTCACATAAGTTAACAAACGACACATGTAAACATATAACATATACGATAATACAGATATACAGAAATATGAAAATATTTACCGTCAAATCGGTACAATCACATCAGAAAATATCCACGTGGATCTATCCAAAGTTGTTGTTGTTGACACCGGAAGTAAGAGAAGTGCACTATATTCCGTGACACGCAAAGATCAAAAGTTTACAGATCAAAAGTGTACACAAATAAACATCAGCTGATCGATGGAAATTCCAAGTTGAGGCGCCATCTGTAGTATTGTGGAAATAAACTGGTTCGATGAAAACACCAAACTAAATAAAGTTCAACAGTTTTATTTTTCACAATCAAATACGTGGGTTAAAATTCCATCTGGACTACTTGGTTCAGTTAACAAATGATATTAATTATAACCCTGAAAAAGAATAACAATTTTGAGTCCAGTGGCAATTTAATATAACAATAACACAATATCTTAAAATAAATATTATCTACCAATATACGTTAGCAGAGTTTGTTTACGAACATCTGCACACCATGTAGTTAAAAATAATAGAGTATATTTAATGCAATTTTCTAGCAATTTCAGCAAAATGATTTCTAAACATTTTGCAACCATGTAGCAATACTTCGTGTTATATTCCGTATTTCTAGAGCAAATACATAAATGCGCTGGGTAATTACATTATGTCAGTTACGAAATTAACTGCGCATGTCACAATTACAATAGATAAAATTACCAAAAAGTACATAAATGTATAATAAAATACAAATAAACATAAATACACAACCTTACCTTACAAGTATTTGCAAAGGCTAAATCCTTGTATAACCAAGTATACGTGTACAATATTCACGCCGGGTATTCGGACACACAGAACAGGGTGGAACACAAAAGAACGGGTGAGGTGGATGAAAACATCGTGTTCAGGTGGGTGTGTTATTTTCATTCTGAACGTATTGAAATAGGATAAAAGACAGAAATAAGTTAATTCAACCTTTTTGTATGTCCCTTAACTACTAGTACACCAAGTATTGTCTGTTTTTACTGGAGAAATAATCCACAGGAACGTCATGAACACGAAAATTACTTCGGAAAAAGTAGACTTCCAACTTTCGTTGATTGTAACTTCTCGCGAAATGCAAGTTACAAAGTCTTTTTGGTCGATATAGATACCCCAATGCATACTTGATTATCTGTGAAAAGTTGAACTTCTAACTCGACGTAATAATCACAGTATTCTTCATTATCCAAACATAGCTAGCGAAATTTAGACACAACGGACCGCGGGTGATTCGAGATGAAGACCACTAAGAACGCGGGTGTTGGACACACAGAACATGGCGTTAACTAGCAATGAACTGGTATTAAAGAAGTGTCTAATCACTGTTTTATTTAGTTTTCTGTGTCCAACTGTTGTAAGAACACCAGTTTAAGTCATGTTGGTCCTATATCTTTGTTATAGAATAAATTTATGTGCACTTACGTATACTAAGTTAACCTCATACTAGTATATTACGGTGGTTACATCGACATATTCTCTGTAGTTTTTTTTGTGTTTTGTCAAATTCGGGAATAACTTACTGCTTATATATTATTTTTATAAATATAGTATTATTCAGGCAACATTTGACTCAAACACTTAGAACGCGGGTGTTGCACAAACAGAACAGGGTATATGTAAGACCGTCCTGAACAGTTTATCCACTTTCTTTTAGTTTAGATGGAACGACTCCTTCGTGTATTTTAGTTTGATATCTTTTTTTTGTTTCCCATTGGTTCGTGCAATATAAGTTGTCTGTATTTAAGCGTTTTTGGTGCCATGATCAGATGAACAATGGTCTATAATTGTTTCTAAGCAAGTTTCTTTTACGCCAATAAAAGCATTTATATATATATATATATATATATATATATATAATATTAGTGATTGACTTGACATAAACCCAATATAAGGACAAGGCTTAGAAACGGAGTATGATGGCGAGGCTCTGCCCAATCTTCCCAGTTTCGTGCCGAGTCCTTATATTGTGTTTATGTCAAGTCAATATACTAATAATATGTTTATCCTGCAAGCTATCCTTAAATATTTCCCCCTAAAAATTTTTGTAATTGTATCCTTATTAAGCCTATACACATAGTGCGCAGTATTTTGGTAATCAACATGATTGACGTAAATTGAATGATGTTTCAAGAACGATTTCTGCTTTTCAAGGTGAATTATGAATACAAAAGTAATGCACGTAACAAGTTTAGTAAAACATTATCAACAGAAATAACAACAAGATACTATTTTCAATCACATAAGTTGTACTGTATTACGAAACTCGTCGATTCGGCATACAAACTTTTCCTGTATGTTTAATGGCGTTCGCACATATATACAATATTCGTTCATTGTCATAAAATATACAGTTTATTTGTACTAGCCTTAGAAACAGGTAGGAATTCGAGGTTCTATCGAGAATTTCTTACCTGTTTTGCGGCGAGTACAAATAAACTATATTTTCCGACAATGTACGAATATTGTTTTTATTCTGCAACCAGAAAATCCATTTTATACTAATGAAAAGAATTCCGTCGTCATATCAAAATAGCAATCGGAACATCTCTCGGCCATTTCCGTCAAGGGTCGGGAAATAACCGAGGTGATCCGATTTATGAAAATAGCAAAAAATCCGACCGAACAACAAGAGCCAAAAGTCAAGGGACAGTTACAAATCCGGATATAGACAAACGCAATACAAAAACCATAAACACAAAAAACAGAAAGAGAGTAACCCGAACCCAATAAAAACCATGGGTGCACTCAGGTGTTCCGGATCAGTAAGCAGTCTCTGCCTCTAATTAGACACTCGTCGAGTTACTAATTGTCATGTCTAGGGAAAAGTCAAATCCAGGAATAGGAAACACTATGACGCAGCGAAAATGTCAGATCGTATTTGAGACACTGATTTCCAATAAGGATCAATTAAGTCATGGTGACGACCATAGAACTTCTGAACGGATAACACCAACCTAGGTACAACAAACCCTTGTTTGAGTTGTTTAGCAGTCAACAGCAGTGATCGGTCAAGAAAATCGGAATACCTATCCCAGGATCTAGAATAACGTATAAGTTGTGAAATGTACATACGCTGGAGCTGCTGGAATGTTGCTATCAATAAACGGGAAGTTGAAAATAAGAAAGTTGAAGTCATCACGTTTGTACGGTAGAGTCTAGTTTGTAGTTTTCCTGAGTCTATTTCAGAAAAAGAGGCTGACATTAGTGTATTGATGGTATCTTTAATGTCAAGCTCGCAGGGTAAATAGAATGTAAATAGTCACAAAATTTAGCATTGTTGAGTGACAAAACATCAGCAATATAACGGAAAGTTAAATTAAAGGTCTGTGCCAGTGTCTTTTCTTTCTTCTTCAGTAGGCCTTCTGGGAACTCAGCCTCATAAGAGTACAAAAACGGGTCGGCGAGGAGAAGAGCACAATTAGTACCCATTGGAATACCAACAGTCTGTTGAAAAACATGTCAACCAAACATGACGAATATGTTGTCGATCAGAAAATCTGACATATGACAGATTTGGTCTTCGGTATTATATTTAGAGTAATTTATGACGAAGTAAGTTCTGTCATATACGATCAAACACATTGCAATTTTGTTAAGATTTCTCAATATTTGTTTTCTTAAAAGGTAATTACCTTTATATTCAATAAAATGACGAGAATATATGTGCATGTCAATTTTATTTGCTTTAACATACTGCTGTGGGATATCTCTTATTAGTTTCAAAAAACAAAATTACCACTGAAAGCGTCCTCTTAGAGCCGCTGCGAAATTTTAACTCATTTGTTATACATATTAAAATTGAAATCGATTATTGCAATTGGTATCTATGCGAATTAGAACATGGTCAGACCTTATATTTTTCTTCATTTTATACCTCGCTGACAAATATATGGTCTGACAATGTTCTAATTCGCAATAATCTATTTCTTAAACAAAGCTTTGCTATTCGTAGTGTCGTTTTTGAACCGGTAGTTGCAAAATAAATAGACATTCATGGTCTGGATTTGCAGGGTTGCGCCATAATACTTTTAATTTAGGTTGTTTGAAGCGTTTGTTGTAGAAGAGAAAAAACCAACACAGATGAAAATAATATATTTATTTATGGATTAAAACAAAAACACGTATTTGCGCGATTGCATCATTCCGATTTGTTTACATTTGCAAGAAAGGTCAAACAAGTACATTACTGCAATACACAAAAGTAGTTCTTAAAGTGGGCGTGGCTAAAACTCGTTTCATAGCCAGTGGCAGTGAAACACATACAAAATTTAAAGCTGCTCTAATCGAAGGATTGCAGGATAAACATTGTTCCTCTTCTATTCTTGAAAAGAAAATATACGGTTGCTCATTACAATAATAGAAAGGGGACGAAACAGTTTAAATAAAAAAATATAAGCATTTTCACCCGGTTCGTTGTGTTCTCTAAGGAGCACACACCCGCGTTCCAAAGTGTCCTCACCCGCGGTCCGTTGTGTCAAAATTCCGCCTAGTATGTTTGGATAATGAAGAATACTGTGCTTAATACGTCGAATTAGAAGTTCAACTTTTCAAAGATAATCAATTATGCATTGGGGTATCTATATTGACCATAAAAACTTTGTAACTTGCTCTTCGCGAGGAGTTACAATCAACGAAAGGTGGAAATCTACTTTTTCCGAAGTAATTTCCGTGTTCATGGCGTTCCTGTGGATTATTTCTCCAGTAAAAACAGACAATACTTGGTGTACTAGTAGTTAAGGGACATACAAACGACGTTATAAACTTATTTCTGTCTTTAATCATATTTCAATACGTTCAGAATGAAAATAACACACCTACCTGAACACGATGTTTTCATCAATCTCACCCGTTCTTTTGTGTCCCACCCTGTTCTGTGTGTCCGAATACCCGGCGTGATATTCAACTGCTATTAATCAGTGTACATCATCTACCTACAGTACAAATATTAAAATCATAACTACCGTGTAGTTCAAAAATAGTGCTACATAAAATACTTTAACTATTAAAACTTTGGTATTTGAAATAGTTTATGTTCCTAACAATTTACCGATGAATTATCAATAATCACACAGTTGTTTTAAATTTTATAGTTATTTATAAAATTTAACCTTTTCAGCAATAACTTGCTATATTTAATGAAATAAATTACTTTTAGAATCTTTTTACCAACTAACTCTCAACGCATTCTCACTCCAATCACCCGAATACACAAAGTCATTTATTCCTGCATTTTCACCGTGAACGGGAATTTTAGAATTTGACAATTAGAACGTTAGTAAAGAAGAAATAATACCAACCTCAAAATACTAAATAATACACAGGAAAACCAAAAAGTCTAGTAAACGATGGAGACAATAAATTTACGTCTAACCATAATGACCATATCTCTGAAGTCTAATTCCCGCCGAAAACCTAACCCTTGACTTCAAACCAATAGAAAATCAATAACCCGAAACACCTGAGTAAAATTCACACCCGAGTTAATGTGAGACTACTCCGAGTGTTAAAATACTGTAAATAAATAAAATTAATTACTGGAACAGTAATGTCACTTCAACTGAAAAAACAAGTTGAATAAATCATATTAGTTATACACATGCCAATATTACGTATAACATAAATACTTATACATAAATCATATAGAGTACATACCTACCTATATACAAACCTAAAATTTCACCCTATCACATGCACATTTGCATACGCGGAAAAATATTCTTATTTACAATACAATTGACT
This sequence comes from Limnoperna fortunei, assembly GCA_944474755.1. NCBI lineage: Eukaryota > Metazoa > Mollusca > Bivalvia > Mytilida > Modiolidae > Limnoperna > Limnoperna fortunei. The sequence continues at coordinate 23,892,780 of OX104113.1, read as the reverse complement.
TAAAACTGATTATAGTTATTGCCAATTGTTTAACAATTAAAGTTTATTAGTTTCAGTTGTTAAAAATACTTGGCCAAAAAAAAAAAAAAAGAAAAAAAAATACGAAACCAAATACCGCGTATTAATTCGTCTTGTTCTTTTAATGTGGTTGAGAGAATTTGTATCGCGGTTGGGAGAATTTGTAATGGACTCTGCAAATTTTAACAACTGTTTAAAATTAGAGAAAAAGAATCTTAAATTGCTACTCGTGGATTATCGGATTTCTCCAATCTCGATAGTTAAATTATGGAATTTTAAGTCCTCGCCAAGGCTCGGACTTAAAATTCCATAATTTAACTATCTCGATTGGAGAAATCCGATAATCCACTCGTACCAATGTAAGATACTATATGTCTCAAATACGATCGGACATTTTCGCCCTAGGTTACAGGTAGTCTTTCTTTTTCCCAGATCCGATTTTTTCCTAGACATGACAATGAGTAACTTGACAGATGTCTTATAAATGACAAGAACTGCTTACTTGTCCGGAGCACCTGAGTGAGTTTATGGTGTTTATTGGGTTCGGATTACTCCCTTTCTATTTTTTTTTGGGGGGGGGGGTTTGATTTTTGTTTCGTGTTGTGTATGTTTTTTTCTGAATCCGATTTGTCATCGCTCTTGACAATCGACTCTTGCTATCCGGTCGGTCTCCTTGCTATTTGTCATAGTGGATTATCATAAACTAGTGATATATTGTTGTCTTTCTATATGTTATCATTAAGGAAAGCTCGAGTTGTGTATGGTTATACTAGTGAACGGAACTGTTATAAAAACTGCTCTGGAGATTGCTGGTCAGGAATATTTCTATCCATTTTTTCATCATTACAGAACGTAAAACTTATATGTGTTGGACATAGATTTCATTTGAGATAAGCGGGTTTGAGTGCACGTCCTTCAATTAAGCAGTCTGTGTAATTTTCTTCACAGAGGCACAAAGAAATGCGCTTGTCAACTGGAACTTCGGCATACCTGTCATGAAGGTTTTGAAATGTCTGTGTTTTTAAAAACTTACTTTGCATTTGGGTAAGTTGTTTAAAGTAAAACAAAAAGTAAACACAATGATGTAGACGCCACTATATGCTGAACGTATTTACTACGTTGCCCTACACGATGGCAAATGATTTTATTAATGTTAAAACTAGTAGTATAATATGTGCTATAATAATATTTCATTTCTTAAACATATCTTCAAATTTATTATAAGTTTTATATAATAAAACTTTATCAATATAAAAAACAGATAATTTTTTATCTTTGTTAATTAGGGCCTCGCCACTACAAGTGGCATACGGCCTATAGTGATCAGTCCGTTGGTCTGAAACTTATCGTGTCAGGGCCTAAACTTCTTTCTCTTTTGAGATAGGCTTTTGATATCTGTGTAAATCATTTTAAGGCGATGTGTCGCATATCAGGATAAATGACCTTTGACTTTGAACTTTGACCTCAAGAACACTATATTACTTCTGAATGCAAATTCGTGTCCGTGCTTGAATTTTTCTTTCTTTTTAGCTAGTGTTTTGATATTTAGCAAGTGGGTAGAACATTTAAGGGCAACGTGTCGTGTACCATGTTGGTGACCTTTGGGGCTTGAAATTTGACCAAGGTTGACCATTATTGCTTTTTGAATTCGAAAATAGAGACCATGCTATTACTTTTTCTTCTTTGAGGTAGCCTTTTGATGTTTATTTTGTGGGTAAATCATATCAAGGCGACACCTCGCATACCAAGTTGTGAACTCTGACCTCAAGATCCCATTACTTTCTGAATGACAAATTCGTGTCCGGGCTTTCAATTTTTTTTATCTTTTAAGGTAGAGTTTTGATTTTGGCATGTAGGTCGATCATTTCAAGGCAATGCGTGTGCCATGGTTGGTGACATTTTACCTTATGGTCACATTATGGATTTTTGAAAGACAAATTCGTCTACGAGCATATGATCTCAGAATTTTCTTATCATAACTTATTGACAGTGGGACCACAGAGATATATAACATCTCAATAATATCGAGTTATAAATATAGTCAGACAAAACAACTTTTAAACATTCGAAAGTGTCAATTAATAAAAACGTAAAAGTGAAAATCTCCATGGTCATAGTGTAAAGGTGGATATCCAAATGTAAAATCACTAAATTTCTAAAACCACTTTGTATTAGACTTTTCGCTTGCTAAACTTTACTCTTGCAGAACGTAAAAACAGCAAAAAAACACAATAAGTATGACGACACAACTGCAAATCAAAACAAGTCCAAATATGTGCTTACAAAAGCAGTGTCTGCTTTGTTTGTTTGTTTGAATGCTGTTTAAAGCCACTTTCATCACTTGCAGCTATATAATGACGTTCAGTTTTTATCTGGAGAGGAAGCCGAAGTAACAACAGAAACCCCCCCCCCCTAACTGCGGTAGAAAAACTGGCAATTCTTGTCAAGTAAGATTAGAGTCTCGAGTACACCCTTCCCGCATTGAGACTTGAACGCGCAACCTTAGTGTTGACAGATCACTTGATCAATGGTAGATGACTAACTACCCATAACCACCCGGCCACCAACGATACAATTGCTGTTTAATAATACTGTTTCATAAACAGACTGCTTTTGTTCTTCTGGTCTGAGCATACATTTTTCATTATTTTTAGTTTCAGTGGAAGTTTCAACGTAGATGTAAATTCAAGTACATGCATACTAATGATCAAAACAAGAGAATACAATATTTAAGAAAATTCTTCATACATTTTGCATTCAACATCCAATGACCCACAAAGTAAATAAATAAATCACCATCTTCCTTGATTAGAAAAACAGAGGATGCTTACATTTTGTAATTGTTGTAATGCTGGTTACCCTTAAAAAGTTTTTTAATGCTACATTTTTGATATTGATTTGATGATAATCCTGAAATTCAGTTTCAACACGTTTCAAATATTAAAAAAAGAAGAGTATAAATTATTCAACAATTTTATTATTACATTTTTAACAGTATATTTTATAATTACAGATCAAACCAATAACCACTAAAATTTATAGTTATATTATAACTGTCTTGAAAAACCGGCTTGAACTAGTAGTAACTAGGTCAATATTGGATTCCGCTGCATAGTAGTCAAACGGAATTCAAGATCGACCTGGTAACTACTAGTTCGTCGGTTTTTAAAATATTTTAATGTAATTTTAGTACTGTTGCGATTTATCGTGACCTGAAAGTCGCCTTTAGACCAATCAAAAACACGCAAAATTCTATTCGTGTAATAATATTTTTTATTATATAGATAGAGATGAAATATCGAATTTTCCGAGTGACAGAAATCACGGTAAATCACATGTGAAAATTATCGTTTATTTTCACTCTCGGGTTTTTTCCCGCCAAAATTGCAGTTGGTTTTGTACTATACAGATATTCATCCGCCGTATATAAAATTTAGGATTAAGCATTAAAATTTTACGAAAAAAATTTCGATTTATATAATAAATAGGATAATCAATTGGGCATCGTGAATATCCAAAATATGATCACTCGTGCCGCATAAATCATCAGATTAAACTCGTGCTTCCGCGCACTCGTTTAATCGAATTCGAGTCAAAACGCCCCATTGTCAAAACGCCCCCCATTTTCCAAAACGCCCCCACCAAAACGCCCCAAATTAAAAAAATGCAAATTAGAAAGAAAAAACACTAAGTTAAATTGAATAATTTTATTGAGGATAAGAATATAAAATTACAAAGAATGTACAGTTCAAATTATTATGGCTTGCATCTAACGCATACAAATGGTATTCTGGTACCAGTTAAAACTGCATGCCGACAGGCCGAAAAACTGATACCTAAAAAGAATATGCTAAATTAAAAATGTATTCAAATAAATATCCCGAGTGAAAAGATATTTCAGAAGTTGAAGACCACAACGGTATATTAAAACATACAAATCTTTCCTATGTATATGTCGGAGTTGTAAGTTTTTTCTTGTGATGTATCGTATATATTAACTCGAAAACAAGTTAGATAACATTTTAAAATTTCAAAACAGCACCCCTCGTAATATTTAACATGAAGATGGCACGTGGCGTACGTTAGTGCGACTAATTAATATATCAATTGATTTATGACCCTAGTTCGAGTTCGAACAGAGCGCTCACATATAGTACAAGAAGAATCCATGGTTTTAGATATAAAAGTGAAAACGGACTTTCTTATATAAGGTTTTGATCATAATTATTAATTTCAATTGGAATACTTTGATTTAACCTATCAAAAAATGTTTTACAGATATTCCCAACCTCCCAAGCTTTAATAACATTTCTATTGTTTTAAGAGTCTACTCTGTTATTGTCTTATTTGTATTCCAGTATGTTATGCTTATATTATTTTATAGATGCATACCGTTGTGTTAATTATCATCAAAGCAATGATCTACCTGATTAAGTATCCTTTTGTTTTGTTGATGAGCAATCAGTGTTCTTCGTAAGGAAACACAGAACAGTAATACAAACAATGCCTCTTTGAGGTTACAAGCTTGAATGCTTGTTTAAATTACATTATGAAGATATTTGATTCATCTCGGAATCTGATATTTACTATTATAATATTTATTCACAAATTTATATATCGAATTTGTCTTCTTTAAACAAAAGCGGAAAACGGGGGCGTTTTGGTGGGTGCGTTTTGGAAAACGGGGGCGTTTTGACAATGGGGCGTTTTGACCTGCACCCGTTTAATCAGATGCGTTATGTGGCACTCGTGATCATATTTTGGATATTCACTCCGCCCAATCAGTCAGATTTCCGGTGAAATTAAAGACAACTTTGCAAAGTTACAAGAACAACAGATATTTAATACCTGTTTTGATCAGAAAACATGAAAAACAGGGGGTGGTGTATTCTTAAGTGCTGCAAAAAAATGCACCAATTTTAATTTCGATGAAAAAAATTCCATAGATTTCTGAAATATTCATCTTTCAAATGTGTAATTTTTGACGTGTGACGACCTTTCGTTTTTGAGAAAAAAAATTCAAAGTCGAGCAATATTTCTGTTGCTGTTCATTCATGTGTAATAATTTTCGGTGTGTTCGTATATGAAACAGATGAACAAGGTGCGTGTGATTTGCCATCGGGTTTTGCACAAAGTCTCGTTTTAGTTTGGTAGATTTTATTTTAAAGGTGTTTAAATTAAAAAATAAATAGAGTAAAAAATAATTACAATAATATCTATTTTTTTTAATGAAGTAACACATAAAAATAAGGGTTTTTTTTACGCAAAACACAGTAGCATTCGTCACATTCTATGTGAGGGTACGATTATTCGCTCTAGTTCTCCATCACTAAAATTTATTGAAATATCAGCAATTTACTTCAAGCCAAGGATTGTTCCCTCTTTTTCGATCTAAATTGGTTTCTATTACACGATGATTTTGTTGAACATATTTTAGCAGTTTCATTTTCTATAACAACCGAACATTTCATTTAACGTTTTTATAACATTTTTAATCTGCCGTGTCTTGTACGTATCTTAAATGCGTCAAATTAAGACTTATTATAAACAATGTCTTGTGTATATAGCTAATATATTGGTAGAAAGTGTAATATTTTATTATTATTATTTTTTAATTCTTCAAATAGTTCGATAAAATAATTGTTCGCATAAATGGCACAGAACAGCGATCCCTGTATGACTAATACTTATTTTTTAGTTTAGTTGAACTGTATTAGCATGGGCAAAAAAAGCGTTTATAAGAGAGTTGGATGGCAGAGGGTTCTAGGACTACTTATTTTCATGCAAATGCTACATTTTTACGTTCACGTGGGGACACCAAAGCAGAAAAATTCACACTATAGAAGACTAACACCTTATGTGCAAAGAGTGGCACGGATTTTTAAGTCGCAAGTTCGCAAGACAAAACCTTTCAAAATGATCTTAATTTTAAGAAAGAAATTCAATTCACACTGACGTAAGTGATTTGCTCTCTTTGCTGTATATTTCTTTAATAAATATGAACGCCCCCTCCCTAGAACGAATAATCGTACCCTGGCTTTTTTTGGCGTCAATCCGACAAATCACAAAACTTCGGATTATAAAAATATCGGCCTACTACCCTTCCCCTTTCCACCTCGTAAAACAAGCCAGAATATAAACATCCTACAAACACATATAAATGTAATTTGTGTATACAATATTTGATCAAGGAGGGTTTTTGAAATCGTGACATTTAATATTGCTGAAATATTCCGAATCTGCATGGTTATGGCGGGGGGGGGGTCCAAAATATTGCAAAATCTGCATCATGAATCTTCCACAAGTATATGTCCATGGAGTATTATCAAAACGTTCCCACTACGTAAGTACTCTAAAACTGTTGTCTGTAGATTGGATTCTCCCTGTTCATTATAGCCAAATAAACCAAAACACCACACACACAGTTATAAATGCCAGCAACACCTTTTAGAAGACATCTAACAATTATGCTCTACTTGAATAAATTTGATCAGATTATTTTGTGCATGCACTTTTTTCAGATTTTATCAATCAAGATGAATGAAAAAAATGAAACAATTACTTGCATTTTATATTTTATTTTCTATTTTCAGTCATTGACATTTTGTTGTTTGGTGGCTACAAAAAATTATCTGACTTTATACTAGACCATAAGATAAGGATAATTCAGACCAACTTTGCTTGAAGTTGGCAAAATAGGGTTTACGAGTAGATTTTTTAAACAAAAGCACACAAAGTGAATTTTAAACATAGTCAATTGATTAAAAAATTAAATACACCGTTATAAACTGGGGGGTCTAAAATCTATGGGTTTTTTCATAAAACAATAAAACGACCAGGCCAATGAACAATATTCTTAGACAATGGCACATTAAAGACAGGTTGGAGAAATAACTTAACACACAATAAGAAGTAAGTTTATTAAGAACTTTGCAAAACTATTCAAATTTTTTTTATTTTGGAAAGCACAATCTTTTTCCTGCATAAGACCATCTCATGAATATGCTTTGTCAAGCACATTCAATACGTCCGTAAAGTATTAAAGATGATTGGAAGAGGTGGTACAAGTGGTTTCTATAAAACCATGGCTACTTAGGCTTGCGCATAATGACGCCTTCTAGTATAAACCATCTCCAGACCTTGATACAATTGCAGGTCACCTACATACAGAGCATCTCTAAAAAAATAGATTTTCAATTAGGAAAAAAACAGTAAAGGACAATTTCAGAATCTGAAAATAATTTGAGAATGCAAAGTATTTTAAAGTTATCAGTAATAGCCTAAATAGGATTTTTTTACATAACATTTTAAGCCTACACGGCCTGCCATACCACAATCAATTACCGGACGTGAATCGCTTGACCGTTACAATACTTTTAGACTTGTCTCCCTTAATTACTTGACAACGGACAATTTAAGTGCTGCGATTTTTTCACGCACGTAGAACCAAAAACACTGTCAATGATACACTCGTGATTTATATAACTAGAGTTCAGTATAAACTAGCCCAAACCACTTACAGATAAGATCGTCATATATCAACTACAGAGAATACACGTGTTTGCTAACATTGTCAAAATGATATTGAAGAATATATTTTTTTATTTATTTATAAGAATTTTCGTTGTCAATCGATAAAACCATAATATGGAGTAGGCATTGCCAATATGCGAGCACAGACAATATAGTCTTTTATTATCAATATATAATGTGCACTCCATAATTGACGTTACTTCCGAACACCCTCCAGTGGTCACGTGACGTCTTTCTTTGTAATGGTGACGTCACATGAAATGTAATTTGATTGTCAGTAAATAGTATGAAATTGTTGTTGTTATTTTTAAATATAACATTAACTTTTTATCACTGTCAAATTTATATTTAAGTCTTTCTTTAAAATTAAATTTAGTGCTTCTTCATTCACTTTGTTCCAGTTTTTTGACGATATCAACTTCCGGACGAAAAAAAATCAATATCAGCATTAAGCAGATTTGATCACGTGATTTCATTTTGATCACGTGACACGTAATTGCCGTAGAGCTCACCGCTCTTCGCGGGCAGCTTCGCTGCCCCGCTGCGAGCTGTGCTCGCTATTATTGGACAAACCAATCTGTATGTAAACTTGTCAAGTACGTTACTTAATACTTATAGTATTTATAGGGAATTTTGTAACCTCCGGTTCGGTAAATACATACATAGAACTATTAAATTGAGAGATAATGTTATTTAGAAAAATATTTTTCTATGTAATTGAGAACTTCTTTGCATTGCTATATTTTGTCTTGCCTTTAATTTTTTGTTGTCAAGCATAAATTGTCGGCATCTTCTGTGATTTGTCTATACCTATATGTTGTACAACATTTTGGTAATAAAGAATAGAATGGAAGTAATGCGACATTTTGACTTTGTTAAATTTACCCACATTTTAGATTCAAATGAATGCATTAAAGGAAAAAGAAAAAAACAGCAAAAAAAAAAAAAAAAAAAAAAAACACAAAAACAAAAAACCGAAGAATGTGTCTATGGGACACAGATCCCCCCCCCCGCTAAATGAAATCCCAAACAGGAAGTAGTTGTCCGACAGGTCTGAAAGTCGCTTAGGACGTGCAACTTTTTATACTAAACCACCCTCCCAAATTTCAAATTGTTCCCATGTACGGTTTCTGAGAAAAGCTTGACGGAAATTCGTACGGAAGGACGGAAGGACAGGAGTAAAACTTAATGCCCCCCGACATGTAGTCGCGGGGGCATAAAACAAAAAAAAGAAGAAAACATAAGAAACTCGCGGTCCCATAATTGGTGATTACGATTCTAGTACTGCTATTTTGAAACAGAAACCAATGGGCTTCGATGTTTATGTATTTGAATAGAAATAAATTTGATAGTGGCAATGATTTTGATATACAAAATAATGTCAATAATGAACAAAATGAAGGGTTAAATGGTAAAATAACAATAGAAGAAATTAGAAGAGCTATACAAACTGCAAAAAACAACAAATCACCCGGAGATCACAATATTATTAATGAATACATATCTTCATCGTTTAATGTAACGAGTGAACTATTTGTACTTTTGTTCAATTTAGTATTTGAAACGGGTATTTTGCCTGAAGCATGGCTTACTGGTATTATTGCACCGATTTATAAGAATAAAGGTGATAAATTAGAGCCGAAAAACTATAGGCCGATTTCATTGTTGTCTTGTTTAGGTAAAATTTTTACCTCGGTATTGAACAGTAGACTTAACACTTTTATAGAGGAATCTTTGTTGTTACATCAAAATCAAGCAGGCTTTAGAAGTGGTTATTCCACGAATGATCATATCTTTTCATTGTATACTTTAGTTGAGTTATTACGGGTCAAAAAGAAAAAACTTCACTGTGCTTTTATCGATTTTGAAAAAGCGTTTGACTCAGTCCACAGAAATTCGCTGTTTTTTAAACTTTTTGAAAATAATATAAATGGTCGATTTTTAAGAATTTTGCAAAATATGTATGAAGAAGTGAAATCATACATCAAACATAATAATGAATGTTCTGGATATTTTAAATGTGAAATCGGAGTTAGACAAGGAGAAAACCTCTCCCCCGTATTATTTTCTTTGTATTTAAATGACTTTGACTTACAATCGTATCTGGAACACAATTATGTAAAGGGTGTAGAATTTATTAGTTATGATGCAGAAAATGAATTAATGATCTTTGTTAAAATTTTGTTGTTTCTATATGCAGACGATACAATATTATTGTCAGAGTCTAGCGAAGATTTGCAGCGTATGTTAAATACATTTGGACAATATTGTGAAGATTGGAAACTTAACGTTAATATCGAAAAAACAAAAATCCTAATATTTTCTAGAGGTAAAATATCAAGAAATGAAAAATATTATTTAAATAATGCAGAAATTGAAATTGTCAAAGATTACAAATATCTAGGAGTATTTTTTGCAAAAAGTGGGTCCTTTTTAACCACTATAAAATTTTTAAAAGAACAGGGTACAAAAGCAATATATAGTTTATTGCAGAAATGTAGAAGGCACAATTTATCTATCGAATGTCAGTTAGATCTGTTTGATAGTGTTATCACGCCAATATTACTCTATGGCTCAGAAATCTGGGGTTTTGAAAGTCTTGATATACTAGAAAGAGTACATTTAAGGTTCTGTAAAATTATTTTAAACTTGAGACAGACAACACCAAATCGTATTATTTATGGCGAACTAGGAAGGTTTCCCATATCATTAACAGTAAAAGTTCGAATGGTAAAGTTCTGGTGTCGATTAGTGAATGGAGATGAGAATAAAATTTCATCAATACTTTATAAATTACTTTTTGCGAATTTTGTTAATAACGGCATTGAATGCAAATGGTTAATGTTTATAAAGAATATATTTGATAACTGTGGTTTATCGAACGTTTGGGTACTCCAAAATTATTATTCTCCGGAATGGATAGAAAAATGTGTAGAATTAAGACTAAAAGACCAATTTATCCAAGACTGGTCTTCCGACATTTTCAACTCGCCAAAAACAACATGTTATAGAATGTTTAAAAATAGCTTTGGTTTTGAAAATTATTTATCACTATTACCTGCATATTTATTGTATAATATTTGTAAATTTAGATGTGGATCCCACCGTTTGCCCATTGAAACGGGTAGGTGGCGCAAAATACCGAGAAATGAACGACTGTGCAGTTTATGTAATCTTAATGAAATTGGTGATGAATACCATTACATTTTAGTATGTAACTTTTTTAGTATCGATAGGAAAAAACTATTACCAAATTATTGCCATAAAAATGCAAATACTTTAAAATTTAATCAACTATTTTGTACAAGAGATGTTAGTGTACTAGAAAAATTATCGAAATTTATAAGAATTGTGTTATTAAAGGTCGTCCCTCCTGGTTAGTTAACTATTTATTGTTATTTGCTTACACATGTACTATTATATTAATATTGTTTTGATAATTTCTCTGTAACTTGTATGTTTATGAGAATAAAGTATTAGTATTAGTATTAGGTTCACCGAGCCCGATCATAAGAACTAAATCAACAATAATTACCTTTTTGAATTGATTGAATAAACCCTAAGATAATTAGTATTCAGTTACACCAAATTGAATTAGCTTCAGCCAAACAGTGACATTGTGCCACATTTGATTGAAATTAACGAACAAGTACCGGAGATATATAAGTTTGTAAATTTTGACATTATATTTTAGCAATTACTTAATCATCTCCTGTAAAAGAGGACATGGACCTTTACTTTAACAAACTGGAATTCCTTTCGCCAAAGGATATTTTAAGCCAAGTTTGATAAAAATAGTACATAAAAAGAAGATTTTAACATTTAAATAATAATATTATAACAATTTGTTAATTATCTCCCGTTCATATTTTACAATTTCCATTTGAAGATGGTGTAGCTCCGTATTAAACAAACATGAATCGCCATCATACATTTTGCTAATCATGATAACATATTTAGATTGAAATTAACACAATACTTCCTAAAAAAAAAATTTAAAAACGTCGACATCATTTTAAAACAATTTCTTAATTACGACCCTTCTGAAGAGATTGCCGTCCTTCATTTGAATAACATTGATTCCTCCTTACGTAAAGATACTTTGTGTCAAGTTTCATTAAAATTTTCCTAGTGGTTCCGAGAAAGAGGATGAAACTGAAAAGTTTATGACGACGACTCCGACGCAAGACAACGAACGAATTTTGATCGGTAAAGCAAAAAGCCCATTTGAGCCTTGTGAAGTAAAAAAAGATGTAGACGCTCAAGAATCTGACTATTCTCTTGATCATTTGCCAGCCATCTGTCTTGGCTTTGACCACTCGACAGACGATCTTGATCTCTATAGTCAGCATTTATTAGTACTTGCCATAAAAATTCTATTAATTTATTACACAGAGGTTTCTTTGAGACTTGTTATAATTTTCTCAGTTTGGTTATAAAAACATATTTAGATTATTTGATAAGTTATTTGTATTTAAGAATATAGGGGCATTGGTGAATTTTTCACATTGTGTAATCAAACTAGCGGATTATATTGAAAGTGCCCAAGGGAAATTTTGTTATCACTCAATAGAGAAAATATTTCTTGTAGTCAATACTTATAAATAAATTCATGATTCATGCAGAAGAATAAACTCAACAATTTTATTGTGTCATTCGACATATTTTTTTTTTTTTTTTGTAAAAAAAGGTCAACACAATAACTGTTAGTTTTTCACGGAGTAATATTTAACGTCAAAGAATGAGTGTCTCCGTGACGGTAATGATGTTTTTTTTCCAGCCAATCAAAAATCAGTATTCTCGTACAATTTATTTGACTCAATTGAAGGAATGTCGTTTTTACCTACAATATATATTTCGTGGAAGGAATAATAATGCAAATGACAAAGGTCATTGAAAAATATTGGTTCATTTAAAACTAATTGGTATAAAACATGTATAATTATAATTACATTTTCGTCATTAGTATGACTATTAAACGCAGTGAATCGTAATACTTCAAAATTTGTCAATAAAAACAAAAGAAACACTAACTGAATCATCACTTCTTAAAACACAATGGATTTTTTGTTATAGCTGTTACAGCCATATCTAGGCGTTTAGTTTTATTTAGGAAGAAAGCCACCGCAACCCACAGCTCCCCGACACTTCGCCTGGAAAACTGACAATACTTGACAGTAAAGGTTGTCACCCTGCCTGGCTTGAACCCGCAAACCCAGTGTTGACATGCACGTACAATGTAATCAATAGAGGGTGACTACGTGACTAACTATATAAACCACATTTGTTCAAAAGCCAAAAAATAAAAAACAAACTGAAACACTGCACATGTATTGATCATTGAGTAATATCAGAAACCGTGACTTTGTAAAACTGATTAAAAGATTAATTTGACATACTTATTTCAAAATAAATATTTATTTTAAACCAATAAAAAAAGTAAAATCCTGCAGTTGTTTCTTTCGTTGTCATGTTTTTATTAACATTATTATATTTAAAGAAAACCACGACATAATTGTTTTAGAATTGTTTTTATGTAGTAAAAATAACATCAGTTAAATGGCACTTCAGCTCTCGCCAATGTTACCGACTCGGCCTAATAAATCGATGCGACTTTCCTTATCAGGAACAACAAAACACAGCGACCGATATACATCAACGACAAAATATTTAGAAAAACAAACCACACAAACAAGGAAAGCGCACCAAATTTGCAGGATGTCATTATAAGTCACGTAATTAATTATTTGGTGAAACTAGAAAAAAACTAGATGTTAATTTAACCGATAAATGCAATTGATTAATCGATTGATAGAATTTTTTCTTCCAGTGAGCAATATTTCAGCTATTTTAAAGAACGAGAACAATTAAGCATACAATAAATCAATCTGATAAGAGTACAACGGGAAGAAATTGTTGACTGCCTCCGGAAAAAGTGTGCAGAATTTAGCCTTTTATAAAATGAGTCTACTCTTTTTCGAAATCTACAAAATGGGTCATTGTTGTCCAAGGAGAGTCGCATTCTTTCACTTATATTACCTACTACGGTCCGCGGTCAGGCTGCTGTATTATAAGTATGAACACCTCCTTCCACCAATGCAGTGAGGGATTCCCTTATTGGCCACACGGGACGGGCTGGGCTTCGCTCTGTGGGTTGTGCACTAAGGTCCCTCCTTGTATTGTCCCAGAAAAATATATAGATAAGCTTTAATAAGTCTATTTTATGACTCCATATTTTATATATTTTTCAGCTTTGCGCATAAAGGACAATGTGCATTGTTCTTTGAGTAACTCATAGGTAGAGATAAGCATTTTTTACAAAAAATGTAGTAAACTAAGACAATGAAAAATTGAAAGGGTATTTTTTCTGTATGCGTCAATGAGATTATTAACCAATCAGTTATTGTACACAGACCTATACAACATATATGTCTATAAATGAGGAAGTATGGAACACATTAACCTTTGAAAGACGTAACGAATTGTTCTTGCAACTATTATGATGAAAGCGTTCCATCTTCCTTGTATTCTAATCATTTTATATAAAGATTTTGTTAAGGGACAAACCGATGGCAAATATACAGATGAAGTTTGCTTCAAGATTCTCGACGGAGAAACAATAGAAGAATTTTATCATAAGCATCCTGAATTCATAAAACACAAAGAGGTAAGATAATAATTGGCAGTCTAAAGTGTTCCATTGGTAAAGGACATAACAACAGATCAAGCGAGTTAATTTTTGCGTTATTTTCAAACCGCTTGACCGGTGTGGAAAAAACATTTCTCGTCACTAGTGAAAATGTGGTTCTAATCTGTTGATCGGTTTAAAATAATAACGTCATAAACAGAAATATTGACGTTATAAACAAAACAACTCCCATTTACCGTATTCAAGTCATGTCCATATATTTGGGTTGAGATAATTTGCATTTCATTTTACAAATTTACTGATTTTTAAAATAAGAGAAACAGAGTCTTACATTAGTGCTATTGGATAATCGCATTCTACAATCTCGTACCAATTTAAGATCCTATGTTTTAAAAATGGATGATTATGAATGTGAGATATAAACTATCTTTAAAGAAATAAGTAAATGACAACGTTTTAGTCAAATGTTTTTTTCTTATGAATTTTTATAACCATGTGGTATACATAAAAGATGGAAACTATATGTAATGCTTCCCGAAATGTATAAATTATACGATTATGTAGATCTATGCCACACTGATGGAATAGCGATACGACAAATCTAGTATCTCGTTTCGCATGGAATACTTTAATTACAAAGAAACTCTAAGTACGATATTTATTATTGTACGGCATGGTTCATTTTATGGAGTGGAGCCATGGAGCGGAGTGTTGGAGTGTGGAGTTTGGATTTTTTTTTTTGAATTTTAATGTCTATCAATTGCATAATGTAATGGAGATAAATGATGTTTTGCAACAAAAATACAACATTGGTTTTAAATTATGTTATTGTTCATTTACAAACTCAATTTAGTAGGGAAATTTTTTATCACTATACCTTAAAATAAAATGTACAGTTTATATCTGACCTACACTATAATTTGTTTTTGAAATGTCTAAACTTGGTATCAATTTTGCCATAAAGTAATTCATGTGGCTCACATGTAACCCATTAAACATTTGAAAAGTCATAAAAGATCAAGAAAGCCACCACTTTGAAAGTTCCAATGTTTCACATCACTAAAAACATAAAATAAAATATACTGGGTTGGCTTCATCCAGTGTACACATTAAATCCAAAGGAGAAACAGTGTGCTATTAATACTTAATAATTTTGCTTATTGAGCAATATGTCGAAAAAATTCTTTTTGCAGAAGAGTTAATCAGTTGGTGTTAAAAAGTTAAGAATATTTCTTGATGCAACAAACAATGTATTTATTACCATAATTTTATTAATAATGCAATTGGAACAGGATCGCTATTTTGTAGTTGTCTGTGTGTCACTGACAAATAATTTATCTCCTATACATTGCAAAATCGATAAATTTAAAATAAAAAAAAAAAAAGAAACTACATTGCTTCACTCTAAAACTCCACCATTCCATTGATTTCACTCCAACGCTCCATGTATGACTCCACTCCATGACACCATTCAAACACTCCACTCCATAAAATAAATCATGCCCCATTGTTCACTCGATTTGAATTTCTCTCATAGGAAACCAGATATCTTGATAGTTTCGTCAAGATTCACGAAGTTCTAGAAGATCAAAAACACATAAAACTTTATATATGTCTTAATTATTAGTCATCTTGAGTTTTGATTTAAATTCATTGTTAAATTCCTGCCAAACCGGATATGCTTTCATTCTTGAAACAAGTAAAAAGTTATTATATTTTTTAATAATAACTAGAAAGTGTTGTTTTTTACAGGCTTTGAAACACACATACATGTACTAATCATATAATTTTGGATTCAGGACGACAATAACTGTCACATATAATGATTGTTGTGCGCTAAAAGGACCCTTACAAGTATCTCGCAATCATATATATGTAATTTAAAATCGTGTTTTATCTCACAATACAATTTAATTCCATTTAAAATCAAAACGGATTATCACATGAATAGAATTTTGTGTGTTTTTGATTGGTCTAAAATAACTTTCGGATCACGATAAATCGCAACAGTACTAAAATTACATAAAAATATGGAAATTTTTGTCTGCTGCATAATTTCGCTGCACAGTAGTCAAGCGGAATCCAATATTGACCTGGTTTTGACAAGTTCAAGCCTGTTTTTCACGACTGTTCCAACATACCTATTAATTTTAGTGAATATATCTGTAATTATAAAATATACTGTTAAAATGTAGGAATAAAATTGTTGATTTATTTAAACTTTTTTTCACTATTTGAAATGTGGTGAAACCTGAATTTCAGGATTATCAGGAAATCATTATCAAAATGCAGTATTAACAATAATTATTACATGAATAGAATTTTTCTTGTTTTTGATTGGTCTAAAAACAACTTTCGGGTCACGATAAATCGCAACAATACTAAAATTACATAAAATGTTTGTACGCTGCAAGATTCCGCTGCATAGTAGTCAAGCGGAATCCGATATCGACCTGGTTTTTATGTTTTAGCCAATCAGAATAGTCGTCTTAATAAATTTATTTGACCAATCAAATTGATTGTATTAATTGTATTGCACACAATTCATTGTCGTCTGCTACACATACATCGTGCGAGTCAACAACAAATGGGAGAAACGTCGGCTGTAAGCAGGTGCTCCAGTAGAAAAGGCATCCTCTGTTTTTCTGATCAAGGGAGATGGTGGTTTTATTCATGAAATAAAACAATTAATGACTTTGATATATGGTCGCTCTCAGGATTTATCAGCCCTCAAAAATTATTATTATTATTATTATTATTATTATTACAATTTTTATAAAGCGCTAAATCAAATATATTATTTCTCAAAGCGCTGTACATCACAACCATAAAAAAGTAAATATATATAAAAAGACATGACATAATCAATAGTAAATTACATACAAGATTACTAAAGTATATATACAATTATCTACAAATATGTACACACATATTAAAAAGAGGGGAATGTTATGTAAAATTTAAAAGATAGAAATGAAATGTAAAAGATTAATTTCAAGAATTATAACCATCAAGTTAAGTAGAAAATTAAAAAAAGATAAAAGAAATTGGCAAAAGTAAAAATGAAAAATATAAAAATATTTAAAGAAAAAATATATATATGTGGTATCCCCAATTAAAAATAGTACTGTTAATTAACCTTTAAGAAAATAAAAAACGAAAAAACAACTTCACAGGAAAGGGAAATGTAATATAGATAATTCAAATAAAAATATTATGCAACTAAAAATCATTTCATGGATTTTTAATAGATAAAACACAAAACACGTCTTTTGGCATCAATTTATAATATCACAGGAGTTTATAAAAACGCTTGTCTAAAGTTGTGTTTTTAGTTTCTTTTTGAAAATATTCACAGACTGTGCAGTTTTCAAGTCTCGAGGTAAGTCATTCCATAGGTGGCCGCCGCTTTATCGAATCTTCTTTCGCCATAACACTTCGTTCTAACATGTGGTGTTATCAAAAGCAAGTTATTTTTTTATCTTAATGTGCGTGATGGCCTGTACAAGGTTAAGAGTTCACAAAGATAAGCTGGCGATTCCTGTCTCAAGGATTTGAAAACATAAAGCAAGAGTTTATACTGCACTCTGTAGTGTATCGGCAACCAATGCAATAATTCTAATACTGGTGAAATGTGGTCATTTTTTCTACACCTGGTAAGCAATCTAGCAGCCGTGTTTTGGACTCTCTGCAACCTCTGTATAACACACGCAGGAAGACCATACAGAAATGCGTTGCCATAGTCTAGTCGAGAAACCACTAGAGAGTTAATTAAAGTTTTACAGGCATTTTCAGTTATGTACTGACGTATTCGGCCTATATTACGAATTTGGTGATAGCACGATCTTGCAACTAAGCCGACTTGTTGGTTCATCGAAAGTGTTTTGTCAAAAAGAACTCCGAGATTTCTAATACACTAGGGACTGGTAAAATGTTTCCCTTAATGACTAAATTACAGTTTTTTAGGTCTTTCACACGATGTTTTAGTGCAAACAGCATAAGTTCAGTTTTATCTTCATTTAGTTTTAACATGTTTGATGTCATCCACGAACTAAAAAATTAGATAAACAATTCTCCGACCGTTTCGAAATATCCGACCAATCATCAAGTGGTTCGAAGATCAAATACATATGAGTATCATCAGCATAACATTGATAGGACATGTTATGTCGTCTACAAATTTCGGCAATTGGCTTTGCGAAGATGCAATATAGCTTAGGTCCAAGCACGGAACCCTGTGGCACACCGCACCGAAGATGAAAATCATTTGATAAGACAGAGCCCACGGCAATACGTTGAATCCTTCCTTTAAGGTAAGAAAGTAACCATTTCAACGCATTCCCAGAAATTCGAAATGCAAATTGTAACCTTTGTTGAAGAATTGTATGGTCAATCACGTCAAATGCCGCTGATAGGTCTAGCATTAAAAGAACGGCACAGCTGTTTTTGTCAAGCGCGCATGTTGTCATGGTGTACTCGCATTAACGCAGTTTCAGTAGAATGTCCAGTTCGATTGAGCAGGATCGTGAAGTTTGTTTGACACTAGTTGGTTTTCAAGTTGACTCTCAACCACTTTTCTAGAGTTTTGGACAAGAAGGATAGATTAGATACTGGGCGATAGTTTTTCAATATTTCATTATCCAGCCCCTGTTTCTTCAATAAAGGTCGAACTATTGCTTCTTTTAATGATGTTGGCACTTCAGATGGTGATAATGACATGTTAACAATAGCTGTGATGGTTTTAGAAATACTGTCCACGCATGTTTTCAACAATGTCGTTGGAATCGGATCTAGTTCACAAGATTTACATGGTGCCTTCAAATTAAAATGATTTTCTTTACTTCGTCGATGGACACAGGACGGAAATTAGTAAGTGAAACTCCATGAAATCGTATATCTGCTCGAAAAGATCGATGTCGATAGCCTCGCTCACTAAAGCTAAGCCTCTTCTGATACTTTCAATTTTGTCTATGAAGAACATTCCAAAACGGTTTGAGAGTTCAAACTCACTTTTATGTTTTGGTAACGCGGTATCGTTGCTGTTGCCAAGTAGTCCATTTGTCAACCGGAACAGTCTTTTATGATCGCTGATGATGTCCGAGATTTTGTTTGAGTAATAGTCTATTTTGCTTTGCCTAAGAAATTTGCTGGTCTTAATGCAGGAATCTTTGAAAATCTGCTTGTAAACCTCGAGTTTTGTTTTACGCATAGTTCTTTCAGCTTTCCTACGTTCAACTTTAGATTTACGAAGTTCCTCACTGTACCATTCAGTGTTTGGTCGCATAGTTATAAGTTTTGTTTGTAATGGAGCATGATCATCTAGTACTGACTTGAGAACAGAATTGTAAGAATCTACCAAAGAATCGAGCTGTAAGTCATAGCTGTTAACAATACGATTGTCAGTTACGTCTGATGTGAAGCTTTCAATATCAATATTGTTGATGTTACGTATTGTCAGTGTTTTTTGTTGTTTTCCTGGTCTATTCAGGTTAAGTTGACTATGAACAGCAAAGTGATCTAGCGATGCACCACCTTTGTCGTTAATTATACAAGTGTCCTCGACTATCGGTGTACCTAATAAGATTGGACTGTAATCTCTGGTTATAACTAGATCGAGAGTGTGCCCACGAATATGGGTTGCACCTTTTACATGCTGTTTTAATCCGCGGTCACTTAGTGTCTCAATAAGTTTGCGCCCATCAGTATCAGATTGATCATCTAAATGACGGTTGAAATCGCCGACTATAAGAATTTCATTGGGACTATTTGTTATATCATCCAAAATTCCAACCATTCCTTAAAGAATGTCGAAGTCTTCAATTTATTGCCTCGAGATGGCGGCGTGCGGTAAATGACATATAATCGATTAGAATGTATACTCAAGAAGTTCAAAGTGAGTTGGTTGTTTTGATCGCTTAATTTGTGCAACATCTATGTTGGACTTGTGGATTATCGCTACACCAACACCTTTTTGTTCAGTTCTAGATATGTGTTTTATACTATATCCATTAGGAACAAATTCAGATATAATACACTTGTCGATGCTCGAGCCTAGCCATGTTTCCGTTAGAGCCAGCACATCGATGTTGTTCGATACTAGATAGTCAAATAAAGAAATAGTTTTATTTTTCACCGATCATTTAACAGTGTCAAAGAGAGATGTTTAGCACTGTATCGCTGGTTGTATTTCTTTATGTTAAATTTGCAGTTCGTTTGGAAACTCGCTCAATCCGCGGTTTTAAAATCGTTTGAATATTTGTGGCTTGTCCATGATCAGAAACTAGGGAAATTAAATTGCTTTCATTAATTCCTGACGTGTATTTTGTAATTTGTTCTCTGAATGGATTTACTGTTCGAATGGGTCGCAAAACGTTTCTACCAGCTTTCGTCACGACGTGTACGTTTTGGCCGACTAGCACTTGTTACACGGTGATTTAAAGTTTCTATGTACTTCGGCCTATATTTAGTCAGTGACGAAAATAGCTTTGTTGTAAACATGGCTAATCGGGAGATTAAAATCATATAACGACTGAAGCAATGTTTATGTTATTGGCGTCCATGTATTCATAAGACTCAAACTGATGACTATATTCGTTCAGTGAATAAATAAAGTATCTTCATGCCAAAATTCGAATTGATGCGTTTCATAACAATGTCATAAACACAATAAATGTCA
The DNA here is from genome assembly GCA_944474755.1 of Limnoperna fortunei. Taxonomy (NCBI): domain Eukaryota; kingdom Metazoa; phylum Mollusca; class Bivalvia; order Mytilida; family Modiolidae; genus Limnoperna; species Limnoperna fortunei. Next base: position 23,871,904 of record OX104113.1, on the reverse strand, counting down.
CTTACATTAAGGGAGCAGCCATTCAGCGCGTCACCTCCACAGTTATGTATATTACATTTTCTCTGCCTGATAAATCCTGATAGCGACATATATCAAAGTCGTTAATTGTATAATATTAAGAGTAACCAGCATTACCGCAGTTACAAAGTGTAAGCATTCTCTGTTTTCTGAAGGAAGGTGGTTTTATTCATGAAATTAATGACTTTGATATACGGTCGTTATCAGGATTTCTCAGCCCTCAAAAATGTATATTCACCTAGCCTAGCGGCTCAGTGAATATTACTGTTTTCTGACGGATAAATCATGATAGCGACCTTTATCATAATCATTAATTGTATAATATTATAAGCAGTAATCTAGTATTGAAAAAACATTAAGCACTCATATAACACGGGGATTTCCAGCAAGCAGTATCTCGGCTATTATCAGGACAAGATCAAGTTAACAAGAAAAAAATTCGGGAAAAGATGAACCAAAGGGCAAAAATTTTGCTTGCCACATAAAATACATGGGGTATGGGTAGGTGCGAAAAATTTAGCCTTTAGTAGCGGCTACAACGAGCCCACTCTTATCGACATCTACAATGCGGTCTTTATTGTGTAAAGAGCGTGGCATTTTACATATCTGTGGTTTGCGCTCAGGCGTACGTACGGTGGTATGACCTTATAACCCCCAGCGAGAGGACATCCCTTATACGCCACATAGGTATGCGCTAGGCAGCTCTGTGGGTCGATCACCGTGAACCATCACACTATGGTCCCAGTATAACACACAGAGGGCCTTTTAATTGTTCTTTGAATATTTTGCTTTGTATTCATGAATATTATTACTTTGAAATAACGTTGAAATAAATTATAATTTAATATCATTTGTCTTATTTCCAGTAATGAAATGTTGGATGCTCATGTAAATTGGAGCAGTCAAATGAGGAAAAAAAATAAATGCATAAAGAAAAAGTAAAAGTAAATGAAAATAGAAAGGAAAACGATGCAAAAACCTTAAGATTCTTTTTCCGCATCCAGTGGTGACCCAAGGTGACGCACCACATCTGGCCCAACCCCCACCCCCCCCCCCCCGAAACCCCCCCCCCAAAAAAACCCTACAAATTCATGGATCCGCGCCTGGTATCTGCCTACAATGAGACGAATAATACCAGTTTTACTAATATGCGGCTTCGTTCAAATTCCACGGTTATTTTTACATACCAAATAACTGCAGTGATACTAAAACGTGTTTCATGAGTTCACAGTTAACATAATACTAATAAGCATTTATTTATTTTAGTTTTTGTACATCTCTCCTCCGGTGATTTACAACCATATGCGCAGCTGTATGTGAAAGTGGTGCTCAATTTATTGTATTGCGAGTTTCCAATGATAATTTTGCGAGACTTTATAAGCAATGCGTATTGTTTAATTTGCTTTGTAGTTACATCTTGATGGCGAGACCTGGTTCTGTGCTAAATTCAATCAAAGTACACTTACTAAATCAATCAGTGACACTAAAGAAGACACAGATGTGCAACACCTAAAAGACAGGAAAGAAGTGAGTTATAATATATTTCAAAACTTTTTTATAACATAAATGATACCGACTTTGTGTTTAGACTCTTTTCAGAACAATAGTTAACAATATTTAGAAATGGAATAGAAATGTGAATTCTAATGCAGTGTTTTTAAATTTATATGTTAGATTCAATGCATAAATAATAATAATATTAAAAAAATTAGGGCATAAACATGGACCATTTGTAATATGCATACTATGGAAGGCACAACTTTCGATTCTAATATGCTTTGGAAACAAACCGCTATTTAATTCAACAAAATTTAGCTGTTCCAGCCATTTCAAAAATCACACGCCCATAAAAATCCATAAAATGGTCGCAGCCATTGTACTGTAATTACATTACAATCCTTAATGGATTATTAATTATCGTGCAAGATTTATGTTTGTACAATTAACCACATCTACTTATTGTTTGGATCGGTTCAGCATCCCAGTTTTTATGCAACTCCTCCGGACAGTCTAACAGGTTTTAGCTTCCTTCGAATTCTCTCTCTTCCGTGTGATGAAATACTTGTCCGACACGTTTTTAGGATCACCTCTTTTTTAGGAGTTAAACCTTACCGACGTACAGTCAATTTACCTTCATCTTCATCTTCATCCTTACTCACTGTTACCCACTCACTTACTTGTATATTACGTGGTTTAATAAACGATCTTTCCCCGGATTTGTCGTATATTTGCCCCGTAAATATATTTTGGTCAGCTATCTGCCACACGGGCAGAATAGTAAATTGACTACACCTGGTTGGTTAACTTCTTCGGGGCACCGTTGTACGACTCGCGGGGTCAACACAACATCGCCACACAATGAATCCAGAGGACGATCAGATGTCAGCCACGTCCAGAACACGGACATTGACGGAAAAAGGAGAAGAGCAGTACATCCTGAGGAGAGACAAGCTCTCGCAAGACGTTGAACTTCTTTGGTCCACTTGTAACGCAATGGAAAATGCCTGGAACTTGAACAAAAGGTCGTTAAAGCCTACACAAGGTACAACCGGCTATGCGAGGAATACCCCGTGTTTGTAAAGGGCCAATGAAAAAATAAGTCCAGTCATCGACGTTCGCAAGCGAATGTACGACTCCGCTGTAGCCAACCTGCATGAGGTAATAAGACAGACCAGCATAGCGAAGTCTGTTAAATCAACAAAGTCAAAATCAAATAGCGAGACCAGTTCTAGTAAATCGAATACATCCATTTTGGCCAAGAGAACGCTAGCCAAAGCCGAAGCGGCAAAAGCAGCAATCGCCTTTGCCGAAAAACAGGCGCTAATGGCTAAGAAAGAAGCAGAGCTCCAGGAAAGGGCGGTACGGGAATCTTCCCGTGTTAAAACCGAAATGGAACAAGAGGCCATTAGACAGAAAACACAAATGGAAGAGGAGGCCGCTAGGCGAGAAGCGGAAGTTAACCGTAGAAAGGCCGAAATCAAAGCGGAAATGACTCTTCTGGAAACACAGCGACAGGCTTCCGAACTAGAAGCCGAAGCCCGGATCCTAGAACATGAGGACGACATGGAACAAGATTTGGACGATCCACTTCCGGTTCCGACCGACGACCCGCTTACACGGGTCCAGGACTATGTCTTACAGCACAGCGTTCGCAGCCAACAGGAATATCGGAGGCAAAACGTGGATTACCACGTACCTTCTGCAATACCGAAATACACGACTCGTTTCTCTCGTCCCGCACACTCGGGACTAGGTCTTTCCGGTAATCCTAAAGAAGAGCTAGATACGACCACAGCTTTCGCATTCAATACTCGACCTTCATACCATTCACGCGTTGGAGATTTTGGACTTCCATCTGCAACATCTACGCCGATGAACGATTGTGGACATATTCCAGTCACCCAGACACGGACTTCCGGTTTATCTAGGCTGAACACTAATGCACCTGTTTTTACGCCCTTTCAAGACTATCCCAGTCTTTGCCAAAGACGCTGTAGACCTCTACTAGGGAACTGGACGTGTCGGATTCGGAGATGCTGGACCTATTGGTCAAATGGTTAGGAACCGAATCGTCGAAGCACGCGGTTATCACAGTGCATCAAGTCCCGTAGATGTAGGAAAACCCACATCCGGTTATCAGGATACGGGTTCAGACCCGACGCCTGCCATCACAAAATTTATATTGAGAAAGGACCTGATATTCTCCTGTCTCAGTACTTTCAATGATAGGGCTGAGTCGTACCATATTTGGAAGTCGAGCTTCGAAAGTGTGATAAGGGAACTGGACGTCTCGGATTCGGAGATGCTGGACCTATTGGTCAAATGGTTAGGAACCGAATCGTCGAAGCACGCGGTTAGTATTAGAGCATCAAATGCCGACAACCCAACCAGAGGTCTACAGCGTCTTTGGCAAAGACTTAATGAACGATATGGCTGTCCGGAAATGATCGAAGCTTAAAACAAAGTTAACCGATTTCCCGAAGCTCACAAACAAAGACAACAAACGTCTCTACGAGTTGTCAGATATCTTGTCAGAGATCGAGTACATAAAGGAGAAGCCACAGCTCAAGAATCTATTGGCCTATTTCGATTCCTCCTCGGGAATAAGACCTATTGTGTCTAAACTGCCATTTGGTCTACAAGAAAAATGGACAACAAGAGCAGTAAGGTACAATGAGCAACACTCAACCTCGTTTCCTCCCTTTACGGAATTTTCCGCATTCATACGGGAGATTAGTAGGATCAGAAACAACCCAGGGTTTACCTACGACTCAGAACCCGTTATTTCATCTCAAAAAGGGAGGTCGACAAGGTCCACATCTAAGCACCAAGCTAAAATCAGTGTTCACAAAACTGATGCGTCAAACGTCAATCATTTGTCAGACAGGCTTGAAAAATGCATCTTGCATGGCTCCAAACATTCATTAAATGACTGCCATGGATTCCGTTACAAACCTATAGAGGAACGCAGAACCCTGCTGAAAGACAACAAAGTTTGTTTTAAGTGCTGCGACTCGAATAAGCATGTTATCCGGGATTGTCCCGTCAGTGTTTCATGCAAAGAGTGTGGTAGTAAACAGTATACCACGGCTCTTCACGTTAACAAGAGCAACAAACCTGCTTCTCATTCATTGGCTAAGCCCACACAAAACAACGGCGGGGAGTCAGGGAGCGCAATTACCGTTAACACAGTCTACTCATCCTGCACGGAAATATGTAAAGAATATGGTGGAAAATCTTGTGCAAAACTACTTCCAGTTATCGTGTTTCACAAGGACCACCCGGGATACACGAAGAAAATGTACGCCATAATCGACGACCAGAGCAACAGGTCCTTAGCCTCTCCAGAATTCTTTCAGTATTTCAATGTACGGGACGTTCCCAAGACATATACGCTTTCCACCTGCTCTGGAAAGATCACGACTTCTGGAAGGCGTGGGAAGGACTTTATTGTAACTACAATTCATGGCAGTGACCCATTAGTTTTACCTGTCCTAATAGAATGCGACTACAAACCCGAAAACAGGAACGAGATTCCGACACCATATATTGCAAACAAACACCCTCACTTAGGAGAAATGGCGAAACACCTTTCAGCTTTGGATGATAGTTGCAGAATCATGCTTCTTATTGGTCGGGATCTACCGGAAGCTCATCATGTGCACTATCAAAAGCTTGGACCCTTAAAATCTCCATACGCCCACCGACTCAAACTTGGCTGGGTCGTAGTGGGTGAAACATGCTTAGACAAACAACATGCAACCACAGACATCAATGTAAACAGGACATATGTATCGACTTCCGGACGCCCATCGGTTTTAAAACCGTGCGAAAACAACTTTGAGATACGGGAACAATTCCCGAAGGACAACAGCATAGGACAAGATGTGTTTGTCAGGACACCTGACGACGATAAACCAGGGATGTCTCACGATGATAAACTGTTCATGAAACAGATGGACGACGAATTTGTGAGAGACGAAACAGGGAGCTGGGTTGCATCCCTGCCCTTCCGAGCTACAAGACCACGCCTACCCAACAATAGGGATCAAGCTGTTCAGAGAGCGAAAATGTTATGGTGGACACTAGTTTAAAGAAGAACCCCTTGAAGAAGGCACACTTCATTGAATTCATGGGAAACATACTGGACAACAACCACGTGGAAGTTGCTCCACCGTTAAAGAAAAACGATGAATGCTGGTACCTTCCACTATTTGGTGCCTATCACCCGAAAAAGCCCGATAAGATTCGTGGTGTCTTTGATTCCTCAGCAAAATACAATGGAATTTCTTTGAACAACGTTATGTTGACGGGTCCAGACCTGACTAACAGTTTACTCGGGGTTCTTGTACGCTTTCGGAGAGAAAATATTGCCGTAACAGCCTATGTACAACACATGTTTCATTGCTTCGTGGTTCGAAACGACAATCGAAATTACCTACGTTTCCTGTGGTACAAGAACAACAACCCGGATGAAGAACTTATAGAGTACCGCATGCGTGTCCATGTGTTCGGGAATAGCCCATCACCAACAGTAGCCACACTAGGTCTACGAAAAGCAGCCTTAGAATCCGAGTCAAAATACGGCAGACATGTACCGAACTTCGTTATCAACGACTTTTACGTTGACGATGGTTTGACCTCTTGCGCAACACCGGAAGAGGCAGTTACCCTCATGAAGGACACCCAAAATGCATTGATGGAGTACGGGAATCTGCGATTGCACAAGTTTGCATCTAACAGCCCAGAAATTATGGCTGCGTTTCTTCCCAGTGATCTGGCTAGCAACCTAAAGGACTTGAACTTGGACGCAGACGATAAGCCTCTTCAGAGAAGCCTCGGACTTATATGGGACGTCAACACTGACAACTTCCTTTTTCAACTATCTACAGAAGACAAACCAGTCACACGAAGAGGTATACTTTCCACAATTAAAGCATCTTCGATCTTCTCGGGTTTCTTGCTCCCGTTATTATTCACGGGAAACTTCTGCTCAGAACACTAGTATCAGAAACCATAGACTGGGAAAACTGGAGAGTATCCCTTCACCAAATTGAGAATCTACGCATTCCACGCACATATGTGGCTAACCTTAACAAGGCCAACAGAAGGGAACTACACGTGTTCTCTGATGCGACAAAAAGGCCATTGCAGCTGTTGTGTACTTAAGAACCGTAGAAACGGTTGGGGAACCACAACTTGGATTTGTTCTCGGAAAGACGAAAGTGCCACCAATAAGCGGCCATACCATCCCTCGACTAGAACTATGTGAGGCTGTGCTTGCCGTAGAACTCGCCCAAAGTGCTATTGATCACCTTCAACTTTCTATCTACGAATTCAAATATTATACCGACAGTCGTGTAGTTTTGGGTTACATCAGTAATGATACCCGTAGATTCTACACTTACGTCGCCAACAGAGTAGAGAAAATTCGGAACCATAGCAAGCCCGACGAATTGAACTCCGTGCCGTCTAACTTGAACCCGGCTGATTCAGGAACTAGATTTTTCCAACCTTCTGATATACACGACAGTGATTGGCTTTTGGGACCCAAAAGATTGCTTATTAACATTCAGTCGGAGACAACAGATGCATCCCAACATACTCTTGTGGCACCCGAAACGGACAAAGAGATCCGACCTGTCGTAAAAGTTGCCAAAACGTGTACTGTAGATCACATACCAACTTGGGATGAACGATTTTCCGACTTTTCATCTAGGTCAAAATTGAATCAGTTCATTGCTGTTCTCAAAGCTGCTGCCCGCAAACTTCACGGGCACAAATCACCATCTATGTGCTCACAGATTGATATTCGTCAGGACGCTGAACTATTCATTATCAGGGAAGTTCAATCCCGTATTTTTGCCGAGGAGATCGAATGTCTTCTTCATTCGGAACCAGTTTCTCGTCGAAGCACAATTGCCAAACTAAATCCATTCTTAGATGAACTCGGACTTCTCAGAGTTGACCGACGCATTGTCAAATCTGACCTGCCATTCAGGGAAAAGCTACCTCTAGTAATCCCAGGACGTCATCATATCGCCGACTTACTCGTTCGACACTTCCACCATCAAGTGAAACACCAAGGACGACATTTTACGGAAGGAGCTATTCGAGCTGCTGGATTCTGGATCGTAGGCGCTAAACGGACTATTTCCTTAGTACTTCATAAGTGCGTCTTATGCCAAAAATTACGTGGCTGACAGGAATCTCAAATCATGGCCGACTTGCCAGCAGATCGTCTAGAACCTTCACCGCCATTTACCAACGTTGGAGTGGACGCCTTTGGGCCATGGGAAGTGGTAGCCCGCAAAACACGTGGTGGACTTGCGAAGGCTAAAAGATGGGCCATACTTTTTACCTGTTTGGTGACAAGAGCTGTGCACATCGAACTCGTGGACGAGATGAGTTCTTCTGCATTCATTAACGCCCTGACCCGTTTCACATCAATCCGCGGAAAAGTGAAAACCTTCCGTTCTGCCTGTGGAACCAACTTTGTCGGTGCTATTGACAAAATAGGAGTAGACGCAATCAACGTTGAAGACAATCAAATGCGGAAACATTTGCTCGAATCCGGAACTGTTTGGATATTCAACGCACCCCATTCGTCCCACATGGGCGGTGCTTGGGAACGGATGATTGGGATCACTAAAAGAATTCTCGACTCCATGCTTCTAGAAAACCCAGAACGGACCTTAACTCACGACGTGCTGAACACATTCATGGCAGAGGCAAGTGCCATCATTAATTGTTCCAGTCTCATCAGACTCGGAGAACCCGCTCATCTTGACACCCTCTATGCTACTAACGCAGAAAACGGACTACGTGTTTTCCATCGAATCAAAGCAGTCATTCTCCAAACAGGATCTCTGTCTAGCGGAGTGGAGACGGGTTGGCGCCCTCTCGAGCATGTTTTGGTCCAGATGGCGCAAGGAATACCTATCCCTACTTCAACAACGTAGGAAGTGGACAGAGCCACAGAGAGACATTGTCGTCGGAGACGTCGTTCTTATCCGTGATAAGAACTTAGATCGTAACAAATGGCCTACAGGACTTGTGACCGACGTCTTTAAGAGTGAAGATGGACACACCAGGAAAGCCGAAGTGCGTGTCATCGTGGACGGGAAAACCGCAAAATATACTAGACCGATTGTCGACATGATTCTTCTGGTAGATAACATCTTGTAACTTTCCACTAGGGACTATTTCAGTGTACATATATACTGTTTGTTTCTCTCGATACATTGGAGATTTCCGATTTTAACCCGCCGGTGTCCAGTCTAGGAACACGTCGTTCCTTCCCACACCGTGCGTGTCAACGATGGAGCTTCAGATCTACTCTTCCCATTGGGCAACGCTGGAAGCCACACAACGATGGAACTCCAGAACTATAACCGTTGGTTCGTTTTCCGAACTGTGCACGTGTATATACCGTTAAGTGTTATTCTTGAATGACCTTTGGATTTATGTCATATTAATTGGATATTGGAATATATTCGTTTTTATATTTTTCATCTAGAAATATAGAGAAATATTCACAAGAATATTTGGCGGGGAGTGTACTGTAATTACATTACAACTTTTTATTCCTTAATGGATTATTATTAACGTGTAAGATTTATGTTTGAACAATTAACCACATCTACTTATTGCTTGGATAGGTTCAGCATCCCAGTTTTTATACAACTCCTCCGGACAGTCTCACAGGTTTTAGCTTCCTTCGAATTCTCTCTCTTCCGTGTGATGAAATACTTGTCCGACACGTTTTTTGGATCACCTCTTTTTAAGGAGTTAAACCTTGCCGACGTACAGTCAATTTACCTTCATCTTCATCTTCATCCTTACTCACTGTTACCCACTCACTTACTTGTATATTACGTGGTTTAATAAACGATCTTTCCCCGGATTTGTCGTATATTTGCCCCGTACATATATTTTGGTTAGCTATCTGCCACACGTTAATTATTTCTTAATTTAAATATGGGTAGGCATTATATTCATGAATATTTTGCCACGAGCGTTAGCCAAGAATTATTTCGATTCTGATATGAAAATATTGAAATTTTACATTTCGCTCCTAAAAAGGTAAAGGTTTATTTTGGCTGTTCCAATTTCCGAGATACTCCTTGTTACAATTTTTTTTAATTTTTCTTGTGGAATACTTGGTAGAAAAAAAGGAAGAAATATAAATTAAAAACAAACTAACATATTTATTAACATTAATATAATTTAACGTTCAGAACAAATATTTTCTTGAATATTTAAATACAGTTTTGTTTCCAAAGCGTTTGAAGGACGTCATATTAGAATACTCCCGATAAAATTGGGACAGACATGAATTATTTCTTATATAATAGACGTCCTACCGTTTAACTACTCATGTTTTAGTTTCTTCTTATGCGACATAAGAACATAAACACAACAAACGGGTGACAGAATGTTTCGTTTTCGGATCTGTATTAGTTTTGTACGTGGCTTCGTAATTTCCTACTTAGAACTGTTATTTTCATCACACCGCATTACTTATTATTATTGTATATATAATACAATATAATAAATAATACAGTAAAATACGTTATATGTAGGAGATAACTGTATTGTATTTGAAAATTTGTAGGCGTCAATTGGTGATTTGTTATTCGGAAATTGAGTTTACGCGTTGCAAGCAAGTTCTTATTTACCGGAAATAACGTCTGCGCTTGCGCGGTTAACTTTTGACGGCATCAATCGACGAATTGATCACATGAAATTATTCACGCTGTCCAATCAGAATTGGAGTTATATCAAGAATTGCATCAGAATTCGAATTAACACGTACGAGTAATTAAAAAAGGTTTGCGAGTTGGGTTCTAACACATTTCCAAATCGAGTGTTGACTAGATTACATCTTGCTTTGGCACCGGTAAGGTATGTTGAAAAGTACAGAACGATAAAAACTTAATACATATTTCATGTAACTACCACGAAATAAAATATTTTTAGTCCATCACTAATACCGGTATAACAGATCAAATCCATAATTCAGTAAGTCTTCCTGTAGGTTTTATGGGCGGAACAGCAGAAAGCGCATATAAGAGTAACGAAAACTTCAGACACACAATGGGCTAATCTCTGGCACTTGGTAAGTAGAAATATGATATGAAAGTTAAAAAACGCTGTTGTCGGTTGTAGCACATATGTTGCATTTAAACTTTAATAAGAAGAACATAATTAAAATATTTTTTTTCCATAAATAACAATAATAAAATGTATTTTATTGTAACATTCTAGAGTAGGATTTCTTGTAATTAAGGTCTTTCCCACTTCCAGTGGGAAGACCTTATTAAGGCCAACTTTCAAAACCAAACAGTTTAAAAAGTACGCAACATATCTTTTTGGTCTTTCGCGACAAGTTTTGGGCACTGAAAGTCTATTCGGAATTCACCCTGTGAAATCGAAACATTTTTCTTTACATAGTTATCTGCCCAAACACTGAAAACCTTGTTATCGCGTAATCTCTAAAACTATAACAGATACAAGAAAACTGAAAAGTGACAAATGTTAAGGAACTTTTGAGACAACTTTATGACATATTTTGGCTAAAAATTTCGAAGGCGAGCGGTATCCCTTGAATGTTTCAAGGACTCCGCTTATCACAAAAACTCACAAACCGTCAGTCGAAATCACAAAAGGTCTTCACCATTTATTGTCCTGTGACATGTCCTTAAAGAAAATCTCAAAGTCAAAGTTCAGAAGTGACCTCGACTTAGGCCTCCAATCTTGTTATCATTACAACTCGAAAACTATAAAAGATAGAAGAAGACAATAAATGGGAAAAATACTCCTCTCATCAAGGCCTTCATTTGATACATTGGTCCGAAACTGTGCGATGAATCGTTTTCGAGTTCGGGCTCTTGACTCATTTCGGTTAATCAGTTTTTGGTATACAACTTGAAAACCGTTACAGATAATATAGTAAACATATAGGTTTAACATGATCATCAAGTAAAGGCTTTCAATTTGAGCCCAAATTCAAAGGTCACAGGTCAAGGTCATACCATAGCAACCAGGTCACCATTACAAAAAGTCCTTAGCAACCATATATTTTTTAAATCAGGATGATGTATTTTACTGAATAATGTCATTTTACAACCGGAAGTGGCATTTTGTCCTTGGCAACGGCCACGAAAGTCCTTGACAACCATGTATTTTTTTGCTCAGGACCATAGAAATAGTCTTTTCCGCCTAAAAAATGGTTCAGTAACTTATGTAGTCAAGTTCACAACAAGAAATGAAGAAAAATTAATTTCATAAAGGTATCTGGGAAATACCTTTCTAATTGTTCTTGAACAATTAGCCCTATCTTTATCATAAATGTCTTTTTTATTTGTTATATTATTTTGAATTACAGAATTTGTCGTAATAATTTCAGTGAAATAATAGCGAGCATCGCAGATACGAGCTATACGGTAACATGCGTGTGTGTAAAAAAGCCACGTGATCAATTTCTTATGCTAGATGAGCTATCCGTAGAAAATATTGTAGACGAGCACTAAATAATATAAAAGTACACAAAAATAAACGATCAATTTAAGGTGTTTATTTGTTTGCAATCTGAAACGCTGTACAAATGTTTTGTCAATGGACAGTCTTGTGACGTCATTAACACATTTGTTAAAGACGTCAAGTCACCAGTGGAATGGGGAGGCACTGTCAGGGTGCTCTGAAGTAACGTCATGAACAATGTACTTTGCTCGCATTTAGGCTGCGCATATATTCATATTTTATATCATATCAGATCTGCAGAGTGGATTGTCACCATTTTACTGAATATTGCACATTTTCAGTTCCTCATATTGTTGATCAATTATTGTATATTGATCTTTGCAGAATGGTGATGTGTTACCTTCAATGAAAATAAGTGAAGCTTGGGCAGCCGGCTACACCGGTAAAGGCATTGTTATCGCCATTGTAGACGACGGGTTACAGACTAACCATCCTGATCTAGATGCCAATGTCGTAAGAAGATTGGTCTTTTACCTTTTTATTTTGGTCTACAATATGTCGAGCTATCAAAATACATTTTAGCAACGGTCTATTAAACTCAGTTTTAATATAAAAAGATAAAGTAGACAATGTTTAAAGGAGATTTTGTTTTTAAGAAAAAATAATCGAAGATGAAGTGGAGTAATCATTAGCAAAAATAATTCAGAGAGTCTGGAAATTTTTTTTACTAAAATTTGTGCAATACTATTGAACTGTTTTTCTCAAATTTAATTGGTGCAAATAGCTGTATATGGTTGATTCGTAACTTACTGGCCTTACATGACAAAAATCTCGTTTTACTTCCGATAGATAAACTCCATGAATTTTTTCTCATAAGCACTGTCATAAGGTAATTTTCTATCATCTATTGAGAACAGCTCATGACTATATGCCTTTTGTCTATAAATATCAGGAATGATAAGAATACAATCACTACAGCATTATTATAATCGAGGTTAACAGATTCAAAACAACTGTTCTTTATTACCATTAAATTTCATAACACATAAAACTGCCTCTTGGCATAATTGCTTACACAAAAATAAATAAATAATTGATAAAACTGTATAACTGGTAATATGAGCGATGTTTTTATCTTCAAGGAAGTTTCTGTGCATTTTTCACACAAAAAACACTTACATTTAGCATAGGACTACTATTTAGTAATTTACAGCAAGTTCAAATTGTTCAAAATATCTTAATTATTTCACACACAAAAAGAGCTTAAGGGCAATTGGTCTAGGTGATTCGCCTTTTCCATGTGATCACTAGAATGTCGAAACTGGGGTTGTGAGTTTGAGCTTGACTTTGTGCTTGCAAAGTGGGCTAAACTTCAACCTAAAATGACAAGAAATTGCAGTTTTTCTGTCAAATATCGATGTTCTCACTGGAAATTTCAGAGCTCTCCAAAGATATTGGTTAAAAACTACTTAACCAACATTTACAAAAAAACCAAAAACAGGTTGCTGCAACCGGATACCTGTCAATAAATCGCCAAAATGGAACCGCACATTTCTTGTGATTACGTTTATTCCATGCTACATAGGCGTTCATAACGAGGTCATTTTTATTGCAAAATCTTACACGCGTTAGCTTAGCTAGCGTTCATGACGGGTTTCGGAAGTAACATAGAAACTTTTTAACTAGTACTGATATTTATTGAATGCATATACGAACTAGTGCAAGATGACTTTATTGCTAAATTAGAAAAAAAATTGAAATAAATACCTGTGCATCAAATAGTTTGATTCCCTTGCCCCTCCGGAGTTAGTTTTTCTTATCAAGCTATTTGTACAAAAATTATAAGTCCCGCTTTGTATAATTTACAGCAGGTTACTTATTCTGATTGTCAATTAAATCTTTAACGCCTTGTCGGTCAACATTTATGGTCGCATTAATTCATTGTTGTTGTGGAACCAAATGTTTTACAAAACGACCAAATGTGTTCCAAAATTTGCTTATAAATTAACAAGCTATATTATCGAATGCCGTGAATTTGAAACGGTGCGAATACAAATTACTTTGAACAAACGAGAAAATAAGATGGCGAAAACTGCCTGGTTTTTACAGTTATACCTAAAATCACTTTTATTATATAAATGATATTATAGATTATAAAGATCAATACATTATAAAAGATAAGGAACAGATGTTGATAGGAATACTTTAAAACAGAAAACTGTAAATTTATACAAAGCAAAGACAACAAGAAAATTAAACACGTTATAATATAAAACGTCCCCATTATAAAGATTAAAATATATTGCAAGTTTTAAATAACAACAATTTATTCTAACTTTATCTGACAATATGTTTCAACCTAATTTTTTCCTGAATATTTGATAGCAAATACTTTTAAGATGGTTCTTCCTATCAAATCCAAACTTTTGTTTTTATTGTTGGCTTTATGTTTTGAATGTGTGATAAAAATAATAATTTTCTAGCATTTTTATTAAGAAAATAGAAGCAAAAATTAAGATAGTTTGTGTTCAAAACATTTTTGGCTTACTGTAGCCACGACGACTCGTAATAGACAACTAATAATGCAAGTATTTGAGACTGCTACCAAATAAGAGAATGTTTCTCTCAGACAAATAATTGTATATAATATGCATATATTTAAAAAAAGATAGCCGGAATATGAGTAGTAAACAGTGCAATTTTTGCTGCTGATTTCTAGATTTTCTTATGAGGTAGCAGAATCAAAACAAAACCTTCAAATTGTTAAAGATACGTAGGTCTATTGTTGTGTGGCTGGGTTGTCAAACATTACCGGTCTAGCGAAAGTTATGCAAAAGTTATAAAATTTAGTGTCTGTGAATTTTTCGAAAACAGTCGCTGATAAGGATATTGGCAATTAATTAAAGCATCCTCATAGTCCTATCAATTGTTGACACATCAGCTGTAAGTACAAATATCAAATACATTCAGACATTAATGAAATATACAGCTAAAATGTAATGAGATTTTCGTCATAATGAATAAATACAGCAAAGCTACAAGAGTTGTAACAATAGTCATGTTGTAGAAAATAATTTTGGAATTTTCGTGCGTGCGTATTATAACTTTAATATGTCATAATCTTTTTATTGTTGGGATTAAAAGGTAGAAAACGTAAACGTAGCAACTGTAGAGGATTCTTCAATATTTTTCCGCAAAATTGTAAATCATAAGAGAAATGCAAGCATGCCATACAAAATGTTCAGGTGCAACAATGTGGGCAGTCCATTTCACTCCTCGCTAGTTATTTGATTTTGCTTGTTTGTAAGAATAAGGTTTAATGCCACTTATAAATTTTCAGTTATTTCGTGTTTTCATTGGATGAGGAAGCCAGAACACGCGGTGTAAGGCTCGAACCCGCAATCTCAGTGTTGAACTGCACGTGCTCGATAATAGATGCTAAATAACTACCTTAACCACTTGGTCACCGAGGTCCCCTCCTAGTTATTTAAAGGTCTAGTGTTGAAGGTAGTTATGTAAGTTACAGGAATAACTTGTAGTTAGCTCTAGTTCCTTTTTTTAGGATACTGCCAACGATATCGATGTTGTAGGTGGCGATTATGACCCATCGCATTCAGCAGGAGACAGGTTTGTCAATACTCGATTTAAAAAAATAAAGGAAAATATACAAAAGGAACTTCACAAACACGTTATGTGTGAACATTTCTTTTAATTAGCTAAGGTAAGGAGTATTATAATGTCCTCCTCACAAATGTTATACTGAGAAGACAAAAATAAAACGGAACTACAGTAACCAAATGTTTTATTTCTTTAATATAACTGACACTCAAAATTGAAGAAAAATGCATTTTTTCCTAGAGATTTCAGGTAACATAAAACATTTCATAAATATTTCAGTCACGGTACAAAAGTCGCAGGTTTCATAGCGGCAGAGAGAGACAACAATGTCTGTTCTGTAGGCGTGGCATACCAGTCAAAAATTCTAGGTGAGAGTAAAGTACAGTGAGATCCTGACTGTAATAGTCAAATCAGAGTTAGTTAACTTTAATTACTAAATTGTACATTTACTCGACCCGTCTTTGCTGTACGTTTTGTAAATTAGCCAGAAACAGTATAACTTACTAGTGTCGGTATCTGAGTGCTTCGAGTCTCACTGCGAGCAGGTTCCACTCGACTCTAAACTTAATTTATAAGAATTGCCAGTTTTCCTACCGAAGGTCGGGTGTTAAACAAACAAACAAAAAACCATCTGAATAAGTATTGAACATAAATGAAAAGTAGTAGAAACATTCTTGCTATAGGAAGTGAGGGTTAAATAAAGGTTAATATTATTTCAGTTTTCATTGTGCTTGGTTGTTACATACTGTGGTTTTTTATGTAATGGTCAACACAATTCAAACTGGTCAACATAATGTCAAATTCAGTATCTTAAAGACTTATTCAAACTGCATAAAGGTTCATAATTCAGTGCAAAAACAACAACTTAAAGAATGTAACTGTTTTGTTTTGAGAAATAAAACGGTAATTAAATGTACTCGTAGAACAAAACAAATTTTCCAAGTCGTAAATTTCGAAGAGTATTTACATGGAATGGGTTGCAATAGAATGGCTGACACTTATTAAAAATTAAGATATTATAGGATTAAACACTGGGTTTTATGAAATTATCAATGTGTAAACTCCGGCGACTCGCTCACAAACTAAATGAAGTCCGAAGTACTTTATGTCAAGTTTGTAAGGGAGTCGCCGGAGTTTATACGTTGATAATTTCCTAAAACCCAGTGTTTAATCCTTATAATTCTGTGAAATAATTGTTTCGATTTTTAAAACGGCAAAAACAGTTATCGAAACCCATCTAGACCTCAAAACGTACCTAGGCCGGAAAGCGTAGGGATATGCAAAAGGAATCGCGGTTCTATAGATATTGATAGGAAAAAAAAACAAAATGACACACTTAATTGTATTTATATTATATTTTATTTGAAATATCAATCGATTTAATTGGAAATCATTGCGGCAGAGAAAACATTGTCCCCTCTCCCTGATGATATGCTAGGAGGACGCCATCTTGTTTAAATTGGATACTGAAAGTAGTCCGCTCAGAGGAAATATCGATATATATATTATCTGAGATGACACCATTTAAGTGTTTTTATCCAATCAAAGCCCTTGATATAAATAAATTACAGCATGAATAGAATTATTACAGTATAAATATATTAATATGAATATAGGCGCCTAAATTATACAGCCTAAATTCGTGCACGGCACATTTTGTGACTTATGATGTTACTTTCGAGCTTCCTAACGCTGCCTCAACATTCCAGCTGTTACGTGACGTTTTCCTCTAAAGCTGGTGAAGTTTCACGAATGTCATACGAGGGTTAGTAACGAGCTTTTATTTTTTGAAATAAATTAAGAACGCAAACAAATTGTAGGCAAAATATTGTTTTCCGCTAGAGTAGAACTTGACCATCACAATTAAAGAGACGCAATATACGCTTCAAACGTAAATCTCTTTAACTAAAAAACGGCTCCAACACTGTAACTCTAGTCACCATCTTACAGAGAGTGAAACATCTGTACCATCAAGGGTAAGAAATTCTGTCCATTTCCTGGTCCTTTCAACGACACTAAAGTAGCCTTGGCCGAGTGGTCAAGGTAGTTCGTCTACTATTGATCACATGGTCTGTCAACAATGAGATTGCGGGTTCGATTCTCTCTGCAGGAAGGGTGTACTCGATTCCAATCTTAATTGACAAGGATTGCCAGTTTTCCTACCGCAGGTCGGGGGTTTTCTACGGGTACTCCATCTTCCTCCCCCCAAATAAAAACTCGACGCCGTGATATAGCTGTAAAATTGCTGAAAGTGGCGTTAAATACCATTCAAACAAACAAACAAATCAACGACACTAAACTATCTCTGGAATTTGATAATTTTGCCAGAAGCCTCAGAATTAAAGAACATTTTGCTTCCAAGAATGAACAGGAAGGATGTGAGGAGAGCTCATATAGTAACAGGGAAAATTCTAAGTATAAATTTGGTAAAAAAGTGAATGGCTCTCCAAACCAAGTGAAAACACCTCTTTAGAGTCATTTATAGACAGTATTAAATCAGAAATAATAAGTACAGTCAAATCCAATACAGAAAACTTTGACAATCTCCTTCCTGACGAAAGAACCGCCCTTCGAAGCATAAGATCGAACTCGTTCAGTTCTACAACTTAATGTTTAGTCACAATGCTCACCTTGGTGCTGCAAAAGAACAACTCTATTTATAATTGACACAATTTCTTGAAAATAAATGGAACAGCGATGGAAACTAAAATGGCTTCATCATATGTCAACAACTATATGGTTAAAATTGGAAAAAAACTACTCCAATAGTCTATCGATAAACCACTCTCTTGGTACAGATTTATTGAGGATAATGATATAAAGTGGACACATAGTGATGACATTTTACAAAACTTTATCCAATAACATCCATCCCTCTATCGAATTCACATATGAACTTCCAAAACCTCGTATATATTTCCTCGATACGTCCAGCTCCTTACCCGCAAAGGGTGCATTGTCTACTGACCTGTATTCCAAACCAACAGACACCAACCAGAACCTTTCACCTACTAGCTGTCACAACCCTCATGTGACTAACAGCATTCCACATAGTCACGCTCTTAAGACTCCAACGATTCGTTTAGAAGGAGACTAAGAAATTTAAATGGCCACCTTCGAAGAAGGGGTACAAAAATAACAACACCAAGAAGAATGTTCAAAAGGCATAGAAGACATCGAGGAGTAACCTTCTTTAATATTAAAAAAAACAGAAACGCAAAAGAAGCCCTTGCGTTTTTATCTACCACCCCTATTTGAAAAACACGTTAAGCACCAATCGTGAACATTGGAGGTCTATGGAAAAAATCCCATGCTGTCCAGAATCTTTCAAGAGCCCCCCCCCCCCCCCCCTTACCTCCCTGACCCCTTTTTAACAACTTATTGGTACTGGCAGAGATTGCAAAAACCAATACTTCTGTTGACAAAAGTCTGTCTGAGGTGACAAACGCTGCAAGTGAGCAAACATATGCAACTCTCGTATACATTCAACAGCAAGGTAACGTTTAAATATTCACTACTGTTGATTGCAAGAGCTCGAATGTTATTTACATTCTTGAGTGCCCCATTCTGGATTAAAGATCTGTACATAACAATGGAGTTAACAAAAAAACAAAAAAATCAATATCATTATTTATAATGAGCAAGTTCAAGATTGATGATTCAAACAACTGTGTATAGAACATCCTTATGAAGAAACAACTATTTGTGCTGTCAACTATAAGGAAGTTCACGGTCGAAATTAACAAACTTAATTAGTGATCAAAAGAGCCATATTTACTAAGTAAAATTTTTAACGCTTGTTTATAGATTTATATGGCACTGAAAAAGGCCATATGTTGGTCGAAATTTTTGTTTTATTAATACATTTATATATTTTTGAAAGAAACATCTTCATTTACATCGTTGCATAATCTTCTAGACTTATTATTATTTATTTATGCTGCATCGTCACGTTGACGATACGATGCGTAGTAAATGTGCTGGTTGGTAATATCCTTGAGACTCTTTACTTGTCTACAACAGGCGTAAAAATACTAGGTGCAACGGCAATAACTGACTCACAGGAAGCACAAGCATTGTCGCACTACAGCTCAAATGTAGATATATACTCCAACAGTTGGGGACCCATTGACGGATATGGATTTTTCCAACCCGGAACAATCACAAAAGCAGCATTGCAAGCTGGAACGTCTACCGTGGGTATTTAATAAATTTACGACATGTTTCCCATTTTCCCTCTTCCATTTTTTTGTTGTTATTTAAAGACTTTACATAGTTATAACTGTACATTACAAATGGTTTAAACATGTATTTTCAGTGATCAATAAAACAACTCCATTCAGCTAAGAAACTAATTCTTAAACAATTAGTTGTAGTGTATACCAAGATATGATTGTTTTAAATTATACTTCATACAATTTTCTAGACATTGCATTGGTTAAAATGAGTACCTTATTCCAGTCTAATCCCGAATTTAACCTCATTGGTACTCATTTTAACCAATGAAATGTCTAGAAAATTGTATGAAGTATAATTTAAAACGATCACATATTTGAATACACTACAACTAATTGTTTAAGTATTAGTTTCTTAGCTGAATGGTGTGCTCTGTGATGAATACCAACCTCTCAGACCGGAAATGGACCATAACCATTTACGTTTCGGCGTCATATTTGATTGAGCGTTACTTCCGCCCTTCCCAATTTTACCAGACGACTAAACATTAAAAATGTCGTTTGCAACCAGCGACAAGGATGACATTGTCGCCTTGGTATTAGTTTATACAGCATTCAGTATCATATAACACATACAGCCTGCAATTTGGGGTGGTATACTAGCGGTATTCTTCCTTCATATAGTATTCCAACCACAACTGCTGGCAGTATGTGTATAACATGTATAATACGAGTCAAACCTCTGGGTTTTCCTCTTTAAAATGTGAAAATAAATATTTAAAAGCAGTTACATTAATTTTTTGATAAAACTATAAGAGTATTGAGCAAATAATTCGTTTCCCCATTTTGAAACTACTTTATTATATGATATAAGCAGGATTGCTTTTGTGTAGTAATATCAAACAGATTTATGCATAATTGCCGATTTGATTACGGATCTTAAACAAATATGGCTAATGATAAAAAAATAACTGTAAGTCGGACTAAACAACTTTTGAGATGATTTTTAATTTTTTTTAAATAAATAAAAAACAATGTGTAACACTCTATACTGAATGCAGAATTCTCACTAATGAGACAGCGTGGTACCTTGAGATAAGAATTTATCACTCCTTTTTCCGTAAAAATATATTGTGACGTCAACTGTCGTTTTAGCCATAAAAATCATAAATATTTGCTTTAGTTTACTAGGTCTCTTTAAATATTAACATGAAAACAACATATCTGAGCTTCCGTGACCCAATTTATGGAACAAAACCACAATTAATGAGACTTTTTTTCCTCTTTGTTTATTATAACATAACGTCAATAAAAAAAATTGCACCTTTGTTTCTGAAATGCCATTTGGTAGTCAAAAAGTACCATACCACTTCCAAACTCTATTCAAAATTAAAAAATATATATATGCTCACTTCTGACTCTTTTTAAAGCTCTGGAAGCAACCCTTTCTTCAGGGATGAATTCCGAGAGACTCTGAAAACAGGAAATTTGCAATTATTCCACTAGACTAAATTACTCCTAATCCATTATATTTCATCAAATGTTTAATTTAATTTTTTTTTTCAAAGATCCTTCTTTATAATAAGCCCAAAAATATGACAAAAACAAGAAAAAAGCCAAAGAAAAAAATTACAAAGTTGCAAATGTCGTTAATTGTGGGGTCGTTCCTTTTGCCTAAAAATAATAGGCGCCTAGCGGTACACATCAAAACAATCACGTTGACGCAACAAATGTACACTGGAGATTATTTTCAGAATAAATCTATTGTTGACATCTTTCACCGGAATTTTTTTACGAATTAGTGAGAAATAGAATCAATGCCGGTGGAAGGGCAAGACGGGAAATCTCAGAGACTCGTTGGAGAACAGAAATTTTTTCATATGTGTCTGAGATTTTCCCGTATTGCCTTCTACCTGGTGTTAGATCTTTGTAAACTGGATCCCTGACGTCGCGATGTCTTTTTGGAATACGACGAAACAGTCTTGAACTCTTCATGGCGAACGTTTAGAACAAGTCTTGTTTTCTGATAGTACTTGTTAACAGATTTTCATAAGTCGAGATGATTTAATTTCCTTCAATGCAAAGCAACAAAAACAGAGTTGATTATTTATTTTTTTTTATTGTTAAAGTCCGAGTAGTCGTGGCTATATGCTTTAGACATTAAGTAGACGTATCAAGCTAAAGTTGGTACTTGTTCCTTTGTAGAGACATTGCAATATAAATAATATCTATATTATAAGGGAAGAAGTGGAAAGGGAGTCATTTATACATGGGCATCTGGTAATGGAAAGACTGAAGACAACTGCAACGGTGATGGGTATGTCAACAGTATCTACACCATAGGTATTACCAGTGTAGAGTTCGGAAAAAATGCATGGTACTCGGAGGTGTGCTCTGCGGCAATGGCAGCTACGTATGGAGGAAGCAGTAATCACCGATATTTGGTATGACATAATTCATAAGGGGTATAATGTTGTACATATGGGCCGGGCCTTTATATTCGATTATTTTTAACGATCGATAGCCAGAATGAATTATTACAATTCTAATATTACAAATCCGGTGTTTTCCGATTCAAGAGCTCTAGGATTTTAGCCGCCATTTTAATGATGAAAAATTTTTTGGTCCAGAAATACTTTAAAGTTGTAATACGTACGGTGTGCAATTAATACACATTAATAAAA
Organism: Limnoperna fortunei; assembly: GCA_944474755.1. Taxonomy (NCBI): domain Eukaryota; kingdom Metazoa; phylum Mollusca; class Bivalvia; order Mytilida; family Modiolidae; genus Limnoperna; species Limnoperna fortunei. The sequence goes on along the minus strand of OX104113.1, from coordinate 23,849,424 downwards.
CATTTTTTGAACATTTTACCATAAAGTGTCCTGGAAATGTCTTATTATTGACTTTTATTTTAATCAGCAGTTTTTTTCACAAAAGTCGTAAGTTTAAATTACATCGAAAGTGCTCACGGGACAATGCATTTCCTTTTGATATTCCAACACTTACGATAGATTTTACACTTTCGACTTTTGTGAAATTGACTCATGAACTAATATTGTTACTTCGTAAAACCTTTTGTGACGTTACGTCGCATTGCACGTGTGCGAAGTGTTGTTATATCGAGTAATATATCGTTTGAGGTTATAAGGACTTAATATTATAATTGAAGCTAACCTGACCTAAAATGTTCACTATAATTTAAACATCTAAGCAGTTTTTGTGTTGTACTCTATCAAATTTAAACGTTAGCCACTTCTTCTATTCAATTAAATCGTCATGACTTAAGAATGGATTTGTTGGTAAATTTTACATTTCGTCCATACGAACAAAACTGTCAGTATTTCTTTAATCTCAAGGTTATTGGAATTTTTGCAATCCAAAAAATCAAGAAAACATGAATTGTTCAAAATATGACATCGTGTATAGACAAAAAGCTGAAACAAACTGATGGTGTATTTCTTTTCTTTGCTTTATTCATAACAAATTAGTTTAAAATCTCCCAAGTATAAATGGAGATAAGTTTGTACCAAACTGTATGCCAACTGTCCCTTAATTTGATGATATCGATCTTCATTTTACTTGTTACTAGTATTAAATTGGGGTTTAATTATGTTTCAACGATGTTTCACAAATTGTAAAAAGCATGATTATAAAAATTTAGTTCATTAGTTTCAATACCAACATATTGTTACACCCATCTAGAGAAGCAAGTTTCACATTATGTTTGTATCTCATTTTAACAGCTTCTAGAATTATGTCATAAAAATTCTAAGATTATCAAATTTAATGCGCCACACGCGCATTTCGTCCAATAAAAAGTCATAAGTGGCGCTCAAACCAGAAATAGTGAATAGTCAAATAAATAAGATGTTGAAGAGCAATTCTTTTATGATTATCCTTATCTATTTTTTGTTGCGCGACTTGGAAAGTGTCGTATACAATGGGCAACGATGTGATCAATCTCTGGAGCAGAGGTCATATCCGATCCGTTGAAAACTCCGTAACACTACCCTTATCACTCCTGCCACACAAGCTTGAGCTTTCGCTACAAACTTCGACCATTAAATCAGTCAAAATAATGGAAATACCAAGAATATTTAGTCTTGCACGCTGCACCTTTATTTTTATAGTATAGCGGTGTCCTCAAAAATTATGTAATTTATTAATTTGTTACGCATTATTTTATATAGCAAAACACTAACAATATACAGTCGTGCACGCTGCACACTTACTTTTGACCGTGGTCATAGCGGTGTCCTCAAAAATGATGTCATTTTTCAATTCGTTACGCCTTATTAACAAGAGCCAAAGGCCAAGGGACAGTTACAAATCCGGATATAGACAAACACAACACAAAATCCAAAAACCTAAAACACAGAAAGAGAGTAACCCGAACCCAATTAAAACCATGGGTGCACTCAGGTGCTCCGGACGAGTAAGCAGTGCCTGCCTCTATTTAGACACCCATCGAGTTGCTCATTGTCTTGTCTAGGGAAAAGTCAAATCCAGGAATAGGAAACACTACCTATTACTTAGCGAAAATGTCAGATCGTATTTGAGACACTGATTTCCCATAACGATCAATTAAGTCGTGGTGCCGACCATAGAACTTCTGGAGAGATAACATCAGCCTAGGTACAACAAACCCTTGTTTGAGTATAGTTTAGCAGTCAACAGCAGTGATCGGTCTAGAAAATCAGAATAACGATCGCAGGATCTAAAATAACGTACAAGTTGTGAAATGTACACACCATACGCTGGAGCTGCTGGAATGTTGCTGTCGATGAACGGGAAGTTGACAATTGGAAAGTTGAAGTCATCACGCTTGTCGTAGAGTCTAGTTTGTAGTTTTCCTGAGTCTATTTCTAGAAGTAGGTCTAAGTAAGAGGCTGACCTTAGTGTATTGGTTGTGTCTTTAATTTCAAGCTCGCTAGGATAAATTGAATGTAAATAGTCACCAAATTTAGCATTGTTGAGGGACAAAACATTATCAATATAGCGGAATGTGAAATTAAAGGTCTGGGCCAGAGTCTTTTCTTTCTTCTTCAGTAGGCCTTCTAGGAACTCAGCCTCAGGTCGGCGAGGAGAGGAGCACAATTAGTACCCCTTCGAATACCAACAATCTGTTGAAAAACATGTCCTCCAAACATGACGAATATGTTGTCAATCAGAAAATCTGGAGTCATTGATGACGAAGTAAGTTCTGTCATGACTAATTACCAGGTATTTGTATCGTCTCTTTCCGTTTTTCTTGAAAAAGCAGCGTTTTATAAGATCTCTAAGCCTGGTTTTAAGCTGCGCATGCGGGATGGCCGTATAGAGTGTCAAAAAATCAAATGTTTTAATGCTGTTACAATGGAAAAGAGATCCAGACCTCAAGATGTCTATCAGGTCTTTTGAATTTTTTTATGTCCACATTTCATTTATTCTACTTCTGGAATATCGAAACTATCCATAACGAATGTACACATGTAATTTAATGTAATTTGATAAACTGTAAAATATCAAACTTTAATCTTCATTAGACAACAACAACCACATCATCCGGGTGTACTAGTAGTGGTATACAAGGCACGTCATTCTCTACACCTATTGCCTCAGGAGTTATCGCCCTTACTCTACAAGCAAAGTAAGTAATCTTTCTTTATCTTGTCTGTTTCTATACATTAACAAACTATGTGTTAAATATCGACGGTAACACAGAACTGATTTCTTGACGTTTCTCAGTTCACTCCTCGTGAGCTATTCATTCCGAAATTTTTAATTCGTTTCAATCAATATTCATCAGATCCAACTGACCAACGAAAAAAAAAGTTTTGGTATGAATGAAACAAATGGTAATGGAGTGGTGAACATACCACCAATGATATACAACTAAATTTACTGAAATGCCTACTACCTGTGATTAATTTTATTTTAATGTTGCCCTTTTTATAGCGACTAATGCAGTTCCTTGTTCATATGTAATTTCATTTAACAGCCCTCCGTTTTGTCTACTGAAACAGTCACCTTGGCCACTTACTGTGGTATAGGCGACTATCTATTATGGTATGTCGACAGCAAAGTCCAGAAAGCTCTGTCTCTGTCGTCGAACTTGTTTTAAATTCTATTCAACTGTCGTCAAGCGTTCACTAAAGGTAGAACAGTAGTAAATGTTTTGGCTATAGTCGAAAATACTAGCATTTCTGTGATTTTCATACCTTTCTAACATTCCTTAGCATTCACATACTAGGCTAGTAAATTAATAAACTTTCATTCAACGTTAAAAAATATATGCCATATATATCCGTGACCAATTTCTTTTTTCACTAGTAGGTAGTTCGTCTACTATTGATCACGTGGTCTGTCAACACTGAGATTGCGGGTTCGATTCTCACTGCAGGCAGGGTTTACTCGACTCCAATCTTAATTGACAAGGATTGCCAGTTTTCCTGCCGCAGGTCGGGGGTTCTCTCCGGGTACTCCGGCTTCCTCCCACAATAAAAACTGGACGCCATGGAATAGCTGAAAAATTGCTGAAAGTGGCGTTAAAACACCATTCAAACAAACAAACAAAAATTACAGTACAGCAAGAAAACCTTAGTTTCTAGTCAACTTACACCTAGCCGGAACTTCCATATTTCCGTTTTTATAATCCACTATATGCGCGTGTAAACTGTTGAATAGTTATTATAACTAACTGAACGACTTATATATTTAATGTCACAGAATATGACATGAACGGAATTACGTTAGATCTTCCACTCAGTGACAATAGAAAAGGGGGGAGTAAGTAAAAATACAGGTTTTTTTTAGATTGACTTCAAATAGACAAATACTTGTTTATTCGATAGTTTGATAAAACCATTTAATGAACAGTTACATTTAAGTGTTTTATTACGCTACCCAACATTTCCTTTATAATAATTATGCCAATGAAAAACATGTAAACAAACATGTTTTGTGGTTTTTTTAGTGAAAAGCAAGATAGAGTGTGCCTAAATGACTCCGATAAAACAAATTGGTTACATTAAGATATTATAAAGAAATTATTATGTATGCTTACTGCCGCTGAGTAAATAGAGAAATATTGTTTCATTAAAATTCATTTTTTTCTACGTAAAAAAGTAAATCTTTTTTTGTTTTGTAGTCAAAACCTTACATGGAGGGATATTCAGCATCTTATAGTACAAACAAGTAACAGAAATGGATTTTCAGATACATATTCAGATTGGGCAACAAATGCAGCGGGCAAGGAATGTACGCTTTTGTTTTTAATTTCCAATTATTGCAGATTTGCAGAATTAATAAATGGATGTTATCTGACGTGATGCGCGTCAGGTTTAAACTGGTTTCAGATGTAACTATAGGAGTAATAAGTGCTTACATACATTTTAAGGAAAGACCGGTTGAGCTTCCACCAATGATATAACATTATAGACTTAGATAAAACGAAACCCAACATCCACGAATGTTGCAATATTGCATAATTCTACAAAATTATAAGAAATTGGATCTTAGCAAAATGTCAATTTGACAGTATCATAATAATATGTTAATGCTATTTTTAGATTATATGCTTGCATCAATCCTATGCCAATCTAGAATTTTTGCGGTGATTTTATTTCTTAAGTAATTATTAACCTTTTCTTTTGTAAATTGTACAGGCCCGCCATCAAAATCTTTAATATTTCATTTGTGTATTTTTGGTAGTAGATGCATATGTCCAGGTCCATCAATTTTCTGATTCCCAATGATCGGTTACTGGTATGAAATTTGATCAGTTTCGTTTCGAGTATTCATTCCTACGGAAGCTTTTCGGGCCACTTTGTTTCTACAAAATTAAATTTTATTGCGTTTTAACGCTAAATTTTGCGATTAAATGTAAACGCTATGCGATTAAAAGCACTCTTTACAAAAGACGCATTCATTGCGAATAATCGCAATGTTTTTGCGTTTTGATGCAAAAGTTTGCGAATCGCACCTACTTTCCTCATAATATACACCCATTCAAATCGAAATAGGTTTGCGTTTAAACCCAACGTTTTGCGTTCGATTGCAATATTTTGCGTTTAAACGCAATAAAACAATTTTTTTTAACAAATTAGCCGAATAAGACTCCGTACATTCTTTAGACGTAATCCTTGATATTTTGTCTAATGAACCTTATCGAAGCTGTCAATTTTTTGTAATCGTATGAATGTTATTGTCGATTAGCTTCTAACAGATAAATATCCTTATTATTTAATGTTTTCCAATATCACTTTCTTGTTAACAAGTGATTTGTCACGTAATAGTGAAGATATTCTTAACCTTTCTTCAGATTTTTTCGGGGAATTTTGTTAGAATTTTTTTATTGCTTTTAAATTCAAAATATTGCGATTAAACGCAATAATTATTCCGATTAAACACTATCTTTGCGAATAAACGCGATCATTGCAAATAAACACAATATTGCGAATAAACGCAAAAAACTTTGCATTTAAACGCAATAATATTTCGAACAAACGCAAATCAAAGTATACGATAATAGGGTGTGTCATAACACCCCTTCATAACACCACTTTTTTGCACCTCTTTTTCTCCAACCCCCATTATCGTATAATTTGCTTATATTCGCTATAATTAATGCGTTAATTCGCAATACTATTGCTTTTAATCCTAATAATCATATAATCATTGCGTTTAAACAAAATGAGTTTTTTGCATTTATTCGCAAACTTTTGCGTTTTAAAAAGATTGCTATACATTTTGCGTTTATTCGCAATATTTGGAATTTTAACGCAATAAAAAGTAATCAATTTTTTAACCAAGTGGCCAGAATAAGCATCCATAGTACAGAATTCAGATTGTCTCTAAATTTCCGAGTCTGCATTGACGACAAGTCGTGTTGATTTTTGTTTTGTTTTAAAAATATATAATCTTCAAGTGCTTCACATTATATTGGGAGGTTCATAGTAGCTTTAAAGCCTAAATGCGTGTAATTTCTCATTCTTGGAGTGATATAAAAATTTACATCGTAATTTCATTGCAAATTTATTAAAATCTATCATTAAGTCTTTTCTTGCCCCTTTGATAGCAATAAGAAATCGTGATCAGTTAAAACTTTCGTGGAAATTTTAACTACATGTTTTTGGCTTGTGCTATTTGTGAGTTTCATTTAGATTGTTGAATTGCAACGTTATTTCTTTGCCCCTTTCATATTTTTTTCATTTTCTTGTGAACTTTAAATGACCGAACCATGGCTGCTATCGCAGTTTCGCAGTTATATGGTTGTCTTCTACATCAATGCATATTGAGAAACCTCAAGTGATTGGTCATTGCAAAGTCAAATATTTTGCTGATTGATTGATAATGAACGCATATTTTATTTTCATGCTTTATGATTCATATTCCATGATAAAGTCAATCAAAACAATAAAATATTAACAGTTCTTCATATATTATGGAACTAATATATGGCGGTGTAAGATGTTTTCGATAGTTTAATTTTTTTAGTGTACTTGGTGCATTGTAGATAAAAAAGCAATTCTTTTATACTGAAATTAATAATTACCCAGGGTTATGTTTTCACCAAGTTTTATTGATCCCTCTCCTTTTTATTGTACCATACACACTTGATTGAACATAGGGTTAATATTGTACAAGTAATAAACGTAAGATGTTAGAATTTGAGGCTTCGTTTGGTGAAATACATCAACTTTTCGAACCCGAGGCAAAGATATTTAAGTAACCTTTATAATAGGATCGTATATTTTAAACTTTGAGCATTAATTATTTGAGTGCGATATCACTGTCTTTATTTCTTACGTTTGTAGTGGGTCTGAAAAAGACAATTAATAAAAATGTTAATGTCAAAAATACCATTGAAAGCCTCTTAAATTGGAACCATGTGGACTCGGATAAACTTCTCTTGTTATTTATTTTTAACACAAATACACCCCTCTAGACCCTAAAATTTCAATGGTAAATCTAAATGTCACATGATGACGCTTAGCAAAACATTGCACATGGCTACCGGGAAGTGCAGGTGAGAATCGAGGTAAAGGTGCAGTCACCCTACACCGCATATCGTTAACGGACGCCAAACGCAAAGAAAAATGCGGCTGAAAATTATCCAGTGATGAAAAGCATTTCCCGCTGCTGCTCTCATGATCGCTGTACGGGGCGCATAAAACGTGCACAACGCACAATGACCCAACGATCAACGCACATATACCGGATGAACGACGTACAGTTAACGAACTTCAACGTACTAGTAACGGATTTGTACCGCACAAAACGTACACGCAGCGTACACTTACGTTACATCCGCTGCATGTCCGTTAGTAGTCCGGCCGTAAATCAGGTCCACCGGGAAAGAACGGACTCGAACCGGACAAGTACAGAATAAGGAACGTACGAGTAACGAACAAAACGCATACCAGCGCATGGTTACCGTACATCTGACGGACAACTTTATCCGGTGCTGTATGTTCCAAATATTGAACATGTTCAAAAACTTTCCACCGAATGGAACGAACACCGCCGGACATCGCCGGACAAGAAGCGCAAACGCCGCATGATAAACGGAAAAGAAACGCATGCGAACGGACATGGACGGATTGAAAATTTTGTTATGCGTTGGACGTCCGTTAACGCTATACGGTGTAGTGTGACTGAAGCTTAAATTTAGATTGATTAAAAATGAGAACGGATAAAACTCTGTATCCAAGCGTGAAAGGGTGTAAGCAAAATGACGGTCTGCGACGTTGTAGGCAAATAAAGCGATTTTTCTGTAATTTTAATGAGTGCCGATGATAAAGTCAGTATCAACATACTGGCATTTATTACCGAATTAATAGTGTCAGGTGAGCCCGCATCACCTAATACTTGTCGTGATAAAGTGTGTATAAAAAATGTCAAAAATTCCATATTGAAATAAAAGCGGGAAAAATAAAGCATGCCAAGGCAATGTGAATTTGAATCGTATCAAAACAAACTTTAAAACTACATCGATTGCACTGAAATAAATTTATTACTTTTAATAAGTAACCGAAATAGTGCGAATGTATGAAGTTGATAGGGATACCTGAGCTATTGCTTTGAATTTAGTGATTTGGAGTTCATATTTCAATGGGCGAATCGTGCCCGAACTACAGAAAGAGTATTTGATCGTCGCAGGAGCTGACGTCCGCATGTTACGTAACGACCTCATATCAGTATCCGATTTCAGACTACCCGAGAGACAGCATGGGATATTATACAATTATCACCCTAGTTGGTGTGTGACCCGGTGATTTCTTTTCCCGAGAAAGTAAGGTCAGCCGAGGGCTTGCCACGATGGTGACCTTACTTTTCAAGGGGAAAAAAATGCCGGGTCACATATCATCTAGGGTGATAACTGTTATATTATATAGAATATTTAAATGAAAACAATTCAATATTTGCAACATATTTTGGACATTTTAACCTTTTTCCACAAGAAAAAATCCAGCCCATACAATGTAGACAGAAACATATTAACATATACTACTGTTTTGTTTGAATGTTTTATTACGTACATGTACATTTATCCAAACGCAAAATCTCGCAAAATCTCACGCGTGGGTGACCTTACCATGCGACCCAACGGTTACCGTTTGACCCAGCGAAATATCGCATGTCACGTGACGGCGTCTAAGCGAATCAAAAGAAAGATTTCTATATGAGTATATAATATTGTTTGTTCGCATAATCGTTAAATGTACAAGGCCCTATGAGGATTTTTTAATCTCGGCAGAGCTACATGTAAAAATCCCACTATACAACTCTGAATTATTTATTTTATCACTAGTTGTACTCATTCAATTGTTTACAACAAAAATAAAGCTCTTGCTTTCGGCAACATATATGATAAATAATTATATGCAATTCTTAAAAATCAAATTGCTTTGTTTTAAAACGTTTACGAACTTTTAGTCAGGTTAGCAATTTGCAATGAATTCAGATAATTTTATGTAGCGCATTTTATTTAGAAGAAACAACATTAGCAATACAACACGTAAAAGGTATGCCATTTGGTAAGTATTGCATACTACAAAAAAACTATAAATGTATAATATTTTGGTACCAAATTCTAGAACATTTAGTTTTTTTTAATTTTATTCCAATTATCCTGCCTTTTTAGTGACAAAGTTTCGTTTTTACCTTCCATTAAACATTAAAAGTTTTAACAATACATTGATTTAAATATGTAATTTACAGATAGTCAAATTCTCGGATTTGGATTTATGGACGCTGAAGCTATGGTGACAAGGGCGAAAACTTGGAACTTGGTACCAGGCCAGCAAACTTGTACTACTTCTACCAAATCTTCTTTCATGTACGTGTTTATAAATATCTTGCACACGCCTGACGAATCTCCATACATCACCAATACACTGAAATATAGATACGTTATAACATATTTAGTACTAATGTATCCTGTTTTTATTTATTAAATGATATGTTTAAAAATGACAGTTTAAGTATAAATATTTTTCAGATCTACATCAGGTTCAGCTTACTCTCGGGATACAATAACAGTCTCAGCTTCTGATTGCTCTGTTGTAGCTTACCTGGAACACGTGACAGTTACCATTTCATTTTCATATACACAATACCGAGGAGCGACTGAACTGCATCTTGTATCGCCAGGAGGCACCGAAAGTCATATTCTACACTTCAGATACACTGATGCAGTAACGTATAGTTCATCTGGATCCCTGACATGGACTTTTATGTCTGTGCATTTCTGGAAAGAAAGTCCAGTAGGAACGTGGACACTAAAGCTACGATCGTATAGCGGATGGTCTGTAGGTAGGTAGATTAAAGGGTTATGCAGCAAGGAAGTGAAATATTTTTACCGTATATGTACTATGACAAGCGTTAAATTATATTACTATATTAAGCGAGAACGTCTAAAATATATAAGATAAATGATGGTATGTTAACAAAACTGATTAGGGGGATAATAGAACAATAATTTATACTTATATGCTATAGTTTAACAAGTTACACAGTCGAAATCGCTTTGCAAGTACACGTATGAAACTTCTGTAAAATTTTCGTCTATTTACAGTCGTAATACGGTTGTTACACTCTAAAGAAGGTATTAAATCAACCAATAAATAAAGGAACAGGATCTCATTCAAATAAATGTAGTTTGCCTAAACAATAAAGTAGATCATTAGTCCGACAAAATATTAACTGTATTAATACCCGTATGGAATTTATTTTCTCCGGTAGTGTCCTGGTTACATGCCGTTATGAAAGTTTTTAATGCCAGTAATATTTTTGACGGGAAGTTGAGAGTATCTCAATCGAGAGAAAATCTGTTTCAACCAAACGTTTAACAATTGAGTATATAACAATTCAAACTAGATATATCATCTTCCAAAGCAATAGTTGTATTTGTCTATAATTGTGGAAAGCCTGATAATAAATTCCAATGTATTTTCAGTAACACTTAAATCTTGGTCATTAAAGTTCTACGGTACTGCAACAGACCCATTACTGAAATTCTACGTTACTACAACAGACCTATTACCGACATTCTACGGTACTACAACAGACCTATTACCGACATTCTACGGTACTACAACAGACCTATTGCCATGTAAGTAGTTTTGTGGAATACTATTTGTACTGATATTAAAGATGTATATTTAAACAAGTACTATCTTTAAAAAAGATAGTCGACGCATTTAACTCTTGGAGGTGTATGTAAAGTAGAACGGAAAATGAACAAACAACAATAAGAAAAAAACTTTTAAAAAATATATGAAACGAAAGAAAGAGAAAAGAAACATTAATATTTTCTTACATGTGTGTGTGTGTGTGTGTGTGTGTGTGTGTGTGTGTGTGTGTGTGTGTGTGTGTGTGTGTGTGTGTGTGTGTGTGTGTGTGTGTGTGTGTGTGTGTGTGTGTGTGTGTGTGTGTGTGTGTGTGTGTGTGTGTGTGTGTGTGTGTGTGTGTGTGTGTGTGTGTGTGTGTGTGTGTGTGTGTGTGTGTGTGTGTGAGTGTGTGTGTGAGGGTGTGTGAGTGTGTGTGTGAGGGTGTGTGAGTGTGTGTGTGTGTGAGGGTGTGTGTGTGTGTGTGTGTGTGTGTGTGTGTGTGTGTCGGAGGGTGGGGTTGTGTGTGTGTGTGTGTGGAAGGAAAAGGGGGGGGGGGTAAATAATTAACGCGCTGCGAACTGTATCCAATCAAAATAAGGCTATAATATAAGAAGGTTGCTACATTAATGATTTAATCGTGGACTTTTTAAACATGTTATTAAACAATAGGTTATTATTATAAAAAAGAGACTTTGCAATTAGAGCTCCATCCCCTGTCTGCACGTGACGACGGACGCAAAGAAAGAAGATAAGCATTAATGGCTTTAAAAATCATAGAGGTATTAATAAACTATTTAAATTATCCCTAATGAAAAGCTATTTCAGAAGTTGAAGACGACAAAGGTAAATCAAAAATATACAAACCTTTCTATGTATATCTCGCAGTTGTACGTTTTTTTCTTGCGATTTAGCGTATATATTAACTCGAAAACAAGTTAGTTAACATTTTAAAATTTCAAAACAGTACCTATTTTTTTAAATAAATTTTAAAAGCAAATATTTACTTACATGCATCAATATTCATTACAGTTTGCTATTTTATTAATTTTGACTATCTTTTAAAATGGAAACTTCTAAGTAAAATATTCTAATTAGAATTGTATTGACATGAGCGCAAAGCAAATTAAATGTGAATTGAAATATGTAATGTGTAATGAAGATATAAACTGAGTTATGCATTGAACTACGAATCGCCATTATTGTCATACAAATCCCCCGTTTCAATAGACCAGAAATGTTTGATGGAAATCTTTTGGGGGAAATACTGACGGACAATTATTACTACGTGAAAGAAATCATGAACCTATAAATTAACACTAGTCCCAGGTGAAACGAGTTTGAAATTATTAATTTATACATGTGTGCCCCCCCTCCCTCATATGTGTTTTTATATTTCAACATTATTTTATTTACGTGTTTTCGATATTAACAGATTTACCAAGCATACAGTTAACATAAAATTGATAATTTACATACAACTACATGTACTTGGTTGTACATGTAAATGTATTCCACTGCCCAAGATATAGAAATGAAGTTTTTCTGCGAGCACCAAAGCAGTTATACACTAATGTAAACAAATTGAATATTACAATTTTTTAAATAAAATGTTTATAGTTTAAAATTTACTGAATAAGCAAAGTATATACCTTAGAATTAGAGCCACAACCCTCTATCTATGTGTGAACTACGACGGACGCCCAAGAACAATAATAATACATTTTATTTAATATCAACATGTATATAAAATGATTTTTAATTTGTATTTAATAAAGAAATTTCTTCTCTTCGTCTTTTTTACACTCCATAAAAGCCCGCAAAAATCCAGCGTGTTAATATGCGTTTTAATTTGAGCTGTACTTCAAATAAAAAATATTTAACATTTTTGTACAGTTGTTTGATATAAAATTTTACAAACTGCAGCTCATCACTATCGTTCATAATACTTAAATTGCACTATAAAATAATTTTATAAACAAACAGACGGCAAAATCTAATTGTATTATGAGTATCCCCCGATATGACTCATTACCCGATTTCAACTTGACTGATACGACGGGCGCCATGCGTGGAGCAGGAGTAGCTTGTCCCCAAGGACGCCTGCATCCAGAAATTGTTAATGAGGTTCGTGTTTTTTGTGTTATGTGTCCGTTTGTTCTGTTGTTGTCCCTTCTTGTTTAACCATAATTTTCTGTCCTAGAATTATATTTTTTATGATCTTGTATTATCTTAGACGAGGTTGTTTTTTAAATAATTTGTATTGACATTATCCTCTTTCGTTTTCAAATATAAATTATTATTTTGTTAATATAGCTGAAATACTGCCAGCTGGACTAAAGAAAACACCCAATCAATCAATCGTTAATTTTGCTAATATATTGTACAGAGAAGAATTAAAAAAACACTTTAATAATTATTTCACAAAATTCCGTCCAATTAAATTTTATTATTTTTTACTATAATGAACTCAATTAAGCAATTTTTTTTTATTTAAACCATGAAGATATTGAAGTACCTGTAGTATAGGATATGTATTAGTCTTCAACACTATACAATATTCTTGGATTAACTGTGTTATAAAAATTTTAAACAAATGTGGTTTTTAACTAATTTGGGAATCAGAAAAATTCTATAGTTATGACAGGCTACAATACATCGGATAATAAACCAGTTTGCACAAATTATCATTACTTATGTTTATTTCAACACAAGCAATAAACTATAGAATTTAACTGTTTTGAATTTTTTATGCTTATTTAGAAAAACAAAACCTCCTTTAACAATAGAACTATTGGATGGAAAATTATTGAAAAATCTTTTTTTTTCATTTATGTAATTGTAATAAATTAGAAGATTACTATCATTTCATGTTTGAATGCAGTGCTTTTTTAGAAAAACTTAACAAAATTCGTTTCAAATTATTGAAAAACTACAATGTTCATAAGTATTCAGAATAGATGTTCAGCAACAGAAAATCTCCGCTCAGAAATCTTTGATGGTTTATTTGTATTATAAATGATCATGTTAGCGCCCCCTGGCTTACCTGTTGTGTAAACCTTATTATGATTGTATATATTGTGCATAAATTGTTGTTTTTTTAATTATTACCTTCTATGATGGCGGATAGTGTCCTGCATCTCTTTAAATAATAATAATAAATTTTATTTTATTATAGTGTCACATATTGATCGACATAAAAAGCAATACATATAAATACATCACATTACAAAACAATCAATACCCAGCCAAAAAAAAAAGACTTACGAGACACTTAAAAATCACTATTTACACTATGTTAAATAAAAAAAATTTACATTTTATACAATAAAATTAATAAACATATCATCATTTAGCACTTTACAAGTATATTTAAAAATTTTTTTATGAACAAGTCAAATTAAAACACATTAAGAAAATGTAAATGCTTTGCCAGTAAAAGAAAGTAATTTGGTGAAAGAAAAAAAAATATATAAGAAGAATTAATAATGAATGAAAATAAGTAAACACTTTAAGAAAAATATACTTTATGATCATATGTTCCTTTGACATTTAGTACAAGACTATTTCTAAAATTAAAAAGTAAATAATTTTCTACGTAAAAAGAATTTATGTATACTCTTACAAAGAACATGCTGGGTTTCATTACAATTCATTATCTTAATAAATTAGTTATCTAGCGTCGTATCATTTAAATTTTCAATAAACCTTGTACATTCTAAAAACAGATCATATCTCAAGTCTCTATAAAGCGGACATGTCATTAAAAAATGATTTTCAGTTTCTACTGCTGAGAGTTCACAATAACGACAAAGTCTCTGTTCAAGCGGAATTGGCGGCCTGGAGTAACGGCCGGTCTCTAGGGCCAACGGTAACGAGCCAGCGCGAAACATCGTCATTATACGTCTTTGATTTTTGGGAATGTTAAGTTTCACATACTGTTCGACTTTTGTATTGTTTTTGTATGTCCGATACGTGCGTAATTTGTTCCCATGAGCCTGGTTATGGTTGTCCTTAAATAGTTCGTTTCGCCATTCCATTTCATCAAGTTCATTGAGTTTATCTTCGACTTGATCCATTGCGTTTCTTACATTTATATTGGTATCTTGAACAAACAATGAAGTTTCAGTTTGTGTCACAAGTTTGTCCACCTCGAAATTCCAGTCCCTCCGTCTTCTGGATGACCAGCGCCAAATCTTGTGTAGTAGACGATCTTCATCAAGTCTATACAGTTTACATAGTTAGCGGATACACGATTTGCGCAGTTTAGTTTTTGTAGAAGTCCAGCCCATATCACCACGTGTAGAAATGTTAGAAGTGTGTTTCCCTACGCCCAGGAAGTATTTGCAAGCTTTATTCTATTTTATTTTATTAAGCTATATCCCCAGACTCCGCTTCCGTAGTACAGTATAGGTTCGACCATTGTCAAATAGAGTTTGTTATATACTGTATGAGTTACTCCTCCCGAAGGTATAACTTTTCCGTAGACTGCACCAAGCGCACGACTGGCTGACTTCGAAAGCTTTTTGCGTTCTTATTAAACGTCAAGTGTTCATCAAACCAAACACCCAGATATTTATACAAGTCTGCAAACTGTATTGACTGTCCACCGCAGGTAAACGAATATCTCGAAATGTCCATTGTCGCAGGTCGGAAATGAACTACTTTAGTCTTGCTACCATTTATAGTTTGTTTCCAATTTTCGCACCATTCCGAAACAGCGTTCATCATTCGTTGAAGACTTCCTTCATCGGGGGCCAAAAGCACTATATCATTAGCGTAAAGTAAAATACTAAGCATGGCGTCATCGATGGGAACACCACAATTTAAGTCGTTTATTTTTCTGGCTAAATCGTTAATATAAATCGAAAAAAAAGCCGGTGACAATATGCACCCTTGTTTAACGCCACTCGTTACATCGAGCCACGGGGTATTGTCACTGTTTACTTTAACGGTACATTTTACATCAGTATAAAGAGACTGCAATGCACGTAGAAATTCACCACGGATTCCTAGTCCTTGTAACTTATACCAGAGCAGTGTTCTGTCGACCGTGTCGAAAGCCTTTTTCATATCGATGAAAAAAGCAACAGTTGATTTTCGTGATATCTTCCGATCATTTAATGTTAAAAATAAGGAATGGATATGTTCCTCACAGCTTCTTCCTTTGCGAAACCCATTTTGCTCGTCGCATTAACAATTATTATCTTCTAACCATTTACATAATCTTTGATTAAGAATAATACAATATATTTTACATGGCACTGATATTAATGTTATGCCTCGATAATTTAGTGGTTTCCGATTGTCATCTGAATTTGGTTTCAGTATTGGATTTATAATACCTATTGTCAATTGCGATGGCACTTTTCCCATTTGGAAACATCCACTAATAATTTGATATAGTAAGTTTATAGCTACATCGTTTTTCAAGACCTCGGCGGGAATGTCATCAATACCTGTCGCTATCCTGTTTTTAGCGCTTATTACGGCTCTTAGGACTTCTTCCCTTGTAATAGGCGCGTTTCAAATAGTAACGTCTCTATTGTTATCCTCATTATCGGGACGCATCGGATTGTTGACATCTGTAGAATTATCCGGGGTAAATAACGTTTTAAAGTCATCCTTTCAACGTTCTAGTACAACAGATTTATCCGTTTGAATGGAACCATCTTCATCAACGATTGCGTACGGAATGCATTTCGATCGTTCGTTGTGTATTCCAACATTTCCTATCGAACGCCAAAATTCACTCTGATTAGAGGAGTAAAATTTATCTTCCAGTTTTTGACGCTCTTCTTGTTGGTATCGGCGTTTGTACTTTCGGTTGAGACGATCGAACATTTTACATCTTGCGTATTGAGCATGGGTGCTTTTATATCGCAAAACAATACAGAGTGGTCCGGTATTTTATCTGGTATATCTGGTATATATCCCGTTTCGTTAATAAAATCCGACATCGGTTTAATTTTAAAATCTTAAACAGTATCAATTTCTTCATATGGAACCCAGATATAGTCTACCACAGATCTCCCGGATCTAGAGATATACGTAAATTCGTTATCCTGAAATCGTCCATTTAGCATGGCGAAATTAACATCACATAGCAAATTGATAAATGCATCTCCTATATGATTTTCGGTAGAATCAACAATATTGCGTGGTCCAATTTGATCTACTCCCTATATATTATCCAGATTATGACCAACACATGAATTAAAATCTCCACATATGATAATTTTACCCGTATTTTGGTAAGTATATATATCCCTCAATAGATTTTGAAAGAACACATCTGATTCTAATGCTCTGCATGATTCAGCGGGTGGTAGGTAGCACACGGCTAAACAAAAACATATCGAATTATTCGCCTTCGAAAAAAGTTTTATCCATAATATACCTTCATTTTCTGACTCTAAGATTTCACAGTTAAAAATTTCTAAAAGCACATCTTTCACAAATATTCCTACATCCTATAATTTAAATTGTCTCTAAAGATAGATTGGAAAAACAGAGAGTTGCGACTGAAAATTATCTATACTGCTTACCTGTTGTTTAATTTCATGACTCTCACCACGTACGGCCAATTAACTTCACAACCTTTTTAAAGTAATGTGCAAGGTCGTAAATACCATTGAGGCAAGTGAGGCAGTTGCCTCATAATAAAAATGTCGTCTTTTTATAAATTTTGTATTCCAAGAATTTGAAATCAAAGTATGAAGTCCTTTATTGTTTGTCTCGAACATTTTCATGTAAAATCCGAGTCTAATTATAATTTCGGTCGTTCATCAATTTGAAGTGTCTTAAAAGCATAACTTAAAAATGTCTAGTTTTAACGGTATCAGATACTGGAAATGTTGAAAATACAGGATTTTGCACCATTTAATCCAGACACACTGTCGTTATTTTTTTTTTAGAAGCTTCTCTTGGCGATGAATTCTGCCTCACTTAAATAAAAGCCTATTTACGACCTTGATGTTGAATGTTTAATTGTACTTTTCCGTCAAGATGATAAAAAAATCTTGCCCGCTGAAAAAGTGTTGACATACAGACTTTGAAAAATATACAGAATCGTTAAAAAACACTAAAACACTGGTTTTGTAGTCCATCTGCTCTCTTGGTGGCCTTAAAGAAATATTGCAATGGAAGGTTTAATCCTGTTAATATATAACCAATTTCCGAAACGGCACTTAATGCGGGCTGCTAAAGCTTGATGTCCTTAAATGGAGAAATTAAACGAACCGTTATTCATTTCTTTGAAAGGAATACAAGATATGTAATTGATATATTTAATTTTACTTAAAACACATACCTCTGAAACTGTGATATTGCAGCGTAATGTTCAACTTTTTTTGTTTGACAAAATCAGTATAAAGTGTGCATGTGTGTGATCATTACTGATTTGTCAAATATAATTCAACTTCTAGAACTGATTAAGTGATAAGAATGACTTTTAATTAGAATTTTACTAATTATATTTTGTCGTGTGTGATAACACTATTTTTTTCTTATTACTAGCAAACAGCGAAGACAGTAAAGCCACAGCTGTTATTGCGGGGTCAGTGACTGGAGCCTTTGCAGTGGTTGTAGTTCTTATTGTTGTTGTTTTCGTCGCTGTAAACAAAAAAGGAGCAAATGTTTCACCAGCAATTTGACAAAGTATGACGTGCTACCATTCATCAACTAAAAATCCTATTGTTAATGCGCTTTTCGCTTGACCATATACATGTATACTGTTATAAATAGTTCTGAAAATGGTACGAGTTATATAAAATTGTTCCTGGATTTCGTACGTTTGTATCTTATGTTATACGTTATGCTTGTCTGTGATAGTTTTTTATGTTTTAACACAGATTTTTGTCGTCCCCAACTCTACACACATCTTTGAACTATATATATATATATATATATATATATATATATATATATATATATATATATATATATATATATATATATATATATATATATATATATATATATGTAATGTTATTGGTGCAATACTTAGACGTTTGTATATAGCGGATTTGGCCGAGTGGTTTAGAGCGCTGGACATAATTGACAAGTAATTTTGTCATCCTTTATATACATTTTGTAATATATACCAAAAAGCTGAGTTAGTTTACAGTCGGATTAATACGTCACACGCTAACTATGTCTATCTCTACGATTCACCTCGGATAATGAAGCTAAATTTTTTATATAGCGGATTATTCCGAGTGGTCTTAAGCACTGGACATAATCCAAGCGAATGGGTGCCACAGTCTCCCAACGGTGTGAGTTCGAATCCCAGTCAGGGTAAATATACTATTTCTAGCAGATTTGGCCTAGGGGTCTAAACCGCTGGGCATAATGCAGGGGAATGGGTGCCACAGTGTCACAACGGTGTGAGTTCGAATCCTGCTGAGGGTAGGCACAAAATTGTCAGTATTAAAATTCTAACAGTGTTGGATCCGCTGGATAGATATATTATATGGTTGTCACAATACTAAGACGTTTGTCTATAATTTAGTTACTGTGAGTGTATGACAAGTAACTTTGTCATCCTATATAAAATATACAGATGACTGTCAGATTAATACGTATTGGCTACGAAAATTCCATCTAGCACATATGTGCTTCGTCTTATCTCTACTACTCACCTCGGTTTATGAAGCTATATTATAGGATTAAACACCGTTTTCAATGGATTTATCGGTATATCAACAAGACCAACTCACTCACAAACAAATAAAAGTCCGAAGGACTTTTCTGATATGTTTGTGAGTGAGTTGGTCTTGTTGATATACCGATAAATCCATTGAAAACGGTGTTTAATCCTTATAATTCTTTAAAATTGCATTAAGAAATTAATTTATCTAATCATATCTCTTGTGTATTTGGTAGCGGGATTGACTGAACGTATGAATATTTTGGTTTTTTTTTTACGTACGATTATTTCCATAAACTATTTTCTGATTTTAATAAACACAATTAAGTTTTACATCAATCTATAACCTTGTTTTCTGTATCGAACACAAGGAAAGTTTTAAATTTAACAAATCATTAATGATAATTTATCAAACAAATAATTTGTAAGTTGATCGCTACTCATATGGAGAAATATCGATCATTTTATTCATGAGATAAAACCACGTGATCAGGTCATGAATAATAATGACGTCATGACGTCGTTTGAATACACCGTTTTGACGCTGACGTTTACGTGGGTATAAATCTGTAAAATATCGTATTTTGACTCTTTCAGGAATTTTTTTGATGATTTTCTTTATGAAATTGATTATCTCATACAAAAATACAAAGGCGGTTGTACCGTTTCCATACCATGTATTTCTACTTTCACTTTGAAAAAGATGTTTTTCATCAATTTTTCTACATATTGACAGTACGCTACGCTTCGTATTTTCAAATGGCGTTGGAACTTTGTTTGCTAATGTTACAGAGCTGAAAATAATTGTTTTGAACAGCCGAAACATTTATTGATGTGTATTTAACCATGTATCAATAAACTTTGCAAACGATTGTTTACATTTTTGAAAAGTTTAATTTTTGCATATGTTTCCTTGTGTACGTAATAAGCAACGTCAAAACCAATATGGCGATTATGTAAATGAGGTAAAATACCATAATTTCTCCATATGTTTCGATATTGAAAGCCGCCATCTTTGTTTACATTGGTTACGCTAAAAATAGTTCGGTCAACGTCGTTTATCCTAAAATAAATTGAGTCAACATCATTTATCAAAAAATATTATATTATTTCGTTAAAAACCTCAACCGGAAGTAATCTAGACCAATCAATTAAACGTATTTCTAAATATGCAAATCATATTAGAATTATTGTTTGATAGCGGATTTGACCGCAATGTTTGTGCAATTGTTTTTCCTTCGTAAAGGTTCTGTCTTACCGAAAAACGACTTAAAACTGATATGTACACATATAAATTATAGTCAATTTTACCGTGTCTGTCCGACGGGTTTTGCCTGACAATAGAATACTGCTTACCGCGTACGGTCGAGTTTATGGTCCTTTTGTAGATCTCATATTACACTTTTTGAAATCAACAATCATTTTCCACAGTTAATCGGAGTTCTGAAATGCGGCTGAATTTTCATTTTGATACAGCGATTTTCCATACTAAATTTTGACCTTGTTTTGATCGGAAGTGTACGTTAGGAAAATTCCATTGTTGTCTATTCGAAATCCTTCGGGTAATGTAGTCTGCAGTTAAGGCGGGAAAAGTCTCGCGGTTTG
Organism: Limnoperna fortunei; assembly: GCA_944474755.1. Lineage (NCBI taxonomy): Eukaryota > Metazoa > Mollusca > Bivalvia > Mytilida > Modiolidae > Limnoperna > Limnoperna fortunei. The sequence continues at coordinate 23,828,429 of OX104113.1, read as the reverse complement.
TCCGAATACCATTGAACGTCACGAAAGCAGACGAACGTTTGTAAACAACATTAGACCCCTTTAGAAACAAAAATGGCTGACTTCCTATGGAAATTTGATTTATCAAAATGAAAATTCAGCCGCATTTCAATCATGATAAAAGCATTCTTTTGATAAACAGGATTTTTTTTTTAATTTGATTACCAGACGCCGGAAGTTACGTCATAATGCTTTGTATCGGAATTACGTCAGTTACAGTTAATACTGACGTAAATTTTGAGGGATTCCGAATGTTGCAAAACCGGTCAAAATTTTGACCGGATTCATTGCTGGTGACCTGACTGTATATTCGAACCGGAAGTCCGCTTACGGTATTGAGAATATTTAGTCAGGATCCCAGACTACCACACGACAAAGCCATGTGCTGATTTAATAATAAATACAAAATACATTCAATACACAATCAGTCTCTTCGCAATATTATATGTTCACACAATACTTCAACCATAATGAAATAATATATACGGAAGACAAAAATGCAGAAATTTTTATGAAAAAATATAAGAGGTGCTTACACTAAGGCCTTGTCGTGCTGAATGAAACAGTTCGTACAACCGCGGGAATATCTACCATCTATGGGGGACAACCCAAAAGAAATTAATTTCACTCTAATTCAGTCCCTTCCAACGACTGAAATTATATTTTATTTTTGACAGTTCAAGAATATATACTTAGTACAACGCGATTCGAACGATTAAAACATCATCTCTGCACTAACAATTCATCAGTGTTTTCCTGTATCCACAATTTTTTTTAAATATCACTACTGTTATAAAATATACAAGTTTATTTGCTTATGTTGTAAATAGTTTTAATCATTTTAGTATTATTAATGTAACTATAATATCTATAGGAAACGGATTAATATAAGTCTGTGACCATCCTGATCCTAACATTGTACACGATGTATTAACTATGTTCAGTATCACGAATAAAATATGTTTACACTAATATAGTTCCGTTCATTGTGATATTTGCTATATTTTTAATTTGTTGCATAGTTTATTCAAATACACTTTATTGTACAAAATGAGTTTTTCATGTTTTACAAAAGCATTTTCATATAAAATACGTTTTCAGCTATTCCAGGGTTACAGTTATGAAACAGGCATGAGAACAAACATTTGTTACAAAATTCATCAAGGTCCACAAATCTGCATTAATACGCAGATCGACTTAATCTAAGTTAAATCCTGACTACTTGTGATCATGAGGGTTCACGTCATGCGCACACGTTTTTGAACACTAACCGCAATTTCAATAACCACAATTCGCTTATTAATTGTGTTTATCATGTTTACGTCAATCAAGGTTGTCCAGTTTCAAACATTTCCAAAAAAAATATACTTGAAAAAAAGTTTCTGCCCGGTCCATAAAATTAACCTGCAAGCACTTTTGGTAAACACATTTACATAAAAAAATCATGATGTTTAGTTTTATATTTAAAAATGACACGAAAATCTCATAGAAACAGAAATAAAAATAAACAAATGAAACGCTATACAATATCACAAAATAAAACCCGTCTTTATCTTGTACAGGCTACCATAATAATAAATAGCAAAGAAACCCGACCGAACAACAAGAGACAATTATACACAGCGTAACACAAAACCAAAATCACAAAAACAGAAATAGAGTAACCCGAACCCAATAAAAACCACGGATGCACTCAGGGGCTCTGGACGAGTAAGCAGTGCCTGCCTCTAGTTAGACACCCGTCGTGTTACTCATTGTCATGTCTAGAAGAAAGTCAAATCCAGGAATAGGAAACACTACCTATGACTCAGTGAAAATGTTGGATCGTATTTGAGAGATTGATTTCCCATAACGATCAATTAAGTCATGGTGACGACCATAGAACTTCTGGAAAGATAACATCAACCTAGGTACAACAAACCCTTTTTTGAGTAGTTAAGTAGTCAACAACAGTCTAGAAAATCGAATACCGATCGCAGGATCTAGAATAACGTACAAGTTGTAAATTGCACACCATACGCTGAAGCTGCTTGAATGTTGCGGTCGATGACGAGAAGTTAACAATTGGAAAGTTGAAGTCATTACGTTAGTCATAGAGTCTAATTTGTAGTTTTCTTGAGTCTTTTTCTAGAAGTAGGTCTAAGTAAGAGGCTGACCTTAGTGTATTGGTGTTGTCTTTTACTTCTAGCTCGCTAGGGTAGATTGAATGCAAATAGTCACCAAATTTAGCATTGTTGAGGGACAAAACATCATCAATATAGCGGAATTTGAAATTAAAGGTCTATGCTAGTGTCTTTTGTGTCTTTTACTGTCTTCTTCAGCAGGCCTTCTAGGAACTCGGCCTCATAAGAATACAAAAACAGGTCGGCGAGTAGAGGAGCCCAATTAGTACCCATTGGAATACCAACAGTCTGTTGAAACAGATGTCCTCCATACATGACGAATATGTTGTTAATAAGAAAATCTAACATATGACACAATTGGTCTTCAGTATATTTAGTATATTTAGTATTTGATTTAGAGTCATTCGTGGCTAATTACCAGGTTTTCATATCGTCTCTTTCCGTTTTCTTGAAAAAGCAGGGTTTAATAAAATCTTTAAGCCTGGTTTTAAACTGCATTTGAGGGATGGCCGTGTAGAGTGTCAAGTCTTTTGAATTTTTAAAATCCACATTTCATTTATTCCACTCCTGGAGTAGAACGTGTCACTGAAGTTCCGTTTTTATTTTTGTTAAAATAGTGATTAGGAGTTGTGATAGTGTTTTGGTGGTACACTTAGATGATCGTGCTATGAAACGCAGTTTGTATCATTTTTTTTTCTTTATTTGGTATCCAATTAAAAAAGGGGAGATCACAATCTTCGACTTTGATTTTGAGACCAAAGGATGCCAACACCGATTTGTGATTTTCAAGAATCTTCTGTTTTGAAAGCGCAATGAATGTGTAAGGGGCCTTGTCTGTTGGCACAACAACATGAATGTCGGACAAAGTTTTAGAAGCATTAAGGCATCTGAAGATTGATGATGCTTTAGTACTCATAGATTTTTTAAACGACTTATTCTTATTTGAATCAAAGACCTCAAGGCCTTTACCCACTCAGAGGTAGCAATCTCCTGGTCTTTTTGCTTTGCCCATTTTCTGGCATAGTCTTCTATTGAATCCATAAATAATTTAAAGTTATAATTCCAGTTGATGGATTTTGGTTTACGGAATTTTGGTCCTTTGTACAAAATATTGCGGAGTCTTTGATTGTCAACAAAGTTAAGATCTCCACTTATCACGTGATCAGAAGGACTATATATGAATGGGGAATCGTGGCAAGAGCAGTTGGGGTGTTTGGCTTTGAAGTTATTGATCAAAAGATCCTGCAATACACGTTTGCAATTGAAGATTATGGGCGCAATAAGGGTAGTATAGGTATAAGATATAATAGGAACGGATTTGTTTGAAGTATGGTGGAATTTTGAAGGTAACAGACTTGTGATGTAATATATTATCAATATAATAACATTTTACATTTATTCCTTGGACCGCAAAAAATCACATTAGCGGCAGTAAATTAACACATTTAAGTACTCTTAGTATGTGTATTCATTCAAAAATTAAGTCAATGTAGATAAAACAACGATATGTCGTCTAGTTTGTTGGCATTGGACAATTGTCAAGATCAAGAACTGTTGGTTAATATATATAAATATATAAGGTAGTCAAGAAAGTTTTAACCTCTACGGTAGCAATATACAAATACCAGTGTTGATATCTTGATTCAAATCTTAAGAATATGTAAAATAAATACAACAAACTAAAAAAACATAAACATAAACAACAAACAAAATTACGATGAGTGGAAGAAACGGGAACAGAAAAATAACAACAACCTGCACGTAAATAGTTAATAGAAAGATACAATTACGTAATGCTAATAATTACGACAAGAAATAAGGTCTATACAATGAAACAAGTAAATCACAATTTATCTGTCGTTTATATTTGTGACTATCATTTTGAAAGGAATTTGAAAGAAATGATACATAAACACAAACATTTTATTTTTTGTTTTACTTTTAACTTATAACAACAAATCACCAAAAATTAACGACAAACAAATAACATCAAGGTCAAATGCGACGGCATAACTGCAGGCTTAATACAGTACATAAAGCGTTGAAAAATGCATGGTTGTACTTGTGGATAATTATTTGTTTGTTTGTGGTTTAGCATTACTTTCAGCAGTTTTCAGCTATTAAATGAAGTCCATTTTCCATATATATTGAAGGAGGAAACCGGGATACTCCCTAACCTTCGGCAGGAAAATTGGTAATCCTTGTCAGTTATGGTTTGAGTCGAACACACCCTCCCTGCAATAAGGCTCAAATCGGCAACTTCAGTGTTGACAGGCATATGATCGATCATAAATTACTAACTACCATGACCACTAAGTCCTAAGGCCCCTTTAATTATTTAAATATATGACACATAGACTATAAATCGACATGACAGAGTTGAAATGCTTGAACCAAGTAAGGATCATTGTTGTAGCTATATTTTTGGTTGTTTTGTTTTCAAATTTGCCGGTTTCTTTGAATTACTTTTTGACAGTTTCCTTGGTGTTCGGTATTTTACTATTACCTTCAGTAATGTTCATTGTTTTGTTGAACTTTAAAGGTATCGTTCTTCTGTTATTGATCAGTAATATATTTTTCGTTTTTCAATGTGTCTAAGTATGTTAATCAAATAAAACCAAATTTATATATAATGTTAAAAGTAAATCATATTTGTAGTGTTATTTGACAGCAGACATTAATACATCATAACTTAAAATGTCAGCTACTAGTTATTATTCTGAAAGCCATCAAATGTAACACAAAAGTTTTAGGAGACGCATATACAATTCATGGTCGTGTTCATGTTCGTTGGTTTCTTTGTGTTTTAATGCCACTTTCAGCAGTTTTTCAGCTATATCATGGTGTCCAGTTTTTATTGTGGAGGAGGCCGAACCTTAGGTACTGGGAATCCTTGTCACTTAAAATTGGAGTCTAGAACACCCTGCCCGCAGTGAGACTCGAACCCGTCACTTCAGTGTTGACAGATCAGTGGTCATTAGCAGATGACTTACTAACTGGACCACTCGGCCACCGTGGCCCCTCAAGACTTAAGCTTTCTTGGCGATAATAAAATAGTTTGACGAAATCTAAAAAATCTACAAAAGGGGTCTTTATCGTGCAAGGAGCGTGGCACTCTCCAAACACGTTATCCACTGTGGTCCACGGCTGGGCTTTCTGTATTATGCGCAGAAAACTCCCTAAGGGTCTCCCCTATCCGCCACCCAGAGACTAAACTAAGCAATAACAATGCCTTTATGTTTGCACATTGTATGATCAATGACTAGAGGCTCCCAGGAGCCTGTATCGCTCACCTGAACCAGAAAACAAACAACCGTTTTTTATCCAGCTTTTCTTTCCTATAAGGAATTGCCCAACACTTCTGCAAAAGTCATTAATTTTGACCTTTTAAGGGAAATAACTCCTATAAGGAAGAGCTTTTGATGCTTAGAGGGAGAAGGGAGTTTCTCTTCAAATTTTCTGTGCCTGTTATACTCTTTTAACTATCAGCCGAAAACTCTCTTGACCCCACCCCCCTTTTCTATTATAAGCCAACGTAACTATGTAGGTAGTCAGCTGTCATGATTTGCACAATTTTGGTAGAGGACATCCTAAAGATGATGTGTGCAATGTTTCAAAGCAGTCCTTTCATTGGTTAAAGAGGAAAAGATTTTTTTAAAATCAATTAAAATTGATTAAAAAATGTTCAAGAAGAATAATTCCTAAACGGTTTTTTTTCTAGTTCTAATAATTTTCAAGATTTTGAGGCAAAAATGTCAAAAATAAACAATTTCGACAATTAAAGGGCAATAACTCCTATAAGGAGTCATACAACTTCGACCCAATGGAGTGTTTTGTAGAGCTTTCAATGCCGATGAAGGCATGTCTCTTCGGTTTTCCTGTATCTGTTATACTTTTTGAACTATAAGCCAAAAACTTTATTTTGACCACCCCCCCCTTTTTCCGTTCTATTTTTAGCTATGGCGGCCATGTTGGTTAATCTGCGGCCATGGTTGGTGCAAACTTGGTTGAGGACATTTGACGGATGATGTGTACAAAGTTTCAAAGCAGTACTTTCAGTGGTTTCAGAGGAGAAGATTTTTAACCAGAGGCTCTTTAGAGCCTGTATCGCTCACCTGATTTTATAGGCAAGGAAGATGGCATTTCCCTGATGTTAAAGTTAAGTCCTGTAATTTTCAATTAACATTAAATAGGACCATCCAAACAATATTACTAGAAAGTTTTGTTTACATTGGTTAACCTGTTGTATAGAGAAGATCTTGAAGATCTTTTTTATTTGCCCATAGGGTCCTATGTTAAACTAAGTCCTGTGGCGGTGGCCATTTTGAATTTCCAATTGGCAATAAAAACATCAACTTTAAAGAAGACCATCCAAACAATATTGTCAGTAAGTTTTGTTTCCATTGGTGAAACAGTTTCAGAAAAAAATCCTAATAAAACTTTTTCCTATAGTGTCTACTGTTAATCTATGTAATGCTGTGGTGGCAATTTTGATTTTCATATTGGCATAAAAAACATAAGCTTCAAAGAGGACCATCCAAACAATATTGCTAGTAAGTTTGTTTCCATTGGTTAACCGGTTTTAGAGAAGAAGCCTTTTTAAAATTGTTCCCAAAGGGTCCTATGTTAAACTAAGTCATGCGGTGGCGGCCATTTTGAATTTCCGGTTGGGATAAAAAACATGAACTTTATAGAGGACCATCCAAACAATATTGCTAGTAGTTTTTGTTTAAATTGGTTAACCGGTTTCAGAGAAGAAGCCTTTTTAACTTTTTCCCATAGGGTCCTATGTTAAACTACGTCCTGCGTTGGGGGCCATTTTTGAATTTCAAATTGTCATAAAAAACATAAACTTTATAGAGGTCCATTTCAACAATATTGCTAGTAAGTTTTGTTTACATTGGTTAACAGGTTTCAGAGAAGACGCCTTTTAAAAATTTTCCCCATAGGGTCCTATGTTAAACTAAGTCCTGCGGTGGCGTCCATTTTGATTTTCCAATTGGCATAACAAACATAAACGTTATAAAGGACCATCCAAACAATATTGGTAGTAAGTTTTGATTGGATTGGTTAACTGGTTTCAGAGAAGAAGCCATTTTAAACTTTTTTCCCATAGGGTCCAATGTTAAACAAAGTCCTGCGGTGGTGGCCATTTTGAATTTCCTATTGGGATAAAAAAAACACAAACTTTAAAGAGGACCATCCAAACAATATTGCTAGTAAGTTTTGTTTCCATTGGTTAACCGGTTTCAGAGAAGAAGCCTTTTAAACTTTTTCCCATAGGGTCCAATGTTAAACTAAGTCCTGCAGTGGCGGCCATTTTGAATTTCCAATTGCCATAAACAACACAAACTTTATAGAGGACCATCCAAACAATATTGCTAGTAAGTTTTTGTTTCCATTGATTAACCGGTTTCAGAGAAGAAGCCATTTAAAACTTTTTCCCATAGGGTCCTGTGTTAAACTAAGTCCTGCGGTGGCGGCCATTTTGAATTTCCAATTGCCATTAAAAACACAAACTTTAGAGAGGACCATCCAAACAATATTGCTAGTAAGTTTTGTTTTGATTGGATAAACGGTTTTAGAGAAGAAACCCTTTTAAACTGTTTTCCCATAGGGTCCTATGTTAAACTAAGTCTTAAACGGTTAATCAGACAATCTTGACCATGAAGTCATTTTTGTAGCTCTCATAGAGCAGAACAATTAAGCAATGCTAACTTTTTCTCTAGTTCTAATAATTTTCAAGATTTTGAGGCAAAAATGGCAAAAATCATCAATTTCGACAATTAAAGGGCAATAACTCCTACAAGGAGTCGTCATACAACTTTGACCCAATGGAGTGTTTTGTAAAGCTTTTGATGCTAAAGAAGGAAGATCTCTTCGGTTTTCCTGTATCTCTGTTATACTTTTTGAACTATAAGCCAAAAACTGTATTTTGACCCCCCCATTCTATTTTTAGCAATGGCGGCCATGTTGGTTCATCTGCGGCCATGGTTTGTGCAACTTGGTAGAGGACATTTTACTAATATGTGCAAAGTTTCAAAGCAATCCCTTCAGTGGTTTGGAGGAGAAGATTTTTAAAGAAAAGTTATCGACGAACGACGGACGCCAAGTGATGGCAATAGCTCACTCACCTGACGGTGAGCTAATAAAAGGTAGAATTTGAGTGACCAATCCGCCTATAATATAATATATATAGCACCATGTAATGTTGGACACCAAGTGGCATAACTCCATGCTCTGTTTTTTTGTAAAGGCTGTTAAGAAAAAGACATTATCCGACCAAAATGTCATTTATTTAAAAAATGACGGCAAAAATTAAGTACACAACAAGGGAGTTAATCTTTACAAGATGTTGCTAAAATTAAAATTTTAGAATTAACTCCCTTGAACAGCCAGCCTACAAAAAACGTGGCGTACAAAAAAAGGCCAAAGCGAAACTAGCACATGTGCTGCATTGAGCAAAAATATTTTAACCAAATCTGGTGAGTTGCCAGCAAGATTAACTAAACCCTTTCTAATATAGGTCCACATTGTACCAGAATTAACACAAAACGCACAACTACTATTAATTACAACATAATAAAAATGGGGCAGGCACAACAGTGACATACCTTACAGGGTAGAAGTACTGTGGGTGGTGAAATAAAACAACCCTGCATAGCAACATAAGGAGACCAGGCAAATCCTGACATCGCCTTTGTATGAAATAAATTCACAGTCAATATAAATACACAGAAAAAAAAAATTGGTTATTTGTATTTTATGAAGTACCATAAAAAGGTGACCAGGCAAATCCTGACATCACAAAGTATACAAATTTCGATACATAGAGATATTAAAATAGGCGACCAGGCAAATCCTGACATCGCAAAGAAGCACAAGGCATCTAAATCTTGGCTTCACCGTATTACGCTGTACACATGTCATATCACAATAATAACGAAGTAAACATTGTCCCCTGGTGAGGTGAAACAAATGACCAGGCAAATTCTGACGTCATTACAGTTTACACCGAAAATGTGTCAATTCTGATATAACTCTGCAATGCATTTGAATTCCATCTACCTAATTTTTGAATAATTTGTTCTGAGTGACCTAGACTTGCTGCATTAGTAGCTGCTCCAATTCGAAAGCTATGGCCCTTGTAAAATGAAGAATCAATGCCAAGAAATGACAAAATTTTTGACATGTTATCAGTGACAAACTTGGCAGTTACCGCTGAATTATTCATGTTTTGAAAAAGGGGACCCGATTGGTGTTTAAAAAGCTGTAAATAATTGAATAATGAATGCACTGGACACAAAGCATGGGGAACTTTTGACCCAGCCATAAAAATAGTATAAGGTGTGTATTTGTTTTAAAATGTCGTATAATAATTTCAACCCCAACCATTGCATTATTCTGAATAATTTACATCCTGTCTAGGAGCCTCGGTGGCCGAGTGGTCAAGGTAGTTCGTCTACTATTGATCACGTGGTCTGTCAGCACTGAGATTGCGGGTTCGATTCTCACTGCAGGCAGGGTGTACTCGACTCCAATCTTAATTGACAAGGATTGCCAGTTTTCATACCGCAGGTCGGGGGTTTTTCTCCGGGTACTCCGGCTTCCTCCCCCAATAAAAACTGGACGCCATGATATAGCTGGAAAATTGCTGAAAGTGGCGTTAAACACCATCAAACAACAAACAACAACAACTACATCCCGTCTTTGGATAACCTTAGAAATGGAATGTGGGGCACGAACCACTAATTCTCCTAGCCTGAAAAGCCCATTAAAATCCACAAGAAAAATAGCTTTCAATAAAATTTGATGGAAATGAAGTTTAATGACAGATGGTATGGCTACTACCATTCTCTCTAAAATTGACTTTGTAATAGGTAATCTAGAATCTTCAGAAGGGGCAAGTTTTTCACATCCCTTTAAAATTTTGCGAATAATAAATGTGGCAGTGGGGTCATCAATATACAATATTTTATGCACATAGCTGATGGCAGACACATGTGATAAGATGGTAGAAGGTCTCAAACCTGTGTTATACTGCTGACCTATAAAATTTGCTAATTGAACCACTGGTATTGGTAAAGTAAAGATTTCACTGACAATAAAGGTTGCAAATTTCCGCCAAACATTTATGTACATTGATCTTGTTGATGGGGATAGTGATGAATGTAGAAGGTTCCTAGTCTGAAGGGTTAAATCATCAATAAATTTGGTGGTAAATAGACTGGTGTGTTGTCCAGCCAGGGAGCTTGCTGTCTTGCCTTCTGAAACTGTAAACGTGACAGAAGATCAGCAATGTTTGAATGATGTTTGAAGCTCCTGACATATGTTTTGATTTAAACCAGATATTATATTTAAGGGCTGACATGACTAAACGATGTACCAACCTCATTAAGTTTTTGTCTTTGCATGATTGTTTGTTTATTGTGTGTACAACTGCTAAATTATCCGAGAAAAATAGAACTTTAGAATTTTACATTGTTTCGCCCCATAACTCTAATGCTAGAACGATATCGAACATCTCCTTAATGGCAATTTGGTGTGATTGTAAGTCTGAAGGCCATTCCATTGCAAACCATTTGCTTCCTAGTACACCTGCAAAACCTAAAGATCCAGCTGCATCAGTGTATAAGGATAAAGTATGTCAGCCATTCATCTGAATAACACACAGATTTACCATTAAATTGGTCTATAAACGATTGCCACAGATGGATGTCAGCTTTGATTTCAGAATTGAGACGAATTTTATACCACGATTCAGGAACACCAATTGTAAGGTCAATTAGACGTCTCAAGAAGGCTCTTCCAGGACAGATGTCAGAAAATGCAAAATTAAGAAGCCCAATAAGTGACTGAAGTTCCCTTAATGTTAGTTTTCTTCTTGTTGAAAACTGCAAAAGGGTTGTTTTAATTTTATCAATTTTTTCTGGTGGCAATCTACATTCCATAAGATTGGTATCCACTTCTTTACCAAATTATTTAATAACAGTTGAAGGTAGAACTGTTTTTTCCTGGTTGATGGGAATGTCCAATTTTTTACACAAAGAAATAAAATGTTGTAAATTTTTCCCACAAGAGGGTGAATAAGGTTCACCTATGAACAAGAAATCAACTAACATGTGGGCCATACCACCTGCATTGTATTTATTTTCCATAATCAATTGCAGTGATGTGCTTAACATCTCAAAAATCTGACAAGAGCTGCTAGCTCCCATAGGAAGGGTTTTGTCATAATAAAAATAATTATTCCAGCTAAAACCCAGCAAGTGGTAATCGGAAGAATGGATAGGAATGATGCGAAATGCATTCTCTATATCGGTCTTGGCCATCAGGGCAAATTGGCCATAATGTTTGATAAGATATATCACATTATCCATTGTATCATGAGAAACTACAGAAGCTTCATGTGGGATTCTGCCATTTACAAAAAAAAGAAGACTTCTTTGGAAAAGACAGGTCATGAATTAACCTAAATTTACTATCTGGTTTCGGCACGAGACCCAAAGGGGAACAAACAAATGTTGAAAAGGGTGGTGTAGAAAAAGGGCCTGCAACACGACCTGCAAGTGATTCTTTTGCTAATTGTAAGTACACCGCCTCATGATTGACTGTTGCGGATTTATGATTGTATTGCAGTCAGAAATTTTGTCAAATATATATTGTTATTGTTGTTATAAGTTTATTAAAAATGTATACTGTTTTTTTTATAAACTGTATGTCCGCATCTAGAGATTAGTCTGGAGGGCACTAAACCATGTACGTAATTATTACATAAGTATGTCTGGTAATACACGACAATTTTATAGTATATTGGAGGGTAATGGACAAGGTTAAAAGGGCATGCTGTAATTTAAGCGGTAACTTTAAAGGAAAAATTTTAGTACCGACATTTATGACAAAATTAGGCAATCAGGGGAAAGTGTAAAAATAGTATAAATAGCCGTCTCGTTAGAGGAACACTATTTGCGTGTTTCCAGCTAACAGACCTGTTTGTTTTTCCGACGCAGTCGGTATTATATTCACTTTTTACCATTTGACCTCATGACACTTCACCTCTCGTAATTCTGTTTCTTGATTGGTTAAAAACCAATTGGACGGGGGTTCGGAACAGGGTGGTAAATTGGACAGGGGCTCGGAACAGGGTGGTAATTCACCTTTCAAATTGTGTACTATTATTATTAGATTTTACCGTCTGTTTGTTTATAAAATTATTTCATAGTGCAATTTAAGTATAAAGAACGATAGAGATGGGCTGCAGTTTGTAAAATTTTATATCAAACAACTTGTACAAAAATGTTAAATATTTTTTATTTGAAGTACAGCGCAAATTAAATGCATATTAACACGCTGGATTTTAGCGGGCTTTTATGGAGGATAAAAAGGACGAAGAGACGAAATTTTAATTAATTTCTAAATACAAATTAACAATCATTTTATATTCATGTTGATATTTAATTAAATGTATTATTGTTCTTGGGCGTCCGTCGTAGTACACACATAGAGAATTGTGGCTCTAATTGTAAAGTATACTTTGCTTATTCAGTAAATTTTAAACTATAAACATTTTATTAAAAAATTTCTAATATTCAATTTGTTTACATTATTGTATAACTGCTTTGGTGCTCGCAGAAAAACTTCATTTCTATATCTTAGGCATTGGGTTTCAATACATAATAGCAATAAACTTTCTGGAATACATGTACATGTACAGCAAAGTACATGTAGTTGTATGTACATTATCAATTTTAGGTTAACTGTATGCTTGGTAAATCTGTTAATATTGAAAACACGTAAATAAAAGGGGGCACACATGTATAAATGACTAATTTCAAACTCGTTTCATCTGGGACTAGTGTTAATTTATAGGTTCATGATTTCATTCACGTAGTAATAATTGTCCGTCAGTACTTCCCCCAAAAAATTTCCATCAAACATTTCTGGTCTATTGAAACGGGGAATTTGTATGACAATAAAGGCGATTCGTAGTTCAATGCTTAACTCAATTTATATCTTTACTGCGTCGGTTATCTTTTTTAAAGATAGTACTTGTTAATTTCTAAAGGTTAGTACGATTTACTTATTTTGAGTTAAAGAAATTATTTTTATTTAATTATAAAAGATGTGGTTATGAAAATCTTATATATTATAGAAACACTGATAGGACAGTATTTGATAGAATTGTATGTTTTATATTTTACTTGTAACTTTAATCATTATTTCCATGAAATAAAAAGATCTGCGTGTTTCCAGCTAACAGACTTGTTTGTTTTAATTTCTAAAGGAATCAAACCGGATGGGACGACGACCGGTTAATAAGGTCCCATACGCAGTAACAGCATAAATTAAGATTACAGCACTAACCCGTGTTGGTATCAGTCAAATTACCACATCCAGCCTCTCGCTACACTAAGTGAGTTATCCCCAGAAAGTACACAAATTTTTAGATATAACAATTGTCACAAAAGTATTAGAAGGGGTTCCTACATATTCTAGGCGAAAACCTTCCCGAAAACCTTGAACTAATTTTGCACGTAATGTTTGTTGTAACCTTGCAATTCAAGATCAAGGGCATCAGCTTTTATTGGGGTTGGTAGGTTTTTGATTTTGGGTGGATTTTTGTACGTGTGAGCTAACTGATTGTACTGACTTGGGCAAATACATGTATTCAGCACATTGAAACCTGGCATGTGCTCCCTTACAGTGAAAGCAGGTATGCTGGTATGGACAAGGTTTTGCACATTGCTGCCCTTTGTTGAAAAAATGCAACATTTGGTTTTGTTGCCTTATGGTTGTTTACGAAATGAGTGAGACCCAGAGATTGTTTGGCCATGATATGTGTTTGGGTTTGTTTGGTACACTTTATTTTGTCCCTGATGAAAAGGTTTTTGCTGCCCTTGAGGACGAAAAGTACTTCTACAGTTACTAGAGTTGGCCGACTTGGTGTACAGTTCGTCAACCAGTTTACCCCACAGCAATTTAACAGTTTCTTTAAGACGTCTGAATTTCTCGTCATAAACTCTCCATGGCTCATCCCCGTAGAGATCAAACATCTCACGAATATTGTGAGCATATTTCAAGAGGGGGCGAGCGTCTTCTAGTTGTTTTTCTATGTAAATTTTTAATTTTTATTCTATGTCAAGCCGTTAAAAAGTTATGAACAAAAATATGTGTTTTTATACTTCCGGCTTTTCCTTTTCCGCGTTTCTAAAACGCGGAAAAGGAAAAGCCGGAAGTATAAAAACACATATATCTTTGTTCATAACTTTTTAACGGCTTGACATAGAATAAACATAAAAAATGCCTCTGGAAGGTATTTAAAAGATCTTTATGAAGATATATAGTTTATTGCAAATAAATATTAATAAAGTACATAAAAGTTGACCGGAAGTGAAATTTGTGCGAGTGTCACTACATCAAATTTTCACATTGAAACCAAGATTTCTCCGAAATGCTTCACCCCGGTCAAAAAACTATTAATGTTCGGTCTAGGTCATTTATTTAGCTTCAAAATGATGCATAGTTTATAAGAAATAAATGAAAGAAAAGTATAAAAAGTTCGCCGGAAGCAAGTATGGTCGCAAAAGCAAAAGTTCGATTTTTCAACTTTGAACTATAATTTCTCAAAGACCTCATAACCCGGTCAAAATTTGAATAGGGCTTTGTGTTTCCCTCAGCATTAGCTACAAAATGATATATAACTTTAAAATTTTGATCAACGGCAAAGTATGTAAAAGTTGACCGGAAGCGATCCTTGTCGAGCAAAAACTCATCAATCTTAACAGATTTCTCCTTTTATTCTCAAAAATGTGATATTGTTTAATATACTTTGATAATTTAGCTTGGTGTATGTAGGTTTATGTCTTAAACAAATATCATGTAAGCTATGTGCTGTTGAGTCTGTATCTATATAAACCGTCATGACGATTTTTTAACAAAACACAATTTTATAGTGTAAACACTGATAGGACAGTATTTGATAGAATTGTATGTTTTATATTTTACTTGTAACTTTAATCATTATTTCCATGAAATAAAAAGATCTGCGTGTTTCCAGCTAACAGACTTGTTTGCTTTAATTTCTAAAGGAATCAAACCGGATGGGACGACGACCGGTTAATAAGGTCCCATACGCAGTAACAGCATAAATTAAGATTACAGCACTAACCCGTGTTGGTATCAGTCAAATTACCACATCCAGCCTCTCGCTACACTAAGTGAGTTATCCCCAGAAAGTACACAAATTTTTAGATATAACAATTGTCACAAAAGTATTAGAAGGGGTTCCTACATATTCTAGGCGAAAACCTTCCCGAAAACCTTGAACTAATTTTGCACGTAATGTTTGTTGTAACCTTGCAATTCAAGATCAAGGGCATCAGCTTTTATTGGGGTTGGTAGGTTTTTGATTTTGGGTGGATTTTTGTACGTGTGAGCTAACTGATTGTACTGACTTGGGCAAATACATGTATTCAGCACATTGAAACCTGGCATGTGCTCCCTTACAGTGAAAGCAGGTATGCTGGTATGGACAAGGTTTTGCACATTGCTGCCCTTTGTTGAAAAAATGCAACATTTGGTTTTGTTGCCTTATGGTTGTTTACGAAATGAGTGAGACCCAGAGATTGTTTGGCCATGATATGTGTTTGGGTTTGTTTGGTACACTTTATTTTGTCCCTGGTGAAAAGGTGTTTGCTGCCCTTGAGGACGAAAAGTACTTCTACAGTTACTAGAGTTGGCCGACTTGGTGTACAGTTCGTCAACCAGTTTACCCCACAGCAATTTAACAGTTTCTTTAAGACGTCTGAATTTCTCGTCATAAACTCTCCATGGCTCATCCCCGTAGAGATCAAACATCTCACGAATATTGTGAGCATATTTCAAGAGGGGGCGAGCGTCTTCTAGTTGTTTTTCTATGTAAATTTTTAATTTTTATTCTATGTCAAGCCGTTAAAAAGTTATGAACAAAAATATGTGTTTTTATACTTCCGGCTTTTCCATTTCCGCGTTTCTAAAACACGGAAAAGGAAAAGCCGGAAGTATAAAAACACATATATCTTTGTTCATAACTTTTTAACGGCTTGACATAGAATAAACATAAAAAATGCCTCTGGAAGGTATTTAAAAGATCTTTATGAAGATATATAGTTTATTGCAAATAAATATTAATAAAGTACATAAAAGTTGACCGGAAGTGAAATTTGTGCGAGTGTCACTACATCAAATTTTCACATTGAAACCAAGATTTCTCCGAAATGCTTCACCCCGGTCAAAAAACTATTAATGTTCGGTCTAGGTCATTTATTTAGCTTCAAAATGATGCATAGTTTATAAGAAATAAATGAAAGAAAAGTATAAAAAGTTCGCCGGAAGCAAGTATGGTCGCAAAAGCAAAAGTTCGATTTTTCAACTTTGAACTATAATTTCTCAAAGACCTCATAACCCGGTCAAAATTTGAATAGGGCTTTGTGTTTCCCTCAGCATTAGCTACAAAATGATATATAACTTTAAAATTTTGATCAACGGCAAAGTATGTAAAAGTTGACCGGAAGCGATCCTTGTCGAGCAAAAACTCATCAATCTTAACAGATTTCTCCTTTTATTCTCAAAAATGGGATATTGTTTAATATACTTTGATAATTTAGCTTGGTGTATGTAGGTTTCTGTCTTAAACAAATATCATGTAAGCTATGTGCTGTTGAGTCTGTATCTATATAAACCGTCATGACGATTTTTTAACAAAACACAATTTTATAGTGTAAACACTGATAGGACAGTATTTGATAGAATTGTATGTTTTATATTTTACTTGTAACTTTAATCATTATTTCCATGAAATAAAAAGATCTGCGTGTTTCCAGCTAACAGACTTGTTTGTTTTAATTTCTAAAGGAATCAAACCGGATGGGACGACGACCGGTTAATAAGGTCCCATACGCAGTAACAGCATAAATTAAGATTACAACACTAACCCGTGTTGGTATCAGTCAAATTACCACATCCAGCCTCTCGCTACACTAAGTGAGTTATCCCCAGAAAGTACACAAATTTTTAGATATAACAATTGTCACAAAAGTATTAGAAGGGGTTCCTACATATTCTAGGGGAAAACCTTCCCGAAAACCTTGAACTAATTTTGCACGTAATGTTTGTTGTAACCTTGCAATTCAAGATCAAGGGCATCAGCTTTTATTGGGGTTGGTAGGTTTTTGATTTTGGGTGGATTTTTGTACGTGTGAGCTAACTGATTGTACTGACTTGGGCAAATACATGTATTCAGCACATGGAAACATGGCATGTGCTCCCTTACAGTGAAAGCAGGTATGCTGGTATGGACAAGGTTTTGCACATTGCTGCCCTTTGTTGAAAAAATGCAACATTTGGTTTTGTTGCCTTATGGTTGTTTACGAAATGAGTGAGACCCAGAGATTGTTTGGCCATGATATGTGTTTGGGTTTGTTTGGTACACTTTATTTTGTTCCTGATGAAAAGGTTTTTGCTGCCCTTGAGGACGAAAAGTACTTCTACAGTTACTAGAGTTGGCCGACTTGGTGTACAGTTCGTCAACCAGTTTAACCCACAGCAATTTAACAGTTTCTTTAAGACGTCTGAATTTCTCGTCATAAACTCTCCATGGCTCATCCCCGTAGAGATCAAACATCTCACGAATATTGTGAGCATATTTCAAGAGGGGGCGAGCGTCTTCTAGTTGTTTTTCTATGTAAATTTTTAATTTTTATTCTATGTCAAGCCGTTAAAAAGTTATGAACAAAAATATGTGTTTTTATACTTCCGGCTTTTCCATTTCCGCGTTTCTAAAACACGGAAAAGGAAAAGCCGGAAGTATAAAAACACATATATCTTTGTTCATAACTTTTTAACGGCTTGACATAGAATAAACATAAAAATGCCTCTGGAAGGTATTTAAAAGATCTTTATGAAGATATATAGTTTATTGCAAATAAATATTAATAAAGTACATAAAAGTTGACCGGAAGTGAAATTTGTGCGAGTGTCACTACATCAAATTTTCACATTGAAACCAAGATTTCTCCGAAATGCTTCACCCCGGTCAAAAAACTATTAATGTTCGGTCTAGGTCATTTATTTAGCTTCAAAATGATGTATAGTTTATAAGAAATAAATGAAAGAAAAGTATAAAAAGTTCGCCGGAAGCAAGTATGGTCGCAAAAGCAAAAGTTCGATTTTTCAACTTTGAACTATAATTTCTCAAAGACCTCATAACCCGGTCAAAATTTGAATAGGGCTTTGTGTTTCCCTCAGCATTAGCTACAAAATGATATATAACTTTAAAATTTTGATCAACGGCAAAGTATGTAAAAGTTGACCGGAAGCGATCCTTGTCGAGCAAAAACTCATCAATCTTAACAGATTTCTCCTTTTATTCTCAAAAATGTGATATTGTTTAATATACTTTGATAATTTAGCTTGGTGTATGTAGGTTTATGTCTTAAACAAATATCATGTAAGCTATGTGCGGTTGAGTCTGTATCTATATAAACCGTCATGACGATTTTTTAACAAAACACAATTTTATAGTGCCATTGACTAGTGCTACTTTTTTTTTTACACAACTTGTTTCTTAAATTTACTTTTTTGTTTTAGTGCTATTTTAGGTACAGAATGTCTTCCAGAGTTCTAATTGCTGGCCATTTCCAGGTCAAATATTACAACCAGTATATAAAGCTTGCTAATATAGATGTAGTTTCATTTTCAGGTTACCGCATCGAGCAGATGTGGGGGGGGGGGAGGGGGTCATCGAACACCGGGTGTCTGAAATATCAAAGATTATTAAACAAACAGATGAACATGCTGCAATAACAAATGGATTAGGTGTCAAAAATGATAATCCATTTAATTATAATTATAATTGTAGAAAAAACACCCGTGGTTGAACTGCCTGTCTTTATTTCTGATTCTAGTCAACAAAGTGGCTTTTTTTGTTTACGGCAGAAAAGCTAAATATTGTGTCACTTTATTTCCAAAAGAAACTTGTCAGTGCGAGGCAACATCTACTTGTTTTCATATTTTAGGAGCAAAATTAAGCATAGGTTTACAACCAATTCAAAGGAATAAAATTATCAGTTTAAGAGCACTATCAAAAAATTATAAGGAAAAAATGGATAAAAAGTCACGTAGAAAACAACCACGTGTTAATGATTATGACATTGAAATTTAGCCGGCCCAGATTCTTTAACAGCTTTAAATACTCCAAACAAAGAAAATTTAATTAAAACACCTTCGACTGTTGGAAGCATTAAATTTACTCCTAAAAAGTGAACAGGAATTTCAACTCCGAAGTCTTAAAGAAAAATAGATTTAAGTGATATAATGGAAGAAAATGAAATTATAATAGAAGATTCTAACTAAAGTAAACCCACTTAACTCCCTGATGAAAAATCGCTTCCTGTTAAAAAACGTAAAATTGAAGAAAAAATATAACAGAAAAGGAAAATATTCAATTTGTAGAATACAGTTCTCGTGATCAGCAGCCATGGGTAGGTTATTGTAAGTTAAAACATAAACAAGACATTCTTAATAAACATTAGAACGCTAGACGTACAGAGGCAGGAAAACAACCTTGATTGTGGTTTATTTGCAATTGCTAACGCAGTGGAATTCTGTTTAAATGGATTTAAGGGCAGAGGGGGCACATATAAAATTTGATCAAAATTACATGAGGGAACATTTAATTTGTTGTTTAGAAAAGGGACATTTTAATGAATTTCCGAAAAATTTAGTTGGCTTTGCTTCCAAAGGAATTTTGGCTAATACACACACGATCGTTATGTCTTGTAAATGTGGGCTCCCGGATACAATAGGAAATATGATAGGTTGTGAAGGGAAAAATGCTAAGGTGAAAATCTGTGATGTCTGGAAGCATAAAAGTTGTGCTAAATATGAAATGAAAGGCAAAACCTGGCTATGTCAAAAACATAAACCCAATGGCTAAGTATTTCAAATAAAAAAGTTAACTGTTCCTATATTTAAAAATAATTTTGTGTGTAAAAAATAAAAACTAAAATATTTATTATAAAAAAAATTAAAAAAAAATTAAATAAAAAAAAAATAACTCGACAAGCAGTGCTACCTCCCAGTTGGTTCGAGTGGGGAAACGCCATATACATTATGGTAGGCTAAAGGCACAGCACAAAATCCGTAAAGGAAAAAGTTTTGGGTTCACAGGGTGAATTCCGAATAGACTTTAAGTGCCCAAAACTTGTCGCGAAAGACCAAAATGATATGTCGCGTACTCTTTAAACTGTTTGGTTTGAAAGTTGGCGGAAAAAAAAAGAAAAATAATCCGAAAACAATAAGGTCTTCCCGCTGATTTAAAAAGTATATGGTTGCTAAGGACTTTTTGTAATGGTTACCTTGTTGCTATGGTATGACATTGACCCATGACGTTAGAAATTGGGCTCAAATTGAAGGCCTTGATTTGGTGAAAATGTTAAACCTATATGTTTACTATATTATCTATAACCGTTTTCAAGTTGTATGCAAAAAACTGATTAACCGAGATGTGTCAATGGCTCGAACTCGAAAACGGTTCATTTCACTGATCCGGACAAAATGTATCAAATGATGGTATTAATGAGAGGAGTATTTTTCCCATTTATTGTCTTCTTCTATCTTTTATAGTTTTTGAGTTGTAATGATAACAAGATTAGAGGCCTAAGGTCGAGGTCACTTCTGAACTTTGACCTTGAGATTTTCTTTAAGGACATGTCAGAGGACGACAAATGGTGAAGACATTTCATGATTTCGACTTACGGTTTGAGAGTTTTTGTAGTAAGCGGAGTCCTTGAAACATTCAAGGTATACCGCTCGCCTTCGCTAGTCAGAAATTTTTAGCCAAATTATGTCATAAAGTTGTCTCAAGAGTTCTTTAACATTTGTCACTTTTCAGTTTTCTTGTATCTGTTATAGTTCCAGAGATTACGCGATAACAAGGTTTTCGGTGTTTGGGCAGATAACTCTGTAAAAATGTTTCGATTTCACAGAGTGAATTCCGAATAGACTTTCAGTGCCCAAAACTTGTCGCGAAAGACCAAAATGATATGTCGCGTACTTTTTAAACTGTTTGGTTTGAAAGTTGGCGAAAAAAAAGAAAAATAATCCGAACAAAAACAATAAGAACTTCCCACTGGAATGTCTTCCCACTGGAAGTGGGAAAGACCTTAAATAACGTCTATTTTGCACTGTAAATGGACGTATAATACCGCGTGATCATTGTAAGTAATGATACTACTGATAATAATTGGCTCACTATTTTAATACAAGTATATGTCACCAAGAGGTCTACAACGCTCAGTCCTTGAGACCCACAGAACGTAAATCCATTCGATAGACCTCTTATGTGACGGCCGTTTAATACTCCTGTTAGTCATGTGCTTTTACGCAAAACAGTTTAGTTCGGTATCGTTAGAACCAAGATCGGGATTTACCTTAAAGGCAATTCAATGTTAGCTCGCTAATCAAATATCGATTTAGAAAAAAACAAAGTCATGTACATTATTATGTTTAATGAAGTCTTCTTTATAACATTTTATCAAAGATAAAAGGGTTTATATAACTCAAGTTTGAAAGTTTTATTAATTATATAGTGTAATCATTTTGATTTGAGTGCACTCAAGCATGAAATTTTTGTTGGAACTTTTCAGTATTACGTAAGACCTTTGAACCAATTAATTTCTTCAGTTGATGTCACCTGATCAGCAGATCAAAACATTTTAGAGAGGATAGACGCTTTTATCAAAGGGAAATTTAATTTACATGTTTTCTGTTTTATTTGAATGGATTTAAATGTGCGATACATTCTAATTCACTGTTAACTGTTTCCGTTTTACTTAACAGTTATTTTCGTGAAAGTAGTACTCTTCACTCTTTTATTACTTTGTTTACTTTTGTATCTGCTGAGGAGTCTGTTGTAATTATTCTTTTAACAATGCGCATGTGCAGTGTTTGTAAACAATATGGCAACGTCCATTCGTTTTGATGGGAGATAGTTTTATTCTTCGTTTACGTGACTTTACTAGCCACAAGGCTGATATATGGAACTTGAGACTAGATCCTGAAGTCTTTCATTTTCCCTTGCGGATGTCAAGGAGAGTTGACAATACCACGTTCATTTCATCAACGAGTAGTCTTGTACCCTCCCCCCTCAATTGTGTATTTACAAATCTGAGGAAATGCTGAAGAAGTAGTTGCGATTTATTAACTTGTGCAAGTTATTTACATATAGGCGTTGGAATCCCATTGATTATTGTAGGACAATTACTTTTGCACAGTCCTTTATAGACCTTATGTTGTGGGTCATAGCCTGACAGTTATTATTTGCATCAAATAGGGATGGAACATGAATTTTTTAAAACCACTCTTTGTGTGAAAAAACTATGTAATGTTGAATCCATTAATAAAACAAAATAGAAACAGTTTAAATTTTTAATTTATCTTCAGAAATAAAAAAATAACAGTCATTTTACGAAATATCAAATTGGAGTCGTTTTCTATAAAAATGATTCTCATTATTCTGTCTCGAAAAATGTAATTTCAGCCTTATCTTGCACATGTTGAGTCAAAAATTGCATTTCAAACACTTAAAAATATCTTTTAATTGCAACCAATAATAGTCTCATTGCTCTGATTAAAAAAGAAAAGAAATTCAGCTATATAACACTAGTCCAGATCAGTGCCCGATCCAAAATTAAATTTTTTACAAAATCTTTTGAAGATCGTAATAAGGGGAGATAAGCGTCATATTGAAAAACCTATAAAGTTTAACCTGATTACAGTCATTCTGCCTGGCTTTCAAGAATTTGTAACAAAAGTAAGCCCTTACTTCTATAAAATTGCTTTTTTGAAGTTTTCTCAAAGATTATGAACCGCCGGTTTCTGCATCAAAACAATCTGTTGAAGAGCGTAATAAGGGGAGATAAGCGTGATATTGAAAAAACCTATCAATTTTCAAAAAAATATTTTGCAGTCAAAACGGCTATTATCTTTGATTAAATTAAGTTTATTTTATTCTAAAATTATGAAATTTTAAGTGTCAAAAATACACAATATGTATAACAAGATTTAGCATAATTTCAATATTAGTGAAATTTTTAGTACGTTTTCTTTTTCCCTTTTAGAGCCTCTTTTTCTTTAAACTATTGATATACATATTCATTGATATCTCATGAATAATAATTAAGAACGATCCGAACTTTTCTGGATTTATCTGTAAAAAGAAAGGCCGTAATCAGAAGGTACCCAAACACAATTTTACCGCGCAAAATCGGAATCATAAAATAAGCAAAATCTGGAGTTATCTTTTCCTTACATTACCGTCGCTACATCAAATTGTTAAATGGACAACTGGTTTGAACAATATCCCTGGCGTAATTTTCACGAAACTGAGGTTTTGGAATTCTTTACATCTTTTTTGTAATGATGGTGTGCATTTAAATGAAGAAGGATTATGGAAATACTACAGAAGTGTACGCAGTGCAAACCTACATGCTTATAATATCCTTGGTAATATCTATCCTTTTAGAATTTATTTACAACTTTTTAAAATTTAATGTTGTATTTATTATTTATGTTGTTGCTTCAATTACAAATCTGAGTATTAAACACTTATTATCTACATGTTAAAACAATAAACTATCATTCCAAAATACATGTACTTGTAGTTGTACAGTAAGTCAATATCAAGTAGTATTTATACTAATTATTCCTACTATATGTATGTATTAGTTATACATTTACAGAGCATTTTACACAAGGTATTACATCTTCAAATTTACAAGTTATTGCATTTCTAAGGTATTCAATAATGTTTTATATAATGTTTAAAGCTGTAGATTTTTGTATTTGGTGCATGGTACAAACTTACACATACTTGGACTCGTGCTTATGGTGACACATTATATTTGGTACATGGTACAAACTTACACATACTTGGACTCGTGCTTAGGGTGACACATTATATTTGGTACATGGTATAAACTTGCACCTGTTTCGGTACATAGTATTAAACTTGCATATATGCTGGCAGATGGTACGTGGTACAAACTTACATATATTGCGGCACATGGTACATGGTACAAAATTGAATCTACTTGGGCACATGGTGCCATATTATTTGCACATGGTGCATTAGGTAAATGGTATATTATTTTAAATATACTGCAGCACATGATACAAGGTACAAACGTACATATACTGCGGCACATGGTACATCATGGTACAAACTTACATATACTGCAGCACATGGTATCATTTGTACAAGGTACAAACTTAACATATATTGTGGCAAATGGTACATGGTACAAACTTGAATCTACTTGGGCACATGGTGCCATATTATTTGCACATGGTGCATCTTTGGTACATGGTATCAAACTAACATATACTTGTGATCATGGTGACATTTATTTGTTACGGTGCATTTGGTACATGGTATTAAACTTGCATATACTGGGGCACATGGTACAAGGTACAACTTGAATATACTGCAGCACATGGTACAAACTTGTATCTACTTGGGCACATGGTGCCATATTTTTTACACATAGTGCTATTTGGTACATGGTATCTAACTAACATAAACCTGGGAACTTGGTAACATTTATTTGCATATGGTTTTTTGGTACATGGTATTAAACTTGCATATACTGGGACACATGGTACAAGGTACAAACTTACATATACTGCAGCACATGGTACATGGTACACACTTGAATCTACTTGGGCACATGGTGCCATATTATTTGCATTTGGTACATGGCACATGGTACAAAACTACATATATTACATACTGTATATTTGGGCAGATGGTGCTACATTATTTTCACAGTGGTACATTTGGTACATGGTACAAAATTGCATACATTTGGGCACATGGAACATTTGGTACCAATTACATAATTATTTGGGCACATGGTGCCATATTTTTTATATTCTTTTATTTATTTATTTATTTATTTTTATTTTATTTTATTTTTTGCATTTGGTGCATGGGTACATGGTACCAATTTATATACATTTTGGCACATGGTGCCACTTTATTTGCACATGGTGCATTTGGTACATGGTACCAATTTATATTTATCTTTGGCACATGGTGCCACATTTTTTGCACATGGTGCATTTGGTACATGGTACCAATTTATATTATCTTTGGCACATGGTGCCACATTTTTTGCACATGGTGCATTAGGTACATGGTACCAACTTACATACACTATGGCACATGGTGTATCATTGTAAGCACATAAATCTATTAATTCATTATGTATTTTTCAGCCTACCATTAACCATTTGTTGGTCTTCTTGAGAGATGTGGCCCACTAAACGCCAGCGTGAAGTCTGTGATCTTCCAATGAGACAACAGAAGTCTAAATATGGAAGACAAGCTGTACCTGTTAATGTTATAATAGTCTTAAGGTCAAAATAATGAATAATATAGTGATGCAGTTCCAAACATGGCATCTTCATATATCTGCAAAAGACACAACGTCAGTCAATAGGACTTTTGTTCTGATGCTACCTTATGCAATGCCAACTTCGCCACAAATTGATTATGAAAGACTGGCTAGTGAAATTATCACAAACACAGTACCAATGTTTACGTCATCTTTATCAAACCCAGAGGCACCGTAGACATGGTAGACAGTATCAAGTCAACCTACACGTGTTCAAGTAACAACTTCAAGTCATTAGTTAACAGTGTTTTGGTTTCAGAGCCATCAGCTAGGTTTTAAAATAAATATACAAGTGGACAAAGGCCAACAACAGTTGAACTACAGGTATCCCCCTTGAGTCACATGTCCCACTTAAAATTAAAGACAAAATTTGGAATAATGTTTCCATAGATGTTGGGTCTCTTTCGCCCAAGAATATGAATATTGAAACTTGATCAGACACGTTTTCACCAAAGGAAGTGTATGTTAACACGAAACAAAATAATGCAAAGCAAAAACACATTAACAGTTTTAACTCCTTAAAAAATTCCCTAACAAGCCCCCTTTATGCTGAAATACATTAGTACTATTAAAGAAATACATTGCTTGATAGGACTAGATGCTTTCTTATTTTATGATGAATCTTTTTGTAAGTTAAGGATAGAACATCAACAGCCATAGCAAGTTGTTATAGATATATTTATAGGAAAGCTAAGTATATCAGGTTTCCTCAGGTACAACACAATAAAAAGCAGTTTCAGTATAATCATGGCAAATGACATAACCAGTACTTTCTTTAACAAGGATATGGTACATGCCATATATACAACAAGTATCAAAGCTGAAAACTGCAGAAAATTATTATTATTATTATTATTATTATTATTATTATTTCGAAAAATTCTCATGTGCTTTACAGTGGATCATGGAAACTAAATACCAGGCAGCAGGCATGTCTCATATAATTGACGACTCTTATTCATGGGGTCTGGTGGTTCAAATAAATGTTTAGAAGACCTTTCCCAGTTCTTAAAATTATGTGAGTCCTTAGGAGTTTACTGTTTTCCCTCAACTTCATTGACTATTTATGGTTTCAATGTTAATTCAATTAGGAACTGTTTAAACAAAAATTTCAAGCACAAGATTACACTAAAAAAAAAAAAAAAAAAAAAAAACAACCAATCATTAATTTGGTTATTGAATTTTACTCGTTTAGTTGTCTTTCTGGGTAGGGCCTTCTTAAGGCGTTGGATTGACCTTACAGTTAAGGTAAATAACATTAAAATAACATCAGAGACAAGAGCTGACATGGCAGCTTGGATGTGTTTTATTGATTGTTTTAATGGTAAATCTGTATTCATGTCGCGCAAATGGCTGTCATTAGATCATATGCAACTTTTTACTGATGCGGCTGGAAGTCTAGACTATGCAGCCATGTTTGGGGACGATTGTTTTGCTAATGCTTAACAGTACGAGTTATTTCCCTCATAGTATTGCAACAAGGGAATTATTTCCTGTAGCGATTACAGTTGAAACTTGGGGGAATAGTACGAGTAACTCTAAGATCCTTTTCTTCTCTGACAATCAGGCGGCTGTTCAGGTCATGAATAAAAAATCTTGTAAAGTCAATGTTATTATGCATTTAGAAAGACGTCTTGTGGTTGCTTGTTTATATTGCAGCATACGGTTTAAAGCAAAACATATTAAAGGCACATTGAACATTGTACCTGTCCAACTTTCTCGATATCAACTTCAGAAAGGCAAACTAACAGCACCTTGGTTGTCCCAGTCCAGACACACCTACCCAGTCACTTTTTCTGACAATCTAGATTATCAAGTCAAAGATCTGTTACATATGGCTTTATCAAAATCTACCATATCAGCATACAGGCATAGCTGGAGGTTGTTACTACAGTTTTTGTAATGTCAGAAAGATATTGTTGACATTGCCAGTATGTCCAACTGTTATTTGCGATTTTATTGGAGACTTATTTACAAATTCTTATTCACCGTTTACAATAAATTCACTCATTGCGGCAATTACTAGTAATTATATTCACAAAATTCTTCATTTACCCAACTTGTCTAACTCGTTTTAGTACGAAAATTTTTAATGGATGCAATAAAGCTCAGAGCCAATATTGATGACTGAGGTCAGCCTAAAATTGTAACAATTGTTCTTTGCTTGCTCATTTAAGGATATAAGAAACAATCAACCAGGGGCTATATCTATTGAAGCCCAAAAAGTAGTCGAATTTTTGTACTGTAAATGCATTGTTTGCATACAAATCATAGCGGAATATCCATTGGTCCATTTTTCCAAGGTGGAAAACCAGTAACACATAGAGTTGTAACTAGCAAACTGTCCCAACTATTAGGTTTTATTGGCATAAATGCAACCCTTTATAAGGGACGCCGTTTTTCGGATAGGGGCAGCAACACAATTAGCCCAACGGGGTTGTTCAGAAACCAACATCCGGAAACTTGGCCGGTGGATTTCTAGTATTTCCAAAAATACACTCGTATAACATCCTATCAGGTATATCTATCCCTGTTGTGATTGATTCATATCAATGAATATTCAGAGGTCAGGATCTGCCTGCTCTGTAAAGAGTGTCACAATTTGCATTTGTGGTATTTTTATTGAAGGTCAAGATATGCTTGCTTCAAATAATATGTATAATGGGCAGAAGTTGTCTGCTCTTTAATATATTTCATTTCAATTATGTTGTGTTGTATCTTGCAGAGTGCAGGATTTGCATGCTTTATGTTCCATTTTTCAATACACTTTTTGATTTTATAGAGTATATTTTTATGTTACATGAATGTGTCATGTATATCCATGTTTCTGTGAATTTTATGTTTTACCTATGCTGATGGCTCATATTTGCTACATTTTATGCTGCAGATACTATTTTTAATAACTAAATTTGAATTGCTCATACATATGACTGAATTATTACATATAACTTGAAATGTTTGCTCCCCATGCATATATTGTTGAAGGTCAGCAGTTGGCTGCTTTAGTATATGCACTTTTCATTGTCATATTTTTGTTATTGTAAGCAGTGCTTGCAACTATTCATGTTTTTGTCTAAATATATCTTTGTGTATTTTGAATGTAATCATTTGGTTGCTTGAGATTATAGAGCTTTGACCTTTGAGTAACTTTTTGCCAGTGTTCATTAAGGTTGTAATTATGTTTGGTCCAACTTTTACATGTAGGGTTGGTATTCCTGTTTACAGATACATGTCTAGATGTTTTATGCAACACTTTTTGCATTTTACTTAGTAACCTCTATTTCACTGATCCACCAACTCCAGGTACAGTGGCTGCTGCCATGTGTACATGGCTGTGGCTCATTTTACAGGCCATCCCTTTTTTGTTTATGGAGCTTTATTATTAGTAGATCATTTTGAAGTTAAAGTTTTCATAATATTATGTAATACCATCTGTTTGATGTATTTTATTTTATATGTTTATATTTGTTTTAATTTGCGTCATTAATAAAATGACATTTAATTGGAACTTTTGTCTCTGCTCCTTTTCAAAAAACCTAGTGGAGTTGCTGGATCACTTTGGGTACTTTGTCAAACTTGATGGTATATAAATAACATTTTATCAAAGATAAAAAGGTTTATATAACTCAAGTTTGAAAGTTTTATTAATTATATAGTGTAATCATTTTGATTTGAGTGCACTCAAGCATGAAATTTTTGTTGGAACTTTTCAGTATTACGTAAGACCTTTGAACCAATTAATTTCTTCAGTTGATGTCACCTGATCAGCAGATCAAAACATTTTAGAGAGGATAGACGCTTTTATCAAAGGGAAATTTAACCCACCCCCATCCCCATCGCCTCCGTTTGAAATAAAATATTTTTCCATTATATTATGTTATACTACTTGTTGAATGTAATTCCTTTATATGTTATACTTGTATTTGTTTATACTTGTTTTTATTTGTGTCTTGGCAAACATGACGTTTTGAACTCTGCTCATTTTAAATACTTGTTTTAATTTGGGTCATTAATAAAATGACGGCTCATTTTACAGGCCATCCCCTTTTTGTTTATGGAGCTTTATTATTAGTATATTTTGTTTATGGAGCTTTATTATTAGTAAATCATTTGAAGTTATTGTTTTCATAATATTATGTAATACCATCTGTTTGATGGCTCATTTTACAGGCCATCCCTTTTTTGTTTATGGAGCTTTATTATTAGTAGATCATTTTGAAGTTAAAGTTTTCATAATATTATGTAATACCATCTGTTTGATGTATTTTATTTTATATGTTTATATTTGTTTTAATTTGCGTCATTAATAAAATGACATTTAATTGGAACTTTTGTCTCTGCTCCTTTTCAAAAAACCTAGTGGAGTTGCTGGATCACTTTGGGTACTTTGTCAAACTTGATGGTATATAAATTAGTTTTAGCGTTCATGTCACCAAGTAAAATATTAGACGTGTACTGTTCAACCAGATCAAAATATACATCGGTGTCATACATTTTGTTTGGGTTTGAGCGCCACTGATGAGCCTTGATTTGACGGAACGCGCGTCTGGAGTAGTAAATTCTATTAACCTTGGTATCTTTGACGACATTTTATTTGCAACCACTGGGTTGATACCGCTGCTGGTAGACTGTTAGTCCCCGGTGCTGACAAGAATATCATTGATTTCTTCACAGATATAGTCATTATCTAAAATTACTGCCTTGAATTTCGAAAATTATTTGAATTATAAGGTTTTTCTATTTACAAGGTGTAGATAGCCTTAGCCGGATTTGGTATAACGTTTTGGAATTTTAGTGATAAAAGCTCTTCATTTGGAGTTTAAATATTGTTTGGGTTCGAGCGCTACTGATGAGTCTTGATTAGACAAAACGCGCGTCTGGCTTAGTAAATTCTATTAACCTAGGTATCTATGACATTTTAGTTAGACCCTGCAGGTATTTAAACACAACCAATTATATATAATGAATATAATAATCAAAATTACAATGCGTAATATCTTAAGATATATGCAACCATAAAATTGTGTTTAGTAATGCGATCGCATGGTGACAAACTGTTTCTCATCATTAAAATTACTCAACCCCCTGGTTCCAATTTTTTGTTACTTTAACTGACTATTTTCCATACATTTATTTTAAGTAATTTTGATTTCTGCCCTTTGGTATGGCATTTCTGTACAGAAAAGAATTCAAGAAAAAATTGAAAAAATGTCAGCAAGAGCACTTCGTTTTATCTGTAATGACTTTAGTAGTTCCTATAATGAACTGTTGTTAAAAGCTAACGTGCCTTCCTTATAGATTAGAAGAATGCGAAACTTTTAAAATTGTTAATATGCTATCTCCCTCCTATGGAAGCCCGTACGTGCCACGGAAAAAATAATTTATAACTTGTGCGCACAAGATTTGAAACTCGTGCGCTCAAGTTAATAGTTGGTGCGCACAAGTTTGAAACTCGTGCGCTCAAGATTTGAAACTTGTGCACTCGTTGGTAACTCGTGCGCACAAGTTAGAAATTATTTTTTCCGTGGCTCGTACGGGCTTCCATACCCTCCTATCTTCATAACCTTAAAAGAAACTCGAAATATTCTTTCAGATATAGCAACATTTTGGATATCCCTATGGTAAAAACCACAAGGTACGTTAAAAAAAATCTTTCAAATTTGCTGCTGCTATGCTTTGGAATAATCTTCCTGATCACTTCAGGACTGAAAACATTTTCTCTCAATTTAAAAGTATAATTCAGTCCTGAAGTGGTAAAGAATGTCCCTGCTCCATTTGCAAATAACCAAATATGCTTTCTGAATTTTGGCAATATCCCTCATTTAATCACAAATTTATCTAATTGTTCCCATTGCTTTTTATATATTTTAGTAAATGCTTTGTGTTGCTTTACATATCTCATGTTAACAAGTAAATAATTCAGTTTTAATTATGTACTATGATTTTTTATGCATGCCAGTGCTTAAATGGTAATCAGCTCTGATTTTACATATGTACGTGCAAAGTAGTTTTACTTGTTTTACTTCTAACGTTATATCCATTTTTGTTGTGCTTAAACGTTAACCAGCTGATTTTATGTAACTTTATAATTTGAATGTATTTTGTGACTTGTGCTTAGTCCTCATATCTAAACCTGCTTATTTTATTTCATAGTGATTATAACCACTAACTTGCTTGTTTTATGCTGCTGATTATATTTTTAATTGTTGTTTGTATTGTAATGTCTTATTATGTATTTATTCGGTCAAAAGCTATGTAGAGCTTATGTTATTTGTTGATACTGTCATGCCGAATTCAAATAAAGTTTTCTTTTCTTATCTTATCTTCATATCATTACTGTTCTCTATCCACCACCAGATCATGTCAACCAAAGTTTATGTTCCAGTACACAATTTTTAGGGCAGAATTATTCACCTATGTGTCCTGTACAGTTTCCATATTGAGTTCAGAAAGCACATTGAAACGAGACCTACTTGGAACACGCTCGCTCATTTTTTAAGCTAATTTGTCCCTACTATCAAAACGGGTTTGCCCTCAATTTTTGTTAGTTTTATACAGCGGACTAAGAGATTTACCCTATGGTAAGTAGATTTTGGGAAGTGCGATGGATATTCGAGCATCTTTCAATTTTCACAAGTTTTCCGAACAATGTCTCTTTGCTGACGGATAACAAACTTCGCAACGATAGGATGAGGTTTGGAGTCCCGCTTCCTTGCTTCAGGTTCTTTTACCTATTCTTTTGGTGGTAGCGATTTCAATCTGGTTGGTAATATGCATCTTGAAGCACATATGTCTTTCACTTAGTAGACACATTGTTCGCTACCCACTCACCAGTTTCCCCCAAAAAACAGAAGGTTATCTCTAAGTGCATATTCTCTTCATAGCTTTTTTAAATGTACAATTTCATTGTTTTACATGTAATATCAGAACTGGATTTATCGAAGCTGGCAGACATGAGTTGTAAGCCGTTTTCTATCTAACCCACTCTCGCCATGAAGTTATCAACATCTGCCTCAGTCATGTTACGAAAATGTTAGTGTAGAAATTTTATGTACAGATTTCATTTTTAAGGATGATGATGATGATGATGATGATGATGATGATGATGATGATGATGATGATGATGATGATGATGATGATGATGATGATGATGATGATGATGATGATGATGATGATGATGATTTAAGATGGTCGACGAATCAAACACATCTTTATCAACAGTATTTTGACTACGTTTTCTTTTGTATGAGGTTGTACTGACCGTTTCTTCTTTTTATATTTTAAATACTAGTATTTTACCATGAGCAAAGTTGTAGGCATCTCTTCATACACACACGAAACATTTTAAGCAGCGTTAAAAAAAA
Source organism: Limnoperna fortunei (assembly GCA_944474755.1). Classification (NCBI taxonomy): domain Eukaryota; kingdom Metazoa; phylum Mollusca; class Bivalvia; order Mytilida; family Modiolidae; genus Limnoperna; species Limnoperna fortunei. The sequence continues at coordinate 23,795,429 of OX104113.1, read as the reverse complement.
ACTCACGACCATTCAAACCAGTACATTCGTAAAATTTTTACAGAAATTTGTGTTTTAATGAGTTTGTAGTGATATTGGATATCATAAAAAAGGCAAAGAAACCACAGCAAACACAAAAATCAAATTGGAGATATAATATGTTGTTTCGGAAGATTTAGCAGTAGCTTCTTTACAAGTACTAACGGACTCGGTATTTAATAAGAATATTTTAACATTGAGTATAAAATAAGGTTAAACGGGCTCAAAAAGATTACGACAGTGTAAACAAACCCTGCGATTCATCTGTGAGACAAAGAATTCGTAGCTAGCAATCTATCAGCTTATGAGACTATACTTTTCTATTGAAACCATACTAATAAATACGAACATTTATTATATTTTTTAATAGTTATATTATAAACGTGTTTTATATTGTTGTGCGTTTAACGGTTATCATTATTGAAAGCTTAAGCGTAGTTTTTAGCGTGCGGAGAAAGGAACTCAGCGGATATTAGCTCTGCTCAGGAGATTGTTGGAACTGTTTGATCCACTTTGTCATGTTCGGTTGCAATGCTTAAAGAACGTAAAACTTGTTTGTGCATGTCAAATATTTCACTGTCGGTAAGCCGGTTGAATTTCCAACTAAACTGTCAATACGAAGGTATGCTACTAGTAGTCTCTGTTATTTGTATTATACAGGGACAATGTTAGCCTCCTGGTCAGCTAGAATAACATCATACCTGTCCTAAAGGGTATGCAATGTTCGGGTCTTCAAAACTTTCACCTTTATATAAGTTGCTTCAATCAAAAAACCGAAGCAAAATTAAATACCATATTTTAAAATTTCTTAATTTTCCGGTTGTTGGAAGTTTTGTTGCACATTCATTGAGTTTGATTCACTCGTTGATATTTTAAGTTTAAATAAAAAAACACGGTGCACGTGAGAGAAGGTTTGTCAATTTCGACATATTATTATCTCCTCTTTCATATTTATATTTCATAATTATCTACGCTTTGAATGACCATTCATTTCCTCATTAGAATACTTTATGCTAAGTATTCTTGAAATTAACTTTATAGTTTCTGAAATAAAAAGATTTTTTCATTTGTTGGTATCGTATTTTTAACAAATTCTTTATTATTTCCATTTGATGAAGGCGCGGTCCGTCTTTTTAATAAAAAAATTGAACTTCCATTACTCAAGTTTATTTTGTGCCAAGTTTTTTTTATATTGGCTCATTTGTTCTGGAGCAGAATATGAAAATGTGAAACGTTTACGACGAGAGACATTTTAGAAATTTTGATCTTAAAAGCTCAATTTAACATGTGGCTCAGCTAATCTAACGCAATGTCGACGCAAGAGAATCTGGCTATTCTTAATCATTCTTCAGCCTTCACAGCACTCTCCGGCAAGAGAGAACATAACTGGTTCCCAGATATAACCTCTGCCACACGTCATTCCCCATTTACTGCGGGACTACATTTGTCGTCTGCTTGTAACGTTTGTAAACAAAGAATTATGTTTTTAAAATAAAACACGAGATGTTTTTAATTTTTATATAATCTATTTATACACTTTTGATACAGTTTTACATTGAAATTACTGCATTTGTTCATGAATCTTATCCGCCATGAGAGATATCTCTCACAATGTCAACCAATGGTATGGCAGAGGAGATTGTGGCTGACGTAGGATACCCAGAATCCTTTGCGTGGAGATTGCCTTCACAGATGTCATGGCTTTGACGACGACTTGCCATCTAGATCGACCACTCGACATATAAGCTTGATCCCTTGTTTTTTTTTTCTTTTCCATTTATTAATACTTTCCAAGAAAGTAAATTATTAATTAAGTACACAGGTAAGATTAAAAGAGTTCGTAATATTTGATATACCTTATTCAAATGTGTAACTCGCTGCATACAAACTTATTCAGTTAGCATTACTTTAATCTTTTAACAAATTTAATTCCTAAACTATTGAAACTATCAATAAATAATAGAAAAAGTGTTTGTTTGAAAAGGGTTTAACGCCAGATTTAGCAATTTAAAAGCTATCAAATTGTGTCTACTATTTACTGGAGGAAAGATACCACAGTAACTAGTGAAATCCACCGACCTTCGTCTTGGAAAGTGGAAATCAGTTACGCTTCAATTCAAGCACACCCTGGCCGCAGTAATGCTCCAACCGCAACCTAAGTGTTGACACTTGATTAATAGGATATAACTAAATACCCTCCTTGGCTTAATGAGGTCCATAAAAAATGTGAGTTTTGAAAACCTATTTGTAGCCTTCACGCTTATTCCGTTTCATTCCGCAAATTACGGAACAGCCAAAAAATCATGTAATAAAAATTTAACATATCATAAACACCGCAAACCTATTGATCATTAAATGACACCGTAACGAAGTAATACTGATTTAAAGAGTATTTTAACATCATAAAATTAAGTTATTTCAACATTTGTATTATACTCAACAATTCCTTAAGTCTGTATTTGTATCATTTGTACTCGTGTTTTACATTTTCAAAATCGATACATGAATTTTTGTTTATATTTATAAAAAAAACCAAAATATGCAGTAAGAAATAACATAAGTGTATTGTTAAAGAGTTGCCTACGTTAACTGGATATCTTGGTAACGTAACCGACTGGGTGCAAAATTATTAGGCTGTACGACCAGGAACGATTAAACGAAACGACTAATATACATCAACAAATATGCTTAACGTCCAACCATTCAGCTATAATAAAGATGAAAACTAGTTATCAAACAATAAATTAACAGGAAAACCGGAGAGACCAAATTTGAAAAGAAATGGAGTAATAAGTAAGGGCGAAAAAATTAACGATTACAAGAAACATACACTTTTTCGAAATCTACGAAAGGTTTCTTTATCGTGCAATGAGCGTGGCACTCTCAGTCTGTAGGTAAAGATTTACGCATTTTAACCCGACAACCCTTATCCGCCACCTGGGGACTGGCTAACGCTCCCAGTATGGTTATAGTAAACGAAATAAGTATTTAACCAGTGTATTTATTAAAATTGACACGATTACTAAAAGAACTAAAGGTATTAATTTGCTTTGCGAATAAAAAACTCTGTAGACAGTGTTCTTAAATTATCATATGCGTGGAATTATATGTTTGTTTGAAAAACGTATTAAACTAAGTTATTTAAAAATTTAAAGGGTATTTTATCTGCGGGAATTTTCAAACGTAATGATATAATAAGCCAATCACTTTTGTGCAGTAGACCTTTATGTCAGTTTGAGGAAGTTTAGTACATACTTAGTTTTAAAAGCCTTAACAAGTTGTTCTTGCAAATACTGTGATGAGAGCGTTCAGTCCTACTTTATTCATGTAATCTTCAAATGTTATACAGACTTTGTTCAAATACACATCGACGACAAATATAATGTTTGCTGTAAGATGGCATCAATCGCCTTCTTAAAAACCGCACCTACCTTTAAGCTAAATCTCCCCACTTACCAAAATACCACACGACTCAAAATATAAAATGTTTAAGGCTCCGCTTGCAAACTTGTTAAAACGGACAGACTATTTCAAGAACAAACAAACATTTCAACAAAACATGTGTCAAAAAAAACCGATGAACAGATTTTTTAAGGGTGTACAGTTCAAGTCGTAGTCTATCTATAAATTTTCTGGATTTGACTTTTTTTTTATACACGACAATTACTCGACGGATGTATGATTAGAAGCAGGCACTACTTACTCGTCCGGAGCACCTGAGTGCATCCACGGCTTTTGTTAGATTCGGGCTATTTAGTGACCGGTCAATAATAATTGCGGAGAAGGACTGATGCATTTGAAATTATCATTTTTTTAAAAAGAATATGTCTTATTTCCTACAAATACAAAAAGTTGCTGTCCTACATCAGATTTGTTAATAAAATATGGATGTCTTATCTAGTGAATAATTATACGGTTACAATTTAGTATTTATGTTTGTTTAAAATTGTTCGATTGCAGTATGTGTCTTATTCAATTTTGCACTTGTCCATTACGTTGTTTTGGGTTTTTTTTTGTGATTTTGGTTTTTATTTTTTTATGAATATGTTTCTGTAACTCCTGTTGCATTTTGGTTCATGTTATTTGGTCGGGTTTCGTTGCTAGTTTTGAAATAACAATAGAAAAACTTTAGGCTCTTTATTGTAAACCGACTTGTTTGTTCATATCAGCATGATTAACATGAATATCTTTTATCATTAAATGAATTCCTTATATCAATTGATGTTCTGGTTCGCATTTATATTTTGAATGTTTAGTTAGTTTATTGTCACAACATGTTGGCAATCAAAGTATCTAGATATATTTTTTGTCAAATCACGGTACTTTTATGTACATTTAGATGTGTATTGCATACACACGGAAGTGATTCTTTCCATAAACTTTATCCACCATAAAGGTAAAATTGCAATTCTGTAATTAACGTTTACACGGAGAAATTGTTCGATCATAATACATTAGTCGACATTAAAAAGTGTTAATACTTAGCAACTTAAAACAACACAGCAGGGGTTTGTTCTACAAATTACATTTATTAATAATATCCTTATTAACGTAAATGAATTCATTTTTTTAAAGAACTTAATTTTCTACATAGCGTATATTATAGATTTATCTACCTTGCCAATAAACCACACATTTACATCCTGCATTATAAACATTTGAGTATACAATTTTTTTTTAAGTTTATGAAGTAATAATTATTAAAAGTATTTAAAGGTATAAATCTACAGCGTTCCGGATAAAATTATTTACCATAAATATCTGTGTGTGAGGAACTGGCAACATAGTTCTTAAGAATTTTTTTACTTTAACGTCTAATATGAATTTTCTTTGTGTCTCTTTCATCTATATATTCTTGAACTTGAATATTCATTGTGTTATGGGACAAAATGACGGTGATTATACAGATGAAGTTTGTTTCAGGATAACCGAAGGAAAAAATATAGAAGAATTTTATCAGAAGCATCCCGGATTTACAAAGCACAAAGAGGTGAGATTGTCAATGGCAAACCTAAATGGGTTAGCTCTACCCCGTAATACAGTTTTCTTTAAAGAAAGCAACATTCCAATGTATTCCACATAAAAGTTAGTGCAATATGAAAACTGGAATAAACCTTGATAGACATAATTTTGATGAAGAATTTAGCATGTTTAATCAGATATATTTTATAACCCCTGCTCGAAAAGGGATATACAATTATCAAGTTTTAATAATCACATTGTATTATTTTCGTAATAAGGGACGAGAAAGGGACGGAAGTAAACAAATATTGTTTACACATTTTTCTTATTATTATTAAATTATTAATTAAATCTTATGTGGGTGTTTTGATTGTTTTATTAAGTTAACTTAATAACATACTTTGAAGCGACGGAACTATATATTGCACCATTTACATCAATTTTAGCATAGTGGAACATTGACAAATAACAAGAGAACTCGTAAGACAAGAATATACAAAACAATGAACAGACAAGACAAAAAATATTAAAAAAACACAAACTGCTAAAAATACATGAGTAAAACGAGTTGCTCTTAATGGTAAATTTTTAATGGTAAAATTTATAGATGGTATCTGTAATGCACCCCGTTACAGTGGCAATAGAAGGTCTATGTATTGTGCAGACTTCAGTGTATAGGTGGTATCTTTAATGCAGCCGGTTAAAGTGGCAATAGAAGGTCTATGTATGGTGCAGACCAGTGTATAGGTGGTATCTTTAAAGCACCCGTTACAGTGGCAATGGAAGGTCTAGGTACGGTGCAGACATCAGTGTATAGGTGGTATCTTTAAAGCACCCGTTACAGTGGCAATGGAAGGTCTAAGTACGGTGCAGACTTCAGTGTATAGGTGGTATCTTTAAAGCACCCGTTACGGTGGCAATGGAAGGTCTAGGTGCGGTGCAGACTTCAGTGTATAGGTGGTATCTTTAAAGCACCCGTTACAGTGGCAATGGAAGGTCTAGGTACGGTGCAGACTTCAGTGTATAGGTGGTATCTTTAAAGCACCCGTTACAGTGGCAATAAAAGGTCCAGGTATGGTGCAGACTTGTACAGTGTATAGGTGGTATCTTTAAAGCACCCGTTACAGTGGCAATGGAAGGTCTAGGTGCTGTGCAGACTTCAGAGTATAGGTGGTATCTTTAAAGCACCCGTTACAGTGGCAATGGAAGGTCTAGGTGCGGTGCAGACTTCAGTGTATAGGTGGTATCTTTAAAGCACCCGTTACAGTGGCAATGGAAGGTCTAGGTACGGTGCAGACTTCAGTGTATAGGTGGTATCTTTAAAGCACCCGTTACAGTGACAATAAAAGGTCCAGGTATGGTGCAGACTTGTACAGTATATAGGTGGTATCTTTAAAGCACCCGTTACAGTGGCAATGGAAGGTCTAGGTACGGTGCAGACTTCAGTGTATAGGTGGTATCTTTAAAGCACCCGTTACAGTGGCAATGGAAGGTCTAGGTAAGGTGCCGACTTCAGTGTATAGGTGGTATCTTTAAAGCACCCGTTACAGTGGCAATGGAAGGTCTATGTGCGGTGCCGACTTCAGTGTATAGGTGGTATCTTTAAAGCACCCGTTACAGTGGCAATGGAAGGTCTAGGTACGGTGCAGACTTCAGTGTATATGTGGTATCTTTAAAGCACCCGTTACAGTGGCAATGGAAGGTCTAGGTGCGGTGCAGACTTCAGTGTATAGGTGGTATCTTTAAGGCACCCGTTACAGTGGCAATGGAAGGTCTACGTATGGTGCAGACTTCAGTGTATAGGTGGTATCTTTAAAGCACCCGTTACAGTGGCAATAGAAGGTCTACGTATGGTGCAGACTTTAGTGTATAGGTGGTATCTTTAAAGCACCCCGTTACAGTGGCAATGGAAGGTCTATGTATGGTGCATACTTCAGTGTATAGGTGGTATCTTTAAAGCACCCGTTACAGTGGCAATAAAAGGTCCAGGTATGGTGCAGACTTGTACAGTGTATAGGTGGTATCTTTAAAGCACCCGTTACAGTAGCAATAGAAGGTCTTGGTACGGTGCAGACTTCAGTGTATAGGTGGTATCTTTAAAACACCCGTTACATTGGCGATGGAAGGTAAAGGTATGGTGCAGAGTGTATAGATAGTTTTAATTTTGAGTTCTCTGTGGTAGAATAATTCTCTTCATGCTGTAATGCTTTTTTTATAAAATGTGTTTATGATAGGATAAAACACTTAAATTACGTACCGTAAGGTAATTTAGAAATTGATATTTCTTCTCAGTATCCAAGATTAACAAATTAGTGTCATCTAGCGTATTGTACAGAGATAGCGACCAGTGTTTTGTTTGTCGCAATGACATTTAATTTAATCGATTTAGATTTTAAATAAAATATATGAATAAAAAAATCGTTTAGTTGTTTTCCTGCTTTAAAAATCACAACGACTATTTTATAAAAATTATAAGGATTAAACGCCGTTTTTAAGGAAATTATCAATGTGTTAACTCCAGCGACTCTCTTGCAAACTTGACATTAAGTCTTATTAAGATTGCGATGGAGCTGCAGGAGTTGATAATTTCCTAAAACAAAGTTCGATCCTATATTAAATACATAGCATAGAGAACAAGTTTTATGTGAAATTTAAGCTGTGAGTCATGTTTCTTCTAACCTTTGGCAGTAAACCTTCGAGGTCAGAGAGGAGCACAATTAATACCTACCGAAATGCAATATTCTGTTAAAACACGCGTCCTCCAAACATCGCAAAAATGTCAAAGTCATATATTTGATCAATATAATCTCAGTATATTGATCCCTTACCAAGGTTATTTATTTTTGTAAATTACTGATGACAAGGTAAGTTGCGTTATAACCATTAAATCGGTGCTTATACTCGCCGCATTTTGTTTTTCTTTTCTGAAAAAAACTTTTTAAAGGAAATTTTAATCGTCAAATTTTATATTGCAGGGTTACTTAAAAAAATGCTCAAGACTCCACATAGAACTGAAAGTAATATGTTGTGTTGCTAATTTGAATATTTGATTTTCAGTTAAATTTTGGGGACGTTACGTGGTATTGTGCTAAATTCAATCAAAGTACACAAACTAAATCCACCAGCAAATCAAAAGAAGATTCGGATGTCAAAAAACTTAAAGACCAGAAAGAAGTGAGTGATAAATTATTGTAAATATTATCTTGAAAAGATGTTTTTTTATAAAACAATAATTTCGAATTATGTAAAAAAAAGATCAATGTTACAAATAGCAATGACAAGAAGGCAGAATGGAAAATTAAAACTAAGATCCGGATGTTTAAACAGATGTGATTTGACCGACCACTTTTGGAAACCTGGAAAGTCGTGTCTCTACATTATTTTGATTGTTTGAAGAGTTCAAACAAGTACTTACTATAGTCTATGTTGAAAATTAGAATATGTAAAAAAAAAACCTGCACGACACATTAATGCTATATCGAGTCAATTAGGCTAATTGATAGTAAAATTAATGTTTTAGGTTTTATGGGTAGAACAGCAGAAAGCGTATTTAAGAGTAAAAAAAACTTTAGACACACAATGGGCAAATCTTTGGCACTTGGTGAGTGAAAACATTAAGATATGAATAATTTATTATTTTGAAGGCTGTAGCATTCAAACGTTATGAAACTCCACAAGGCTAATAGGTCTGGAGAATACATTATTAAGTGATTGGTGTCTGTTTATTGACGTAAATAAAAGGATAGAATACAAAAGAAGTTTAGTACTTTGGATAAATGCAACGCTTCTGTAGTTTATATTGTGACTTTCATTTTGAAAGGAATTTGAAAGAAATGGTACATTAACACAAATATTTAACTTTTAATTTATTATAACAAATCACCAGAAAATTAACGACAAACATTAAGGTCAAATACAACGGCATTACGACAGGCTTACAACAGTACATAAAACATTGAAAAACGCATTGTTGTACTTGTGAAAAATTATTTGTGTCAGATGTATTATTGCTAAGATAGTTTGTTTTGTGTAAGATATATAATTCTTACATTTGTTTGTTTGTAGTTTAACACCACTTTCAGTAGTTTTTCAGCTATTATATGATCCTTTTTACATGTATTTTGAAGGAGGAAACCGGGATACACGTTTGAATCACCAAATTGGTCAGTTAGGTTCGAGTCGAACACACCTTTCCCTCACTAAGGCTAGAACCAGCAATATCTTTGTTGATAGGCACGTGATCAATAGTAAAGTACTAACTACCATAACCACTTAGCAACAAAGGCACCTTTAATTGTTTAGAAATATAATATAGACTATTAAATCGACATTACATAGTTAAAATGCGTGTACCAAGTCAGGGCCATTGCCGTTGCTACATTATGTTTGGTTGTTGGTTCTCAAATCTGCCTGTTTCGTGAAATTTATTTTTTTGGGGGGACAGTTTCCTTGTTGTTCGGTATTTTGCTATTACCTTCAATAATGTTCACTGTTTTTTGCTGAACTTTAAAGGCATCGTTCTTCTGTTATTGATCAGTAATATATTTTTTCGTTTTCAATGTGTCTAAGTATGTTGTGAATTAATCAAATAAAACCACATTTCTATATAATTATTCAAAGTAAATTATATGTGTAGTGTTATTTGACAGCAGATATTTAAGACATTTATACCTCATAACTTACAATATCAGCTACTCTTGGTATTATTCTGAAAGCTACCAAATGTAACTAAAGTTTTAGGACACGCGTATACAAACTGATGCCTAAGACTTGTGTTCGTTTGTTTGTTTGAATATAGTGTTTAACGCCATTTTCAGCAATTTTTCAGCTATATCATGGCGTCCAGTTTTTATTGGTGAAGGAAGCCGTACCTGCAGAAAGTCCCCGACCGACGGTAGGAAAAGTGGGAATCCTTGTCAATTAAGATTGAAGTCGAGAACACCCTGCCGGCAGTGAGACTCGAATCCGCCACTTCAGTGTTAAAAAGATCACGTGGTAAATAGTATATGACTAACTACCTTGACCGTTCGACCACCGAGGCCCATCAAGACTTGAGCTATCTTGGTGATACAAATAAAAAACACATTGTCGAGTTACCAGGGACAATTCTTTATGAAATGACTGTTGTTAAACTTTGTATTGGAATTATTTCCAGAATGGTGATGTGTTACCTTCCATGAAAATAAGTGAAGCTTGGTCAGCCGGTTATACCGGTAGAGGCATTGTTATCGCTATTGTAGACGACGGTTTACAGACAGATCATCCTGATCTAGATGCAAATGTGGTAAGAAGACAATGTTTCCTCATACTTATGTGACCCACTGTGATTCACGGCCGGCCTTCTCGTATTATCGGGTGAGAAAACGATATCTAAAATGTGCATTTTAATGAAATTACAAACTATTATAAAATATTTTAGAAGAAATAATGAATTCAGTTGAAGTAACTATGGTCCTTTTAGAAACGGATTGATTTATTGGATGTTTGCTTTACGTCAAACGAGCAGTATTTCAGCTATAAAAAATGTAGTCAAAGACAACGGAAGCAAACCTTAACTGATTTTAAAGGTTGGTACGTAGCAATCTTCTCTTTTAATGACCATCAGCAACATATTTCAGTATATTATTTTACGACAAACAGATTCCGGAGATTCAGTTCTGACTAAAACCGGGACGTATAAGTATTATTTAGCAATTATTATGTACATCTTTACACAAATATACACCTATTTTAAAACACACATCAAGTATACGTACAATTTATCTCGAATCACAATGTTATCTTTGCTTTTGAGGAAATCCGCAAAACAGATATTAGCTGTTCTGTTTTATATTTAACACATAAATTATCTGACGTTATTATATAGATAGAGATGAAATATAGACTTTTCCGAGTGACAGAAATCACGGTAAATCACATGTGAAAATTATCGTTTATTTTCACTCTCGGGTTTTTTCCCGCCAAAACGTCACAACGGTTTTGTACTATACAGATATTCGTCCGCCGTTCATAACATTTAGGATTAGGCATTAAAATTTTATGAAAACAATTTTGATCTATTTAATAAATAGGATAATCAATTGGACATCGTGAATATCCAAAATATGATCACTCGTGCCGCATAAAGCATCGGGTCCAGATATAATTAGTCACAAAATGATGAAAATTTGTCCAGAAAAAATAGCAATTCCTTTGCAAATATTGTTTAATAGATCTCTACAGCAGTGCAAGTTTCCTTCCAATTGGAAACTTGCGAATGTAATACCAATTTTTAAAAAAGGAGACCATTCGTTACCCTCAAATTATAGACCGATATCCCTTATTAGCTGTGTTGGTAAGGTCATGGAAAGAATCATACATAAACATGTTTACAATCATCTAGTCTCAAATACTTTGATATATGAATACCAATCAGGGTTTTTACCAAAATATTCTACTGTTCATCAGTTACTTGAAATGTACAACTGTATACTGAATTCTATGGAATCGAGAGAAATTAACTGCTTTGTATTTTGCGATTTTTCAAAGGCATTCGATACAGTATGGCATGATGGGCTATTAGTTAAATTACACGCCTATGGTATTAGAAACAATTTGCTACGTTGGTTCAAAAGCTATCTTGAATCAAGGAAACAAAAAGTTGTCATTAATACTGCATCGTCCTCCTTATGTGGTATATCTGCGGGTGTACCACAAGGATCTGTATTAGGGCCCTTGCTATTTATCATTTATATTAATGATATTGCTGAAAAATTAACCTCATTATGCAGGTTATTTGCTGACGACACTTCGTTTAACTACTCAGATCAAGATCAAGAACAAATAAAAACTGTAATTGATCGAGATTTGAGGGAGTTGGATGAATGGTCAAAATGTTGGCGCATGTCATTTAATCCTGATAAAACCGAAATCTTGTTTTTTTTCAAGTGCTGAAATCCCTTACATTACTTTTTCACTAAATGGCGTCACAATTCCGATTGTCAAATGTCATAAACACTTAGGGGTTACATTTAGTAATGATGCTAAATGGAATACGCATATTGATAACATTATAACAAATGTTAAGAAACATTTGAATGTTCTAAGAAAACTTAAATATCAACTGAGTCGAAACAATTTAGAAAAACTCTTCCTTACTTATATAAGACCGTTATTTGAATACGCATCTGAGGTCTGGGATAATTGTGGTGTTAGCAATGCTTCTAAACTGGAACGACTCCAGTCAGAAGCAGCTAGAATTGTAACAGGACTGCCTATATTTACCAAATTAGAAACATTGTATACCGAAATTGGTTGGGAATCTTTGGCGGAAAGAAGAAAGAGAAGAAGGTTACAAATGTTTTATACAATACAAAACCACGATGCCCCTCAATACATAAGTAGACTAATTCCTCCTAAAGTTCAAAGTTTAAGTCCTTATCCATTGAGAAATGGTGATGACATAATATTACCATACTGTAGACTTTCCCTCACTAATCAATCATTTATTCCCGATACGATTAGGCAATGGAATAGAATTGATCCAAATATAAGAAATGTTAACTCTATTTCGGCCTTCAAAAATACTTTAAGGAAAGATACTGTTTTGCGGGAAGTCCCAAGACACTATGCATATGGTCCCCGAAAACTAAACATAATATTAACACAAATACGATGCTCAGCATCCTTTCTTAATTACGATTTATTTAGATCAAACCTTATTTCAAATCCATCGTGTTTATGCGGTTCTCGTATTGAAGATGCAAACCACTTTTTCTTTGAATGTCCTATATATAACAACCATAGATTAGACCTTATTGGTAGTCTTAGATGGCTGCCAAATGGAACCAACATTGATTTACGCATGCTTACTTGTGGCAATCTAGAACTTTCTTATGAACAGAATATAAGTATTTTTAGAGAAGTGTTTGAATATGTTAAGAGATCCAAAAGATTTTTAATTGTTCGACGTAGTGACAAGAGTCAAACGGAAACATCTTCAGCCATTATTGACTTTGTCTTTGATTTTAATTTTTTTTTTGACTTTGATTTTGATTCCTTTGTAATTATTTTCCATGTTTGTTCATTTGAAATTGTGTACACGTTCTTGTATCTACTTTGTTCTAGTATATGTATACACTTGTAATGCGGAAAGGACTTTATAAGTATGTATTTACTTGTGTCCAATCCATTTTGTTATTAACAAATAAAATATGTTTTAATCATAAAGCATCAGATTAAACTCGTGCGCGGAACAAGTTCGCGCACTCGTTTAATCAGATGCGTTATGCGGCACTCGTGATCATATTTTGGATATTCACTCCGCCCAATTAATTATCCTGTAATTATATAATTACGTTTCGCGTAGTTAGCGATTATATCAATGATTTTTCCATTTACCCTGTCGAAAAGCATATAATATACCCATATCAATAACAACAACCTGATAATAATAATTCCAAACAGCAGCATTTTGAAAGATTTAGGCTAAAATACTAATTCAGATATTTAAAAGTTAGCAAATAGCCTAACAAAATTAAATTTGATAAGATTTTCCTAATAAGTAAATATTATGTAATTTAAATTAATTTGTATCACTAAAATTGTCTTGTGCTACATCAAGGAATTTCGTTTAATTACTTGTAATCCACCAACAGAATCATCGACATCTAATCAAGAATTAACTCCAAAAAAATGTATGCTCTGTGACCATGTTAAAATTTAACTAACTAGCGAAGGATTAATATGAAAAGTGAGCAGTCAATCAAAGAAAGGTTTTCCTGTGAAATAACCTCTGTCAATTTTACTCTTATCTAATTATGTTAGCTAGGTGTTTTGCACCTTCTCCCTTCACCAAGTCAGTACTACAGTTGGTTATAAATGTTTGGCAGTTTAAAGGCTACAGGATTTCATGTTTACTTGGCTAGTCCTTGTCTAAAGGATTGGTTCACGTTATGTTTTCTTTTCAGGATATTGCCAATGATATTGATATTATAGATGGCGACGATGACCCGTCGCCTGCATTAGGAGACAGGTTTGTAAATACTAAATTTATTTAGATAATTATAATAATCCAAAGAAAAACACAGAATAAAGATATAACAGTACCTGATATTTGACAATATTACAAAGAGGTATTAGTACTTGGCTCTCATTAAAAGTTTTAATACACTCTATCAACTTTACAAATAAAATGGTCGAAAAATTATAAACTGGATGATTGCCATTTTCCATAGAGACTTAATATAAAAGATAATAACACATTATAGTCATGTTTTAGTCACGGTACAAATGTTGGAGGCCTTATAGCGGCTGAGAGGGATAACAATGAATGCTCTGTAGGAGTGGCATATCAGTCGAAAATTGTAGGTAGGTTTTTATGTAAAATCAAATCTTGAAATGCAGACCTTTACTGTTATGCTAAAATCTTATGAACACGTCAAACATAAAAGCCAAATTTTACCTATTTTTGCATCATAAACATTAATTCAATGTGATACAAAACATAAACTAATAATATGCTGTTATGATTTCTTTGTTTGAGTAAAATAAAACGCCACTTTCAGCCATTTTTCAGTTATATCATGGCGAGCAGGCTTTGTTGGTACAGGAAGCTGGAGTACCCGGTAAAACCCATCGACCTTCGGAAGAAAAACTGGCAATTCTTTTCAATTAAGGTTGAAGTTGAGCACACCCTTCATAAGTCATAATCAAACTCGCAACATCAGTGCTGATTAGCCGATCAACAATTATAACTAACTTAACCACACGGCCATATTACCCTTCTCGATAATATATAGACAACATAGTGTACAAAAAAGAGTTTCCGCATGGTTTACCAGGGATTCTGCGCCGAAACCTACAGTTATCGTTTGTAAGTAGTTGCATCTGATCGTTTATTGCAATTTAGTTTTTGGTTGTTTGAATGGTGATTAGCGCCACCTTGAGCAAATTTTCAGCTATATCGTGGCGTCTAGTTTTTTATTGAGGGATTAAGCCGGAGTAACCAGAGAAAACTGCCAATGCTTGTCAATTCAGATAGGAGTCGAGTGCACCCTACCCGCACCGAGACTCGAACCCAAAACCTCAGTGTTGACAGACCACGTGATCAATAGTAGACTAACTGCCTTAACGACTGGGCCACCAAGGCCCCTTTATTGCAATTACCTAACGGCAAATACATATTTTTGTATTTTCGAGCCGTAAACAGTAACCTTAATTTAGTTTTTAAATTTTAAATACATCAGTATGATTTTACTGGAATAAATGTATTTAGTGTTATTATAGAAGGTTCATGAACTTTCGTAATCATTTATGAACACGACGTATTTTTTTATTAACTTTTAACATTGTATTGTCTTGTCCACGAAATTGCTTACTTAAAACAATTACCAAAATCGTACGTAAAAAAATGAAATTTTGCTAATTCGTATAAAAAACTTACGCGTGCATTTTAAACATTAGTATACGAAAAAGAACAAGGATAATCGCACAAAAATATATTTAAAACAAATGACTATAATTACCGATCTAAATTTTTCAGCTTCAGTGCGAAAAACCTTGTAAATTCATTCTATAAACAGATGTACCGCTGTCACTATCTTATGTCATGCTCCTCTCCCTCGCGACCTTCAATCATTCATAGAGTCATGTGCAGAGTGATATTTGTTGTTTTATAGTGTATTTATTGTTTATATTTTAAATTTAATATATGAAATTGCTGCATTTTAGTGTTTATGGTCCATAGTAATTGTTTATAAGTTTATTCAGGTGTGACCACAAGTAACGTGAATCTTTCTTACGTCCTGAATATAGCTGAAATATTGCTTGCTGGACGTTAAACAACAAACAATCAATCAATCAATCTTGTCGTTAATATATGTTGTGTCTTTTGCGACTTTATTGATTGTAGTGTGAAGTTTTCTGTTATTATCTATGGTTTTAACTCTCAATATAATGTCATATGTGTTGCTGTATTTGTATATGATGGATACAGTTTTATTCTCGAGTAATTATTACATGATAATATACAAGATAAAATATCTGCACAGCCACTTAAATCGAAAACATGACCTTAGATGTAGCTTCAGAAACATTTATGCTTTGTTCAAAACTTAACAGTAATTGAAATAAAGGATTGAATATTCAGTTTTCATATACATGTAATGGATTATATTACATTTAGTTCGCCTTACATGTCTTACACGTTTTAATAATTTCTGTCTTGATTTTACATTGCATTCGAATTATGTGGTCAGTATCAACCAATGAAACAATATTCATATAAACATTTTTGTAATTTTGTGTTGATATGTAGTGTTTACTTTAATTATAATAGGCGTTAGAATACTAGGTGCAACGGCAATAACTGACTCACAGGAAGCACAAGCATTGTCGCACTACAGCTCAAATGTCGATATATACTCCAACAGCTGGGGACCTCCAGACGGTTATGGATTTTTCAGACCTGGGACAATAACCACAGCGGCATTGCAAACCGGAACGTCTGTCGTATGTAGTATCTACATTTTCACAGGTTTTAATCATATAAATGCGTTTATACAAACTTTGCAATTATAACATTCATATTGTTATATGTGTTGGGGTAAATTGTTTGTTATAATGTGTATGTGTGGAATAATGGTATTGTGTTAGTGTACAACTTGTCACCCATGCCCTTTGGAATCAATTACCCTATAAAATATCTGCATAGATCAAAATAAAGATTACCACCAATGAAACAACTGTGCAATGAAGCACATTGACCAGTAATGTTCAAATGATATAATACCACTTGTATGAAGTCCTCTAAAATGTGTTATCAAAGGTCGCCCCTCCTGGTTAGTTAACTGTTCATTGTTAGTTGCTCACACATTCACTATTGTGTTATAGGTTTAACAATTTCTCTGTCAGTTGTATGTTTATGAGAATAAAGTATAAGTAAGTTTTTAGTAGCTATTATGTAAAATTATGAAGCTGGACAGTTATAAGCATCTATGCATCAGTATGGAATACATGTTATCTCTTGAAAGTGATCAATGAATTTATTTGTTTGGCTTAGTCAGTAATGAATTTTATGTGAGCACAGGGTAAGAAAATAATTACTGTATGACTGTTATGACTAATTTAGGGCAAGGAGAGACTAATTAAGCTTTACATCAGTACAGATAAAGGATTCTTGACAGAAAGAAAAATATTGATTATGAAAATATGTTTTGAACATATTTGTAGACTGCAATTAATTTAACACCTATTGAAAATATAGCAGAGAATTTTATTTATGTTTATTTATTGTATTGCATACATATACTGATGAGTTGAATAATAAATATTAATTTTTTGAAAACTAATACTTATCTTTAGGATGACAGAACATATATGGGTTTATTGAAATAAGTCTGTCCCATCAAGTGTCTTTAGCTGACGATGTCCCATACTAATGTTTACAAGTATTGTGCCTGTTACCAAGTGGAACTTTCTTGTTACAATCCAGTCCACACAAAAGTTTTTGCAGAAAAGTATAGTCACAAAAACAAACCATCTTAATTAATCAACTTTGAACACATAGAATTTTTGCTAACTATTGGTTTAAACATTTATTGTCATGTACTAATAAGATACTCTATACTCTATTGGTAACATATTCTGATGTTATATTTTACTCCTTGCATAATTTGTAAAAAGCAAACTAAAATAATCTCAAAATCCTAAATGACAGTTAAAATAAGATTCACTAATCTTAAAAACAAAAGACATTTCAGTTCCATTATTTGTCATGTAGCCATTTACTCCATGACTTCTTGTTGAATTCATCTTGAAGTTTTGTTGTGGTCTATAAATTGTTATGTTTCCAATGTCCACTGGAGTCGGAAACGCTATTCTTTTTTTCTGCAATAGAGTTGTCTTTGCACAAAATTTTATGATAAACATATTTATGTTTTTAATGCAATCAGAACTGAGTCCAGATTTAAATTGAGAAACAACAATCTTTTTTAGAGTAGAGCAATTTCTCCGACTGCTATAAACCAGAACAATAAAATACACATGGCTTGGTTAATGTCTTAAGAACACACAGTTATTTGAATGGAATACCCCAGAAATGAGTAGACTAACTGTTTTCATAGTGTCCAGTAATTATTCTGTTGATTTAACTCAGATAATGTTCTTCTCAACAAACATGATTGTTTGCTTACAAACATATGTATTGGATTATTAATGATGATGCTCCCTCAGGTGAGCTTCCAATTGTAACTTTTCAATATCAAGAAACCTATTGATCTTAGATGTGTGGATAAATTTAATATAGGGCTATATCAGTAAACGCCGATGATCATATATTTTGCGTCAGCATCGAGGCGTTTATATCTGGGTGCTAATGCTCTCAGATACTAACACTTAACTAGATGATGCATTGACATAGTTTCGCAAAACTGTGATAATATTATACTAATGTTATCAAATTTACTACGCCAGACGAAATCTGTGGCGCTCAAACTTAAAATATCATAAGGCTGAATATGATGGTTAAGAGCTTTTTCACCAAAATTGGTGTAAAATACAGCTGAGGCCACCAACACTTGGCAAGTGTTTTTGCAATTTAGGGCAGTTGCTGAAAGTCTTTTTGATGCAACAATTCTAGCTGCATATATGTCAAAAACTGTCATATTTTTTACAAGGGACGAGGTGGTAAGGGTGTCATTTATACATGAGCATCTGGTAATGGAGAAACATCAGACAACTGTAACGCTGATGGATATGTCAACAGTATATACACCATAGGTATTACCAGTGTCCAGCTCGGTCAAAATGCATGGTACGCTGAGGTGTGTTCAGCGGCAATGGCTGCTACCTATGGAGGAAGCAAAAAGGACAAGTATTTGGTAAGTTATTTGTGAACTTGGTCATCATTGTTTGCGGGTTTTCCTTCTCTATACAAGTTTACACTTTTTAATGAACCATCTGTGCATAAAAATAGCAAGGAAACCGACCAAACAACAAAAACCAAAAGTCAAGAGACAAATACAAATCTGGATATAGACAAACATATACAACTCTATGGGTGCATTTAAGTAAACACCCTTTTGACTTACCCATTGTCATGTCTAGAAAAAAAGTAAAATCCAGGAATAGGAAAGACTGCCTATTACTCGGCGAAAATGTCCATCGTAGATAGTCATTTTCTGAATTTACTTATGTGAAACTGCCAAAAACTGAAATTCTAAATTATAAGTTTATTTTCTATTCGGAAGGTGTAGATAAGCTTAAATGCCACTGATGAGTCTTGATTAGACAAAAAGGGCGTCTAGTGCAATTAATTTTATAACTAGTATCTTAAATGACATTTTTATTATCTCTGAATTGTTCAAGATGTAATGCAAAAATCTGTATTCTAGTCAAAGGTAACAGTTCCCGCTGGAATTGCTGAAATAATAACAAAGGCCATACTAAACGTGTTAAATGGGAAAAGCGTTGAACTTTCTAAATTTGTAGATTTAAGATCAAAATATATGACCGTCGTGACGGGTAAACGTTACGGTGTCGGTATTAAACTGAAATCTTTAAGAAATTACTTGGTTCATGCAGACTGTTGGTCTCACAGGGCAGCTCTAGCCGCAAAAAAAAAGTTTCAAAAGATACAAAATGTCGATATCATTTTTCAGATTTTTGTTTAGCAAGTCTGAAAGCCGTTACGAAAGATTGAGAGAATTGAACAAGAATTCGTCTAAATTCAGATGAAAGTTAGTCTAAAAAGACATGTTCCGTTCGTTGGTTATCTTTAAACAAAGTTATTAAAGGAATTCATATTAAATAGCTAGAGCTTTGTCTTAGACGCGGATACGGAAATAGCCCATGCAGTTGCGAAAAGGTCTTTTGAATGTTATCGTACAAATTAATTGTACTGACGTGCTTGCTCGTTGACCTTCTTCTTATACCTGATCGTTTATCTTAATGTTAAAGAAAAAATAGTTGCTGTGTCTACAATTTAGTTTAAAGTTTAATCGACCTCGATTGCTGTCATAGTCTTTTGTATGCCGTCAGTAAATGTGAGCGAAAGTTTCAAGCTAGACGGGGAACCACATAATCTTATATAGATCATGTTCCGAAATGTATTGATACACAGCTCATTAAAACTTACGTCGTTATTTCATCGAACATTTAGTTAACACATTCGATAATAGGTTTAAAATGATCAACTCACAATATAATCATGCTTAGACAATCTTCTAAGTCTGGCATTGTACCGTGTACACAACGTACTGTCATCGTAGTGGGTTACGTTATAGAAATAACTGATTCCGGCATTTTAACAAATTTCCTCCGTTTACGACCGTTCTTAGAGCGCTGCACTCTCTCGACAAATTACCACTAAAGTGCGCAGCCAAGCTTCCGTATTATTACCAGACCAAAACAAGAATGTGGTTTTATATTTTATATCCGTAATTCCCAGTTGGATTCCTTATAGTATTCAAAAGTGCATACTGAAAATATTCACAAAAACTCCAATCCAATTAAAATTTAACCTTAAACTTATTTTATTTTATAAAGACAACAACAACCACATCATCGGGGTGTACTAGTAGTGGTATAGAAGGGACATCATTCTCTACACCTATTGCCTCAGGAATTATCGCCCTTACTCTTCAGGCAAAGTAGGTAATTCAGTACTTATCTCGTCTGATTCTATCATTGAACATACGCTTTTTCAATGTTTGTGCTGACAACATATTGGCAACTAAATTATATCCACGCACGTTATTTCATGACTTTATGAATCATTATTTTAAAAAATATTAAAAATAGATATTCACTTATAATTAAAGGGAATATCAATTTAAAACTACCTAAAAACTTCTTTTTTATATTTGTCACTGATAAGGAATTAAGCTTTATGTCTTAGGTCATTGATAAAACTACTAATAGTTGTTATTTTCTGTCATTGTTTAGTATTTTCATAGTTTTCTAAAATGTATATTGGAATTATATTTTCATGCCTGAATACAATTAAATGGGTTTTTTTGTTTTTGTAGTCAGAACCTTACATGGAGGGATATTCAGCACCTAATTGTGTTAACAAGTACCAGAAATGGATTTTCAGATACATATTCAGATTGGGCAACAAACGCAGCTGGCAAGGAATGTATGCTTATTTTGTCACGTCCATACATTTCATTTTTGAAACATTTTATATCACACTTGAAGAAAAAGATCAATCTAAATGTCGTTTTATCACAAATAAAAATTAATAGAAGCGATGCCACTTATATTCACAACGGTCCATTTTAAACTATAAGTCGAAAAATAGTTTAAAATGCTTTGGTTATATATGCAAACAGTGTACATATCTTAATAGCAAAGTTTATATAGCCTAAAGCAACAAAAGGAGTACTTAAAATGTAAAAATTATAACCCAAATATTTATGAGACCTATTCAAAAAGAATTGTTCTAAATACCGTCCGCACATATGCCATGATTGGAAATTTATATGTAATGTGCTGAGTCAATAATTAAAACAAGAAAAATATAAGATTGCATCTCATAAATTACTCTGCACTACAGTTATGAAATGGTAGTAGAATGACTTGCAAAATGTCGGAAACAGACAAATTATTGTTAAAATTACATGAATATCGTAAATACGTAAATCTTTTCCTATTGGAATTCAAATTTAAAACAAACATATTTGCATTATTTCTTAAACTAATAAACGTTTTGCGTTTACGTTTCATGATTAGATGATATATATTTTACATCGAGATTTAATTGCTTTAAGACCTTTTTGCGACCGTAAAGTGCCAAAATGGATTTAAAATGTTGAAACCATAAAAACCCAAGACAAACAAGTCATATATTGAAAACCAGAAGCAACAATAAGACCTTCTACAAGCCGGAGAGTCAATTATGTCTTTATATTAATGCGCAGCGGATGTGATTAAGGGCATTAAGATTACTTATCTATTATGTTAAACGTTTTGCTTTTAAACAGATATTTTATGTATACTTAACTTGATGATTGTGTTTATTTAACCTATTTACTACTATGTTTTAGTAATAACTCATGATTAGTTAAATATGTAATTAACAGATAGTCAAGTTCTTGGATTTGGGTTAATGGACGCCGAAGCTATGGTGAAAAGGGCGGTAACATGGAACTTGGTGCCAGACCAGCAAATGTGTACTACTTCAACAAAATATTCATCAGTGTATGTGTTTATACATATGTTGCATACAATTGCCGAGAATTATCAGACAGTCAGACAGAAAAAATGCTGAGTAAATTACTGTTTTTACGATTTATGCTATAAGATTTTGCTTATACATGATTGTTTAAATACGGAAAATATCAAATAGATATACTTTGGTTTCCTTTTTCCTATTTTTATTGTTGCTTATTTGTTGACTTTTTATAGCTGTTTTCCAATATCGATTTATGTATTGTTTATCACGTCGTTTAGGTATCTTCTGCTTTTCTTTGTAGATCTACATCTGGTTCTGCATACTCTCGAGATACAACAACAGTCATATCTTCTGACTGCTCTGTGATAACATTCCTGGAACATGTGACTGTTACCATTTCATTTTCATATACGCAATATCGTGGAGCGACTGAACTGTATCTTGTTTCACCAGGGGGCACTACAAGTCACCTTTTACACTTTAGATACACCGATGCAGCAAAGTTTCAATATTCTGGATCCCTCAAATGGACCTTTATGTCTGTGCATTTCTGGAGAGAAAGTCCAGCAGGAACATGGACACTTAAGCTACGATCGTATTCCGGATTATCTGTGGGTACGTAATTTAAAGACTTATGCAGTGTTCTTTGAAAGTAACAAACATTATTTATCTATTGTATAAGCGTTTTCTATGATACTCTTTAACAAATATAAAGTTTTTCAGAAATGGGCGACTATAAATAAATTGTCTAATTAGACAATTTATTTATAGTCGCCCAGAAACGCAATGCTTATTTGTCTGGATCACCTGCTCGCACCCATGTTTTTATTGGGTTCGGATTACTCATTGTTATGTTTTGTTTTATATGTTTTTTTCTTTATGTTGTGTTTCTTGGTCTCAATCTGGATTTTGTCACTGTTAATGTTTTTTCAATATTGTTTGTGACAATAGGTAATCGTTTAAGGGAACAAATTAAGTTGCTAGCGTTTTTATTTGTTTGCTTGTTGGTTGGTTGATTTTATTTTGATTGTTTTTATATTAATAATGAAGTAAATATGCCGTTTAAAGGCTTCATCGTGATTACATTTGTATCTTCAGTGACACTTAACTCGTGGACATTGACGTTATACGGTACTTTGGCAGACCCATTACCGTGTGAGTAGTTTTGTAGAAAATTGTATCTGTATTCAAAGCTAAAGTAAAAATCTAACTGCTTAAAGAATTAACAAAATACTACATAAAATGTTCAAATTATTTATTTATAAAAGGTATACCATATTTTAGTAGTTTATAAACGTATCACAATGACACACTATAAATTGTAAAAGCCACGGTCATTGTCATTCTTGAGCTACACAAGAGATTTTGTTTTGACAAATCGTAACTACTTCATTCAACAAGTTAGTTATTGTAACAAGAGATGTTGTAGTAAAGTAATGTTATGATGCATTTGTGACTGAATGAAGAATTTCCATATAGCGTGTAACACGGTAAAGAAATTGTTTGAAAAATATGAATGGTTCCTTAAAAAAGTTAACAAAACAAAACAAATAAATATATAATCAATTGACAAATAATTTTACTCAAAAGTCTCCCCATGATGACATTGCTGTTAATTTATGGAGGGTATAACTTTGAAAAGTCTTTGGCAATGTCTACGATTTGAGTTCTTTCTGTTCTGGACATTGCCTTTGATGGTTCAAAATTGCACAATTTCAGATATTGACCAATGTTCCAATATTACGTGTCAAAATAATGGAACTTGTATTAATCGGGTATACAAATATAGCTGTCAGTGTCTAGAAGGTTATGCTGGAATCGACTGTGAAACGACAAGTAAGTAGATCGTACATATGTGCTTGATTTTTATGTGCAATATATACATAAATAATTGACACCGGCCGTCGACGTGTATAATAAGATTTCTACACAAGTCTGCATTAAAAAATATATATATATATATAAATTTACAATTTTTTTATACAATGCTCCAGCTGATATATAAGTTTAACGACTGAGTAGATTTTTTTATGATAACGGAATGGAAAGACAACTCTTTAGTCATGTTTAATTTAAATTTGCCCATTGATTTAAGAAAATATGTTTTCATTTACATCTTCATATATTCTTATGTTTAACCAATTCTAGTTTCCTATTAGATTGACATGTAATTAATCCAGTTAAATTATCTTTAAATACCATCCTACCCAAGTGTAACTTTTTAAAAATGTTTCCGAAAATTGCAAAAATGTGAACTGAGACACTTATACGAAGTTTAGCAGTCATGAATGGTGCAGACAAATTATGAAGGAACCAAAAGAAAAACGTTTCCGTGTTTCCAAGTTATCTGTGTAAAATTCTATGTTTTTTAAATAAATATCTGTATCCGTATTAGATATAGTGCCCAAATTCGAAACAGAGTTTCTGTTATTCAGCATGAGCTCTTGAGCCATGAAAACTTTTAACTATTGTTTTTAATTTCCGAAAGATGCATATTTTAAATGGTAACTTATGAACTTTATCCAAGTTGTATGCGCATTTTTGTAGCAAGGTATACTGCAAAAAGGCAAAAATTTGATATTTGTTTCTGCTTGCATTGTCTTGCTTTACTTTACATGTATTTATGTCCATCTACATGTTTCAGTCTTTAACGCAAATTTTCTAATACATGTGTTTTACAGTGACTACAGAAAACATTGAAACCACAACTAAAAGAACTTTACGTAAATATATTTAAATACAATTACCGTAAAAAAACTTGTATCTATGTAAATGAATACACAACTTTCTGATGTTTAACAAACACGTAACTATTATAACCAAAGCGTTTTACGTTATTCTCAAAATGCAAACACATGTATGTAGCCATCGTCTTAAGTCACAGTTTCTGATTCCATTTCACATCGAAAATATTATTCATAAATGTTAAATTTTACTTTCTATATAAGTGTTGGTCTTGCAATTAGCCATCGTTACAAGGCTACATTTTCTAGAGCCTCCCAATTCATGTTTCATATACTCATTGAAGTATACATTCAAAGTATTAATGATCGTACATTTCATGTTTAAGCCTTTAGAATCGATAATGATATTAAAACGTAAAAGTGTAACAACTGTGTTTGATAACTTCATTATTATATAAGTGATATTTTAATCCAATTCTATGAAAATGAAACACCTTCTTAAAATAATGAAGATACAAGACTGATGTTTAAACTATATTATTTTTCTTTTTATTAGAATACAACAGCGACAGTCAAATCACAGCTCGTATAGTTGGACTTTCTGTGGTTGGAGCAGTTTTGGTTGTGGCTGTTATCATTACTCCCATAATAATTAAAAGTAAATGTGCATCAACATTTAAAGTTGCACCAGCTGCAGCTTAATCCACAAGATAACCTTTTCAGTTCAACCACTACCAATTAAATTGTTTCTTAATCATTTTACGCCATATTACTAAGTTATTGCTTTTGTTGTAAAAATGCACAGCCTTGTTTTGAAAATTCATTTAATGCAGTTTTTGGCATTTAACAATTTGATTAAAATCAGATCTCACATTATTTCTATTTTAATGACCTGTCACTTAAGAAGATTTAAGGAAATCACATTAATTGTCACATTCAGGTGATCTGATTTGAACATTTTAGGTCAACCAATCAACTTACTCACAAAAACTATTATAATATTTGAAACAATCAAACATAAAAAGCTGGATCAGTCTTTTTAATTTTAAAAAATTGTTTATTTGGGAAAGCCCTCTTTAAAAAAAATTTCAGATGGGTAACGACAAGTCGACAATAATTTTGAAATTGTATTCGGTAAGAAGATTCGGATGTGAATTTGTATGATTGAAATATTTCTTTAAAGATGGCAAAAGCTGTGAAATCAATATTAAAATGTTAGCAATTTTTGCACTCAAGAAAGCACAGATTTCTTCAAATGACTATTTCAACAATATTAAGGGTCAACAGAACTTTACCCCATTATGCAGTTACCAGGAATAACATTTTCCCAAAGCATATCTGATTACGAGTTTTTTTTGTTTTAAAAACTGTTTAGAAATTTGTTAAAATAAATTGAGCTTTTCCTATTTTACCTAACTGTGGATATGTTATTATTAGTTTATTTTATGCCAACACGTTTTTTGTCTGTTAATACAAATAGACTTATTCAGGATTAATAGAATTGTGTTTAGCAGTCATGTTTTCGCTACTCTTCTTCCGATGGACAGTGTTCTGTCTTATTTGAAGCAATAAGTTTTCGTTGTTGATTATTTCATCTAAAGCTTGTTTAATTATAGAACTTAGAATTGTATGCTAAAGGCCCTGTTAAACCGTAAACTTGTGATAAGAATAATGGGTAGTGATACATGCCCCATTTCTTTTTGTTTTGTTCGAATTATTAGTAATTCACGGAAATTATAAACACACGTAATGAAAATACTGATACATGTGAGTTTATTTACTTGTATTTATCTTTAAAGTAAATGTATGAGGTTATCAATGTTCTAGCTTTCAATTATACTACTAGTCATTTAAAATTAGAAATCCGTCCCTATATAATTTACTGTAAAAGTACTTATATCTTGAATCTGTTTAACTAAAAAGTTTCTGTATAAATACGTTTTTGTGTTTTTTTATTTACTTAGCTTTTACGTAGTATTTAGTTATTTCAAATATATGATCAAACGAAAGGCAACCAAATGAATTGGAGTTCATTAAACGACAGTTCTGTCCATAGCAACCATACAATATATTTAAAATTGGAATTTGCCTTAAAATGTTTGTCAAAGATACCAAGGTTAAAAGAATTTACGCGTTTCGTCTAAGCAAGACTCATCAGTGGAGCTCAAATATTCAAAATAAAAATGATTTAAGATGTTGTAGAGCTTTTATCACCATCACTAAAGTTGTAAAATTGCTCTGCATTTAAAGTCACACAACGGCCAGATACTGGGACAGATTTAACAAACGGTTAGCCGCACAATTAAACAGTAAATTAATGTAAAATACAAGAGCATACGCTCAGAAAGAATTTCTGTTGTATTTGATACCCATCTTCTTTTGAAAAACAACATGAATTGTGTTGTATTGTTAGGACAAATGTGTTACTAAAGGTCCTGATCACATTTTTGTACTATCGCCAAAACCAATATTTGTAGCTTCAGAGGTTTTTGTCAGTTAAAACCGAGATACGCTGATAGGTGAAACAACCACTAATTAACATCGTTACCTACCTGGTAATAAAACCTAAATTTCTGTTTGATCGAATGTCTTACACAGGGTCTTGTTTTACTAAAAATCTCGAAATATTATTTACAAGACGTCAGAAAATTCTTAAAGGACTGCACATGAATTAGTTTTTCATTAGGTTTGATCTGGCAAGCCATTTCCCAACATCCGCAGATTAGAAATAATTTCTTATTATAGTTACCTTTTTAAAGAAATAGGTAAAAGAAAAGTCTATAGAGGAGAGTGACAACGTCAGGATAAAGACGCGAAACTTTTGACACACAGAAGAAGCCGTGAGTTACATGTACTCTAACCAAATAAAGCATGGGTGTACTCGGGTGTTCTGGGTATGTAAACAGTGGCTGGAAGTAGTTAGACACTCGAGTTGGGTATCAACATGTCCAGGAAAGTGTCATCCGGAAAAAAGAAAGGCTAAATATTGCTCAAAAATGTCTGGTCGCGTAAACGAGATGGATTTTTCATAATCACCATCCAAGTCATGGTGACGACAATAGAAATTTTGAAGGGATGACAACTACCTATATAAATAAATACCTGTATCAGGATTTTTTTCCTTAACCGCAGAATATTGTCGATTCACCATATCGTACGAGTTTTGAAATCTCATCACTCTTGTAAGTTGTATAGGTAGTGTGCTTAAATAAATCTCCAGCTTAAACGGATAGCAACTGATCATCTAAATATGAAGAATCTTTTCAATCAATAACCTGTTATAATTTTCTCAAGGTGCCATGTTTGGAAAAATTGATTTTAAAATGATGAATATCTCTACAGAAAGTTCAGCTTATAAAATATCTTTGCCGTTTTTTTTCAGACCAAAAATGGCAATCAATCACAAATAATTTGACATGACAGCTATTTTTACTTCCAATTACAACAAAATGAGGAAGATTAGTAATAAAAGAACCTATTATACTTTAATCCTGTCACATTTTTGTTTGATCAAGACGAAATGAAACAGCACATACATCATGTGTAACAAAGAACAAAAATAAAAGAAAAAGAAAAGATATTGGAAATTATTATTATTATTATTATTATTATTATTATTATTATTATTAGAACACTTTTGGTTATTTTAATGAATGTACTTAAGTATCACATACACAGAACTTTCGATAATGTGTCAAGTCATCGGATGTTACTTGCACCCAGGTATGCATCAAGTTATTTTTACTCTTACCATGTAATGACGCCATCCGAAGATATGGCCAGGTTTCACGTTACGTTATCGTCGTGTTTGTCGGTCACTAATGTATTGTTCGTAAATTTAATGTCCATAAGAGTTCGATTTCACACCTTAAATGGCAGTTTCCCCAGGCTGGTTCATTGCAAGATCGATCGACTTAAAAGTGGCAGGCATGCGACAAGTAACAACAACAGCAAAAAATCGCTTCATCTGGTCTTATTACAAGCAAATCAAACTTCTACGACGACAAAAACTACTAATTATATTCCAGGTTTGCGAACAATATCAGCCCAGACAGTTTGAAACGTTCAAGATGACATAGAATTTGACCCAGTTTTAACACAGAAACATTGACAGGAACGTTTTTGCTATTGTTACACATTAAGGATTTGGAGTATTAAGTCACGCTATTTGAATATGATTTAGTGAAGGTTTCTAATAAAAAGTCGTGAATGAATCCATGTGTAATGGCGTACAAATGAGCGTTTAAGTCAAACCTGCGTATACTAAGTGGGCAGGTACGGTGGTGAAAGCGTCATGATGTTGGCGCCAATATCTTATAATCGCAGGACAAATTTGGTCAATATTAATAGAACTTTGACGGCTGCACTTTAGAGACAATATCCCGACACTACACTTGCTGTCTGCTATCACGGATATCCTTGAAAGTGTTCCTGTCTCGAACGAAAATGCCAGGGTTTGAACGAGCTTCTTTGGGATGAACTTGAAAAACGTGTGCTCAAGCGCCAACCTCAAACGCAAATTCTTGTAGCGTTACAAAATGAACTGAAGATAATTTCACAGAGAAAAATAAAAACATTGATCGCGTTCATGCAGAGGAGATGTGGGTCAGTGGTAGCTGCACATTGCGGTCGTCCTAGGTATGCTGGGTTAAGGTGTTTTAGATAGGTTAATTTTCGTCATTGAACTTGGTGCATTGGTATGTAAACAAGTATTACTTTTATACTGAATTCAATAATTACCCAGAGTCATGTTTTGTATCAACCCATCTGTTTTTATAGTATCACACACACTTGATTTAATATAGTGTTAATAGAGTGTTAGAAATAAACGTAAGGTGTTTTCGATGGCAAATGTGATTACGTAGTAAGCAACAACTTGAGGCTTTGTAATGTGAAATACATCATTTATGGAAGATGAGAGAAAGATCTGCGTGGAATTTTACTTAAGTAATCTTTTAATAGGGTCGCATATATTACACTTAAGGGCATTCATTATTTGAGTGCGATACCACTCTCTGTTTTTCATGTTTGAAGTGAGTCTGAAAAACGTGGAAAAAAAGACTAAGAAAACTAAAATTAAAATAAATTAAAATGGTTATTGTCTGCAAAATATATGCATTCAACTAGGCGAATAGCGCAAAAATACCATTAAGATCCTCTTAAATAAGTTAATCGCCATTTGGACTGTAATAAACTTATATTTTTGTGATTTGGGAACCCTCTCAGTATTGTCCCAGATAAATCTAATACATGTTTAACCAGGTTTTTGTTTAAAATGACACCGTTACTAAAGTAATGACAGAAAAAAATCTTGTTTGAAGACGTAATAAATTAAAAGATTCGCAAAATTTAGAGGGTATTTTTTCTGTGGGAATTTGCAAACGTCACTGGGATAATTAACCAATCATTGCTAGGTAGACCTTTATTCTTTATATCTGTTTGAGGAAGTTTATAATAAAAAAATGTCTTGTAGCTGCTACGAATTCATTTTATTCAGAAAATTCTAAATGTTATATAGATTTTGCAATAGGTGCTAACGACGATAAATAATACGATGTAGTTTGCAATAGGACGTAATAGGTAAAATCCGCATATATTTAACAGTTAGGTGTTTATTGGTGCAAAATACGGTTCTTTGCACTAAAACAGTATCAACAGAGATCTTGGTCCTGTTTTCTCAAATAAAAACATGTGTGACATTTTCATGTGTTTTATCTATCTAAATTGTGTACTGCAGTTTCAATTTTATGTTCATTTGATCCGATTTTACAAAATAAAATAATATATAGATTAAAGTCAGCTGTTTCATGTGAGAAAATATGACAACTCATTAGCATTTATCTTCATTTGAAAATTGTTTTAACACTTTAACGCCTAACAGAACACCAATATGACATGAATGTATTTGTTTATTTAAATGAAGTTCAAAACAGAAAAAAAAACGACTGGCAAAATACCTGTCATCCATCTCAGTTCCGAACAATTTTGTTGACAAGGAAGCTGCGATGTTAATGCATTAGAGACAGCTAGAGCTAGGAGTAGTTTTAGTACTATAACAAGGGTGACAACTAAATATTAAGAATATGTCTTTTCTATAAGCCTGAAACTTTCTACTGACAATACAAACATTTATGGCATTTCATTTATTACAGATGTCAGTAAACTGCTACTAGACCATACTGCTATATTTAAAAATGTAATAGGGGGCATTCAAATATACGTTACAAAATCGTATCTTGCTACCTCCATACTTGTGGTCAAAACGGACAGACTATTCTGATCAGGAGCACATTATTATACAGACAAAACATTCCACAAAACCGAACGAAAGGGTGAAGGTGCGAATCAGACTTTTTTAAAGGATATAACTTATAGTTCAAGTCTTAGTCTGTCTTTAATAAATTAAATTACAAGTACGAAATTACTTGTGCATATCACACTTAGACGTCTATTGTATACACACGGATGTTATTCGTTCTATAAAGTTTATCAACCATAAATGTATCATTGACACTCGAAATAACCTTGCCAAATGCTTTGATGTTTTGTAATTCTCACCTGTATCGGATGACACATCGATTCATCAAACAAAGTTCCTTTACCCAAATAAGTGTTACAGAAAATAACACAGCAGAGATTTGTTCTAGAAATTTTTTTTAACAAGATACCACATAAAATTTTAAATAACATGCTTTTCTACCTCTTGTATATCTACCTTACCAATGAACAACTCATTTGCATCGTGCCGTTTGTACTTTTAAGTGTAAATTTTTAAAACGTGAATGAAACTAATTAATAGTAATCTGCTGGATCCGGTAGTGCTCACGTGATGTATAAAGGCAATAACAAAAAACCAAATCCAAGGAAAAATTAACCAGTTAATATAAGTCTGTGTGTGCGAGAAAGAAATTCACATATTTGTTTTAAATTTTTAGGAAAAAACAATATTTTAACAACAAATATGATTGTGTTTTATTTTATTTTCATATATATATTCTTGAACTTGAATATTCATGATGTTAGGGGACAAAATGAAGGTGATTATACAGATGAAGTGTGTTTTAGGATAACCGAAGGAGAAAATATAGACGAATTTTATCAGAAGCATCCTGGATTTTTAAAGCACAAAGAGGTGAGATAATCTGTGAAGAATCTAAATGGGTTACCTCTACCTATTATACAATTTTCTTTTACGAACGCACAACCCCCAATATATTTCACATAAAAGTGAGTGCAAAATGAATTCTAGAATGAATCTTAATAGATATAATTTTGATGAAGAATGTTTAAAAACACCTACTCAAAAAGTGTTGGGTCAAGACCCAATATTTGAAGGATATTTAAGCGATTTAATACATGTATGATGCTATCAAAAGTTATAATTATATTAGTTAATTGTATTATTTTCGTAAGTGGGTACTGATGTAAGTTTAAATATTATTTAGTAATTAAATTTAAGTGAAGGTTATATTACATTAAGTTTATTCTACAGCGAAACAACTGTCTCGAAAAGTCAGTGTAATTGTAATAAAATATAATAAACAATATATATGTAAATTCTATTAACTGCCGAATAAAATATGACTGTAAAGAAACGGGGACATCATTAAGTAATTAAAATATAAAATGTCACTACACCCAGAATCCTTTCGTGATACTGTGTCATCTTTATTTTCAAATGTCAAAAAAAAGAAGATGGTGAAAGTTTAATCTGTTTGAAATAGTTCAAGCACTCATTCATTTATGAGTACACAAACAAATGCGCAAGGAGGTACAACATAAATTGTACTCGCAAAATTGTAGAGTAAAGAATTAACAACATTTGTGCAGTGCGTTTAATGCCACAGAAAACAATAAAACATGTAACTTAGTAATTTGGAAGATCCGTACATGACATTTTAATATTATTGGGAGTCAAATAATATCTATACTTGAATGTAAAGATGGCAATAGGTTTTTAATTGCATTTTTTTAAAATTATGACTCGTCTGCAATTTTTTCAAGAACACCAGAAACATCCTTCCCAAATCCAGTTAAAAAGATAAAATAGTTTTAAATAAGTCACCAAGGGTCGAAATGTGCCAACGAATAACTTTAGCTTAACTGAACCTTAACAAACACTTAAAAATATAAAACAAATATATAAACAACAGAAACCGACCGCATAGGACAAAGTTGTGAAAGGTTGAAAGTATTACGTTTTGAAAATAGCAAACCAGGGAATAAAAATGATCTTCAATCGATAAATGTACATACAAAATATCAAGGAAACCGACTTACAAACGAGAGCCAAGCTTCGTGGGACAATTAAGAATCCTGTTCCGATAGCTTAGAACATTAAATTGTAATTAGTTATATGACAATAAATTAATTTTGTGAGAATACTGACTTGGCTGGCAAATATTTTCTATCAGAGGATGGAAAACAAATTTGATCGTCATGGAGACACGCGCCATTTGACGTCATATATTACTCCACGGGAAACTAACATTTTTTGTGTTGATCTCTTTTTTCAAAAATGTCCAGTTACAAAAATAAAATTGTTGAGTTTATTCTATTGTTTGAATATATTTATAAGTATTAACTACAAAAATTATTTTCTCCATCGAGGGATAACAAAATTTCCGTTTTGCAAATTTAAATTTAATATGCTACGCGGATTATACGATGTGCAAAACGGAAATTTTGTTATCCCTCGATGGAGAAAATATTTTGTGTAGTTAATCCTTAAATATACGGAAAAACACGCAATGTGAAAAAAAGTCACAAGAGGTTTTACGAGGTCACAGTGTCAACGTTCGGATTGAATAAAAATTAAAAAAAATAATAATACATTTCAAGAATTTTGTCTACCGTACATTGCAAAATTCTAAAAACATTGAAAACATGATTCTAGACCGAATACTTTTCATAATGAAAATGGCGGCAAGGAAATCATGGCCTATAAGACACGCTTGAATTGAAAAACACATAATGTTTATTTAAGAATTGTAATCATCAATTCTGGGTATAATGTTGTACTAATTTACACATGGGCTAGCCCTTTATATACTTATTTTCTACCTCGATATCGCTCTCGGTAACAAGTAGAATCTAAAGGCCTAGCGCAGGTATAAATGAGAACAACATTACACCATTTGTGAATTATTTCTTAAATATAAATATCATACGCCAGTAAATGGCGAGTTGACAGTTTACAAGTTGAAGCTTTTAGCTTTGTGTTAGATTCTAGTTTGTAGTTTAATATAGACTATTGATCCAAGAAGGTGTAGATAAATTGTCTATTTCAAGAAATGGAGATGTGTCTTAAATTTCTATTTGGCTAGGAAGCATGAAATGCGAAAAGTCACCAAATATACTACTGTTTAGTGAGAAGACATCTATACAGTGAAATACGCAACTAAAAGTTTCGGCCATAGGTTTTTGTTTTACAGTAAGCCTTTAAGTTAGGCGAGGAGACAAACACTATAAGTACTCACCGAAACGTAATATTCTGTTGAAAAACACGGTCTCTAAACATCACAAAAAAGGTTATAAATTATTATTCTGAGAGTATTATGTGTTTTCATTACGATGACGAAGTCGGTTCTATAATGATCGATTACTGTGTATTTATATCGCCGCATTCTGTTTTTTTCTTGAACTAGCAGCGTTTAATGAAATTTAGTTTGAAGAAAAATTAATGGTAGTCAATTATATTGCAGGTTTGTTCCAAAAATCTGCAAGATTCTATATAGAACTGTAATTGTAATTGTTTTATTACAGTTAAATTTAGGAAACATAACGTGGTATTGTGCAAAATTCAATCAAAGTACACGAACTAAATCCATCAGTAAATCAATTGAAGACTTGGATGTTCAAAAACTTAAAGACAATGAAGAAGTAAGTGTTGATGTATTTATTTTATTTAAAATATTATCTTTCAAAAGACACTATTTTACAATAGTGTCATCAAAGATACCAAAGTTATACCAGGCTAAAATCACTGATGCAAACAAGGTGAAAGATAGGTTATTGAATCAAAGACACGATTTTAAAGCGTTTATAAGAATGGGATTCATCCGTTTTGAAAATCTGTAAAGTTGTGTATACCTTAAGTTTCTTTACTATTGTATAATCTTGGTATCTTTGAATACATTTTATTTTAAGATATCATATCATCTTCCAAAACATCGATATTCTTTTTCTGCGTCAGCTATACATGTGTTATACGATTTAAAAACTGGCTGTTGGTCATGAACATGTAAATTTAACTGAGGTATTGGTTTTTGAAGCCAATTAAAGCAGTGTTTATATAAATCGTGAGAGTGTTGCTTGAGCTCATAGAGAAAATGCCCGGCACTAAGAACACGATCATATCACAGTGCATCGTTTTTGTAATTGTACAAAATAGGCAGGTATATTGAAAATTAGATGTATGCAAACATAAATACCCAGTCGACTACCACAGCTTAATATAATATCCAGTTAACTAGTCTACTGGGTAATATATTGCCAGCATATACTAGGTCGAACGTCGTTATACAGTAACATTAATATTTTAGGTTTTATGGGTTGAACAGCAGAAAGAGCATATAAGAGTAAAGAAAACTTTAGACCCAGAATGGCCAAATCTTTGGCACTTAGTAAGTTAAATATTTAACTGTAAACAGTGTTATAGGTTGTGTCAAAAATGTCGCTTCAATTAGCGATTGGGTTGTCCAAATATATTAATAGTATGTGTGTGTCTTACTGATTTATACCATTGTTTTCACCCCGATTATCATTCTGATCAAACGTTATGAAACCCCACCAAACCTCTGGATTATTTAAAATAAAATAATTTAATTTGCATTGTAAGCTGAAATATGATTGGCCAATTCAAATGTTGAGAAACCCATATTATACAATATAACTTGCGTTGGTCATGCGCACTATTATTACTCCGTTAAAATAATTCCCATGACGTCATTGCTGTTTTTAACGTTAAAATTGTCAGGATAAGTTCGAATAACTGTAAGCCACGCTCACTTAATGAAACTCTAGCCCACACAAAAATCCCGCGCTATCTACGCAAATTACAATACCAATTAAACCCCTAATATCATTCCAATCAAAATGTAAAACACTAAAACACGAGAGCATTAACAACGGGCTAAAAACAGTCACATAAAACATTACGAGTTCGTCGTTCTACCCGTAGGAACCCGTAGAAAAAATTATTTGTGTCAGATATATAATAGTTAAATCGAAGGCTGACTAAGTTGATGTTCATCGATTTATTAATCATGACCGTACCCAACTTATCTACTGGTTGATCAGTAATATATCATGCACTGTGAATGTGTTCAGCCTTACCCAGCATATCGATTTCAAAATTTAAAAAAATTGTGCAATGCAATGTCAGAAGTATTGAAATAAAGCACTGCTTCTTAATTCAATATCCTAATAAATTTTGTGGCAAAATGGTCAAGTAAAAACATATCACAAAAATTAGAATCTAGAAAGGAGATATATTGTGGCTAATATAAAGATATTAAAATGGAAAATAGTTTACTATAAAATTCCAGTCGTCAAGTTACAGGGGACTATTCTTCATCAGATAAAATATGTCAAAATAGTAAAGCTAATATTTGTATTGGAATTATTTCCAGAATGGTGATGTGTTACCTTCTATGAAAATTAGTGAAGCTTGGGCAGCCGGTTACACCGGTAGAGGCATTGTTATCGCTGTTGTAGACGACGGTTTACAGACAGATCATCCTGATCTAGATGCAAATGTGGTAAGAAGACTTTATAATACTTTAATCATCTACACAAGATGAGCTTGTAAAGTTTATATGAAATGTGTATTTTGGATTACAGTTACTTTACAAGATTTCTCCAAGAAGCTACTGTTTAATGTTTAAATTATGCTTCTCTTTTTATGGAAAGTGTACCACTACATAAAATATACTCTCTGACAAAAAATACCATAATAACCTTAATTAATTTCAGACAAATTGTGGTACCTAGCAGTCAACTTTTCTCAATAACTATATGCTGGTACTTTATATGTTTTGTGACACAGTTCAATACATTATTTTATGAAAATGAATTCCCGAGATTAAATTCCGAATAAAGGCGGGTACACACGTATAACTTAATTGATAAAAATAATGACGTACCTTAGTAACGAAATTCACTAATATAAAGAAAACTTTTAAAACAAACGTTATCAAATAAACCTACAATTTAAACTCTGTACAAAAATTATAATCCATCTCAATTTAAATTTTCACCCGTAAGAAATACGCTGTACAGATATAAAATATACAGTTTGTAGTTTTAATCACACAAATTTAGATCTTTCAAAATAGTCCTAATTTTTTAATTTATGCATATTTTCTGTTTCCGGATGTCAGCATTCATGAATTTTCCATTTATGCTGCCAAAGAGCATTAAAGTATGCGTATAAGTAACAGCATCAGTATTGAATTTTAAGATACTCTTTCAAGAAACTTTAAAATAACACCACAAATTCAAGCGAAGATTGTCGTCGTGGTTAACAAGTAATAACAAAGTAGTCAATATGAAAAATAACATCGACAAGATTTCACAAGGAACTTTTTCATATGTCTTAATATTACAATTTAATTTACACTATAATATCAAAGCTTGTATTGCATTAATTTAGGTTAAAAATTGGGTTGAAATAATTACAGCATCATAATCAAGCGTAACTGTGTTTAAAAAAGTGTGCCCTGTGGTTAACCATGATAAAATCTATCTAGCTAAGGACTGAAGTGGAAAGAAAGCTATCAAAAGATTTAGCAAACATTGAAATTTTGCTCTGTCAAACGACCTTATGCAGAAGCAAATTGACTGCTCCTTACTAATTATGTAAGCTGGGTGGTTGGCACATTCTGTCGTAACTTTCACCAGACCAATGCTTTAGTTGATAATTGTAAGTTCGCAAACGACGAACTAATTGGTTATTGGATTTCGTGTTTGTCTAATATGTTAATTAACGTAAATGTTTCTTTTCAGGACACTACCAATGGCATTGATATTGTAGATGGCGATGATGACCCGTCGCATGCATTAGGAGACAGGTTTGGAAATATGACATTTAGAGACTAACAAAATCTTCCAACGGAAAACACAAAATTAATGTATAAACATTACTTGTAATACAAAGATGTATTACTACATGACGCTTATTCAAAATTATAAAGTGGATGATTGTCATTTTCCATTGACATTTAATATAAAATATAGAGATAGCAAATTATATAACATCTTATATTTATATTTTAGTCATGGTACACATGTTGCAGGCCTTATAGCGGCTGAAAGGGATAACAATGAATGCTCTGTAGGAGTGGCATATCATTCGAAAATTGTGGGTAAGATCATAAGTTTGTTCAATATAATCTTGAAGTGCAGACACTAAATCTGATGCTTAAATCGGAAGTAGCGAAAAATATATAATTCTTATATACATGTCGAACATAAAGGCAACATTTTTAAATATTTTGTATGGTAACGAGTCAAACGTGGTACAAAAACATAAATTTATAATATGCTCTTGTTTGTTTTTTTTTACTAATAAAGAGAAAATGTCACTTTCAGCATTTTTAGGTTTATCAATGCGTCCAGGTTTTATTAGACAGAAAGCCTTACTACTCGATAAAAAAACACGAAGTCATCAAAGTCCTGCAAGAAACTGTTAATCATTGTCAACTAAGGTTAGAGTTGAGCACACACTTCCGAAGTCAGGCTCAAACTTGTTACCTCAGTGTTGATTGACCCTTGGACAATAATATATGACTACCTTCACCACGTTAAAATTACTAGGGGCTGAATAAAAAAGCAAGGTAACCAAACCGAAAAAAAGAAAGTTAAGAGATAATTAATCCTGATTTAGAAACAAATAAGCAACACGAAACAAAAACAGACCGTTAGTAACCCAAATCCAAAAAACATGGTTTCACTCCGCTGCTATGGACGAGTAAGCAGTAACTGCCTGCTATTAGACACCCGTCGAGTTGCTCGTTGTCCTGTCTTGGAAAAGGCAAGATTTAAGAAAATGAAAGATTACCTATGACTATACATTTTCTCTATTAATCGATTAAGCCACTGCGACGCTATAGAATTTTTGATAACATCAACCTAGGTACAAAACCCTTGTTTAAGTAGTCAACAGAGGTGACCTCTCTAGAAAATCAGCATACCGATCGCAAGATCTATTATAACGTTAAGACACCATAAGCCGGAGCTGCTGGAATATTGCTTTCGATGAACAGGAAGTTTACAATTGGAAAGTTGAAGTCATCGTGATTGTCACAGATTCTAGTTTGTAGTTTTACCCAAACAATTCCTAGACGCGGATTTAAGTAAAAGGCTGACCTTATTGTATTGGTGGTGTAATTAATTTCAATCTCGTAGATAAAACGCAAATAGTCAATAAATTTAGCATTGTCCAGGGACAAGACATCATCGATGTAGTGAGTGAAATTAAAGATCAGATCTGGGCCAGGGTCCTTTCTTTCTTGAGCAGGCTTTCTAGGAGGAACTCACCCTTAAAAGAGAACAAAAACCGGTTCGGGAGATCATTTACGGTCGTTTATTGAAATTTTTAACAGCATATACATTTAAATGTATTTTCCAACCAAGGAAAATACACGCTACATTAGTTTCCGAATAAAACAAAAAGCAATCAAAACAAGACATGCTACAACAATATTACCCGCACAATTTTAAATGTAGAGCGGAAACATTAGTATGTTACCTAAACATAATGTTAGTCGGACAACAAACATACTCAAAAAACAAAAATATATAATGCCAGATCTATAACTTTGATTACTGTGCGAAAAAACTAGTTTAACTTTGAGTTACTACAGTATTCATTCGATGAATCTGATGTACCGCATTTTGTGAGTATCCCGAGTCATGCTCCTATAGTTCACGACAACAATACTGACCACAACTAAAACGAAGGTCTCTGTAGGAAGATCTGATATAAAACAGTGATTGAAATTTAAGATTTAATATACATATTATCGAATCTACTTCCTATAATGGCATTACAACAATGCCTTGCACGTTTTAGATTAAACATTATAGGTTTGTTTTACACGGCATACTAATAAATTAGCGTTGTTTCAAATAAAAATATTTATTCAATAGCGAACTTACAAAAACATACTCATATAAAATGTTTGTAATTACTATTTTTTAATATGTAGTTTTTACTTTTAATGTTAATCTACAATAGGCGTTAGGCTACTAGGTGGAAGAGGAAAAACTACTGACTTTCAGGAAGCACAAGCACTGTCGTACTTCATTTCACATGTGGATATATACTCCAACAGCTGGGGACCACAAGATGGATATGGATTTTACAAACCTGGAACAATAACCCAAGCAGCATTGCAAACGGGAACGTCTACTGTAAGTATCAGCTAAATTTTCTGTGTTTTGTTTAATATTATAAAAGTGCTACTAAATCATTATTGAATTGAAAATTGTTCGCAATTCATAAAAAATATCATGAAAAAACCTAACTACGCCAGACACGCGATTTTTCTAAACAACAAGTAACGGCGTCTCTGTGACTCTGATGTCCTGTTTGGCACATTTTTGTACACACCGCTCTTTTTCAAAGTTCATTCAAGCGTAAAATATTTGGCACAGCACTACATAATTTTGCTAGCAGAGATCCCATAATGAAGTAACTTCGCCAGACGCGCTACGTTTAATCAAGACCCAACAGTAGTGTTCAAACACAAATATTGTGAGGCCAAATAAAATGACGATCTAGAGCTTTACCCCCCAAAGTCCCAAATCCGGCCTATAATTGCTGAACATTTTTTGTGCATAATTCTCAAAAACTGTTTCATAATTTATTTACAAGGGACGAGGTGGAAAGGGTGTCATTTATACATGGGCCGCTGGTAATGGAGAGATATCAGACAACTGTAACGCTGATGGATATGTCAACAGTATATACACCATAGGTATTACCAGTGTCCAGCTCGGACAAAATGCATGGTACTCGGAGGTGTGCTCGGCGGCAATGGCAGCTACGTATGGAGGGAGTAGGAAAGACAGATATTTGGTAGGATATTTGTGGCTCATCTGACTGCAAAGCAGTGTGGTTTTTGTCGTCATTTTACGATAATAAACGTTTTACATTTGATACTTTAGACCTCTCTCAACTCACCAGACGAAATTGAACCAAATTATATTCCAATCAAATTTATATCTGGTAGCCCTATTTTGTATTAACAAGACAAATACATGTTGAATTTACCATAGTCGTTTGTCTTCTATTAGTTTAAGTATCATGTCATTTGAATGTTATTATCAGTAAAGTGCGTAATGTAATGGAGTTTAAAGAAAAAATTACTTTGTGCCGATTCTTTTGAATATATATACAATTACAAATATATATGTATTTTTTGTAATATTTAAACCTGGTTTAATGAAGTTTGGATAGATTCGATTGATCGAATAGCTGTTAAACGTTTAATGAGCAATATGTTAACTGAAGTTAGGACGAACACTAGTTATGAAACAATAAATCAATTTGGAGAAAGGACATAGACATTTATTTCGGATATCTTTATACGCATACACCCAATAATACAATTGATACAGAGTAAGGTAACAAATAGAAAAACAGAGCAACAGAATATATACAATGTATACAAACAATAATAAGGTTATGCTTACACGACTGGGTAATTGCAAACATAATATTAATAAACTATAAACTTAATAAAATATTTTTAAAATTGTAGTACATATTTATGTTATTGGGCATCAGTTCTGAATTCTAATGAACATTTCGTTTTTCATGTAAAAAGTTTTCACGTAATAATTTTGAACGTATTTTTATGTTGTTCTGGAAATTCAATTGACCAAGGTGTAAAAATTATGAATTCAGCTAAAAACGAAAGTAGTTTTGAGTAGGGGCGACTACAATACACCTTTACAAAAATAAATAGACATGTTTAT
This sequence comes from Limnoperna fortunei, assembly GCA_944474755.1. Taxonomy (NCBI): domain Eukaryota; kingdom Metazoa; phylum Mollusca; class Bivalvia; order Mytilida; family Modiolidae; genus Limnoperna; species Limnoperna fortunei. Next base: position 23,753,624 of record OX104113.1, on the reverse strand, counting down.
TGTACAAATAGGGATATATTTTCCAAATACACCACCCACTTAGGTCCGCAGCAAGACTATCCATTTTTTAACCCGCACCAACGAGAAGGCCCCCCCAATCCACAGAACTTGGTGGGTGAAAATTAAGGTTATATCCAAATTAATTCATACCATCTCTGCATGGAAAATATGGTTTTAAACACACGTTTCCCCAGTTTGTTATATTATCACTTTCAAGAGTATATACTGACTTCAAATATCCACAAAAATCAAAATTTCAAGTCATATGCTTCATGTCAGCTCAAATACAATACAATTTCAAACTGATAATATCGTATACAGACAACAACAACCACATACTCGGAATGTACCTCTAGTAGTATAGAAGGCACTTCATACTCTACACCTATAGCTTCAGGAATTATCGCCCTTACTCTTCAAGCAAAGTAAGTATTACAGTGCTTGTCTTGTCTGATTCTATCATTGAAGAAACTTTTCTTCAATGTCTTGATTTTATTATTTAAAAATTTCAAATAAATATCCACTTAATAATGAAAGTTAATTCTTTTCTATATCAATTTTTAAAAATTATAACGTTCCTTTTTTATATTTTTTATTGATAAGGAATAAAGTTTCAAGATTAATAAAACCATTAACAGTTGTTATCTTCTGTCATTTCTCTAGAACGTTGTTTCATAGCTTTCCAATGTTAGAATTATATTTGAGTTACTTAATACACTTAATTGTTTTTGCTTTTGTAGTCCGAACCTCACATGGAGGGATATTCAGCACCTAATTGTGTTAACAAGTAATAAAAATGGATTTTCAGAGACATATTCAAATTGGACAACAAACGCAGCTGGCAAGGAATGTATGCTAATTTTTTACTTCAAAAACGTGTTAATACCAGTCAGTTAATTTTATACTTCAAGATTTCAGAGTAACGTTACTGTAAGCGAACTCATTTTTTTCTGATTGAACTTTGCGTATAAATTAAGCTATGGACGCTGACTTTTATAAAATTTAACGAGGAAAAAATAATTTTTACATTTCATGCGAAATTGGTTGTAACGAAAATTAAAAGACAATTAAAATATCTGATTGGATCTCATAGAACACACCATTTGCACATAGGCCAAGTAACAACTTGCAAAATGTCAGAAAACAGGAAAATCATTGATAAAACTATTTTTAAAAAATAGCAAAGAAAACCGACCAAACAACAAGAGCCAAACGTCAAGGGACAGTTAAAAATCCGGATAAAGACAAACATACACAGCGCATCACAAACCCAAATACACAAAAACAGACTGAAGGTAACCCAAACCATATAAAAACCATGGGTGCACTCATATATGGCTTAAATACGTTAATCCTGTTTACTGACTGGAAATCAAAACACGAACTATTAAATTATTCCGAAAACAAATTAAAAGTTTTGTGTGAACGTTTCTTCAATAGAAGATATATATTTCGAATCAAAATAAACCTAATTAATTAGACATGTTAAAAGTGATCAATTTACCAAGGTTATATAATTTAGTATTCCATGCAAAATGTTAAAAAGCTTTTATCGCTGGAAGTCCAAATCGTAATTTATACACAACTTACCGGTGTGAAAACATTAGGTTTTTATATTTTAAAACCAATTAAACAACGAAACCTGTACCAACAATAAAACCTACTAAAAGCCATGAGAGTCTAGGATGGCTATATATTAATGCGCAAGGGATGTATGTATGTACATTGATATTTATTATCTAGTCAGGTTATTAAACTTTTGTTTTTAAAACAAATCTTTTAGATTTATTTAACCTTTTGCTTGTATCGTCTTGCCTTTTTGACTGACAGTTTTTTTATTTTCACCTACTTTTTACTATTATATTTTAGCAATAACTCACGATTGTGTTCAATAATATGTAATTTACAGATAGTCAAGTTCTTGGATTTGGATTTATGGACGCCAAAGCTATGGTGAATAGGGCGTTAACATGGAACTTGGTACCAGACCAGCAAACGTGTACTACTTTTACAACATATTCATTCATGTATGTGCTTATAAACTAATCAATCTACACGAATCCAAATACACTGAAAGATAGAGAAAAGATGTTGATATGTTGTGCAGCACTTACTTATATTCCTGTGTTTATAATGTATGGCAACAAAGTTTTGGGTTTATAAATGATATGTGGCAATTATCAAATAGCTATATGTTAGTTAATTTTCTGCCTGTTTTTAATACTTGCAGTTTATTTAGTTATTCTCCATATCGATTTAGTCTTTTTTATCACGCCCTCTATGAATCTCCTGCTTCATTTGTAGATCTACATTCGGTTCAGGATACTCTCAAGATACAAAAACAGTCTTCGCTTCTGATTGCTCGACTATAAGATACCTGGAACACGTGACAGTTACTATTTCATTTTCATATACCCAATTTCGTGGAGCTACTGAACTGTATCTTGTTTCACCAGGAGGCACGACAAGTCACCTGCTAAACTACAGATACACTGATGCATTAACGTTTTTATTTTCTGGATCTCTCACATGGACCTTTATGTCTGTGCATTTCTGGAGAGAAAGTCCTATAGGAACATGGACACTCAAGCTACGATCGTATCACGGATTGTCTGTGGGTAAGAAATTTAAAGGTTTTACGCAGTGTTTATCTAAATGAAATAACAAACATCATTTACATATTAGCGGCATCATTTATGAAGGCAACTTAGTCGAAAAAATTTCAAAAATTGAGATTTTTGCAGAATTATGCATACATCGAAATAATAAAATCTAAAGGTTTTTTTTTTGTTCTCTTAAAGCTGAAATCTGTAAAGTTGTCTGCATTCATTAGGCCGAATTTTACTGCCGTTATAATCCGAAGTTAGTTTTGTGATTTGTCGGTTTAACGGCAGAATTCAGTCCTATTGCTCGTAATGTAGCAAAAAAAATTCCAACTTCGGTCTATTTATTCAAGATCAAACATAATATTCATCTTCTTTACGTTATTTTGTTGGAAAATGCTATGTCGATCATTTTACCGTATATTGATAATGTGACCTAATTTTATTATAAACGTGCTAATTTGCATACTTTAACAACGATTCCGTAGTAAGAATCCAGTAATTTACCCATGTATTAACCAGGAGGCAACACGCCATTCAGTTTCGGGTTTTTCAACGTTTTTTCATGTAGTAAACGTAACTAAAAAGAGACACGAATGCCAGTTAATACACAACGCACAGCGGGTTATTAAAAACGGCAATAACTATCATCACGTATCAATAATGATCGATTTTAAACACGAAAACCGATTAAAAAAAGATGACACTGTCGAAAGATATCAAGATCGACCACGTCTGATTGTATATGCAACTTCTTTTGGGCGTATAGTTTTTATTAACCAAATAAAACATTGAAATCGACTTATAAATGTATTCTTTAGATTTCAAAACGTGTCATGCTGGTGATTTCTCTGAGTTTGCCTGAACGAAATTCGAACGAAATTCAAATGCGTACAACTTTAATTTAAGACATAAAGTTTGTAATGTGACCTTACCACTAGTGGTGGAAAACCCTCATAGTTCGGAACATTTTGTAACAAGTATACTCTTAATCAACACACAGTCTCAATAATACTACGAAGCGATGTCAACAACAGTTTTTAATAAAGAAAAACATTCTTTATTTTCCAAAGTAATTAATTTTTAATTTTTACGAATTAATATTATACACACGTTCTCTAGGATATTCTTTAAGCAATATTATATTTCCAGTAAGTTGCTGATTTTGGATAATTATTTTGATTTCAAATTAATAAAAATTCGATTGCAATGGTTTTTTGTGACCCAAATTGAACACAATTTTACAACATGGGTACAAAGTTGTAAATATATATTCCTCTGTTAAATTTTAAAACAAGCTTCTTGATCTATAAGTAAATTTTCTTCATACATAGGAAGTTGTGAAAAATTACCTGGACGAGTTGTTCTGCTTTGTTTAAAAGTATCAAAGGAAATGGATTCGTTAGCAAAATGATGTCGAGCTAAACAGCTTTTCAGTTGTCAAACAGTAGAGGGTCGTTATTTTGCGCCAACTTTTGTTAAACTTATAATTATATGTAACTTGATATAAAGCACATAGTACTGTTCATATAACAGATGCTTCATTAGAAAAGTAAAAAAATCTAAAGAAGCCTTGAACCAGAATGCCTTTTTAAGTTAGTCACGTTAAAAAACATGTCTGTCGTTTTAATGTCAAAAACAGGACACTTACTTAAATACACTTGAGTACGTTTCATAGTATGTGTGCGGAAGTTTAGAATTTTAAAACTTTGCTATATGAATTACATGAGAATACTTATGTATAAGCAAAAAAATTAATACTCGTTTAATTAACAGTTTAATGTAATATGGCAGCAACAGGAGCATTAAATGAGCAAGAATAGTATGAGATTGCTTGAATAAATACCATGGAATCGAAATAAATCGGTGCAGCATCAAATAAAAATAATGAGATGTCGAGGAAATATCCTATCATATATAGCTATCAAATAAACAAGAGTCCTGATGTTTAATCCGGAAAATACTGGCGATTTTTTTAGAATCTGTATGAGAAAAAACAACCCTACTTGTTCAGTTTCTATTCTCGTCTTAATTTGTTTTTTTCTGGGACAAAAGCTACAAAAACAGTGAAAGTAAATTTAAAACAACTTACGGCTGCAAAGCTAACATGACTGAATAGAGTTAGAACAAATATACATGTACAAAGCTAAACTGCAACATAACTAAACGTAACCAGTTATTCTCCTTTATCGCAATCGTTTAATATTGCAAGAGAAATAGCCTATCAAGCTGTTGAATTTGTTTACACTGTATACTGTAGGGAAGCGTAGTTCCTTGTTAATGCAAGTAGATCTTATCAATTGATATCATTATCTGTGAAAATATTCAGCTTTTTAATTTCACCGTTCGAAATTTTTGTATAGGTTTGCAAAATTATATTGCACAGAAAACGAATTTGACGTTTGAGTGCCTATTTTGGGATGATCATAAACATTTTATATAAAATATTTGTCCTCTTTTTCCTGTCTAATGATTTTTGAAAGCTTACCTAGATCATTTTCGTAAATATTGTTATCTGTGAAAATAATCAGCAATTCAACCACATTTTATAATTAAGGTAAAAGTTGCAAATCTGCTGCATAAGACATAAGCTTCTTATGTTTAAGTGACTTTATTATATAGATCATAAATATTTTATTTAATAAATAATGACTACACGACAGGACAACAAATCAACACAAAATTTATACATTTTCTTATGCAAAAAATGAACTATATCAAAAAGGCCTTAAAGCTTCTTTTAAGCTTAGCAAAGCATTCAACTCATCTAAACCAAATGCATCTACACTTATTCATATTTTTAATCATACAGTAAGACCCGTTTTATTATACGGGTCTGAAATATGGGGAAGTTTCAACGCCTCTAAATTTATACAAAATCCTGAGAAATACATTACTATGGAATTAGATAAGTTAGTTCTTGAAAAAGTACAAACAAAATTTTGTAAATTTATTTTGGGAGTTAGTAAAAAAACCAGTACTTCCGGTGTAAGATCAGAACTCGGATGTTTACCAATTCTTTATTATGTACTAACAAATATGCTCAAATATTGGACTCGACTCCAAAAAGATGAATCTGATAAAAATTTTATTCTCAAGGCAGCTCTAAATGAATCTTGGTCTATGCATGAAAATAATAAAGAATCATGGATAAGTTGTATTTATCATTTACTTAAATTTTCAAATGCTAGTCATTTATTTAAGAAAAAGGTAGAATTTAAAAGTAAATCAGTGTTTAATATTTTAAAATATAAAATACACACTAAATTTATGGAACTATGGACTGATAAACAAACAAATGAGGAAGGTAAACTAAGAACATACAAAAAATTTAAATCCCATCTCCAACTTGAACCATATCTAAAGTATGGTAATCAAGACCAGAGGAGATTGATGAGTAAATTTAGACTTAGTGCTCATAATCTCAAAATAGAAACAGGACGTTACACTAAAGTTGAATGTAACAATAGAATTTGTGATCTTTGTAAAAATAATATTGAAGATGAGATTCATTTTCTCAAAGAGTGTAATGCTCTTAACTGTATAAGAACACACTTTTTATCTTTTTTGAGAATAAATGTAAGAACTTTAGCAAATTATCTTCTACAAATAAATTTATTTGGCTGTTAAGCAATGAAGATAGAGAAATCATCATAAAATTATTCCAAATGCTAGAACTATTCTTGAAAAGAGACTCCTTACTTTGTGTTAATCAAGTGTCTTCGTAAAGTCTAGGATAATTTATAATAGTATATTAAATATTCTTATAAGTTCCAAAGATAAGAGCTGCACCCCCCCCCAACCCCTCATCCAGACAGAGACTAAAACCTGTTTTTATCATAAAACTGGTTTTTTTTATATGTAATTGAATTGTTATTAAAACTAATTAGACTAATCACATGTTTTGATATTTTGATTTTTACTCATTTTGTTTTGTTATGAATAATTGTTCTGCCTCTCAGGGGGCTCCATAATTGGATTAAATAAAATTTGTCTTTGTCTTTGTCTATACACAAAGCAACAGACAAAACAAAGTTATGAACAAAGTAAAAAACTACCTACTTCTTTCTAATGACATGTACATGTATTTCTATAGTCTATAAAGAATTATCAATATGGTTTTAAATCGCACACAGACGGAAACATAATTTAGTATTGGCAAGCCAGATTAATAACAAAAAACGCATGATTATTTTTCAAAAGTAAAATTTAATCCCCTGTCGTATTATTTTTAGCTACCATGAAAATCTAGCTAACCTTATCACATTCAGATTACCCATTTGTTTAAATAACCATTTGTTTAACATTAAAGATTACAGTAAACCGAATATCTGTCATGAATTTTCCATATGAAGGTATCGTTAAGATGTTAAACTTTATTATTAACAAATAAAAGATGGCGTACAGTGAAAATGACCTGAAAATTTGGGTGAAAAAAATCAGCACTGAATGATACTAACGAATGCCAGACAACTTGGCCCGATATTCGAGACAAATCGACCCCGTTAATAGGACAACTCGGACCGCAGTAGGACAAGTTGTCCCTACAGAGGAAATAATTGAAATAATTAAATATGATCATAAAAAATTTACTAGCATACTACAGAAAAAAAACTTATTTTAACTGATATTTTGAATATTTGAACATAAATAGTAAATTACACATATAAATGTTATTTACAATTGTTTAAGAATAGCTAATTGGTTACTGTTTGAATTGGTAAATAATTTAATAATATAATTAAAATTAAGTAAGTCTTTTGGACATTAACCAAATCAAATGAAATTTAGTTAATAACCATTTAATTATTAGAAACTGATTAGCTTAATTACATGTCATAACCATAGATCAAAAAATTTTAATGACTGCAATTGAGCTTGTGTGATTTTAAATGAGAAGTAGTTGAGGAGAGGCTGTTGATGTTAGCTTAGAAAAGCCACACAGGACATAAATATTCAGTCATCCCATAATTTGGAAAATGTCAGTCAACTGCAAACAGTGTTCTCCTGTCATTCGACCTCGTCAGGGAGTCCCTACTATGTTATTGCTATGACAAGTTTTTCACAGGATATGCACTCGTATGACCCAAAAAGATTACCCGAGAACAGAAGGAACTTTTTATTTACTGAAACAGCTGCACCTTTTTCAAAACCAAATTAGAGGCTCCCAGGAGCCTTTATCGCTCACCTGAACCTGAAACCAAACAACCCTTTTTTATCCAGCTTTTCTTTGCTATAAGGAATTGCCCAACACTTCTGCAAAAGTCATTAATTTTGACCTATTAAGGGAAATAATTCCTATAAGGAGGAGCTTTTGATGCTTAGAGGGAGAAGGGAGGTTCACTTCAAATTTGCTGTACCTGTTATACTTTTTTAACTATCAGTCGAAAACTCTCTTGACTCCCCCCATTTTCTATTTTAAGCCAACGTAGCTATGTAGGTAGTCAGGTGTCATGATTTGCACATTTTTGGTAGAGGACGTCCTAAAGATGATGTGTGCAATGTTTCAAAGCAGTCCTTTGATGGGTTAAAGAGGAGAAGATTTTTTAAAATCAAGTAAAATTGATCAAAAAAAGGTTCAAGGAGAACAATTCCTAAACGGTTCATCAGACAATCTTGAACCTAAGTCATTTTTGTAGCCCTCATAGAGCAGAACAATTAAGCAATGCTAACTTTTTCTCTAGTTCTAATAATTTGCAAGATTTTGAGGCAAAAATGTCAAAAATTTTGACAATTAAAGGGCAATAACTCCTATAAGGAGTCATCATACAACTTCAATCCCATGGAGTGTTTCGTAGAGCTTTTGATGCAGATGAAGGCATGTCTCTTCGGTTTTCCTGTATCTGTAACACTTTTTAAAATATAAGCCAAAAACTGTATTTTACCCCCCCCCCCCCAAATCCATTCTATTTTTAGCCATGGCGGCCATGTTGGTTAATCTGCAGCCATGGTGTGTGCAAACTTGGTTGAGGACATTTGACGGATGATGTGTACAAAGTTTCAAAGCAGTACTTTCAGTGGTTTCAGAGGAGAAGATTTTTCAAAAAATCAATTAAAACCGATTAAAAAAACAGTTCAAGGGGAATAACTCTTAAACGGTTCATCAGACAATCTTAACCCTAAGTCAAGATTTTGAGGCAAAAATGTCAAAAATAATCAATTTCGACAATTAAAGGGCAATAACTCCTATAAGGGGTCATCATACAACTTTGACCCAATGAGTGTTTCGCACAGCTTTTGATGCTGAAGAAGGAAGGTCTCTGGTTTTCCTGTATCTGTTATACTTTTTTAACTATAAGCCAAAATCTGTATTTTGACCCCCTGTTCTATTTTTAGCCATGGCGGCCATGTTGGTTGGTCTGAGGCCATGATTTGTGCAAACTTGGCAGAGGACATTTTTACTGATGATGTGTGCAAAGTTTCAAAGCAATCCCTTCAGTGGTTTTGGAGGAGAAGATTTTTAAAGAAAAGTTAACGACGACGACGACGAACGACGACGGACGACGACGACGGACGCCAAGTGATGGCAATAGCTCACCTGACCCTTCGGGTCAGGTGAGCTAAAAAGACACTGACTCATGATAAAAGTCATCACACACATATTTAGAAAAAAAATCAAGATTTACTGGTTAAATCATTTGAAAATTAACATAAAACTTCAATTTGATGGATGGTCCAAGTTGTCCTCTATCAGGCCGACTTGTCTTACTGCGGTCCGAGTAGTCTATAAACCGGGCCGACTTGTCTCAAATGTCGGGCCGCGTTGTCCCAGGCCGAGTTGTCTGGCTACCATTCTAACAACATGTCTAACCCTTTGTAAAAAAACGCAATTCTCTAGGCTTTTCGAAATATTTCCCGAAGTATGTAAGATTTTCAATCAATAATATGTATATTTTTCAATTTTGTTATTTTCACAACCTCAGCATCCAATCAGATGCATTCGTGTATTTTCTTCTGTATACTATCTTGGGGTAAAAAAAAATTCTGAGCTTTAGGTAGGGTTTTCTATTCCTGAATTTTACACTATTACAGACATTGCTACGGTAACACGTGTGGGGTCTAATAAGATGCAGAAACCTACTACTCGTCCGGTGCATAATTTTTTATTAGACTTATGTTATTCATTTTAGTGGTTTTTATGTGTTGTATTTTTTCTGTATGTCGCATGTCTTTTGCTCAAACGGGGTTTTGCCACTGTCATATGTTTTGTGCGTATTAATACACAACTAGAATTCTGTTCTTTTGTCGCCGCTGATGAAGACGTCGGGTTTGATAGGCAGATTAGGAAAGATTTTCACATTTAAATATTGACGTTTTGTAAATCCGATCATATTTTTGATAGAATCAACAGAAAACCAATTTCGATAGTCATAGTTTGAACAGGTTAAAGAAACGATTGAGTTTCAAGCGTAGTTTTGGTATTACTAGTCAAGTATAGTCTGTTAAAGGCTTGATCGGGAATACATTTGTATTTTCAGTGACACTTAACTCGTGGTCATTGACATTTTACGGTACTACAACAGACCCATTACAATGTGAGTAGTTTGTGAAATATTTTGCCTTTATCCAAAGCTAAAGTTACAGGCATACCGCAGTGGTACAAGTTAATATAGATATTAAAATAATACGCTATAAATTGTACAGGGAACTGTTGATTTTTATTTGTAAATATTGTAGTGCAGTCATGTTCAGATACATTTCTTGACTGATTTAAGATGAATTAAACTATTAACTGTTGCTACAAAAAATCATCAAACTCTAGTTGGGCCACTGGGCAAGAAATTGTTTGCAATTTTAGACATTCTTTGAATAGAAAAACACAACTAAAAAAATACATTTTCCAAGCTACCAATGATTTGAAGGTCGCTTCATCTGGTGTTAGGTGACATAGCTACTACTCCACGAGGATTTCTAAAGGTCTTTAAAGATGTCATATATTCTAGTTCTGTTCGGGACATTGATAATGGTGGTTGAAAAACGTGTACTGTAATACAGTGACTAATATGATTTCAGATACTGACCAATGTTTCAATAAACCATGTCAAAATAAAGGAACTTGCATTAATCGTGTAATCACATATAGCTGTCAGTGTCCAGAGGGTTATACTGGAATGAACTGTGAAACTACAAGTAAGTAGATAAGACGTTGTATTCCGTTTCTAAAAACTAAACACGATGCATTTATATTTGACGGTCGACGTGTAAAAGAAAAAACACACGTTTCCAGTGGTCCGCCTGTAAAATATATAAAATTTTAGAATTTATATGTTGGATATTATATGTATTCTTTATGCAATAAGTTCATTAGCAATGCGATAATGCTAAAAGAGATGCTTTGTTACAATGGTAATCACTCTTACTCGATGCAAAAGTCATTTTTAAACTTCGAACATAATACATATTTGTGCGATTTTACTCTGTTCGAGTAATTTAGGTTCATCTAAATTTTCAAGTCTTTATCTATAATTTAAAATATTTTACAGTGACTACTAGGAACAAAGAAAATACAACTACGAGAACTTTTGGTAAATATATTAAAATTCTATAACTATAAAATATTGAATCTATGTAAACGATTGAATGATCAACCACATTTTAATTTTAACGACATAATATTTAAGATTTACACCGAATCGAGTAACATTTTTCTCAAAACTAAAAAATATGTATTTATTCATCATACAGTCGGAGTCCTCATGGCATATCCTTTTGAAGAAGTATAACAATAATAATAGTTATAAAGGTCATGTACGCCACAAGGTTAAAAGGTAAAATCGAAACGACAAATAAAAATAAAAATAAAATTAAAAAATCAACAAAAATGGGCCAGAGCTTTCTGTCCAAAGACCTTCTTCAGGGCGAGAAAGAGGGGGACAAAGAAAAACACAACCGTGTAGGACAAGGAATGACAAATGGCGGATAGCTGTGATCTGTCGCACACATAGACATAACCAGAAAAATTTCTTTTTTGTTGTACTTAACCTAACAAAAAAAGATGGTCTTGAACTTCTCAATTACAGTCATTAGTAATTCCAAAAAACAAAAGTGGACACTTATAAAAAAGTGTTTTTTACATTCATCCCAAACGGATGGCTAGATCCCAGGAACTTAATAATCCTCTGTTCCAAAGATTGTCGTTGTTTTTCGCCCATCCTAGTTTCAATAAGAGCAGTGACATGCATATCCGAAATATGATGGTCTAGCTGTCTAAAGTGGCGACCCACCGGACAGTCTCCACCCTTACGGACACTCCTAATGTGCACTGAGTGGCATAAATTAAATTTTCGGATATTCAGGTAAATCCGCTCCTAAGGGTAAATGTGTTACTTGGGCCCTTAACTTCGTCAGTCTCCCAAGTAAATTGGCAGGTGGAACACCTAGGTCGCTCACACTTCTTGGTGCCAAAATAGTTGGCCAGTTGGCGACTAGTAGCGCTTTTAACGGAGCTGGTGACACGGTGTTGTCTCAAACTTTTTCCCTTCCTAAAGGCCATTACAGGGGCGAGTCAAACACCGCTGCCATGTGTTGGTCCTCCAAAACAATGGAGTGAAAATTATTAATTAAAATGTTCCGGATGGCAATATTGTGAAGATGGTACGTAAGTACCAGAGGAACACGATCACTCGATTTATGTTTCGTCAACTCCAATGCCGAAGTTCTGTTTATCTGGGAGACCGAGGACAGAGCTCTATCTAGAACCCTGATGGGATATCCTCTATTGACAAAGAATGTTTTCATCTTTTCGCTCTGTTGTTTAAAATCTGAGTCATTGCTACAAATGCGACGAAGTCGTAAAAATTGTGATTTCGGAATAGCATTTTTGCATGCCTCTGGATGGCAGGAAGCGTAATTGAGATAGCAGTGAGCATCCGTGGGTTTGTAAAACACGGATGTGGTAATTCTGTTATCTAGCATGCGGCACTCAATGTCAAGAAAGGAGAGTTTTTCCTGGGTGTTGATGGCAGGATGGTAAGAGGAGACAAAGTCAATGAATGATTGGAGTTCCTGTGGACTATCGGACGAGACTCCAAATACATCGTCTATATATCTTTTGTAAAGATCAGGAACAGGTCCCATTTATTCAGAGAACATTTTCTCCTCTAAATAGACAAACAGACACGCAAAGCTAGGTCCCATTTTTGTGTCCATGGCCACACCACCAGTTAGTGAATAGAAACTACCATTGAATTGAACAGTATTTAAAGTTAGAACCAACTCAGCCAGTCGTAAGATGATGTCAGTTTTTATGTAAGGATTCGGTCGTCTATCGAGGAAGTGTTTCAAGGCGATTAGGGCATCGTTGTTAGGAATGCTGCTGTAAAGAGCAGTAACGTCCATCGTGAAGAGTCGAAAATCATCAGGTTTCTCTGGTTCAAAATGCTCCAGAAATAACAATAATAATATAACAATAATAATTAGCAAAGTTAAAATCGACTTTCTAAAAAAGCGTTGGACCTGCAAATAGCAGTCGAAAGGTATCAAATTTAAGTACTATCGTATGTATAAATTTCTTGTTGATAACAAATATCTGGAAGTGATAATGATATTAAAACGTAACAACTGATTGTTGTTATTAAGAAAACACGACTGTAATTTTTAGCTAATCTGATAAAACTGTGAGGTGATGTTTGAAAGGGTTATAATGTTAACTTTCAGCTATGTCATTGTTTCCAGACTTTATAGCCAGTTACCGGTGAAAATCCCGGACCTTCGGGAGAAAAACTTCTAATTCTGGTTAATTAATTTGAAGTCCAGCAAACCCTATTCGGATAAGAATAAAACCCGCAACTTAACTATTAACAGGCACGTCATTTATAGCAGATGACTTAACTAGCTTAACTGGATAAAACTTAAAAACTACGTAATTAGCCATATATTTTTCAGTGACTACCAGGAATAAAGAAACTACAACTACAAGAACTTCTGGTAAATATATTTATATACGATCAGTACAAAAACTTGTTTCTATGTAAATAATTGAATGACCAACCAAAATTTGATTTAGAAGAAAACATAATATTTAATAATTAACACCGAACCCGTTACAAGTTTTTTCAAAACTAAAATATATGTATGTACACCTAGTCCAAAATCATAGCTTTCGAGTCCTTCTATAGACATTTCACACAATTCAGAAATGTTAAATTATCTTTCTAAATGAGTGTTGATACTTCACACAGCAATAATTCCACCGAAAAGTTTTTTATTTTTTTCAAAATTCAAATATATTTATGTATACATTGTCCAAAGTAAGAGTTTTCGAGAGCTCCTTGCAAAAAATTGTGAAATTGGTGAAATTCTATTTCTGAATCAGTGTCGTTCCTGTAAACAACAATCCTTCCAAGGTGACATTTACTAGAGCCTTCCAATGCATATTTCATATACTTATTGAAAGTACACAATCCAAATGTTTAATATCGTACATTTCGTTTTCTGTAGCTAACAAGTCGTTAAAAGTTTTTGTTTCTTTGTTTGGCGTTTTAACGCAACTTTCAGCAATTTTTCAGCTATATCTTGGCGTCCAATTTTTATTAGGGGAGGAAGCTGGAGAACCCGGAGAAAACCGCAAACCTTGGGCAGGAAAACTGGCAATCTTTGTCAATTGAGTCGAGCGCAGTGAGACACGAACCCACAACCTCAGTGTTGACAAACCACATGATCATAGTAGACTCGTTAAAAATGATAATTATATTAAAACGTATCCACTGTTATATTAACTTTTATCTTTACGACAGTTGACATGTGTATAATTTGCAGCTTATTGATTAAAACGGAAAAATCTTCTAAGGTAAAGAATATCTTAGAATGATGTTAAAACTACATCAATTGCAATTAATATTTTACAGTGACTACCGGGAATAGAGAAACTACAACTTCAAAAACTGTTGGTAAATATATTTATATACGATTACACATCTTCACAAGTCAGGATTTCTGTGTCCACATGTGTCCACGAAACCCTGACAAACTTAGCTAGGAAATTCCCGAGCTAGAAGACACTAATTTGATTGGCTACAGCATACCTTGATGTAGTCAATCAAAAGCTCGCTTTCATTCGCGGCTTGGTTAAGGGATATCCCGATGTCAATTATAAATAAACCAAACGGATGTGTTGCATAGACCATGTGAAAGTCAGTGTATTTTGTACAGTAGTGTTAATAGTTTGTTATTACCGAGTTGGGTTACGTTTTCTTCCCACTCAAGAATGAGTAAGAATTACTACTGCCAAACACTTGCTTCTTTCAAGCAATTTCATTAGTTGATATTTTGAAGGTTTGACGTCATATGAAAATCTTCTAGCCCGGGAATTTCCTGGCTAAGTTTTTCAGGGTTTGTGGACACATGTGGACACAGAAACCCTGACTTGTGCGGATGATTACGCTAAAACCTTGCATCTATGTATATGATTGAATGATTTGTTTGTTTTGTTTTGGTGATTACCGCCACTTCCAGCAATTTTTCAGCTTTATCATGGGGTCCAGTTTTTACTGGGAGAGGAAGCCTGTCAGTGAGTACCCGGAGAAAACCCCCGACCTGCGGTTGGAAAACTGGCAATCTTTGTCAATTAAGATTGGAGTCGAGTACATCCTCCCTGTAGTGAGAATCGAACTTGCAATCTAAGTGTTGACAGACCACGTGATCAATAGTAGACTAACTACCTTAACCACTCGGTCACCGATGCACCCTTGAATGATCATCGACGCTTAAATGTAAAAAAACTTAATATTTAAATTCAAAAAAATGTATGTATACATCGTTTAAAATCAGACTTTCCGAGAGTTCTTCGCAAAAAATGGCGAAATACTCTTTCTGAATGAGTGTCTTTCTTACAAATAGCCATCCTTCCAGGGCGACATTTAAGAGCCTTCAAATGCATACTTTATATACTTATTAAAGGTGTAAAATCTAAGTATTAAATAAAATGTAATCAAAGATACCAAGGTTAATACAGTTTACTGCGCCAGAAGCGCGTTTTGTCTGATCAAGACTCATTATTGGCCTTCAAACCCAAGCAAATATCTTACTTTTGATATTCTGTAGTTACCATTTTTTTTAGAAGTGATAATGATATTTGAAGATATTTACTGGTGTTTTTCTATTTTTTTAATTAGCAAACGACGGCCAAAGTCAAATCACAGCTGGTATAGCGGGATATGTGGTGGTTGGAGCTGTTTTGGTTGCTGCTGTTATATCACCCTGATAAACATAACAATAAAATTTGTACTACTTTTTAAAGTTGAATCTGTAGCAGCTTTGTCCATGCAATAACTTCTTCAGTTTAACAATTATCAGTTTAATTATTTCTCAGTAATTTCACAATATTACTAAATTATTGCTGTAGTTATTGCTGTAATAGAACTGACGGGTTTTAATAAATTCATGCAGTTATATTTTGATGTTCAAAATCTGATTAAAATTTGATGTCTTTTTGCTGCTTACATTTGATCGTTTCACATGAGGTTGTAAGGGATCCACATTTTGGATCACATTCAGATCACCTGTATTGCCGAATTCGGGTCAACCAATCAACCTACAGACATATTTCTAAAACAATAAACTGTCATTTCTTAAAGGAATCAATAATGAAAAGTTGGATTCAGTCAAATTATTTCTGCATAAATGTGTTTTTCAGACGGGTAAAATTCTAGTCCACTATTATTTTGAAATTGTATTCAGCAAGAGGATTCGAATTTTAGTTTTTATGGGTTTAAAAAAATTTTCAAAGATGAGCGCAGTCATGCATGTAAAATTTAAATATTGCTCACAATTTTAAACTTACGCTAGCCGAGATTTCGATTTACTATTTCGTCAGTATTAACAAATGGATTAACAGAATGTAACCCCTATTATAGTTTCTCTGAATAAAATGCATGATCTGATTTAATACCAGATGGTCATTTTAACATAGTTTTTCCAAACTGAATATTTTGTGGTTATTAGTTTGTTTCTATTAAAATGTCAAACAAGGTAAATTAACTTTATCAGCAATACTTGAGTAGTGTTTTTGCAGTCAATATTTTGAAAATATTCTTCAGATGGAGAGTGTTCTTACTCGTCCAGCTAAATCTTTGTTGTTATTCATCAGTAGCTTGTTTAATAATACAATGTAATAGTGTTATAATAAAAGCACTGCTAAGCTGTAAACTTGGGTTTAGGGTAAATGGAAATTACATCAAAACTTTAATTCATTTCTTGTTAGAATAATATTTACCTTTCAGGAATTTAAACGACGATTGGTAAAAACTAAATCGTTGTTAAAATTCGAATTTTACTATATTAATAAAACAAAAGTTTGTGTCGAAGATCTTTTTTTATACTTATATTTTAATTAGTTTGTGTGTTTGGTTAATAATAGTATCTTTATGTAATCGGTAAGAATTGGAACGCAATTAAACAAAGTTGTTGACAAAACGATAAAACATCTAACAATATTTATAACACCCGCAAACTTGTTTGGGTGGGTATATAGGAATCACCCTGTCTGTCTGTCTGTCTGTATGTCTGTCTGTCTGTCTGTCTATCTGTCCGTCTGTCCAAATCCCTTGTAAGCGCTTCTCCTCCTAAAGCGCTTGACAGATTTTGATGAAACTTTACCTGAAGGAAGTATATCATATGTAGATTTGCATGAAGAATTTTCGTCGCTGCCGGATATTATTCAGGGGAGATAATTGGACTTAGACTTTTTAAATGTAGTATTCAGCTGTAGTATTCAGCGTGAGACCTCGTAATCGCAACTCCTCCTAAATAGTTTGACAGATTTTGATGAAACTTTACTTGAAGCAAGTAAATCATATGTAGATGTGCATGAAGAATTTTTGTCGCTGTCGGATATTATTCAGGGGAGATAATTGGACTTGAAGCGAAGCGGGGGTATCCCTTTGTAAGCGTGCTCACAGTCCACACTTGTTTAAATTTCAAATTTGTATAACCGTTGTGCGCTTCGAGTTACAGAACAGGAGGATACAGAGCTGAACAATTTAGCAATGCTTACTTTTTCTTTAGTTCTAATAATTTCAACATTTTTAGTAAAAAATGGAAAAATTCACAAATTTTGACCATTAAGAGGCAATAACTCCTAAAAGAGGTTCTTACAACTTCAACTCAATGAAGAGGTTTGTTAGGCTTTTGATGCTGAAGAAGTAATCTTCCTGTATCTGTTATACTTTTTTAACTATAAGCCGAAAACTGTATTTTAACCCCCTGTTCTATTTTTAGCCAAAGCGTCCATGTTGGTTAATCTGCGGCCATGTATTGTGCAAACATTTGACTGATGATGTGTACAAAGTTTCAAAGCAGTCCATTCAGTGGTTTCAGAGATTTTAAAAAATCAATTAAAACTGATTCAAAACCAGTTCAATGGGACTAACTCCTAAACAGTTCATCAGACAATATTGACCCAAAGTCATTTTTGTAGCTCTCATAGAGATGAAAAATTAAGCACTGTAAGGCAAAAACTGAATTTTGACCCCCGTTCTATTTTTAGCCCAGGCGGCCACGTTTGTTGGTCTGCGACCATGATTTGTGCAAACTAAGTAGAGGACATTTTACTGATGATATGTGCAAGGTTTCTAAGCAATTCCTTCAGTGGTTTTGGAGAAGATTTTTAAAGAAAGCTAACGACGACGACAACGAATACTGACAAAGACGAACGACAAGTGATGGCAATAGATCATTTGACCCTCGGTGAGCTAAAAAAGAAGGAAGAAGAAACCGGACAAAACAATAAGTCTCCTAAAACTTCATTTTGGGAGACATAACACATCAGAAACCATATGACACAGACAAAACCCGTATTGAACAGACATACGACACATAGAGAAAACCCCAATACAAAAGTCAAAAGTGAGAAGGTCAAAATTAATAAAAAATCACAGGGAAAGATTAAGCAGTGCCTGACACTAATAAGAAACTCATCGAGTTACTCATCCTCATGTTCGGAAAAAATGTATGATTGAAAACGAGAGATAGATTTGCCGCAACGACCAATAAATTTAGTTGTTATATCCATAGAACTTCTGAAAGAATGACATCAACCTTGATACTGAAATCAAAAATCGAGTATTTTCTTTGTTTTCATGGTTAACAGCAGAGTCAGGTCTAAACAAAATTGGAACAAACAAGATAATCCATAACGTACTAGTCATCACGTGTGTCGTTGACTTTAGTTTGTAGTTGTCCTATTAAGTCTATTTCGAAATGGCTAGCTTGTCTTGATTGTTCTTAACTAAAACCAACTTTCATACAAAAACTAATGATAAACTAAATTGAGGGAGTCTTTTATGGATACACTTTCTTTAAATACTACAAGGTTCCAACTGTAACTATTTCCTTATGATGCCATGTTTTGAATATCTATAAGCACAAAATGAGAAATCTTTCTGAAGAGGTGCTATACCTCAGCTTTGCACAGTTACCATCCATTAGCCCTTGTAGTTTCAGAGACAAATATTGCCATCAATCAGAAATAATTTGACGTGACAAACATTTTGAAGGAAAATTACCACATAATTAGGAAGCTTTGTAAAGTAAATATTTTACTATAATCGTGCCATATTTTTGTTGAATTAGTACAGAAAGACATTTTTTAAGAGGACTTCACAAAAATAATAAGTGCCAAATTACAACAAAAATTTTACAAGTGATACCAAAGTTTACTTTTCAGAAAAATATTCAGTCTGTGATCACTGGCGCTTAAAGCAACGTTAGAACAATATAGGCGGGCCAAATTAATAAATATTTTATTATTATTATTTTTATATTATTATTATTATTAGAATTATAATTATTGCAACAATTATGGACAATTGTATATGAATCTTTTAAATTAGCAAGTCGACAAGTTCAACAAAAAAATTCAACAAAAGAATATATATTTTTCAAATCAATCCATGTAACTCTTGTATTAAATATCAATAATCATAATTCACATTAGCGTTTATAATCTTTAAAAAAGCATTTTTCTGCACAGCAGAAACAAAAATAAATAGTTTTTAACAGAATTTCAGCGATTTGTGCAGGAATGTTAATCTAGCTTTCGCACATTCTTTATATATCCTTCATTTTCACAGTGTAAGAAACCAGGTACGACAATTAAATCTGAAATGTAAATTCAATAAAAGGCTGTTTTAATATGTTGTAACATCCAAACAACGAATAATTTCTTTGCATTGTAATAATCTGTTTTTTTAACAATGATTGGAACAACCTTGCTGATATAAATCTTTATTTAAAATACCTTATTGAGTGTTAGTATACAATGTCCACGTATCCGTGTTAACAAATTGATATCTTGTGAAGTTTTAATCCCCAAACCTTAGAAACTAGACAATGTTTTTGGATAATGGTTTTTGGAATGTTAACAAGTAATCGTAATAGTACTTGTGTTAGTACATGTTTCGTTACCATGTAAACGATTATTTGTATCCGCAATTTTATACTTTTCTCTCAAATGATTTTAGATATAGGTTTGTCGTGTTGTTTGTTTTGTATATTCCCTTAACAGACATGACTTACTCTGGATTGACTACCATCATACTCTTCCGAGCACCAGAGGTAATCTCGCGTGTTTTCTTGTTCTGTGTATGATATTGTGTGTCATATAGTTTGATATTAGCAGGATTTAATTGCCCTTATGGTAATTCTTTACTTCTCTATCATACATATTATAAATTGTTATAATTCAATTAAATTAAAATTTATCTATCAATATTCAAACATTAAGACATGTACTTGGAGACACTTAATAAAAGTTTGTATATTTTATGCAAACGTAATCAATCATATACGTGCGTCGGAATTAAGGGTGAAAGAGTGTACAAGAATATAATGTCTGTGTGCGCATGACGTGAAAGGCTGAGAATTTTTTAATGTTTTTTTAGATATCTATGATACTTAAACCTGTTGTTGCCGACCATAGGATACGTAGCAATTTGGGTCAGCTGTACAAACTTTACAAATCATACTTTTAACACGACTTTCAACAGTAACTGTGTCGTGCGCAAATTAGATTGGAATGTCAGCCTGCAAGGTTGTATTTTAAATGTCCCAAATCACAATATACAAAATAGTGCCGGACTAAAAACCTATGAAAGCCTTTAAATATAATTTAATTATTTAGATATTTTAAATTTAACTAAAGCTAAATCTAGTATGTATCTTACTCATAGAAAAATACACACAAAATCTAAGAACAATTGTTGTGTAACAGACACTATTTTTAAAAGGTTATAGCTCCTTAAGACCTTTAGTTGCAAATATAGTTATAGTGTATATTAAACGCTGAGCACGTCTTAAATTAAGAGATTGGAATGAAAAGGTATGCGTTTAATTGTTATTTAATCGAAATATATTGGAGATAATGACAAATGACAATTTATTTTAAAATGAACAGTAACCAATTTGAATACCTGGTATCACTTTTTACTAGCTTTTGAGTATTCCTGTAATATTTGCTTTTCTATATCAGTTCTGAAATAGAAATATTTCTTATCTTCAAAAAAATACATGGTGTAGTGGAGAACTTTTAAGACAGACTCATAATCACATAAAATCAAACAGTATGAGGTTAGAATGTAAGCATTTACAATAACGGTACGCTGCAGAGATACGAACTGAAATTACAATTACTGTTTGCCTTTTTTCCATAGAGTTTAACGCCATTTTCAATATTTTTTCAGCTATACCATTGAGTGTTAAGTTGTCAATGAGACATGAAGCTGATCTTCCCGATAAAGACCTTGATGTTTAGAAAACAATGCTAATTAATTATGTTTAGAGTTGAGCACACTTGCCAGCTGTAAGGCTCAAACCGACAACCTAATTGTTGAACCAAGTGATTGATATTATATGACAGAGTACCTCAACCTCTCGGTCACGGACGCTCTGATTCCCTTTATGCAATATTAAAACTAGTTTAATTTTGAGTTTAATAGTCTTTTATATATAAATTAGTTTAAAAGTATCTGTTCCTATTACCAAATGGTAACATCTTTACTTCTTTATAATTCAGTAGAGGGAATCAAGCATATACAAGATAAACATGGAAAGAGTATACAGTTTACATTTTTAATAAGGACTGTTGAAGGCTTGGAGGTTTGTTTATAAGAAAAAGCGCTTTGATGTCAATTTGCGAATTTGACTGATTGGTTAATGCTTAATAACGTCCTGGAAGCAAAATTCAGTTATATTCAGGACGTGTGAATTTGATAAAATTATTGAGAATGAAATCAGTTTGCTGTTTGTAGCAAAACTTGTGCAGCTTATACTTGTACTTATTCCAGCAAAATCTTGATTCGAACCAGAATTAGTGTGATTATATCATCCGACATTTTAAAAATTTTGCACACCTATTTATGTGGTTTTGCATTGGCTAAATGGTATTGTCAATCTTTATGCAAAACAACCATAGCATATTAGAATAGAATGTCGGTTATTTTTATCAGGCACTGAGGCTTCCTTCCAAATATAAACAGTACGCCATGATTTAGATAAATTGTTGAGTTAACTTGTACTTACACCAAAACATTTATATATTTTTGCTCATAGTACCATAAAGCAAAAGTTAAGACAAAGAGATTCTAAACATCACAAACCGAGTTCCAGGTTCTTTGCGTAAAATGCCTTTCAGTGTATTGTTGAATTTCCAAGCATGCCCTTGTCCTCTAATTATAAAAAAGCCGACTCTGAAAGTAAAAATCATACAGTCATGTTTTTTGTTATCATTTTAATTATCTAATAGTGAGACAGTGACAAATGTCTTTTAAAAGCCTGATTACACTTACATTAAGCAAACATCGTATGCTTATTACTAAATTTTTTTACCGTAAATATATTTTTAAAGAGAGTGCAAACAAAACACTCATTATATTCTGACTAATAAACAACACCGAAAGACAATTTATAACATAACTTGGATTTTCTTTCTCTGCATCTTCTAACTACGTAAAAATGCATACGTCATATATTACTACAAATTCGAGATGTGTTTTACTGGAACCCTGTATACAGCCCGTGCTGGCAATAGTCCCTAAACGTTGAATAAATGAATGTTACGATAATTTTAGAAGCAAAATAAACACGTTTTAGTATAGACTGTGAGTTGTTATGTTTTATAAGTATCTTTTGGAATAATAATATAATTAATCACGTTATATGAAAGTTTCTGAAAATTGAAAAAATCCTAAATCTTAGAGCAAAGCTATGTCAAACTGCACACAAATAATAAGTGTTAATCATTCCAAAAATGGACGAGATGAAGACTGCTTTCCACTTTAAATCACATCAAGCATCCTTTCTGCGCAGATTCATATAATAAAGGTGATAAAATTATTCATTTAGACATCATGTAATTAAATTGTATGCTGCATTTTTGGGAAAGTCAGCCATGTGGATTAAATTGTTGGTAAATTTTGACAAACGGACTTTCCAATATTCACCACTACAGTAGTTTCAACTGGTCCAGTTTTACCAGATCAGACTTTCTATTTATTTTCTTTTACTGTTTTTTTGACGAATTTGTTGCAAGTTACAACCAGTGTTTAAAAAAGCTCGCTCTCTCCCCTGCGATATATACCAGTAGTTTTATTGTAATCTTAACAGTCACTGATATAAATGCCAATGTGAAGCAACACCTACCAGTCTGTCATGATGAACTGATATAATCAAAAATCATTTAACGTACTCGACATTCATTTACTAGAGGCCAAGTGACATGCAAGTGACAATTAAGGTAACACTGAAACAAACGTAGCAGAGCAACTTAAAATTATGAAGCCAAATGCTACACTCTAACGCTACCATTGTTGGAAAATCCCCATTTAACGAAGCAATATTTCATAGGTAACCTCGAAAGGGATTACAGGGACACTTTACCTTAGAAAAACCTATATCTGGCAGCAATGTTGCATGGATTAAAAATGCTCCCTGATTATATGTCACATGTTCCACGTGTTTTATAAAAATAAATGCACTAAATTTTGTACCACACCTTTAAAAGCCAATTTCTAAATATAATGAAATCATTGGCATTTCTTCACGCCTTTAAGCACTTCCACACTTATTTACACAACATGAAAATTTAAAAGATATGCATTTTTCAATATCTCAAAAATGAGTTTATTCACCATAAATAAATATTGTTTTTCTTCTTTCAGTATCAAAGTTCTTCTTTTCCATTCTATTCTAACCATTATCACTATTTCCAAAGTGTTATTGTAGCTATAACACATTTGTTGACTTTTAGCATTGGTGAAAAATTATTGTCTGCGTTATATACGTTAGCTTTATTGACAAGCCTTCTGGCAACTGTGACGACGCATTCTTAGAGTATTCACTTTTATTTAATAGAAGTTTTTAAATGAGCAAAGAAATGTTATATTTAATCAACGGGGGGGGGGGGGGTCACTAAGGATACTTTTAGGTACATGTGTGCGGACGGCCATTTGAAAACCCACCCTATTCATATATTTTCGTACACTATAAAACATTACCTAATCATATATTGAATGATTAAATCAGACCTATTCATATATTCATTACTGCACATCCCCATTGACAAAATTGTACGTTTACTACAAATGATAAATTGATGTTAATGGAACATTTTGTTTGTAAAATCACTGTGGTTTACATAGGCTTAAGATGAGAATTTAGGCATGGAATATATTTAGATAATTTACAACTACCCAATGATATATTTTTCAATGAAAAAAGCTACCTATTCATATATTTTGGAGAGCTAAAAAAGTTACCCATTCGGGCCGCACATCCGTATTACCCTATATGTACCAAGTTACCCCCCCCCCCCCCGTGTATTTAATAATAAAATTATTAAATATCGGGCAATGCTGAACACATATTTATTGAACAAAACACCTACATTTTTCGTGTATTTATCTTTTTATTAAACGAAGAAAACATTGCGATATATAAAACTAATTATACTACATATTATGCGTACATGTATAATTCCAGTTGTCAGTTTGTCACTGTATAGTTTGTTTTTTTTTTTTTGTATTGTAATAATTTTCTTGTGTTATTTTGTCCTTTGTGTTGTGGGAGAGGACTTAGCTAATAGTGTTAAAACGTGTCCGATCCCTTCAGTTATACTATCAAACAAATATGTTTAGACAATAAACACTTGCAATATTCCTGTGTCAAAAATAATTTGCTATAATATTATTTTCTTCGTTATGTTCACACTGTAAATAGACATTTAGCATAGTTGATCACAGGTATAAATTAAATAAAAAGGTCATCAAATTGTTTAGGAATTTTTCTCATTTTAAGTTCGTGTGAATTCTGTTTGTGCTTATTCTTTGCGTTGATCTTTTTTCGTAGTGTATTTTTGCCGTTGCAAGTCTGCAGTTTGAGACGTTTATCAACGTTTGTGTCACATTACAATAAGTACTGTGAAGTTTGTAAAGAGATCTGCATTCTCAACAAACCATATACTGATTAGAACGCGTTGCCAGTAAACCCAATTGTGTGACCATCAATTCACCAAGTAAAGCAAACAAATCTTCAAATACAATACGATTATCTTCTAATTGTACGGCGATATTAAGATCTGGTCATATATTTGTTGTTATATAAGAAAACTTTAACATTACAAAAACTTTCTCATACGACGTCCTCGCAACGCCTTGAAAACAAAACCATATTTAAATAAGCAAAGATATTGTCCCACGTGCGCAATTAATTCATCATATTTTCATAATCCTGTCACTAGCAATTATATGTCTGACGCCATCCATATACAAGAATAATAGCCAAGAAACCGACTATATATCAAAAACGCACTCGTACACATACTTGAGCACTCTCGCACACATTATCAATCAAATGAAAAGGATAAACCGTTAAATAAGGGGAAGTAGCCTGCAAAAATAATGATTAATCGAATAAATATGTCTATTGTATGAAGGTATGAACTGCTAGAAAAATCGACTTTGTTCTAATATGAGATTTTAGTTGCTGTATAAAATAAAATCGAATTCATAAATACTGCGGTCAAGAAACAAATCGTGTTAAACAAATCACAATTTAGACTACTACATATGGAGCGAAGTTTGGTATAAATAGCATATACTGTTTTATTACCTACTGATTAGCACAACAGAACAAACATGTACAATATGTCATGGGTCTAAATGAAATTGCTGTTTTTTTTTTCTTCTTTCCCCTTTAGTTTTAATACCCAATTTAATTTACACAACTGCTTTTATCTTTATTTGCATTACTATCATGATTATTATTTTTATTATAATTTTACCAATCATACAAATGTTTAAAGTTTTACTTATTTCCCTTAACCTTATTGTATTGTACATATTTATATTTTTCTCTAATGATGAGTATATGCTCAATATTGGGCGCAGTGATTTGCTAATAAAATATCTTGTATCTTGTATCTTGTACAATTGTATATTTTTTCTTGAAAGTGGGTATGATATTGTCGTCTAAGCTCAGAGCGATAAATTGAATAGCTGACGATTTTGTTGTTTGTGATTTTACGAAATTTTAAGTATAATTACTATAATATTGCGCAAATGGTAGTTTGTATTGTGAAGATTAGGGGGGGGTGGGATAAAATATCTATTACATAAGACGGCTCTTATACATTTACATGGACACCATCTAGTTTTTTCTAACCTTCTCAAATTACATATAATCGTGGTTGGTAAGACGATAAATCTAGTCTGCCTCTAAATACATTTTTTTTCCAAATTTGTCTGATAGGTCAACACTACAACCATTCCACAGCATGCATACAGTTTTACTTGTATTGTAAATGTAGTATTATATTTCACACTGAGCCACGGTTCTGGGTGCTTATATAAAGAGCGTTATGACTTAAAAATGGGAATACCTAATAACAAATTGATACTCTACATTGACAGTAATATACAATTATAATAGTAATTATGGTGGAGATAAAACGATTTTTTTAAATTCCTTTTCTTTATTTTGTAAAACTATCATGCAATATACAAACATCTCTGAAGAACAATAAATTTCATGGTTTCATTTATTGCTAGAAATTTTATAAAGTTATCAAAATATAAACTATAACCATATAAAGTATAACCATGAAAACAAATGTTCACAAAGTCGTTCTAATGATTACATCCACCAGTGTACAAATATTGATTAATTTGTATTACAAAACTTAATTTTTCGCCGCTATCAGTACACAGATGCGAAACAAAGCACACTTGTGTTTGTAAAATATTTATTCAAACCTCTTTGTGTCCATTTTGGAAACATATATAAAAAAATCAATGTAAAACTTAAACATTATAAATCCGTGAAAGTAAATGTAATGGCTAGAACTGTGGTATAATGGAATCTTTCTTGTTTTATTACTTCCTGTAACCTCTCGGAGAATACGCCATGGACATTCTTGAACGTAGTCTACAAAAACAACAACGGCTAGTTTAGAAACCATATATTTAAGATTTTTGCATTACTTACAGGGGGCTGAGTGGCTTCAGTAGTAAGTAGTAACAATTAACCACGTGCCTGTCAAAACAAAGGTTTTTCCACTGCAGGCAGGGTGTACTCAACTCTAATCTTAATTGAAAATGATTGTGAGTTTTCCTACCGAAGATAAGGGTTTTCTCCGAGTATTCCGGTTTACTCCCAATAAAAACTAGACGCTATGCAACAGCTGAAAATTTGCCGAAAGTGGCCTTAAACTCCATTAAAACAAAAACATTTCCAAAGATATATTGTACTTAATTTTCTTTTCAAATTTTCCAATATTGATATATTTGTTTTTCATTATAAACAAGCTGTTAAATTGTTCTGACAAGATAACTAGATAAGAAGAATGCCTCCCCCGAGAAATCAGGTTGATTCGCTAGTGGGGAAGTTTGTTTTAGAAAGTAAAGTGTGTCGGTAGGACACAAATTATGCCCTCGCCCGAACAGCGACATGATGGGTGTGTTGCAACAGGCAACAATTTTTACAAAATATATTTAAATCAAAATTCTTTGGTTTTTGACACGCTTTTATTTGTAGAAATCTCTTACTAAATATAAAAGCTGTAGCTCTTAAAACGAAGAAGATAGCCGGACATCGAATGTACCCCTATCTCAGTTATGTGGTTTGCAAAAAGTTAAATTATCTTTATTTTTAAGAATATTTTACAAAAATCAAAATCCTTTGTCCCTGCAAACCTCAATTATTTGTACAAATATTCTAAATATAAACGCTGTAGCTTCAAAGCTGTACGAGAAAATGGGCGGACAAAACATGAACCCTTAAATTGTCTGCAACTTGTCAAACTATCGCTAATTGTATGATATTTTAATGAAAATCAAAATCCTTTGGCCCTTCACACTTTTATTATGTGTACAAAAATGCTACCAAATAGAACTGCTGTAGCTAAAACAATGAAGGAAAAGACAGCCGGACAAGAAAAAACTCCAACTATCCGTAATTTTCTGAAAATGGGATGAAAAGCAAAATTCTTTGGCCCTCCATTATGTGTACAAACATCTTTTACATATGAATGATTTAGCCCAAAACTGTAGAAGATAGCCTGTTATGTGTACAAACATCTTCCAAAAAAAAATGTTGTAGCCCAAAACTATAGAAGATAGCCTGACAAGCAAATCTGGACGAACGAACAAATGTACACAATATCCCCCTCGACTTTGGTGTCGGGATCGAATCAGCTCCTACCAAACTAGTAGTTTTAAAATCACAATACTGTTAGTTAAAAGAGTAGTTCCTATGGACGCAAACGCCAATGTGAAAATGTTCATATATTATAAAATATAAACAATACATGCATAGAACTAACATAAATTTAGACATGTAGTAATTTTAGACAATTCAGCAAATCTCACATCGTAAATAGTTAAATGAAACATTTCTGCCATTTGTTCACCTGTTTCTTACAAAAAAGAAAAACATATAGTTTTCTGTGGCCTGCAATGTTATCAATATACTTGCAGTGTTTGTCACTTTTTGTAAGTTAGAAGCTCCAATGATAAAGCATATGCAGAGAACAACATAAACTTCTAGCAATAATTCTATTGCTCTACGTTTTCTAAGACATTTCACTCTTAATGACTAGTCACTTGTAGCCATTGGATTTTTGTCTGAGAAAACAATGAGGGTTTTTAAATCTTAAACCCACCTTTAAACACGAAAAGCAAATTACTCATAACAGTGTCACTTGACTCCAAATGTTCAGGAAAGACTATGCCTCTTTTCATAAGATAACTTCGATATTTTTGCTGTCGGGGAAGAGAACAATAAGTTGTTATCAATTTTGCTGTTTGAGAACCAAATGATTTTGACAATATATTTAGTGAGAAAACCTTGCATAACATCTCCGATGTGGTAAATTTTTGTGATGATTTGGTAAAAGATATTTAAATAATTGAATATTCACTACATAAATTATTTACCGCAGGTCGGGGGTTTTCTCCGGGTACTCCGGCTTCCTCCCCCAATAAAAACTGGACGCCATGATATAGCTGAAAAATTGCTGAAAGTGGCGTTAAAACACCAACAAACATAAATTATTTGACAGTACACTTTGCATGGACACCACTAGGCCGAACTTTACTGCCGTTATAATCCGAAGATAGTTTGTGATTTGTCGGTTTAACGGCAGAATTCAGTCATTTTGCTCGTAATGTAAGAAATAAAAAATTCTAATTTCGGTCTATTTATACAAAATTCAAACATAACATTCATCTTCTTTACGTTATTAAAGCTTTAGACTTTGCGAAACTAACGGGAAACGACCTTTATTGAAGAAATTTCTTTTTTCGTTTTTGAAGATGCACGTTGAAAATGCTATGTTGATCATTTTCCGTACATGGATAATGTTACCTAATATTATTATAAACGTGCTACTTTGCATACTATAACAACCATTCAGTAGTTGGAATCCAGTAATTTACATATGTATTACCCAAGATGCAACACGCCATTCAGTTTCGGGTTTCTCAATGTTTTTCAAGTAGTAAACGTAATTAAAACGAGACACGAATGTCAATTAATACACAACGCATAGTGGGTTATTAAAAACGACAATAACCATCTTCACGTATCAATAATGATCGATTTTAAAAAACGAAACCGATAAAAAAATGTTGACACTGTCGAAAGATATCAAGATCATCACGTCTGATTGTATATGCAACTTCTTTTGGACACCAAAGTGCAACGGTGATTCACTCCCGCTCTCGCTACATTACGAGTAATGGGACTAAAATCATACCCTCGCCAAAAAAGCTAGGGTACGATTATTCGTTATAGGACAACACATTCCATTTGAAAAATAGTTGGAAGAAATTTTACAGAATGATGCAACATCAGTAAATAAAACTAATTGTTTAAATTAAATGTGTTATTTGTTCAAAAGAAAAGGAGTAAATTTAAACTTCTTACCAATTTAAACTGGGGCCTCGGTGGCCGAGTGGTCAAGGTAGTTCGTTTACTATTGATCACGTGGTCTGTCAACACTGAGATTGCGGGTTCGATTCTCACTGCAGGCAGGGTGTACTCGACTCCAATCTTAATTGACAAGGATTGCCAGTTTTCCTACCGCAGGTCGGGGGTTCTCTCCGGGTACTCCGGCTTCCTCCCCCAATAAAAACTGGACGCCATGAAATAGCTGAAAAATTGCTGAAAGTGGCGTTAAAACACCATTCAAACAAACAAACAAACCAATTTAAACTTATTATCTACATAGTGTTTGAATACTTTTATTGTAAAAAACATGTTACTGAAAACCAAAAGGGTTTTTGTACGGCAATAATCTTTGTAATTAATACTTTTCTTTGAGTACAGGAAAGGGTGGTAAAGTTATCCAATGTTTGGAATATGCACTTTTTTATATAAATGATCACATTTTGCAAAACAAATCTATAGTAAAGCTCATGAATTTCAATGTATATGTTACAGTGAAGAAAATGTGTGTCATTAAGTTCTTTGAACCACTGCTGTGAATTATGTACTGCTCTATATTCTTTCTAAAAAGACTGCACCTAAGAGTGTCAATGTTTGTTTCATGAATAAAACGTAAGACAGTGTAACTGTTTCAGCGCACGAAAGAAGTTTTAGTTTGGTTAGCCCCGAGAAATATTTTTCTATATGCATTCCATATTCATGGAAATACCATAGAGAATCTAACTATTTCAATCATACAACTGTTCAACAGTTTTTTAACTGATACTCATACTCTCCTTCTCCACTTTAGTCGAATTTTACAAATAAAATAGCAACTCTTCACAGAGGATACTTACAAAATTCCTTTTTTAATACCACAATAACTTAGGTACAGTATGAATTTACTTGTCATTTGAGTTAAGTTTACGTTATTTAGCTACTTTATATTTGACTTATCCAATTTTTACCGATAACAATGTTAAATTTACTTTTATTAGACTTGGAAACATCATGCAGACAATTGTCTTTAACAAATATAATATGCAGAAGATTGCCTCTGGGAAGGTACCTAAGAAACACGGGAAATATAATAATGTATACGTTTTTAGAACATTCAAAAGATCAACAGTGATTTAAGCAAATAATTTTATCTTTTCGTATATATTTTAATATATTTTAATGAATTTAAGAATGTCTTTTTAGAGGTGCATCCTCTTAATATAAACTGCCTGTAGTGCAAATAGTATCATTTAAATAAGCCTTTAATCTTCACCAACATTAGAAAATTCTATTTTTAAATATAAATAAATTTTATAGTATTGCTCTGTCAAATAATTAAATAATAAGTATAATGATAATAAATCGTACAATTTATAAAATTAAAGGTATTGTTATTGTATTTCTTTATCTTAAGGACATTGTTTCTATTTTAGAATTGTTTTACATATAAGGATTTTCATTTATTGGGCTTAACACAATGATGCCTACATGTATGTCTTACAAAACAGAATGACTTATCATACAAGTGTAGTATGCTTCTGATGAAGAAGGGAACTCTGCGAACAAGGTAAAGACTACATATTGAAATTTTTATTTCTTCTTTGTTATTTATAATTACTGACAAGTTGGTCATTTAAAGCCATATCAAGAAACTGTCTCCTATATTGCATTTGTAATTTGGTATCTTGAATTTATTTATCAACTTTAGTAAAAGATTTATATAAAAACGAATGTAGCTTTTCCGTGAGCTACAAATCATAAATGTTTATACCATATCATGTTCTTGCGAGTCTTAATCTATTTACTTAAAGGTAAAAATTTAAAAAATACAAGAAGTACATATTTAAGAGTTTTCGAAAAGGTAATATTCTGCAGTTCATTTCCCTCAGTAACCTCGTCTGCTCACTTGTCCCTCATCAGGATTGATATTTTTCTACAAAAAGGAACAAACCAGTTTTTTTTAATGCAAAAAGATACATAATAGCCTTTATTTGTGTTTATTAAAAAATCAATATTTACAGCAAGTCAGTATTTAATTGAAAACTCTAGTTTAAAGGTTTAATGATTAAATTTTTAATTGCCTCATTAATGTAATCATGAGACATACTATTCTCTTATTATATTCATTATAACAGGTATACACTAAGTATGTGATATGACAAGTCACTAGTTTGGCATATTATACTTCAAAATCAACAAGATAGAAAAATCTGGTAATACAAACTTAACAATGTCAATACCATCATAACCATCTATATACCAGAGTTGATGCAATTGTGCAGAAATTCAATAGAAAATCATTTCATTTCAAATCTTCACAAGTAGTTTATTAGATTTGAGGTATAGAAAGTTAATGTTATTAAAAACAAGCACCTCAACTACACTTTATACATTAAATTAGTGTACATTAATATCTCAGTCAACATGTACAAACTTGTATATGCTAAAACATTTTTTAATTTGTTGAAATAATCTTCCTTATTGGTGTGAGCTAAAACATTGGATCTAATGACTTTTAATGCCACCATCATTAAGGTTTAACCTATGTTGTGTTTTGACCATTATAATAAAAATACCAGGAAATGACCCAATAAATGGCAAGTATGAATTTTTTTTAAATAGCTGGCAGGACAAAAACCCACTCCTGAGTAGTATGGTACAGTAAACTGTTAAATTAGAAGCAACTGACTGCACTAACCTACACTGAATGTATGTAATATAGAAAGCAGCATTTATGAATTACACTAGAATCTTCACATTCTAGGAATTAAATCCATAAATATCTTAAATGCTAGAGTATATAGGTGTTTAATATGGAAAGGAATGAAGGTATTTGTACATTTAATTATGTATTTTATTAAATATTCTCTTTGATCATAGGAAGCCATAATTTACAATGAAAAAAACATTCCAAGTACATAATTTTTTTAAATGCTTTTATTTTGTTTGTTTGAATTGTGTGTAATGCCACTTCCAGCAGTTGTTCAGCTATATCATATGATTCAGTTTAAAATGGGAGAAGCCAGAGTATCAGAAAAAACCAATGACCATTGGCAGGAATATTGCAATCCTTGTCAATTAGGATTGAAGTTGAAGACACTCTGTCTGCAGTGAGACTTGAACCCACATATTCAGTGTTGACAGACCATACAGACAAACTTGCTTTAATATATATTTGTTTATATATAAAAAAATGAAGGTGTTAGTAAACTTAATTATGAATTTTGTTTTAAAATTATATTATTTTGATGCACACGGTACAGTATTGACTGGTATGGTTTTGTTGACAAATAAATGTAAGGTAAAACTTTAACCAGAATGTCCATAAACCTTCCTGCAATAAGCTCAATAATGACAAATTCTGGCAATTAAAAAAAAACTTATTTACTTACAGTAATATAATAAATACTATGTAGAATGCACTGAAACCCAACAAAAAGTTGACTTCTGAGTTTCTTTTGTTGTTGTCTTGAGATGACCTCTCTTTGCTTTGATAATAGTATTGTCGTGGATCATATCTAAAATAATAATACAGGTAAATGCTAAAATGTTAAAAATTGTTCAGTTTTTGATCTGGTAAAGATTTGCTAGTATGTATTTTGTACTGTTAAGATGGTTCATCAAAGTAGATTAAAACATTAAACAGAAAGTACTGTATGAGATATGCATACCATACAATTTTTTCTTACAACAACCTAACTACAATGTAATCTTCACTTGTGCCTCCTTTTTTCTATTACCCCACACCGAGATCTAATGTTACCACATTCAGGTCATATTCTGCTAACCTATAAGTATAAACCAAATGTTAACAGTCTGGATGTTGGACTGCCATTTAACTTATTAAAAGTGCAGTGTTCCCATTACAACTTGAAAGCAATGATTGACTGGAAACTACATTTTTCCTGCAATATGATTTCACTTTAGAATGTCCTGTGACAAAACTTTTTATGTCATTGCTTCCATATTCCATGTTTATATATAGGAATGAAAAGTAGTTTTTAAGTAGATCGAACTACACTAAGTGTGTGTATCATCAATAAGATTACATAATTGTGTTCTTTTTGGGTTTTCTGTTATCCAGGGTGAAATCACATATCAGACAAGTACAGAAAAGCAATATTTATACAGAAACACAACTGTTTCATTCTATGTGTTTAAACAAAAACCATAATAGAGCTGTAACTTGATTGGTTTGTTCCAATGTTTCAACATTCATTTAAATAACATTATTTTTATGTAAACAAACGTCTCCAGAATGTGACCTAAACAGGATTATGTTAGATATTCTATGCAAGCAGGGAACCTCCAAATGCATCTAGATGTGTATTGAACGCATCTTTTCAGTTCTGTACTTGCATTTTCAGCATATATACTTCTAAGCATTTCTGTGTATTACCTTACAGATTTTTTGCAACAGAAATGTGTTAACCACTTCTCTGAATATTTATGGAAATAATGTCTATTATGCATAAATTTTTTCATTTTTTTCAATTTTATGCATGATATAAATCACTGGTACTATCTCAAAGTACATCTTACTTATACTGTTCATAGTCCTGCCAATTGTGATTGTAATTTTGATAATTTCGTGGACTGTGATACTGATGTCTATTTAGCTGCCTGTCATAGTCTTCCCGCTTCTGTTTGTTACTAAGTACATCATAAGCTGTTTTTATTTTTATAAATTTGTCATGACTTCCAACACCATCTTTGCTAAGGTCTGGATGATACTAAAGGTAGGATAAATAATCAAATATTACATGAACATATATCCAAATAACATCATCTGATTTGAATTTAAACACAAGTTATCTAAAAATTTGTATGTGAGATTAATGAAAATTTGTGACATACTAGTAACTGGAAAACCATACTATTTAATGCATCACGTTAGTTTCTAAAGTTTACCTTAATTTTTTACTTTTATCATAAATTATATAATTGCATAAAGATTTCATAGCTGTGGTCCTGGATGTCCATTGTTTTTAATGACACAGACCTTGTTAATGTTCGGCAAACATAGGAAATACTGTATGAGTTACTATTTTTACTGAAAACTACATTTTGTGATAACGTTAACTTTAATTGATTGGTATGTGGGAGCATGGGGTATGTGTGTGTGCTCAATAAGGTTCTTTATTTGTTGATGTTTTCACAGGAGAATAACAAGAAAATTAAATGTCAGGTGCAATATGGCACTTGCAAGAAAGACTCAGTGAAAGTTTCATTAAATTCCATTCAGTGGTTTAGGTGGAGTTGCCGATAAGAGATAGGTACCTCACCAACTAGAGGCTCCCAGGAGCCTGTAATCGCTCACCTGGAATCCAAATGACTTAAACTATATTAAAATTTTTGAAATTAACAGTTTCAGTCTAGTTGTTATTGCTTTTAAGTTACTGTGCAAAAACTAAACATTTCTTCAAAAAATTTGTTAAATACAATAACTCCTATAAGGTGCCATCGACAATTTATGAAAATTAAATGGTTTTTAGGCATTGTCCTTTAGGATACTTTAGAAATTTACAGTTTTACTCTACTAATAGGTGTGTTATAGACTAATTTATAATAAAAAAACTGTTCATATGTCCAAATTCATAATGAAAGGGCAATAACTCCTATAAAGAGTCATCTTGCAATTTTTGGACTAAGCAATCATTTGTAGGGCTTCTATTGCTGATCATTTGTGCAATTTACAGTTTTAATCTAGCTACTATAGTTTAAAGTTACAGGACAAAAATGGAAAATTTCATAACAAAATTGTCATTTAAGGGCAATAACCCCTATAAGGAGTTATCTGACAATTTCAGACCAATTAAATGAATTGTAGGGCTTTTTTTGCTGATCATTTTTGCAATTTATTATTTCACTCTAGCTGTTATGGTTTTTAAGTTACAGGACAAAAACGGAAAATTTCATAAAAAATTGCAATTTAAGGGCAATAACTCCTATAAGGAGTCATCTGACAATTTCAGACTTAAAAAGTAATTTGTAAGGCTTGTATTGCTGATCAGTTTTGCTATTAACAGTTTCACTCTAGCTGTTACAGTTTTTAAGTTACAGGACAAAAACAGGAAATTTCATAAAAAATTGTCATTTATGGGCAATAACTTATTTAAGGAGTTGTCTGACAATTTCAGACCAATCAAGTGAATTGTAGGGTCTTTATTGCTGATCATTTGTGCAATTTACAGTTTCAATCTAGCTGCTATATTTTTCAAGTTACAGGACAAAAACGGAAAATTTCATAAAAAATTGCCATTTAAGGGCCATAACTCCTATAAGGAGTCATCTGACAATTTCAGACTAATACAGTGAATTGTAGGGCTTGTATTGTTGATCATTTTTGCTATTTACAGTTTTACTCTAGCTGTTATAGTTTTAAAGTTACAGGACAAAAACGGAAAATTTCATAAAAAATTACCATTTAAGGGCAATAACTCATATAAGGAGTCATCTGACAATTTCAGACCAATCAAGTGAATTGTAGGGTCTTTATTGCTGATCATTTGTGCAATTTACAGTTTCAATCTAGCTGCTATAGTTTTCAAGTAACAGGACAAAAACGGAAAATTTCATAAAAAAATTGCCATTTAAGGGCAATAACTCCTATAAGGAGTCATCTGACAATTTCAGACTAATACAATGACTTGTAGGGCTTGTATTGTTGATCATTTTTGCTATTTACAGTTTTACTCTAGCTGTTATAGTTTTAAAGTTACAGGACAAAAACGGAAAATTTCATAAAAAATTACCATTTAAGGGCAATAACTCATATAAGGAGTCATCTGAAAATTTCAGACCAATCAAGTGAATTGTAGGGCTTTTATTGCTGATCATTTTTGCCATTTACAGTTTCACTCTACCTCGTATATTTTTCAGGTTATATTTTAAATACCAAAAATTTTGTCAAAAATCGTCAAAAAAGGGCAATAACTCCTACAAGAAGCCAATACACAACTTCGCACTAATAGCAACTATTGTAGACCTTAATGTGCTGATCAATTTGAAGTAATGATTTTCTCTATAGCTATTATAGTTTTTTTGATAATGATCAAAAACCTGTGTTGACCCCCATGTTCTATTTTTAGTAACAGCGGCCATATTTGTCTGTTGATCAACACCCTGGGTACAAAATTGAAACAAGGAGTCCTAAGGATGATTGTGGCCAAGTTTGAAAAAAATTGGCACAGTGGTTTCAGAGGAGAAGATTTTTGAAAAAGTTTACGACGGACGACAGACGACGGACAACGGATGCCAAGTGATAGCAATAGCTCACATGGACCTTCGGTCCAGGTGAGCTAAAAACCACATCACTATTAAATGTGTGTAAAAATGGAATATCAAATAAATCATTTGTTACCAGTTTTGAAAGCAGTATAAATGCAGTTCTAATGTCTTTATCTGATGCATCTGGTTTTATCTTTAAGACTGTGTAATGGGTTTGTTGAGACAAAAATCTGAAAAAAGTCAAATTATTCCAGTCTTTAACAAGACATGTTTAGTTTATAACTGTAATAAAGTAGCATGGTCTTCAGCCTATAATGCTTACTGGGAAGCAGCTTAGAGTTGTGGCTATACAAAAACTTACAAACAGTTCACCTGGCTCATAAATGTATTTGGCCTCTTGTACACCTTGGCCATTCACAGCTGGTCTGTCAACACTGAGATTGCGGGTTCGATTCTCACTGCAGGCAGGGTGTACTCGACTCCAATCTTAATTGACAAGGATTGCCAGTTTTCCTACCGCAGGTCGGGGGTTCTCTCCGGGTACTCTGGCTTCCTCCCCCAATAAAAACTGGACGCCATGAAATAGCTGGAAAATTGCTGAAAGTGGCGTTAAAACACCATTCAAACAAAAAAACAAACAACATGTATCAATCATGCATGTCTTTTTAGATTTACCTCTACATCCAAAGTATTTTCAATGTTAAACTTTACAATACAAATAATAACTGCAAATAGTTAAGAACACTTCAATATTAATAGTTTTTTGTTGACAGAAATTTATGGAAAAATAATATATAAACCATTCTTGTACAAAATCCAATTCTTATACAAATGATTAAAGACGTACAATATTTTATCTACAATATTTTCTTTGTCCAAAACCAAAAAAAAACAAACAATGTTACCTTCGACCAGCTTTTACTGAAGGATGAAAATGTCTTAGATTCAAGGTAAGGTATCTACTCATAATTTATTTGCCAGCACAAGGACATTGTCTTTTAACATGTATCTGTAACAAATGAAAAAGAAAATCTGATATTGAAGCATGTAGAATGTAACCATTGTTTAATTCATTA
Organism: Limnoperna fortunei; assembly: GCA_944474755.1. Lineage (NCBI taxonomy): Eukaryota > Metazoa > Mollusca > Bivalvia > Mytilida > Modiolidae > Limnoperna > Limnoperna fortunei. Next base: position 23,715,301 of record OX104113.1, on the reverse strand, counting down.
TCTCAAATGCTAATAAGTCTCTGATACTAGTGTTTGGGATTGTTACTATCAAGGATTAAAGGCCATTTATACATTTTCCTTATAGTCTTTGATGTTGCCATGAGTAATCCATATTTCTGCTTCGTTTTCCGTATTTTGTAAATTTTGTATTATCAAACATAAGATAAACTGACAATTCACAGCTTAAGTTTTGAAAAGTTATGATCTCATAAATATTTGTTTGTGTAACAGTATGTATCCATGAGTTATTCTATTAAACATGTTTAAAGTTTATTTACTCATAAACATTCTCTAAAAAGCAACAAGACACCAATAAAGTCATCTCATCCATTTCAAAAACAAAACTGTTGCATATTTAAAATTTAATGTTGTCATTAACCATGCAATTGATATAGAAAGTTATTCCATCCATCAAATTTGTACCTGCACATTTCCTATTTAATTATTAGCACAGACTGATCAACTCAATTTTTATAGACAGATTGATATAAACAGAAATAGAGATCGCCATCACCTGAATTTTAAGTTGGTGTAATGTCAAAAGGGTAGCATCCCAGATTGCCGATTCCCAAATTGCCGAGTCCAGTTAGCCGATTCCCAAATTGCCAACAATGAAAAAGTTAATGAATTTAGAAAAAAGTTATATTTTGTCGAAGAAGTTGTTAGTTAATATATGGATTTCATGGAATTTGTTTCCTGAAATTCTTTGTAATATTTCGTATAAAAGTAATTATTTAAATAATAAAATACACAATAGATGGACATAATTTAGTTCAATAATTTGCCATCAAGCACTAGATTTATAACAAAGCAACTACATGTAATATATCCTCATCTAAAGTTGGTGCATTGTCAGAGTCGAATAAATAAGTGTTGTTCACTTCTCTCATTGGGGCGTCTGATTATCGGCTGCTCTTTGACAAAATCCGGCTTTCACAGTTGTACTTAGTGTCTTCATAGTTTGATTCGTGGTCATGGTCAGTGGTGGTACTCAAAACATCAGCTTGTGTTGCGAAAACACAAGAAATAGTTGTGTATTCAGTTTCACAAAATTAATCAATTTGTGTTTTAACTATCGGTAACCAATTTTAACCAGTGTTATCGCACACCCAAGAATTTTTTAATTTCAGAAAAAAAAATTAATCATGAAAATTGAATGTTTTTATCTTTGAATATATTTTTTTTAAAAACTACAACCCAATTTGTTAAAGTTCGTCTGCAAAGTATTTAATTTTATCATTTTGCTCAGCAGGACCTGGTTTTATGTAAACAATAGTATGTCTGGTGACAATGCGTATGTCCATAAAAAATCGATACAGGATTAAATTGAGACAAGATTTTTATATGTAACAATTCTACAGTTAAACATTAATGAAACAGTTAAATTTTTACAATAAAAGAAATGGAACAGTCATTGATAAACTAAAGATTGATTTTTTTTATTTGTTATTACCATGCCGAATTCAAATAAAGTTGTCTTATGTCTATTGAATTTCTAAAGATCCTGCGTTTCAGGTTAGCATTTTTGTATTTAAGAAATGAATGTTTATAAAAACTACGCTGCAGAATTAAACGTCCGAAAATGTAATATATATACAGACCACAATTTGTATATGGAAGGTTAAATTAAATATATACAGTCAAACTTCAGTAGCTCGAACTCGGATGGCTCGAACACCCGGGATTTCTCGAACACCTATCAAAGTACGGAACTTTCCCCCTATATAATCAATGTTAAAATTACTTCGATTTCTCGATTCCCCCTATATAATCAATGTTAAAATAACTTCGATTTCTCGAACACCGATTTCTCGAAAACTTGAACTAAATCAGCAGTCCCAATACTAAAAATCCATTGAAAAAACCATGAATAACTCGAACTAAAATTATTGACAGCTTGCACGACTGTGGTCGTAAAAGGTGTAAAGATCGAAGCCATACCTGTAAAATGCCAGAATAGATCTTTAATGATATAATCCCTTATAATTAACCTAATTTGTCATCAATTTGTATTTATGTACTCCTTTGTAGGCAAATTTGTTAAAGTAGTTTTTAATTAATTAAAATTTGCGCCAATAAATTGCTATCAACTCCGAATCGAGGTCATTGACATAACTACGTAATGCAATAATAGTTATCAATCCTCATGCACAAAATTAAGCAAGAAATATAACAGTAAACATGAATCATTTCCGGACATCACAAGCCCCGGTTTCTCGAACTCCCGATTTCTCGAACTATTTTTGTCGGCCCCTTCGAGTTCGAGCCATCGAAGTTCGACTGTATATTTTTTTTTAAATACTGAAATTGGAAGATACGTAACATGCGGGGAATCACTGGATGCGTAATAACCGGTTCCTTGACTGTAATTCATAACATAACATAAAACCTCTCATCTCACGTTTACATTTATCATTTTCATCTGTCTTTTACATTTTTTATTATTATTTGAAATGTGAGGTTTTATCTGTCAGTTGAAATTTCTCTGAGCAAAATTTTTTGAGAAGTTTGGTATATTTGAACATGTTAAATATAATGAATCTAACATAAACACAAAGACTATACCTGTTTTCAATAAATTAAACTATGTTAACTTAAGTAATCCATGTTTGAAATATCCAGGCGAAATTTTACAGGGAGCTGACATTTTGAATTAAACAGTAAATCAAAATTACGGAATCAACTTTTATTTTATTACAGAACGAATACAATTTGTTGTAATTGCAACAAATGAAAAATTTGTTTCGTCAAAAACAAATCCATAAGATAGATTGAAATGGGAGTGAAGGGTATCTCAAATAAAACTTCAAACAGGACTTAAAACGTACTCGATATTCTAAGGTAAGACAATTTTTAGATTTTAGATATTGTTCTTTTCGTTTAGCGTAGTTTGCATGGGTGTCCAAACTTTTTTCATATCAAACTGAACGATTTTCGGAATTTGCGCACAGGAAAATGCGTTTAAAGATGAAACCTCGAATTTCACAAAAAACATTAAATATCAATATCCAATAAAAAATGTTCAAAATAAACATGAAATGAGAGGTTTATTAATAGCGAGCACAGCTCGCAGCGGGCAGCAAAGCTGCCCGCGAAGAGCGGTGAGCTCTACGGCAATTACGTGTCACGTGATCAAAATGAAATCACGTGATCAAAATCTGCTTAATGCTGATATTGATTTTTTTTCGTCCGGAAGTTGATATCGTCAAAAAACTGGAACAAAGTGAATGAATAAGGGCAAACATTAATTTTAAAGAAAGACTTAAAAATAAAGTTGAGATCGATAAAAAGTAAATGTTATATTTAAAGATAACACCAAAAATTTCATACTATTTTTTTCGAATCTCTAAATCGATCTTTAAAAACTGACACTCAAAGACATTTCATGTGACGTCACCATTACAAAGAAAGACGTCACTTGACCACTGGAATTTAGAGGCACTGTCATAGGGTAGCGACAAGTATTAAATGTGGTGTTAACTTTATAAATTAAAAATTTAGAATTTGATGGAAATTAAAATAATATTGTGTTTCAAACAAAAATTTAGTTGCAAGCTGTTTGCCTTCTTGATTTATTTAAAAAAAATAAAGTAGCGTGATAATACTACCCCATTACACTACACAACGAGGAATTTTCATACATTTCAACAATTGTATTTCATTATCTACCAAATATATAGTATTTGTCTCTATATATGCATCGACTACGGCTCATGCGCTTACTGATTTTCGCTTGGTACAGAATATCTATAAAAATTAAATTGACATTAATTTCTTCCTGCTAATTCAACAATTTTGGTAAGAATAAGATTATGAATTATTTAATTAATGTATAAAACAGTGACTAACACATACAAATTCTTATGTGCATAAAAATTAAGGAAAAACTAACTTTTCCCAAATTATTTCTTCAATATTTATTACGTAATCGCCTGTTTATTACCTGTGGCACAAAAACGGAACAAGAATAACAAGCTGCGAGTTCGTACCTTTTTAAGTCCGAAGAAGGTTATTTGATGTTTTAAATTTATTTCTTTAAATCCTTAGCCGTTATTTAAAGTATGCTACAATTTACATAATTATAATATGGACTGCAAAATCAGAAAAATACAACACATATCAAACAAGACTGTGAAGAGCTACTGGACCCCTAATTAACTTAAATTTGTCTCAACATTTTCGCGATAGTTAGCCAAATAAGAAAATATTTTTTAGCCAATGCCCATACATTTTTTTAAAAACTACACTATAACATGTATTTACTTTGTTCAACTCTAAATATACATAATCATCACCAGTTATACTACAACTGCGGAACCGTACTGTATTCGTACCAATTTTTTTTTATGTAGTGGACCAAATTATAACAAGCTACGGTTCCGCAGCTACAACATCACATTACACAGCGACAGGTCCCGTTTTCAATTTGTAAATTTAAATTTAATAAAATGCAATATAGCTGACCAAACTGTATATGCGTTATTTAATACGAACAATACAACAAACTGTAGAGTAGATCAACATGAAAAAAGTAAACTTACTGTAGTATAATATTTCATAATGACACAATATTTCCGGCATAACATAAAACCATGAAACATCGAACTGTAACTGGAACTGATCCACGAAAACAAAAAAATCTTCACAAAATGTTATTGCTCCATAGAACACTTTCTTATCACATGTTTTTTTAATCACATTATAAACTTCTTCACTGACAAAACTCTAAAACATCTGATTCTGAGTAAGAGGCACAAATGGCACATTATTCCACCAACATAAAACATAAGTAACGGAACGGATCCATAAAATCAAACTAATCCTTACCAATATGTTATTTCCCCGTAGAACACATTCTAATCACATAATTATTTATCGAATTATGCAGCTGTTAACTGACAAATTTCTAAAATATCGGAATAGAACACATTTTGAATATTTTCCGCCAAGGCAAACTGTGTCAACCTGACTATTTTAGGTCAAGGCCCTTAATTTTCATTGGTTGTTTAAAAAGGGGTTCCAATTAGGGGTTATTGGAAGGATAGTAACACTGACCAAAGCGGGATAACTCTTAACAAAAGTTAATGAAATAGTCTGTATTCTGAAATGGGAGGGGCTCGGAAAGTATGTCCGAAAATGGAAGAGTGAAATCTGTATAAATGGAACTATGCTTAATGTTCATTACAAAATATGACTTAATAAATAGATTAATAAATTGTTGGCATCTATTTGACTTAGTTACTTATTGTTGACGCTATAACTACATGTAGTGAAATAGTGTACTATACTGCTGCGCTAGGTGTTTTGCTTGCATTTTTTTTTTATTATTCCATTTTGTACCTTTGTAGTGTTATCCAATTTAAAACATTTCTACACAATAACTCGTCCATATTTTATATTATGCCTTTGTTGTTTACATGTTCCAAATCGTCCTTGGCATTTGCTACGGGAATTTTAATAGGAAGTCAGCCATTTGAATTCTACAGGGACCTCGCGTTGTTTTCAAAAAAGATCGTCTGCTTTCGTAACGTTCAGTGGTATTCAGACAAACCGCAAGGATTTTACCGCCTTAACTGCAGACGATATTACCCGAAGGATTTCGAACAGACGACAATGGACTTTTTAGTCTCGATCACCAAGACGCATATATAATAGCGTCTGGGATCACCTTGTTTTAATTTCGCTACCAATAGGTGGAGACAAAACAATGATTCTATTTTTAGGGCTCTATTTTTAAACCAGGAAAACCATGCATACTTATTATATGACGTCACATTCAGATTCACTCTTGATTGTGCACAACAATAATATTTGTTTAATTAATTGATAAAGTTATATTTTATAAAAAAATATTCAAATGTAAACTTTGGCACAATTTGTTATACACTTCTTGATATGAACGGAAGTAATTTTTTAGATAATGAAAATATCACCCAATCAAAAATTACGCCCAGTTTTGGGCGTAATGGTAACGAGTTCAATATAGAGATGAATCCAGACGCACAAATGTAATTAAGCGTCTGGATGATCGAGACTATGGACTTTTCCAAACATACACTTCCGTTGTAATTTAGGTCAAACTTTACTATAGAAAATTGCTCTATCACATTGAAAATACGCCACATTTCAAAACGCTAAATAACTGTGGAAAATAAAGTGATGAATTCAATTTACACAGTTATTTTGCTACAAAATGAGCGTAAGCTGGACCATACGCGGTAAGTAGTTTTCATTTGTCATGCAAAAACAATAACGAAAATACATCAACATATAGTATAAGGTTCTCACAAAATTAAGGAACAAAGTAAAACAAGGAATTATGTGTAAAAGTTAGAAAAACATATTTGTCTGTGCTCGCATTTTGGCAATGCCTACTCCATATTAGAACTAATGCTACACATGATATTTTTACAATATTCTCAGTGTATTCTATCAAGCCAAGGTCAATGACAATGGTATACATAATCTGATAACAACTTCAAAGAATATTTAGTTAGGAGTTAGACTGGGACTTTAGTTTACCAACAGTCATTGTCAACTTCAACTGTGTGTAGATTATACCAGTTTACATCATACAGTTGACAACAAATTGAGACGTTATTTTGAACGGAAGTGGAGATTGTCGAGTAAAAAACAAACCGGGTTTTGGAAAAACACTTATCCGGGTACGAAAAATATCTTCATTTAGTTCCTATTGACCTTTTCGAAATCCCATAGTCACGTTGTTCTGTGGGGTGGGGTAAGGGGGGAGGGGGGTAGCACGTGGGGGTAGTTATCGTGTCTCTCCCTGGAAGCATCGTCGGCAGATCGAAGAAAAAATACCTACAAATTATTGAGTTATGGTCATTTCGTACCCTGGCCATTTCGTACCCTCACAAATATGGTCAATTCGTACCCGACGGATGGTCAATTCGTACCCGACTAAAATCGTAATGAACTTGTATGTATTTAAAATTAAAAATGATTTTAAAATTTTTTTATTGGTTATTTTACTCAAATTTATTTGTAGTCGGCATATTGTGATCAGGTTCGGTTTCTTTGATAGTTCTTTTGGATGTAGTGTGGTGATAATTAATTTTGTGTGAACTCATTAAAATTATGATTGTAAGCGTGAACATAAAGGTAAGTGTATATATTATAAATCATCATTGTTAAATACTTATTGTTCACTTCCTGGCACGTGTCTGTATATGTGAAGACACCTAGTGTTGAAAAAACAAACTAATTGGACAAGATACCTTTATGGTTTGATACATGTATAATTAAATTTATAATTGTTATATTGTATTTATCTATTCGTGGATCGACAGCAGCATATGGGAACCAAAAGACTGGTCGGTCTACGGGATGCCTGTCCGCACCAATAACAACTGTGAGGACTGGCACCGTAGCTTGAACGTTCGAGAATGTGCTCCGCCTTTCTATATGCTCATTAGCTTGTTGTACAAAGAAGCGGAGTTTGTCCGTACGCAAGTGAAGCGTTGTCGAACAAATCCTAGATGTATAAAGACAACAGATGTTTAGTTCACTTAAAATGCGCACACTTAGAATCACAAACTAATTATAAACTTACATCATACAGGAAACTATAAATCAACTAGTTATACTAGTCCCATCATCATACAATAGAAATTATCACCACACTTCATTCAATACAAAGAACCTGAACACAATATGCCGACTAATTAAAAAGAAATTTGAGTAAAATAATTAAAAAAAAACATTTAATTGATCACTTTTTACCTTTAATACATACAATTTCATTACGATTTCATAAAATTTTAGTCGGGTACGAATTGACCATCCGTCGGGTACGAATTGACTCAGCGATGGGTACGAATTGACCATATTTGTAAGGGTACGAATTGGTCAGGGTACGAAATGACCAGTTCCCCAAATTATTTTACAGTATCGAAAATTGTTTCAAAAGAATTCCAATTACCCGTATTCCAAACGGAAAATTAACATTCATGTGCATACAAATTGTTTAGAACTTAATAGCTATATATTCAGAATTTAAAATAAACCCAACAAAAATTTTAGAAAAGACAATTTATGAAATTATATACAATTTTGTGTTGTTTTTGTTTTAAACTAACTGCTGATGACATTTTTTAACTTAACTGAATTATTATTTTTTTGTATTATTATTACATTTTTCAACATTTCATTTAGCATTTTCAATTTATGTTATTTTTTAAGGACTTCATATACGATACGATTTTACCACTGATTTTTCCTGATAACAGATATACATGTTTTAAAACCTAATTTTCGTAAAACTCATTATCTAAATTTACATATTAGCTGCTTATTATGTCGGTCCTTTATTGGTTGGTCTTTCATTTTTACCTTTCATCAATTTAAAGTGTCAAGTAATAAATCAGCAATTACCGAATAAACAAGGCAAATTTAATATACAATTACATCACAGAAATATCTCTTACCCCCCCCCCCCCCCCCTTTTCCTCCCCGGACTCGTACGTACTCAACGAATCTCGTTCGCGAGAGATTGGGATTTCGAAATGTATACTATTTTCAAAGAATGAGTCAGTAAAATTGGGTAAAATGCACCCATTACAATACCAGTAATTATCTTCCGACTGTGATAGATGTAAATACTCATGAGATTGTAATTCAGTACATTTAAGATGATACCAGAATTCACATTCATCGCACATGATTCCTTTCTGATTGGATTTAACTGGCTTTTTTACAATCCCCGCAGGGGTATTTTACAGGCCCTGGATTCATTTCGATATCCCCACTAATTATTCGGTCTCCCTCCTAAAATCATATTTAACAAACCGAAAACAGCAAATTAAACTGAACAGCATCCTCAGCAGCTGGGCTGACATCCAGAAAGGAGTCCCACAAGGCCCAATACTTGGACCTCTATTGTTCAACGTGTTTATTAATGATATTTTTTCAGTTGTGAAATCTGGTACCTTGTACAATTATGCAGACGACAACTCTTTGTCTTTTTGTAACCCGAATTATGATAATTTAATAAGTGCCTTGCAAAGTGATTCAATAGAACTTATTAAATGGTTTAAGATAAACAAAATGCAGGCAAATCCTGATAAATTTCAATTTTTAGCAATTGGTAAAAAAACTTTTTCTAAATATCCCTGTAAAGACATTCAAGGCTCGAATATCTCTTGTGAATCTACTGTAAAATTACTAGGTATAGATATTGATTATCAGCTAAACTTTGATGTACATATTAGCAACATCTGCAGGAAGGCATCACAGCAATTAAATATTTTAAAGCGTTTGGGACATTGTTTGGATAGACTTAGTAAACTAACTATATTTCATACTTTTATCCTCAGTAATTTTAACTTTTGCCCTTTGGCTTGGCACTTCTGCACAGAGAAAAATTCTAAAAAAATTGAAAAAGTGCAGGAACGAGCACTCCGTTTTGTATATGATGACTACTCTAGCACATACGAAATGTTATTAGAAAAAGCCTTGATGCCTTCCTTACATATAAGACGCCAACGAATTATGGCTCTAGAAACATATAAAATTGTAAACAAAATTGCACCTGTTTGTCTACAAAATCTCTTAAATGTTAAAGAATCTAAATATTCTTTCAGATATAACAATATTTTGGATGTACCACGAGTTAAAACATCAACTTATGGTAAGAAAAGTTTTAAATTTGCTGCAGCTGTAATGTGGAACAGCCTCCCAGACCATTTCAGGACTGAGGGCAGTTTTTATCAGTTTAAAAGCCTCATTCAGTCCTGGAATGGATCTGAATGTCACTGTTCTGCTTGCAAGTAATTGTTTTTTATCTTCTGCTTTAAACTGCTTAGTTATTTTTAGTTGTCTTCAGTCTTAGCTTTAAACTGCTTAGTTATTTTTAGTTGTCTTCAGTCTTTAAAACTGCTTAGTTATTTTTAGTTGTCTTCAGTTTTTAAAATTGCCTAGTTATTTTTAGTTGTCTTCAGTTTTTAAAACTGCTTAGTTATTTTTAGTTGTCCTCAGTTTTAGGTGCTGTTATGCTATGCTTCAACTGTATGTTGCTGTTGCTTAGGCTAGTGCTTTTGATCTTACTTTTTTAACTGTATGTTGCTTTATGCATGTGCTAGTGCTTTTGATGTTATTTATTTTATTGTACTGTCACGTCATTTTAATTTGTATGCATGCATGTATGTTATGTTTGTCTGTATTCGGTAAAAAGCTCATCAGAGATTGTGTTGTACTGTTTTGTATGTGCCGAATTAAAATAAAGCTTTTGTATTGTATTGTATTGTATTGAAATCGTAAATATGATTGAGAAATCTTACATGCAAGCAGGGACAGTCTATACTAACTTATATTGTATAGACTGCCTTTGCCACAAACCACTTCAGATTTACATTTTTTAAATTTCTTACACAGTCGTTAACAAGAATTGTGTAGTGATCTACGTGACAAATTTATTAATACCAGAGACATATCTATGTGTGTCTCTGTTAATACCAAAACGTATGTGCCGTTTTGTTTATGTCGGTAGTAAGGAATACGAAAACTTTATATTGATTCGATACATTTTTACAATAAAAAAACATAAACTAAGTTGAAAACTAGTAGAGTAGATCAAGTTGTCATAGCATACTACTGCAGAACAAGAAAAACCGTGAAAAAACTACTATGTTTTCCTAAACTGGCAATGACACCCCCCTTCCCCTACCCCCAAAAGAAACTATATTTGATTTCTTTTTACAGGACAAGAAAAGGAAAAGAAGAAAAACATGTCATTCAAATTCAAAGTTTTCAGTAATAAACAATCCAATACACATTCATGGTTTTTTTAATACATGGCAAATTCCTATCGCATGATATATGACCTATAACCGTAAGTTTTATTGGATATTGGTCGAAGGGCGGACCATATAGAAATACCTAAGAATACACAAGAATACCTCAGAAAACTACAAAATGGACAAAAAACGACCATTTTAAATACCAAAATGAATAATATACATTTAAACCATTTAATTTGTTTTAAAAGGTGCCTATGTGTTAACCATAGGTCGATCTTATGAATCCCCTCATGATCGTGTAAAACCCAAACTTTATTCAAACATTTGTTAAAATAACATTTTTTAGTAAATAAACAACATATAGTAAACTAAGAAAATTCACTATAAAGAATTATTTATTAGACATCACAATTTTAAAACAAAATAATCCCAAAATAATTAAAAATCGAACATATTATCACCAGCCGCACTTCATTGATGTCTTGATTGAAATAATATCATATAAAAGGGTAATATAAAATGTTTCCAAAATGTGTTCCTTAGTTACAGTATTTTATGTCATATTAATATTTAGCATACTTTGCGGACTTAAGTTGTAACATTTTCCACTATAAATAGAATACATACAATTTTTATTTAAACAGTCTAAGACTGCCAAACACTGTCATTTTAACCAGTGTCTATGGCAACAATTTCGAGTGTTTCTATATATTAAAATAATATAGTTGCTTATACAAAATATTTCCCATCTCACAATATGTATTTTTTACACAAAAATGTTGTTTTCATGTCAATTTTGTAGTTCGATATTTGTCGAAGGGTGATAAAGAATGGCATACGAATTTTGCCATGTATTGTACTACCAGTATTGTCACTATGTGTCATATATTTTGAGTAATAAACGAGAAATTCTTAGAGGGATACGATAGGGATTTACGATATACGTTTCGCTATACAATAACGCGTTGATCAGGTTTATATAATTCTTATGGTGATAAAGACGAAAGTGAAGAACCTTTATTGAATACATAAAATCCCTGCATTTAGCTATTAATAATATATGACAAGTTTTAACATATTTTATTACTGTTCATATGCCATTAAACAAAAATATACGAGCATATATTTACCACAGAACGCCCTTTACGTACCACTCAATATTATAAATATACTATAACATTTTTTTTGGCATTTGAAAATGACAATTTTTTTACAGTTTATTTGTAGTGTTAACTGCCGAGTCAAAGTTATTCGAGCCCGGTAAATCTGTTGTACGACCATAATATAGAGAAATTATATGTAACCCTAAAACAGTATTATTTACATAGAAACAAGATAATTTCCCTTTCTTCTACATTTGTATAATGTCAGTATTTTTAAATACTTTTATTTTCTTTTCGAACTTTCCTTTCGTTTCCCATATTTTTTACGTGTTCCTGTATTTTTCTTTACTATGGAACTCGCTTTGTTTCCGTCTGAGGAACTTCTCAAAAACATGCAGTCTTTTTCTTTGCTTTTATACTCAGATAAATGTAATTTATTTTTGTGACTGTTTCTAAATATTTTGTATAAATAATTATTATCATTATTAATCCTGGCTCAAAGAAAAGTCAATTTTAAATTAAAATATATTATGGTGTGTTTGGTTAGTATTAATTTACGGGTATAGTCCTAAGAAATGAAAAATATACACGTTAACTAAGTAAATTCCCATTATGATTAAATATATTGTTTAAAATATAGTAAATACCTTAATCTTTCATTAAATCTTTTTTCACTTCTTTTATTTTTGGACGTGTTCATTTTATTGTTTATAACTGAAAACTTCCGATATGAGATACTGATCAATGTCATGTTGTTCTCTTGTCAAGTAAAAAGCAGTTCTTTCTGGTATATTTCTTATTATTTTGTATAAATATCTATAAGCCTATTGTTGTTTTTATACTAGAGCCATATATAAATTAAGACAAATAATGTTATGGTGTGTTATATTAATTTGCGCTTAATACTTTAGTTTTAACGCGACGTGATAAATGAGAAAGATACACATTCTAGATGATGCAACAATATAAATTTGACTTCTACCATTTAAAAAACAATCACCCAATAAATTTAAAACTCGGTTAAAAGGGTCGGTTCAACTTTGCTTTTTTTTGTTTCGATGTTTATTTCTGTACTCAAGTTATCCCTTAATAAATCTCCAAGTAACAGTCGTATGACTCTTCACATTCTTCTCATTCAAGCTGTACCAAAAATACATTTAAAAGATTTTGATCCTTTGTTATTGAAAGTTGCACCTATGCTACATTCACCGTTTCGTGGGCCGGCTTTAAAACAATTGCTAATCGAAATCTAATCTGATTGTTAGACAATGTAGAGATGGGTAAGCAAAGCAAGCAGTTTAAGTCACAATATTGTGTGTTTTTAAAAGATTATCGTATAAGTCCACATCATCGTTTTAACTTCGTAATAATTTTAATAATCTGATTTTTTGACGGAACGAGATAACGGGTTATTGAAATTTTAAACCATTGATTTACCCCTGTGATCTTACCTTCTTGACTTGTTTTGACAATAATTGATTTTCGAAAACCTCCAAGTTATTGCGGCACGGAAATTCCCCATACAAAGATTTGTTTAGAAGAGAAAGAAGATCAACGAAATGTCGCTTTTGATTGTTTTGTGCTTGTTTGGTACAGTCACACTGTCCATTCAGGTAAGTCTGTTTTTATTAACAACTTACTAGGTTATTTGTTTGAATATTTTTGTTATCAACAAAAAGGTCAATATGGACGAAAACGATCATTTTTCTTATTACGAAAATATCTTTTTTTAAATAAGCAGACAATTATAACAATCAGCAGATTAATGAAAATCTTGTAATTTTTATGTTATGATTATTTTATTTTCAAAAAAAAAATTAACACAATAATAATACAGTAAAAATGAAGAAAATTAAAATTGCACGAAACAAGATCTTAAAGACATTTCGGGTTGAGTTATTGATTTCTGACGGATTATTCATCTTATATTTCACAGTCATGTTCAAACAGTAATGGCTGCGAGTGTTCTTTTGCCGATGAATCTGCATTTAAAAGTAAATCGGAGATCCTAGCTGCCGCTGTGGGAGCTCTGGGTCCACTCGTTGCTGTTGGTGGTGGATTTGGTATATGGAAACTTATTCAGAGCAAAATGTCGGATGCAGGTAGTAGTTTGTCCAGAGAGGGCTCTGATTTATCTGATGGATCTGCAAGGAAATCTGGATCTGCGTCCCCGGCTACAAATTCAAGACGTTCGGACAGCAGACAGAGTTTTAACACTCCAGTATCAATCAAGGATATGGATCTAGATAACGACTTCTTACAATCTCCAACACCCACTGACGATCCAAGATGGTCTCCAGCGAGACGCTTTCCACCGTCTTTAACAAGCCGGATGCCGTTGTCAGCTAAATCAGACAATCTAAATAGCTGGATGTTCTAATTTAATTTTTTATTACTTCAGAGGAACATCTATAATTAACTAAACGTTATGAAAATAACTGTTAATTTCCAAGAACAAAATGTAAAATATTTTACAAAATAAATTCTCTGCCATATTTGTTAATTTTGGTAATAAAATAATGAAGGGGAAATTTGTTACCATCACCGGCGTATACCCACCTACATTGGGCAACATGTGCTCAGTTCCAATTTTAGTTGAGAAGGATTGTGAATTTTCCAGTATCATCATTCCTGTCGAAAATCAGGTGTTCTCAACAAGAATTCTCACTCCCCCTCCTCGTCCAAACTGATATCTTAACGCCATGATATACCTGAAAAATAGCTAAAAGGGGCCTAGATGACCATTAAAACTTGCGTATAAGAGCAGTGTATCCCGGAATCGGAAAAAACGGGCCTAGATGCACATTAAAACTTGCGTACAAGAGGAGTGTATCCTGCGAGCGGGAAAAGACCCCTCAACTCAGTTTACTGTACAATGCAATTACATGTACATAGTTTTTAAATTTAATTACCAATTTAAGATTGTTGCTGTAATACAATAGTTCATAATAAAAAAACTTTGATCTTTTACATTCTAGTCGACTTGAACTATTCCACCACCGTTCTCAATATATAACTAATTTGGTGTATTTTTACGACTTACTTGGAACAAGATACTATAAAATTGAAAAAAAAGGTCACAAACAAAATGAATATGATCAAAGGAAAAAGATAAGGACAGTTGTGTTTGTTTTTGAATAACGCGAAGTACATATATATTGCCAAAGTTTATCGTGACCACGCGGAAGAAATGGTTTTGAACAAAAACATAGTAACTATTCCGGGTGACATGGACTATGGACATTTCACTCTTAATTTTCAGTTCTGTCGGAAGAATCGCTCTACCACCCACAAGATATGTTAAATGTCTTGTTAGCATTTTTGCTTGATCGATGCCCTTTTTCAGAGTAGTTGTTTTGACTACATTTTGCTGCTCGTCGCTAGTTTCTAAGTTTTACATGTTTGTTGTTGTTTTTTTTTTGTCCTTGGAGTTTTATTTACACGTTGCGTGTCACGTAAAAGTATCTGCGGCTTGCGTAGTATCTTGCAACATGCTTGCGATGTTCATTATTTGCATACTAATAAAATTTTAAGTATTTGCTGACTAAATGATAAAACTAAGAATTATGAATTACTAAGGAAACACACAAAAGTGACTGCTAAACTGCTAAGAATGCTCACGAGCATCAAATGTTTCCTCTTTAATTGTATTACAATATAATAACAATATCCTGATTAGGGAGCTTGACTTCTTACAATATATAAAATGCACATCTTTTAATTAATAATAATAAGTTAAAACCATACCAAACATTAACTGTATATATATACTGATAAATACTTGTGTATAAAAGTATGCTTGCACTCGAGCTTCGGGTCCCTTTAGACACGTACTTTGGTTTTATTTCACAGATATATGTCATTTATTATTATATTTAGAATATAAATTTCATATATTTCTTGCACTTGTGACATCTACATTCCATGGTTTTATTAAATTTCTATATTGATCGATCCATTTGTGTTTGATAAATTTGTATTTGAAATATATACTGAGATCTTAATTATCTGAAAAGTTAATACCAGAGACATTAGAATATCTTGGCCATATTGTTGGCGAGTTTTTCATATGTTCGAACTAAGCTTGACATCCCTTAATGCTATATGATTGCTGTTGGGTTCATATTGCCAATAGCAATATCTATGCCAAATCTTTACGCTGCGATATAGTTTAAAATACATGTTTTATCTTCTAGAAAGGCATCATTTAGATGTGACATTTGTATATTGATGTGCAATTGACAACTTAGATCGTGTTTGTTTTAATACCGTGATAGCTTCAAATATATTTCTTACAATATTTCTGAATATATAGGTTAAATGTATTGCGTCATGACGTATTATGTTATCTATATTTGTCCATTTCATACAGATTTTGTAGATGAGCTGGAATCAGTTTCATCCAGATATCTCAAATTGAGATTTTTTCTCATCTATCATTCTGATTAGTCAATATTTTAGTTGAGGATAAATTCAGGAAATCCTAAAATTTGAGATGTTTATTTAAACCGGGCCCTAAAAATCCAAAATAATAATTAGTTTTTATATTAGGTAAAGCATCATCATCAACCATTTCACCTGCACGTAATTACGGATGACAACAGTGTACGACCGGTTTCAATTTCTCTAATTTTATTAAATTTTTGTATATTAGTATTGTAAAGTAAAAATATAATGAAATTGAATCATTAATATTTTTGTGATCTTACCGCACACATGTAGCTTTTTTATCACTGCCATCAGTATATATGACGTAGGTTTTCGTAAACGTCACTAAAATAAGTTGTAAATATCAAATGACAATAGTTTACCAATTTGTTTTTCACTCCAAGATGACCACTAGATGATTGATTTAGAAAATTGTTTTCAAACTTAGAAATTTATAGACTAAAGACTAACACAAAATATTTTATTGGATTCATTTTATTAAATAAAACTAAATTAGTTATTATAAGTGAATCAAATTTTGAACAATAATATTTCAACTCGATGGAAATATCTTGCTACCATTTAGTTTCCATTTTATGCTATCGTGTCACAATTCTTAAGACACATATATTATTTCTAAAAATTGGTCCATTTGAAAAAAAATATAATTGTTTGTTAGCGTTTAGATTTATATAAACGTAGATGTAGGTGTCTCAAATAGCCGAATCTGCAATTAGTCCCTGACATGTCAGCAAAGAGGTTGTGTGTTTGAGACTTGCTGCGGGCAGAATTTTTAATTGATAAAGATTACCTGTTTCATGCCGAAGGTCTGGTTTTACCAGGTACCAGGAGACAAAAATTATAACAACTGATAATAACATTATGACTACTATAACTTTTCGATAAAATGGTTTAAAAGTAAAAGATAAGGAACACTTCAGAAAAATCGTAGCATTGATAAACTGTAAATTCTGTCAATATTGAGTCGACAAACACTCAAAATTTTTCTAGGGGTTGCACCTTTCTGTTTTACTAGTAAACACTATTTAAATAGAATTTAGTCTGCAATGAATAGATGGTCATTTTTCTGTTTCGAAAGTGCTACACAAATAGTTTTTTTAAACTGAAATTAATTAGAGTTTAATATCTTATAGTGCATTAACACTAACACCTTAAAATGCAAATGCGAAGACATTTGACTGTAGAGGAAGTATCGATAGCCATCAGAAATCTACAAGCAGTTGTTTCCTAACGTCGGGAGTGTTAATAATTAATGGTAGACATACAGGCACGTTACCAGCAGCCTAATATTGTTCAACATATACCGGAAAATGACAGAATTAAAAGAGGGACAGCCCATCAAGACTTTAAAATTAGCAAAAGGAAACAGTACGTCTTCTGCTGTAACGATAAACTGACGCTTTTGTTCTAGGCGTGCGTATATCCACTCAGACAATTAGAAATCGACTTCTTGATTCTGGCTGACATACTAAAAGACCAACCGTTGTCTATGTTATCCTTACACCGACCGTCGTAATTGTCGTCTACAGTTTGCAAGACCTGTTCCGTTTATAGAATTATCCCGCTCATATGTAGACTTTAACGATAGTAGAAGAAGAGTTTGGAGACGAAATAACGATCATTTTAAGGACTGCAGTAGAAAAAAAACATGTCCGTTTCGAAGGGTGGCTCGTTTGGTTGGACTTCATACTGATGGACGATAATGCAATACCACATTGTGCCAGAGTTGTTAACGAGTATCTAAAACAAGAAACAATACGCGCATGGAGTGGTCACCCAAATTTCTAGAAATCAGAAAAAGCATGCTTAGAATATTTTTCAGCGTATGATTCCTGGTCGAAAAACCCAGTTGAACACCCTCTATCAGCTCTAAAACGCACTCATTCAGGAATGGTCGTTAATTCAACTAGTTGACTTTTGTAAACTATAGCTTCCAAAATCGCTGGTCATTTGTATTCGAGGTGAACATACCCACTACTAGCCCTAGACTTGATTGATGCTTTCAGGCATATCAATTGGAATTTTTGTTGTTTTAGATTACTGTAGATTGGTGACTTCCATGAAAATTTGCATTGTTGGGCTATGGATTTTAGGTTGCATAAGAATTTCGTGCCTTTTAATTGAATTTCATGACACCAATATTTTTAGCAAAAACGTTATCCTCCGTTTCAAAAATACTTGTATTTATTATTGTTACGGTTTTTTGTTATACTATAATATTGTTTTAGTAGTTCTTAACTTTTTTGTTGAGTATAATTCCACACTTTAACTTACTATAATATGGGTAAAATATTGAAGTTAGGATTTTGTATACTTATATTTTGGTAACATTTTTGTCACCTAACCTCTTTACAATGAATCTTAACACCCAGTGACAATATGTAGTAAGTACCAAATTGGCTTTAGCTGATTTAGTTGCTTCATTTTTGGTTGTTCGTTCTAGAGTTGTCGGTTTCTTGGACTTTGATTTGTGGATTGTCTTTTTTGACAATTTACTTGGTGTTCGATATTATATTATTACCTTCATATGTATAAATATTTAGCATAAAACATAATGTTATCTGGATTTCAAGGCGGGCGTGACGTTTCTTCTTACACTTTTGACAGCCAATACAAAACATAATTTTAGAAATACGAGTTCGTGTTGAACTTTGGTATGAAAAAAACCTACAAGATTAGAACGGATTAATCATTTAACAATACGTAACAAAGGTATGTAATTTACTACGCTGTAGACTTTCGTCTAATCAGCACTAATCAGTGGCGATCAAACCAAACAACTATTTTAGGGTCAAATAATTAACACAAGATGTCAGAATTTTACCACCTAAATTCGACTTGGGACATCAATTATCCATAAAAAATTATATCTTTAGAATATGAAACATTTTCGAAATTACACGACAGTAAATACTAGAAAATGACAATATCACTTCATGAAACAATAATATTCATGTCGGCACCAAGGTCTGACTGCTAGTCTAGTGATACCCAGGGAGATTAACAGTCCAAAGCTGAAGTATCGACCCATGCAGTTGCTCCAACAATGAAACAGTTGTAAACCTGTTATCTGTAGTATTTCATTGATACGACGAACATTTATGTAAATGCATGTTAAGCATACCTGTATTAATTGTTTGTTTGTTTGAATGGTGTTTAACACCTCTTCATCAACTTTTCAGCTGTATCGTGGCGTCCAGTTTTTATTAAGGGAGGAAAATGGAGTACCCAGAGAAAACTCCGACCTTTTGGAAAACTGACAATTTTCTTCAATTAAGATTAAAGTCGAGCGCCCATTTTATTGATAAAAGATTACTATTCTTTATCAAGTATTAGCTGTGAAAATTATATCTTGGGCTCCAATTATTGGCAAAGGTAATAAGGTTTAGCAAATATCATGATCATATATTTTACTTGAAAAGATAAAATAAGAAAAAATCTGAACCAATTTAAAGTTAAGCAATACAATTTAATTTTAATTGAACAACCTATATTGGCAAGATCATCATGTATGCCCAAAACGTGCCACACGGGGTGAAAATAGTTGGTCTGCGTACCAGATTTCATCGAAATATTTGCTTTACTGTGGTGGACGGTTTATTAAGATAATACTTATCCAGATATAAGTATTAACTATATGTATCTCTTTTTTATTTTACCTTTGGAAATCAATGATGGGATGAAATTTTGTTTGGTAATTATTTGAATAAACTTAATAAATCAATTTGGATGTGTAAGGTTATCATTGATCAAACAATACTTGATTTTCAAAATGTTTAATGATCGACATATTAATTTAAAAGATAAATTTGACGTCATCCATGGTTAATGTCACTGAAAGGGAGGAATAAACAAGTTGTTTAAAGTTATGTTCAGATTTGTAAAATATTTAGGTTTGATCTTGATTTTCGGATGTTTTACATGGAAAGAAGCTGCTTCTCAGAATCAATTGGTTTGTATTACGAATAATCAGGTTTTTTTTATAATTTATTCGTGTTAAATAATTAAATTTCCAATGTTATGAAATTCATACTATGTATAATATAAAATATTGTTGACCCTTATTTTTCATATGATTTTGTTTTATTTTGTTTTTTTTTAATATTTTTATTTAATATTTTATTTTGTGTGTGTGGGGGGGGGGGTGTGTTTTTGTGTTTTTTAATGACGTTTTACAGCTTTTTAATACAATTCTTAACTTCCATTTTAATAGAAGAATACCGAAGAACCCGATGCAAAGGAACATTCGCTAAAAATAACATACTTAAAAATAATTACAACGAAAATTATCTCAATAATTACTACAATGTATATATAATTTCATTGAGCATTTCCATATTATTCTAAAACACCAACACTATTTTGAGAGTTTATGATGACACAATTTCATTGGATATTAAATTATATATTTATTAATCGTGTTTTAACGCTCAAGTTTACTTTTTATTATAAGTAGCATCGACTGTTGTGCACTACTTACTTCTTTTGTAAATTTCAATTCAAGAATAATGGCTTATAGTATCCTGGCAAAAGTTAGTTAATTTTTTTATGATTCACTCTTCTCCATGTGAAAAATATGAAACGGATACAAAATATTTTTTTCTTTACAGCCATGTGTTCCCCCTGTCAAACCTGTCTGTACATGCAAGTTCGCTAATGAGGAAGTGGAAGTGGAAACCAACAGATCAGGAAATGAGGCTTTGGTGGGAGCCGTCAGTGCCTTGAGTTCTTTAGTACTGACAGGCGGTGGTTTCGGTTTGTACATGTTACTTAAAGGACGGTCTAGCTCATCAACAACAGATTATACCAGAGGGGACTCATCTCTATCAAATAATTCGCTCATCAGTAAGAGAGGAAGCGGCCCAAGAAATTATGGCGACCCTCCAGTGTCAACAAAGCCAAGTAATGTTTACAGAGCAGCAATGTCTGGAAAACCTGGTAGTGCTAACTCCTACAATAACGGAACTTTAAGCGATTGGTGACAACTACTGTTGGTTTTTTTTTTTTTTTTTTTGGATATCATTTCAAATGGACTCGTATTAACGCTGCATAATTGAACGTACATTCTTAACTCACAGAATAGTTTTATATTATGTGATTATTCTTACTATCAACAATTACTCTGTAAAACAACAAAGTGATTTGTACACTTTGAGCGGGCTGATATAGTGATAATAGTATTTAACTTTAATATTGAACAAAGTTTTCTAAATCATATTTTAATTTTATGTATACGTCGCACTTTCTGGTCTAGAATAACGTTTACTGAATTAATTTAGTTTTTCGTAAATCGGGATTATTATTTTTCGTAGAACGTCGACCAGATACATAAATGAATGTATCAGATATTGGTGTTTCGTTTTCCTTAAGTTTTGGAAATTCTACGACTTTCGAATACTTGTAAAAAATACTATTCACGATGACCTTTTTTGCTCAACACCACAGCGTCCCTTTTTTTTCAGAAATGCACTGTTCAATTTAGAAAACAAATTATATAATCCGTTCACGTCACCTGAAACTACATGTTATAATTTTTAGTAAGGGGAATTAGTTTTCAAATGTTGCAAGAAACAATATTTTTCATTAATTATAGGCTGTCATGACTCCTGTTTATTACTTGCAAATTTATAGACCTTCGCACAAATTTTCCAAATAATTTAGCATTTAATACTTATACGTACAGTAAAACAGTAATTAAGAATGTTTATGGCTTTTTTTTAGTTTTTGGGAATGCTAATACTGTCTTATTAACATAAGATGTAGATGAGAGTGGTTTCGTCTTTACATTTGGTGCTTATTTCATAGTATTATGTGCTTCTCTTTGTAAGTTTGGAGACGGTATACATAGTCACTCAAATGACGATCAGTCTTCGGAGTAAATGATTCTCTGTTACATGATTGGGTGGTTAACTAAATCTATAAATATTTTTCTCATTTCATTGGTTTACGTCAGGATCGCACTAGTATGTGTACTGAAATTTCGATATATTCTTAGGTCGAATCGGGGTTGTAATCAGTATTTTAGTGTACTCGTGTAACGTTCCACATATTGACTTCTATTTCATTTGGTCAGTGAACAATTATAAGGTAAACATTGTACCAAAATCTCCCTACTTTATAAGCTGTTTTGGAAAAAATTATATGTTCTATATCTTTATTTTCGTTAATCAGTATTTTAGTGTAGTAATGTTACGTTCCACATATTGACTTCTATTTCATTCAATTCATTGGTCAGTGAACAATTAAAAGGTCAACATTGTACCGAAATCTCACTAGTTTTTAAAGCTGTTTGGGTTAGGAAAAAATTATATGTTCTGTATCTTTATTTTCGTTCTGATATTGATGCAAATTTAACAAAACATATTTTTACCTCTAATTTTGAACATTGTTGTTTAGGGAGTCAACTTTTGTTTAATTATTTTTTAAAAAGCACGTGTGAAGTGACGACAGGCATTTAAATCTCTAAAGCACAATTGGATAATAGGTTAGCGTAAACAATGTCCTTAAAAGGTACATGTACATTGTGTACCCATCTTACATATAAATTACAAAAAAAAAGATACTTTAATAAATCCATAAAATACATTTTTACAAAAAAAGATGTTCCCGTACAATAGTTCAAAAAGTATGCATTTTGATTTAAATGAATTTTTAGGATATTATTCCATATCTTTTATCAGGTGAGTAAGTAGCTTATTAATCCTGGAGGAATTCATTCAAAAGCTCAAGGTCACCAGTCGACAAACATCTTTGCAACATCACCTATTTCGTCTGAAGAAACGTATAAATTAATTTACAAGAAAAAACGACTCGTCCGCGCCTTTAATAAGCTTTACTATAGCTACCACTTCCTTGTAGAAAAATAAAGTCTCGTTTTAAAATATGGTTGCACAAAGTTTTCCAATTTTCGAATTTAGTGTACAGTGAATGTGCTACAATAGTTGATGGATACGCGTATTACTGACTAAGTGGTATATGATACCCATCCATATTAATCAACTTAACAACTCAAATACTATAGTAATTGAAGCGGAACGTATGGAATGCCATCAAACCCGATTGATTCCCACCAAACCTTTTTTCTTTGAAATGACTGTACCAAGTCAGGACCATTGCTGTATTTACCATACTTTTAAGGGGGGGGGGGGTTTAGGTTCTGGAGTTTGCCGGTTTCTAGGACTTTGATTTTTAGATTGTCTTTTTGACAGTTTCCTCGGTGTTCGGCATTGTTATTACCTTCATCAACCTTTTCAAGTTATTTTTACTTGATTTAGATTTATCTTCAACATTGTGTCATTTCGTATTCACGTTATGTTGTATCTCGACTTTAAAGCAAAATATCAAGGAAACCAACTGGAGCCGGAAGTCAAAGACTAATAACACATCCGCATTCAAACAAACACTCGAAACTGAAATCAAAACGCAAATCAGAAAGTAAGTAATTTAAACCCAGTAAGAACCATGGATGCACTCAGGTGCTCTAGACAAGTAAGTAAGCAGTGCCCGCCTCTAAATCGACAACCGTCGAATTACTCATTTTCAATGAAAAGTCAAAGTAAGGGAAAAAATGTAACCTCAAAGCAACGCCTGTTTATATTTGAGTAAACTTGTGAAGGGATAATATAAATACTTGTTAAACTAAATAGTCAATAACAATATCCGGTCTGCAGAATCGAAATGCACATTGCAAGATCTAGCATAACGCATAATAGGTAAACGCCAGTTCTGATGGTATGTAGCTCTCGTGTTGACAGGTTTTTCGTAAAGTTTAGGTTGTAGTTTTCCTGAATTTATTTCCACAAGAAGGTCAAGGCAAAAGGCCGAATACAGTGTATATGTGGTGTCTTTAATTTCAAGTTCTTAAGGGCATATTAAATGCAAATAGTCACCGATCTTGGTGCTATTCTATGACAAGGCGTCAAGGTGATATTATAGTTGTGTCTTCTCTTTTTTCTTCGGTAGGTTTCTATGACGCCCCCTTTACAGGCCAGAGAGAAGAGGAGCACAATTAGTCAGTATTAGAATACCCGTGACGTTCGTCTGTTGTCAAGCATGTGTCTTCTAAACAAATGTGTTGTCAAATTATAAAGTATAACTTCTGACAAATTTCATCTTCAATTATGATGATATTACCTTATGGACTAGATACAAATGGGACGTTATGGCAAGAACATTAAAATGTTAAGCTTTGAAGTCATCGATCAAAAGATCTGGCAATACACGTTTGTAATTAAAGGTCATTAGTTCAAAAGGCGTAGTTTAGGTTTAAGAAATAATCGTAAAGGATTTGTTTGAAACTTGATGACTTTTACATGTTACATATTTGTGGTGTAAGACATTGCCTGGATTCTTTGTGGAAGAAAGAAGAGAAACAAGGAACGGGTTCCTGTTCATCCCAGTATGTATGCATTAACTAATTTTGAATGCGAGTGTGCCCTAGTGGGTTTTGAAAGAACTACAATTACAACAGTGGACATAAATAGACACGATAAACAATGACTACGTTTTTAGCTGTGCTTATGATTGATAAGGTTCATCGCCTTCACAGTGCCATAAATTGATACTATGAAATGGTTTCTATTCCGTCGATTCGTCATTACACCCATTGCAGTTTTTCTACTGCAGTAATCATCTTTTGTCTACGTATAGCAGTGTACTTAGTAAGTGATAAATAGAAGGAACCAGTATCTATATAAAGTCTTTAGGAATGAACCAGAGCAAAAGCACACACAGACATAGACTTTGAGCACATGGACCTGTAAAAATCGATTTACTTGAAATTTCGAATGATCATCCTCACAAGTACACTGTAAGTGTCCACGAATCCTGACAAACTTAGCTAGGAAATTCCCGGGCTAGAAGTCACTATTTCGATTGGCTACATCATACCTTAATGTAGCCAATCAAAAGCTTGCTTTCATTCACGACTTGGTTAAGGGATATCCCGATGTCCCAAATGGATGTGTTGCATGAAACATGAGAAATGCTGTGTTTTTTGTACAGTAGTGTTTATAGTTTGTTATTACCGCGTTATTTATTAGTTGCGTTAGGTTCTCCCACTTAAGAATGTGTAAGAATGACAAACACTTGCTTCTTTCAAGCAATTTCATTAGTTGATATTTTGAAGGTTTGACGTCATATGAAAGACAATCTTCTATCCCGAAAATGTCCTAGCTAAGTTTGTAATGGTTTCGTGGACCCATGTGGACACAGAAACCCTAGCTAACTTGTGAGGATGTCGAATGATACTGTGTCGATTTTTTATAGTGTGGGAGAACGGAAGAAACAGAGTCGTTACCTGCTAACTTTCAATTTTTTTTAAATATTACCTTACCGATATCTACACTGGTTTGTAGTTATTTCTTTTCCGAATTGAACTATCTTCATAAAAACCCCTACCTTTATGTTTCTAATCTCAATAAACTCTTAAATTTTAATAATTTCTACCAATTGGACGGAAGTGGACTTTATCGTAACTGAGAAAGTGAGTACCGGAAGGCCTCAACAAAGACAAACGATTAAGTCCATGGTTTATTTCCGTTTCTTTTAAAACTGATAGAAATTATTAAAATTAAAACATTTGATTTGTGGTTGAAGCGGCATGCCTGCTACATTTTTTTATCTCGTATATTTAGTGGTATATAGATTGATAAAAAAATGGTAAAATTTTTCGAAAAAAAATAAGGCGATCAAGCTGAATTATTTACATGTTAATGCATGGCATGAAAATTGTTAGTAATAATTCTTAAACAATGCCAACATTTGCATTTGTTTCTCCTGACGTAAGTCCGCATACTAGTAAATAGCACTCTTTTTTATTTACACTGAATTTAGATCACCAAAACTTGTGGTGTAGTGTGCTTTGTTAGTCAGGTTGATGGTAAATTCTCATATGTAGTTTCGTTTCGTTCTGTCGATCTGTAGTTAATGTGGTTTCATCGTTAGGTTATGTAGTTTAGTTTACGTTTGTAGCCTGATCTTTGCTTAATGCAGCTTAGTGTCTACTCTTTACGGGACTTGCTTTCATCTTTATGGCATGTGCTTTTATTTTTACTCCGTGTTTTATTCATCTTTACGTTTTGTGGTTTAGACATTACTTTGATCACCAAGACAAACCCATTTTTGCTCATTTTTCGTTGATAGAAACGGTGATGGCCATGTTTTTGTTGTGTGATGCTCAACCAAAGATCGAATAGTGTGGTTCCATCATTACCAACAAGTTAATAAAAACTGGATAGTTAACTGATTTTCCTGATTTTGTTCTTTAAACTTTTAATATTGATTTTGTATCCCTGGTGGTAATTACCATAATTCCGTAAATATAACACCAAATAACGTAACGATGAAACCATAACCAACCTCCCGAATGTAAATAAAAACAGCAAAGAAAACCGACCGAACAAGAGCCAAAAGTAAAAGGACAGTTACAAATCCGGATATAGACAAACATACACAACGCAACACAAAAACAGAGAGTAACCCGACGAACCCAATAAAAACCATGTGTGCACTCAGGTGCTCCGGATGAGTAAGCAGTGCTTGCCTCTAATTAGACAAATGTCAATCTAGGAAGAAGAAACACTACCACATGACTTAGCAAAAATGTCCGACCGCCCTTGCGAGATCAATTAAGTCATGATGACGACCAGACTTCTGGAGAGATAACATCAACCTAGGTACAACAAATCCTTGTTTGAGTAGTTTAGTAGTCAACAGCAGTGATTGGTCTAGAAAAAGAATACCGATTGCAGGATCTGGAACAAGGTATAAGTTGTAAAATGTACACGCCACACAGTACGATGGAGCTGCTGAAATGTTGCTGTCGATGAACGGGAATTTCAAATTTTAGACGAAAAAAAATTCAGTCTGAACAAAAACTCCTTACGAGATAAGAAAGGCTTGATCCGTAGTAAGACGTCTATAGTAATTTCGAATATTCATAAAGTTCAGACATGCAATTAATCAAATTACATTTTACACTTGCTAAATATTACTGATCCAGTGCAAGTAATTAGATTATTGAATGCAATTTTTCTGAAATATTTTACACAAAAACCTTGTTTGTCATTGGAAACATGTTCTTCCACTGACCCTCATTAAGTTATTTGACAATTGTTACTCTGGCTAATCAGATACATTATTCAAAAAA
Organism: Limnoperna fortunei; assembly: GCA_944474755.1. Classification (NCBI taxonomy): domain Eukaryota; kingdom Metazoa; phylum Mollusca; class Bivalvia; order Mytilida; family Modiolidae; genus Limnoperna; species Limnoperna fortunei. The sequence goes on along the minus strand of OX104113.1, from coordinate 23,687,843 downwards.
AGTATTTAAGTGAACATAACCTGACAGTATCTTGTTCTATTATATATTGAGGTTTCTTTCAAGTCAACTAACAACATTTCTGAGTTGACAACATGCAATGGTTTTATTAACAGACGTATTTAGTGGACTAAAGAAAGAATACATGTTAATTTAACTCAAATTCTTATATATTTTGTTGAAAATTATAAGCATTTACTGAATAAAGGTGATTATTGGTTTCTACCTGTAAACATTGTATACTGGTGTGGGCAGTAGAAGTTTTGCTCTCTTTTGCACCGTCACTTCCCTGTATCGTTATCATGAAGACCTCACCTAAAGTCAATACGTCGCTTTTGAGATATAATCACTCTAGTTTAGAAGGTTAAAAATTGTAATGCCGATCACGTGATGTCATAAAACTTTAAGGCACTTTTAGTATAAAGCGGCAACATTTGAAACGAAATGGGACGACTTAAGAAAGACGATGCAAATCGAAACATGTGATGTGTTGTGCCGTGGTCCGAAGCTCACACTAAAAATAAATTTATGGAAGGGGTCGAGTTTTATTCCGTTTTATCCCGTTCACATAATATTAAATGTCCTAAATGAAATCACGTGACTAACATCCTAACTAACTTGAAAACAGCGTATTGAAAATTGATCTTAGTTATCATTGAAAAAAAGCAAAATACTTTGTCCTTCACTAGACTTTTAAGAGAACCTGCAATAATTAAGATACACTTCGCTACAGGCAAACATTAACGTCACTGACGTTGCGAGAACTTTGGGTTGCAAACGCTTAAGCACACGTCACACTGAACCACGACCTTACTACGATCTGGATTTTTTCCTAAATCGTGGTACATCGTAGTGAAGTCGTCCTGGAGTCGCGGAGGTCGTGGTATGAACGTGGTTGGTCGTGGGTGACTACGACTGTGCCACGTAAATTTTGAACATGCTCAAAACATTTGTAGTGCGGTCTTGGTGAAAATAAGGCGTACTAACATCGTAGTGAGATCGTGAGAAGGTCGCAGAGAGGTCGGTCTTGGTCGTATTGGTGTCGTGGTACAAGCGTACTTAGATCGTCCATTATTGATAGCCGATCCCACCACGACGATACTACGCCCTCGTTACGACCTTACCACGATTGTACCACGACCAATACGATTTAACTACGACAACACTACGATGCTACTACGTCTTTCACGTCCTTAGTACGATCCTACTACGTTCCATCTACGATCTTACTACGCCTTATGAATGACCTTTGTATAAAATGACGTCAGATAATTGCCGTGGTTTGACAATTGGACATCGAACCTACACCACCAACATCTACCCATATAAATCGGTACTGGGAATCCACAAGGGCCATTAACACAACGGAAAAGAAACCTTTATAGTTGTAATACAGACTGTCGGGTGGACATCTAATTGCGACATGTTTCCCGTCTAGCGCTCTACATGCATGAGGTATATTCCATCTGTAGAGGAACTCAGCAGCTATAGGTCCCCACTCTTCGGGCGTTGTCGGACACGCGACTAGCTCGGCTTTGTATTCAAAAGCAATGGCGCGGCATACCTCAGGAATAAGTATGCTGATTGTATTACGTGCTACACAGAACAAAATTGGAGTGTCGAGTGTCACAGGACGGACGGGCGGATGCAGTCGTTCAGTATATTCATGATTTTGAAATAATAGTCTTAGTTAAATTATCAATTTTAATAACAAAAAAAAAAAACAAACAAACGCAAAACAAATAGGTGTTGAAATACAATAATTACAACTACAAAATACAAATGTTCAAAATGTCCAAATAAGCCGGTATTCAATTCCAGTTAAAATGGATCCATTAATTTCTATGACGAACTTTTGAAGAATTTAATGTTAGTACCTCGACAACATTATACTGGTCATTTTTCAAATACAGTTCAGTGGTACTTATACAGTGTAGTTAGTTTGCTGTTCCACTCCATACAGTAGGACAAATATCCATACTAGGCTAGATTCTGATAAAGTAATTGTACAATAACTTTACGACCATTATCAATTGTCACATTGGCTGTTCAAATATTTATACAAAAATATGAACTTAGTAATTCACGTTCAATTACTGAACAATATATATTTGGTTAAGCTGCTTATTACAAGTTTCATGTGAAACAAATGTTTGTTGTGTAACAAAATATAACTGACCATATTTGCATAATGCCACGTACAAACGAAAATGCATTAACGCTTGTACTAAATCACCACGTATTTGTACTCAATTTTCACGTACACTCGTCTTGTACAATACGTAATTATTATTTAATACGTCTCATGCACGTACGTATTATCCGCACAGTAGTTACATTCATATAATTGTACACAGAATTTAATATATTGGTAAGCATAATTCAAAATTTACTGTTCAACAAAAAAGAATATTTAAAGGCGAACTTAACTGTACAGTTTAATAAAAAAAAGTTTGTTGTCAGAACTATGAGGCCCTGTGGCCAGATACCTTAAAGTTATAGCTACACATGTAATTTTAAAGCAGGTTCTAAAGCAGCTCTAAAGTTGGTGTGTTCTTTGGTAATCCTAGGACCAACCCTCTGAAGCAACTCAAAGCACCACGACTTTACTACGATTATGAATATTTTGGAGGTCGTGGAGAGCGTTGTGAGGTCGTGGTCAGTGTGACGGGGCTATTACTAATACGCCGTTTTTATGACGTATTTGTCATTTTCGTATAGACGTTTCCAAACGACTAGTTCACCTAAAGGTCGACTTTGTTCAGGACGTCACCTGCCTATTGGTGTCTATTTCTACAGTTATTGCAACAATTGAAACTGGTACAAACATTTTCTGAAATTATGACATTTGTTTTTGACCATAGCGCTTTCTAGTGACGCCATTCGAACAATCGTGAATGTTATTTATTCTTCGGAGGAAACGTTTACGAGATGTAATAGTGCATCAGATTATATTTTTATGGAATACAAAAATATTATAATAAAGATAAATTATCCGATTTCTGAGAAAACTTGTATAAGACAAACGGCTCAAAAACAAAACACTGTTTGTTAATGTACTGGACATAGATGGTGGAATAAGTAATAAAATGTTTGACACATTGACGAATGGAAGATCGCACGGGCTTTCCGAAAAAGGAAAGTACCCATTTTTGCCGTACACCAGCAACGATTTTATCGAATCTATTTTCTCGACTCTCCTTTGTTCAATATCCAATTAAAACGCCGAAAACATAAGCGCTGTTGTAGAAAAGTTCTTGTTTCATGCGATCTGATTGGATGCTGAAATGAGTAAAGATTAGTTCACTTGACCTAATCTTAACTTAGTCATCTTAACCAAAAATCGACCATTTAAGGAAGAACTAGTTTTCTTAATGTTTACATGGAGGTAAATTAGAAAAAAAATTATGTTCGATCATTTGCACACTGGATAAAGTAATAAGTATAAGAGTCCTTACACATAATATACACTTATCATCCTTGATATAGATCATTCCAAACAGCTTGTCTCAATTTAGTTATATCAAGATGCTTTTTAGTTTATTTTAGTTAAACGACTCAAATAAGTGATTAAATAGTGTATCTCTGTTTTTGGTGCTAGTGTCACAAATCTTTTGACAAAACCGGACATGAAAGATTACGTATTATCAAAAACTTTCTTATTTCTGTCTGTACACATGGTTGCAAGCCTTTCTTATCAACTTATGATTCCTTTTTCAAATTCACAGCCAGAAGCTCGTAAAAACCTGTGTCGATCGCCCGATTTATATAGGAATGCAGATTATATTCCCACCATTTTAAACTAAGTCTTGTAATAGCAACCATTGTCAATTTCCGACTGTCATAAACAACACAAACTTTCTGTTTGGTTTCAACTTGTTCAATATTTTCATATAATAAGCCTGTTTATTCATTTTGTCTATTTTAAAAGAATCCATGCAATGGCAGCCATGATTTACTATCCTAGAAAATAAGAGACCATTTATTGAACATTAACATACAATATAACTTCATTCAGCTTTCCAATTTCTGTTTTGAATTTCTGATTGGTATAAAAATATTGAGGACTATCCAATTAATACTACTGATAACTTTTGTTTCCGTGGTTACCATTCTCACGAAAGAAGACTGTTTTAAACGGTGTTTTCATAGATGTTAATGTTTTATTGAGTGTTTCAGTACATGTAGCAGCTATTTTGGATTTCCGATCTGAACAAAAACCATAAACTGCAGATGCAAATAGTATCCAATTAACATTAACACACAATATAGCATCAAACAGCTTTTCAGTTTTTGAATATATGAAGAATACATGTTCCCAAAGGGTGCAGTGTTAAACTATGTCCTGCGCAAGTGTCCATGTTTCTTGATAACTGTATGGAAGACCATCCAATGAATATTTCTGATACATTTTATTTCAATTTCTTAACTTGTTTTGGATGAGACTTCTTTTGAAAACCTTGTTTACTAAAGGGTCCTAAGTTTAACCAAGTATTGTGTTGGGAGACAATTTGGATTACTGATCAGAATACAAAAAAAACTCTAATAAACAATAACCTACAATATGGCTAAAATCGACGTTTCAGTTTTTGAGAAAGCATTTCAATATTCTTTTCCATATGGTCCTATTTTGCGGTAGCGACCGTTTTGAATTTGGATTGGCATAAAATATAAACATGGTTGAAAACCATCTAATAAATATTGCTAATAAGTTTTGTTTCAATTGGTTAACCGGTTTAAGAGAAAACGTCATTTTTAAGCCTTTTTTCCATAGGCTTATATGTTGAACTAACCGGATTTAGAGAACAGAGACAAAGTCCTATGTTAACTGTGCTGTTGGATTTCCGATCACAATAAAAGAAAGCCAGCATAAACCCTGTAAATCACCATCCAATGAATTAATAGTTTTAGAGTAGAAGAATATGATATAAAAGTTTACCGACAGCGACGGACGAGGAGTAATGACAATACCTAAAAAGTGTACTATAATACACTTGGGTTCTTTTTTAAATGTTAAAATAATATGTTTCCTCTAGTTTTATGTTCAGCATATTTATCATGATGGTGTTATATGGACCGGGAGCTCGTCCTATATAAAATATACAACCTAAAAGACGAGCTCCCGGTCCATATATCACGATGATACCCTCGGTATATATAATGTTTGTTTACAAAATATACATTTAATCAGCTAGATTACTTGACTGCTATGCACTTTAAGAGACAGTGTATTGTAGGGTTTGAGTGTGATGTGTGTTGATTAGACGAAACGCGCGTCTGGCGTAGTAAATTCTATTAACTTTGGTATCTTTGATGACATTTTATTTTAAATACAATATGTGTGTCCATAGTATAATGAAATATAGAAAAGAAATCATTTGAACTATAAATAATATGAACTTTAATTTGTCAAAAATTACAATAATGATTACGTTTGGTACATAAAAGTCATGCACAACAATTACGCAATGGTGATCATTTTCAGCGTAGAACGTAAACACTGCTGAACGTGGTTCGCTTAACACGCTTCACTTTAAAATAAAACTTTTTAAAAAAATATTTCATGATAGGAGGTCTGTTCTAGTTTTATCTTTTTATATTAATTGACATGTTAGTTTTTAAAGAATTTAATATTGCAGCTCTTTCAAATAGAACCCGTAGTAACGGCAGATAGATTGATCATTTTACGCAGACCCGTTAACCCATCAATTATTTTATTACACATAAGCTTCGATTTGCATGTTGCACAAACAATGCCAAGCCAATTCTCCTGGATAGAGTAAATGACAAGAACAATACAAATATCAGTTGAATTCTTTATTAGTAAAGAAGTAATGGCATTTGTACATATGTACGGTCACGACTCATGAAAATCATAATATAGGCTGCCATTATTCTAATTCTTATATCATTATCATTATCATTAATCTGACAAAATTATCATTACACTAACATTATAATTATCCTTATCAAACATCAAAAACCTCTATAGCCATAAAAACAAACTGGTCCTGGGCACAGAGACTCAGCAGCTAATGGCTTAAAAATTTGTACTAAGACTTATTAGATAAATGTGTCGCGGAGTTTCCGCATTACAAAGAAACTTGTGGTCTTGGAGCAGAGACTCGGACTACCATGAAAAACAAGGTTATTTTTAAAAAGACTAACTTTTGACACATTGTTTAAAGGGAAAATAGAATTATAACAACCTACTAGCATAACAGTGAATTAATTTAGTAAATTAAGCTACCATGATGTTGTTTCGTAAAATTTTCCAAATATTAAAACCAAGGAACAAACATGCCTTGTCCTGTGAATAGAGACTAAGGCAATCTGATGATCATATCAACTTTATAGGATTGGTTATAAAGCATTTCCTTCAGTTGTCCGCTAGACAGCCTTCCAAAAAACTCGATTCTTTATGTTGACAGTACCATGTTAAAAACGTTCTGCATTAATTTGAGCGACAGTTACGAAACATATTTTTTGGTGAACTCTTATGCTTTTGATGAGCCCTCTATAGGTCAGAACTACTTGACGGAGATTTGCCATTACTTTGGCGTATGGGGTACTACAAAAGTGTACCTCGGGTGCATACTTAATTTAACTAAAAATTTAACTCGCCGTTTGGCAGTGAACGTGTTTTTTTTACGTGACGACCGCTACGTAACGGATTCATAAAATAGTTTAACTGGAGATCACTTACGTTGAATTGGTCATATTCTTACAATTTCTCGCAAAAACAAACGGCGAGGTACATTTTTGTATACAAGTATACGACAAAGACCAATTCAGCGCCAGTAATACACGCAGTAGGATCGAGTCGTGACGAGTCCTCTCTACTCCATTTAAACTGAATTATTTACAAAGCTCCCATAATATGTGCTGCCAACACCATAAAAGGCCGATAGGAGAATACAAAAGCACAGAATTTGCTCTTCGAATTATACATTAATATACAATATACTGAATGAAATGAAAATTGCTTGTTGCCATAAAGTTGAACAATTTTAAACTCTTAACATATGGGTGGGTAAGTAAAGTTAATTTGGCAATCTTTTACCAATCCTAAAAAGCACGTCTGCTCACTTCAATTGTAGTCTGAAAAAGAAAAGTCCCGAAGCAAGCCCCTACAGGGCCAATTCAGTGCCATGTGCAGAAGGGAACAGACTATATATAAAAGGATTTCAATTAAGTGCCGTGTGCAAAGAAAGTAACTACTACTACAACACCCTTTAGCCCACACCATAAATAACGCTTTCTACTATGATAAATCAATTTAATTTTTAATCATTAAGTTTTATTAACATATCCATGACAGTAGAAATCTTGGTCAAAACCAAAGCACGAAAAATCTTCCCTCCAGACGTTATATTATAAAATCCTTCGAAACTGTGTTGATATACATTCATCCTGATGATTTAAAAAGGACAAGTGTTAGCTTTCCTAAAAAAACCAGCCGTATCAGAGCTTTATTTTTCTTTGTAGACAAAAATACGTACAGTTTTAATGTTAAAAGGCAATATGTATTGTTATTATTTACATCACTTCATTATAAGTATACAATGCTTAGATAGCCAAATCAGGCAACCCCAAAATATAGGTCAGAGGTAGCAACTGAAGCATGCACTGTGCTAAGCATCTTAAGACGAATCAAACGTGGTAGGATAGTTGATGTGAACCTTGTCAGTAAACAGGAAAATAATTGTGATTAATAGTAGATGACTAATGCCTTCAACAATCGTCCTACCAAGTCGCGAACAGCCAACTGTTTGTGTATTGGTTAATCGTAATAATGATAATCATGGATTATTTCATTAATATATAGCGTTTAATGTGATATTATTTAGAACTGTAATTCCTGCAAGTCCAGGTGTTATTGAATAGCGTTTATATGGATAAAACGTGGATGGAATGATAAATGTTAAATGTCAAACAAGTATTAATCCTTTGTATTCCGAGTTAGACGAGGATGAATCAGTTTGGGGATAAAAAATTTGATTTGTCAATGCACTTGGTGGGTTAACTGAGCAGGGTCTGAAATTTCCCCTCGCATGAATTAATATAAAACATATTTCAGACTAAATCTCTTCGGGTACACCGCAACTCCTAGTAAATCTGACGCTATATTGTCAAAAGTGGCGTAAAACCCAGGTTAAACAAACAGACAATTTCTGAATTTCGAGTTTGGATTTGCTAAACAGGGATTTAAAATCGACTACGATTGTTTAGAAAAATCGAGAACCGCCGTCTACCTACCACACTGAAACCAGTCGTCTATTTACCCCCCTGGAATCGGTCGTCCACTTACCATTCTTAAAGAGGATATTCCTATAGATCTTTCACGCATAGAGTATGACACAGGATCACCGATTAACGTCCCATCAGATTGATGTTGTTTGTGGGTAGGAAGATTTCATGAATCGGATAGGTTCCACTGGGTTTAAGCAGAAACAAATTTCCTTCTATTCATTATAGCGGAGAAATATATTACGACGAAATATCTGAACAAAAATTTCTAAATGCATATTTGTTTTTAGTAATTATTCAGTTTAATAACATTAATAACGAACTCAAATAAGTTGGTCGTGGTCAGTGATTTTAGCTACTTTTTGTGACTGAAGCATAGTCCAAAATTTTCCGGATTAAAATTGTACAATTCATAATGTTTTACTTCAGTTTTAATGAAAAGGAACACGTATTTGTACACCTGTGTAAAAAGTCTGTTGGCATGCCTACAAAGCACGTGACATATTACAGGTTTACTCACTAAATAAACCTAAAGTGCAATAATCTTGTATTTCAAGTTGGTTCAAATAATAAAACAGTATAATTACAGATTTACTGTTGTATATCTGTACAAACCATATGTAGGCTATGCTGGGGTGTTGTTAACTAACACGGCAAACCAGGTTGATTCTTGTTTGTTTGAGTGATGTTTAACGCTATACTTTCAGCTATATCATGGCGTCGAGTTTTTATTTGGGGGAGAAGCCCATACCTTCGGTAGGTAAACTGGCAATCCTTGTCAATTAAGATTGGAGTCGAGTACACCCTGCCGCAATGAGACTCGAACCCGCAACCTCAGTGTTGACAGACCACGTGATCAATAGTAGACGAACTACTTTAAGCACTCGGCCACTGAAGCCCCTGTGATACTTGCTATTTCAATAGTTGTATAAATTAAACAATTTTTTTAAATATTTGAATCGAGAAGGCCTCTCTTGACAATTTTAAGGTTTGTTTCCGAATGTTACTGAAATAAAATTTAAATATAAGATTTTTTCACACTCTTTACCACCATCCCTCATATTCAGCTAAAAGCCAGGCTTAAATTTATTGTTGATCGCTGCATTGCCAGATTTTGAGATAATTAAAGGTCATTTTGATGACAGGTGGGTTAAACTCGGCGGAATAATATATACTAGGTGTAGACGGACATCACTTTGATAATGGTATGGTTGATCAAGGTCGGATAATAATATCAGTATAGCGAATTTGTCAGTATATGAGGCATGGGTATATACACGTTAAGGCAATATTTTCTTATTTTATAATATTCACGAAGCTTATCTGTCTTTTACTTGGCCTTAAGCATAATTAAGCAAACATAATATATGTCCGAGTAGGTTATACACCTCTTTCGGCAATTATTCATGTCGTACAGGTTTTAAAATATTCCTATGTGTCATCACACTCTAAGTAACCGAAATATTTGAGTATTGGCATAAAATTTTGGTCCGCTCAAACCATAGATGCATGCTCGAATCAAACTAATTCTATCATCCCATCATACCCAATACTCACCAAAACCTCGAACCTTCACAGAAGTCCTTTTAAGAGGTATACTACTCAAAATACTAATTATAGTTGTTATATTTCTCATTCTCATATAGACATGTAAACGGGGTTTAGTTGACTCGATAGTTAGTGGGAGCACCAGATGTGGGGGTCACAATCTCCCACTTTCCCCCATAATGACATAGAACCATTACGTAATTTATCCAACAGTGTAGCTTTAATAAATTCTGTATAATCTTTGCAGATTAAAGTATTTGAAAAATATTCGGTGGGGGGAATATCAGAATTGTACGATTTTCCCCTAAAATTTCCTTGAAAATGTTTGAAAAATTTGTCTATTTCAACCCCATGTTTTAACCAGTCGGTAACCTCATCGTCTGAACCAATTTTCTCCCATTCCTCTATAAATCTATGTAAATTGCCGGCTCGGAAATTATTAGGATCCCTAAAGGGACAACAGCAACATCTTCAGCCCTTATCACGCGGAATGGAGGATGGAGAACATTCCCTCTGTAATTCATCCATCTTTCATCGCTATCAACCACTTTTGCTTTGGAAGGCTCGACACTACTATCAAATTCCCAACTGGGGATATAGGGATAAAATTTTTGCTTTTTAGTCTCTTGATAAGAATTCTAAAAGAGAAAGAAAACAAAACAAAGAGAAAATTACAGAGAAAAAATTCTCCAACTTCCATTCCACGTGACAATAAAGCCACTAGAGGATAAGACCCTCTTGGAAAAGAAGTCAGAAAGCAAAATTAAATGCAAAATCTTAAAAATTGAAAATTACAAAAACCAAAAACTTGAAGTAAAAAAAAAAAAAAAATACGAAATTGTCAAAATTTTTTCTTCTTAGCGTCTGGACATTGACTAGCGAAATGATCACTAGACCTACAAATATAGGTCTAGGAGCAGGTCTGTTAGCGAAACCATCACCAAATGGAGCTGAAAACATAGGACCCATACCAGGGTAACCCTGTGCAAAAGGAGCAGGGAAAGCATAAGGATGAAAACCAAATTGTGCATAAGGTTGAGGATGTACAAAACTATTTATCTGAATAACTTTCTGCTCCTCAGTATCATTGCTAGACTTGCATTCACGATTTAGTTTTGATCCATTCTGCTACCGCTGCAGAAATCTTTTTTATCCTAGACCCTAATAATTTTAAACACAAAGAACTGATATCTGAGCTGTTCTCGTATTGTCTACAAGTTTGTAGAGATTTGCTGTAAAATTCTGTATCTTTATGCCCTGCTTTCATCGCACATTCGACTAAGACCTCCATACTAGCCAGTAAAACACTTGGAGAGGTAAGTTGAGGCCTACCAGCCCAAAACCCTTACATTTTTAATTGCCTCCTCTACCCTCTCCTCCGCCTGCCTTTGCTTCGTAGAATCGAAGTTGTGTTCCATTTTCTTTAAACGGGATTCCATTTCAGAGCTCATGGATAGATCAGAGGAATTCTTAGGTGTAGGTGTTGATGACCTAGAAGTACGGAAAGCTTCTGACAATACAGACGGGCCTGTCGAAGATACAAACATGTAAAAATTTTACAAATCCTAAAAGAAACCAAAATACAACATGCATAGATTGTTTGTTTTTAATTTTCAGGTCGAAGGTCGTCAACCATGGTATACGACACATTGCTTTGATATATCTATACCCAAATACTAAATAACAAAAGCATATACCTATAAAAAAAATAAAGAAATAAATACTTATAGCTCGGACACGAGTAGCTTCGCACGGACGGTCGGACGAACAGACTGATCACTATAGGGCGGGGCCCTAATCAACATAGATCTTAAATCTTTATTAAATTCTAATTATCAATTTAGGGGAAAAGACGTTACAAACACAAAGTTAAACCTGCTGTATGATAACCAATTTAATTAAATGGATACGCAAATGTAATAGGATACTGAATTTTTTTTCTAAATTTCTTTCGTTTTCTTTTTTTTCAACCCAGGAAAGGTGTGTCTAAAATAAAACACCAACCTGGCTGAGTATTATCTGACGATTCTGTTAAAGGTGAACTCTTAGGCGCTCCCACCAAGTTAGCAAATAAAATAGTCTGGTGTAACAAATGTCTTGTGTTTTCCAAATTCAATTCCTTTCCAGTTAAGTTCATAACGTCCTTTAATGTTTCACCTGTATAAGATCAAAGTCTGTAAAGTTAAGACAGATACATTTGTCAATAAAGCAATAAAAACATAAAATTTATCTACAAAATGAGAAAAACTGGAAAAATAAAGTAAATAATTAAAATTAAAAATACCAAAACTAGAACTAGTAGGTCTATAAAAATGGAATTTCTTCACCGTACAAAAACCTATAAAACTCGTGAAATCTACCGATTTATCCAAAATTAAACTGTTCAAAATAAAATCAAATATCTAGATATTAACTAAGCCAAACTCGGTGTACCGAGTTCAAGAGAAGTGTACGTCGAGTAACTTAAAGCCCTTTCCACATACGTGGTCGGGTTATAAAATAATTGTACCTAACAAAATCAGATACCTGTTAGTTTCCCAAATTCTGTCGACAGTTCTTCCAAACTGTAATTCTCGATAGGGTGATCCTTTTTAAATCTAGCCAATTCACCATCTGGGGCATCTGACGCCTTAAACTTTAAAATCATGGGCAAAAGTCCTTTCCCGACAAGGGTATGCTTAGGCTTAAGCTAAGCACAAGGTGAGACATCTAATAAACAAAACAAATTTATTTAAGCATACGAGGGAAATCGACAAAAGAACAGACAATAAATACAGTTATAAGTAAAAACGTATGTACATCAAGAAAATATTCAAATGCTTACGAAGGCTAAGCCAATATAGTCAACACCAGATAAAAGAAATACCTGTAGAAAAAATTCCCGCCACAAAAATCACAGGCCATGATAATAGAACAAAGCTTAAATATGACACACAAATGAAAATGCGTCCGAAACTAAAACGTGTTAAAATTCGAAAGGAAATTCATATAAAAAAACATTAAAAATAAACTAATTAATCGAACATACAATAAAGCGTGCAAAATGAACCAGAAAAAAAATAACGCTCGAAAAGAACTGGTAAGAACAAATAAAACAGTACAGGCCAAAAATATTTTGCCCTCAAAGATAAAATTAACTAAAAATACTTTTAACACATTTTCTACATCTATAAAATATTCCTGCAACATATGCAGGCTCGACCAACAAACTTCTATCAAAAACTCGTGTCTCCGGCTATACCTCCTGACACAACACACTAAACCATAAAATACATAAAATCGTAAACTCCGGCTAAACCTCCTGGTTACTACATTAAAATGAAATAAAGGTAAAAGTCAAAACTTGTGTCTCCGGCTAAACCTCCTGACGCAACACGCTAAACCATAAAATACATAAAATCGTAACCTCCGGCTAAACCTCCTGGTTACTACATTAAAATGAAATAAAGGTAAAAGTCAAAACTTGTGTCTCCGGCTAAACCTCCTGACACAACACACTAAACCATCAAATATATAAAATCGTAACCTCCGGCTAAACCTCCTGGTTACTACATTAAAATGAAATAAAGGTAAAAGTCAAAACTTGTGTCTCCGGCTAAACCTCCCGACACAACACACTAAACCATAAAATATATAAAATCGTAACCTCCGGCTAAACCTCCTGGTTACTACATTAAAATGAAATAAAGGTAAAAGTCAAAACTTGTGTCTCCGGCTAAACCTCCTGACACTAACATAAAAATTTAAAAACTATAAAAACAGTAACCTCCGGCTAAACCTCCTGGTTACTACGAAATAAATAAAAATAAAATATAAAACTTACTGAAAAGGCTGATAAAGAACTTCTAAAACACGCACGTGGTCGTAAAACAGAGAGGACGAGCGACTGTCCTCGCCGACTGCAGCTCGAAGAATGATCAAGGTGTGCTCGTTTACTTCTCGTGTGACGTCACACAGGATATATAGGAGAGTCTCGGAGAAAACCTTTCGGTAGGAAAACTGGAAAATCTTTGTCAGTATACTACTGTTCCCGTTTTCAATATAAGAAAAAAATCAAGAAATTTATTAAAATTTGCTCAATTTAAAATGGCAAACCTGAATGATATGACGGGTGCCACAAATGGAGGAATTGTTTACCCTTCTGGAGCATCTATTATTTAGCTCGTCCCTGTCACTCGTCTCCAAAATAGCCCCATGTTCGGCGAAGTATTTTTTCAGCTTTATTATATGACTGTGAAATTCTTGTACTCTTTTAAATATGACTTCAGAAGTAATAATTTAGCATTAGAACAACCTTAAATGGGAAAAATAGATCAAGCTCTCAAGCCAAGTCTGTTGATGTCACCCTGGAGTATCATAAAGATAGATTACAGAATCCTAGTATGTGTGGAAAAAATTAATATGTATGGAACCGTTGTCTTAATTAACTCTGATTTTAAATTTATTAATATAACATATGTTGACATTAACATGGGTTGACATCAATTATTATCAACTGTAATAAAAATAAATGTCAACCTATGTCAAAGTCTAAAATTGAACCGGTTATGATATAATATAAGGAGAGGACATAAAGCAAACACGAACCTCATACATGTACTTTAATTGTCACTACATAGTAGATATTTTTTGGAGGAACGCACAACGCACTTAAAAGTTCACTATCACAAAAATGTCTTTTATAATAAATTTCTTTCACCAAAAAAAAAAAAGAAAAATTACCTGAAATTTGGACAAGTTTGGTGTAATGCTTCATAAATTAATGAGACAATAAAAAATATGTTGCAAGATGGTGATTTATATGTGCTGACTCTGCCAGGCTGGTGAGAACTAAAGTATCTGCTGTAGCTTAGACAAGACTCTGCCAGGCTGGTGAGAACTAAAGTATTTGCTGTAGCTTAGACAATATCCAAAAATCATTTGCATGTCAACTGTGCCGTTTTAAAGTTTAAAGTAAGTCAATTACAGATGAGTTGTTTAAAAAAAACAAATGTATATGTATTTTATTGTTTTATTGAATATTAAACTATTTAACATTCTTATGTCAGAAATTGGCATTTATGCCACATAACAACATGAACAGTATAACAACTCTCAACTTAAACATCATACACTCCTCATTCATATAATGCTCAAAATACACTCCCAGTTTAATGCTAATTATCTCCCAAATGAAAACATCATACACTCTTCGTTCATACAATGCTAAAAACACACTCCCAATTTAATGCTCAATTTCTCCCAAATGAAAACATCATACACTCCTCGTTCATACAATGCTAAAAATCGCTCCCAATTTAATGCTAAATATCTCCAAATGAAAACATACACTCCTTCTTTATACCATGCTCAAAATACACTCTCAATTTATACAGTTCTCAAGATCACCCAATGAAAACATCATACACTACTTGATTTCCCAATGTGTTTATGCTAAAAATATAACTAAAATAGTAAAAAAAAAATTTTTACACGTTTATACATTGCTCAAAAACTCTCATAAAAACATAATACATTCTATGTATTAACAATTGAAAAAATCTTCCAACCCAAACTTTTATGCATGATCGAAACTCCTAGCTTAAACATTAACTCCTTGCTTTAAAAATGTTCAAAATCTCCCAACTTAAACAGAATTGTTTATATAATGCTAAATATTTCCCTTGAAGAAATAAACTAATATTTAGCATTGCTTTTAAATCCCTTTAATAAAAAGGAAACATAGTCTTCCTTGATCACACACTGTTTTTCAGTCCATGCACACATCACTCAGGATACTATCTAACTCACCATAAAACTTTCATCCTCATAATTATACAATTTGTATTTGTATTTAACAATATATAACATACAACCTTCACAATATAAATACACAATATAAATGAACTGACTTAATATAAAACAATATATGGATGAGGGTTAGAAACGGGGAAAAGTGAGGCTCTGCCAAGTCACTGATATTATGTTTATCCTACAATCTATTGTTCGCTGTATACACACTTAATTTTGTAATTTTTATTTATATTTAAACAATTCAAACCCATATCGGGTATATACACAATATTGCAATGAATATATTATGCATGAGTATGTTGAAATCAATTTCAGCGACGTAAACTAATTGTGACGTCAGAATTTTGTAATAATTCGTAACTGACCGTATATCACCAACAAATATACAGCCAACGCATTAAAGCTGCTTTAAACAATTGCATGATACAATACAATAACAAATAACCTTCGTTGCTTCAAGATACTATATCTACGGTATCACAGCTCTGCAAAAAGGGTTCTCTATATAATGCATCAGCACCATAAATATGGATAGCTTTTAATTGAAATTATATTGATTTGTAAATCATGTTTACACGTGTAACATTATGACATTTAAAGGACAACCATACATTTTAACAACAATATTATCACACAATAACATTATTTACCCTGTAGCTAATAAGTTTATCACAGTAAATGGACGGAATAACATTTAGGAGTATTAAAAATTTAGGAATCTCATGTTGGCTTCAAATATATACTGGTATCCTTATTATGTCTAGGAGAACCAGTTCCTGATTTTAGGTGAACGACAGTGCGACCTGAAAAATAACACAATATTGAAAAATAATCAATTGAACACCATACTTTTAATACTCATATAAATAATTTCACGTAGTTTGGGGCGTCAAGTGGCTTAAAATTCATAGGAGCTTGGGTGGTACAGTGAGACCCAGTAGAAGAATGTACTAGCAATGACTGGAGTTTGTGGGTCGAGTAGACTAGCATTGTCATGAGTCTGTGGGGTGAGTCGACTATATAGTTGATAAAATAAATCTACATAAACATCAAACTTTGTATTATCTTAAATTGATGTATGACTACATTAAAAGCTTATGCCATACCCGCGAGTCCATGCGCCAAAGTCACGACAGACATTCTTACAAGGATTTACATTTTCACTTCTAATTGTTCATACACATCGGTGCTGACACGTCGTCGCTTTCACAACTACATTGGGGTTTCTTTTTTAGAATTCTTTACAACTAAATGATGAATTTACAAACGTTTTGAAGTAGCAGTAAAATAACATTATCGACTAATAAACCACAATAAAAAATAACAATTTAAAAATTTGTAATCTTTTTAAGCTGGTTTGAAACCAAAACTTGTTCACAAAATAGCCATAGAATCTTTTCATAATAAACAGTTACCTTGATACCTGCGACAACCAGAACAGTTCCAGAAATAAACAGAATTGTAATCTAAAAAGTCTTTTTCCTGTTTGTTTTGGTTAGTTATCTATTTACAAGCAATCAGTTTATTTTGAATATAGCAGAAATGTTGTTCGATGTACAATGAATCATTTATTTATACAATCGTTAAACTAATAGCACGTAATAACCGGACAAACTAAATTTCTAAATATTTCAGTGAAGAGTCAGTGAATAAAAAGATTCTTACAAAAATCTACATTAATATGGCTCACCTGTCCACGTCTTCTGATTGGTCACAACAAATGCTTTACATTCGGAATCCGAGTTGCATAAATCTTCTGCTTCTTTCAAGTCAAAAACCGACACTGTACACCCGGTGCCGGTCAGAGATAAGCGACACATATAGTCATAATTGTCTGGTATGTTTTGTTGTGGAATTCTCTTATAAGTTGCTAAAATTAACCAATGAAAGATACAATAATAACGTATCATAAAATTCAGCATAATTATCTTGGAACATGTAAATACTATATAGGTTTAAAGCGTAACATAAATTCACGTGCATCAATTAGTTATAATAAAATATATAATTTACAATTAACATCAGTAAAACTTTATAAAGTTCATTATGAATGGGTTTCCACTTTATGTTTTTATTTACAATTCGTTAATTTGTATATAACGGATGATGTTTGTTTCCAGTTTCTGGATCTCGTATATCAAGCGGAGAGTTTTGCTTCAGATTCTCTGGTTGATCTTATTCTACTTACAATTTTTATCAACTTTGTTTCTGTCCAAATAACTACCAGTCGAATATATCAGTACAATTTTCTCCATCAATGTCAAGAGTTCACGGATGTTCATGGTTAGATTTGAGTATCCATCCACTACCCGGTTGATAAATGTCTCCAGTTTACTTGGTGCCCCATGAGGAAGAAGAAACGTGGTGAAATGTCGTCCACCGTTGAAAATATTTCTTTTTTCGTTGAATCCAATACAGCGAGAATTTAAACAAGACAACCTGCAAGTGTTAAATATTCGATCCATTAATAAACCTATGCTGAGATAAATATCGATCGATTACAAGAATAAAAAGCTACTGAACAAGACATTATGACATTTTTTTAAGAGTCAATAGAGAGCCTTGGACAACGCATCTAGTTTCAAAAACGCTCGTGGAACTTAGAATTGTATCAGGTTTCGTTAAGTCATCAAGAGTTTGGGAATACTTACCAGACTGAATTTAAAACTTTTATTTTATAATTCAGGAACGATTTGCGTCGCTATTAAGATGCTTAAATCAAATACGTTTTTTTATCATTATCATGTATATTATTTACATTTAAGCTATTATTGTCGTCACTCTGTGTCTGTCGTCTCCTATGGTACATGTATGTTGTTTTGAGTGTTGCCCAAACTGGGTGTATGTCCTCGCTTTTGTCTTTGTAACTACTGACTGGAAATTTTTTAAACAACAAGTTTATTATATGTTACAATTGCCCTCGGGGAAAAAAAAACTTACTTTTCCCTCATACCCAGTCAACTGATAAGTGTAAAATATTTAACAACAGCAACAACACAAATATCAGAAAAAACCACAAACAGTAGTAATTCCTCAATTGTTTGTATGCGTTTTACGAATTTTATATTACGAATTGTACAGAAAACATATCCTTGGTAAAATTTCTTTTATTCATTTTTTCTTGGTTTCATATAAAAAATTAAAATTTAATCCAAATTCATGCAAAATTGGCAGCATGTTTTATTTTATTTCTGTTAAGCATCAAAATAAACTTTTTGAATAACTAATTCTCATATTGATTTTTCCGTCTGAAAATAGGAACGTACTGATTACGAAAGTGAATGTTAACAAAAACATTTTCAATAAATAATAAGAGAAAACAAAATTATTAACAAAAAAAATACTTAAAAGTTGTTTGCTTTATTGATTTATTTAAAAAAAACTGTTACTTTTCCTCGTAGGAAATTCGTGTAACGTCACTAACTCTAGAGAAAGACGCAAAGAGAAAGAAACAAATTAAATCCAGAGCACCTGCCCAACCCCCATATAGAAAAATATTGAATATTTGCGAAAACAAAATAGCCAAACTTTACAAAAGAGAGAAAAACAAAATTTTGTTCCTCGTTACAGCTATAATAAATGTCCAATGTGCATCAACATTTTTTAATTGCAAAATTTATGTGGTCCTGTCTAGCTACAATAATGTTGCTCCTTTTTTCGTCTATAAAAAAGGAGCTACATTATTGTAGTTAGGTCCTGTTTGGCATGCTTGACTTCTAACAAAAGCAAATAATTAAGAGAACAGTTACTGGCCAAATATTTACATTACGTATGTCTTTCATCGATATCCTAGATTTCTATTGGTTCAAATCTTTACAGATGACGTACAATAATTGAAAACGTCCACAGTAAACTAAAAACGCGGAGTACCTCAAATGAAAAATACATCGTTCACGATTTAAATCATGACCTCTGGCATTTGTTAATGAAATAAAATGTAAATATGAAAATTGAATGCATGTTTTTGAAGTTTCATAGACGTATGAAAGCGTTGACCGAAGCACATTTTCAATGAAGCGCGGTAAATTCTTAAAATAAAAGCCACGTTTATAATAATAGTTCCTTTCAGTATACTGCATTATTATAAAACGATATAGTCTACATCCGTTAAATAGCAACCCCTTTTATAGCAAAATTAAGACCAAGGCTAAATTTAAAAACTGACACTAGTTAACAAATTGGAAGTGGCGGACAACTCACTCCTACGCAAATCTTAGCTTTCCTCACCCTTTAATACCCCTCCCCGGGCCGTACTTCTTTGTTTTTCCCGCCACTAATATCTATATACTCCTTCCCCTTAACAGTGTCGTGTGATATTTGTACTGTATACGCTAGTAAGTGTACGGATGAGAAAATGTATATTATTTTATTAAATTCTTCTTTTATTCGTCTAAACTGTGCTCTTACCTTTGGGAAAAATTAACACTCGGAAAGATGATCGTACAATCACCATCAGTTTCACATGATGGGTCGCCGAATCCTATGTCATCTATATCTGATAACTTTAGAGTATTATTAACTCTAACAAACTGTTGTCGACGAAAATCATTTATTGCAATGCTGCCAAACTGGTTATGTGCCATAAAATACACAAGTTTCGTCATATCATATGCAATCTGAAACAAAATCCTCTTGTATTCAGTTTGAGTATCTGTAGTAACGAGATCTTATTAAGGCTCGTACTTCCGCTTAAGTTTATTTCTCTCGACTTGAATCCAATATTTGATATCGTAAGCTTACCGGATAGCCCTTACTGATATTGAAAAATTAGCAAATGGCTAAGGGTCCGAAATTTTTACCACCCCTCAAGTTCCTCCTTACTATAGCAATCAATGTCAAAAATTAATTTGCTTCCGAAGTACAGCTCGTATGTTTTAAATTAATCTATATTCACTAATGTAGATCAAATGACAAATCGTTTTTAAAGTTAACTTTTCTTTCATGCATTTCTAAATGAAAGCGTCTCGATTAAATAAAATATTCTTTCATTTCTCTTATTTCTAATATCGAATTTCTCAATTTTTATGAAATGATAGATAATAAAATAATGTGTTTTCGGCCTAATTATGCAATATATGATGCACAGAACACTGTCAATTTTTTTTTCTATAGCTGTTGTTTTCACTAAGCATGTGTATCATACCAATTTAGCATGACACGATCGTTTAAATTTCTGATAGTATGCACATGCTAGACAAAACTCATGATCTTATCTTCCGAGATTTGTTAATTGAAACTTTCCATACATCATGTCAGATGTAGAAAAAAGATCGATGTATTTAATGCAAGTCAGTCTTTGTATACAGATAATATCGACAAAACTCTGGCACTTCACTCTAACATGGCAGACAAATTGAAATACTTCCGCCTTTTTTTAAACAGAATTCTGATGATTTTATATGCGTCTTTTAAATGAATCTAATGAACATTTTATTGTTTTTGTTGTTGTAGCTAATTTCAATAAACTCTGCGTTCAAACAGTAAATAATATTGCAGGAACACAATTGTTATACAGTAAAAACTAAGTTCCAACGCGGCTAGACATGTGCATCTCATATCCTTTAACAAGCTCAAAGGTCAACACTTCCTTTAAAAAAGTGTTTTAACAGTTTGATATTGACACAATTTTTTTTTTATATTATAAATCTACGCATCAGCTCTTATAATAAATTAAACAAAAATATTGAGAAAAAATTAAGCTGACTGCTATCTGTTTTCAGAAATTAAGTTTCACAGAACCTTCATCACATTATAATGTCAATCTAACTTTAATTTTTGTATGATTAAAGATAGTAGTTCTAAAAAATATTTGTAAAATAGCGCACCTATCACTATTAAAGTTACTTATTTTTTTTTAATATTGATATATTACCTAAACTAAAATTAAATCTTTTCTAGAATTAAAAATAATAACCTAAATCTAGAACATTCTGATTAGTGTATCGTGATCTTTTTATTAAAATACTGTAAAATATACAAGTAGTGTGACTTTGGTGGACTTCTCATACAGTAAATCGATCTTTCTTTAGGATTACAAATATTAATTTTGAAAAGTTCATAGATAAATTAAACAGAGATACGAAAATTTATGCAAAAACTCCCACAGGAATTTAGCGACTCTAGAACCTTAGTGTCTATATTTGAAATGCAAAAATTTGTAAGTCTACCTGACTTAAAAAGTTTTAAAAAGTGGTAGGATGTGCACTGTCTCAGAAAATATCTGGATTATTGTCTTAAAGTCATTAGATTTTTGTTGATAGAAGAAACTGTATCATAGATCACAGTGTTCTTGAATGTAACCAATCGGAATCCGTAGTTTAAAATGTCGGACTATTATAATAAATGTGCGGATCCATGATATGTTCAAGATGAGAGTTGGGCCTGAGCATCCACCATTGATAATCATTCAACTTCAATACCTTTAGTCTATCTTCCCACGACATCTGTAAAAGTCTTATCAACTCTATGGACTCCCCTAATTCCGTTACCATAGCGACATTTTGGTCGTATGCACTTTTTGGAGGACAGAATCCCAGCACCTGTATAATACCAAAAGATTTGAAATTTACCTGTAATTATATAAACAATTATGTATGATTAATGCCGCTTTTTATATTCCTTTTTACTTAATCCATGTCGGGGTTTTTTGTTTGTTTGTTTGAAAGACGTTTAAAGCCACTTTCAGTAATTGTTCAGCTATGTGGTGGCGTCCAGTTTGTATTGGGGGACAAGCCGGAGTAACAGGAGAAAATCCCCGACCTTCAGTAGTTGAAAACTGGTAATACATGTCGGAATTACTGCGCAGACATATAAATCAATGCCTTGTAATAGTCACGATAATTTATAGTCTGCTTCACTGTTTGGGATTAAAATTAACCATTTCCGTAATAGGTATAAATATTACATAATTGGAAAAGTGAAATAAAGACTGGTAAATTCATTAAAATAAAAGCACCTACATACCTTCACAATATTGGGATGAGAAAGCAACATTAAAAGACTATTTTCTTTAATTATTTTTCTGGTAGCTTTTTCGTAGCAGACGTTAAACGAGTTCCCATTTTCTTGACACGCAGTTACATCTCTACCTTGTGGAGAGACAGTCTTTATTGCATATGATTGGTTTCTGAAATCCCCACTGTAGACAGCCTTAGTCCATCCAGAAGCTATATACCGTCTGTTTGTCATGCTCAGTATGTCATTACAATCCAAAGTTTGATCACTTTTTTGAATATAATTATGACTAGGGAATTCGTTATATTCTGTATCAAGCCCGGTGTCCTGTGATATTTCTGTTAGTTTTCGAAGTCTGCTTTCGAAAATACGGTATTTATCACTGGGATATTGTCCGTAAGGAAACAAAGGGCTTTCCCCAAAATCCGTACCTCCTGGGTCTATCGTGTTTTCCCTTTCTAATCCACTGAAGGTTTTGTGTAAAATCAAAATGTTTACAAATAAAACAGAAATTGCAAACGCCAGTATGCGCGTTTCTTCTTTGTATTGTCTCATGTTTATTTTCCAGGAAAAACATAAATTATTTCGGTTGTTACTTAACATAAATTAATCAGTTGTTTCATACAACTCCATAAACTAAAGTAATCTACATGTCGCGGCAAGATGTGACAAACTTTTCTCCTTATAAAAGCTGAGTCATATAAAACACACGAACGACCAGAGCGATAAAAAGAGATGTCAATATCCAGCATGGAAAATTAGCACCAATTTGATATGTATTCAGTTTCGACAAAACTCAAGCTGCGTTCTTCTCTTGTCCATTTTCATAACTGTGAAAAGAACATAAAAGTATTTCAGTTTAAAAGTCAAACACCGTTAAATTTGTATCAACAATTAGACGTATTTGAGTTAATCAGTTAACTTTACAAGCAGGGAAAAGCCAATTAGTGGTTGATTTAATTATGGTCTATTGAAATCAGTATCCGGTACGGTGACGGGAGATATTGTCACGAGATGTAATCGGTGTGCACCTGCACGAATATTTTACCTTCAGCTGCAATGGTAAGCAAACACCTGTTCCTTCAAGCTGAATCCTCCATTTGAGCGATGAAATTTCCGTTACTAGAATTTATAATTTATTAAATTCTGCCTTAACGAACCACTTTCGATCAATTTAAGGATCGTTAAATTACAGCCATCATCCCACGTGCATCATCCACAGCATTTGCTTAAATATATATATACTTATACGTACCTGTAAATGTGCAAAACTGCTATTAATCTTTAAATTAGAAAATGACATGTCTAATACCGCATCACGCCATGATAAGTACACTATTTAATAAACAACAAAACTTACCTTAACATTAAACATTATTCATTTGACTGCATCATAATGGTATGATAAACACAATACTTGTAATCCATTTATACACCTCAAAGGTCAGAGGCAAGATTAACTCCCTTGATAACCAAAACTCATTACAGGTGGAAAGTTTATCTGCAACCTTATCTCAATTAGATTTTTAAATGTTTTGCTAAATTTGACATTCATGGTCTGGTAATCTTTAAAAAGCATTTTTTTTATTTTGACATTCGTTGAGTAGTTGTTTTTAAATCTGATTGATCACGTGTCAGACTGTTCTTAATTAACGTCATCTCAGTAACACAGTAATTTAATATCTCTAAATCCTTTCATTTTTCATTAGAGACAGGTGAAATTAAATGTAGACTATATTTGAAAACCTCGTTCATACATACTGTCATCATGTGAGAAAAGGTATGCATAAACACCCGAAAAAAATTGAATGCTTTTTTAAAGTGA
This sequence comes from Limnoperna fortunei, assembly GCA_944474755.1. Classification (NCBI taxonomy): domain Eukaryota; kingdom Metazoa; phylum Mollusca; class Bivalvia; order Mytilida; family Modiolidae; genus Limnoperna; species Limnoperna fortunei. Next base: position 23,663,476 of record OX104113.1, on the reverse strand, counting down.
ACAGTAATGCAGTTTTTACATTTGTAAATAGACTGCAATCCGAGATTGTGTTGTGTAATATATAAACATGTATTTTTTCCATAGGAATTTATTATTCGACAAACTCTGTACTATTACAAACCTTTTAAAACCACAGATTTAAACCTATTTTTGGTGACAGCTCTAACACAAACATTCCCAGTTTTCAAGTGCTAAAGGTCAACAATCATTTCCTTTTAAAATAATACTTCGTCATCACAATATTGATTTTAATACTAAGAGATGGTAACTAAACGATTATGTCCTTTTTATCTACAACAGCAAGATACTAAATAAAACTAGGCTAAATTACATCTTTTCAGTGCGAGCATTTGTTTCTTGAGACATGTTCATATGTAATATGTAATTTTATGTATTTTTTTACAAGCATGGATTAATAATAAATTACCAAAATTGCATAAAATAAACACAGTACACTAGTTTTGATTTCAGTTAAATTTTTAATTTATACAAGAGTTTCAAAATGTAAACAATGGTTTCTTTACAATATTGGGCAAAAGAAATTAAAAAGATCAGAATAATTACAGTAATTTCAATTTCATTTAAGGTCGCCAACAAACTGACATTCCTCCACGTTCAAACGGGTTTATCACAAAGCGTGTCAAAAAAGAACCTTCGATTGAAATGCAACACCTTAAAAGTAAATCAAATGTGATCACGTAATGTTCTTTACTTACATAATAAATAGAAGCACATTTTTATTTTCTTACATTTTTACTAATATTTCATATTAAATTCGGTTTCATAGTTATAATAACAACATATTAACTCGTTACACCCAAAGAACGCTTAGAAATCAATAAAACTAATAAAAACACTAATTGAAAAGTGAAATGCATGTTTTAACACACTGATCGTTTAAAAATTCCTGATTATAATTTCTCAAAAATGAGTTTTTATTCAAACCTAATACATGCTTCAGCTGAAAATGTTAAAGTTGATCTTTCTTGTTACCTTGAGACGGCACCTTTAAACCAGGGTAGAATTCACGTGATTTTTTTCTGGCCATAGAACAAGTAACACGACTATTTGAACCACTACGTAGTTCAACTATACTTGTTAGAATTTCGTGACTATTATAAGTTAAATGATGGAAACTATAAAAACAGAACAGTTTATCCGGCTTTCATTATGACTGCGTTAACAATATTGAATATTTAAAAAATATAATCGTATTATATGTTTTGGCAAAAGAATTAAAAGCTTTTACATATAGCCCTATAGCCGCCAACACAGTCAGAACATTGAACAAGACGTTCTAATCACGGTTGACACTCAGTTTACGCTAAACGGTTTAATGATAGGAAAAATGGAGGAGCTTTTTTCTAGATCCGTGGTTGATCTTTTTTGGCCTCTAATTCATCGTTATTCGTGATAAGCATTAAATAAAGCGATTTATTTATTTTTGTGACCTGTTATATTCAATTTTCATTTCTGTGAATTGTGCGTAAGCCTAGTCCTCCCCCTGTCCCTTCCACCATCCGTAGAAACTATAGTAATATAATAAATTGACAAAGAATGACAGGAATATGATTATAGTGTTAAACCAAATGAAAACAAGAATCGGACATAGGAAGTCAGAGAGGTAACCTTACTATTAGATTATAATGTAGAATTTATGAAGTATGAAGTCATCATTTTATTGAAGCAGGAAAATATTTTTACAAGTCATGTAATTTTCCAGCTTTTCGTTCAGATGTCATGCAGTTACAAAATTTAACTATGGACAATAAAACATGTCTTTAAAAAACACATTTTTGCACTACACTTTTGAAGCAACTAGTTAAGGTTATTTTGTATTATCAACTTTTTTTCCAATCATGATATTGTTTTGTTAAATGGTCAAAAAAAATCCAACGAAAAGAAAATTTATATGAAAAGTCTATTTAAATCATTATTTATATTTATTCAAGAATAAAAAAAAAACATGTATATTAAATATAGAAACGTGCATATACAAGTCTTTTGCATTAACAAATTAACTGTTATAATTAAAAACAAAAACTTAAGAGACCAAGACTCTTTATTAATATATAATATTCACATCAACAACAAAAATGCAAATATCACACCGATTTTGCCAAATTTGAACTCTGGATACTTCTAAATGTATTGACTAAATAAAAAGTATCAAATTCAGTTAACCACAGTACACAATGCTCATTCTTCCTACAAACACCTAAATTGTTGTTAAAAACAATTACTCTTGCTATATTTCAGCATATTTAACATTTTTTCAGAAAAATAACTTATGTAGGACAATACATGCTATAATATACTGACTAGTGCACTATATTAAGTCAAATTTTTGTCAGTGTCATACCCCAAGCACTCAGCCTGCATATAAGTAGCAAAACAAGTAATCAAGAGACTTTAAAATGGCAAAAGTTGAATAACATGATGAAATCATTAACTAACAAAACCACCATCCATTATGAACTTTCTATGCAAACACACGCCCACCACGCTGGGTAAAATAAACAAAACTATGATGTTTTGGTTTCAATCACATTCCATAAAATGTTTCTAAAATGTTGACTGTATAGGTTCCTTATCTACAATACAAAGTATTGTAAAACCAGTTCCATCATTTCACAAGGAATATTCTTAAGTTTGTTAAGATTGTCATCACCAGAAATTAATTATGGTAATAGTTCCTGTAGACTCCGGGGATGCTGTAACTATTTTAGTATCACCAACCCACATCAAATGTAATAACGTTGGACATCTATGTACCATGTTTATAAGTTTTCCACTCTGTAAAAAATCAAAATAATGACACATTTATGTAAACATTTACTTCTGAAGTTTGAAATGACACATTTTTGTGAACATTTACTTCAGAAGTTTGTAATGACACATTTTGTGTGAACATTTACTTTGGAAGTTTCCAATGACACATTTTTGTAAACATTTACTTCAGAAGTTTGTAATGACACATTTTTTGTGAACATTTACTTAGGAAGTTTCAAATGACACATTTTGTGTGAACATTTACTTTGGAAGTTTCCAATGACACATTTTTGTGGACATTTACTTCAGAAGTTTGTAATGACACATTTTTTGTGAACATTTACGTTGGAAGTTTCCAATGACACATTTTTTGTGAACATTTACTTTAGAAGTTTCCAATGACACATTTTTTGTGAACATTTACTTTGGAAGTTCCCAATGACACATTTTTTGTGAACATTTACTTTGGAAGTTTCCAATGACACATTTTTTGTGAACATTTACTTTAGATGTCTGCAACAGACTACTAGTCATTTTTTTGATGTCACAAATAAATTTCTATAATTTGTACAAAGAGTTAGGCCAAAAATCGGGGTTCAGGCTTCCTCCACGAATACAAACCGATGTAGCTGCAAAAAATGCTATAAGTGAAAAAACCCTAACTCCTTTTAACAAAATACAGGACTAATCTAATGAATGACTAACCAAGTATCTGGAATACTGTAAAATTGTTTATTACAACTGTCCACTTTTTTTTATCATCAATAGTCAATTTAAAATGCACACAGTGGTAAACAGTGAACAGGATTATGAATAAATTCTATAAGAATAAATTTATATCTACTCTATATACGCGCACTAATTTTAGAACTTTAATTTCAGTAAAAATAAATGGCACAGAATCCTGAAATCCCCAAACCTATTAAATACGTTCAGAGAATAGTAAGGTAATTCCTAAGAACTGGACTGAGAACTTAAAACAAAGTTTTCAAATACACAAGTCTACATATATACTACTCAGTTTTCTAGTGCAGGCCCGTGGTGTTAAATGAAAATACGACCATATTCTGTTCAACACTGACCATTTATTAAATTAATTTCTACTTACATTTAATCAGAGAACTACACGTTTGTTTGTTTTTATGTTAACCTTTAATTGTGTTTTACGCCACTTTCAGCAATTTCTCAGGTATATCGTGACGTCCAGTTTTTATTGGGGTAAGAAGCAAGAATATCCGGAGAAAACCCCCGACTTTCGGTAGGAAAAGTGACAATCCTTGTCAATTAAGATTGGAGTCGAGTACACCCTGCCCGCAGTGAGCTCGAATCCACAACCTCACTGTTGACAGGGACGTTATCAATAGTAGATGAGTTACTACTTAAACCACTCGGTCACCGAGACCCCTAGAACTACACGTTAAGCATCTAGTTACTCATATATGGTCTTCACTAAAAAATGATGAAACACCAAGGTCCATTTCCGGTATCATTTGGGTTGCAATTCTTTTCATTTTTCTTATCAGGATTTATTTCCGCTTTCTATATTAAGGGTATTTATCAGGTCTACAACACTATCTAACATACCCTGTAATTCCATATACCAATTTTCTTTTGATCACCACCACTGACTAACCGCTCATCATTTATATGTAGGCACCTTACAACTCCAAGATGACCGGTCATAACATACTGACATTCACCTGTGTGACATAATAAACATACAACATAACATTACAATAATGTTAAACTACTATTTCACAATCGACCTATTAATTGCAGTAAAACATAATTTTAGAGCCATTTTGATGTAGCCATGGTTTAACAAATACAGTAAAACTTTGGTCTTTAATCTGAATAGTGAACATGGGTGCATTGTTATTTGTAAATGACATTTTTCTCATTACATGTCAAAACAAGGAAACTATTGATAATTTTAATCTATAATATTTTACTAGACATAGTTCAGGTATGATCTATTTATTTATAGATCGCTATGAGTAAAGGAAAGTTCAGGCAGTGTCGATATTCACTCTAATTTCCAGGGAAAGACTCACGTCAAGAAAAACCATTGCATTGTACAAAATAAGAAACCAGATATAGTAACATCAATCACAAGACAAAAGACTAGTAGATACAAGGATACAATATAAATATGTAGACATATACATATAAAGGTGGGGCATAACTCTTTTTTCAAAACATTGGAAGAAAATACGGTACAAAGACAACATACTAAGTATGGGGATCGTCTGTCGAACGAGCAGTTGATTCCACAAAATAACTACATATCAAGAGATGGTATCCATCTCTGTGGGTCCAGCTGACCTTAAGGTCAAATGTCAAGGTCTAAGGTCATCAACCATGGTTTGCGGCACACCTCCTTAATAGATATTATCTACACACATACCAAATATCAAGAGCCTACCCCAAAAGATAAAAAAAGTTATAACCCGAACTTGATAAGATTCGGACAGACAGACTGATCACTATAAGGAGTCCATCACTAAGTCGCGAGAACCTAATAACATTTTGTATTTGGTGTCAAAGAGGAAGTGCAAAGAGGACAGTCACTCCTTTAATATCTTTACAATATAATCAGCTATATATAATTGACTGCTTGATTCGAAGATTACACACCTTCCGACAAACACATGGACACGGGCGTTTCTATATAGTACGTTTGTTGTATTTGTAACTGACCAGTAACATAAAAAGTTACACACTACGTGGAGAAAATGAAGGTAGGACAATAGACGTATAGTCAACGTAAATGCAACCGAATTTACACTGCCTTTCTCAAAGTTCTAGTTACTTAATTCTAGCCCCGATAGTTTACCTTAAGACTTTTCCTAAATTTAAAATTAATTGTAAATGCATCTCTTGACAATAATTCTTTGTCAATAAGTCAATATTTTTTAGCGTTTGACGATAATTATTGCGTGTCAAAGTTTTTTGTGTCGATCATATATTTAATTTATAATCTGTAGCTGCAAATGTTTACACACTAACGTGACACATAATGATTAACTACTTAAATAAATTGAGTGCACCTTGTATTTAGAGAAATGCCTACAGCTATGTAAACGGACTGACGTTTCCCGTTGTAATAAGATCTTCTGATTGATTAGGGATCGTGTAGAAATCGTTTAAAATTACATTTATTTTCGAAACAGGTACATAGAATACACCTTATCAATTATTTGTGTGATTCATACCAAAGGCTTACAGGAGCCGTTAATATTCTCACCTACCTGTATTATATGACCAGAAGTTAAGGTTTTCTCTCAGACAAAAATACAAATACAAGGCTATTTTGGACGAAACGAAATTCATTAATATTTCATTAATATGATTAAAGAATAGACGTTTTAAATAAACACAATGGTAACGGATCTAAATCATTCCGGCTAGTAATGTCAAGAAAGCAGAATTTGCTTGTTCCAAATGCTAACTGTCACGCTGCCAAGGCAATTGCATGTGTACTGCATGTAAAGATACTCAACAATACAGTTGACATTGGACCCGATATTAACTAGCATTGTGTTAGCGCACTAAAACTGATGTCTAACCTCCATATTAAACTCATTTTACAAAAAGTAGGCATTTTACTTTAAAGTCAAAATAAAAGGTTATCAGAAGTCATCTGTTTGATATATCTAAACAAATAACTAATTTCAAAAAGACTGTCAAAAGAAAAGCCTACTACCTTAAAAAACAACAGCACAGACATAAACATGCACGAAACATAAAACAATGACTCTGGTGTCAAAGGTCATCCATGTTTGAATGATAATCATCCTTTCATGGTGACCCACCCAAATAACAAATATCTAAGGCCTTAGTTAAAACACAAACGTTGGAAATTTTAACTTGATGGTCAAGGCCAAAGGTATTTCAAGGTCATTAATCATTTGAAAGGGCTCATCGCTATAAGGTGACCAATGTACATACCAAATATCTCAAACCTGGGCAACAGGATAAAAAAGGGAAATTTGATCATGAAGGTTAAGGTCAAGGTAAACTACCAAATATTTAAGGCCCAGGTCAAGAAACAAAACAAATTAGACATTTGACCTTGAAGGTTAAGGACAAAGGTCATACAAGGTAAACTACTCTGGTATGTAATACATCGCACTATGGAGACATACCATAATATAAAATATCAAAAGCCTATGGTAAAAGACAAAAAAAAATACAGGCCTAAAAACCTTTCAATATAAAATTGACATAAACTGTACTTCGAGAACAAAGGTCAAGGTCATATAAAGGTCCTTATAATGGGCGACACATCTTCTCATAGTGGCATCTTTATACACTTTATTGTACTCTTAGGTCAAAAGACAAAAAGGTAAGAAGTTAGACAAGCTTTCAATATAAAATTAACAAATTTGACCTTTGGGTCAACGGTCAGGGTCATATAAATGTCATCATGATACGCAAAACACCGCCTAATGGTGATACATCAACACGTATAGCTACAATAATGTAGCTCCTATTTTCAAATTTAAAGACTGAAAAAAGGAGCTACATTATTGTAGCTACAACACGTACAATTTCTAAGGTCAAGATCAAAAGACAAATGTCTGAAATATGAAAAGAAAGAAAACGAGAAGAAAAAATCAGAGTAAAACAATTTGTTTCCCTTCAAACATGAAGTAGTTTTTAGTTTTCTGCCAACATCCTCTCAGTCAGGTTATGTTAATTATATCAGTTTACATATCGTTTATGTATTGTAACTTGTTTACAAGGTAGTGATATGCGTCAATTGCAGAAGCTCCGAGTTTAACCGCTGGCTAGTTTCGGTTAAAAGTAGAGTGCGCAAATCGTTCGTATCTTAGAGTAACAAGGACCCTAAATGTGTAGAGTGCAGGCTCACCGGCGCGTGGATACGCCCTGGCTCTCACCATAGCCATTCTAGCATTAGGGGGAATTGGAAGAGTCTATGAAAGATAATCCCGAATGAATAATCCTTGTAAATGAACACGTTAGCCAGGTATAGCAATCATCTAAGCGAAGGAAAACCCGCACTGAAGGAAGGAAAACCCTTAAAACCTTAAAACTAGTCCTCCGAGTCCAGGGGGTTATGCATAGGACCAGCAACCCTATCATATCAAACATCAAACCGCAACAGAAACCTTAAACAGAGAACAAAATGACGGAAAAAGGATTCACATCACAGAGGATATGGTGGTGATATGACGGGTCTAATTATCTGGAATGTACGCAAGTGCGCAAGTAGTAAAGGAAGTGGAAAACTACAATATCGAGCTCTTGCAAAACATGATGGACATGAAATAACTGGGTCAAGGAAATTAGTAACGTACACCTAATACTTTACTTAGGGAGATCAGATGACCACCAGGCTATAATTACAACACAGGAAATACATACAAAAGCTTTCTAAAGCGTATATGGAAGCATGGAAGCGACCATGCACTAGTAATGGCAAAGATTAAGTTAAAACTCAAAAAGCGAGGAAGAAAGATCAAAGACCACCTTCAATAAATTCAAAAACGGAACGATCCAAATGTGAAGAGAACCTTCCAGAATCAAAACACATGTTCATTTCTTATTGAAAATCATGACGAAATAAATATGATAAAGCCAAAAATAATAGTTTGTTTGTCGTCTTCCGACCGACACTAAAAAATCCTCCTGACTGACAACATTTTATTGCTTCTAATTTTGAAATATTTTTAATAGTTCGACCATTATACGAAACACAAAGATTGTTAGTTTCTGATTTGAACGTAAATTAAGATCCATTTGATGTTTCATTTCCCCCATTTTTTTCCTTTCCGGTCAAGCGTTCATTTTTTCATATCGAAAATATGACGGATGCGAGTTGGGCGAGATCGCAACCACACTTTTACAAAAAAGTATTGTTATGTTACCGAGAATCTGAATAATTATAGCCAAATGTATCGCTTCAGCTTCAATATCATAAGATGAAGACAACAACTTTTCATTTGAGAAAATGAACTCGTTAAACGTAGTTTATATAGCACCTAAAGTGCCTAAAAGTATTGCATTTTTCAAAACGTATCTTACACAAGGGAGGGGAGCCCAAACAATCGCTGCCGAGAACTGCAGACAGCAATATTGAAGTCGCACGAAACAGATCTGAACGTTCTATGTTTTCTTGTTTTATCTGATATTATCTGTGTTTATGTTTGCTGCTTACATTTTTTCTTTATTAAGTTGAAACAAACTTTGTTGAATCTTTCTGTTTGTTCAATAAATTATCAAAGTTAATAAAATAAAATATTTGTCCTACCTCCCGACCCATAGCTCTAAAGGTACAGTCAGAAATGTGCGAACAAACATATTTTTAAGGTTAGCCTAACATTTAATAATGTATTACTTGAGAATGGGAAACAACTGCTTGCCCCAAAGAGAAGGAAACAAACAGAATGGATTTAATATGAAACATGGAAGAAAGTGGACAAGAGAAAAAGAACTGAATTCTAAGAACTTAGTCAGAGAGGATTAAAGACCAACCGAACTAAAATGAAATTCAGTGAACTAGATAAGGAGATAAAGAAGAGTACAAGAGCAGACAATAAATAATTCACTAAAAACTGGTAGAGGAGGCAGAAACAGCAGCTTCCAAAAGTGACATGCAGACACTATATCGAATAACTAAAGCACTTGCGTCACATCCACAAATTAAAGATATGCAAAGAAAGCTGTTTGCTATGGAAGAAAAATAATTAAAAGATAGAAAGATCATTTTTAGGCAGTATTCAACATGAGCGATTCAGAATGTGAAGCAATTATAACCCCTGCTCTTGGATATCAACACAGCAATCAGTTCCTAAAGGCCGGGGAATACTGGACACCTAGTATACTCACTAGTATTCTTAGAAAGATCTGGTTTTCAGAAGAAATACTTACATGAAGACTGGGGTTATTGTGAAACTTCCTAAAAAGGTGACTAACAAACTGTAACTACAGGGGTATAATGTTGCTCTCAGTCACCGTGAAAGTTCTCAGCAGAGAAATTTAAAACAGAATAGATGAAACCATAGATCAATTACTGCGAAAACAGCAAGCAGGATTTAGAAAAGGAAGATCATGTACAGACCAAAAAATCACCATGAAACAGATATTAGAATAATGTAACGAATGATTTTTACAAAAGCTTTTGACATTGTGAGCAGAAAGGCCCTATGGAAATCCTTAGTTATTATGGAATTCCAGAAAAACATTCCATAATCAAATTCCTTTATACAGAGTTCAGCGCCAGAGTCATCTGTGGATGTTTGATTTGTTTAAAGGGGGTGTTTAACGCCACTTTCAGAAATATTTCAGCTATATCATGACGTATAGTTTTTATATTGGACAGGAAGCCGGATTACTCGGAGAAAACCGTAGACCAGCGGTAGGAAAACTTGCAATCCTTGTCAATTAATCAACTTGCCGGCAGTGGGACACGAACCCACAGCCTCAGTGTTGACAGACCACGTGATCAATAGTAGAAGAACTATCTAAAACACTCGGCAAATGACGGCTTCTCCTCTCCTTTTTACCTTCTCCATTGATTGGGAATGAAAGAAGCTACCAATAACAAAGGGACAGGCATAACCTGGACCTTGACAGAAAGGCTGGAAGACCCATCAACATCATGATGTGCAAGAAAAAACAAACATAATAGTAACATCAGCAGCCAAGATAGGACTGAATATCAATTCGAGCAAAACTAAAATAATAAAAATAAATAAAAGAGGATTGACTGATTGATTGGATGTTTATTTTACGTCAAGCGAGCAACTATATTCAGGACTGAAACAAGTCAACCAAGAATAAATCATCGTAAAAAAGGGGACAAGTATGGAGTATTAGAATTTAGCGGCTACAATAAACCTACTCTTTTCATAATCTACAAAATAGGTCTTTATCGTGAAAGGAGCGTGGTACTCTCCAAACACGTCACACACTTCGGTCCACGACCAGGCTTTCCGTATTATGACCTGACAACCCCCAACAAGAGAATCTACCCTATACAGCACCCGGGGACGCGCTGGGATGCTCTGTGATTCGAGCACAAGGAACCGTCTCAGAAGAATAGAAGAACGCATTACAATACATGTAAAAAACATCAAGAAGGTAAAAAAATTATCTATCTATAGTATAGGCAGCAAAATTAACACCGATGCAATATCTGGGGTTGACGATGAAGCTTGTATTTCAAACGCCACAGGAGCATATGCTGCACTCCGTAACATCTGGAGATCAATCAAAATCAGCAACCACACCAAAGTCAAATATTTACGAATAATGTTCTTGGAGTTCTGCTATAAGACTATGAATCTTGGAAGGTGATCAACTCTATAACTTGCAACTAGAAGTATTCAAAAATAGATGCCTCTGCAAAATCTTGTGCATTTACTAGCCAACAAAATCTCAAACAAAGATATGTATGTGAGAACCAACACTACACCATTATCGCGAGAAATAAAAAGAAGATGGCCGTGGATTGGACATGTGTGCATAATGAACCCAACTTCCATCCTCAGGGTTGCAATGAGATGAAACCCAATGGGTAAAAAATATGGCGGCAGACCAAAAGTCAAGAAGAAGATCAGTGGAGAAGAAGATGAAGAAAATGGACTGGACATTTGTCCAAGGACAGACGAACATGGAAGTCTCTGATGATGGCCTTATGTACTATTCAGCACGAAAGGGATAAGGTAAGTATATATCGTATATATATAAGTGTTCAATTCAAATGAATCAATCGTTATCATTCATAAAATTAGCACAGTGGTAAAAAAAGTAAAACGTAAGTGAGGTCGAAAAGAAAAGAAAACCATTGACACAATTCAGATTAAAAAAAAGACACGCGGCACATACGAGAAACAAAAACCACCAAAGTGAGTTTCCTGAACCCATTAAAAACACATGTTGCACTCGAACGCTACGGACAAAAAGCAATGCCTGCCTTTAATAGAAACCATCTAAATAACTTTTCGTCGTATCATGTCCGAAAAACTCATATGCATGATAAGTAAAGCGTTGGTTATTGATTTTCCAAAACGAAAGAAAGGTCGTTGTGGGGGCAATAGAACGTCTTAAGGGACGAGATTAACTTAGGTAAAACAAATCTATGTTTAAGTACCTCATTGCTCAACTAAAAATCCTGTACAGCGAATGTCTAAAACTATTATTTTCAGACTAGATAAATTATTTACAGGACGATTCTGAATTGTTAATTGCAGACGGAATTAGACCCCGATCACATCCAAAAACAAGCATATTTAGCACATAATTGTGAGCATTTCGAAGTCTTAAACCTATTATGCAAGAAATTTTGCTGGCGAATTATTTAGTCACAAAAACAAAACCTTTAATATTAAGTCCATTAGGAACTGTCCCCAATCGGATTTAAATGAATGATGCAGGCCAATGTTTTCTATCAGTCAAAGATAATAACTAATTAAATAGCCAGCTAAAGTTTCTAAATGAGCAAACGATGCAGTTTAGCTTATTAAACGAGAATTTTATGCAAAGATGGATCTAAATCGGCCTATCAATTGGTGCATATGAGTACAAAAATGACAGGGTTGCATTGGAAAATAGAAAATGAAGTTTATATTTAGGCTTTGCTTTGGTAGTAAGTTATTACCTGGAAATTTGCAAATGCCTTGTTACTGTGAAAAGTATTAAAACGTATCATGGAGGAAAGAGGCTATAATGTTTTATAGCATAAATCGTTATGCTGTTATTGTAGTAAACTTAACCTGAAGAAGATAGCAGAACCCAGGTACTTTAATATCACTATAGATATATTGATGATGACCTCATAATTAAAAACACTATTTTACTGAGTGGCGTCGGTTAAATATATCCTTCAGAAATGGAAATTACAGAAACCAGAGAAACACACAGCTTTTTGACTTACACCTTGAATATGACGACAATGGTCATCCCAGCAAAATGATAAATTATTCACGCTTATGCAGCAATATTCCAGCAAACGTTACCAATTTCTTCGGAATAGACTTCTCAACTAAGGTTATAAGAAATAATGACTCGTCAGCACTTTTAATATGTTTTACTATATATACATTTCCTGGAGATAAATATTCTATCTTATTTGAAAATATGATTGCAAAAAATAGTTTTCAAAATTTTTGAATCAGTAAATAGTGGTTATGATGCTATGATTATTGGATACAAAAATTACTGACTAGTGGTGTATGATAATCAACAATAATTTTAATCAATACACTAAGTCACACACATCAGAGCGAGAGGTTTGGCATGCCATAAAATCTAGTTCAGAACCCAGAATTTCTTTTGAAATGCATCCAAGAGGCAAACTTAGCTGCGAAGCTGTAAAGGGCAGGAGAGATTTGCTTTATAGGCTTTTTGATACTATTTTGCACAGTTAAAGACAAACAATTATAAACCCCACCTTTAAAGGAAATAGATAGATGCATAATTAAATAAGCATGCTAAATAGCAAATGCTTAATACAACATGTATATTCAAAGCCAATAATGTGTAATATACAGCTACATGTACACAATACATGTACAACTAATTGTAGTACATATACATAATACATGTACAGATTTTTAGTACATAATACATGTATATTTGATTGTAGTATATATTACAAGTACAATTGATTGTAGTATATAATATATGTACATTTGATTGTAGTACATACTACATGTACAATTGATTGAAGTACATTATACATGTACATTTGATTGTAGTACATAATACATGTATAATTGATTGTAGTACATAAAACATGTACAATTGATTGTAGTACAAATTACATGTACAATACATATACAATTGATTGTGGTACATAATACATATACAATTGATTGTGGTACATAATACATGTACAATTGATTGTGGTACATAATACATGTACTATTGATTGTGGTACATAATACATGTACTATTGATTGTGGTACATAATACATGTACAATTGATTGTGGTACATAATACATGTACAATTGATTGTAGTACATAATACATGTACAATTGATTGTGGTACATAATACATGTACAATTGATTGTGGTACATAATACATGTACTATTGATTGTGGTACATAATACATGTACAATTGATTGTGGTACATAATACATGTACAATTGATTGTGGTACATAATACATGTACTATTGAATGTGGTACATAATACATGTACAATTGATTGTGGTACATAATACATGTACAATTGATTGTAGTACATAATACATGTACAATTGATTGTGGTACATAATACATGTACTATTGATTGTGGTACATAATACATGTACAATTGATTGTGGTACATAATACATGTACAATTGATTGTGGTACATAATACATGTACAATTGAGTGTGGTACATAATACATGTACAATTGATTGTGGTACATAATACATGTACAATTGATTGTGGTACATAATACATGTACAATTGATTGTGGTACATAATACATGTACAATTGATTGTGGTACATAATACATGTACAATTGATTGTAGTACATAATACATGTACAATTGATTGTGGTACATAATACATGTACAATTGATTGTGGTACATAATACATGTACTATTGATTGTGGTACATAATACATGTACAATTGATTGTGGTACATAATACATGTACAATTGATTGTGGTACATAATACATGTACAATTGAGTGTGGTACATAATACATGTACAATTGATTGTGGTACATAATACATGTACAATTGATTGTGGTACATAATACATGTACAATTGATTGTGGTACATAATACATGTACAATTGATTGTGGTACATAATACATGTACAATTGATTGTAGTACATAATACATGTACAATTGATTGTGGTACATAATACATGTACAATTGATTGTGGTACATAATACATGTACAATTGATTGTGGTACATAATACATGTACTATTGAATGTGGTACATAATACATGTACAATTGATTGTGGTACATAATACATGTACAATTGATTGTAGTACATAATACATGTACAATTGATTGTGGTACATAATACATGTACAATTGATTGTGGTACATAATACATGTACTATTGATTGTGGTACATAATACATGTACAATTGATTGTGGTACATAATACATGTACTATTGATTGTGGTACATAATACATGTACAATTGAATGTGGTACATAATACATGTACAATTGATTGTAGTACATAATACATGTACAATTGAATGTGGTACATAATACATGTACAATTGATTGTGGTACATAATACATGTACAATTGATTGTGGTACATAATACATGTACAATTGAATGTGGTACATAATACATGTACAATTGAATGTGGTACATAATACATGTACAATTGATTGTGGTACATAATACATGTACTATTGATTATAGTACATAATACATGTACAATTGATTATAGTACATCATGCATGTATAATTGATGTATGCTAAATAGATAGTAAAAAACAAAACCACAACCTCACAATTAATTATGTACTAAGTCAGAACAACAAATTGCCAAAATAAAAAAAAATAACAAAAAGGAAGTTATAAACCATTGGCTTTGATAAGAAAACATGTCTAAAATAGGTGTTAATAACTAAACTTTGCATCCTACCTGAATGTGACCACACCCTTATAGTACTATCAGAACCACCTGATGCTATCACATGCTTGTTATAGACTAGACAGTACTGAAAATAAATTGATATCATGCACTAGACAAAGTAAAGATTTGTGCAGAAAAGAAAATGGTTTTAAACTGTACTAAAATATACAAAACAAAATAAATCAGTTTTTGTTGCATGCACCAAAAAAAAACAACAAAGCTTGTGATGGATAAATGGACAACAATAAACATTAAACTTTACTATTCTGCTGACCCTGAAATGACCGTGTTAGGTTAAAGGTATAAAGCAAAAATTAAGAAAAATTCAGACTTTGTTTTTTTTTCATTCAATAACTATAAAATATGTTTTGCTCTGTTTCTAGAGTTAATGTCTATTATTGGTTCCACAAACTTCAACGGTCATTGTCAATGGCGAGGGAGTTTCCTTGCCTTCTTTTAGGTAGAAATTATTGGCCACATTCTGGCTAAAACTTTATTAAGATTCAAGACCCACTTACCAGTATTGTCAATACAAAAATTTCAACTTTGTAGCTTAATTATTTTGCATAAGTTTTTCAAAACCTTTGCTAAAACAAGAAAAAGTGTCCTGCAAAACTGATGAACCAATTGGCATAATATTAGTTATCACATCTCTTTTGTAAAGTTTCCTTTAGCATGAATTATTTGGCACAGCCCTACAGAATTTAAGCATTAAAGAGAACTCATTGTATTGTAACTGTATACCAAGTTTTAAAATGATGTGCAGTCATCATAAACAATGCTTCAACATGAATGTAAATCTAAGTTGGATGGATGAACAAATGGACCAAAAATCTGTATGTCCACAACTTCATTGGTGGGACACAAAAATGTAAAGTCATTTTACATATTAAAAGTGAATAATCATTGTGTTTTTTTAAAAAACAATGTACTAATTCCATTTTTCCCTAGTTTAGCTGATAATTTTCTGAATTCAAAGAGTTTGGGTACAACTTGCAGCAAAAGGGAAGGAAAACTTCTGGTGAAGCATCTTGAAATTCTTAGAGAACTTGTGATTTATCCTACTTGCATGGATGAAAGATTTCAGTTACCAGTAATTGGTGCTTTACTTGAAAGCAAATTTAGTTGATACATATAAGTTTATGTACAAGCAAAATAAAATCCTTTAGGTGATGTGAAAAACATGCTTAAAATGCCATGCCAAACATAGACAGCAGTCACAAAACATTTTAAATTAAAAATGTGAAAGTGATAAAAGTACAATTTAAGACATAATAAATAGTAACATGTTTCTACAGTCAAGCCTGCTCTATATAGCACATTTATGATAAAAAACTGTGAATAAAGTGTCAATTCCTTTTCCAACTTAACTGAATTAAAAATGTTGTAATGTTAACCTGTAAATAAGGGCACCTGTTCATTAAGGGCACTTTTTCTGTTCCCATGGATGTCCTTGATACACAGGTTTGCACTAGCATACAAAGTGTAATGTATATGTTATGATAACATGTGAAGAATATAGGGTCATGACACCACAAACACCAATTAGATTTTAAAAGGTATGAAAGGTATGAACAAGATGGTAGTTATAAACAAAATCCTGATGTGTATATCAAGTTACTTTACATTTTTGTGTAAATGTAAATTTTTCTGAAATATTTATGTATTTGGAATAGTTCAGAGTGTTATGTGCAGCTTTTGATATTATATATTATAGGATTGAACACCGGCCATTTTCAATGGATTTATTTGTATATCAAAAAGACCAATTCATTCACAAACAAATAAAGTCCATATGACTTTCATGACATTTTTGTGAGTGCATGAGTTGATCTTGTTTATAGACCAATAAATACAGAATATAAGGCAATTGGTTTTTGATAGTAGCTTTCTCATGGTGTATCTTGGGTAAGCCCATTATGGAGAACCTGAGATATCAAAGTGAGAAAGCCACTACCAAACACCAATTGCATTATATTTGTTTATCTGTTATTTATTACAAAGAATATATCTCTGTGAAATCAATGCAAAAGTTTGAAAAAAAATACTGAATCAATCTGTCATTCAAAACAATTTCAAAGGGACTGTTTTGTCGAAGTGATCTGTGAAACAGTGTGTTACGTCATTCAACATCCTTTTCACAGATCCTCTGTAATGTAAGTCATTTTTAATCATTTATGTAATATTTTCTGAAGGAAAATCTTTTATTTTACTCTTAATTATAATATGGGGTGTCAAATTTTGTGTTTTTAATATATATTTTGCTCTTTGACGAACCATATTATTTAATTTAAATTTATTTTGAAAACATATTTGACCAATTTTCCTATAGCATCAATCATGTAAGTTTCACTTTTTATTGTTTTCTATATTTTGTTTTTTATATCGTTATCATTTCTGGTAACTGTTTGGTGCTGTGTTATTTTTAATTAATTTTCAGTACTTTGCAGTGACCAGCTGGAAAACGATTTACAAATTATTTATTTTGAAATTACAAATTGTATTTACAATGCATTGATGTACAGTATGTGATGAGTTGTAGGGTCTTGTGTAGGCCAAATTTTACTGTTGTAATAATCCTATTACAGTTTTTGTGATTTGTCGGGTTAACCCCCCAGAAAATGGTGAGGTTATTCGCAAATTCTTGTGGTGAACGAACATGTATTCTGGATTCTGGATTCCAAATTTGTCACTTGCTGTTTATGTTTGTGCAATTTGGAGAGTTTTGTTTAGATTATTTAAACTGTACGATTGTTAATGGAAGGTAGCTCTGATGGTCACAATTGGAAGGCAGAGAATATTGCATGTCATTTCTTTGAAACCGTTAACACAAAAAGACCCTGTAGAGGGTCCATCATACAAGCAGATGTATTTAAATGCAAGTGCTATTTGGGCAAGAACGCTATATTTTTTGGAGAATGTTTAATATTTTATGTTTTGATCATTTTCTTTGGGGGGTTGGGGTTGGTGGGGGGTTAGATCGTGCTTTTTTCTTATCTTGGTTTATCTGTGTTTATTTTTGAACTTTTGATATAAATATTATCCAATGAAAAATGTGGGTATCCCTAAAAAAATTAACCAATCAAACATAAGCTCTTATCTTAACTTTGGGTTTACTGATTAAAAAGGTTAAATATTAAAAAGAGACTTTATTGGTGCATGCACCAAATATTCGTGCGGTAAATAATTAAGTGTTTGCTGCATAAAAGCATTTCTTCCATGTGGTAGGTAACAAAAAAGTTAACAAACAGTCATATCCGATTTATGAATTAAATGAGGCATGAAATGTAGAACAAGGTTATTTCATTGTAAAATAGAAAAAAAAATTCAAGAAACATCCACACAAAAAACTGCATAATGGTACCTAGTACCCTACACCAAAGTATTTGCATTTTAGAAAATCAACGTAAACTTTAACTAGTATTACAATGAGTAGAAAATTATGTATTGTGCCAGATGGGCGTAGTTTTCAACCAAGTTGAAATTTGTGTTTAAACTTTAAGTTTGGTATAAAGTAGTTTTTTTATTGACTGTGAATCATAAATAAATGAAAACCATAAATAACAAAAAATATTTATTTAACTTGAAACAAAAACATAAAACATAAAAACATAAAAAACAACAGGGTGATAATGTTTCTTTCGTGTGATAATCTGCCCTAACACTCTCGTTCAAAGGCAGTATGATTATAATCACATTCATGGTAACCGTTCAAAAACTTGAAGCGACAGTATTTGAATAGACTCTCTCTGTTTTTATTGAGATTATAT
Source organism: Limnoperna fortunei (assembly GCA_944474755.1). Taxonomy (NCBI): domain Eukaryota; kingdom Metazoa; phylum Mollusca; class Bivalvia; order Mytilida; family Modiolidae; genus Limnoperna; species Limnoperna fortunei. The sequence goes on along the minus strand of OX104113.1, from coordinate 23,644,355 downwards.
TTTGATTTACTTTATTAGAAATATAATATACTTTTTTGGAATAAAACAAAATAAATGTAAAATTTCATGTAAACCGTATCGTTGTCATGGTTGTTCCCAGTCTAATCTAAAAATAGCATTGCAAAGTGACAGATTTTCCCGTCTTTTGTTAAACCTACAACTAACTAAACGTATTTCTGATGATTTAGTAAAATACATTATAACTTAGATCTAAATGTATTGTCAAGTATGATATATATCAACAAATGTACGTAGATGTGATCTAGACAACATGTTCTTAAAATAACATCCTTAACAAAATGTGACCGACTTTTGCTGACTCATAATTAACTAAAAATTGAATTGCAAAATACCACATTAATCTCAAAATATATACTATATATTATGCTTTAGTAATAACACAGGTAAAACTCTAATTATTATTTTTGTTTAATTATAATTTAAAAGCAGTAAATTAATCCAACCTCCGCAGCAAATCAAGAAACGTTTTCGAACTCATATCATATGAGGGACCTGCTTAGTGCCGGCCTGTAATAATACCAGAGAGATTCCAAATAATGACAGAGTATTTCCCAACATTAAAGGTTGGTGAACACAGTTTTTGATTGGTCAAAACAGAAGTTCAACCTGAGATGATCTTTAATGGGATGTTGTTAGATCTTTACAGCAACAATAACAAAAAGGGGGAGCTAGTGAAAGATTTCATTTTAATTAGATTGGGCTAGTATGCATAATCAGTTGGCACGCATGAAAGGAAAATAACCCAAGTTACAGATAAATACAATGTAATAGTTTCTTTGTTTGATGTTTATTGCCACTTACAGCAATTTTTCAGCGATTTCATGGTGTCCAGTTTTTATTGGGGGAGGAAGCCGGTGTACCTGTAAAAAACCCCCGCAATGTAATGGCGTTGTAAATGTAGCCATTATGTATAAGGCCATTGATTATGTTTTAATTACAATGGTCAATAGATTGAGATACAATTTGTTACCATTTGGGGTTTTTCTTGTTTTTGTTGATAAAAAAAAGGTTGACAAATAGTTATGCTTTCAAAAATATGTTGAAAAGCAAAGCAAAGTCGAACTTGATGACTTCATCTTGGAGTGTCTTTTAAACTTACAAGTAGATTGCACATGCATATTAGCATTTTACAAGATTTCCTTGTCCAAGAAATGGCTGTAGACAATATATGACATTTTACTGTAAAGTGATATTTTTAGAGTATAGATTCCCCTTCGATGGCTTTAATGACGTGTTAAGAGAAAGTAGCCCTGACATGTACGATGTAAAATATATATATGGCTTATGATAAAGTTAACTTCAATGAGCTAGAAAATTTAATTGTTTTCATACCTATACATTTAAGTTCTGTTTGTAATGTTCAAATGTGTGCCAGGTAAATTCAGAAATATTTGATGAATACAAAAATAATAGTAGCATGCATCTCCATGAACATACAGGTGTTAAGGTACTATGTAAACCTGACTTCTACTTACAACTTCAGCAGTATGTCCAACTAACACATGTGTACAGTAGCCTGACGAGGTTTCCCAAATACGTAAATCTGAATCAGCACTTCCACTCACTACTTTGTACTCATCAAACTGACAACAGTTTACAGCTGAAATATAAAAGTAGTATTAAGGAAACTATACATGTACTTGTGACACTAAACCTAACTAATATATACTACCTAAACAAATAATGTTGCTCACTAAAATTACATTACTAATATAGTGATTTGAATTTGTCTTCTTATAAAACATGGATTTGTTTGTTTGTTTTAATGGGGTTTAATCCCACTTTCAGCAATTTTTCAAACAACCATACAAACTGAAATCTTACATTGTAAGTTAATAGTTGAAAGGAAGAAACATATGCAGAAAAATTATAAAGGCTACATCATTTCTGAACACAATACCTACCCTCTGAATGACCTTCAAACACACGTATTGGATTATCATTCTCTACATGATACAGTATCATTCGCTTGTCCCAAGAACCAGTCAGAATCATATTTCCATGGCAACGCATACACTAAAACAAATGAAAAATGATACAAGGAAAGACAGTCACAGGTAAAAAGGTCATATTGTTTACTATTATGGTTTTTTTTTGCTTGCAATGTAAATAGTAAACATGCAATGGCTGCATTTAATCAGACTACTGTGCAAACAGCAGTAACAATAAAAGTACATTAAATTCTTATAAGAAATCTAAGAATGAATGCAATATAGGACAACTCTACAGATGGATAACTCATTTATATATGTTAAAAAAAAATGTAATGCATACTAGAATATGTTTTTGTTTGTTTGTTTGAATGTTGTTTAATGTCACTTTCAGCAATTTTTCAGCTGTCTCATGGCGTCCAGTTTTTACTGTGGGAGGAAGCCGCAGAAAACCCGCGACCTTTGATTGGAAAACTTGCTATCCTTGTCAATTACGATTGGAGTCAAGCGCACTCTGCCTGCAGTGGGACTTGAACCTGCTGTCTCAGTGCTGACAGACCATGTGATCAATAGTAGACCAACTACCTTAACTACTTCGTCACCATGGCACCAAGGCCCCATACAAAAATGTTGATTATGCTAATAATTTTTTATGGATACTGTTTGTTTTGTAAACAGAACACAAATTAATTTAAATGCATTGTATGCATGATTTCTAAACACATGTATAAGTTCTGTCTGACCTCCAATATATTTATTTCTGATAATTGACATAAATGGATTGTAATGTCATTAATTATAACTATATTTAAAGCTTCACACACACAAAATGTGTGCATGGTTTTTTCCTATCAGTTAAGTTGACTTAATACCGGGTGTGTCTTTTTACCACAGAACACCACAGAATACCACAGAACACCACAGAATACCACAGAACACCACAGAACTCTATAAAATATCGTTTTTTCTTTGATAAAAATTAAATTAAATATTATTTTATGTGTAATTATGGGTTATTTGATATAATTATGGCTGAAAACCACACTTTGTTCAAGGTTGTGTCCCGTTGAACGGGGATGAAGTTTTCAATGAAACAGAACACCACAGAACTCGATAAAATATACTTTTTTATTGAATAAACTAAAATAATAAAATAATATTTTGTGTGAAATTATGACTTATTGGATAAATTATGTATGAAAACCACATATTTGTTCAACATTACGCCTCGTCGTACGCGGATGAAGTTTTCGCTCAAAACGGAGATGCCACAGAACACCACAGAACTCGATAAAATATCCTCTTTTATAGATAAAACGAGTATAAAAAGTTGTATGCACGTAAAAATGTCTTATTGTATAAAAAATAGCTCTTTAACCTAACATTTGTTCCTAGGTTTGTTCATCCTCATGTCTTGTTTAGAGAGCAGTTGACGTTTTTCATGAAAAAGGCAGGACCACAGAACTTTACGTCACACTTTATTGAATTCAAAAAGCTATTTTAAATGTTTATATGTGTTAATATGCTGAAAATATAGTTATTGTTATGCACAATATATAAAAAGTAATAATTCATGATTAACGGTCATGACGACCCACATTAAACTTGAATACAGTTGTACTTCATTGGGGATTCCGAATTTTGTGTGTGTATGTTTGTGTTTTTTTCTCTTAAAGCACCACCTTCTTGAAGTCATCTGTTATAGTACTGTATCAGAACATCCTAGTTGCGAAATTTAATATTTAAAACAAGGAAGTCCTAGTAAGTTCAAAAACATATTTAATAATATTATAAATTGTTTAAAATAAATGTTTCTTTAAATAAAATTCATCATATGTTATCAAACAATAAAACACCCTTGTTAATTCATAAAGCGCTGTCAAGGAGAAACCTTACCAAAATTGATTTATGGCCCCAGCACTACACTAATAAACCGCCCCTAATAAACCCATGGGGGATTATTTAGAATGGTGCTACCAATTAACATCAATGAAGATCAAACTCAGCAGGGATGTATAACGGTGAAATGCTTTTTTTAATTTGTTAAAGAAGTAAAATTTGAACTTCGTATAGAATTACCCTTTTGCTCGACTGCTGTATTGTTTGTAAATTGAAATAATAAAACAAGCACATAAAATATATAAGAATAATACTATTTAAATGTTCTATTTTACGTGTAAGCCAAAACACTACTTTGTATATTTTTGGTTCGTAGTCAAACGACTTTCAATGATTTTTGTTTGTTTGTTTGCTTGTTTTCTCACTTTTTGAATTACCGAACAAAATAATGCTTATGTCTGTATGTTCATTTTTTGTATTTTTTTTCTTCTTCAACTTCTCAAGAAAAACCTATTAAATCTTAGTAGCATGTGACATATAAGCTTCATGTAAAATTAGGCTTTCGCTTTTTGTTTATTCATTTTTATATTTTTATTTTTTTTTAGTTACACTCATTATGTATGTTTTTTTAAGTAAATTTAATGTATTCAGCATTAAATTCCTTTATCGAAGGAAGACTGACTAGTATAGTTGTTGGCTGTTGTTGCTTTCGCTCTAGTATTCCTTAAACACATGATTGGTGATTGGTTAAACCTGTCTTAAAATAGAAAAACCAAATCGAGGTTCGGTCTTTTTGAAAATCGTATGCAAGGAGGTGACAGGAAAAATGTCGGTTTGGCAATCTAAGTTTTTTAAACCCTCCCACCCACCTCCATTACATAAACGCACAACATTAATACATTTTGTAATATATTTTGCTAATAATCTTGTTAATGAAATTGGTACTTCGCTTCCTTTTCTTGAATATTTTCAGGTATTGGGACAGCTTGGAGCTTGAGGATTGAGGAGCCTTGCAAGGAAAAAGCACAGTCTTGTTATCGCCGTGGAGTGTGAGAAGAGTGCAAATGGTGGTTTCGGACAATAAGGCAGATTTTTCACTGCACTGGCTCCCCTTTTTATTAACTGTCAACTAGCAAATATCTAAATTCTGGAGTAACCTCTGTTTCCCAGGGTTGCTCATCCCCCATATATATCAGTTGCTAATTCATTTATGGTCTGCCATCAAGTTGCGGCGACCAATATATAGACTTGAACTTTAATCTTATCTTATATTTCAAATATATATATTTATTTATTTATCTATTTATTTATTTATTTATATTTATATATTATTGTACTTGTATAATAAAGCTGTGGCCAAATACTGCCAATCTAGATCTTTGTTTTTATTCAGCATTCTCTGAGATAATAATGTTTTTCACTCCCCATTCACTAGATCACGATTTTTTATTAAATTATGGAGAAACATTTGCACAGTCTTTAACAATACAATCGGACATCCGTGTTACAAAATTAGTCGCATGGTATTTAAAACAGCATTCATGTATTTTTTTATGAAGAAACAGTTAATATAAACACAATTTAATCATTGAACTATGCTTTTAAAGTTATTTAGGGTGTTCTGTGGTATTTTAGTTTGTTCTGTGATATCGCCGTTTTCAGCGAAAACTTCATCCGCATACGACGAGACGTAATGTGGAACAAATACGTGGTTTTCATACATAATTTTAACCAACAAGTCATAATTAAACTCAAAATATTATTTCTAGTTTATTTAATAAAAAGGGATAGTTTATCGAGTTCTGTGGTGTTCTGTGCTATCGCCGTTTTCATTGAAAACTTCATCCGCGTACAAAGACATAATGTTGAACAAATATGTGATTTTAATACATAATTATACACAATAACCCATAATTACACATAAAAAAATATTTCATTTAATTTTATCAAAGAGAAAACGACATTTTATCGAGTTCTGTGGTGTTCTGTGGTATTCTGTGGTAAAAAGACGCACCGCTTAATACCTACATATATCCTACCTCAATTTCATCTGTATGAGCATGGATTGTTCTCAACAGTTTTTGTTCACTGAATGACCATATTCTTACTGTTCTGAAAATACAAAAGACTAGTTGACTTGTGGATTAGTTTTAAAATATATGTTTGCAATTAATTACAATGAAATAACATTTATAGTGAAATTGTGATTAAGTATTTTCTACATAAACTAATCATTAACTCTCTAATTCTAATGTTACCATGAACTGTTACAATCCTGACTGTCTAAATATAACCAAATAAATGTATCTGTTACAATATCATCATGTATTGATTATACACATGTACACTAGCCTGGTCCATATTTGACCATGTAATGTACTTGCCTAATCTTTATTTGTATATACATCTTCTACCCAGACTTGCCTTATATTTATTTCTATTAACATCTTCTACCCAAACTTGCGTAATCTTTATTTGTGTATACATCTTCTACCCAAACTTGATCTGTATTTGTAAATACATCTTTTACCCATACTTGCCAGATCTATATTTGTACAAACATTTTTTCCCATACTTGCTTGATCTATATTTGAATATGTAACAATCAAAAACCTAACTTATCAAACTGTAATTTTTCTTAATTATTAAAGACTTAGAAACTGTGAATAAGTAACACAATACCTATTTCATACATTTGTGACCAATAAATAACAGATGTTAACAAGTGTCAGCACTGGTGTTATGAGCCTGACATAGAAGGCAAGGTGTGCCCTACTTCAACTGTAACAAAACAAAACCTGGTTGACTTTGTGTTGGACATAATATTTTTCTTTTTTTGCCAAATAAGTTGGATTAACCAACCGTCTACTTATTTATTACAAATTATATCCCATACTTGTCGTAACCAGCAGTAATTAAATAATCATCACAAACTCCAATATGATCCACACTGCCGTTATGACCAAACAATGAGAATATTGGCTGCCCATTGTCTAACTGAAACACACGAACTGCACTGTCAGCACATCCTGTTATTACCTGGCTACCCTGCAAAAACAAAATATATATTTATTGTTTGTTTGTTTGAATTGTGTTGAATGCCACTTACAGCAACTTTTCGACTATATCATGGTGTCCTGTTTTTATTGGGGGATGAAGCCAGAGTTCCTAGTGAAAACCCCTGACCTTCAGTAGGAAAACTGGCAATCCTCATCAATTAACATTAAAGTCGAGTACACCCTGCCCGCAGTGAGACTCAAACCCGCAACCTCAGTGTTGACAGACCATGTGATCAATAATAGATGAACTACCTTAACCAGTCAGCCACAGAGGTCCCCACATTTACTGTAATTTGGACAATCATTTCTTTTAAAAAATTTTAACTATCAATAAACATAAAATGAGAACAAACATTCTCAAATTTTATAAAAATTGGCTTCAAATTCAATTGGCCAAGCAGTTTCTCAGAATTAGATTAAAATGTCAAATGTTTACAGACCAAGAACAAATGAGTGAAGAAAATAGTTCACCCTGGACAACAACAGAGTGAAGACAATAGTTCACCCTGACAACAACAGAGTGAAGACAACAGTTCACCCTGACAACAACAGGCCTAAGGTTCTTTCTTTTACTCATTTTATTCTGTTATGTATATCTCACCCGAATTTTGACAGCTGTAACAGCATCTGAATGTCCCTGTACTGTGTATATCTTTGTGCATGTTTGCATGTTCCATGCTATCAGTGTTTTGTCTTCACTTCCACTCAACAAACATCTACCTGTTTAATATACATTTATAAATAAAGTAAGCATGTTTTAAAATAAACTTTCACCACAACACAATTTTGGTACAGACCTACCCTATGATCCAATGAAAGCAGAAGCACAGTAATAGATTGTAAATAATCAGAGCTGGGACTTCCAGTTTTCATGTTTTTGGTGGTGGGAAATGGAATAAAGTGTTAAGATGGCAATAATGACCATTAAACTGAAAAATGCTTTTACAAAATTTTCTTTCTGAAAAAACTGTCTTCTAATGTTTTTCTCCTTTTGATTTTTTGGTAAATGTTACATTAAAGTACTATGTCCAATCATTTTTTTTTTCCACAGTCATTGTTTAAATCTAAGTCATTCTTGTGGTTTAATTTGGCCAATACCTATTGATGTAAATTGTTAAAAAAGTATACATAATTTTTTTAACATAACATTGGGTCTATTTTGAAATAGAGTAATTAACATTCCAAATGTTTAGCTGATATGTATTGAAATCACTCTAAAGCTATTATGCATACCCCAAGTCAGGATTTCTGATTCCACTGTTCTTTCGGCACCACTCATATCACTTATTCATATTTAGGGGGTTGTAATATCGCCATCTGGTGGTGAGAGGAGTTTAACCTCAATAAATGCATCCAATGAAATTTTTTCATACTTCACTGCTTCAGTGCATGTGAAATCAGAAAATGGCTGTGACTTGTATCATTGATTGATCTTTTTATGAAATTTCGGAAAGGTTCCCATGGGACCTCAAAAAAAAAAACTTTAGAAGCTATGAAAGTGGTGGTGGGTTACCATTTGTTCGTTAATGTCAGTTTTAGTCATTTATCAGCTATTTTGTGGCATACAGTTTTAACTGAGGTGGATCTGCAGTAATTACCTACTTTAAATGTCAATCTAACTAAAGTTAAATTTTCATTTACTGCCATCTTTTTCTATTATGAAATTGGGTATATGTCTATGTAGATTCATGGACAGTTTAGTTCTTAAACTTATCATACCATTGCTATCAATTGCAGTCACCCTCTGTTGATGCCCACGTAGGATTGGTGACACAAAGAAGCGACCTTTGTCCCAGTTCCTGGTCAAATGATACATTCTCAGGAAGACATGTTTCCATTTACATATTGGTGACAGACGAGTATCAAATGGCACTAAAATAGCAAAACAGTCCTAAAAACAATTTTTTTTACATTTTTTTTTTTCATTCTTGGATTAATTTTTACAGTACCAATGTCTTTCATCAATATACATGTATATTGGTTCAAACTGTTACAGATGACATGGAATCGCTCTTTGCATTTTTCAATGAAATTGTTATCTACAAAAAGCATAGGCTTCCTTGATGAAAGCCACAGTACACAAACAAAACTGAGTAATTTAAATCAACAAAAATACATTGTGCTCAATGCAAATCAGGACCCAGACATTTTTTTCAGAAATAAAATGTAAATATAAAAATTTAATGCATTCATTTAAAGTTTCATTGACATATGAAAGTGATGACCGAAGCACATTTTCAATGAACCATAGGTCACATCTTTCATATGTTAATGAAACTTCAAAAGAATGCATTAAATTCTTAAATAATCACACTTCAATAAAACAACCAAGTTTCAAATGAGAACAATTTTTTAACAAATAAGTTAATAATCAGTAGTTGATAAATATTTGTTCAATAAAAGGAAGAAAATTATCCAGAATCAGTTTTTTGTCAACCTCAGAGAAATAATTTCACTGATCTGGAAGGTTTTTTATCATGATTGATTGAATGGTAATTGACAGCAAGCATTATTGTAGTGATGTTCAAATAAACAAATTAAATATGTTACTTGAAGCATTCTAACCACATAGTTCAAAATAGGGAGATGTTCCAGACACATTAGTGGATGGTTTGGTACTTGATTCTTCATGTAAAATGCTGCCAGATATTCCATACTTCATCCACCCTCTTTTCATGCAGTGATGTAACCTAAAATATTGGATTTGAAAAACAAGTTGTAATCATTTCTTGGCTAGATTATTTTTTGTTTGTTTGAATGATTTTTAATGCCACTTTTAGCAATTTTTCAGCTATTTCATGGCCTCCAATTTTTATTTGAGGAGGAAGCCAAAGTACCCAGAGAGAACCCCCTTAGGCTAGATTATTGATACACATGTACAAAATTGTCAACCAATCAATCATATTAATTGTCATGAAACTAGTATGTGACTAAATTTTAAACTGAGTCACAGAAATGTATGCAATAACTTAGCCATAAATCTGCTAAGTTTTAGAAAGGAGTAGATTCAGTAACTATCAAAATCGGCCCCATCTCAGATCTTGATAATATTTGTTGTGTTAATAGAGGAGGGACTATAATAACTAAAACCGGTGCAAAAAAACAAAAAAATCGTCCATGGTTACCATAGCAACAGATCTGCAAATTAGGTGAAATATCATCAAATTTTTAATGCATCGAGTAATATGAAATAACTTGGCATTTAAAATAGCACAACATTAAAGAATATAGTCATGGATCATTGCCACTAAGCCAGTTAAGCCTTGCTTACAAGTAATTATACCCCACGCAATGAAGTTGCAAGGGGTATACTGTTTCTGACCCGTCCGTCTGTCCGTCAGTCCGTGTTTTCTGTTGTCGCCTGGATAGCACTCTCATTTGTTAAAGGATTTTTACCAAACATTGGGAAATTGTTACTATTTGTACCTGCTAGGATAGGATTGATTCTCTGAGAAATCTGTGAAGGGGGACTATTTTTGGGGGGAGGGGGACTTTTTAAACATTCAATCATGTACATGTACATGTATAATCAATGTTGTCACCTGGAAAGCGCTTTTATTTCTTCATGGAATTTCGTGAAACTTTGGAAAATTGTTATTAATAGTAGTTGCTTGGATGGGATTGGTTTTCTGGAAAATTCACTAAGGGGGACCGTATTACCGGTTATTACTTGGTAAACTTTCATGTACATGCAAAATCAATGTTGTCACCTGGATAGTGCTTTTATTTCTTCCTATATTTCGTGAAACTTTGGGAAATTGTTACCAATACTAGTACTAGGTGCTTGATTGGGATTGATTTTCAGGGAAATCTGTGAATGGGGTGGGGACCATTTTGTTCAGAAGGGGAGCTTAGTAAACCTTCATGTGCTTATTCAATGTTGTCCCATGATAGTGCTTTCATTTCTTGATGGATTTTCATGAAACTTTGGGAAATTGTTATTAATAGTAGTTGCGTGAATGGGAATGATTTTCAGGGAAATTAATCAATGGGGACCATATTTTCGGGAGGGGAACTTAGTAAACTTTCATGTACAAGTACCTGTATATAGAATTTTTTGCTCAGATACCACTTTCATTTCATACAGCAAGTTGTTGCCTGTGTATTTGTTCCCGATTTCAATGAAACTTTGGGAAGTTCATCTACATTAACATAAAAGTTCCTTACTGCCACAGTGATGTAAAGGAAACACATGGGGTATTGTGAGGTAGATGATTGTCACTTTACAACTCATCCTCCACTTTATATTGTTTTTTCTAACTTCAACACATAGACTTTTGTAGAACATTTTAGCAAACAAAAGCTTTTCTGCTTCTGCAGTGGTTTTAATTTTACATCCAAAAATATTTTTTTACCTTCAAGGACAATAACTCCTATAACATGTACACGTCTAAGGAAGGGGTCATCCACTAATTTAGCTCTACAAAAGTCCTCATTGGGACGAAGTTGGGAGAACATCTTAAGTTAGCAATACATGTAGCACTTCTTTATCTCAATGGTTTTCATTTTATACAGCCAAAATGTCAAAAATGTTCAGATTTCAACGTTAAACGAAAATAACTCCTGTAATCAGTCATCGGACAAACTTGTTCCAATTAAAACATTTGTAGAGCTCAATAAGCAGGACATTTACTATTTAGTAAGGCAAAAGTTTGTCGTTATCTGCAATGGTTTACATTTTTTATTGGTAAAATTCTCAAGTTAGCATTAAAGGACAATAACTTTCCAATTGCTGCAGTAAGCGTTCACAAACAACTATACTATTCCAGAATATTTCGTAATGTTTATGTAATGTGGAATGTTCACAATACATTTGGACTCATTGGTGGTCATCACTATAAGTTAACATATGGCAAAAAACATATTTTATTCATTCAAAGATAAGGGTTTATATCTCTCTCTTTCTCTTTCTCTCTCATTCTCTCTCTCTGTGCAAATAAACTCATCTCAATCTCTCTCTGTGCTAATAAACTCATTTCATTTCCTCTCAAGGACAAAATATCAATGAACTATTACATTTAACATAACACATGTATAAATGACAGCCCATTTAAAACAGGGATAGAATGAGGAAGTACCTGACTGTGCAAATATATTACATTGATATGGTCCAGGTTAAGTAAGCACTATTAATGGTAATTTTTTGCATCAGGGTATTAATTATCAAATATAGTATATCATATAATATTTCTTTTTATTATTAAAATTCTCCCTGAAAAGATCAGGTGAGGAAAAGTTAAAGGTCAACCTGGTTCAGCTTAGCCATGATTAGTAACAGTGTCCTTCCTAGAAATTTTCAATAGAACGGCGTGTGAATTAGCACTGGCCCGCTGCACTGTGGCCAGTGAAAATCCTTTAGGGCAAGAGAAATTTAACTAATTTTATATTGGATCAATAGGACAAAAACAAAAAATCCAGGATTCGGACAAGTGAAAACACAAATCCTAATTGCCAAAACTGATAGCATCTTGGTAATCTGTATCTTCAGAATTTGCACAATTACATCTGTAGGCCTGATGAACTACTACTAAGGGAATGTTTTTAATGACCAGAAAGGCCTCACACGGTCTCCAGTCTGATGTTATAGCATCACATTTTTTTTAATTCCAATATTGTATGTAACAATTAAATTCTTTGGTCAATGACGTTATCAAAATAGATTTTATTGATGTGTAGATCCTTTGAGTGTGGATGATTTTAAGCAACAAAATAGTTCCTATTGTTATGATTTACAACATATATTATAACAATGAAACGCATGTATGTCATGGAATTATTAGTAATAAAGATCATTTTGAAGGAATTTATGAATGTTTAAACTCCACTCTGGTAGTCACTGACAAACTTTACATAAAGTCCTTTGATCTTTATTCAGTTTGCGAGTGAGAAGATGAGTTTACACATTGATAAACTCCTCCAAAAGTATCTTTATTACTAAAATAAAGCTTATTGGAAATAAAAGGTGTTGAAAGGATCACATTCCCATAATACTATAAGTGGTATTGTGGAGAACAGTCACCACTGAGTGATTTTTCTTCATAACTGTAAAATGAATAATGTCATATGCTCAATGACCTAGTCCAACTGTCACTGGCTATAAACTTTTAAAATTGGCCTGAAAAGAGTCAATTTTATGCACACAAATTTGTCACATTTTAATTTTTCTTCTTTCAACATGCATAATCGGTATCCAGTAGGCATATATAAAATTTGAGACAAAGTCTGTTTGACCAAACTGGAAGATTGTCAATTATGTGTTATCCTGCTCACAGACTGGTATAATAATCTTACATTCCTTGCTTACGATTTATATTCCCTAAGGCTCAGGTACATTATCTGTTTATTAGGGCTAGCCCTGGTCAGGCTGGGATATAGAGACAGCCATATCACAAAGTAGCACTGAATCTGAATCCCACCCAGGCTCATGTTCAAGTCTAGACACATTTCCCCTTGAACTTAAATATAATGATCTTGAAAATGAATTGATCTTACCTAAACATGTAGCTACATAACCTTTTTTTCAACCAACGACAGTTTTTACATGTTTCAAAGATTGCACTTGCAGTTGCACATAGTCATAAAGGACTTTGTTAAAAGGTGATTCTCTACAGTGTTGGGAATGAAATATTGAGGAATTAGAAAAGTATGCACGTTAATTGAGTTAGTCGTCACGATACCGTACCTTGTCCCTTTAGAATTAGAACTGATTATAACTGTTTCAACAGTGAACAATGGTCCGTTCCCAGAATTAAACTTTTCGACATTGAAATATTGAATTTCCTAATTTAATGAAAGAAATGAAGGTAATAACAAAAAACTTAACACCAAGGGAACTTTCAATAAAGACAATCCATAAATCAAACAAATAGTCCTGCCAAGAATGGTTCCATTTTATTCACTTGTTTTCAGGGAAGATTAAAATATGAACAGTTAGTTATTATTTTATCATGCCAGAATTAAAATATAGATGTCAAGCATGTACATCACAACTTTAACATTAAAATGTGGTTTTTTTTACATCATATTTACCATATTGAATCTTTGTTTGATGCCTCTCTCCAATTAATGCAAACTTGAGAGAAGAAACCCAAGTCCTTTATTGTCAGGTATGACAACAAGATCTCTATCAACTCTGGTGGTAAATATTTGGTAAAATCCCACATATTTCATTGTTGTCATCAATAAAATGTCTTACTCGTGTCACTTACTTCTAAGTATGCTGAAAGAGTCATCACAATGATTAAGCAGCAGTTAGATAACTACTTTACTACTTTGTATATACTTTTGAACACAAATTCTTAATATTATTAAACATCATAAGATTTAATAGACTTTTCACTCTCTTCTGGTAGGCTAGTACTATTAGATCTTTATGTTGTAGTGCATTGTCCGTAATGTCACATGATTGCTGTCAGGCAAAGCAGTTACATGTACTGGATATATTTTATTGATTATTGTATCAAGGTGCTTTTGCAAATACATGTACTGCAGACATTAATTTGTTTTTTCCATCATAAAATGCTAAACTGTATCATACCTAACATAATTTCTTGGTTTTTACAGAATTCTGCAGTAACATTTAACTTATGAAATGAAGATTTGTTTTTACACTAAGATAGGGCAGCTAATCTCAAAATTTCTCTAGAAATTTTCAATACTTTTCTATGAAATTCTATCAGTTTCTAGTGACTTGAGCCCCCAAAATACTATTTTGATGCTCCAGAATCTTTTGGGGTTAGCAGTTAAGATAAAATAAGGAAAGCTTTATTTTGATTTGGCATATTACATGTACAATCACATGCTATGTCAAGTTTTTTACTGAATAAAAAAAACTATACAACAAATTGAAAAAAATACATGCATTACATAAAAACGATTATATTTAAACAGTCCATTTTGAAAACAAACTCGAACTAAATGCATACATAAAAGTTGCACTAAAAACAATGGTTAGGAGCAAACACAGAATTAAGTAGCAGGAATAATATAAACAAGCAGAATATTTAACAGTCTGACCCATTTTATTGGAGTTGGCTATAGGGACGTAAATATCCTAAATCTAGCATAATTGTCTTATTAGATTATATTAGTTCATGGATGCTTTATCATTGTTTTACAAAAATGGCCATTTATGTCATTATTTGATAATGCATAAATCATCCTCTGGAACCAACTACCACATGGAACAGTCACTGTACCGGACCTTGGCGCCTTCAAGGCGGCAGTCAGGGGCTAATATCTTACGCACTTAAACTTTGTACAGTATAAATACATGTTAGCTTTTAATGAAATGATTTTTAATTCTGGCACCATGGCTCCAAGGTGCACACATGTATATAGCCCAATATCAGCGTGATGTCTGCTCAGCGTATATTGCTGATTATCATCATTGAAGTTGAAATGGCCATCCCATTGTAAAGCAATGATAAACCACAGCCTCTGTAAATTATTTTTCAATATCTATTCTATAATAACCTGTATAAAACTGGATTAAACCAATCTGAAGCTCTGTACCTTAATTTTTCTCATTAAATAGAATATTAGGGCAATATTACATTCCATAAATAAAACATGTTTATAATATTTTAACTGCAACAACTTTGCTGCATTTAAAAGTTGATAAAAAGCTCACTAGAGCTTATGTTATTGTATTATGTTTTGCATAATCGACTGTAAAAAAAAAAGCTTATTAGATTTGATTATGAAGAGAAGCAAAAGACTGAGTTGGTCAGTGAGGTCACTGAAGAGCTTAGCACAATGGCAAGAGCCTTGTTAAGGTTTGAGGTAATTCATTACAGACGTAAAATGAAGCATACTAGAAAATTTATTCAGTTAAATACGTTTCGCCTTGCAGTTGTCAATGACGCTTCGCTTCTTAACACAAGGAAAATGGCAAGCAGGGAGGTAAGAAAGATTACCGGAAATGTCTATTTTTCAAGGGAGTTAACTCATTTGTTATTGATGTTCGTGGCAGTTGTCACATTTTGATCCAGTTGGTATATATGTTTATTTATTACTCTGTATACTAGTTATGTTGATGGCAAACTATTTACTTACTTAAATATTTTGAAAAGACTTACGTTGATTAATTTTGAATGCAGCCTAAATTGTACGCGTAGTTTTAGTTAGATTCGGTCCTACTTTAATATGCCTGCCGTAATAAATGTACGCCTGCAGTAAAATTGTGTACGCCTGCCACTTTTTGTGACTTATATTTCACCAAGAAATACCTTTAAATAGTAAAACAAATCAGTTTGAACCTTAAAAAAGGTATTTTATTTATTTATTATCCTTTTTCAGCGAATACCTAATGTATGGACGCGCGTATATACGAATCCGGGTCGTTTCGCCCCGAATCCCCTTCGCCCCTGGGTCGTTTCGCCCCGAATCCCGTTCGCACTGAGTCGTTTCGCCCCGAATCCCGTTCGCCCTGGGTCGTTTCGCCCGTACTTTGTATAGGATATATAATGATAGATCATTGTCTATTACGTGTGCTTGTGTAATGGTTTCTGTAATAATTTACTTTTTTTTGAAGTGCATGTTTTTAGTCTTTCGATCTTAGACATATCATGGATCTAAATTATAAGAGATGTACATACAAAACATTGCTGGCATGTAAAGTTTAGCTCTATAACATTTCTAAGGGCTAATCTGTACTGCTCTACAGTTATACCCGTCTGCCAACGATCACATGTGTCGCGGGTGATTGCGTGCTGTTTTGGTCGTACAGTATCATTACAATAAATACAAAGAATAGACATCGTGAAGGTTGAGTGTGAAATGATTGTCACTGGAGTGGCTCATATTTGATATATTCTGGTGAGTTTTACAGCTTATGTTTTGACTAATCAAACAGTTCACAAATTACTTTGAACTTTTAATTAGCCGACAAGATGGCACAAGCTGTAAAGCTCTAGATCAAAGGTGTTTCTTAATTTGATTGAATTTTATTTAATCATAACATAACTAATTTCTTTTAATCATCACATTAAAAAATGATAATTGGTATTAGACACTGATTAACAAATTAATTGAATTTTTTTTATGAAGTAATTAACAACTGAAATTATAATTGCTGTTTTTATACCCAAAGTTCGAACATAATTTTTTAATTAAAGTTCATCAGCAAAATACGCTTTATTGTTTACAGATACACATTGTTTTTATTGTTTTCATTTAGAGGAGCGAAAAGACCCAGGGCGAAACGACTCACTTTATAGGTGCGAAACGACCCGAGCGAATCGACTCAGGGCCAACAGGTAGTCGGGGCGAAACGACCCGACACCCGTATATACCGCGTATGTGCACTGAACAAAATATCTTATATCAAATAAGTTTATACAATCCCACATTTTGACTATTTATTTATTATTTCAATTATTGTATAATAATTTACTTTTATTGGAATAAAAATGTCATAAAGTCTTCCGACTGATGGTTTACAAGAGTTACGAATTCACGTCTTTCCATATGCGCGCAACCTACCGGTAACATGTTCGGTAACCCTAGTTTACATGTAAGACTGTAGTTGGTATACAAGCCATAGCATAAATATGTCACACTATACCTTCAATAAACAATTAATTGGCACCTACTTAGGTGAAACCCCCGTTAAATTAAACGGGGTATTAAAATATGTATCAGATATACAAGCTTTGCAAACTTTTGTCGAATAAAAGTGTGCAGTTAAAAACTTTAAAATTTATACACAATAAGTGTTAACAATGAACTGTGGTTAATAAGTTTTTAATAAATTGTTATAAAATTTTTTTTTCCCACTTTGTGCCCCAAGGAAATTAATTACCTGTTCAGCGGATGCAAGATACTACATACACCTGGCTGCCGGTTAGATAAAGGTGATTTTTACTGTGGTGTCAACAAATATACATGCAATATAAATGACATAAATGTATATAATTACTAGTACATGTAATTATTATATGTCTCTGATGTGTGTGAGCATGGCTTTCAATACATATACCTATAATTAAAAAATGTCCCACTGAGAAGCTTCCTTTACAGGTGACTGGTGTTAATTGGGAAAGGTACACGTGCAATTTGTAATAATTGCCATGGGAAAATGTGTTGCTTGTTTTGGATACGACCTTCCAAGGAATATTTTACCCACCTGTTTTAGAATAAGCATTTTCCAAATTGCAGTCGTAGGTTTAGGGAAAAATATCGAAAATAAAATAGCTTAAGATTATTTCGTTTTTTATTTTGTTGAAGGAAATTATTGCAACCCAGAAAGGTGCATCGTTTTATTGCAGTGATGTAGAGATGTATTAACACGTGATTTCAAGTCTATGAAGGAATGCTCCTCCCATAGTGAAGTTTTTCCAGCCACACCTATTGATTGGATTGTAATAGATGTGTTGCTTTTGATACACGGGGCCACCCACCTGACAATTGACACTGAATACTCGAATTGTGCACGTCCGATTGTTGTTGAATTTCCAGACAATAATATTATTTGTCAAATGAACAATTGTGTCAACCCAAAAATAAAACTAATACGTCACAATAACGAGGTCAAAATATGTTGCAAAACATTGTTTTTATGGTTTCAAATGCATTGAAAATAAGTATTTTCTCACTGAAAGTTAGTGGTAAGCATATACTGCATGTGCGAGTCATACATGTAAATCGCGGTTACCCGCTCCTTTAAGGGAGGTAACACCACTTAATTCGCAATCGGCGAATTAAGCTATAAAACAGCTGGGGTTCTACCTTTGATTAGCATCAGGTAAATGGGGTAATAAACATTATGGATAATTAATTAACAATCATGTTTACACAAGCATGGGGTTTTAATAACATCTTCAATTAGATTTTGACACCTGTAATTAACATAAAGCATTAAAATTTATCAAAGGTAATTGTCCATTTCATAAGTTTTCAATAGAACAAACTGAACGTGAATTGTTCATTTGTCAAATAATATTATTGTCTGGAAATTCAACAACAATCGGACGTGAACAATGCGAGTATTCAGCGTCAATTGTCATTCTTTTGAACACCTGATGTGATTGACTTAATTGACAGGTGGGTGGTCCTGTGTATCAAAAGCAACACATCTATTACAATCCAATCAATAGGTGTGGCGGGAAAAACTTCACGATGGGAGGAGCATTCCTTCATGCACTTGAAATCACGTGTTAATACATCTTCTACATCACTGCAATGAAACGATGCACCTTTCTGGGTTGCAATAATTTCCTTCAACAAAATAAAAAACGAAATAATCTTCAGCTATTTTATTTTCAATATTTTTCCCTAAAACTACGACTGCAATTTGGAAAATGCTTATCCTAAAACAGGTAGGTAAAATATTCCTTGGAAGGTCCTATCCGAAACAAGCAACACATTTTCTCATGGTAATTATTACACAGATTGCACATGAACCTTTCCCAATTAACACCAATCACCTGTAAAGGAAGCTTCTCAGTGGGACATTTTTTAATTATAGGTATATGTATTGAAAGCCATGCTCACATACATCAGAGACATAATAATTACATGTACTAGTAATTATATACATTTATGTCATTTTTATTGCATGTATATTTGTTGACACCACAATAAAAGCCACCTTTATCTAACCGGCAGCCAGGTGTATGTAGTATCTTGCATCCGCAGAACAGGTAATTAATTTCCTTGGGGCACAAAGTGGGAAAATAAATTTCTAACAATTTATTAAAAACTTATTAACCACAGTTCATTGTTAACACTTATTGTGTATAAATTTTAAAGTTTTTAACTGCACACTTTTATTCGACAAAAGTTTGCAAAGTCTGTATATCTGATACATATTTTAATACACCGTTTAATTTAACGGGGGGTTTCACCTACGTAGGTGCCAATTAATTGTTTATTGAAGGTATAGTGTTACACATTTATGTTATGACTTGAACACCAACTACAGTCTTACATGTAAACTAGAGTTACCGAACATGTACCCGGTAGGTGGCGCGCATATGGAAAGACGTGAATTAAACAAGCTTACCAGTGACAAACATGTTCCAATATTCAAACTCACCTGTTGCCTATGGCTATAGTAACATCTACTAATGAGGATAATTAGATAATTTAATTGGCATAGACGAACAATACAAAAAACAATGCAAAATCTTTATTTCAATATCATAGTCTTTTAGTGATGATAGCCGTAGTTTTTTTAACTGGAAGTGAAAAGGGAGATAAATCATGTAAAACTGGAAATGGGTCAATTCGTATCTATATGAAATGGCGATAGAAATGTATTTAATGCGCAAGTACATCAATAATATGAAAATTTGCTTTTGTAACAATTAATCTACATAATATATATACAGAATATATAAAATTCATCTTACCCCAATTCTAAATCCAAGTTGACTGATTTACATTCACATGTAAGAAACATAATCCAATCATCAAGTCATGCTTGATATTTACTCACAATAATTAACAATTGTTAAATTACCGCTAATCTAATTAATCCAATTAAAATGACAGGTTATGATTTATGTTCAGAAGTGAGATAATTTCAACTTCAAAGGAATTTGATGTAATTAGAATAATTAGGATCTCTGACAGTATAGCGACCACTCTTTTGGTTAACAATTCGGATTTTTGGCCAGTGGAGACAACAGGGAATGGCAATTGTCTTTTTAATGCCATATCCCTTGGAATTTCAAAAACTGAAAAATTAGCTACTGAATTAAGGTACCGTACATCTATTAAAATTATTTTGAATAGGGCTTTTTACATTGACCATAAACACGTCGGACTGACTCTTAATTGTTAGTGGTACTTTTGATGAATCATTGCAGGCCTGTTCCATTAACTGCACCCCATCGAGCTTTTGTCATTCATGCTGCTTCAAATGTCATTGGCAAATCAATTCGATCTCTTTATCCAGCAGTTAATGGTGTTTTTGAAAATTCTATTGGAATTATAATTCGAACATTTTCACCTAGAAATTCTAAGAGAACAAAAAACCCCGTTCATATTCTTTGGTCTACAGTTGCAATTTCATATAGTGAAACATGGGTACCAAATCATTTAAACCTGATATTTTTAATATTTCGGATGATATTCACGCTTGCGCGTTATACCATGTTGTCAATTCACCGTTACAATGAATGGCCTGTTATTCCTCAAAACCTTTATTGAAAACTAAAAAAAAATACATATTATTCATTCTAAAACTAATTTTACATCATAATACACCATAAAAAATTAATATTATGTATAAATATGATGGCAGGCGTATACTTTTTATTACTGCAGGCGTACTTCTATTAAGGCAGGCGTATGCAGGCGTATTTAAGTACTACCCGTTAGATTATATGATAAATTTGTACAATCGTGGAAACACAAAATCAGACAGAATATATAATTGTCCCTGTCTTTAACATGAAGCAAATTTTAGGAAATAAAAGCACACAATCAGTAATTTATCTATTGATTTTATTTTACTAAAAATGTTATATTTAATAAATATTTTGGTTTTAGCTAGTGTACATATACAAAAATTTCTGTAAGCAATAAATATGCAATGAAATTTGTTTGAACATGAAATGTTCTTGTTACATTTCTTGATTAAAGGCTATTAGAATTGTCATGCCATTACATTTGGTTTGTATGAAGCACAAAATCTGAAGCAATTGGAGAAATGCAGCAAGTTTTTATTCTGTCAGTGTAAAATCTTAAAAATTACAATTGACACATTTCCAGTTTTACATGATTTATCTCCCTTTTTACTTCCAGTTAAATATGATATTGAAATAAAGATTCTGCTTTCTTTTTGTATTGTTTGTCTCTGCCAATTAAATTATCATCTAATTAACCTCATTAGTAGATGTTACTATAGCCATAGGCAACAGGTGAGTTTAAATATTGGAACAGTGATGTCACCAGTAAGCTTGTTTAATCAAGCTATTAAACAGCTGGTGTTCTACCTTGGATTAGCATCAGATAAATGGTAATAAACATCAGTTAATTAATTAACAATCGTGTTTACACAGCAAGGAGTTTTAATAAAATCCTCACTCAGATTTTGACACCTGTCATTAACATGTAGCGCTAAAATTTATCAAAGACAACTGTCCATTTCAAAAGTTTTCAACAGGACTAACTGCGGCTGTAGCTGCAGTTTTTAGTACTGGAAGTGGACACTTGGTGGCGTTTTTTAAATTGGAAAGTCGTCAATTCATGTCAAGTAAGCATTTTTACACCATGATTCTGTTGTGATATTTTTGTTTGCTGTTGTTTTTTAAAAATTGACGACTTTCCAATTTAAAAAACACCACCTAGTGTCCACTTCCAGTACTAAAAACTGTGGCTTCAGCCACAGTTGGTCCTGTTGAAACCTTTTGAAATGGACAAGCTTCAGTTGCGGGTGTGGATATCTGAGTGACGAAGGTTATTAAAACCGTCTGCTGTGTAATCATGCAGGATCATTAATTAATAAACTGATGTTTATTACCCTATTTACCTGATGCTAATTGGAGGTTGAACCCCAGCTGTTTTATAGCTTGATTAAACAAGCTTATCAGCGATATCCCTGTTCTAATATTCAAACTCACCTGTTGCCTATGGCTATAGTAACATCTACAAATGAGGTTAATTAGATAAAAATTTAATTGGCAAAGACAAACAATATAAAAACAATGCAAATTCTTTATTTCAATATCCCGTCCGACCAAGGGCATTAAGTTGTCGGTGTAGGACGTAAAAAACTCCCCAAGTCAAGTCATTTCAATATCATAGTCTTTTATTGATGACAGCAGTAGTTTTATACCCGAACTAAAAGGGGAGATAAATCATGTTTAACTGGAAATGGGTCAATTTTGAAATCCTGGTTTAGTTTAGGGGTAACAAAGTGTGTAAATGCACAATGTAGTGTTCACATTTATAAGTTATTGGTTTAACTAACACTGAATTAAGGCTCACCGATTTTGTAATTGAAGAAAGCATTTGAAAACTGATGATAGATTCTTTAGTCAATTTCATCACTTGCATTGAATCCCAATAAGTAAAAAAAATTTTATTGATAACAAGGAATTCTATCAAAGTGTACATGACTGACTCAAGCCAATTAAAAGGAAATTGAAAAATTTCACCTTGATTAACATTACAGCAGGTGTCAATGTTTTCACAAGTAATTTGTTTAAATGGGACTCCTGGTCAATGACAATGTGCCAATAAGCCAACAAAGGTGTTGTATAGATTGCACAGATGCACACAGATATATTCTATAATATAATTTTGTTATTGTTCGATTTCAGTTATTACATGTAGAGACATTTATGCATGATGCATAGAAGAGAGAAGTCAGCTGATTTAATACTCACCAGCCTTAATATTCAAGAAATGTCTAAATCTTGTAAAGTAAGTTAAGTTGTTTACAGGTTAAGACTACTCTGTCAGAAGTACATTTACTAGTATTAAGTTGTATTCTACTGAATTAATTACAGAACTACAAAATTTTCGGAGCCAAGGTCATATTTGTTTATGTTCCATACGATGTAACACTGCGCTAAGGATATCACCTATGCCACACAAGCTTGAGCTTTCCCTATAAACTCTGCCCACTTATCAGTCCAAATTATAGAAATACCATACTGCACACTTATATCTTACAATAGTTAAGCAAAATTAAAGTTTGAATTTGAAAAGTGTATTAGGTTGAAAGATTTGTTTATTCCGGAAATTGAAGATGATACATATCTTAGATAATCTCGAAATAAACATGAAAATGATTATCTATGTTTATATAATTTAGTTAACCATATCAGTGTATTCAATAAGAATGAAAAATACTATTTAAAATGTGAAATCTAGTGATCCATTAGTTTGTTTTGTTAAATCCTATTTTATAAAGGGTAAGTCAATAAATTATGAGAGGAGCTAAATTCCTTGTTTGGCATAAGTGAATTCTCACAAAGGAAGATACATGTATATAGCCTCTGTTTTGGAGATTGAGAACTACCATCAATATATTGAGAACTCATAATTATACACAGCAATTAGCCTGAACTAAAAACTGTACTTTCGGAATTGAAATGTTCGTTTAGAATAAACAAGTAAATTTGATTGTTTAATTTCTTTTAAAGAAATAATGTTAGTTTGTTTGTTTGTTTGTTTGAATGGTGTTTTAACGCCACTTTCAGCAATTTTTCAGCTATTTCATGGCGTCCAGTTTTTATTGGGGGAGGAAGCCGGAGTACCCGGAGAGAACCCCCGACCTGCGGTAGGAAAACTGGCAATCCTTGTCAATTAAGATTGGAGTCGAGTACACCCTGCCTGCAGTGAGAATCGAACCCGCAATCTCAGTGTTGACAGACCATGTGATCAATAGTAGACGAACTACCTTGACCACTCGGCCACCGAGGCCCCCAATAATGTTAGTTAAATTTGTGGTTAATTTATTAGACAGGATTTAGATTTATTCAGTTTATACTGATAAGTTGGTTAGTCTGGATTGTAATTACTCATGTTGGTTACCATTTGTTTTATTTTTGTATAAATTTACAAAACTACATTCTATATAATTTGTTATGAATGTTAAATGGAAAATTATTATTACAGGTATCCATCAAGATATGATAAGATTAATTTATTAGTTTTTTAGAGTTTGCTTAATATTATAAATATTTAGATCATCTATAAGGACAATATAAGTATGCTTAGTGAAAAGCATGCACTATTAATGAGATTGGACAATGGATAGTTGGTGTACTTTTAGTTTGAAAAACAATCAAATATGGAACGTCGTATTAAATTTTTCTCCTTGTTTAATGCAACCATAAAGACACACAGCATACAGTTCATTTTCAGTCATTAATAGCCAAAGTATTGCTTTTTTGCCATTAAACATACATTTATGCCTTTATTCTTACAGGAATGTGGTTGTACATGTGCATGTTGTAATGGATTTTCTAGTGATTCAAGGTAATTTTGTTTAATTACCAGTACGGTATATTATTTAAAATTTTACATATAATCCTTAATGGTCCTCATTCATTTAGATAGACAAGAAGATTATACATGTTGTAACATTATCAATAATCATTTGTTTTTTGCTGTATGTTAAAAGAGAAGGGATTGACAGAGTAACCTATCAATGGGACGGACTCTGTAAGCTACCAGAAACAAGAATTTGTATTTTACTTTGACTTCTTAGAGAGCTGTATGGACACTATAACCTTCCATACAAGTATTTGTATTTTATTCAGAGTGTTAAAAGAAGGTATTGGCACTTAAATAGAAGGATTTGTATTTAACTTTGACTGGTTGGAGTGGAGGGTCACCACTTTGATCATCTTTACAAGTATTTGTGTTTTTTTTTACTATTACGAGGGGAAGGATTGACACTTGTAAGTCTGTGACCTTACTACAAGGAGTTATGTTTTGACTGTTAAAATAGAAGGATGGACATTGATTTACCACCTACAAATTAGAGCGATTACAAATCTTATATTTTCATTGACTTTTAAGCTCTTATTGATTAACTTTTCATCATTTTTTACATGATTATCTACAATGATGTATTTTGTTTTTATCAAACGTTAATGATGTGTTCTATAGAAATACAAGTTTTGAACCGTTATATACAACCCATCCGATACTATATCTTGTATCTCATACATGTATGTATGTGATGCTAAATGTAGTAATAGGAACTTCTTTCATGATGTTATCAGTACGTGAGAATCTTAAAAATAAGCATTACGTCTTTGTACAGTTGAGAGAATTCCAGTTAGAAATACCCTGAAGAAAAAATTGTACTTAGGTTGATACTATTTGTATTATTTAATCCAAGTTTTTAACAATCTAAACTGTTTTCTGTCTGACATTGTGAATACTTCTTTTGATGTGATATAAAGTAATCTGTCATGTAGAATGTTTTGTATTTCAAGATTACCTGTATTTATTAAAATAATAAATTTACATGTATAAATAAAAACCTAAGGGTACTAGTACTATTTTTGTCCTTTGTTAGATAATTGTGTTATTGACATCAATGTGTTGGTATTACTGTCTCTGATCAGGTATTATTTGTTGTTTGAACACAATCACTAAGTGTTGCCTTTCCTTTAGTTGTACACAACAATCAACACAATATAACTGTTGTACCAACAGAATATGCAAGTAATGTGTATTTATTAGTAGAGGTTGAGTGAGATTATTAGTAAGTTTGTAGGTCATTCATTCTAACACATTCATCAACATGAATTGTTTATAATATATACAAATTTCAAATTGTATTTTTACTTGTTTCATAATATTCAGTTATCTTTTGTGCAGTCTTGACATGCATCAGCAGATAGAAGAGTTGGAGAGTCAGCTTAGAAAGAGCAATACACGATTATCACAAATAGAACATGAATTAATGGACAGTAAAGTTAATGCAGAGAATGAAGTGTTAAAACTTAGGGATGAACTGAACAAACTTAGAGATCGTTATGATAGGTTTGTATCAGCAAGACATAATTTATGATTTTAGACAGGGAGAAGTGGCTTCCCCTATGTGTTGATCTTTCCCAATGGTAAACTGTACATGTTAAAGTGGCAGTAACTAGAGATAATACATGTGATTCATTGAGTAATTAAATTGTGCTAGATTTTAGAAAAAAAGTCTATAAAATATTTGTTAGAGAAAATAAAAAAAGGAACATACAATCTGTTCACACAAAATTGTTGTGACCTGTTAACAGTAACATCTAATTCCTGTATCTTTTTTATGATTATGAATTTCAATCAAATTTCTATTCTTTGGTAGTTACAAGTTGTATCTTTGACTTTAGTTTTTCATTTGGGGCTTTTGTTGAGTTGCCTTTTTATACCCCAGCTTAAGGAGAGTCGGGGGTATATAGTCATCCTTATGTCAGACCGTCTGTCCATCCATCTGGGATATTGTTATATATCAGGTGGGTAAGAATCCTATTGATCTACTGATGCTAAAGTAATTCTGTCAAAGGTTATAAAGGTCACTAGTCTACAAAAAATGCTTTGAAACCAAAAAAAAGTTTTAAAAATATAAGCAGGGTTTCATCTGCTTTTTTTATAAGTACTGACCAAACAGCTTGTTAGATTTGGCTACTTACAACATTTGCTCTGCAAAATTATGCCTGATTCGCTTAATCGTTTAATCCACAAAAGTTATATATATTGCAAGAGACACTTACATGCCTATAATATTCTTTTGATTTTCTATATGTTTCTGCTACATAATTTGGTGTTGATAATTTAGTACGAGGATAAATATTTGTATGTGAGGATAATAGTCCACAGAAGAAATATTATCATCATCACATATGATTTTCTAAATATTCTAATGAAACTGGATTCAGTAAAATACCCAGAATAGTTCTGTAATATATAGGGTTCCTTGTTTTTTTAAAGTGAAATCTTTTAATTTAATAACACTTGGAATCTAGTTTTGTAATAAAATGTAACTGTACATCTTATGCTCTTTGATTACGTGGGAATTGGGACAACATGTTTCATTCACACTCGAGAGCCATCGGTGGTCCAGTGGTTAAGGTAGTTAGTCATATATTGATCATGGACATGTCAGCACTATGGCTTGGTGTTTGGGCAGTGTTTGTTCAGCTACTACCTTACTTGACAAGGATTGCTGTTTTCCTGCCAAAGGTTGGGGGTTTTACCAGGTTAGGCAGAATTTTACTGCCGTCAAAACACGAAGTTAGTTTTGTGCTTTGTCTGATTAACATACACAAAAAAAACGTGAGGGAATGATTATTTGTTCTATTACCAGGTATGCTGGCTTACTTTCCAAACAATCTAGATGCTATGTACAGTGTACTAGTGTAGCGGAAATTTGCTGAAGCAAGACAGTAATAAATCCCATTCAAAACCAAACAAAATATTCTTCACCTGCAGTTATTTAGACACCAAAGATATATTGTTCTAAAAAGCTGCAAAAATCTAAGATAATTACCTCAATTTTGAGACAGTGTACTGTGAATTGTAAAATACCATTCGCCATTGGGTTTTTTCATTTGTCTTTTTACAAAAACATATTAAACAATTGTATATTGAATTGGATGTCTTTTATTTTCAGATTGTTTGAAAGTCACAAAAAGATGCAGAAAGTAAATCACAACCTAGAGGACAAATTACTTAAAGTTGTATGTTTTTTTTTATTCAAGGTTACTTTTCATATACTAGCACAGTAATATCAGTCAGGTGTTCACACAAATCTGACACCTTTAAGTCTTTACAGGTCTCTGAATACTCCTGTAGTATTTACAATTGTCTATGCCCATTGTTCCAACTAATTTTCCTTATTGGTTTATTGTTTGTTAACTTGTTCTTGAAAAACTGCTTACTGATGTTCTGTAAATAATGGATGGGGGAATTTTTGAATAAAATTGACGAATTGTATACTGCTATGTTCATTACCAGGAGTATATTGTGCTGACACTGTTGATTGAATGATTGATTGAATGGTGCTTTATGCTCAGTAACTGACACTTATGATTGAATTGTGCTTTATGCTCAGTGACTGACACTGATGATTGAATGGTGCTTTATGCTCAGTAACTGACACTTATGATTGAATGGTGCTTTATTCTCAGTGACTGACACAGATGATTGACTGGTGCTTTATACTCAATGACTGAATTCTATTCAAAAATTTGTCATCCATCATTTGCAATTTTTATACGTTAGACTTTTGTTAGCTCACCTGGACCAAAGGTCTGTCCTCTGACGTCCATTATCCGTCATAAACTTTTTCAAAAATCTTCTCCTCTGAAACCACTGGGCCAATTTTTTTCAAACTTGGCCACAATCATCCTTAGGGTGCCTAGTTTCAAATTTGTACACAGGGTGTTGATCAACAGACAAAGATGGCCACTGTTACTAACAATAGAACATGGGTGTCAACACGTTTTTGATCACAAGATGACTTGATATAGGAGTTTTTGCCCTTTAATTATGAATTTGGACAAATGATCAGTTTTTGTATTATAAAATTAGTCTATAACACACCTAGAGTAACAATGTAAATTTCTAAATTACCCTAAAGGACAAGGCCTACAAACCATTTAATTTTCAGAAATTGTCTGATGGCACCTTATAGGAGTTACTGTACTTAACTAAAATTTTGAAGAAATGTTTAGTTTTTTTTTTCACTGTAACTTAAAAGCTATAACAACTAGACTGTCACTGAAAATTTCAAAAATTTAAATCTAGTTGAAGTCATTTGGGTTCCAGGTGAGTGATTACAGCCTCCTGGGAGCCTCTAGTTTAATTCTGGATTTGCTATATAATTTTAGTTTGAAAAGTTTTGTTGTGAACCCTTAAATTTATAACATGTAAGTAACTGTTTTCAGAACTAGTTAGGGCCTCAGTTTACATGTCTAATAGGTTAAGACAAAGAGTTGTCTATTACATGTATACATCACTAATGTATCAAGGTTGTATTTTTTAATCTGACTTATAGTAGGGCATGCTCAACCACAAACTTAATTTACAAGGATTGTCTGTTTTTGCTGAAAGTGACAATGAACCCAATACAAACACAGTGTGGTTTATAGATCATTATTTTAACATCATGATAAATTAAGGTGTAGTGTTTGATTTCCTTTGTCTCCTATAAGTAGTTGAAAATTCTCTTATCCACAGAAGCTTTATCAAGAAGACAGTGTATACACTAATTTGTTGATTAAGAGAAGATAAACCAAACATAACAGACTTAACATAAAAAACACATTTTGTAAATTATTCAATGACAGGACTACAAATCAAATAAAATCATCTAATGCAGATGTTGCAAAAACAAATAAACTACTGGCTTGTATTTTCATAGACATTGTTTTTCAGCTATTTTACAACTTAGAAAATTTAAAGTTTAAAACTGGAATGCTATCACATTTAGATTTTACTTCTTTTGGGTACATGTAAACAACTGGAAAAAAAAGATGATATTTTATAGAATCTCTGTTACATTACAAGTTAAATGCTGGATTTCCAATTACAAACTCACAAGAGGGCTCGAGTTAATATATCCAAATGAACAGTTTTCCATGTTGCTTTTCACTTGAATCATACTATATATCGATTTTTTGTTGTTGTTTGAATGGTGTTTTAACGCCACTTACAGCAATTTTTCAGCTATTTCATGGCGTCCAGTTTTTATTGGGGGAGGAAGCCGGAGTACCCGGAACCCCCGACCTGCGGTAGGAAAACTGGCAATCCTTGTCAATTAAGATTGGAGTCGTGTACACCCTGCCTGCAGTGAGAATCGAACCCGCAATCTCAGTGTTGACAGACCACGTGATCAATAGTAGACGAACTACCTTGACCACTCGGCCACCGAGGCCCCTACTATATATCGAGGTACATATATTTAATATTTTTTACACTTACAGGTTTCTGGCTTTGAGTCAGAAAAGATGGAATTACAGAAAGAATTATCATCGGTCACATCTAAATTGGTGGAAGCACGACTGGCCGTCACAGATATGGAGGAAGAAAATGTAAGTCCCATCTTGTTACGGAACCATATACATGTGCAAGAAAGCTTCATCAGTAGAAAATAAAAACTTAAGCTTAGTAGATTTGTATCAAAGTTTTCTTATATGATATTTATAAGGGTTCTGCTTTGGTACATCCACTCTCTGTTACCCCAAAAAATCTGTATAGCTGAAATACTGCTGAAACCTCATTGGCATTAAAACAGACTAATGTATTGTTATGAACTTTATATTTGTGTCAATATATGATTATAATTATACTGATTATTAAGATGTTTAAATGTTGTGAACGTGTTATATTTGTGTAAATATTTGATTATTATTGTATTGATTAATTATGTTTGAATGCATTTTGTGTTGTCTATTTATATATTTCACGCCTGGTGTTGATTTTATTAATTAACTGTGGAATGCAGTGTTCAGTCAGGTATGACAATTACCTTATACACCTGTCCAGTCATGTGTTTAAATTACCTGGCTAAGTATCTATATAAATAGCTTTGTAAACACTTTTTGGGTGTTATCCTGTTGGTCTCATCGACAATGTCAGAACAGATGAATACTTACATGGTAAATAACCATTAACCATAATAATAGTTTGGTTGTCAAATATTATAAACTGTAAGGTGCTTTACCATAAACATTGGTTAAAGTAGCACAGTAAATAATGACATAACCATAATTTATGGATAATTTATTTTACCAATATTGATGGTTAATAACCTATGGTAAATTAAAGTCATTTAACCATAAACGTTGGTTAAATTGATTGTTACCATCTAGGGGTAAATCAAGTGTTCACTGACATAGAGTATAAACTAACCACAGATAACCACCACCAGATATTTCCTCTCATTATATGTCAAATTCATTTTAATTGTATAATATTGATTATATAGTACGTAATAAACATTTCTATTGAGAAATTATATCAAATTTGGTGTTTATTTGGAAAGCCTTATGGTTAAAGGTGATCACGGATCCCGTTTCTAGTGACGGACAAATCTATTCTGATTGATAAATATAGATTTCGTTACAGTATGTTTAAGATCTGGACAGTTTTTATACCCCCGCTCGACAGAGTCGGGGGTATATAGTGGTCCTCATGTCCGTCCGTCCGTCCGTCCGTCCGTTCGTCCGTCCACATTTGGTTTCCGGATGATAATTCAAAAAGTTTACATCCGATTTGAATGAAACTTTGGGATATTGTTATATATCAGGTTGGTAAGAAGCCTATCGATTTTGGGGGAAATCTGTCAAATTTCAAGGTCACAGTCCACGGAAAACGTTAGAAATTTTAACAAAAAAGTTGTTTCCGGACAATAACTCAAAAAGTTTACATCCGATTTAAATGAAACTTTGGGATATTGTCATATATCAGGTTTGGGATATTGTTATATATCAGGTTGGTAAAAAGCCTTTTGATTTTGGGGGAAATCCATCAAATTTCAAGGTCGCAGTCCACGAAAAACGTTAGAAATTTTTACAAAAAAGTTGTTTCCGGATGATAACTCAAAAAGTTTGCATGTGATTTGAATGAAACTTTGGGATATTGTTATATATCAGGTTGGTAAGAAGCCTAGCGATTTTGGGGGAAATCTGTCAAATTTCAAGGTCACAGTCCATGAAAAATGTTAGAAATTTTTACAAAAACTTGTTTTCGGAAAATAACTCAAAAAGTTTTCATCCGATTTTAATGAAACTGTAAAATATTCTTATATATTTTGTTGCTAAGAAGCCTATTGATTTTGGTGGAAATCCATCCAATTTCAAGGTCACAATCCACGAAAAATGTTAGAAATTTTCACAAAAGCAGGGGTATCAGCGATCGCTAGATCGACTTTGTCTAGTTCATTTTGTTCTATATGTTGGGATAAGATATTCATAAAAAAAACTTTTTATTTTACTGTCATATTTTTACACTATAGATTTCATCTGAATGCTTTCATAGATATAATAATGTTGCTCATTTTGAACTGTTTACAGGATCGGTACAGAACTGATTGTAATATAGCTGTCCAACTTTTACAATGTAGACCTTCTAATTTTATCTCTCACAAGCTTAACACAGTAAGTGTAAAAAAATTTACCTATTTTTCATACATAGCATAAATTATGTTTCAGTTTTTATGTGTTCTGAAATTTGATTGGATAACATTCTGCATGTCACACAATGTGTTAATTGTTTAATTTAAAATTTATATAATAGTTTTAATGATGTGGCTGTTTTACATTTAATTTGCAACAGTAAAATATGTGATTTACATTGCAACCCTGCAAATATAATGCAATTATCACTAAATGAATGTTCAGCTTAATACAAAATCAGTTGTGAAACTAAAAAAAGGAGATTTTGAGTTTTTTTAGGTAATAAATGTGCAATCCTATTACATACAAAATTAATATTTAATGCCAACACACAGTAATAAAAAAATCACATACAACATCAAATGTTAGTAAATGCATTATCAAACTTTATCATCAGTTAAGTACAATGAATTTCTGAATTAATTTAACTCTTTTTCCTTATTGATTATAGCTACCAATAGAATTTCAAGAAAGAGTAAAGAAGCACATGACCCAGGAACAACGAATGAATTGTGAAGAGGCACCACAATCTAATGAATCGGCTAAACTTATCCGTGTACCAATGCCAACATTTCCACCAACGGCCATGGTTTATTCTATTAACAACCTTACAAAAGGAGAAAACGATAAAGAGAATGGAACAAACGATACGGTACCCATGAATCTCATTACCAAAGTACTAATGCCAAGTGAACCAAAGCGTAAACCCAGGAGAGTTTATTTATGTGTCAAATGTAATGATGATGTTACTTACCATGATAAAGAGGTACAAGTTAACATTTCACGAGAATCTGTCAGTAACCAAAATAACTCAAGAGTACACAGACCACATGGAAGATCTCGTACAAACTCTACAGAGACAGATATATAGTACATTATATAGTGTATTATAGAATATAAGTTTCATGTAGATGTAAAATTGTGTTTCTGTCTCATTGTCCCAACATAGGTTTGTCCCCTAGGCCTGTCAGTGCATGCAGAAGGGGAAAAAGAAGTTGTAATTAATCTTGTATCTTTTTGTATTGTGTTCTATCATTGTAATATCTCCCTGAAAAAAATGTAAAACAGAAGGTTGACACAAGCAACCTCTATAAACTTTAAAAAAATTTCTGTGCTTCAAAATAAACACGCACAAAATAACATGTTTGAAGTACATGTAATATAAAATAAATAAAGAAGCTTAATGCTGACACTCTTAAATTGGATACAAAATTTATTAAAAGTATTTCTGAGAGTTATTTCCCATAGATAAAAAAAAACCATGGATGTTGAAATTTTTTTGAAGGGTGTCATTTTTAAGCTTAAATTTGTGTACTGCAGTCTATACATTAAGTAACCTTTGTAATCTTTATGTAAAGCCAGATGAAAAGAGAATCCAAGGCTTATCAATTGCAAGCAATAATTTCTGAATTTACAATAATTTTTTTTAAATGAATAATTTTAGTCTCTTTTTTTAAGAAAGTACCAAAGATTATAATATTTTGTTTAATTTGACAGGTGTATCTAGATTTATATGATCAAATTTTATTTCTGATTTTATTGTGGTAAATTTAGAAAGTATTCATGTTAATGATCAAGATATATACGTGAATAAAATTGTGCTTTTCTGTCTTTTGCTTTTATTTTTACTTATTCTAGATATATGCTT
This sequence comes from Limnoperna fortunei, assembly GCA_944474755.1. Taxonomy (NCBI): domain Eukaryota; kingdom Metazoa; phylum Mollusca; class Bivalvia; order Mytilida; family Modiolidae; genus Limnoperna; species Limnoperna fortunei. The sequence continues at coordinate 23,610,274 of OX104113.1, read as the reverse complement.
ACATATTTATACAAGACTAATAATTCTCTTTCTAGATTCAATACTCATTATGGTAGTAAAAATGTGTGGGAAAAAATCTGAATTTTTTTTCAATGTACATGTAAAACTAGGAGGCATTATTTTATTGAATATGTTCAATATAACTAATAATAGTAATTTTTGTATGTTTTGTGCCAAAGTGGTGTAGAAGTGCTTTCACATTTTCTAACTTATTGTAGCAAAAGTGTGTAGCTAGTTGGGTCCTAAGTCTTGCCCAGTTGTCTTTAACATACCGGTGTGATTGGCGAAAAGTATGTCTCTTACACAAGGAAATGATTCCGTAATTTTTTGAATCAAAATAAAATTTTATCCATGAATCTCCTACTTGTAGAACCTTCTACCCTTTACTGCCACAGTGGGTTTTTTTTAAACTTTTGGTTGCCTTTCTTTTTAAAATGAAACAAAATTTAAAGTTATTTGTTGTATTTTACATGTTTGTGAAGAAAATATATTGTGTTAATTGTTTTATTTCATTTGATTAAATTTTAACATGATACCTTGTTTACACTTGCCACTTTCAGTTTATGATGGTGGGCTCTCTTTAATGTTTCTCATAGATTGATTAATTATACCTGTATAATTCATTGTTATTTTTAGAATCAATGTTAATTAAAGTTAATATTGCTGGATCATACCATACCATTTCCTGTTTCTGTAATGTTCTACCGACACATTTTGGTTGATGACTCGAAATGAATCTATCAAAATTTAAAAACATGAAATTTGCTGTTTTCATGCATAATGATATTTGGATTTGAGTTCATCGCTGTATGCAAAAATGTCACCAAAATATTTATAGTTTATTTTCATTGTAGAGAACAAAACATTTGTATACAGTTGTATATTCTTACACCAGTATGTAAAGGAGATATTCTAACATTTAGGGTGTATTTTTATAAAATACTGCTAGATCTATGTTTTAATACAACAAACAGATACACTTATGTCAGATCTGTATGTGATACATGTACTAACATATCTTGGCCTTTGTGATAGAGCTTGACAACTTAATATGTGATATAACTTGACAGATACAAACATTAATAACTATGAAGGGTTAGTTTAAGATGGATACAACCACTGATATTTGTCAGTTCAATTTGGGATAGAGGTTACAAACAATGACATCTTTTTCAGAACAATCTTTGTACAACATTACAGATTCACTAATTGATATTTATCTCAGTATGATACAAATATTGGTATCCGTGTCCCTACAATTTTGGACACAGCTTAGTGGAAACAAACAGTGCAGTCCATGTCAGTATGGCTTTGGATATAAATTAGCAGATGCAAGCATTAATATCCATGTCAGTACACTTTTGGATAAAAAATTACTTATACAAGCATTGATATCTATGTCAGTAGAATATGTACATAATGTACATAATTTACCGTAAGTCATTTACTGATAGAAAATGTATACCATTAGTTATTGAAAACCGTTATAGAGACAAATATATTTTTTTGGTCCTAAACATTTTTGTAACTTGTGCAATAACAGACATTAACTGTCATTAACTGTAAACGGTCATAAGTGGCTTTTTGTCATTACTGAAATGTCTGTAAATGTAGTCAATGGATTCCAAATTAACTGGACTGAAATGTTTGTTGATGTAATTAATAGATTCCAATAATTTGATGGGATTGTAGATAGTAGAGAATAATTTAATCCAACCCAAGTCAAAAAATTTAGTAACAAATCATGAACAAATCATCTTCAAATTACTTTCAAATCATTATTCAGTGATTTCTTAAAGTGATTTGATAGTGATTCAATAACAAATTACAACCAAATCACTTTTGGCCCAATTTAATAAAAGTGATTTGTTAGTGATTTGGTTTCACAAAGCGATTTGTTAGTGATTTCTGGTGATTTGAAAGTAATTCTGTAAAAGTAAAAACCACAGTGAGTGATTTGCTTACCATTTCTTTATGTTGGAATCATAACAGTTTGTAATTTGTTAATGATTTGATAAACTTTGTTTCTTGGGAACTTTTTATGAAGTAATTTGTTAGTGATTTATTCAACATAGCTTCAGTCTTAGAATGATTTCATTGCAATTTGTTAAACTTTGTTTAAAATGTACCCAGTTAAGGTGATTTGAATGTGATTTCTTGAACTTAGTAACTTGCTGCTGGTATAGGTATTATTGTTGGCAGATTTGAACGTTGCATTTCATCATCAGATTCATAGTGTTCACAACATACATGTAGATTTGTTTAAAGTGACAGTTAATTTATGAAAATGCACGTACATATATTATATACTTCGTATTATCAATATAATATGTTCCCAGTTAAGACATATAAAAACAAAGCTGAACTCCATATAGCCAATTAGTTGAGGTAGTTACCTACAAAGCAGTCAACACTGAGGATGCAGGTACTAGTACAAGTCTTATTGTGACAGGGCATTTAAACCTTAGCATTAAATAAAATTTAAAGCAGTTGTATATTTGATTAATTTATTATAATATTAAAAGAACAAATATGCATGTTCAGAGGTTTAATTCATGGTGATTTGGTTCTTCACAAACAACTTTAAATTTCTCACCATCTATACAAATGCAAAGGTCCAAGATATTAATCAATGGAATTATATCAACAAGTTCAGAATTGGTTACAATATGCATGAAAGGTAACACAATATTTAAAAAGTTAGACTGAGTATGATGGTCAGAGCTTTCCCAGTCATGATGAACTTGGAAGATATTCAACTGAAGCGGGTTCAGTTTTGAAATGCAAACAAAGTTTTCAATGTCACCATTTATTGCAGTATGACTTGCAAAAAACATTACAAACCCATATGACACTTTCTTGTTGTGATCTAAATATTTCACAGTGTATGAATTGCGCATAGACACTCGGGCATAGTCCAACGAATGATACTTAATTCCTCTTATTATTGCTCGGTTGTATAGTGAAATGTAATAAATTGCACTCTTTAGATATTTACAAATTTCTGTTTTGATTAAAGGCGAAAGTTGTTTTGAATATGACTTTCCACAAAAAGAATAAATGCTGGGGTCATAACTCTTGCATTGTGTAGTAAGAGATTTCACTAAAGAACTGACCAATGAATTTTCCTCAACTTTCTTGGAAAGCAATGGAATCATCTGAAATACATGTACTGCATTTACAATTTGTAAATCAATGTACATAGTTCCATGAAACATTTTTATAAGATCTCCATTAGCTCCTTCAAAAGCAAAACAAGAGTAGCACCATAATGGACCCAACTCCCTGACTGTTTGAGGCAGGTGGAGCAATGAATGCATATTTAATGTTACATATCGCTCACCATACAATGATGAGAACATGAACACAAAGTAGTTCAGCATCTGTTCACTTCTTTGAATATTTTCTTCACTGATGCTTGACTGACACAGAAGATATATTCCTTCAAGTAGGGCACAATAGTGATAAAAATACACTGGCTTGAGTAAATCCATTATGCAAGGTACAGAGTAATAAAAGAACCATGACCGTACTTCTGATGCCTTCCAAAATTTCATGTGCTCGCTAATTGTTCTCGGTGTTCTAGTAATAAAATGAGAGGGTTTAATTTGTTCAATACGCGAGTCTACAACTTCAACAAAGCTATGTAAAGAAAACTCTTCACAAGTGAATTCTGTTGAAAACCACAATTTTAGCAATAATCGAACAATTCCAAGACACAACATATGCATGTAATCTATTCCTGTTCCAACTACCATATCAAAGTTTGGTGTGAACATAAGGAAAGAAATTCCTTTGTATCCATTTATAGTGTTTTGGATTTCATTAGCCATAATTCCATCTTTGACCACCAGTGCAGATGTTCTAATTGGTCCAGTAGGGTTTTCAGTACTATAAGGAAATGTTCGTATGTTCCCACCTGAAATAGTTCTTGTATTTACCCCAGTCTGCAGACATTTAGGACAAGAACTTTCTCCGTTGTGCTGATTCATGTTAAGCACAGCACTTCTAGCTGGTATATCACATGACAAGCACAATAAACAACCTTTAACAGTCACAACTTTGTCACTACTTATTTGAATATCAATTCCATCCTTTAGTGCTTCAAGAGACCTTTGAAGTGGCTCAAAAAACATATTCATCACAGGTTTCTCCTGACCAAACCAAAGTCCACAAAGAAGCATGTTCTCTCTTTGTTTGCGCATCCTAAAAGGTAATTCATTTATCATTAGAAATATTGGCCAAATTGAAGTCTTGCTGCTTTTAAAAATTGGAACACCATCAGTATTTAAAGTGAACGAAACATTGTTTACTTTTCTAGGGTGTAAAATTCCTTCATTATCTGTGAACCTCTTGTATAAAAGTCCATCATAGATGTCTTCAATATTGTTAGGGTTTTTTTTAATTCTAGTTGAGCGGTGTGTCAAGTTACTTCTAAAATTGTCATTGGTAAACAAGTTTTCAAGCTGCTTGCTTACTTCCAGTTCAATGAAAAAGTCTTTTCCTTTCTTCACAGATACATCTTTTGCACAATGCTTGTTTGGACAAATTTTTGTGTCCTGCTGCACACCACCTAAACAGAAGTTACAAAAGTAATGTTTGATCATTGGCGTTTTCATTTGACTAAAAAATTTCTTAAAATGATGTAAGCTCTTCAGTGCTCGATTTGAAATTACCAAATGAATGTTAATCAATGATAACAAGTCCGAAACCTGAGTAGCGGTCAAAGAATGGCTAATTATAAACATCCAGATCAACAGAATGCTTGTTGATGTTGTCAGTGTATGACCAGGTTGTATTGGTTCTTCAGTTTCAATAAAGCTATTGTCATCCATTTCATAATCATCTTCTGCTTTTTCAAAGTCAATGTCATTTATGTACCACTCCTCATTTTGGAATTTGAGCTCTGATAATAAATCAGCTACCAGTGTACTTTTATTCCATTTATCTGATGGCACATTTGTAGGGAATGTTTTTTCAATTAATATGTCCTCTTCTAAAACAGAAGGATTTACCCGCGAGTCTGCATCAAAAATGTCATTTTCCTGATCTGCAGTTATTTTATTGTCATGATCAACTTCAGTCTGTGAAGACATGTTTTCAGAAATATCATCTTTATAACAGTTGGATCTTTGCTGAACATTTGCAATTATTTCATTATCAAATTCATGTACATGCAATTGAGAATTATTTGCTTCAAAGTAGTCCTCCTGAGAAACTTTTTTATCATCTGTTCTTGTAGTTGATGTATTTTCTAAACATTCTGTACATGTAGATACTGCATCCTGTATATTTTCAATGCCTAATTCATAGCGTCCCCTTTTTAAATCATTACTAGTATTTGGCTCAGTAGAAGCTGAAGCATTTTTATCATCAACCGCTGCTGCAGCTGTCTCGTCACTGACAATTTTAAGTGTCCTGTGTACATGTTCACTATATTTTGTGTTGTATTTTGTTGGTCGCACTTGGCCTCTCTTATTGACAACTTTATAAGTGCCTGACTGTATCTGTAAATAAACAATAATTATTACTATATACACAACAGATGACTTACCATTTATATAATTCTCAGCTAGTAGACAACATTATTGCAATAAATGCAATATATTTTATACGCAATTTAGCATTGGGGTCATTGTTTACAATTAATGATTATAAAGGAAAATCGCCGACATTCGGGTGGGTGGCCACACATGTATCTCTTAGGTTTACTTAGGTTGCATGTGGTGCATGTGATCTCAACATATATATTATACACAAACAGACCATATCTCGATTGACAATCCATGCAATAAAATCTGAGAATGATATTAAATTATGCCTTTTTAATAATCATAGAATAATATATACAAACCTTCTGATCTGTGCATCCATTCATTTTATTATTCATTATATAGTCCTTGTAAAACGTGCGGCCACAAACAAATTCTTCTCTACGTACAATAACACACACGAGAACGTTTCCGCTGGGGTGACAGAAAATGGTGGCAACAATCCCGCGCAATTCAAGTTTTATATTTAGAATGTAAAAACTATAAATACCGGTGTACCTATGTACGAAATATATTTGTTAATATTTTTTTAATGTATTTATAAATCTATTTATTATGTTACATTTTTTATTTACAAAATACGCATACCGTGTCTTATTAGATCAAATACAGAACGCCGCGTAATAGGCTTACCAAATTTTTATCACTCGCGCACGCGCTACATATTTTGAGCGGAAAAAGCAAATTTGAAATTGAAAATGAATTCCAAAAGAATTATTAAAAGACCAGTGAAATATCAAGACAATGAAGAACTTTGTGCTTTGGAACGACAGGGTAATTATGTATTATTATCATACGTGAATAAGACAATAAATTTTCAACAATTTTAATGCAATTTGCACATGCAAAAAGATCGATCGTGTGAATGCATGTGCATGATCTCAACATATATATTATACACAAACAGACCATTCAGTTAAAGTATATCTTAGAAGAATATATAGTCCATTTTTCTTTCATATGTACTCCCTTTCTTAAATAAAATTAAGGTGGAGCATTATTCCCCCCCCCCCCCCCAAAAAAAAAAAAAAAAAAATTTATATACATATATTGATTGGAATTAATTAAGTCAGCCACGTACTTAGTAATGAATATTTTTATTATAGCTACATGCATGAGCTACATCAATATATTTGAATTTTTCAAATTCGATCATGCATGCACATATATCGATCACTAAGGAAAAATATTTTTTTGTTAGGACCATATGTGAAAGTCAAATTTACAGATGATGGTGAGGAGCAAGTATATTCAGAATTTTCTGATGCATTCCTTGATCTCGATGATGATAAACCCATCAGTTTTGATGCACTTTATGAGGGCATGATATGTGCTGCTAGATATGAGGGACGACATTACCATGCTACTGTAATTAAAGTATTTATTCAAGGTACAATGTATATACTTATCTTTGAAACTATATTTTAGTATGTAAAATATATTTAAAGCAAGAATCCCTTAATTCTTCTTAAGTAAACATATCTAGTGCCCTTTTCAATTATTTTACAATTACATATATACATCATGTCACTTTATTCATAGAAAAAGTACACATTTTTTAAAACATACATGTACAATAATTTATGCTGTTATAGAAAATTTAAGATAACGGGGTATATTTAAACGTTTTGAAAAACAATCCAAAAAATATATAATCAATTTTACTCAATGACTTGAATAACTCGAGATATGCAGTTTACAGATATCAATATATATGTGTACACCAGTATATGTTTTGTGTGATTTTTTTATTTTTATAAAGTGTTTTTTATCTTATATATTTCTTTACAGATAACATTGACAAGAATGAGACAAGAAAAGAGAAAATTGTTGATGACCAAGTGCAGCCTGTAAAAAAGAAAAGTATGTTTTTTATTGAATAACCTGTCATTAAGTCATGACAAGCACTAACATTGGTCTTATAGATATGTGTGATACAGTTAACGTTCTGCCTCTGGACCTATGAAGTTAAAATTATTAAACCCCTTTATCAATTCATACTGTAATTCACTTATTTTTTAATGAAGTATAGTTGTTTTATATACATGTATGAGACAACAGATGTGTAAGCAAATCATATATTTAATTTAATGAAGTAGTTGTTTTATATACATGTATGAGACAACAGATGTGTAATCAAATCATATATTTAACATTATTTTTTATTTTTATAAAGTGTTTGTTATCTTATATATTTCTTTACAGATAACATTGACAAGAATGAGACAAGAAAAGAGAAAATTGTTGATGACCAAGTGCAGCCTGTAAAAAAGAAAAGTATGTTTTTTATTGAATAACCTGTCATTGAGTCATGACAAGCACTAACATTGGTCTTATAGATATGTGTGATACAGTTAACGTTCTGCCTCTGGACCTATGAAGTTAAAATTATTAAACCCCTTTATCAATTCATACTGTAATTCACTTATTTTTTAATGAAGTATAGTTGTTTTATATACATGTATGAGACAACAGATGTGTAAGCAAATCATATATTTAATTTAATGAAGTAGTTGTTTTATATACATGTATGAGACAACAGATGTGTAATCAAATCATATATTTAACATTATTTTTTATTTTTATAAAGTGTTTGTTATCTTATATATTTCTTTACAGATAACATTGACAAGAATGAGACAAGAAAAGAGAAAATTGTTGATGACCAAGTGCAGCCTGTAAAAAAGAAAAGTATGTTTTTTATTGAATAACCTGTCATTGATCATGAGTCATGACAAGCACTAACATTGGTCTTATAGATATGTGTGATACAGTTAACGTTCTGCCTCTGGACCTATGAAGTTAAAATTATTAAACCCCTTTATCAATTCATACTGTAATTCACTTATTTTTTAATGAAGTAGTTGTTTTATATACATGTATGAGACAACAGATGTGTAATCAAATCATATATTTAATTTAATGAAGTAGTTGTTTTATATACATGTATGAGACAACAGATGTGTAAGCAAATCATATATTTAATTTAATGAAGTAGTTGTTTTATATACATGTATGAGACAACAAATGTGTAATCAAATCATATATTTAACATTATTTTTGTTAATTTCAAAAATTTTTAATTTAGGAGCAGTAAAATCAAAAACTGTTGAAGGAAAAGGAGATGATGCAGAGTTGAAAGAGAAAAAAAAAAGGTAATATTTTGCTTTGTATAACTTTTTAATTAAGTATGCAACATTTTAGGTTGTAAACATTTCATTACTTTTATTTTCATAAACTTTAATAAATTTAAGTATATAATTAAAAGTGCACATCATGATGAATAAAATTTTTGGTTTGTGTTTTCTTTTTGTCACAAGTAAATGAAACTTTTCATGTTCATTTACAAGAGTTTTTAATTTCTAGAGACTTTAAAACCAAACACTTAACAATAAAAGACAGATGATGTGGTATCATGCCAGCTGTATATCTATTGTAATTGTATTCTCAGGCTTTTGAGCTTCAATATTAGAAATTCAGTTGACACAAGCATACACAAATATATACAACAGTAATTATTATAAAAAAAATATCACAATGTATTGCGAAACAGTCAAATTATTAGACATTTATTGTAGCTCTTGCTGTTGAAAAAAAGAAGAAAAAGGAGGCTTTAGTAGCAGCTGCACAGAATATGGCTGCAAAACTTTACTCAAAGTCAACTAATCATGCATGTGTGAGTAGAGTTCCACCCAATTCATCATCCACAGCTCCAAGCATGGCACCTGTTCCCCCAGTTCCATCAGTTTCTAGCACGGTACCTGTTCTCCCATCTGCGAGCATGGTACCTGTTTACCCATTTTCTAGCATGGTACCAGTTCCCCCAGCTTCAAGCACAGCACCTGTTCCCCCAGCTACAAGAATGGTACCTGTTCCCTCAGTTTCTAGCATGGTACCTGTTCTCCCAGCTCCGAGCTCGGCACCTGTTCCCTTAGTTCCTGGCTTGGTACCTGTTCCCCCAGCTTCAAGCACGGCACCTGTTCCCCCGGTTCCTAGCATGGCACCTGTTCCCTCAGTTTCTAGCATGGCACCTGTTCTCTCAGTTTCTAGCATGGCATCTGTTCCCTCAGTTTCTAGCATGGCACCTGTTCCCCCAGTTCCTAGCATGGCACCTGTTCCCTCAGTTTCTAGCATGGCATCTGTTCCCTCAGTTTCTAGCATGGCACCTGTTCCCTCAGTTTCTAGCGCGGTACCTGTTCCCCCAGCTCCAAGCATGGCACCTGTTCAGTCACCTAATATAGTATCATCAGTCTTCCCAGTTTCTAGTATGGCACCTTTTACCTCAGCTTTACACATTCCAAATACTGCCCTACCAGTTCATAACCATTTCCCCCAAGTTAACCATTTAGACTTGTCTTCTAGTCCCCAGTTGCACGCTCTACCCTCTCAATCTATCAACCCAAATAGACATTCTGTGTTGGAATCTTCAATGTTGTTGCCCTCTTCTTCCCAGGAATTTAATGCAGGCATGTCCCTTAACAGCACATTTTTAAATGCAAATGAAGACCCTTTCTTTTCACATCATTCCAATAGATCCCAAGTAGCCAATAGTTTTACTACATGTACTAATAGTAGCAGTCTGTCTGCAGCAGTGAGCCAGTCCCTTAATATAATAAATTCATACGGGGATGAATGTTGTCACTGCATTGCAAAAGATACTGAGATATCTGATCTTAAACACCACCTCAGAACTTTAGAACATGAGAATGTTATGCTACGTAAGAAACTAGAAGGTAAATGTCAAGATCGGTATCATTTATGGATCCATCAGTGGAAATTTAGTATAAATTTGCAGCTTTATAGTAAATTCATATTGTAGACACTTGTCTCAAGTTTAAATTATTGTGAACTTTTCAGACAAGGTTTGATTTATTCAACACATGACACATGCGTGCTTCAAATACACAACTATGACAGAGCAGTCAAGAAAGTTTGTATTAAAAGTTGGTTATTAAAATTATATTAATATTTACATTTACTTAAATTACTGGTATATAAATTGGTGTTAATACTAAGAATTCTTGAGTTGTGTTCCAAGAATTATGAAAACTACTTTAATAGGCAATACATGTGTTAAAACCTTTGATATTTTTGCAGACCAATCCATGACATATACTCCAGAGGAGGTGGAAGGTCATAAGCAGCGACTGAAAAAACACAAGCCCAAAACTCGGCCAGCTGTTGAATTAGCAGATTATGTAAGTTACAACCTAATTATATTCAACACTAGAAATTATACTACATGAATCTTTTATCTGTTGAAGGAAATTCTTACATGTAATACTTAACAAAATAGCAATCACTGCTTGTTCTGTATGAGTTTATATGTGTTTATGTTATAAGTAAATGTAATGCAAAACTTAACAATTTAATAGTTTTCTACTTTAAGATCTTACTTATTTTTGCTGTTTTTTGCAACTGAATATCCCTTGTTTCAATAAAAGTTATACATTTATATGTTCATGAAATAGGCAGTGCACCAGGTTTGGTCTATACTGGATGTCTTTGTAGCAGTATTATTTGTCATAAATATTTATTGTGTTTATCATCTGAATTATAATGAAATTAAAACTAAGTTTTTTTTAAATACATTTATTTTCTAATACCGGTAAATTATTTTTTTGCAGTATGAAGTGGCAGAAGAATCGCAGTTAAAAAGTGGATACTCTTTGCTGGCACCTGGAGCCAAGATTGCAGTAAACAGCATCTGGCTTCACAGTATATTGGCAACAGTATCCAGAAAAAGCAGAAAAAACCTTCAAAAAGACAAACCTGGATCAGACATAATAAAAAGACTAATAGATGGGTTTTATGAACCATGGGATTTGGCTGTCAATGGAGGAACACAACTTTTTAAGGACACATTGGTCTTTAAAGCCTTAAGAAGTAAATACAGGATTACTGCATTTCAGTCTTATAACTATAAATAAAGTAAAAAAATTGCCAAATTATCATCAAAACATTTTGTTTCTGTATATCTTTTATGAAAGCCAAAATCTAATCACATTTATGGTTGTAAAAACTTTGATGTTTTTTTTTTCATCTGCTAGTGTTCTGTTTCTATTTCTAAAAATCTCATTGTTGGGCAAACTGGAGGGAACAAATTATGATGAATAACTTAATTTTAGCTAATAGGTAAATAATATTATGATCAATTATTTGATTAAAACAATTAATGAAAAAATAGAAGATATTGTATAGTATTATAAAAAACCAGATTCACACTATTTATTGATAGATTTGACTAGTTTTGTGTATTTAACCATTTTTTTTGTTATTGCAGATTATGCAGAACACAAACTCAACATGGACCAATCAAGTTTCAACAGAGCATGGCTAGAAAAAATGTCATCGTCGAAAATGACAGTGAAAAGACTAAACAAAACATTACAAAATTAACTATTTAACTATTTATATTATATTTTTTATATATTTTAATAGATACACTTGAGAAACACTATAATATTAATTGTTGTATTTTATTTTATCTCCTTTTTCATTGCCAACATGGAAACATTGGAAAGTAATTTGTTGCTGGCCTGATTTGCTAGTGATTATATTCCCTGGTTTAAAATGATTTGGTAGTAATTTGACAGTGATTTGCTAGTGATTTGGTAGAAATTTGATAGTGATTTGGTAGTAATTTGTTAGTGATTTGGTAGTAATTTGTTAGTGATTTGGTAGTAATTTGACAGTGATTTGGTAGTAATTTGACAGTGATTTGGTAGTAATTTGACAGTGATTTGCTAGTGATTTGGTAGTAATTTGATAGTGATTTGCTAGTGATTTGAAAGTAATTTAACAGTGATCTGCTTGTAATTTGAAAGTGATTTGCTAGTAATTTATTGATGATATTTTCCAGGTTCAGAGTAATTTGTTAGTAATTTGTTAGAGTGATTTGATAACTAATTTGCATGTGAATTTGCATCACTTTCAAATCACTTACAAATGACTGATTTCTTTCCGATTTGTTAGAGTGATTTGTTTGAGGTATTTTTTGACTTGGGAAATTGGTGTTTTTCAAAAAATGTACAAACAATTGTTTTCTTCAGGATGTCTGTAACGCTGCAATGGTAAAATGTAAGAAATCGTTTTTAGCCAGAATATACCTGAGAAATATTACTTTAAAAAAATAGTTGGCATCTATGGAAGTATCAATAAATGTTGATCAGTGAAGTGTGTTGTAACAGTTCTTTTGTTATCCTTGACCTGTCACAACATTTTAGTATAGAAAAACTTTATACTATTAAAATATTGACAAGTTTATATTGTTTCTTATTAAAAAGGCCTACCAGATATCCACCCAAGATACTGTTATCAGTTGGTACTGTACTAAGTAAGTATCTTGATTTAGCCCTAAGTTACTGTGGTTTCATTTTTATTCGTGGGGTTCCAATTTTCGTCGTTTTCGTGGGTGGGGACAAACTACGAAATTAAGAATTCAACGAATAATGAACTCTAGAAATCTATAATGACGGTAAGCTGACATAAGAAACTGCTATGGGACGGTTGTTGACATGGATAATGACGACTGATGTTCAAGGTGCATCGTTTTATTGATATGATTGCGATGGATATGACAATTGTGCATTACGAACAACTTTAGTGTGTTTATGACACTAAACAGAAATAAAATTGAAAAAAAAACACATCGTTGTTATTTTTAATTGCGTAATTCCGTCAGTAATGAACGTACTTCATGTTGTGCCTTTTCGTTGTAAAGTGTTGATGTATACACAAATATTAACGTAACTTTCTTAATTGAAATAACGATCGATAAAAGCAATCTTTTTTTAACACCTTTTATACTGATTTCCATCTTTAAAAAACCACTATTTATGGCTGTGTGCCGGAATGCCAACATTTTGAAAGATCAAAGAACATTGTAGGCGCTCATTAGTGAGGATTAAGGGGTCCCCCATACTGGGTAATTAATTGACTGTAAAGGTAAAATTGTGTAATATTGTACTGGTATATATTGAGTGATAGTATTTGTATAATAATTATTGTATATTATTATAAATATTATCACTCAATATAAGACATTGTTTTATTTTAACATTATAAATACTGTCATTGTAGCAAAATATAACAAAATAAAAAAAAAAAAAATAAGAGTCTGTCCTTCAGTGTGCTGATGTAGTTGTCGATGGTTCGGTACTTCTTGGGTCTGGATCTTTGGGTTCCGCCGGCCTGAAGTTGAATATGGTTATCTCGTTGACTGCGTCGATGTCTTTAAAAATCTGGATGATGGTGTAGATATTCGCTGCAGCGCGTCTCACTTACTGTCGTATGTCGTCATTGTCCTTGTAGTGGATCTGTAAACCTGTTGACATGACATCTCTTCTTGGTAAATAGCTGGTATTGGTCTTACTTCTTCCTGGCATTTTGTCGATATAAAGTGCATTATGTCTTTGGCTACAATGTTTGCTTGGTCTGCAGGGTGAAAGTGTTATTGCTGTCCTAGTGCCGTAATAGTGCAATTCTTAGCGTTGATAGTCGCTGGGCATGCTGGTATAGTACACTTTAGTAGTCTTTACCCGGAAAAGATAATCATTGAAGGCTAAATTGTTGCCTCCTAGTCTGGTGCGTATGTAATTAATCTATTATCGTCTATAGGGAAAGTTTTTGAAAGAATTGTTTTCAAACATGTTTTTAATTATTTATTGTCTAATAATCTGTTATACAAATACCAGTCTGGATTCACCCCTGGCCATTCCACAACTCATCAATTAATCGAAATTTACCACAATATTCTTCTTAACTTTGAGGAAAAAAACTTCATGTGTTTAGTTTTCTTTGACATTTCCAAAGCATTCGATCGAGTATGGCATAAGGGGCTTATACGTAAACTTAAAGCGTATGGAATTGATGGTCAATTACTAGTATGGTTTAAAGATTATGTTTCTGATAGAAGACAATGTGTCACAATAAATAACAAATGCTCAAGTTTTAGAAATGTTAAGGCAGGTGTTCCGCAGGGTTCTGTATTAGGGCCTCTCTTGTTTTTAATATATATTAATGATATAGCTGATTCTATTGAGTCAATCACAAGACTCTTTGCAGATGACACGTCTCTTATGTACAGTTCCGACTCAAGTGAAACTTTAGAAAGTGTAGTAAACAGAGATCTATACAGAATTGATATATGGTCAAAAAAATGGTTGATAAAGTTCAATCCAACTAAAACTGATGTTTTATTATTCGGAAATGCTGTTGATAAAGGAGATATAAGTTTAATGTTTCAAAATAACCAACTTGGTATTCGTGAGCAGCACAAACACTTGGGAATTACTCTAAGTGACGACTGTAAGTGGCATTGTCACATTGATAATGTATGCAAAAGTGTTTCTCCTAAGATATCTATGCTTAGAAAATTAAAATATATACTAAAGCGTGATTCTCTAAGTAAGATATATCTAACATTCATTAGACCGATTATGGAGTATAGTTGTGAGTTGTGGAATGGTTGCGGGAATGAACTTTCAGAAAAACTAGAAAAAATACAGTTAGAAGCAGCCAGAATAGTAACCGGTCTCCCATGTTATGCAAGTCGCGAATCGCTATATTTAGAAACAGGGTGGGAGAAGTTGATAGACAGACGAAATAGACGATGCCTATGTTTGATGTATAATGTTGTAAATGAAAATTGTCCTCCATACCTAACCGATATCTTACCACCGAAAATTTCGGAAATTTCACACTATTCTCTTAGAAATAATGATAACTTCAGTATTCCACGATATAGACTTACAAAAACTAATAATTCTTTTTTTCCGTCGACACTTAGAATGTGGAATAAACTGAACATTGATTTACGAAATATTCCTACGTTTTCACAATTTAAAAGAGCACTTACAGCTCAGACATATTCTATACCTAAATGGTTTCATACTGGAACTAGGAAAATGAATATACATCATACAAGACTGCGACACAATTTTAGCGCATTAAATTTTGATCTTTTTCGATGTAACTTAAGAAATGATGCGACGTGTTTATGCGGTTATCCATGTGAGAATGCATATCATTTTTTCATGGAATGTCCTCTTTATAATTCAATCAGACATAATTTATTCATAATACTTCAAATATATGGGGAAATTTCATTACATATTATATTATATGGTAGAGATAGTTTAAATGTAGACCAAAACGTTGATATTTTCAATGCCGTCCATAACTATATTAAAAGTACCCACCGTTTCGACTAACTTCAGCAGGCCTTATTACGGCTCTTATTCCTTGCATGTTTTTTTTTCTTTTTTCTATTAGTTCTTATTGTTGTAAGCTTAATTTGTTGTATTATTGCTATACAAGAAATAATACAAACCTAAATGTTTCACTTAAACTAACTGAACATTTTACATCGAAATTGTTTGTATTAGGTCATTTGTCATTTTGTCACTTTGTTTCTATTTACAATTATGTTGCTGTCATCTTAATGTTTGTTGTAAATTGTAGAGAAAGGGCTTTTATAATGTTGTAATAACTTGTGCCCAATCTCATCTTGCTTTGATAGTATGCAAATAAAATATGTTTAATATAAAAAATGTAATTAAAGTTCAACTGTGCCATAGCCATAATTTACTTTGAATGATGCTAAAAGTATTCAGTGGGGTAGCAATTAATACATAATATTATAATCAATTTGTTAATTTTCACGTTTTTAACAAATTTAACTTTGATGCTTAAAATATTAATTAATTAATTTATTTATTATTCATTTTTACATAAATAACATAATAATAATAAGTTCTAAATACATGTAATTTTACAACTTTAAAATACAACTTTTTCTGTAAAAAAGGTTATTTTACCTTTGATTATACTTACACCCCTTGTTGTACCCCTTTGTAACCACTAAAACAACAAAACTTAATTATGTGATTTTAAAAATGTTGGCATTCCGGGAACACCCCCTATTTATATCATCAAGTTTATTGTCAAATAAACAAACTTAATCTTTGCCCCAGGAAATGTACGACGAATTTACAATGAACTGTTTATTTAGATTGGTTTTAATAAAATGACATGTTTATTAATTATGTTAATTATGTTTACGGCTACAAAAAAAATCTGTTTAATCATTATTACTTCGTGTTCCTTTAAAAAGAAAACAGTAAATACGCCGTTTTCAAGATAGGTAGTTAGATTTACACTATCACGTGATATATGGTATCGCATTATTTTATTTAGGGCACTTTACTCAACGCACCGTCTTTTAAAATTGTGGATACAAACAACATAAAACGCAACCCCTTCCATAAATTTATGTTTAGTGTGGACTTTGCACCTGCCACAACAAAGTACATGATTTGTTTTGCATCGTCTTTTCTTAAGCTGTCCCATTTCGTTTTAATGTCGCCGCTTTCCACTAAAGTACCGTAAATTTCTATGAAATCCCGTGATCACCATTACAATTGTCACCTCACTAGAGCGATTATGTCTTGAAAATGACGTATTAGAAAATGTACAGATTAACACTATGTGAATACCGAAAACTTGTAAGCAATTTCCCCATCTTTCTTTTTTTTTTCGATTCCGCCCACCACGAATTTAAGAATCCCACGAAATGTCTTTTTTCCTCCAACCACGAAAATTGATACCCACGAAAATAAATGAAACCACAGTATATGTACAAACGACCAAAAAAATTGTAGCATTACTATAAAACAACTTAAATTTACAAGCACAATATTTTACTCATTTAATTATAATTATTAGGCCATCAATGCCTTTCTCACACAGATTTTGTTTTGGGGATTTGTTATGACTTATATTTATATCGAGTGTCACATGTTTTCTTTTTTGTTAAAACATTTTAAATTTTGTTTTTATAAGATATTTGCGACAAAACTTATAGCATTCTTTGATTATATACAAGTGGATTATATTAAATTTCTTTAAAAATAAAGTTTGTGGATATAGTTTCTAGTAATAAAATATGGTGGGTCTTTTATTAGGAGCCACTGAAAAGAATGAATGCTTTAGTTCTTCATTAGCTAATTTGGTCATATACCTTTCATCATCTTTTAAATCAATTGACAGCCATTTTCTGGCCGAGTTGCATGAAGTGTAAACCATGGTTATAGTACAGAAAGGTTTGGCATGAAGGCAAGCAGATGTGGAAAAATTCTCTACCTGTTTTGTGTAATCCTTCATTTTTTAGCAAATTTTGCAAAAGACAGTACCCATTGTATGTATTCACGACTCCCACAGGAGGTGATGCCCGAAACCACACAGAAACATGGAAAGCATGCAAACTTATCTAAGGTGTGTAATTGTTCAAGGAAGGTTTTTCCCATTTACCCAGCCTTGAGAACTTGTAAGCTAATTTTTCAGATGATGGTACCTCTTTTGTGTAATCAACTTCTACAGTTTTCAACCCAGATATATCGCCTGAATATAGCTGAAATATTGCTGCTCGGGCGTTAAACACCATTAATCAATCAATCAACCCAGATATATAAAACCTCACAGAAAGACAGTAAGCATATTGAAGTTGTGCACCTGCTATTATGGAATTAATGAAAGACTTGTTTTTTGCCAGACTTGAGAACTCCATCATTTTTTTTAGCAAATTTCACAAAAGATGATGCCCATTTTGCATAATCAATTCCTGTTCATCGACAGCATCATTCCAGCAGCTCTCAGATGTTCTATGGTCGTAACCATGACAGGTCATTGTATTTTGACTATAATTGTATAGCAGTAATTACACTGGTTCATGTGAAATGTAAAAATAGGTAAAAGTTTGGTAGCAAACAAGCACTACTTTGGTAATGTAACTATTAAAAGCTAGCATTATCATTATTTATAAACAGAAACTTCCAATTCCTGTTATCAATATTATATGCAACACTCTGGTTTATGATGTTGGTTCCCAGTTAAGTTAGACTGTGTTTTAAATGATGTACATAACTTTCTCCAAGACTTGTCAGAAATAAAGTTACAAGTATAACCAAACGAATAAATAGGAGACATTTTTTATTACATATCACAGATATTTTAGCATACATGTATACAGAACAAATTACTACCGTGCATTGCAATCTATTAAGTACAGTTTATATGCTGGTATAAATGACCCTTTTTGTAATTTTACTGGTAATATTACACATTTATGTGAATAAGTTAATTCTGCAATCATTATGTCTGCTGTACATTAAAGGTGTATCAATGATTTCATGCCAGATTGCCGAATCCCAAATTGCCGATTCCCAATTTGCCGAGTCCATTTTGCCGATTCCCGAATTGCCGAACAAAACCAATTTATACTAAAATATTTTTTATTTGAGGAATTACTTACAAATTTTAATTGACACCCAAACTATACAGGAAATATTCAATTTGTTCGTTGTAAAGTTTTGATTTGGTCGTTCTGAATTTGTAAGTTAAACCAAAAAATTGCTTAAATGTGTGTAACTGAAAACACAACCTTTTTTGTGTTTTCGCAACACAAGCTGATGTTCTGAATTCCAAAAGTAACTGGAATAAAATAGAAGCCAAATTACATAGATCAACGAAATCAATTATTAACCTTTAATTTTAATAATTAAATAGTTGCTTTGTTATAAATATAGTGCTTGATGTCAAATTAATGAAATAAATAATAGGCCTATCAATTGTTTATTTTATTATTTAAATAATTACGTTAATACGAAACAATACAAAGATCTTCATGAAACTAATTCCATGGAATCGATATATTAACAAACAACTTCTCCGACAAAACATTATGTTTTCTAAAATCATTAATAACATATAGTTTAACATTTGATTTTCGGCAATTTGGGAATTGGCTAACTGGACTCGGCAATATGGGATTCGGCAATTTGTGAATCGGCAATCTGGTATGCTATCGTATCAATACATTTTTTCTGTATCCAGTAAGTATATTAGCTAATTTGTCGTCAGTAATATTTAGTATTTTGTTCCAGATAATGACATGTAAAATACTACATTTCTGACTTAGGTTATAATAGGTTAAACACCAAATATTGTAATCCAGAAATTGCCTACAAATGTTTGTTTTTCATTTCTATTTTTGTCAGTTAAACCTTAATCGATACAGGAAAAAAAAAAAGAAAATGTGTATTGGCATCACTGATGTCCCTCTTGGCACATATTAGTAAACAACCATTTATTTCATAGTTCACTCAATCATGAAATCTTTGGCACAGTCCTACAGAATTTTGCAAGTGAAGAGATCAAAACATGTTGTAACTGTGAACTAAGTCTCATGAAAATTGTGAAATCATCTTCGTAAAAAAAGTTACTGTGAGCTGATGGCCCCTAAAGTACCCCAACTCTATAAATTCAGACAGGTCTAAAAATAAATCCCTTTATATGTATGACACGATCATACAAAACTATTGACAAAATTTCGGTTAGAATAATTTATCATTGCTGAAAAAAAATGTGACAAAGAATGGTTATGGACATATGCACACACTGACAAACAGACAGAAAACAGTATACGCTTATCCTGTTTGTGGAGCAGGATTACAAAAAGCTTCAAGCAAAGGTAAACCTGAGATGGAATGGATAAATGAACAAACAGACAAAAAGACAGAAAATCTATCTTTCCAACTTTTGTAGGCAGGACATAACAATATACAAACATGTAAATTGTAAGAAAATACAGTTAATACTTACACATACACATTTAATGACAATGAACAAATATTGTACATATAAGTAACACCAGTGTGTCTGTATATTGATATACACCATATCTTTTCCAAAACATTAAATAGATGATTTTTTTGTAATCACTTAATTCAAGATCAATTTGAGGCATTGTACTGTACTTGTATTTAGTAAAATTCATTTATTATTTAAATTATCGAACTTACAATAAAAAGAACGAATATCATTATAAGAATTACAGCCTATGTATTATATTTATAATATATTTTAGTTTATCATATAGGTTAAGCATAATAATCAAAATCATAGGTGGCTATAAATATCTACTGTTCTGTAAACATTGCAACTGAATTTAATACACTAAGATTATAGTTTTAAACCAGAATAAATTTTAAATATTCCTTTGAATGGAATTATTTTCAGCACCAAATTTCTAAATACATGTAGTAACTACAGACTGATAAGACCAGAAAAACACATCAGTAATATGTGAATTATTAGAAACTATATTTTTTGTTATAAATTTTAATTTGTTCAGTTTAATTGTAGTAGGTATATGATTATTGACAACAGAAAATTCATGTTTTAAAAATGCAGTCACTGAAATAATTATATATTGTAGAAACGTTAAATACTCTTCATAACAATCATAAAAAGCTATTTATATATATAAAGTGGACCTAACTTAAATAAAAGTTATAAAAATAGACTTTTATAACATAGAAAACAAGAATATCTTAAAATATTGCAACTGCAACAATAAAACAAAACATTAACAAATGAGCAAACCATTGATCATAACCAGAATTCAAACCATTGGTCATAACCAGAATTCAAACAATTGGTCATACCCAGAATTCAAACCATTGATCATAACCAGAATTCAAACCATTGATCATAACCAGAATTCAAACCATTGGTCATAACCAGAATTCAAACAATTGGTCATACCCAGAATTCAAACCATTGATCATAACCAGAATTCAAACCATTGATCATAACCAGAATTCAAACCATTGGTCATAACCAGAATTCAAACAATTAGTCATACCCAGAATTCAAACCATTGGTCATAACCAGAACTCATCTTCACTAGGAATAAAGTGGGTATTAGCTAGTGAAAAGGCACCAAGGTCCTGAGCACAATATAAAGCGGTATCCAGAAATATTCACTGTAATTTAGCCTTAATAGATATAAAACTTTTGATAATAACACACATAAAGAACAAGACTAGACAAATTAGGAGTAAACTGAGTAACAAATCTATAATTTTACTTCTTAGTAATTGTGTATACTAATCTATACAGAATTTTTTATAACAATACAGAAACAGTCTTATGTTATAAATCTTTTAATAAATAAAGATAAATCCACATATGTAATTGTTATTATTTAAAATAACTTTTATTAGTACACTGGAATTTTCTCAGTTTGAAAAGTAGAATGTTGATCAAATTTCCTGAGAATTTGTTTGTGTTACAAAATATATGTACACACAAAGTACACATAATGAACAAATACAATATACTACAATATCTAATGTAAAAATCTACAGTTCTTTATAAACTTAGATCAATATATTTTAAAACCTTCAATAAAATATGTATGAGTGAATGAAACTGATGCTTGTCATGATAAATTATCCTAAAAGAATTTTATATAACACTTTATTTGCGTAATTTAATTTTTGTAATACATGGTTTTATCTTTGACATTTAGCTCCCTAGTACACAAACCATCATCTTCATCAACAGCTAACCATCTATTACATGGAAAAACACATTCTTCATATAATGGAACTTTCAGGACAATATCTCCAGATTTCATGCGTAGATTTCTTTTGTCCTTAGTTTTAGATTTGTGATCATCCTCACTGTCACTCGCGTCACTGCTGCTCTCAGATGAATCTTTCTCTTTCTTTGCCAATTTCTTATTTTTCTGTGATTTTTTGTTGTCTTTCTCCTTTTTTCCTTTCTTTCCATGCACCTCATCATTTTCATCAGAAAGTTCTTCATCTGAAACATTTCTATGATCTGATTTCAGTAATTTATTCATCCTAGCTTCAAGTTCATCTAATTCATCTTCCTTTCCTTTCCCTTGCTTCTTCTTAAGTTTTATTTTGTCTGCCTCTTTCTTTGTTTTCTTCAGATAGTCCACAATTTCTTTCTTCTGAAGGTATCTTCGTATTTTTACCTGAAAAATAGTGGAAGAAAAATATGTAGAATACAAGCAAGTTACTTAACTAATAAAAACATAATAAAAAAGACCAAAAGCTGTGCAAGGGCAATATCTCTGGATTTGGATCAATAGTATAAATGATAGATAATGATGTATTGATCCATATTTTTTGAGAGATATGCCAAAAATATGTGTTGACCCCTGTTATATTCTACTCTCTGCTACACAAACTATAATAGATTCACATATAAATTGACTTATCAGTATCAGAGAACAATATTTTTGGAAAAGTTATGATAGAGGATGCAAAGCAATGGCAATGGCTCAACTGGACTCTAGTCTATATTAGCAAATGGTGATAAATATGACATGCAAGCATTTTTACTAACCTTCTTAAGATACCAACCAGAACCAGGACCTGGGTTGACATGTCCAATCACTACTTACCTCCTCAATTTACCAACCAGCACCAGGACCAGAGTTATCATGTCTAAACACTACTTACCTCCTCAAGGTACCAACCAGCACCAGGACCAGAGTTATCATGTCCAATCACTACTTACCTCCTCAAGGTACCAACCAGCACCAGGACCAGAGTTATCATGTCCAATCACCACTTACCTCCTCAATGTACCAACCAGCACCAGGACCAGAGTTATCATGTCCAATCACTACTTACCTCCTCAAGGTACCAACCAGCACCAGGACCAGAGTTATCATGTCTAAACACTACTTACCTCCTCAAGGTACCAACCAGCACCAGGACCAGAGTTATCATGTCCAATCACTACTTACCTCCTCAAGGTACCAACCAGCACCAGGACAAGAGTTATCATGTCCAATCACTACTTACCTCCTCAAGGTACCAACCAGCACCAGGACCAGAGTTATCATGTCTAAACACTACTTACCTCCTCAAGGTACCAACCAGGACCAAAGTTATCATGTCCAATCACTACTTACCTCCTCAAGGTACCAACCAGCACCAGGACCAGAGTTATCATGTCCAATCACTACTTACCTCCTCAATGTACCAACCAGGACCAGAGTTATCATGTCCAATCACTACTTACCTCCTCAAGGTAGCAACCAGCACCAGGACAAGAGTTATCATGTCCAATCACTACTTACCTCCTCAAGGTACCAACCAGCACCAGGACCAGAGTTATCATGTCCAATCACTACTTACCTCCTCAAGGTACCAACCAGCACCAGGACCAGAGTTATCATGTCCAATCACCACTTACCTCCTCAATGTACCAACCAGCACCAGGACCAGAGTTATCATGTCCAATCACTACTTACCTCCTCAAGGTACCAACCAGCACCAGGACCAGAGTTATCATGTCTAAACACTACTTACCTCCTCAAGGTACCAACCAGGACCAAAGTTATCATGTCCAATCACTACTTACCTCCTCAAGGTACCAACCAGCACCAGGACCACAGTTATCATGTCCAAACACTACTTACCTCCTCAAGGTACCAACCAGGACCAAAGTTATCATGTCTAAACACTACTTACCTCCTCAAGGTACCAACCAGGACCAGAGTTATCATGTCCAATCACCACTTACCTCCTCAAGGTACCAACCAGCACCAGGACCAGAGTCATGTCCAATCACTACTTACCTCCTCAAGGTAGCAACCAGCACCAGGACTAGAGTCATGTCCAAACACTACTTACCTCCTCAAGGTACCAACCAGCACCACGACTAGAGTCATGTCCAATCACTACTTACCTCCTCAAGGTACCAACCAGCACCAGGACCAGAGTCATGTCCAATCACTACTTACCTCCTCAAGGTACCAACCAGCACCAGGACCAGAGTTATCATGTCTAAACACTACTTACCTCCTCAAGGTACCAACCAGGACCAGAGTTATCATGTCCAATCACTACTTACCTCCTCCATGTACCAACCAGGACCACAGTTATCATGTCCAATCACTACTTACCTCCTCAAGGTACCAACCAGGACCACAGTTATCATGTCCAATCACTACTTACTTATTTAAGGTACCAATCAGAACCAGGACAAGTGTTGTCATGTCAAATCACTACTTACTTCCTCAAGGTACCAATCAGAACCAGGACAAGTGTTGTCATGTCAAATCACTACTTACTTCCTCAAGGTACCAATCAGAACCAGGACCTGGGTTGTCATGTCCAATCACTACTTACCTCCTCAATGTACCAACCAGCACCAGGACTAGAGTCATGTCCAATCACCACTTACCTCCTCAATGTACCAACCAGCACCAGGACCAGAGTTATCATGTCCAATCACTACTTACCTCCTCAAGGTACCAACCAGCACCAGGACCAGAGTTATCATGTCCAATCACTACTTACCTCCTCAAGGTACCAACCAGCACCAGGACTAGAGTTATCATGTCCAATCACCACTTACCTCCTCAAGGTACCAACCAGCACCAGGACCAGAGTTATCATGTCCAATCACCACTTACCTCCTCAATGTACCAACCAGCACCAGGACCAGAGTTATCATGTCCAATCACTACTTACCTCCTCCATGTACCAACCAGCACCAGGACCAGAGTTATCATGTCCAATCACCACTTACCTCCTCAATGTACCAACCAGCACCAGGACCAGAGTTATCATGTCTAAACACTACTTACCTCCTCAAGGTACCAACCAGGACCAAAGTTATCATGTCCAATCACTACTTACCTCCTCAAGGTACCAACCAGGACCAGGACCAGAGTTATCATGTCCAATCACCACTTACCTCCTCAATGTACCAACCAGCACCAGGACCAGAGTTATCATGTCTAAACACTACTTACCTCCTCAAGGTACCAACCAGGACCAAAGTTATCATGTCCAATCACTACTTACCTCCTCAAGGTACCAACCAGCACCAGGACCAGAGTTATCATGTCTAAACACTACTTACCTCCTCAAGGTACCAACCAGCACCAGGACCAGAGTTATCATGTCTAAACACTACTTACCTCCTCAAGGTACGAACCAGGACCAAAGTTATCATGTCCAATCACCACTTACCTCCTCAATGTACCAACCAGCACCAGGACAAGAGTTATCATGTCCAATCACTACTTACCTCCTCAAGGTACCAACCAGCACCAGGACCAGAGTTATCATGTCCAATCACTACTTACCTCCTCAAGGTACCAACCAGGACCAAAGTTATCATGTCTAATCACTACTTACCTCCTCAAGGTACCAACCAGCACCAGGACCAGAGTTATCATGTCTAAACACTACTTACCTCCTCAAGGTACCAACCAGGACCAAAGTTATCATGTCCAATCACCACTTACCTCCTCAATGTACCAACCAGCACCAGGACAAGAGTTATCATGTCCAATCACTACTTACCTCCTCAAGGTACCAACCAGCACCAGGACCAGGACGAGAGTTATCATGTCCAATCACTACTTACCTCCTCAAGGTACCAACCAGCACCAGGACGAGAGTTATCATGTTCAATCACTACTTACCTCCTCCATGTACCAACCAGCACCAGGACCAGAGTTATCATGTCTAATCACTACTTACCTCCTCAAGGTACCAACCAGCACCAGGACCAGAGTTATCATGTCTAATCACTACTTACCTCCTCAAGGTACCAACCAGGACCAGGACCAAAGTTATCATGTCCAATCACTACTTACCTCCTCAAGGTACCAACCAGGACCAGGACCAAAGTTATCATGTCCAATCACCACTTACCTCCTCAAGGTACCAACCAGCACCAGGACAAGAGTTATCATGTCTAATCACTACTTACCTCCTCAAGGTACCAACCAGGACCAGGACCAAAGTTATCATGTCCAATCACTACTTACCTCCTCAAGGTACCAACCAGGACCAGGACCAAAGTTATCATGTCCAATCACCACTTACCTCCTCAAGGTACCAACCAGCACCAGGACCAGAGTTATCATGTCCAATCACTACTTACCTCCTCAAGGTACCAACCAGCACCAGGACCAGAGTTATCATGTCCAATCACTACTTACCTCCTCAAGGTACCAACCAGAACCAGAGTTATCATGTCCAATCACTACTTACCTCCTCAAGGTACCAACCAGCACCAGGACAAGAGTTATCATGTCCAATCACTACTTACCTCCTCAAGGTACCAACCAGCACCAGGACCAGAGTTATCATGTCCAATCACTACTTACCTCCTCAAGGTACCAACCAGCACCAGGACCAGAGTTATCATGTCCAATCACTACTTACCTCCTCAAGGTACCAACCAGCACCAGGACTAGAGTCATGTCCAAACACTACTTACCTCCTCCATGTACCAACCAGGACCAAAGTTATCATGTCCAATCACTACTTACCTCCTCAAGGTACCAACCAGGACCAGGACCAAAGTTATCATGTCCAATCACCACTTACCTCCTCAAGGTACCAACCAGCACCAGGACCAGAGTTATCATGTCCAATCACTACTTACCTCCTCAAGGTACCAACCAGCACCAGGACCAGAGTTATCATGTCCAATCACCACTTACCTCCTCAAGGTACCAACCAGAACCAGGACCAGAGTTATCATGTCCAATCACTACTTACCTCCTCAAGGTACCAACCAGAACCAGGACAAGAGTTATCATGTCCAATCACTACTTACCTCCTCAAGGTACCAACCAGCACCAGGACCAGAGTTATCATGTCCAATCACTACTTACCTCCTCAAGGTACCAACCAGCACCAGGACCAGAGTTATCATGTCCAATCACTACTTACCTCCTCAAGGTACCAACAGGCACCAGGACCAGAGTTATCATGTCCAATCACTACTTACCTCCTCAAGGTACCAACCAGCACCAGGACCAGAGTTATCATGTCCAATCACTACTTACCTCCTCAAGGTACCAACCAGCACCAGGACTAGAGTCATGTCCAAACACTACTTACCTCCTCCATGTACCAACCAGGACCAAAGTTATCATGTCCAATCACTACTTACCTCCTCAAGGTACCAACCAGGACCAGGACCAAAGTTATCATGTCCAATCACCACTTACCTCCTCAAGGTACCAACCAGCACCAGGACCAGAGTTATCATGTCCAATCACTACTTACCTCCTCAAGGTACCAACCAGCACCAGGACCAGAGTTATCATGTCCAATCACCACTTACCTCCTCAAGGTACCAACCAGAACCAGGACCAGAGTTATCATGTCCAATCACTACTTACCTCCTCAAGGTACCAACCAGAACCAGGACAAGAGTTATCATGTCCAATCACTACTTACCTCCTCAAGGTACCAACCAGCACCAGGACCAGAGTTATCATGTCCAATCACTACTTACCTCCTCAAGGTACCAACCAGCACCAGGACCAGAGTTATCATGTCCAATCACTACTTACCTCCTCAAGGTACCAACCAGCACCAGGACCAGAGTTATCATGTCCAATCACTACTTACCTCCTCAAGGTACCAACCAGCACCAGGACCAGAGTTATCATGTCCAATCACTACTTACCTCCTCAAGGTACCAACCAGGACAAGAGTTATCATGTCCAATCACTACTTACCTCCTCAAGGTACCAACCAGCACCAGGACCAGAGTTATCATGTCCAATCACTACTTACCTCCTCAAGGTACCAACCAGCACCAGGACCAGAGTTATCATGTCCAATCACTACTTACCTCCTCAAGGTACCAACCAGCACCAGGACCAGAGTTATCATGTCCAATCACTACTTACCTCCTCAAGGTACCAACCAGCACCAGGACTAGAGTCATGTCCAAACACTACTTACCTCCTCCATGTACCAACCAGGACCAAAGTTATCATGTCCAATCACTACTTACCTCCTCAAGGTACCAACCAGCACCAGGACAAGAGTTATCATGTCCAATCACTACTTACCTCCTCAAGGTACCAACCAGCACCAGGACCAGAGTTATCATGTCCAAACACTACTTACCTCCTCCATGTACCAACCAGGACCAAAGTTATCATGTCCAATCACTACTTACCTTCTCAAGGTACCAACCAGCACCAGGACCAGAGTTATCATGTCCAATCACTACTTACCTTCTCAAGGTACCAACCAGCACCAGGACAAGAGTTATCATGTCCAATCACTACTTACCTCCTCAAGGTACCAACCAGCACCAGGACCAGAGTTATCATGTCTAAACACTACTTACCTCCTCAAGGTACCAACCAGGACCAAAGTTATCATGTCCAATCACTACTTACCTCCTCAAGGTACCAACCAGCACCAGGACCAGAGTTATCATGTCCAAACACTACTTACCTCCTCCATGTACCAACCAGGACCAAAGTTATCATGTCTAATCACTACTTACCTTCTCAAGGTACCAACCAGCACCAGGACCAGAGTTATCATGTCCAATCACTACTTACCTCCTCCATGTACCAACCAGCACCAGGACCAGAGTTATCATGTCCAATCACTACTTACCTCCTCAAGGTACCAACCAGCACCAGGACCAAAGTTATCATGTCCAAACACTACTTACCTCCTCCATGTACCAACCAGGACCAAAGTTATCATGTCCAATCACTACTTACCTCCTCAAGGTACCAACCAGCACCAGGACAAGAGTTATCATGTCCAATCACTACTTACCTCCTCAAGGTACCAACCAGCACCAGGACCAGAGTTATCATGTCCAAACACTACTTACCTCCTCCATGTACCAACCAGGACCAAAGTTATCATGTCCAATCACTACTTACCTTCTCAAGGTACCAACCAGAACCAGGACCAGAGTTATCATGTCCAATCACTACTTACCTCCTCAAGGTACCAACCAGCACCAGGACCAGAGTTATCATGTCTAAACACTACTTACCTCCTCAAGGTACCAACCAGCACCAGGACTAGAGTTATCATGTCCAATCACTACTTACCTCCTCAACTCAAGGTACCAACCAGCACCAGGACCAGAGTCATCATGTCCAATCACTACTTACCTCCTCAAGGTACCAACCAGCACCAGGACCAGAGTTATCATGTCCAATCACTACTTACCTCCTCAAGGTACCAACCAGCACCAGGACCAGAGTTATCATGTCCAATCACTACTTACCTCCTCAAGGTACCAACCAGCACCAGGACTAGAGTCATGTCCAAACACTACTTACCTCCTCCATGTACCAACCAGGACCAAAGTTATCATGTCCAATCACTACTTACCTCCTCAAGGTACCAACCAGCACCAGGACAAGAGTTATCATGTCCAATCACTACTTACCTCCTCAAGGTACCAACCAGCACCAGGACCAGAGTTATCATGTCTAAACACTACTTACCTCCTCAAGGTACCAACCAGCACCAGGACCAAAGTTATCATGTCCAATCACTACTTACCTCCTCAAGGTACCAACCAGGACCAAAGTTATCATGTCCAATCACTACTTACCTTCTCAAGGTACCAACCAGCACCAGGACCAGAGTTATCATGTCCAATCACTACTTACCTTCTCAAGGTACCAACCAGCACCAGGACCAGAGTTATCATGTCTAAACACTACTTACCTCCTCAAGGTACCAACCAGCACCAGGACCAGAGTTATCATGTCCAATCACTACTTACCTCCTCAAGGTACCAACCAGGACCAGAGTTATCATGTCCAATCACTACTTACCTCCTCAAGGTACCAACCAGGACCAAAGTTATCATGTCTAATCACTACTTACCTCCTCAAGGTACCAACCAGCACCAGGACCAGAGTTATCATGTCCAATCACTATATTTTTTATTGGCCCAACATCAATATCTTCATACTGAATAAAAAATAAAAACATTTCAAAACTTAAAAAGAATAGGACAAAACATATTTAAATCAAAGATAATTGAGCAACTATTTCTTGTTTCTGTTTTCTATTGATATGTGTACATTTGTTAGTTTTTGTTTTACATCCTGGTCCTATAATTTATCACAACTCCTACTTTTATTCCTACCTGGAACACATCAAGCTGACCTCTCTCAAAATTGTTTTTTTCATCATCTAATTTCTTCTTTTTTGTCATTTTCGTTTCTCCACAAATTTGTATAAATACATCAGCATCAGTACCAGCATACCTCTTGTCTCCTGTCTTCACATAAACTATGTATTTTGTCATTTCTCCTAAAATATAGATTTACAGTATTGATTTTAAAATTTAATATTTCATTTACTTATTGTTCTGTCATTCAAATTTTAAAATATTTAACATTTGTAGGCCATTCAAAAAATAATACATTATAATTATTAATTAGTAATAATAATAATAATAATAATTTTTTTCAAAGAAGGTTACACAATTAGCGTTACTTATCTTCCCTGAGGCCCTCATGCATGAATTAAAAATAAAACAATGTTACAAAAAAAGTTCAAAGTGAAAAAGAAAGTATACAACTGTTTGTATATAAATCACACATGACTAAAATTATACTTTGAGTCAGATATTTTTTGACACCATACTTGAAAAGTTGTGTATTTACAGTGTTTAAAACAAGTGGCAATTCATTCCAAACTGTAGATTCTGAATACATAAATGACTGTTTGTAAAATTCAGTTTTAGGTTTGGGGATAAAAAGATTACCAGCTAAAACGTTTCTCAATGCATATGGGTTA
Source organism: Limnoperna fortunei (assembly GCA_944474755.1). Classification (NCBI taxonomy): domain Eukaryota; kingdom Metazoa; phylum Mollusca; class Bivalvia; order Mytilida; family Modiolidae; genus Limnoperna; species Limnoperna fortunei. The sequence goes on along the minus strand of OX104113.1, from coordinate 23,579,274 downwards.
TTTTGTATTAGAGAGAGATAGTTAGTTTGATGTTAAGTACTCTACAGCGTCCCCTTTTAAAATCAACCAAAATGGTATTTATACCAAAAACAAAATATATGAAAAAGAAAGTATAAAACTGTCTGTATATAAATCACACATGACTAAAATTATACTTTGAGTCAGTTATACCAAAAACAAAATATAAAAATAAAATCTAAATAACATCAACACATCTGAACTCATTAATAACAGAAACTGTATAAGAATAATCAAAGTTCAAACAGAACAACAATGTAGAAAGATTGAACAAAACTAAATAGTACTAGGAAATGAACCATAAATAGATCTGCAGCTTCACTAACCATTATTCCAGAGTCATGTTTAGTACACAATACTAGATATCTTGTCCAAATAAACATCATAAATGTTCAAGCACTATAAAAGCTACAATCTTAACTGCAAGACCACTAGACTTTGACCCTATATTAACTGTCAGGACAAAAAAGGATGCAAGAAGGATAGGTGAATTAACAATTTATACTGAGAAGCAACACAAAAAGTTACTGGAGCTAGGCTAGACAACTATTTTTTGTTAAACAGTGGCTATGTTTGTCCATGGATCAACACCTCAGACCAAATTTTTAACAAGGCACCATAAAGATAATTGTGGCCATGTTTGAAAAAAAAACTGACCAAGTGGTTTCAAATGAGAAAATTGTTTTAAAATGTGTAACTGACGGGCAACAGATCAAGGACGCAACATGATGACAAAAGATAACACATTATCATATATGTAAACACACTTTATACCAGGAGGGATGTATATTATGAAATAAAAAGGACAATATTGGAATTAAATAAACAAAAACAAAATGGAAAATGTGCTCTACATTTTCTAAAAAATTATGTAAAAAACGAGAAAATGTTATCACAAAAATTGCTTACTACTACATGTTCCTGTAAAAGCCAAAAAAAAGGCACAAACAGACTGTCACAATGTACAAACTGATTCATTGAATGTTTGCTTAATGTCCAGTAAGCAAAATTTATAATGATTTTCAGAATTAGAACATATTTAATAACAATAAAATTCTAATAAAATTGAAGAAAATTTGACTGCCACTGGGAAGATATGGTCTATTGGGTAGGGAAAAGAATTTTGTAGTGGCTACAATGAGCCTACTCCTTTTTGAGATCTACAAATAGGGTTGTTCTGTGCAAGAAACATGGTACTCAATAAATATGTTACCACTATGGTCTGACAACCCTTTATCTACCATGCGAGCAGCTGTGGGTCCAGCACTAGCAACCGTTTGAGTATGGTCCCAGCAAAATGTGAACAGAAATGTAGGTACTAAGGAAGTTCTATTTAAAATCAATCAAATACATGTAACATACAAAAGTATAATATTAAATTTTGTTCTTAAGGAAAACTTCTATTTTGCACAAAATTAGCACAATTGTAGAGGAAGACCACATAAAAACAAAGCTTTATAACAGCAACAGAAGGCAACCCATATTTAAATTGAACAATAAAACAATTTTTTTATTTGTTAAGATGCTTCAAGAAACACAGGTAAATGAAATGTCAGCAATAATTCCTAAAACCTATTCAATGTCTACTAATGTGCTAGCTTTATATGAAATCAACCATCACAGGGTTTTAGCTAGGATTTTTTAAGCATTAGTCACTTTTGCGTGCGACTAATTTTAAGATCTAATATGTGTGTATATTTTTATATGTCTAAATGTATGCAAGATCATTAATTAATTAATTAATTAATTAATTAATTAATTAATTAATTAATTAATGCGATAAACATCAATCAATATTTAATATTTTCTGGCACTATTTTATAACATATATTATATATTCAATGTAATATTGCCATAGAACATATATTTAAACAGATTTAAATAAAAAAAACTTTAACAGTGTTTGCCAAAATATTCATTTTTGTTTATATTTAAATTTTTGCAATAGTCGTTTTTAATTGGCATCGTATTTTGCAATCTCCGGCACTGAATTCATATCCGCTCCGAAAACCTATCGGTATTATTATGTTTTTTTGTTTCTCTGACTGGTTACCAGTAGTATTTTATCCTACGCTTTATGTGCAAAGTAAAATCACGCCGGAACCAGAGTTAACAAATGGCGCGTAACATGGTAAACAGAGGCTGTGACCAAAAAAATGACGATTCTGACGAGAATGGCAATAAAATTAAAAGGAGACATTTTTTTAAATGACAGAGCGACTTCAGCTTCTCCTTTAATGGTCAACAACGCGACGTGGGACCACAATAAGATCGGCCGAGTTGTCATCCAACTGGTTATGCTCGATCGCGTGTGACGGTGTGTACACAGTAAATAAGTGATTAATTATCAAATAATATCAGGTGGCCTATCTCTTACATAATTACTTTGATTGCCTTGGGTCATAAACATGTACCTTAGGTCAGATATTTGGATTTACCTGTGCCGATTTTGACGATGAAAATTTCGAAGTTTGAAAATGGAAGTGGCGAATTACGTTCAAAATATTTTCGTCATTTTTAAAAAGGATTCGCCAATTGCGAAAGTGGCGAGCGCTAGCTAAATCACTGCATCACCATGTGTTTGTTAGTGATTTAAATCAAATTATTTTTAACGTGTAAAGTAGCATGAGTAAGGTTAATTTATGTTTAACTTATAAGTGTACTTCAATTACTGTTTAGTTAGTAGAGGTAACTTCAGATATTGATCAATATTCAGATGTAAAAATGCAAATGAAAAGAAATCTCTATGAATGTTGTTCAGGTTAAAACTTAAACTGCTTTTAAAATTTTTTTCACAAACTGAGCCAGTATAAAAAAAAATAAATTTAAGAATAGTTTTGGTATGTAATATGAAAAGTATGCTGGGTTTGCTGAAACTATTACCATAAAATTTGGTTAGTTGTATTCAATAAATAAATATGTATATACTATAGTGATCAACTTAGAAGTAAACACAGTTAATATTAGTCAAAACAACAATTCTACCACACCACGAATTACACAGCATGCTTTGAATGTTAATAATGATAAAGAAATTATTAGTACCTTTAGCAATAGCACCACCTGTAATTTAATTCACATATTTGTATTATAGCATGTATATTTAGATTTATCTAATCTATAGACAATAAGATGCTAAGGCTGTTGTCATCCTCGTAATATTTGTCGCTAAGTATGTATCTAACTGGTCCCTTGTTTTTAAACTTAACAGCAGCAATGTGTTACTATTTGTTAGGAAGCACATATCTAACTGGTCCCTTGTTCTAAAACTTAACAGAAGCAATTAGCAGTTACTGGTAGCATGTCTTGGTTATATTAAAGCTATTTATCAGAAATAACACCATCTTTTGGATTAAGGAGTTGTAATTCAGGCTAATCACAACACTAAGTGAATGTGTATCTAGTGCATTGGTTATAATTTCTTAGATGATGAGGAACCATGTGGATCCAAGACATTGGTTATAATTCCTGGTTAACCATGATGAAGAACCATGTTGATCTAAAGCACTGGTTATAATTACTGGTTAACCATGATGAGGAACCATGTAGTTCTAAGACAATGGTTATAATTCCTGGTTAACCATGATGAGGAACCATGTGGATCTAGCACATTGGTTATAATTCCTGGTTAACCATGATGAGGAACCATGTGGATCAAAGAAAATGGTTATAATTGCTGGTTAACCATGACGAGGAACCATGTGGATCTAAGGCATTGGTTATAATTCCTGGTTAATCATGATGAGGAACCATGTGGATCTAAGGCATTAGTTATAATTTCTGGTTAACCATGATGAGGAACCATGTGGATCCAAGACATTGGTTATAATTCCTGATTAACCATGATGGGTACCATGTGGATCTAAGACATTGGTTATAATTACTGGTTAACCATGATGAGGAACCATGTGGATCTAAGACATTGGTTATAATTCCTGGTTAACCATGATGAGGAACCATGTGGATTCAAGACATTGGTTAAAATTCCTAGTTAACCATGATGAGGATCATGTGGATCCAAGACATTGGTTATAATTCCTGATTAACCATAATGAGGAACCAAGAGTGGAACCATGTGGATCCAAGACATTGGTTATAAATCCTGGTTAACTATGATGAGGAACCATGTGAAGACATTGGTTATAATTCCTGATTAACCATGATGAGGAACCAAGAGTGGAACCATGTGGATTCAAGACATTGGTTATAAATCCTGATTAACCATGATGAGGAACCAAGAGTGGCTAGACTAAGGTAGATTTTGTTTGTTTGAATGTTGTTTAACGCTAATTTCAGCAATTTTTTGCTATCATAGTATCCAGTTTTTATTGAGGGAGGAAGTTGGAGTACCCAGAGAAAACCCATACTACCTTCAGTAGGAAAACTGACATTCCTTGTCAATTAGGATTGGAGTCGAGTGCACCGTGCCCGCAGTAAGACTCGAACCCGCAATCAGACTTAGGTAGATAAAAGTTACATGGGCAAATTGACAGAGAACAATCTGCTGTTGAAATAGCCTAGACTTATTTACATGAATTACACTCAAAGTATTTGACAACATGTACTGGAATGACAATAACATGATAAGTAAGTCTTCAAGGCCAAAAATTAAATTTAGTACAAAAGTTGCTTAAGAATTAGTCATGGTTTATATTTTCTTATTATTAATCTTACAAAAAAATAAGTACTACTTCAGAATTTGATACAAATGAAGTATTCATTAAAATTATAATCTACAGTTACAATTTTGTTATGGCTTAAGCTTTAGGGTTTTATATCTGAAGCAGAATATGTTGTTTGTTTACATAGTTACCATGAGAGGTTTCTTTTGCTACATGTTTCTTTGCTGGGATATCCCTGTATAATACACCTTCTCCGATATCTTTTCCAATCCATCCATTGTAAATAAAGTAGTACTTCTGTTTAGGGTCATCACGCAGATGAATTATCACCTTATATAAAAATATATTAAAATGGTAGAAATCCATTAATCACTACAGTATATATATCAATTACTACAATTTATATTTTTGTCAAATCCATGTATATGTGCGGAAACATTTTATTCACTTCACACCATGTTTTTCTATAGCCAGTATAGGTCAAGACTTTTTTGACTGTAAATGAATGAATATCTCATTGTTACCTTATTGAAACAATGTCAAGTAGACCAATAGTCCACAAAATATGGTAAATTAATTGTAATAATAGTTTAGTTCTTAATGAACAAATTTTAAACAATTCAATGCACATAAAAAAAAAATTGTTTTGCATTTTCTTTTTTTCCACACTGAAGATGCAATACATCAAAAGACAACATCTCAAGCATATCATGCTATGAGAAAAAATATAGTAGTTTATATGTTAATAGGGGGCTGAGGTGGACCAAAGGTTAAAGTAGTTTGTCATCTACTACTGATCACTTGGTCTGTCAACAATGAGGTTGAGGGTTTCAGTCTTACTGCGGACAGGGTGTAACAACTTCAATCTTAATTGACAAGAGTTGCCAGTTTTCTCTGGCTTCCTCTCCCAATAATAACTGAACACAATGATATAGCTGAAAAATTGCTGAAAGTGGCATTAAACATCAGTTTAACAAACAAACAAAACAATATATTTTTAAGTTATGTTCCCAATATGGTAATTATACCTTGACAAGTAATTATTCAAATGCACAAAAAATAATTTATAGTTATGTGACTGTTCTAAACCAGTATTTTATGGCCTTTCTGGTTTTTTAATTTTTTTTGTTTGTTATTTCTTGTTTAGTCTTTTAATGATAAATTGAATTATGAGGTTTATGTTTTGTTTATCTCCTTTACAGATTAAAACGGTGATATAAAACCATACCTTGTCCAGGAACCATCCAGAAGCAAAACCTTTAGCATCATGTTCAACTCTAAAACATAACAAAATATTTTATTATTTATGGAATAATTCTGCTGAAACAATTAACAGATGATGTTTTTTTTTCTAAGCAACCACCTTAATCTGAAACTCTACCATATGAATGTCAGGATATTAAACCTTTGATCTCATGGTATTTCACCAGAATCAGTACCAAATGTTTGCTGTTGTCATTATATACAATAATCAAATAAATACACATTACATACATTTTGTGTAGGTACAAATATCTGTATCATGTCGAGACAGTTTTGTACATTCGTATCACTAAGAGATGCATAGCATCGAGTTATGATGCAGAATGTATGCAACTGTCGAGACATGATGCAGGTAGTCATACCTACACTTAATGTATGTAATAAGTTTATCTAAAATTAAAAGTATAAAACATGAAGAACAAATTGAAGGTTTAAAATTTAAAATTCATTTTAACATTCAACGTAGCATTTATTTGTAAAATATACATGTAGTACCTTAAGTCACAAATATTATGACATCATATTTCATTCATAGAATGAGTGTCATTCAGTGAATCATTGGTTATACCATTCATTGTGAAGTTAATAAGTACATGTAGTTCCGACAAAAGTACATCTTGTATCACCTATATAGATAATACAAGATTTTGTATCACACAGCTTGTTTCAATCGCTAATTTGTTAGATTTTGACAAAATACATACTTAATTTAAGATAAATATAAATATTTAGTCCTTGCAGAATTGACAACAGATTTATTGTATGGTAATAACAATTGACTTCACTAATTCTTATAGGTGTCCAATCATATTCTGAAGGAAAATCAACACAAACACCTAACTGATGCTCTACATACTCTACTAAGTACAGTTTATTTGTTCATTTTTTTTTAACTAACAATGACACTTTAATTTGAATGAAATCCACAAAACATGCAAATTCACATCCCTAAATGTTAATTTCATGCCCTATATGTTATTTACTGCAGTGAACTGCATGCTCAGGACAAAATCATTCTTATTATATATTTCCATATCATATAATTACAACATATATCATGCTAAAGTGAATTTGAGTTCTACCTTTCATGAAGGTAGTGGTGGGATAATAAACCATTCTATTCCCAAAGAATTTATTAATCCATTTATTGTCCATTTTATTCTGCCCAAAAAATAAATCTGTTTTTCAGAATAGACGACTATTGAGCATTCTGTGAAAATACAATTTAGAATATATCTTTAAACTTACTTGCGAAGAACTTTCAGTAATAAAATGAAACATTTTAGACAAACTGGAGATGCTGAGCATTTAGTAATGACAACTACATGTACACTCAAAATCTACCTCAGTATTTTTAACATGCCTTTAAAAATTGTATAGCAACATAAAAGATAAATGTCTTTAAAAGCAACAGGAGCAAATCATACCTTATTTTATCTAAAAAATAAAATTATACATAATTTTGGGGGAACATAAAAAGAGGATACAGCAAGGACTTACCTTGTGTCTACCCTTGAATAATGGTCAATGATTGTTTAATTGTATTATTTGAGAAATTCAAATACAGTACAACATGCAAATATCAATTATCTTTTTATACTCTGTTATATATTTATTAATGAATCATTCCATTCACAGCAACAGAGGTAAAACCTTAAAAAATGTGTGTTACAACTGGTTTTGAAAACGATTAAAAAAAAAGGAATAAAAATTAACAAGTAATTCTTGAAAATGATTATAAAAAACCAAAATTGTCTATTTTTTTCATATAATTAGTAGGAAATGAATCTATAAATATCTAAAATTTTGTATACAAACTTTTTAAAAACTTTTAACAGCAAAAATACTGACCTAATCCTCCTTAATTCTCCTAAGTTTTTACTAGAGACATCAAAACTATCCCTCTGTCCTTTTTCAAACAAGGATTTATCATGATCAACAAACTTCAGTTTATTTGTAGCACCTCTAGTTCCAAATATTGTCATAGAAATGTTTGCATCTGTTCCTGCGAGAGTTTTCTTACCAGTGAAGATCTGTACACAGTAAACTGCAATGATATAAAGGCTATCTTTGATAGGGCGATTGATAGTTTTTTAAATATAAAAAATATGCACATGTTTCAATGGGCCTAGGTGGCCGGGTGGTTTAGTTAGTTCATCTACTATTAATCATGTGGTCTATCAACACTGAGGTTGCCGGTAAGTGCTCACTGTCGACAGGGTGTACTTCGACTCCAATTTTAATTGTCAGTTTTCCTACCGAAGTTCAGGGTTTTCTCCGGGTACTCCGGCTTCCTCCATCATAAACACTGGATGCATGTTATAGCTGAAAAGTTGCTGAAAGTGGCATAAGACTTCATTAAAACAAACATGTTTTATCTATTTCTTGTTGCTTAAGATTAAGTGTCTACCCTGTGACAGACAACAGGTTGATCCATGAACTTTCTTGCATGTCTACATGTATGTGCCATAAAATGAGACCTTAATCACTAACAGTACATAAATCTGACTCTTTATCAACCAATCCTTGTCTTGAACCAAGTATGCTAACTGCTTTACATGGATTTAACAAGAATAAATGCACAAACATTCATGTTTTTCATGGAGCTAACAAGAAGACATGTATAAATTTACAGTGTGATTGGATTTTGATCAAGGAAAACCAATAATTTGACATGATTTTATTTGAATATAAAGGCTCACCCATGTGTATATGAGTACTACACAGTCAGTAATCCTCATGAGTTATTACTACTACATTATCCATTATTAAATATATGTCTCAAAAACTAATATACATTTTCATAATGCAAGTATACTAATTTTTATCATGACAAATGTTACATACATGTTTTTTATTGATAACCTTTACAAATTTCCATTGCTCAAGAAATCATACCCACTTGTTGAAAATATAATATCATTGTTCAAGTCTACCTGAACATAAAATTGCTTACCTTCTCGTGGGGCATTTCCTATCTGTTTACCAATCAAATCTCTTTTGATTCTGTAATCTTTGATGTGTAGAGACAACCAATTAAAACATTCAAACTCCCACATCTGTTCTGTTTTAACATCAGTTATAATTATCTTTTCTAAATACCAGTTATGTGTGGGCATTAAACCATCATGCTAAAATGTCAAATGTTCAACTTTTATAAATACTCTTGTATATCATATTAGAATGTTCATTTTTGCAATATTAGGAATTACATGTGATGAAAATTTCATCATAAAATTGACCATTGCACATCTCACATTAGTGTACCATTTTTTTTCTTTATACTAAAATATTTGAGGATCAGAGTTTAATTTCAGTAACATGATACTCCAAGCAACAGTCTTCTCTGTCAAACTATATTGAAAATGTATGAAAAAAAAACAGACAAATATCTCTCTTTGTAACTGCAACTGTCACTGCCTTCTTACACTTATATATATACTTATCTTATATTATGACAACTATAAGATACACATAATTTTTATAAATCCACTGCTTAAGATGTGGTGTGATGTAACTTTGAATATCTATTATTTCACTGAATTATTGTACTTGAATTATTGTTACCTCTATAGTAACAATTTCCAGATTTCCTAGATGAGGTGCCTTCAAGTAAAATGTTTCTTTGGTCTCTCTCATAAATATAAAGTTCATTGATCCTCTTCCTTTCTTCAGCTGTGTCTTTGGAAGTTCTTCTCTGCTTCCCTTGATAGTGATATGAACCTACAGAAGACAGTATACATGTAATATACATGCAGCCTTTTTCAGAATTGTGAATGACAATTGGATGTCAGATATTAAATAATGGAGAGTCTATAGGATATCATGATGTGAAAGCTGTTACGTTTACGGAAGAAAATAGAAATAGGCATTTCAAAATGCTTTTGGGCTATCCCATGTGATCTTCCACTTGTAAGCTATGATCCACTCAAGAAGAGACATAAAATTTCTAACACTTTATCACCCCTGACTTTCCCCAAAAAATGTACAATGTAATATGTAAGAACTTATTACCGGTAGTCTTATTCAAACTAAGAAAACAATATTTTAACACTCACTAAATATGATACATGTATGGCTTATGTGTTGATTTCAATTAAAAGAAGATGTTACATGTACATACCTTTACATATTACATGTACATACCTTTACAATCATTCATGTTACATGTACATACCTTTACATGTTACATGTACATACCTTTACATGTTACATGTACATACCTTTACATGTTACATGTACATACCTTTACATGTTACATGTACATACCTTTACATGTTACATGTACATACTTTTGATGTTACATGTACATACCTTTGCATTAATTCCTGATTCTCCAGTATAGACATCAACTTTATAAAGTCTGTCATAAACTGATGTATTTATGTCTTCCTCCTCTTTCTTTTTCGTTGATGGTCTTGGAGCAATGTATTTGATTTTGATTTTCCCTGTTGATGGTCTTTTTGGTACCTTTAAACAATACACTCACAATTAACATTGGATTTTATGGTTGTGAAAAGTAAAAATAAATGGTTAAATATAACACTTTCTTTAAAAAAGTAAGATCACATTTTTCCTGATAGTTTAGTTAAGATAAAGATAAAAATGTAAAAAAAAACTGATGATGTTCTCACCTTGTGTAGATGCATATGTCTTTGATGTTCTTCCATTGTTGTACAAAGGTAACAAAATTTGTTTGAAGGAAGAGCTAAAAAATATGAGTTCATAAATGTGTAAAGAATAAAACTTTGTTTAACTGGAAATTTTACACAACAATTATATCTCATACAATTCCTTCAAAGAAAGTACCAGTAATAATAGTATTGCATGTGCATAACAGAACTTAAATTAATAAACAGTTGAAATACAACATTTTTCTTATAAATGTTGAATTAATTCAGTTAATTATCAAAAAGATTGCAGACATATAAGTATAACTTCTAACTAATTACAAAAAAAGACACTTTTTGTGTACCAAGTGCATTAAATAAAAAAAGGTGTGTAGTAACAAAACATAAGCCATGGCTGAAGTAATTTTTGTAACATATTTGTGTAGATTTATGTTTTAAGAACAGTCATACAAATATTGATTTCAATTAATCTTTAATAAGTTGACTGTTTTAAGTCTATTATATTTCTGTATTGCTAAAACACTTTATATACTTTGAGGACTTTTTAAATGTTTTATAATATTAGAATTGGCTGAATTTCAAAATTTGTTTGACCATGTAATAGCTTCATAGTTGCAACTTATTTTTTCTCCCCGAACATGTCCTCTAAATAAAAAAAACTAAAAAGTGTAATATCACTACAGTAACTTACGTGTTTCTGAAAAAGAAGCAAGAGAGTCATTATCATTAGTGTGTCTGTCAAGAGTCTGAATGGTTTCTACATCTGTAAACATTACATTGGCATCCTTCCATCTTCCCTTAAAGTCTTCACTGGCTACATTGTAAAAGTAAATGGAGGATAAAAATAGTGACTATTGAACGTAAATTATTTGCTTTTACAGGAATATTAATAAGAGCAATCTGATTCAAATCAGCGGTTATGTTTTTGTTGTTTACTATGTCCTGGAAAACTAGGTGTAGAAGCTAGATAGTAATAGATGCTAGCATTATTTTATTCATATTTAAGGTAGAGAGGCATAACTACAAAGGAGTATAAGAAGTGTTAACTTAATGGAAACTAATTAAATTTTTTACCAAGCAGATTTGCAGAGTTGGATTTGAATGACAGAAAACAGAAAGACTTGGCTTCTGACTTAACATTAAACACGAAACACAACTGACAAGAACATTTTGCACATTGTGTAGTAAAACATAAGCATACTGCTGTCAATTATTATGAATATTATGATTCATCTTTAATGTACAGTAGTTGTATATTTAATGTAGATGCAATTTAGGTTCCAAGTTATCAGTAAGAAAGTTTCACATGTACTAATAAGATCACTTTCTGGTTTAACAGATCATTTTCCAATTTGGCCAAATTCGACATTGTCCCGATATTTGATTTGTCTACTGGAAGAAAACTGGATCCAGAATATACATATAGACAGAAGTAAAAAAATATGTAACACATTTCTGTGTGTTTTTACTTAACAGGTTGACAAGATCATTAAGACTTTGACATTACTTATTTTATGATCTGAAAGAAAAATTACTGACCTCAATTGACCCAAACAGAAAGGATATTAACTGAAGAGTTTTTTTCTGGTTTGGACAAAATTTGAAGATTGTCTATTTGATTTATCATATAAATTCCACTAAGCTGCAGATTTCAAGCTATGGCAAAGTACCACAATAAATGACAATGGAGAATTGCAATTGATGACTTTCCAATTTAAAAAAGCCCACACTGTGTCCACTTCCAGTACTAAAAATTGTGGTTTCAGCTGCAGTTTGTGCTGTTGAAACCTTTTGAAATGGACAATTGTCTTTGATAAATTTAGGTTTTTAAAACCGTTCACTGTGTAAACGTGATCGTAAATTAATTAACCGATGTTTATTACTCTATTTACCTGATGCTAATTGGAGGTAGAACCCAAGCTGTTTTATAGCTTGAATAAACAAGCTTACCAGTGACATTCGTGTTGTATTCAAACTCACCTGTTGCCCATGGCTTTAGTAACATCTACTAATGAGGTTAATTAGTTGAAAATTTAATTGGCAGATTTCTTGCAATCTCTGAACCCATGTTTAAATTGATGTTTTTGTGATGTAACTAAGTAGAGAAAGACATCATGTTACCAATGGAATGCAGAGTGCTCTGATATTATATCAGGAACCCTAATATGTGTGATGACCGCATTTATACTAAATGCGTAACCCCCTTGGAAGCATTTTTTTGCTTGCATTTTTTTTATTTATCTATATTTTACCTTTTTATTACCAAAAATTCAGTAGAAAAATGTAGATATGATAACCTGTCCATGTTTTATAATATGCCTAATTGTTTAGTTGTTACAAATCGTCCTTGACTTTTGCTATGGGAATGTTACATAATAAGTCAGCCATTTTTGTTTCTAAGGGGACCTTATGACTTTTATAAATGTTCGTCTGCTTTTGTGACGTTCAATGGTATTCGGACAATCCGGGAAACTTTCTCACCTTAAATGCAGACGACATCACTCGAAGGCTTTCGAGTAGACAAAAATCGCTTGTTACTAAAGTACACTTTCATTCTTATTGAGGTCAAATTTTAGTATGGAAAATTTGAAAACTGCCATATTTCAAAACGCTGAATATCTTGAAGAAATAATTATTGATTTAAAAAAGCACCCTTCTTGATCTACAAAAGGAGCATAAGCTGAACCATACGTGGTAAGCAGTTTTCATTTTTCACACAAAAAACCCTCTATACTAAACTTTACCGTGTCATTCCGACGGGACTTTGCCTGTCAAAGTTAAAAACTGCTACCGCATTTGATTGAGTTTATGGTCCTTTTGTATATCTTTTATTACATTTTTTGAAATCAACAATTATTTTCCACAGCTAAACGGAGTTGTGAAATGCAGCTGAATTTTCATTTTGAGACATCGATTGTCCACATTAAGTCAGGGGCCGCGCTGGGCTTCGCCAATGTCGCCAATTGCGATTTTTTTTTTCATTTGGCGACAAAATATTGCGTCTGGCGATTTTTTTGGCGCCAAGGTTTTATAGTGTTAAACGATGCATGCACGTTTTAAATTTATCGGTAATCGGCGATTGCATCATTAAAGATCCTTTGTCGGCTTCTATGGTCGTAAATACACGTGTATTGTGTAGTATCCAGTGACATGTGTGTTATTTGGAGTTATTAAACGGAAATCGGCAATAAATGAATCAACAAAGTTGTCTGATGATCACATCTGAGTAGACGTGTAACAGTGCTTGAAATTAGGATTTGCAACTCACTTGCCCGAATCCTGAACTTTTGGATTTTCTCCTATATATTCAATATAAATTTTATCAAAATTTCACTTGCCCGAAAGGATTTTTACTGGCCAGGGGCCAGCGGACTTGTGCTAATTTCGCAGACTGGTGTAATAAAACAATTGATGCTGTTAATTAATTTATAAAAATAACAAAACAAACTGACGTCATTGTTGAGTGATTTCCGGACCGGATGTCCGTCTAAATTTCGTAATTAGAAAACTCTTACGCATGCATAGTTCTATTTTCAGTATTTCCGGTTTTATGTTCATTCACGGGAATATAGATGTTTCTAATAAATTACTGTAAAATTTTGGTTTTCTGCCAATAAGAAATCACTCACACATCTTTTCATGATTAAAATACAATTAGTGTACGGGCTGCTCGAGACCAAACTTTTGAAAAATTGAATTAAGAGACCGGCAAACTTGGATTTCGTCCGACGTTACAGAATATGTCACACATGTTAAACAATTTCGCCATGGGATATAGTGATCTAGCGATTTCTAATATGGCGACACTTTTACAAAACTGGCGACGGAAAATTGCAGTTGGCGATTTTTTTGGCGCCAGCTTTTTAGAAGCCAGAGCAGCCACTGTAAGTCAGCCATTTTTGTTTCTAAAGGGGTCTAATGTTGTTTACAAACGTTCGTCTGCTTTGGTAACGTACAATGGTATTCGGACAAACCGCGAGACTTTTCCCGCCTCAACTGCAGACGACATTACCCGAAGGATTTCGAATAGACAACAATGGGATTTTCCTAACATACACTTCCGTTCAAAACAAGGTCAAAATTTAGTATGAAAAATCGATGTCTCAAAATGAAAATTCAGCCACATTTCACAACGCCGTTTAGCTGTGGAAAATAATTGTTGATTTCAAAAAGTGCAATAAAAGATTTACAAAAGGACCATCAACTCGACCAAACGCGGTAGCAGTTTTCCATTTTGACAGGCAAAATCCCGTCGGATTGACACGGTAAAGTTTAGTGTAAAGAATACGTCAACACTTAGAATAGGCGGATACTATAATTATAGTTTCTTATGCTAACAATAATAAGGCATTAACCTTCTGTTTGACTCATAACTGACTTTGGTCTAGTTTGTGCATGCCAGTGTTTAATCCCATACTCATAACATGGGTCTGTTTGCGACATATTAGTTTTCAGTCTTTCAATATTGTCAGAGGTTCGCCGACAAAGAGACTGCAAACTGTCTCCATATAACTGTGTATTGATTGGACCAATCCATGTGTTTACTATTCTTTCGTCATCCTCATTTCTTAAGCGAGTTCGTCTGTGGATTCTCAACCGCTCCCGTACATCCATTTTTTAATATTTTAAGCTAGGTTTTTAATTTTTCACAGGTAGGAAGTCCACCATGTTGTTTATATCATGTTACCACAGGAACTCGTATCGTAAAATTCAAACACTTGCGTTGTCGTAAAATATTTAAATGGTTAATCTAAATACCAAAAATAACAAAAAATGTAACGAGGACAACCATTTAATTTTGAATTTATTTTTTGATTATTTGTTGTTGTGTTATTCGGGGGGGGGGAGGAGCTGGCATATATTCTGACCCCTATCAGGTTGGTTGGATCCCACTATCTATCGTCAAGAACGTAGAATTACCGACAAGAAGCAGTTTTTCACCGACAAGAAGCAGTTTTTCACCGACAAGAAAGAAAAAAGAGATTATTTGTTATAATTATTTATTATGAACAAAATTTTTTAAATATTTTTGTGATTTATTGTGTCATTTTGTTTTCGTTGTATGTTGTTTTGTTGTATGTGTAGTGTATTATTATTTACTGAGAAGAAAGGTAAAAACAATTTTTTGAAATAACGATGCAAATTTTTTATGTAGAACTCTTAGCAACGTTTATTATTTTGTATACAGGGTGTTTCCAGACCTCACGACGGGGACGTGGTTCTACGTAGAGGTCCAAATAAATTGTATTTTATTTCAAAATACTTATTATGTTAAGAGCAATTCATATATTGATATTGAAGTATATACATATTTACATGATTTGATGAAGTACAGATATTTTAAGTCCTTAAACATTTACTCGGGTCATTGTCTCTTACTTGAGGTTTTAACATTTTTGGTTCGTTTCCTCTGTCCGGGCTTGCGTGCAGGCATGCATCCCATAACTCAAGAATGTTTGCAGTGCAGCCGATTTTTCCTTTTCACTTTTGCTGTGCCGGATTGTTTTTGAGCATTGTAAGTGTGCCACTGACGAGCTCTATTCATATAAATTGCTCCCTTTTTCATCCGAACGGTCAAGTTCTATGGTATATATGTCGACATTTCTGGCGTTCTTTTACATGGTAAAATTAGGATTTAAAAAAACTGGCTTTTATTCAAGTTTGTTGTTTTGCGATAAGCATTGAACTGTTCTTCAAAAGAAACAATTATCACAAGGCGTGTGTCAATTATGATTGTTAATTGTAAAAAAAATCAAAGTATTACAGGTTCATACATAATATTACGGTGTCTTCTGGCTATTACAACATTTAAAAAAAATAACTAATTTATTATGACATAAATACTACACTACATGTCGAACAAAACAACGGCAACAAAATAATACAATAAATCACAAAAAATTAATTTCTTTTCATAATAATTACTATAAATAATCATTTTTTCTTTCTTGTCGGTGAAAAAATGCTTCTTGTCGGTAAAAACATGCTTCTTGTCATTAATTTAACTTCTTGTCGAAAGGGGCCTCGGTGGCCGAGTGGTCAAGGTAGTTCGTCTACTATTGATCACGTGGTCTGTCAACACCGAGATTGCGGGTTCGATTCACACTGCAGGCAGGGTGTACTCGACTTCAATCTTAATTGACAAGGATTGCCAGTTTTCCTACCGCAGGTCAGGGGTTCTCTCCGGGTACTCCGGGTTTCTCCCCCAATAAAAACTGGACGCCATGAAATAGCTGAAAAATTGCTGAAAGTGGCGTTAAAACACCATTCAAACAAACAAACAAACTTCTTGTCGGTTCTTGTCGGTAAATAGGGAGACCGGGTTGGTTGATTGACTGATTGATTGCATGTTTGCTCTTACGTAAAGCTAGCAGTATTTCAGCTATATTCAGGACGAGAACAAGTTAACAAACAATAAATCAACCGAAGAAACAGTGAGTTGGGACATACGGAACATGCGTGGCACTCTCGAAACACGTCACCCACTACGGTCCGCATCCTCACAAATCAGGGTTTCTGTTTCCACGATACCCTGACAAACTTAGCTAGGAAATTCCCGGGCTAGAAGTCACTATTTTGATTAGCTACATCATACCTTAATGTAGCCAATCAAAAGCTCGCTTTCATTCACGACTTAGTTAGGGATATCCTGATCGGTTGTAACGGATTTGTTATAGACCACGTGATTTCAAATCAGTGTACTTTGTACAGTAGTGTTAATATTTTGTTATTACTGCGTTATTTATTAGTTGAGTTACATTTTCTTCCCACTCAAGAATGAGTAAGAATTACTACTGCCAAACACCTGCTTCTTTCAAGCAATTTCATTAGCTGATTGAAGGTTTGACGTCATATGAAAATCTTCTAGCCCGGGAATTTCCTAGCTAAGTTTGTCAGGGTTTCGTGGACACAGAAACCCGGGCTTATGAGGATGCAGAAACCCTGACTTTTTTATTTAAAATCTTGTTGCCAAAAAGTATTCCAGGTTATTTTTACTTAGTAATGAGGACACTGACATTCTAGCAGCCATTGACAGATTTATATTAGATAAAGATATTGTAAACTACAAATTTACACTGGTGTTTCGATTTTCAATATTATATTAATATAAACATTAATAATCCAGTAAATTGTCTCATCATGTTGTCTCATGTATAAGTAAATTTAATGTATTCAGCATTAAATTCCTTTATCGAAGGAAGACTGACTAGTATAGTTGTTGGCTGTTGTTGCTTTCGCTCTAGTATTCCTTAAACACATGATTGGTGATTGGTTAAACCTGTCTTAAAATAGAAAAACCAAATCGAGGTTCGGTCTTTTTGAAAATCGTCTGCAAGGAGGTGACAGGAAAAATGTCGGTTTGGCAATCTAAATTTTTTAATCCTTATTAATCTTCCATTCAACAACACTTTTTTGGAAGAAAAAATTGTTTAATTATCTTCCAAACCCAGAAATCTCGAAAAATGTTATTTGGTTTCAGGATGGTTTAACAATTTCTTTAATTTTAGCACAACGGGAAGCATCGTGGAGCTCCCGACATTTTATCAATATCTTGTAATTCTAGTTTCATATTTCCCCTAAACAATAATAATAATAATAATGTTATGTTATGGACATATTAATACGAGTAAAGCATTTCTATTTAAATAAAAATAGGAATAAAGCCCTGCTCCCTCCTATCACGGTCACAGCTTTTTTTGACAGTAAATCAATTGATAAAAGTGGTAAACTTCTTGAATACGTGTCAAGAATCTGGATTAAAAATACTAAATGGTAGAACAATTGGAGATTTATTAGGAAAATACACCTTTGTGTTACATATAATGGATGTAGTGTTGTGGATTATATTATTGTTTCTAATGATATATTTTTGCTGATTTTACGGTACATGATTTCACTTCTTTATGAAACCATTGTATGTTAGTTGTTCATTGTTAACAAATTTTCATGTAAAGAGCAGCTTTCAAAATTCATTGGAACCACTTCCATGTAAATTTATATCGACAAAAGAATCGGTCTAACTGTATTCCCAGAATATAAATAGCATTGAAAGTAAACAAAAACTTGATACATTTATGACAACTAAATTTAATGACATTAATTTGTCTACTGATTCCTTAACCACAATTTTACAAGAAAATGGAAAAAAATCAGGTAAAATTGTTAAACCCCTAGCAACATTAAAAAAAAAAAATAATAAAATAAAATATATATATATATATATAATATAATAAAACTAGACACTGGTTCTCAGATCGATGTAAAGATCTCAGGAACTCAGAAAAAATTATGAAAAACTTGTAAATAGATTTCCTGGAAAAGATTAATATAGGAAAAATTCTATTCATTTAGATGAAAATACAGACATCTTTGCAAATTTGAAGAAAAGTCATATAAAACAAAATTTGTTCTGAATTAAGTAACAACTGTGCTAAGATCCAAATGTATTTTGGAACATGATAAATAAACTTGAAAGGGAATCAGCTGGTCAAATTGAAGACACTGATATTCCAAAGGAAGAATTCATATCATTTTACAAAAAACTAAATAAAGCTGACACTGCATATAGTAATAAACAACAAAATATCACTCAGGAATTTGAGACCCTAAAATCAAATATTAACTTCTCAGTCTCGGGTGAGTCAAACAATGAAATCACCTGTGAGGAGATGATAAAAGCAATTAAATTACTTAAAAATGGTAAAAGTGCATCATCAGACCTCATCTCTAATGAAATGCTGAAGAATAGTACCACAGCATTAATTAAACCACTCTGTAAACTTTTTAAATTTTTTTCACATGGTATCTTCCCTAAATCTTGGAATGAAAACTATTTAGTTTTATTACATAAAAAAGGTAATAGATTTGACCCTAATAATTATAGGGGAATATCTATCAGCTCAAACTTAGGAAAATTATTTAATAAGATTATATACAATCGACTTTTGGAATTTATGAATAATCACTTTCTAATAAGTAAGAACCAAATAGGATTTAAAGAGAAGTGCAGGACTTCTGATCACATTTTTACTCTTAAAAACTATCACAGATAACTATAAAATGAAAAATCAAAGTGTTTGCAGCCTTCACTGACCTAAGAAAAGCCTTTGACACAGTGTGGTACTGGAGAATCGGTTTTTATTTATAAACTGCTAAAACATAACACTCCTAATGAAATATTTAAAATTATATACTCCATGTATACTGATACTATTTAAAATTAAATTTTCAAATGATCTAAGTGAGCCATTTATATCTGAAAGAGGTGTTAAACAAGGTGATGTTTGGAGTCCTCTTCTCCTTATTAACTTTTTTATAGATGATATAACAAAAAAAAAAAAAAAAAAAAAAAAAAAAACTGGAAAACAACATATATTACCCAGTGGTCTTGGGTGGTATTAGAGTAAGCATTCTTCTTTATGCTGATGATATTGTACTAATATCTCGGAGTAAGGAAGGGTTGCAAAACTGTCTCATTGCCATGCAGGAATACTGTTCAATATGGCATTTACATGTAAATACTGATAAATCCAAAGTAGTAGTATTTAATTCGAATGGTAAAACCTTTTTAAACCAATTAAAATATAAAAATTTATATATCTAGAAACAGTATCTCAGTACTGTTATCTAGGCATTTTAATAAAATGTAATGGCAACTTTAATCTAGCTATTAACACATTGATGGAAAAAGCCAAAGAGCATATTTTGAAAATTAAAAAGCTAATTGGATTAAATAACCCTTGCAAATTATTAGAAAAACTCTTTGATACACTAATTTTACCCATTATCACATACTGCAGTTAATTATGGGGTATTTTCTCCAACTTTAAAGATACTGAACCATTTTAAAAATTACATCTTAATTTATAAAAGAAATTCTAGGTGTACATTGCAAAGCTACTAATGATGCATGTCGAGCTGATGCATGTCGAGCTGAACTATGTCGCCTTCCCTTAAAAAGTAAAATTCTGTACTCAAGCATCAAATATCTAGAATATGTTATTGACTCGGAAAATTCTTTAGTAAAAACTAATTTTGAAAATTCTGTTCACTCAACCAATTGGTTTATCAAACTGAAAACAGTGTTCAATAATTTAGGTTTTTCATGATTTAAGCTCACTTAAATAATACTTAAATCAAATAAAAATTAGATTAAATGATCAAAATCTCCAAAATCAAAATACACTTATAGACACATCTCCAATACTAGAATTTTTCAAAATTTTTGTTTTTAAATGAGATGCAGACCTCGCTATTTAGATATCTTAAAGAAAGTAAAGACAGGGCTGTGTAAAATGCGTTTCAGTGCTCATAATCTAATGATAGGAAAGGGAAGATACAAAAAACTAAATAGAAAAGATGGAAACTGTCTAGTTTGCAATGCAGGAGAAATTGAAAATGAAGAACACTTTCTGTTGCATTGCAAACATTATAAGCTGATAAGAAGTTTAATCCCAAATCTTTTAACAAATCCCTATTAATGCTTTTTGTTGAAAGCAAATCTGAATTTTGTCTAAAACTTACTGCTACATTTATTTTAGAATGCTTTGAATTAAGAAGAAGTTGTATCATATAAAACGTAATTTTAATTGGTTATATCATCTGTATACTATATAATATAATATAATATAATATAATATAATAATAAATACAATTAATGTAAAGAATTGTATTACATTTGTATATCACACTTTGTATTGATCCTTTAAATTGTGCTGTACCATGAGTTTGTGCTAGTAAATATTTGTATTCGTATTTGTATTTTGTCCACATTTTCTTTTAGCATATATTATTGTTCTGTATTCACAGGAATGAATACACCTTAATTTTCTGCAACCATTTATGTTAATAAAGGCACCAGTCATACCGGACCCACCTTAACTAAGACTGGTTACAAAATTTATTGAACTACCGGCATCAGTTTCATTTTACATTTCTTTTATGGTAACCGTTGTTTTTGCAACAATTTATGATATGGCCAGTTAAAATAAATGAATTACATGTATCTCCGGCAATTTTTATTATCAAAATGATTCAACAGCTTATTTCTTGGCACACGCCAGCTGGGCGTCTATAGTTCTGCGTTTTAGAGGCCCAGACTTGATCCAACACGCAGTGGGCACCGGACTACCTGTTTAATTCAAAGACTAATTTCGCATTGGTATGGCAACACATTCCTCCATGGAAATAATTGTCAACTGAAGATATAAAATCTCTTGGAATGCAGAAATCCAATGTTTTTTCAAAAATTATATTAGAATCCCTTCATGTAACTAAATTTTAACTGTTTACACATAATTTACACTTTATATCTTTATAAACGTTTGTTGCTTTTAATTCTAGTATATACATGCATATTAGCAAAACACTACAGATTCCGAATGCTATACAAGTATGGCAGGTCAAACATCTTGTAATATATTTTGCTAAATCGTTAATGAAATTGGTACTTCGCTTCCTTTTCTCGAATATTTTCAGGTATTGGGTCAGCTTGGAGCTTGTGAATTGAGGAGCCTTGCGAGGAAACACAAGTTCTGCCTTGTTTGCTTATACATCATAAGGAATGCATTAACTCAATGGTTATATTGGAACCTTTATTAAATTGGAAGACCCTCCAAAAATTTATGATAAATATTGGGCGGAAAGATCTTGGTAATGTATTGGTTAGAATGCTATTCTGGATGTTATTATTCTCTGGTCGCTGGAAAATTTTTAATAATTTGACAAATTGTGTTCGTGTTATTGACCAAAAAATGTTACATAAACAAATATTTAGACAAATCTACATGCTGCAATTATTTAGATTACTATGACATATACATACTAAAAATTCGTATTAAATTGGAAGACCCTCCAAAAATTTATTATGATAAATATTGGGCGGAATGATCTTGGTAATGTATTGGTTAGAATGCAATTCTGTATGTTATTATGCTCTGGTCGCTGGAAATTTTTACATAAACAAATATTTAGACAAATCTACATGCTGCAATTATTTAGTTGACTATGACATATGCATACTAAAAATTCCTAATTGTATATCTGTTTTGCAAATATTTAGTTAAATTTATATACTAGAGCAAGTTTTCCCACCGTAGGTCGGGATGCTCTCCGGCTTTCTCCCCCAATAAAAAACCGAACGCCATGATATAGTTGAAAAATTGCTGTAAGTGGCGTTCAACAACATTCAAACCAACAACATAAGTATACTAGAAGTTCTGAATTTGTATATACATTCAAGCACAGACATTCTGTGCTATTTCAATCTGTTATTCACATTTATATTGATGTAGATATGCATATATATACTAGAAATATATTATATTGAATATAACAGTGCTATTTGAATTTCAATTTGTTATTTATATATATAAATATGCCATATATATACTAGAAATACATTATATTATATATTAGTTATATATCAGTTATATATTAGTTATAGATATATATATTTAACAGTATTGGCACAGCTGTGCAGTTCAAACCCCCCCATTCTGTGGCGGTTGCCTGAAATGACACATGACGAGCATCTGTCATTTCAGTCAATTTGGCAGATTTTTCACTGCACTGGCCCCCCTTTTTATTAACTGTCAACTAGCAAATATCTAAATTCTGGAGTAACCTCTGTTTCCCAGGGTTGCTCATCCCCCATATATATCAGTTGCTAATTCATTTATGGTCTGCCATCAAGTTGCGGCGACCAATATATAGACTTGAACTTTAATCTTATCTTATATTTCAAATATATATATTTATTTATTTATCTATTTATTTATTTATTTATATATATATTATTGTACTTGTATAATAAAGCTGTGGCCAAATACTGCCAATCTAGATCTTTGTTTTTATTCAGCATTCTCTGAGATAAGTAAATTTAATGTATTCAGCATTAAATTCCTTTATCGAAGGAAGACTGACTAGTATAGTTGTTGGCTGTTGTTGCTTTCGCTCTAGTATTCCTTAAACACATGATTGGTGATTGGTTAAACCTGTCTTAAAATAGAAAAACCAAATCGAGGTTCGGTCTTTTTGAAAATCGTCTGCAAGGAGGTGACAGGAAAAATGTCGGTTTGGCAATCTTAATTTTTTAAACCCTCCCACCCACCTCCATTACATAAACGCACAACGTTAATACATTTTGTAATATATTTTGCTAATAATCTTGTTAATGAAATTGGTACTTCGCTTCCGTTTCTTGAATATTTTCAGGTATTGGGACAGCTTGGAGCTTGAGGATTGAGGAGCCTTGCAAGGAAAAAGCACAGTCTTGTTATCGCCGTGGAGTGTGAGAAGAGTGCAAATGGTGGTTTCGGACAATAAGGCAGATTTTTCACTGCACTGGCCCCCCTTTTTATTAACTGTCAACTAGCAAATATCTAAATTCTGGAGTAACCTCTGTTTCCCAGGGTTGCTCATCCCCCATATATATCAGTTGCTAATTCATTTATGGTCTGCCATCAAGTTGCGGCGACCAATATATAGACTTGAACTTTAATCTTATCTTATATTTCAAATATATATATTTATTTATTTATCTATTTATTTATCTATTTATTTATTTATTTATATATATATTATTGTACTTGTATAATAAAGCTGTGGCCAAATACTGCCAATCTAGATCTTTGTTTTTATTCAGCATTCTCTGAGATAATTATGTTTATCAATCAAATATGTTCTTTCCTCTTTTTTGTACAACTCTCATTGCTCCCAGTGGGCTCCTGATTTGAAAATAAAAGATATGTCATGTCATGTCATGTCATATATCATGTCATGTCATATGTCATGTCATGTCATAGCCAATCAAAAGCTCGCTTTCATTCACGACTTGGTTAGGGATATCCTGATGTCGGTTGTAACGGATTTGTTATAGACCACGTGAAAATCAGTGTACTTTGTACAGTAGTGTTAATAGTTTGTTATTACCGCGTTATTTATTAGTTGAGTTACATTTTCTTCCCACTCAAGAATGAGTAAGCATTACTACTGCCAATCACCTGCTTCTTTCAAGCAATTTCATTAGCTGATTGAAGGTTTGACGTCATATGAAAATCTTCTAGCCCCGGAATTTCCTAGCTAAGTTTGTCAGGGTTTCGTGGACACATGTGGACACACAAACCCGGCTTATGAGGATGCAGAAACCCTGACTTGTGAGGATGTACCGTCCGCGGCAAGGCTTTCCGCATTATGACTTGACCGCCCACTACCCCACCCCAATAAGAGGGTCTCCCCTCATGATCCGCCACCTGGGGAAGCGGCTGGGCTTCTCTGTGGGTCGAGAACTAGGAACCCTCCATGTATGGTCCCATCAGGATGGAAATAAATCTTGCAAGAGAACAAACAAATATTTGTTTTCAAAATTCGGAACAAAAAGATATTTTTATTTATTCTTGTTGCCAAAAAGTACCAGGTTTCTAGTTTGTTGAATGAATCCAAATTGATATTTTTACTTAGTAATGAGGACACTGACATTCTAGCAGCCACTGCCAGATTTATATTAGATAAAGATATTGTAAACTACAAATTTACACTGGTGTTTCGATTTTCAATATTATATTAATATGAACATTAATAATCCAGTAAATTGTCTCATCATGTTGTCTTATGTATAATTATGTTTATCAATCAAATATGTTCTTTCCTCTTTTTTGTACAACTCTCATTGCTCCCAGTGGGCTCCTGATTTGGAAATAAAAGATATGTCATGTCATTTTATGTTATTCTGGACATGCATCATAGCAAAGTATATCAAATATTCTGTCCTGCCTGATTAGAGTTGAAAATTATACCTTTTTGCTCCCTTCGTTCGCCATCTAATTAAATATAGAATCTGAGTATTATTTTTTATATTCTCTCATCAGGAATATAAGGAACATATTTGATTGATTGATTGATTGATTGATTCATTCATTCATTCATTCATTCAGACATGTAAGAAATATAAAAATTTTACTGTGATGTATTGATTTACTCAAAAATAGTTATATTTGTAATCGTTTAACCTAACCGGGAACTGGTGACTGGTGACTATTGCAAACCTTTTTTTTCTCAGCAAATATCTGACATGTAATGCCATCACGTTTTATATACACTTGGCCATAAATTAGGGACCACCAGATTTTAGCGGAGATGATTTAAAACCAATATTTTTATCAATATATAACCATCCTTTGTTAATGTAACGTTTAGTTTAAAATAGTCGACTATTTTAAAGAAGTTTATTATTTTACTATTCAAAATGTATAGAATAGACCAAAAGATGTCGTTTGTAAAAATATGCCATAAAACTGCAAAATAATAACTCAAAAAAATTTTTAGTTTGAACATCTGGTAATGTTACATACAAAGAGTTGGCAGGTTGAGGGTTATTAAGATGTAAGAAGATATCATTTTAAAACATTTATTTACAAGAAAAGAGTCAGTATCGTGTGAATCCAACACGCTTCCTGTGCAATTCTTGAACTCGTCTCCTCATGCTCTGGACAAGTCTCTGAAGTATACGTTGAGGGAATTGCCGCCACTCCTGAATTAAAGTATCACGCAATTCTTGAATGTTCTGACATGGAGGGTCACGTTCATTCACTTTCCGACCGAGATAGTCCCAAACATGCTCTATCGGATTCATATCCGGAGACATGGCGGGCCATGGTAATGTCTCAATTGCCTCATTTGCAAGTTAATCTTTGACGATGCGTGCTCTATGAGGTCTTGCGTTGTCGTCCATGAACACGGGTCTGTTTTCAAGTGGATGCACCAGAATCTGATCTAGGTATTGTAAAGCGGTTAGTGTGCCATCTAATGGATACAAGCCTTACAGTCATATGAGAAGCAGCCTCAAACTGTGCAGGATAAAATGCTGTGTTGCGTTGACGCCATACCCGCATCCTACCATCAACTGGTTTCAGAAGAAAGCGACTTTCCTCGGACCAATGAATTCTTTTCCACGAGCGAATATTAACTACGATATGGTCACGCACCCACTGCATCCTTATGTCTTTGCGTAAGTGTTTGCAGTGGTAAAAGGTTGTTGTCTAGTAAGTTTTCGAAGTAGTCTATCTTCTCTCTCTGTTGTCTTCTTCGGTCGCTCTGATCTTTGCCTTTCCCCAACAATAACAGTTTCGTCTCATTAGCCTACTGATGACAGAATGACTAAAATTGAACCTATCTGAAAACTGCCGCTGTCATTCCAGCCCCTTTCATACCAACTGCTTTCCATCTCTCTGCATCTGCTAGTTATCGATGTAACATGTTGAAATGATTTCAAAACAGGATAATTTTACCTGTTACACACGTGCACATTATGAAATGAAAAAAGGCGCCAAACTTGGGTTTTCAAAAGCTGATGAAAGTGTTTTTTTAAATCTCTATTGTTATTGTGTCGTGAATCGAGCGTTTTAAACATTTTAACAATAGATACTACAAACCTAGCATTTTTTTGTTGATAACATATGTACAAAGAACCAGAAACAATTAATTTACACATTAGTGTAATAATGTTGTATAATAAATCTAGCGTTCTGATTAGAAGTAAATAATTCAGTTGTCTTCAGTTTGTGTCGGTGGCCGAGTGGTTAAGGTAGTTCGCCTGATATTGATCATGTGGTCTGTCAACACTGAGATTGAGGGTTCGAGTCCCGCTGCGGGTAGGGTGTACTCGAGTGCAAACTTAATTGACAAGGATTGCCAGTTTTTCTCCGGGTACTCTGGCTTCCTCTCCAAATAAAAACTGGAAGCAATGATATAACTGAAAAATTGCTTAAAGTGGCGTTAAACATCATTCAAACAAAGAAACAAATCTTCAGTTTGTTGGACTTTTTATATCCCCGCTCGACATATATAGTATTAGTGGTCCTCATGTCGGTCCGTCAAATTTAGTTTCCGGATGATAATTCAAAACGCTTGCATCCGATTTAAATGAACGGTAAGACGCCTATCCTTTTGCAAGGGGGAGGGGGGGTCCGTTAAATTTCAAGGTCACAGTTGACAAAAAAACGTTAGAAATTTTTACTAAAAGACGTTTCCGGACAATAACTCAAAAAGTTTGCATTTAATTTCAATGGAACTTTAGGATATTCTTAAATATCAGGTGGGTAAGAAGCCTATTTATGCTTGGGGAATTCCATAAAAGGTCAAGGTCAACAGTCGACAAAAAGAAATTTTTACAAAAAAGTTGTGAGGTGATGAAAATGCAATCCATTAAGTTTAACTCTCTTTATTTTTTTAGTGTGTGTTAAATCGCGTTTATGATCGAGTACAGCGTGTATTTAAGATTTTTGGCAGATGATAAAATTAAATTTAAGCTACATGATCAAATAGTCCTAAATTTCTGTTTTTACCTTTTGCTTTCCTTCCAAGTCAGTGTTCACGACAGTAAGTACACTCTATACGCTTGACATGGAAAGATGACTTATTTTAATGGATGGCTTATATCGCGCAGAATATGATTATGTTGAAACTGTTTAAATCAATGATACTTCTTTTGTGATTTCTGTTGAGGTAATATAAATAGAAAGTTTTACACGGCTGGCCGGAAAAGTAATTTGCTAAGCAATACTTCTATAACCTTAGTCCCAAAGGGCATTCGAAATCCTGAACATGTTCACTATTTTTTTTCTAAAAGGCGTTGCAGAAAAATATAAATTAAATGTTCACCAAACTAGTGCGTAATTGTTAAAAGGACATTCCCTTTAAACTGGATCAACAGCAAAACACACTCGGGTACTATTTACTTTCTAGTCAGGGTACAATCTAGATATATTTACAAAAGCACTGTAAATTTTGTCATTGAAGAGTTTTAATGGGACAAATAAATATCAGAGTGTTTTTCATATAATATTTAAAGTGTCCGATACGTGCTTTAACGCATTTTAGTGACTTAAATAAATGAGAGACACTCCATTATTAGAGGTATGTATTTTTATTATGAACAAAGCAAAACACTTGTTATGCTTTCCAGATGCACAGCTACACAAACATTTAATTTAATCCTTTGTAATTATATCGCATTGTGCTTTCCAGTCCAAACATTCCGTGTAAATATCGTATTAATTACTTTTTAAAAATAATAAATGGTCGCCGTAGATATTGAAACTCGTTAGCAAAACAGTAATTGCAGTGTGGCTATATGTGCGTTTAACGTCAAATTTTAATATATATCCGCTTCGTTTTACTTTAATGACATAAAAATGACAAATTAATTGCTGTTTATCGATATCTTCAGCCTTAATTATTGTCATTTGCCAAACTATTCTTTGTATCAATTGTCTTTCAGGCAGTCATAAAGTGTACATTAACTTTACTGTTATGTAACATGGTTTTTTAATCAAAATGTCTAAAATTCGATAGCCTAAACGCAAATCTGTCTGAAATCGGGAATCCATTTGAACAAAATTTACTTCATATTTTATTCTTCAGCTTTCTGTTACGTTAACTATCATTAAAGACTTATTCTTTCGTACTAGTATTTGAAAATGACCACGAATGAGTAATTGTTAGGATATTCAACACACAATTGCACTCGTTTTACAACAAATTTCCAGTATCCATGCAATATCTCAATTTTAAAATATTTGAATATCCCAACAAAATACATATGCATGCATCGAGGAAAAGTCTGAGACTAATAAATAACATGTCAAATTCATTCTAATACTATACGTGCAACAGTTATTCGAAATTACAAATTTTCGATAACAACCGTAACTAGGCAACGAATACAAACAACCTCGACGGACTGTTTCTAAAGGGGTCATATCCTATTCACGGAATGAATGTATTCCCGCACCAAGTTCGTGGACACTTCTACTTGTTTCTCCATTTTTATGTAATTTAGTATTATATGTTTATGCCCCATATATGAAATTTTTAGTGAAAGAAAGATTTTTTTAATAGAAAACTTTTGATGTCTCGCCCGTTCGGCTACTTTTGCACAGGCCATCCAAATGGATAATGTATGACCTCTAAATTTTACCGATTCTCGCCGCGAGAATGCCTTTATTGATAACTTGTCGAGGTTGTTCTGTGTTTGATAGTCAATGTTCATTCAGTCAAGATGTACTCAATTTTGATTAAAGTATTTGATCTGAATGTTGACAACAACGATTTCTTGCTAATGTGACAAGTCAAAGGAGTGATGTGTGTAATCATTATATAATTTCTACTCTTTATGTGAAGATTTCAATGATGATTTGATGACTGGTTACGACTTTTATTATATCTGGGGTTTTGTTTCCAACGGTATAAGGTAAATTGTTGTTGGAAAATTGAAACAACCATTCTTGATTTAAGTTTTTTAAAGCCCTTGAAATTAATTTTTGTTTTACAAATATTTGTAAATATATTTAATGGTGTAACATATGATGTAGAAAAGAAGCCAGAGCATACCCTTTCATTGTTCTCCGCACGATATCATTGAAAAGTTGATCACCTGGCGTAAAACAACATTCACCAACTCACTTTGAAACTTATAATTTAAAAAAATGTCGACATAATTTGTGTAGTGTTTAACATGGTAACATTATACATTGTGTTAAAAAGTTTAACGTTTTTTTTTTGTTTTTTTTTTTTGTTGTTTTTAGTTTAACGGGTTTTTTTTTGTTTTTTTGTTGTTGTTTTTTACGTGTTTACTAAAGTTAAGAACACCTGGTAAAAACGGAGCATTTTGATGAATTGCTGATTAACATTTGGTTTCATTGAAGTCACAGGTTTGGCCATACTTCACACGCCCAATGCTCCGGTGAAAATCATTTTAAATCACCAAATTATATCACAGTTGTAGATCTATATACCCTTTTATGTTCAAATCAGATACAAAGAATTTTGTAGATTAAAATTGACACTGAACGCAATAAACGATGAAATATGATCTAATAATGAATCGACGGAAAATGACAAATAACACGCAATTTACTCTCGTTATGGATACATTTCCAATAGAAAAACATATTGGTGTTGGGTAACGAATAGTTACGTTACCTGTGATTTAATATTTCTTATATTAACTGAGTTTTACACAATAAATAGTTATTAGAGTGTTCAGTGATATGTTACTGATTTTCCTTAGATAATTATCGGTTTCACCTCTTTACATTACATATTGAAACTTTTGTATTATCAAGTGTAGTAAGTTGCCGAGGAGAACAGAGGAGTCACAAAAGTATTACTTTATTTCGACAGCATATTGAAGGCTATAATTGGCATATCTTTAAAAGACCGATCACAATTTTATTTAGATTTTGTTTTCTGAAGTCAATTGAACGTAATATCCCACCGAGAGATTTTATTTTTAAAAAGACAAAATATTGACACAACGTTTTAATCTACATAGATTCTATTTTACAAGGACTTCTTGAAGACACCAAAGGAAAAAATTTCTGACAGGTTGATGTGTGCTCTATCAGCATAGGTAAAACACTTGACGCAACAGACACTGTCAACACTGAGGACATCATTCGATCATCATATTCCATATGGAGGCCAAGGGACTGAGTGTTGAAGTTTTAAAAGTACACAACGCAAACGTTAAAAAAGAAACGAAACAGGCACACGCGAAGATGGGTCCTCCAGCCAAAGCTCTATGGGGAGCTTCTACAAAAGATAAGCAATCAGACACCAGCAGCAGCAAAGTATCATCAGTTTTGGCCAAGGACAGATTCTCTAAGCTTAGAAGTAAACTAAAAATGCATCAGATGCTTGGAGGGTCGTTTTCAAGAAGTAAAGCTGGCTCTGAAATAGTACCACGGGGAATAAAACTCGTGGAAAATACATATAGAATGGAGCCGGATGAAAGTTCTAAGTTCAATCCTATCAAAGCAAAACAGATAATTGTGAGTACGTTTGAATCCTATCTAAATGATAGGGTATATGATCCGACAACGTTCCCCCAACTGTGTAAAACTCTGGCGGACTTACTGAAAGAAAGAGTAAAAGCAACGGGCACGAAGAGATTCAAGATTATAACGACGGTGTCAATTCTGGAGAATAAAGAACAATGCGCTGTGTGTGCCAGTAGATGTATTTGGAATACGGAACATGACAGTTTCTCAACAGCTACATACAATGGTAAGGACTTCTCAGCCATAGGATCTGTGTTTGCTTTGTACTATGAGTAAAGGATTTATACAAATAATGGAAAATGACAGCGTTTGAATTTCCAACTGGATTTACTAACATGTGTTGCTGGAGAGATTGTAGAGGTAAATAATCCGTCCTCGTGTTAACTTGTACCTCAATAGAGTTGTCACTATATTAAAAATGTTAAACTATTTTATTTGAATATAATACTGTACATCTTAGTATCTTTATATGCTATTAATTAAGATATTTTGTTATAAATCTGTTCAAATAAATCTGTATAATACTTATAAATTACCTACAGCTTTGTATATGTACTATTCTAAGGATTGTACCTATATTTTTCTTTTCTAGGTCTTTAAAATTTGAGATAACAAATCCCTTTTAACAAACACATTTTGGAATCATAGTGCAAACTAAACATTGCCTGTTCATCTAATAAAACGTGTTTAACAATGAACAATGACTACGTCTTGTGTAAATTATCAACAGTGTCATTTGATATCAGATATATATTGCATTTTATGTAACAATACTTAATATTAATTGACGAGAAGATAGGGACCGTATTGGATATCTATTGAATGTACAATATATCTTGTAACTTCATAAGATACATGTATCACAAACATTTTTTATGAGAAGTCAGTAGTTGGGTGAAAATACATTATAAATAACGATACAGAATATACCAAAAATTCCACCAGAAAATAGACAAGTTTTGGAGAAGTTTAGAACGTCAAAGTTAAAGTGTTAAAATTCCAAAAAACAATCCAATCTTAAATCCTGAAATCAATAATAGTTGTATGCCGTTATCTTCTGTTGTGCCATCACAGGAGGATTATTATGCCGTTATCTTCTGTCGTATCATCGTAGGAGAATTATATTTATCAACCCGGATACGCGTGCATTAAATGTGATTTTAATGGAGATTTAACAAGTTAAATTTGTTACAAATTTAACTGGCTTTAACCATTAGACAGTCGTGTAAACTATGTCAACAAATAATCATACGTGACAAATAAATGTTGTGTTGCTTCATGACCAATAAACTCTTGAAAATAAAAAAAACAAAGACACAAAAGATTACTTCGCGGAATACTATCAAGCTTTCTAAATACAAAAGTGCACGCCTGGTTAAATTAAATATACAGGGTTGAATACATTGGACAGGATACATTATTTAAATATTGAATAATTACATATTTGTTATAATTATGTAGATGTGGTCATGGTTTTTTCTGCCTGTCTGTACAGGTCTTTAAACCCTTAACTTTCTTATTTGTTTTTCGTTTAAATATTGTTGCTCGACTTATTTAAACGACCTGTACTTCAGTATTATGCGGGACAACACTCCAAAAGATAAAATCAATAAATCCAATTACCATAACCATAGGTTGTAATACAAGATTGTTTATAAACAAAATCGGTATGATTCAAAGGTAAAATTCTTAACCTTTGTCAATTTTATTAATATTCTGTTCCATTAAATGAAAAGAAAGGGATATTTGAGTGGGGTTCAGACTTCATAGAATAAATTAATACATCGGTCATTTTCAGTGAATCAATCATCATGGTCTGTTATTAAATCGTTGTCAGAGATTATTACATGGCGATTTTCATATCACACCCCATATCAACCCGAGACCCCCATGCCCGAGGTTAGATATGGGTCGGGGGTTGATATGGGTGTGATATGAAAATCGCCATATAATAACCTTTTTATCATATATTTTAGACATTTTGATGTAAGAATTTTAATGATATCGGTGCGCATCTAAATCGCATCTTTCTATGGGAGTTTCAGAGATATCGGTTGAAAACTATGTTATATTAAATCAGCTTCTTCAAATGTTCTGATAAATAAATAAGTTCCAAGTCTGAAAAATTTGGAAAATAATCCTTGAACAATTCTATAATGGCATGTGTACAACTTTGATACATATGTAATCTTTTTGGAGGAGTTGATTATTCGAAATACTGTCTTCTGCAATTGTTCGGAAAAAATATATAATTCCCAATACTTATTCCATAATAGCAGGTGCACAATCATGAGGAATCCTTCTGTTAAGTTTCGATGAAAGAAGATGTGTCCTCTTCAACTTCAAACATTGAGTTCTTGTTTGATTCAATTTTTAAGCAGACGACACATAAAGGGGAAAATCCCACAAATAATATAAGATTACCCAAAACGGATCCAGACATGTAAATGCTACACGGGAAAATAATAAATAAAAAAAATAGTCTTTTTCCTGCAGACTAGAAATCCATGTCAGTTCAGCGAGGGGTGTGATATGGCATCCATATCACAGGGGTGATATGGCATCCATATCATACCCCTTGATATCATTATCACACCCCTTTGCGATATGAGTTGATTGACATTGTCAGTATCACATATACAAAAACAAACATATTCTCACTAATTTATGATAATATAGATTATCATATACTTATTTTAAATAACTTATATTTTTTTACTGTATGATAAAAGGAATAAATGGGCAAAAATTTTATATTTTACTAGATTGGCAAAGCGGGCTGATATCAAAATGTTATTAACTGCTTCCGAATGTTATAACCTGGTCCCCTGGTGCAATATTTTTCATTTACGCAAGCTTCACTTTCAAATATAACCCCAGGTCACCACCAGTTTACTACCCAGTTTGATTGGTTATTTAAAACGCCATGTTTGAGCTAATTTTTCCCGCGTTTCGTTCCGTTGGAAATTTATGTCAGAGTACGATTTAAATAAAGTAGCTACCTGCTTCTTGTTTACTGGCTTTCGAGTTTAACTGACAAATCTCTGTAAGTTATTTCCACATTCGAGACATAAATCTATAAACGCATTCTTTTGATAAACTGTATTTTTATTTGATTTGTTTACCCGGACGCCGGACGTTACGTCATAATGCATTGTATCGGAGTTACGTCAGTTACTGTTAATAGTGACGTAAATTTTAAGGCATTCCGAATGTTGCAAACCGGTCAAAATTTTGACCGGATTCATTGCTGGTGACCTGACTGTATATTCGAACCGGAAGTCCGCTTACGGTATTGAGAATATTTAGTCAGGATCCCAGACTACCGAATGTTATTACACGCTTTTCCGTAAGTGTTATCACACGCCTTTCCGTAAATGATCGGAAATTACCGGAATTGTTTACAAATATGACGTCGAACGATAAAGCAGACGACATGCATGATACGAATGCATGGAGATGGACAATACTTTGGATTTTCTCACTAACGAGACAGCGTGGTACCTATTTTTAGCCGGTTGAGATATCCTTATCTCAACCCGTGGGTGAGATAA
This sequence comes from Limnoperna fortunei, assembly GCA_944474755.1. Lineage (NCBI taxonomy): Eukaryota > Metazoa > Mollusca > Bivalvia > Mytilida > Modiolidae > Limnoperna > Limnoperna fortunei. The sequence goes on along the minus strand of OX104113.1, from coordinate 23,544,346 downwards.
GAATTTCACGCTCCTTTTCCCGTAAAAATGTATTGTGACGTCAACTGTCGGTTCAGCAATAAAAATTATAAAATATTTGCTTTAGCTGTGTTGGTTTACCATGCCTTTTTTAATATTAACATGAAAACAACATACCTGAGCTTCCATGAACCAATTTATGCCACGATAGCGGTAAACATCAAAACAAACACGGTGACGCAACATGTGTACACTAGAGATTACGTTCAGGGTAGATAACTCTATTTGTTGCTATCTTTCAATAGAACAGAACCGGATTTTTTTTAACAAATTAGTGAGAAATAGAATCAAACACCGGTGGTTGTGCAAGATGGGAAAATCTCAGACACCCGCGTGAAAGATTTCTTTTGGTCTCCAACTCGGCAGAGCCTCGTTGAAAACCAGAAATCTTTTCACTTGGGTGTCTGAGATTTTCCCGTCTTGCCCTCCCACCGGTGTTAGATTCTATATATCTTAAGTCAATGAAAACTTACATACAAAAAGAAACAAATCGTGAGTGATCTGAAAATATTATCTAAATGACTTAAAAACTAATTCGGAGCACATAGCGGTACCGGAACTCGATAAGATTTTAATATATCCAAGTCTATTTCATTTTCCCCTGCTGAAGCATATGATAAAAAGACCATTACATGACATTTTTGATATCATATGCATAATAAGCCCTCGGTTGATATTGGCCCTCGTGCCTGCGGCTCTTGGGCCAATATCAAACCTTGGGCTAATAATGCATATGATATCAAAAATGCCATGTAATAATCTATTTATTTATTTAAGCACAGTTATACCACGTGAGGAGTTAGAGGCATATATAACACACAAAAAATAAATAAACAAAATATAGTTCATATATAGAATCATGCAATCTTCAGGTCCACTCTCATAAGTATTAATGACCAGCGACGACAAGTATCGCGTTGCCGTCTTCCCCACTATACACATGTCTGTATATACCCCGTGTACACATTATTTTTTTCCCTTGTACATAATTACCGTCTTTACTTCTTGTTATAGTCTTCCTCATTATCATACAAATATATAATATTACTGGACTGAAATGATACAAAAACAATGTAAGGATAAGGCTTACAAACTTAGAAAATGCAGGGCATTGTATATCTTATATCAAATACCATTTTTCAAATTTCGGGCCGAGTCCTTATATTGTTTATATTTCAAGGCACTGATATTATATTTATTCTGCAATTATTGCTCGATCTCTACCCATTTTGTATTTTCTACTTATTTTCAAAACTATAATTAAACATTTCATCACATATCGGATTCTACACATTACGCATTGTAATTTTGAACATATTACCTTCGAGTGTGGTGAAATCAATCCAACATATTGCTGTATTTTGCATTTACAGAAATACCAAGAGGACATACAAATAGACTTAAATACATGTAGTACAATCCTATACCTAATCGTTCGCCATTTTTGAATTTCAAAGAATACCATCAATTGTGACTACGATAGACCCAGTTTTAAGAAAGCTTTTCCGTATAAAAAAAGTCTTAGGATACCAGGAGACAAAATGCGGTCACCGACTTTATATCACAAAAATATATAAGCCGTTCTAATGGAACGATTCGATTGCAAAATCAACATTATTGTATCTTGCATGTACTACAATTGCCTTGTCTTGAAAATGTACACGAAAAAAATAATTTGAATACATTTTTTTAGTACAAGGAACGCCGATTGACGAATACACACAGTTTCACGTTTTCTTGGTCCGCGAAGCCTCGCTATTTGAATATTTATCGACAGTAAACAGCTATGTTAAACATCAATCATGCACTTATAATTGACGAACACGGGTTTTAATTAATTTCTTTTAAACACTACAACAATGGCAATGCACACTGAGCTGAGAACAAAGCAAACTGGATTGATGAATTCCCTACTTGCGGTAAACAAGATTTATCTCCCATTTGCAGAGTTATCTGTTCATTAGAGCAGGTACTTTATAATACCTACTGTGGGTAAAAAGTAGTTTTTCTACAATATTTTTTTATTTACATATAGCAAAGCATCCGGTAAAATTTATTATGATATGCAAACTAATTCTGCAATTTTTTTAGTTGTACTGGAAGAGTCAGTCCACAGACATTATTTTAAAAAAAATAAAAACGTGATTTTTCCCTATCTGTTTAATACTAGATACCTGCTGTTATGAAAGACAACTCTTGCAAATGGGAAGTAACTCTTGTATTCCGAAAATAGGGAATACTAGTATGAATTGAGGAAGTAAATGCAACAATCTTTCTGACATTTGTAATTTTTACAAAACGTCTCCCACAATAATCGTATAATAATTCATTGTTAAATAAGCATGCTTTCAAATATATTTGAGTGATTTATTATTCATAATATACAAAGGAGATTGATGCAATGATATACCATAATTTCAATGTTCGTCTAGTATACAAATAATGCATGAATTATAAAATTGTAAACTTGTGTTCCGGATAGAAGCCGATTTTTGCATGCTTCAAATGTGGACAAAATTGAAACACCTGGTAAGTTACATGCAGCTAGAACAATACATTGAAAATGGGTCTAAAAAATAATAAACACCAAGCTTTAGTTAAATGTATCCAGATTGCTATGTTTTCCTACTACCAATCGCGACACGACAAATTTTAGTATGATTCTCTCATTCACAGGAAAAAAGTTATATGATGAATTGTTTTTGTGACTTTCCCGAACGGTTTAGTAACATTCGTTTATTATATTTTTATGTATAGATTCATGATTACTGAGAGTAAATAAGGTAGTAATCGTCTATTAAGCACCGACATGCCAACTCTGAGGTTTTGAGTTCGAGTCCGCCTTTTGTACAGGACGTGCTCGACTTCAACATACATTGACAAAAACTGTCAGCTTGCCTGACAAAGGATGGGTTTATACAGGATATAAAATAATAAAGCTTTAAAATCCGGGTATAAAATCCTTTTGAAACATACAAAAAGAACGAAGAAGAATGTATACTGTTTACAGTAAATATACGGGTACAATCATTTCACCCCAGACTTTGAGTTAGATACGATATTATACAATTATCACCCTAGTTGGTGTGTGACCCGGTGATTTCTTTCCCCAAGAAAGTAAGGTAACCCGAGGGTTTGCCCCGGGGGTGACCTTACTTTTCGAGGGGAAAGAAATCCCGGGTCACATATCATCTAGGGTGATAACTGTTATATTATATCGAATATTTAAGTGTTTTTTTGTTTGATGTTGTTTTAACGCCACTTTCAGCAATTTTTCAGCTATATCGCCCAGTTTTTATTGGGGGAGGAAGCCAAAAGACAACACAAATTGAACTTTAATTATTTATTAAATACAGTTAGTTAATTCACTAACTAATTACGTCAATAAAGTACAATGTTAACTGTCTGTCTTTAGAATTTCCAACTGGTGTCCAAAGTGAAATGTCCAATCAATTCTAACGAAATTCTAAATGTTATATCCAAAATAAATTGCATTCCTAAACAATCCGAAATTCATAAATCCACTTATACGAAATAGTTAAGTATCCAAACAAATGTTTTCCAGTGTAAATTCCAGCCAAAAAAATCCAAACTTCTAACATGTATCCAATTCTTATAATATATATATAATAGTACTAATAAGTACATTACAACACCTTGCTTCTTAAGAGATGGTTTGAATACAATGAGAACTGTTTATAAATATACATCGACTACTAATGAAACAAAATAGCAACATTACAAACTTCCTGTAAAAACCAAGTATTCCCAGGACTTGCATGAGTTGGACGAGTGGAAACTGGCTTACTATCACAATCATTATTGCGTTTAACATATGTGTTTGCAAGTTGTTTAACGCCAATTTCAGCAATTTTCCAGCTATATCATGTCGTCCAGTTTTATTGGGAGAGGAAGCCGGAATAAAACCCAGACCTTCGGTAGCATTATGGTTTGAACACATAAACATGACATGACATGTTCTGTTTTGTTCGCCGACTTTAAGTTTTAATACATAGTTTAAATCATTAATTTGTACTCTCTATCGTTTAAGGTCCACAATATCTAGCCTGTAATGGATGTCCAAAACCAAGCACCTTTAGGTTTAAAAACTCTGCTCCAGGCATCTTTGTCATGTAACACAGCGTTTTTTAAGTTGGATAGAGCGATTTGCAATGCATAATAAAGTTTATCTTTAAAATTAGACACATACTAGTAGTCAAGAAGGTTCAAATCGTGTCCATCAAACCATTTTTGGACATGGCCCTGGTAACCGCACATGCTGGATAAAAAGTCATAATCGTCTTCACTTGATCTCTCATCTATTGGCGGATAACAAGCTACAATCGGATCAGCAATTACATTCTTCAGAGCTAAGTCATTACATAATAACAATGAAATACCTTCTAAAGGAACTCAGAACGAAAACCCACGACAACAGGTACAGTAATGAAATCTTATTTCAGATAAATATGATGTAGAGGTATACATTTATACAACGTAACTCCACACCCTTCAACACAGAGGCGCCAGCATAAGAGCAAAACACATTCCAACAACAAGTTTGAGAAGCACCAGTGTCTCGTAAATACCAATAGACTGTGGAGTAGAACTATCATCAACAGCAACAGCAACAACTCTGAAATGAAGGGCTTTAAATCATCCATGTAATCACAAACCGTTGAACTTAAAACCTTGCTATCAACAGTACAACTCAGTTCAACGGAATTAATGGGCGTGTATTTACTTGGTTGTAGCTTTGATTGTATCTCATTTCGTTTCTTTAGCTTAAAACATTCAGAAATCACGTAACACGTGAACAGTTTTCTTACAATAAGCACAAAATACATATTTTTTTTCAAAAGAGTTCAACTTAGGACTCGGCAGAACTGGATTTCGTTGTGGTCTTGACCAGTCTTCTGTTCAGATATCATATTTCCAACAGGACTGTCAGTACTTTGATTTCTGTATTTAACACTTTGACCAGTATGAATTGGACCCCTGAAAGTTTTCTTGTGTGTAAAAATATAATTATCAAAAAGAATAGTAGCATCTTCTAAGGTTTCAATATTTCTGTCATCTAAATAAGTTTTTAATCTCAATTAGTTTAATTCCTAAACAGTCCACTTGGTTAAATCCAATAGTAATTAAATATCCAAAAGAATTGTTATCCAGTAAAAATTTCAGCCAAAAATCTAATCTTCTCAGATGTATTCAAGTTCTTGATATATATCGAATTCTGTAGACCTGGAATGTTGTTGAATTTTGTAGCTGACTTGTTTATTATGATCTATTATTATTTCGTAATAGCAGTTTTAGAATATTCTAAATGTAAAAGATTACAATGTATTATTTCATAAAAATTACAAACACATTTAAGAATACAATTTTAGGGCAAACTAATAGGTACCTCATAACAGCGCAGCCTTGGAAAAAGTGTCAACTTTCTAGATGTATCTATGACTCCTATCGCCTCTGACTACTTTTAGGATTGAGTTGCCTGATATAATGACGGTTTCCATTAAATATCATAGAGCAAAGCAGTCATTTATCAATGCATGGGTAACATGAACACTGTCAAAATAAAGCAAGAAGGTGCATTTGTCATCAAATTTTGTATTGGTTAAAATAAACTTTAGTAGCCATTAATGGCGGAAACAGACACCAAATCTATAGCTCTAAACATTTCTCACCCAGGAACTCAATAATGGTTTCCAGTTTGTGGTAGTTACTGTAAAGCTTCATTCACAAATTTATTCTTGCTTGTTACACATCTCGTGGTGGATCTTTGTCTTAATATGTGTTTACTGTTGTTCTCAGTATTAGGGTGATTAATATTTATCGGCGCTTAGGAAATTGTCCGAAAAGGTTACAAAACAATTTTCAATTTATGGATATAAACAAAAGATGGAATTTATTTCCAAGTGTGTTTAAGTACAAAATGGACTCTTAAGGTTCTTGGATTTGATCAACATATAATAATTCTTATATTACATTCGTTTACGTTTATAGTCATTTTTGATTGGTCAAAAATCCTTAAACCAGTACTTCCCAGATCCGTTCATAATTTGATGAACGACTTTTGGGGAACTACTTTTTTCTTGCTAAAAGTAAACAAATATGGCGGCCATGTGTCGTGTACGCTTCAGACAATAAATTAGGCCAGTACACTCGAATTTTGGCGATTTGAATATCTTTTGAGCGATGTATCGCTTAAACGGAAAGCTATTTAATTGAAACAGTTGTATATTAGTATGAAATCATTGGTTTTATAGAGAAATACATACAAGAAAATATTTTAACAATACACTTCGTTTTGGATTCATTGTACACATTGCTGAATGACGGGAAATAACAGAATTCTAATGTGGATAAATGTGAGTGTGAAGGCATATATAAACGATACTTTAAAATTGTGTTGCTTGTAATTTCAATTATGAATCATTTCAAATGCACACAATAGCCGTAACGGTAAAACTACCTTCTTCTCGGTCACAACAAATTAACGAAATGAGCATGAAGCACGGATTTGTACAGCTCCATCAATTTTCGCTGATTAATCCATTGCGACAGGTTTTCCTGTTCGTATTTAACATAGAACTTCTAGCAAGGTTTACGTTGCGTTTGAACAGATATGACGTTAATATAAATTGCGGGTACAATGAGGAACATTAGTATACGGAATATTGTTGAGTCTTCTTTTGTTTTTATTAATAATCTTCTCGGCAAATCGTAAAATGTATCTGCTGTCAATGCCAATTATTCCCTTCCAACCGACCACGCCTTCGTCTTCAGTTCGTTGCGTATATTCCTACGCGTCACAAACTTATAATGAAATTTTATTTTGGGAAAAGAATGCAAATATATAAAAACAATTTTGGAAGAATTATAAGGATTAAACGCTTATTTCCTGTAATTCATCGATGTATGAACGAGGTGGACTCACTCACACCCTTGTCATAAACGGCCTTCGGCCATTTATTTGTTTGTGAGTGAGTCGACCTCGTTCATACATCGATGAATTACCGAAAATAAGCGTTTAATCTTATAGTAAATGGAACCAAATTTAGGCCATATTTTGTGTGAAAACTTTTGACTATTATTATAATTTTTCTTGTAGTGGTTACTTGAGGATTCCAAAAGTTTAGATCTTATTGCGTTTTATGATGGCGAATAGGGATGCTCTCTCGTTTGAGGGTGGGTTGGTGTGTTGATTGATGAAAGCCTAACCGTGTATTATAGTCTGTAACGCGTTTTAAAAGTGCCACGCTTAAAAGTCCAAATTGTATCGTACAAAATACACCTAGGCAAATTGTGGCCTCTACAAAAGTCTAAATTTCCGTTGCCTACTAAATACTCCATAATAGTTCAGAAGCGGACAAGATGTTACGCACGTTTGTCTATTCTCTTTCTTAACTTGTTTCTTTTTTCCTGACTTCAGATAAAACACTACTTGCTAGAATATAAGCAACTTTTTAATATAATTTTTAACTAAACCAGAAACATCAATAATGAACACATTTATTTTAACCAATGAGTGTGTCTGTAATCAGAAATTTACAAATCATCAGATGCACCAATTCTCTCTACATCTCTATTAGATATCGACCTACAAGCCTACTCAGACTAGAACAGATTTCTTTTGATCAACGATAGGACCTGTGACAGAATAATGGCTTTTGCTGTTGAAGTAAACCTACAGTATTTAGCCAACAACACAATACACGCCGATGGGACTTTATTCATATTTCCCTCCCTCTAAATACAAATCTACACACTACACGCGCTGATTGAAATGTTTCCCATAGTTTTTACGTTACAGGCGATTATCACACAGTGATTATCTTACCCCTTACTGGACCAATGCCGATTATTCACCTCGAAGGATGGCACACAACATACAGACATCTGAACATCAACACCCTCTTGAAGTACCTAAAAAGAGCAAGCAGCCAACTAGATCACCCTGATACAGCACCAAGCCGGAGGAGTAAGAGCAACCAAAGATCGACGATACACTCAGATCAACACCAGACTCTAATTACTGAAGAACAGACTACAGAATGGGGAGGTGACAATATTCAGTATGCTGACATAGTTTCCTATTTTTTACATATGGAGTGAACATTCTGAAATGATCCAAATGTGACATTTACTTTTATGATGTTATTATTTTGCTCTTAGTGCTTTGAAATGTTAAATACCTTGAAATTATGCTAAACTCGTGTGTATAACTGTATCTGAATTTATTATGAAATAGAAAAGAAATATAAAGAGAGAAACCTTATTCAGTAAACAAAAGGCAACAATCATTCCAGGTCGCATCACGTACTTAAAAATGTGGAACCCACACACAGCACTGGTTAATTACTATATAGATTTTATTGTTTACACAGTGAAATAACTGACATATATACTTAAAAAAACTGTTTATGGTGTTTAAATAATATTCAGCATCAAAATATACAAACATACTACTATCAATCGAGTTTTTATTACTAGCCATAGACGGAAAAATCATTCTCAACTCCACATTTTTTTCACCAAAGGTTGAGAATTTTTATGCTGAAAGATGGTTTTCGACCTAAGTTAAGTAGATGGGAATCTGAGTCATATTCTGCCGATGTTTAAATTTTAACGAATTAAAATTGTGTGTATTTATTAATTTATTTTTTATCTCTATTTTTCTTCCAAAACTCGATCAGCTAGAATAATTTTATCTGATAATTATATATTATTGAATTTTATTAATAATCTTTTACAGTTTTAGATTGTTTATTAATTTAAAAGAGCATCAACGTGAATGTATGTCGTGTTCTTGTGCTAACACGTCTTATTCTCAAACGTAATCTAGCACCAAATTCTAACCAGATGATTCTCACGAAAGATTTATGTACTTTTTAGCATAAATGCTAGTTTTATTTTGATTATAGATCAGAATAAACCATGTATACATACATACATAATCAGACAAATATGCAAATCGTGTAATAATAATAGCATAAGAAAGATAACCGAGTTTTGTTCTCTTGTAGAAAACAAACAATTGTTTCCCTTTTATTGATATATGAACATAGCTGTATTATTTGTTTAAAATGTTTTCATACTGCTTTCATTTTTATAGAAAGAAAAGCGAATGTGTAATAAAACCATTTGTTTCCTAAAGAACGAGAAAATATAGTGCATGCAAATGTATGACAGCAATATACCTATATCTTTTTCTTATAGACCGAATTTATTTATTTATTTATTTATTTATTTATCTTGTTGCATATATGGCAAAACAGTCTAAAAGTAAACGGAAACAACAATTGTGCGATATTTGCAATAAAGAGGCTGATTAATTCGTCTAATTTTCTTATTACCAAACATTTATGTTTACATTCGATGAAATTTATGTCAAAACAATCTGATTAAAATCAGATCTTGCATTGCTTCCACATGATAAATATCTTTATAGTGGGTACAATTTTAGCAGAGGCCTCGGTAACCGAGTGGAACGAGCTACTATAAATCGTGGGATCTGTCAACACTGAAATTACGGGTTCGAGTCTAACTGCGGGCTGGATGCGCTCGACTCCAATATTAATTGACAAGGATTGCGAGTTTTCCTACCAAAGGTCTGTGTTTTCTCTGGGTACTCCTGCTTCCTCCCCAAATACAAACTGGACACCATATAGCTGAAAAATTCCTGAAAGTGGCGTTAAGCACGAAGCAAACAAACAATGTTAGCAATCTTATTTTATTCACTAAAATGTTAGTGAAGTACATGTATATGAAATACTAATAATAAACAAAATTTTATGGAGATAAAGTTTATGGTATACTATTGTATTTGTAATTATTGATAAAGTTTTACGTAAAAAAAGATATTATAGTTTTGGTGTTGCGTTGTGTATGTTTGTCTATATCCGGATTTGTAACTCTCCCTTGACAAACGTCATGACTTTCAATTGTCAACTTCCTTCCTTCCAGTTCATCGATAGCAACATTCCAGCATATGGTGTGTGCATTTTACAACTTATACGTTATGTTAGATCCTGCGATCGGAAATCCGATTTTCTGACCCGGGCACTGCTGTTGGCTACTAAGCTACTCAAACAAGGACTTTTTGTACCTAGGTTGATGTTATCCCTTCAGAAGTCAACAGGATTTAAGTGATCGTCATGGGAAATCCTTCTCACAAATACGATCGGACATTTTAGTTTAGTTATAGGTGGTCTTTCCAATTAAGTGATTTCACTTTTTCCTAAACATGACAATCAGTAACTCGACGGGTGTTTTATTAGAAGCAGGTACTGCTTACTCGGCCGAGATACGCACTTTCTGTTTGTGTGTGTTTGTCTATATTCGGATTTGTAACTGTCCCTTGGCTTTTGGCTCTTGTTGTTCGGTCGGTTTTCTTTGATATTTGTTTTGTTATTGTAATATTGTGATACGCTTTAAAAGCTATAAAATTCCAACTAACAACATGTTTAGATATAACCTTCATTACTTTCATTCTGAACCTAAAACCATATTTTCACCAGTTAACGCCTTTTCACACATTTTATAATTTATAGAAAAATCGTAAATGAAGAAAAATGTTCAAGCAAACACAACAAAATACTGCAAAACCACAAAAACTTCGCCTCAACATTATAATGTTAGAGTGTTCACATGATTGTTGTCCCCGTGACAAAATAATATTACTCGTGTGCTTAACTTAATAGAAGTTATAATGTTATAATTAATATTCGAACTATTGTAAGTTATATTTGTAGAAAACGGCACATTGAACGATAAGTGGCATTTGTTAGACTGGTGTTTGAATAACGTTAAGCACACTAAACTCCCGTGTTTTGACATCTATAATGTAAATATTGACTTACTATATTTAATTTTAAAATGTAGAAACTTAATGCGTTGGAATCGTGTATTTTAAAAATTTTTCATTATTAGTTCAGTTTCGTCTTTTAATGAAATGTTGATGTGTCTAGTATATTTATTTTTTTGGGGAAAGTTTTCCCTTCTTGTATATATGAACAAAACAAATGAAATTGTAAGTGGTAAACATCGGGTAATCTTACACATGTCAGTCTATACATAGATGACATGCATAAGAATCATTTCTAGAAGGAAAAATTTAGCAAGGAAACAGAAGGAACAAAAAAAAACTAAAAGTCAAAGAGGACGATTACAAATCCGGATATAGACAAACATAAAACACAAAAACAGAAAGTGAGTATCCCTGCCGATTAAGCAGTGTCTGCTTCTAATTAGGCACCGGTCTAGTTACTGATTGTATAGGAAAATTGAAATCAATGGATGAATTGGAAAGACCACCTATGACTCAACGAAAATGTCCGATCGTATTTGTGAGAAGTCCGATTTCCCATAACGATCAATTGAATCCTGTTGACTGCCATAGAACTTCTGAAGAGATAGCATCAACCTTGGTACAAAAAGTCTTTGTTTGAGTAGCATAGTAGCCAACAGCAGTGCCCGGGCGATTTCCGATTGCAGGATATAACATAACGTATAAGTTGTGAAATTCACACACCATATGCTGGAATGTTGCTATCGATGAACGGGAAAGAAAGAACATGACCATTGAAAGTCATAACGTTTATCGTAGAGTCTAGTTTGTAGTTTTTTCGAGTCTTTTTCTAGACTACTTCTAGAAGTAGGTCTAGTAAGAGGCCGACCGAAGTGTTTTGGTGTTGTATTTAATTTCAAGCTCGCTAGGGAAGATATAATATAAATAGTCATCGAAATAAGCATTGTACAAGACATCATCAATATAGCGGAATGTGAAATTGAAGGTCTGGTCAGTGTATTTTCGGCGAGGAGAGTAGCACAATTAGGTGCGACTAGAATGGTCAGAATGCAACAGTGTGCTGAAAACGTGTCCTCTAAACATTACACATATGTTGTGAATTACCTAACATTGGACAGATTTCAACTTCAGATTCAGATCTTAAGATATCTATAAGGTTTTTCGTTAAATTTTTGAAAAGATTGCAGCGAGTACAGCAGGGATCGAGTTTCACAATTTCATTCGAATGCCTATAAAACGAATTATCGTATAATCGCATAAAGCAGAACCACTGACTTTGGAGGATGATGGAGCGAACATGGATTGAAAACCCTTGACTTGGGAGAATTAATCAAAGTCTATAAAAAAACGTGTTAAACGGCAGAGGATTCTCGGACTGCATTAGGTCGTGACCTATCTTAAAACTTATGTTTAACATTAATATCATGATAACAACGTTAAAATTGTCACTAAATAACGTTAAAAATATGAATACACATAAATTCAGTTATGTTATAAAATAAGAATTAAATCCCTTCATGAAATCAAAGTACTGGCGTACTGTTAACCAAAGTCATCTAGCCAATAAATCTGGTACACTTTTTGGTCGATTCGAAAACTGTTACTCGGCAATTTCCCGCTAATTTTGCGTCGAATTGCTTGGTTAATGTAAAAAGGAATAAACATCACAAGCATTACAATAATTAAATTAATTTATTTCTCATGTACCTTTCATAAATACAAAATACGGAAAGCAAAAAACCATATTTTTCCGGACAAGGTCAAATCGTATCCTTCTTGAGTCTCTCCTGGTATTATTTCCGGTGTCGTCTGTTGACATTTTATTTCAGTTATACGACAAAAAGAATAATACATGACCTTTTCCATTCTTGGCATGGTATCATTTCTAGACCATTGCTCGAGTCGCAGTTCTATTGAAAAATCGCTTTTCTATGTTTATCTGAAGATGAAACCTGACCGAAGATAAAAGGAAACTACTCAGAGCACAAATATGTATTTAATATAAATTTAATGTAGTAGTATGATACACACGCTTAAGTGTAATAGGACTGGATTCCATGTACACTCCTATATAAAAATGGTCGTGCAGATGATTGGAATTTCGTGAGCATAAATTTTCCTCAATCAAAATGTACGTGTGTACTACAACGATGTCGATTCAAAACGAATAATTTATTGTAAAAATCCAATTCAAAAACATGTAAAGTTGTCATCACATAATATTGTTATTGCAACCATTTTAAGGGGAAGATGTACAAATAAAAACAAGCGAGCATCTTGCCACAGCACATTCTGGTCAACCAAATTGCATTGAAAACTTAGTTTTCGGTTAGTAAATGCTTAAAAGTTTTACTGAGCGGGAACTTGGATATTCCTATGGTTAGTTTGCACTTTACGAATCCACTATGAAAAAATGAATGCGCGTATAATTGGTAAGTTAGCTAAAGGACCATTTAATCTATTAACCATTCTGGTTGGTCCACATAAAGGCACATGATCTAAGGTTACCAGAATATGATATTAACTGGATTGCGTAAAATCTTCCACGCGGCAACCATATATAGAAACAAGGGGGTCCAATATAAGAGTGTATTAGTTAGATTATGTCAACTACATTTATTGTGTATGTAAATATGACATGGCTATATATTCATCTTATGTGTGACCTAGCCCTCGTTTTCATTGCCTATTAAAAAATAGGCTTTTTTTGTTTATCTTGATTTATAATATAAGAAATTTAGGTACCGATACTGTTCCCAGTTATATATCCACAGAGCTGTTCAGTGCAAACTAGGCCATTTAGAATACTACTGTTGGTAAAATAAGTCCCGTACTTAACTATGATCGGCTATATAACATGAGCAGGCTGAGATCTGTCTTCTATAATATTTGCATGTTGGAGTCATCTCTCTGTGGTGGTGTCACCCGTATGGTCCTTCACCCCCATATTGACACCGTCGAAATTTCGTCAGTTTATCCCTTTTTTATATATTAATAAAAATAAATAAAAAGTAACAATTTCTTTGGAGTGCAAGAATAGCGGATACATTTTTCAGAACAACTGTGGTTTGAATTCCGCTAACTTTCAAATTATGATACATGTAGTTTTCGAAGAAAATATAATAGAGGTCCGTATTAATCGTGTGTTTTTATAAATCGAAATTTTCACATCTAGCAGAAGAAAACATTAATTTGTGCAGAAATCTATAGTTTATTTTGTTGTCGTATTGTTTATGTATGACCACTTATTCACTAATTGAACTTAACAATAATAACCAGATGGTTTTCTTTAAAACATAATCAATTTTTCTGTACTACAAAAATATGAATTTCACGGAAAGAACAAAGAAAATCTAACAAACAGGAAAAAAATGAGACAACAACCTCGGACTGCGGTCGATAGCATTTATTATATTTTTTAAAATAAACTCCAGAAAATTACTAATTATTTAAAAGTCCAACAGGTTGAGACCATGAGGTATATAGAAAAAAATGAATTAACTGTTTACTTTAAAAAGGTCAATCACGGACGAACATTGGATATTTTTTTGAGTAAGAAAATTAATCATACGTGGTGAAAAGTAAATTGATTCATCCTTCTCATATTTTGTGAAAGAGGAACGGCTAAGTACCGTACCAGGGAAAGTAAACAGACATCTTATGTTACTCTGCCTGTTTAATGCATAATTAATGAAGTTCTTTTAACTGCATAGATTTACGTTATTACTCATTAAACGTTATATATCTATTCACGAGAACGGTATTTTTAGACCACCTGCGATTTACTATACAAGATAATGTTGGTTTTGTGTTGATAATATTATGTTACGATAGTTTTTTCGGGAAAAAGCCATAGTAGTACATTTCATAGAAAAATAAAACCGGAAGTATCAACTGCTTGTTGTTTTACATACACAGATTAGTACACATACATATATGTAAACTAATGACCAACAAGACAAAAGGAACGTCCTAGGTTGAATTTGTTAAGACAAAAACAAGATTTGGCGAAAATTGTACAAGCAGAGTTTAGTTCATTCACCCCAATGCACTTTATAATGGTCGAATAAATGTTAAAGAATCGAGAGCCTGTTCGTATTTGTACAATTAATTCACAGCTTCAAGTCGATAAAGTTTTGAAGCAGAAGCATTAAAACTCGATAAATAGGGGAAATATAACAACACATAAAAGTTCGTTTCCCCTTATTTTAAGTTACCTCATATGAAAATAGTCAAGCTTAGATTTATTGGATAACATCCTCAGCATGTTGCCTGCAAGACGATTGGCCACTGAAGTCAACCGAATTAAGTATATCTACTGAACGACATGTCTATACCAAAGTCCGTCCGACCAAGGGCATTAAGTTGTCGGTGTAGGACGTAAAAAAATCCCCAAGTCTATACCAAAGTCGATAAATCTGCTGAAAAACTGCCTGGTAACAAATCCACCGAAAAAACATAGATGGCTAATTGATAATCGCAGCTACATGTAGCAACGAAATTTGGGCATACCGGGACAATTTCTAATAATTTAGTGGTATTTTAACTTGAAATCAAATGTCATTGATATCTTCTATAAAATACACGGACACCTTTTAAGTGAAAGATGCTAGCTGAGTGTATTGTGTTCGAAATTACATTATACCCGCTCAGTTATAGTTGTAACCTTTACATTTGGTGACATTTGAAACATACGTCTTCAACTTCTAACTACTTAATAGGGCTTTGTACAAATTGATTCCGTTATCGGTTAAAACTTATTCCTTAATATGATGTTTTAGTTAACAAATAAACGGAAAATAATAAATAAAAATTGTTTAGGCATTTTTTATAACAAAATTATTCTAGATCTCTTTTTTTTATAATACAAAAAGCACTGCTAAAATTTAGAATTAGTTTTTATTACGTGTGATTCATTTTTATACGATGCTAGTAGAATGTTTAAAAGGCTTGACATGATGGCCCTATCTAAAAAGTTTTATTAGGATTTAATATTTTATGCGCGTGAGGCACTTTATATAATTACATGCTAACAGTTGTCTTCATAATACTGGCTTACTAAATCTAAAACCTTGTTCATTATTAAGAATAATTCATGCGTTTTTACGCAGTGATCTTTACATCTAAATAAATGATGCAGTGAAGTTAATTGGATGAAAAATTTACATGCTTTTAAAACATCTCTTCATATTTTTGCTAACACCATTCTAAATTGTTACAGATCATTGCTCAAGGTAATTTAATAATGGATACGTTACTCTTTTTGCAACAACAGAAAAGAAAGAAAACATCTGTCATTTTTATTGGACAATAACACATTTTCGTATTTCACATTATTACACAATAATGTGATTTTAATGAGACAAAGGTATGGTGCTTTATTTTTTCACACATAAAGCAATATGGTTACCGATAATGATAATCGTATTTTTTATTTATTTGGATCAGAATTTCATATATAGATATAAATGTTCAAAACATAACTTTAAAAAGTTTTTTTTTCTTTTTTTCTTTTTTTTATTTTCACATAAAAGTGAGGGTCGGATTTTTGCTTTATTCCGACTACATATACCAACATAACTGTGTGTAAGCCTTTGGAAATATACGAGTGAGTGAGTGAGTGAGTGAGTGAGTGAGTGAGTGAGTGAGTGAGTGAGTGAGTGAGTGAGTGAGTGAGTGTGTGAGTGAGTGGGTGAGTGGGTGGGTGGGTGAGTGAGTGAGTGCGTGAGATTGACTGATTGATTGATTTGATTTGATTTGATTTGATTTGATTTGATTTGATTTGATTTGATTTGATTTGATTGATTGATTGATTGATTGATTGATTGATTGATTGATTGATTGATTGATTGATTGATTGATTGATTGATTGATTGATTGATTGATTGATTGATTGATTGATTGATTGATTGATTGATTGATTGATTGATTGATTGATTGATTGATTGATTGATTGATTGATTGATTGATTGATTGATTGATTGATTGATTGATTGATGATTGATTGATTTACAAACGGACAAACGGACTGATTAATTGATTGATTTATTGACATTTTATATATTTCAGTAACAAAAACCGTATAATATTCACAGGAAAATGGAACGAATTGACCATAAATTATTAGTACTAACGGCTACAGTAAGCCTACTCTATTTCAGCGTTTGAAAAGGGGGTCCCATAAAAGGAGTGTGGCACTCTTTAAGCACAGCACTTACTTATATTTGCTGCTAAGCTTTTCGAATAACAACCTGGCACCCTCCAACCCAAATAAGGCCACATGAGCTTAGACAGGCAGCCCTGTGGGTTGAGCACTGGAAACCTTCACCAGTTATCTCCTTTTTAGCTCACCTGACCTATGAGCTATTGCCATCACTTGGCGTCCGTCGTCGTCGTCCGTCGTCGTCGTCGTTAAGTTTTCTTCCCAAAACCACTCAAGGGATTTCTTTGAAACTTTGCACACCTCAACCAAGTTTGCACAAACCATGGCCGCAGATTAACCAACATGGCCGCCATGGCTAAAAATAGAACGGGGGTGTCAAAATACAGTTTTTGGCTTATAGTTCAAAAAGTATAACAGATACAGGAAAACCGAAGAGACGTGCCTTTATCGGCATCGAAAGCTCTACCTAATACTCCTTTGGGTCGAAGTTGTATGATGACTCTTTGTAGGAGTTATTGCCCTTTAATTGTCGAAATTGGTGATTTTTGCCATTTTCGCCTCAAAATCTTGAAAATTGTTAGAACTAGAGAAAACGTTAACATTTCTTAATTGTTCTGCCCTATGAGAGCTACAAAAATGGCTTAGGGTCAAGATTGTCTGATTAACCGTTTAAGAGTTATCCCCCTTGAACTGTTTTTTAATCAATTTTAATTGATTTTAGAAAATCTTCTCCTCTTTAACCAATGACTGCTTTGAAACATTGCACACATCATCTTTAATTGTTCAAATCATGACAGCTGACTATCTACATAGCTACGTTGGCTTAAAATAGAAAAGGGGGAAGGGGTCAAGAGAGTTTTCGGCTGATAGGAAAAAAGTATAACAGGTACAGCAAATTTGAAGTGAACCTCCCTTCTCCCTCTAGAATCAAAAGCTCCTCCTTATAGCAGTTATTTCCCTTTAAAGGTCAAAATTAATGACTTTTGCAGAAGTGTTGGGCAATTCCTTATTGGAAAGAAAAGCTGGATTAAAAAGGGTTGTTTGGTTTCAGGTTCAGGTGAGCGATACTGGCTCCTAGGAGCCTCTAGTTTATATAGTACACTTGTTAAAAATATGTTATTTTACCTTATTCGTTAAAAACCGCTAAACCGGAATATTAAATGGTCACGTATATATCTAACCGACATGAGTTCACAAGCTGTTGTATGAAATTGAAGTTTACAAAGCTAAAATATTTTCTGGTAACTAGCACGAACAGTTTTGAAGCTTAGATGTTTTTTTCAAAATATACTGTGAAATGTTCGAAAAAGTTCGGCTTCAATTCCTAGAAATATTTGAGTAACACAACTAATTTATGTCAATCAGTCTATATATGATCCTATATTATTGTGCTATTTCGATTTTCTTTGTCTTTTACGCACATGTTTCACATTATAGACATGCAATAATTTTCTTTCAATTTATATTCTCATATTTCGGTGAATACCATTGGCTTTTAATTTTTGTTCGCCTACGTTTCGAGTTTAATGAATCGCATAATTTA
This sequence comes from Limnoperna fortunei, assembly GCA_944474755.1. NCBI lineage: Eukaryota > Metazoa > Mollusca > Bivalvia > Mytilida > Modiolidae > Limnoperna > Limnoperna fortunei. The sequence continues at coordinate 23,525,806 of OX104113.1, read as the reverse complement.
TATTTTATAATCATATTGTATCTTAATATAACTATCGAGAATTTGTTCCATAGCCCAGTTTGCTAAGTATGAGTTTTTGTACCTTTTTTTTTTGGGGGGGGGGGGTTGGGTTTTGGTTGCTTGTTTGATTTTTTTTTTGGTTATTCTTTTTTTTGTCCGCACCAACAAAAGAGGTGCATACAAATGATTATTTAGTATCTTCATTCCATGGGGGTGATGAAGCATCAGCGAAATTAATAAAGATGTTTTGTAGAAAATTAGATATTTAGATAAAATCAAAAACTTTGGTGACTATTCAAATACAACATGGTTATCTGTATTCTAATGCAACGACTCTAAATACATTAAATATTTGTAAAACTATAAAACGCCCAAACGCTTGCGCAATAAAGTTCAGACAGTAAAACTCAGAAGTCTAATAATATTCGATGCAATTAGATATTCCATATTAAAATAGTGCCATTAACGGGCACGATAAGGTCATCTGCACCATTCCATTCTCTATTGTGTTATGAGTCCAACGTGTGTAAAACTGTCCGTTCGTCCGTCCATCAACTGAACCATTTATTGATACATACATACACTGGTGTCAAATGAAAAACACATTGAACACCTTTATTTTGTCGGCTGGTGGTAAAGTGTCTCAAAGGTTGACGTGGGACGAAGTTCGGTACTAATCCGATATACATGTACTATTTAAGTGCCGTGTTGGCATGTTTGTTGTTTTTGTATTCCTTGTTATTCAATTTTCAATTCGAATCGCGGGAACATTTGGTAACGCCTAGTTGAACACATTTTGCTAGTTACTGGGATAATAAATAATAATAAATATAATAATAATTCTATTCATGCTGCAATTTATTTATATTATGTGCTTTGATTGGATAAAAACACTTAAATGGCGTCTTCTCAGATAATTTATACATCGATATTTCCTTTGAGCGGACTACTTTCAGTATCCAATGTAAACAATGTAAACAAGATGACGTCCTCCTAGCGTATCGTCAGGGAGAGGGGGCAATGTTTTCTCTGCCCCAATGATTTCTAATTAAATCTATTGAGATTTCAAACAAAATATAATATAAATACAATTTAGCGTTTCATTTTGTTTTTTTCCTATCAATATTCTACAGAACCGCGATTCCTAATTGGTACTATATTTTGCATATCCCTACGCTTTCCGGTTTAGGTACGCTTTGAGGTCTAGATAGGTTTCTGTAACTGTTTTTGCTGTTTTAAAAATCGCAGCGATTATTTCATAGAATTATAAGGATTAAACACTGTGTTTTAGAAATTATCAATGTGTAAACTCCGGCGACTCCCTCACAAACTTGACATAAAGTCCTTCGGACTTTATTTAGTTTGTGAGTGAGTCGCCGGAGTTTACACATTGATAATTTCCTAAAACCCAGTGTTTAATCCTATAATAAATTCTTTCGTTCCATGAGGTATGCTTCCACGAAGGTTTTGTTTTGTTTCACTAAAATCCCGTCGTAAAGAACTCATACATGTTTCCTTGTTTGGTATTTTGCTATTACCTTCTTTTAGATGGGAATCTTTTGCCACTTCTGCAATTTTTCATCTATATCAAATAAGGCTTTTATTTTTTAATTGGCGGAGGAAAATGAGATATCCACAGAAAAAAGTTCTTCGACAGCTTACCGGAAATTCTTATTAAGGTTGGAGCCAAGAACACGATACTCGAAGTTATTCGAACTTGCAAACTAAGGTATAAACAGTAGACTTACTTTAACCAATCGGGTAATGAAATGACTCACTTCTTGCAAATCCTGAGAAGATTTTAATAAATTACAAAAAATATAAGAAAGTTTACAAGAACTAAATGAAATTAAACATACGACCCGTAATAAGTAAATTATCCCACTATCTTTTTTTTGCTATATTTGTGGGTTTTTTTTAGTGTTTCAATGTCTGCTGTGTTTCCATCTCCAGTTCGCATATGATATCCTTTTGTGTTTCCATCTCGAGTTCTCTTTGATATCCTGTTGTGTTTCCATCTCCAGTTCTCAATTAATATATTTACTTTATTTGTGCTATAAGGAAAAGGAAAACAAAATACACTATTCTGTTTTTGATAGACGTTAGCATGTAGTTTCGGCATGAAACATTACATAAATAGAACAGTTTGTAGCCTTTACATAAAACATGGGCTATTATGTTGATGTCCGTCTGAAATCTTGTCATATTATTGAGTGACCACTATAACCTTTATGAGATACATACATAATTTACAAAACGTCCTGACATATATAACATTAATATTTCATCTCTTAAATATAAAAGTACTACATGCATACGGTATATTTATATACGAACTTTGTTTCCAGTGATCACTTCTAAATTGTGTAAAATAACAAGTAGGGAGTGACCGTAAAACATGAATCATTTTGTAAATGCTAATTTATAAAAACTGAGGAAGTTTACACTGCAAATGAATTCGGAGAAAAATTTTTATCCCGCATATCTGGGGAAACAATACTAAACAGAAATATTAAAATGTGTTCTTCAATCTGTCTGGGTCTTTACTACCGACATGTAATAGACACTGTAGACCATGACACTGTATTTAATTTTGTCCGTTATATATATAAAGCCACGGTTTCCATATTTCCTTAATTTATTGGCCGGGAAACACTTGTAAGATTTGGTTATTGTAACATTTGTAAGATTTGGCAATATTTCACTTGTCTTGGACACAATTGTAAGATTTTGTACAAATTGGCAACATCTCCATTGGACGGGACACACTTGCAAGATTTTAATTATTGTTAGCAACATTTCCATTGGCCGTTACACAATTATAAGATTTGGTTATTTTTGGCAACATTTCAATTGGTCGGGACACACTTGTAAGATTTGATCATTGTTAGCAACATTCCCATTGGCCGGGACACACTTGTAAGATTTTCCTATTGTTAGCACCATTTCTATTGACTGGGAAATACTTGTAGGATTTGGTCATAGTTAGAAATATTTCGATTAGCCGGAACACTTGTAAAATTTGGTCATTGCTAGCAGCATTTCCATTGGCCGGGACACACTTGTAAGATTTGGTCATTGTTGGCAACATTTCCATTGGCCAGGACACACATGTAAAGTTTGGTCATTGATAGCAACTTTTCCATTGGCCGGGAGACACTTGTAAGATTGGTTATTGTTGCCAACATTTCCATTGGCCGGGCATCCTCACAAGTCAGTGTTTCTGTGTCCACATGTGTCCACGAAATCCTGACAAACTTAGCAAGGAAATTCCCGGGCTAGAAGATTTTCATATGACGTCAAACCTTCAAAATATCAACTAATGAAATTTCTTCAAAGAAGCAAGTGTTTGGCAGAAGTTATTCTTACTCATTCTTAAGTGGGAAGAAAACGTAACGCAGCTAATAAATAACGCGGTAGTAACACACTATTAACACTACTGTAAAAAAAACTCACTTTCACATTGTCTATGCAACACATCCGTTTGGTTTATTTACAATCGACATCGGGATATCCTTTAACCAAGCTGTGAATAAAAGCGAGCATTTGATTGGCTACATTGAAGCATGAAGTAGCCAATCAAAATAGTGACTTCTAACCCGGGAATTTCCTAGCGAAGTTTGTCAGGGTTTCGTGGACACATGAGGACATAGAAACCCTGACTTGTGAGGATGTTGGCCGGGAGACACTTGTAAGATTGTTCATTGTTAGCAACATTTCCATTGGACGGTCACAATTGTAAAGTTTGGTCATTGTTAACAACATTTCCATTGGCAAAGACACATTTGCAAAGTTTAGTCATCGTTAGCAACATTTCAATTGGCAGGGCACACTTGTAAGATTTGGTCATTGTATAAAACATTTGCATTGGCCGGACACACTTGTAATTGTTTGTAATTGTTGGCAACATTTCCATTGGCCGGGACACACTTGTAAGATTTGGTCATTGCTAGCAACATTTCCATTGGCCGGGACACATTTGTAAGATTTGGTGTCATTGCTAGCAACATTTCTATCGGCCGGGACACTCTTGTAAGTTTTGGTCATTGTTGACAACATTTTCATTGAACGAAACACACTTGTAAGATTTGGTCATTATTAGCAACATTTCAATTGGCAGGGACACACTTGTAAGATTTTTTCATTGTATGAAACATTTGTATTGGCCGGACACACTTGTAATTTTTTGTCATTGTTGGCAACATTTCCTTTGGCCGGGACACACTTGTAAGATTTGGTCATTGCTAGCAACATTTCTATCGGCCGGGACACAGTTGTAATATTTAGTCATTGTTGGCCACATTTCTATTGGCCGAGACACGCTTGTAAGATTTGGTCATTGCTAGCAACATTTCAATTGGCCGGAAGACATTTGTAAGGTCTTTTCATTTTTGGCGACATTTTCATTAGCTTGGACACACTCATACTTGTAAGATTTGGTTATTGCTAACAACATTTCCATTGGCCGAACACATTTGTAAGATTTTGTCATTTTTTGGAAACATTTCCATTGGTTGGAACACACTTGGAAGATTTGGTCATTGTTTACAACATTTACATTAACAGTGGTATATAATTTTGCAAAATGTGTATATGTGTTGAATTATTAATATTTTTAATCTCGTTTTAATTATAACTTCAGTCACCAATGAATACAATGAAGTTTAAAAAGGAATAATTATCGATGTAAATTGATGTGTTCACCGTGTTATAAATACTAAATGTAATCGACGTATGGATTTTCTTTTCTCGTCATAATTGAAATTTCATCTTAAGTTATTGACTGATTTATTATTTAACATTTTTTCTCACATAAGGAATTTTATAATATCGCGCTCGAATATCGATTTAGTTTATGATTGAAACAACAGCAAGAATATTTCGTAATGTCGCGCTCTAGTAGCGGCTCGGGTTTATGGATTGAGGCAAAACCATTTAAAATTAATGCAATGCAGCGGCTTCAACCACAAATATGTTTTTGAAGTTGTTGTTTTGTGTGCGACTACAGTAACCCGGGGTCATTTTGTCCCCGCCTTACCAAGAACTACCTACCAGCTGTCTTTTTATTGACAGTGGCCAGGTGATGGTTGAAGTTGTGGTCAAAGAACAGACACATGGCACGTGTGGGGCGTCCCAAAGTGTGCCATTATACAAAAAATGTAATCATAATTTTTTCATAAAACATCAATCACTTTTTAAAAATCATGTTTATAGTCATTAAAGGTGATGTTATCAAGTATTTGCGGTTATCTGTCATATTTTGTTTGTAGAATGGAATGTTTTGCTTTTATCAAATCTGAAATTTAATGAGTATCGACAAAAAGAACGTTTACTGCGACACACCTGTCGTATAATTAGTGACTGTTTCTCCACATTTTTGAACACTGCAAATATTGCATTGTTTGAAAAACAAAATAATATTTACAATTTTGTCATATATTATAGGAACAAAAATGATCAAATAATATTGATATTTTTGCTAAATAAGAACACCCTAGATCAAGTCCTTGTGTAAATATTTAACAATGTTATATCACTCCTGAGTATATTCGTTTGTTATTTTATAAAGAGCATTGACGTCTACTTAAAAACGACACACAAAGGAACTACAGCACGTACATTTTATTATAATTTGCCCTTTAGTTAACTGATGTTAATTTTACACCTCTTTGTATATGTGCCTTTACCTGTTACGATATTTGTATTTGTACTGAATTTTAATATTCAATTTTTAATTGTGTTTTCACTTTTCAGGTTCACGTAAGTGGGAACCTAAGTAAACAAATGCATGGTACTAATCAATTTTTTTATTATCGTAAATATGTAAACAACTTGTATGGATTGTCTTGTTTTGTTATTTATCAAATTTTGTATAATATTTAATAGATTACTTTTATAAATCGGCTTAGACCCCATCATTTACATCCAACACTGTTCCGACCTACAGAAGTTTATAAATTTGTCGCCACAATCGACTCCTCCCATAAGTAGTCGAGCCAAGACATCTTTTACGTGCCAAAATCTAAAACTACTGTAAAGACTTGTTGTGTGAGAATCTTGTTAGTTTTAAGTCAAATATACAGAGAACGGAAATATATCGGTATTTTTTGCACTCCCTAATTTTTATATTTTCGCATCTCATTATAAATTACATGTACTATATGTTCGAAATTATCTCGGCGATGAAATTTCATTTCAAAATTGGAAAAGAAATTTTATCTATGCTATATGAGAGGTAAACCAGGAAAATTTCAGGGTTGGTAGAAAATCACGCTTTTTTACCAAGGCAGGATACAATAACTGTAAATGACACACTGTAGCCAATCAAATGACAGTCGGAATAAAACATGGTAATCATGACAATTTTGGCAAAATTTGAAAAATGAATTGTTTATTTTGTGTATATATTTCGGAAAAATTGGCATTCTTATATTTTACCGTAATCCATACATTACAAACGCCATTTCCTTGCATTATATAACGGTGTAGGACAACCTTTGCTTTTCTATTCTTTGGCTACATTTAAATATGATGATTTTGACTTTTTCTATACAATTTACCTTTATTTCAAACAAAGTGGCACTTTTGTTCATAACAATATGTACTGGGTCAGATTCTCTCAAAATTGTACACTATGTTTAATTGCATATAACAACGAACTCTTAACCGACTAAAAATCTACTTTCACTTTCAATTTCAGTCCAAAATAGTGCCTTTTCTTAATTGACTCTCAACATTTCTTTGTTCAATAAAACCAATAAAACTTTATCTTCAAGTTTCCTAAAATATTCAACTTCCTCAAAACACCAAATTATTTCTGGTATCATGTATGGTTCAAATTCTCATTCAGCCAATAATGAACTGATCTGTTGAATAGTTCATGTACTACTGTTACCTCTTGACTGGTTCCCGTGTATTTAGTGGTCCTACACCTTAAGAATATAGTGTTCAAATTAATTAGGCATTTATAGAAATCTCAATTTAATTGAGAAGTGTGAAAAAGACCTATTAAACCACGAAAGCAGTTTAATAGCGGCAAATGTATTAAACACAAGCTTGTGTATGCTCTATTAAGAGAAGTTAGGCCTCTTGATAGCTCCGCCGATATAAAAATCATTATTATAGCTAATATATTCGGACCTAAGTACGACATTTTGATAATTTTCAAAGTAAGGAACGTAAGATGGTGTCGCCCTAAATGCCTTTAGTAAGGAAGTTTATAGAGTTAGGAAAGGGTATGATGGGCTATCAGTAATAAATGGTAGGAAAATCTGCAAGTGTAGTTGGATGTTTAAAGACTTAATGGTCATAACTCGGGTGATTTAGAAGTAATTTATTCGTTAAAAAACGAAAAACTTGTCATATTTTATCATTGTGAAAATCAAATAATAATATTGCAATTGACTTTACTTTACTAGTTTTTGGAAAGCCGGAGTTAACTGTCGATCAAAATAAAATTGTATTTAACCACGTTAATGCATTTATATAGCGGTCTCAAAGATTTCTTATAGTTAAAGCACGAACGTTAAACGTAGCTTTGTCATCATCAACATCTTTATACCTATTTTTATTTGAATACTTAGTGTATATGTAATTTCTCCTTTTCTTCAACCTTATTTGTTCTTATTCATTTGTTGTAATTATTAATAGCTTATAATTATAATAATAATTATTATTATTTGCTTGCTCATTCGTATAATTATTATATGTAAATATTGTATTATAGAGAGGATTCCATCAGTATGATTAACTTGCGTCCAATGCATTATGTTATTAACAAATAAAATATGTTTAACATGAACTATCATTACTCCAAAATATTATTGACCGAACTCTAGTTTAATGAGTGCTTGAACGAGACACTCAGCGCCTAAATTTTCAAATTGCAACCTCAGAGAACTTGGGGAAGGGTGATTGTGGACAATCGACCAAATAATGAAATCACGGTTACGGCATGAAACTTGTTCTAATAATAAAAGAACATTGAAATAAATGACGCATTGTTAGTTGCGATCCATCTTATCATTATGTTAACAGATAAGTTCATAAAACATTACCAGTGCGATGGTATAAAACCATCACGCATAAATGATTTTTTTGCATGAATGTTAAATTTCAAAGAAATTTAGAAAAATAATCCCAATAATACGTTAACATCTTATTTGACCGATTTTGATTAAGTGATAAGCCTCATTAGATAATAAATTGTACAAAAAGTGCACAAGAAAAATTATTACATGACGACCAGCACTAGCTACAATAATGTAGCTCCTTTTCTTTATGGACGGAGCTACAAAGAGGTCCCATTACTCGTAATGGAGCAAAACACTTTTGGGATTTACACATATTTTCCGCTATTTAACCTTTGTCTTTATTTAATAAATATGGTTTCTTTCCTCCGCAGTTCATCTGATATGTCTACAAGGTCTAATTAAATAATTCTAACACTTTTTCGTAATCGTGACATTGTTGACATAATTAAAATTGTGGAGTGTAGAATTTCGGAATCGTATCGGTAAAATTTGTAATAAGGGGACATAATCATAATGCAAATGAATACAGCTGAAATCATCCGCAATTACATTTTTTACCAAATCGATTCCGATATTATCGAAATTATGCACTTCCGGAATTCATATTTTGTTAACAATGCAATGATTACGAATAAAGTGATAAAACTAACGAATACGGTTTTGTGGAAATATCAGTTAAACTGCAAATACATAAAAAAGTATGTAGCAATTTAGGGAAACAGTTTAATAGCTTATTATATGCATAAAACCCCCGGGTGTGAATCACTCCCGGCTTGCTCCATTACAAGTAATGGGACCTCTTTGTAGCTCCGTCCATAAAAAAAAATAGGAGCTACATTATTGTAGCTAGACCAGCACATGCTCGCATTTAAAAAGTTCCTCGTTTATTAAATTTTTTTCTTTCATTTCAAATTGCTGGTTACAATCATCAAAAGCAATCGATTCGAGTTTATTCGCCGTTTTGCGGAAACGTGTTCGTTTTTAAATTGATTCATTCGGAAATATTATATTTATATTGTTCAGATCAGCTTGACCGACTTCATTTGAACTACACACCCGATTACGTGAAACATGGTTAACCTTATCTGTGTATACTTTATATTTAGATCAACAAGTGATTTATAATACTGTGTATAGGGCTATAAACGTGTAGAGTGGACAGTAAATCAATGTCCTTGTTTGCAATTTTACATGGCATGTGTGAGCTTATAGCATGACCCAATGACAGTGGTCAACAGAAAAATAAATATTTACAAAAACAGCTGACTTATAAAATATAGCAGGTTTATAAGAAAATTTCCCCAACAACCATTTAAAATAAAGTTAACCAGGTTAGATGCCTTTTCCAGGTAATACGGCTTCCTTCTACTCTCTACATTTTCGTCGCTTAGGAAACAATTCGTTTTAAACATGTTACTCCCCAGTATAAAGTGTACTTCCCCAGATTGTATTACGCGAAAAATTTATGAAACATGTTTCAATATTACTGGCAGATGTTTAAAAAAAAAAAAACATTTTGTTCTTGTTTCTTGCTAAGTTGCCTGGTTTTAGGACAACCTGAGGATCTTTAGCTTCTTTTTTTTAATGTTTTATATGTAACGGACTTTAAATGATAACATATTAAGCGTTGAAATATCGTGTCCTTGATTTGTTTTTGTTTTTTATTGATTATGTTATTGATTTTGTCCACGCAAGTAAACATGGCAACACTTTTATATAATTTGTGGAACAAGTAAATAAAAAAAATCAAACGGGGTTCATTCAACTCCTTACCCTCTTCTTATTTTCTTCTTCATTAAACTTGAAGTGTTCTTTAACAAATTACTGATTCTGTTATTGTTGTATAATCTTTAACTCAGTGAAGAGGAACATTCTTGACCAAACATGATAAACCTGACAAACATTTCAAACGAGCATTCACATGCCATAATGAACGTAAATAAACCGATGTTTGGCTAATCTCGGTTCCAGAAACGAGTCCAGTTTTCATTCAATCTCAACAGATTTAGCCAAACTTATGTAAAAGTAATTTACAATTCACTGTGTCACAGTGACCACGTCAGTCCGGCGTAGCCATGTTAAAATAATCAATAACCACATGGTTCTGTGATTAGTTAATGCATGGGGTTATTGATGACTTTACTGATCACTGTTATATGGCGTTCATCTGTGTGTGGATCTTATCTGATAAAATTTAGTGAAACGGGACTGGTAAATCTCATAAAGCACACACCACTAACTGACCTTAGCGGCCATCTTAACTGTGCAAGTTCACGAACTTCGGACAAAGATGATAATTATCAATGAGTCATGAATAATTTAGAACTAAGACGACGATTTTTCTAAAACATTTTAATAAAATTTACCAAAATATTTTTTCCAACAGATGGATATATATGGTAATTAATATATGCACCAATAAAAGAGAAATGAAAAAAAAAACATTAAACGATTAAATGAACGAGGTAGACAGTATAGAAGGCGTCCATTTGTACACACTATAAATAGCACTATCAACAAACAATAAAAATCTATGACAAATTTTGAAAGTTATAAATAAATTTCTTTCTTAATCCGTTTTTGAGAAATTGGAAAGTTACAAATTTATATTTAAAAAATACAATGGAGAAATTTTGAACTGAAAGGTACAATATCGCATATGATAAAAACATCGTCAGCTTAGACCAAAAATTATTATTTTTTTATTTTTGAAAATTGTAACATCGTATAAATGACTGAACACATCGTTTCTTAGTTGTAAGTTCTGTAGAAACAAGTTAAAAAAATATACAATATCACATTGAAATTCCTGAATCAAATGTAAATTTACAGGGAATTAAAGCACTATACAGATACAATACACAGATTGTCAAAGGTGATTGTAAAATATATATAATATACATTCATGCACTTGATATCCATCAACCCTTTCTACTTTGAGGTAGAAGTATTCAATCAACAATCAAAATGAGGTAGTTTTTACTTAAAAGAGGTACTTTGGTAAATAACATATACACATTAAATGAGCAATGTAAATTCTTGAGGGATGATGTCATACCTCATTGTTCAAATATTTGAGCAGTAATATGTAATAACAATGCATAATCAATATCAAGATGAATAAAATTTCGTTTCATTTCAGTTTCTTCCTGTCAAAAATACGCAGTGTGCAAATATGTTTCTTTAAAACGATATGTGAAGAAGACAAATTTGCATAAATATTGATTAATATGACATGTTGACTCAAGAATTGTATTGGTTTTCTCTGACATTGTGGATAAATATGTCCGTTATATTTTAAGAAACAATATAGATAAAAAAAAACTATGAAAAATTACCAAACACATGTACACATAAAGTCTATACTGTTACGTGACTCTCCCTGAGTTTGTTATTTAACAAAATATATACGAAAACATGCATATTATGTACAAATAAAAATAGAGGGTAATGGATTATAAGACAAAATCGCGATAAATTCTGGATATATCCATTTGTTGTAGTAGTTAATTCAATAGAAATACTTTTCTTTCTAATTTCACTGTTCAAGATCTTTTTTATCAACCGAAAATGAACTTGTCGATTTGTTCAATTGCTTAAAAATAAAAATCTTGGGATTTCAAAAATAATAGTTTGATTGACCACTGTTATAGAAGGACCACCCATATAAAAAAATGGACTATTGGTTTAACAAACATATTGTGGACCAGCAGTAAACAATGAAATTAGAAAAATGCCAGTTCATTGGCACGGAAAATGCGTTCAAATTACCATTCATATCTCAAACAACACGTCAAGGTTCAATTATACTGGGTTTTTGATGAGATAAGGCTGCCTTTGTAGCGCTGCTTTGATAATACAAGAGTACAAAAAATGAAATAAAAAATACCCGCATCGACACAATGAGTCATTTAGAACAGACCTATAATTCCTGAGAATACTTGCACACATCAACTGTTATACAACATGCATCGTAACTTGGCAGTCTCTGTCTTGAGCGCAGCAACTTCTACCCGTAATTTCAAATTTTCTTGTTCAAGTAAAGCAGCTCGTATTGCAATCTCGTCTTCCTTTGCACGTCTCATATCCCTGGATCTCTTAGCAGCTTCATTATTTTTTCGCCGTCTCTCCCAATACGATTCGTCTTTTTGTTCATCTGGTAATGTCCTAGGACGCTTTCTAGATGATGTATAATTCCTCCGCTCCGATGCGGACATCCCAGATAGTTGAGCATTTCTTTCCCCGCTAGGACTAATAGTTGAACTAGAACTAGGCGAACTTGTAGCAGTTATGTTTGATGTATGCTTCGGTTGAGATGGTGATGTTGAAGGTTCGATGTGTTTTTCTCGTTCCCCAGCGAGTAACATATGTTGACGGTATAAGTTAAAGAATTCTTCGCTGCTAAGGTTGAGATTCTGAAGAGCATTACTGTCTAACTTTGGAACAAATCCGGGTAAACCAAAACCTCCCATTGTCAAATGGTCTTTAGGATACGATTTAAATGGACGGTTTGATGCGGACCTGTTTTGTGATAGTCTTGGACCCATAAGAGCTGCCACTGACGGAAGGGGTCCAAGCATTGGATTTGGAAATAATCCCGCTTGAAATGCTGATATCATATTAGCGACACTAGGATTTATAGACCAGTTTATAGAATCATGTTTTTGTTCAGAATCTTGTTCAGACTTGATCTTCTTCACATTAATAAATGACTTATCCTCATTATCGGAATTGGACATTTTTCTGTCATCCAGGTGTATTCCGGTATCATTGGTAGAAGCCGGAGATGGAACTGAATCAGAACCTGAAATTTCGTTGTCACCATTTTTGCGTTTAAAAGAAAAATCTAGAGGCGAATTACTTTCATCTTCCGAAGAATATCCATTTCCATTAGAATTACGTTCGTTACATATCGATTGCCAATGTTGATCGTGTTGATTGATAGGGGTTGTGTAGTGCATTTCTCCTTTATTTGGCGAAACATCATCAGCCATATCCTTACATCAATACTCCGAATGTTACAAAAACTCACCCTGATCAATCAATCTGAAACGACAACAGTTAGGTCGTTTATTTTTAAAGTAGTATTTGTTATCTATCAATACACAAGATTGAACAGGTTAATAAATAAATACAAACAATTAATATTATATTTAAAAACTTACCTTGTTTCACGTGTGTGAAATCATCTCTCAGAAAACTACAACTGAAAGTTTTTAATATCATGGATTTATTATGTGTATTCCCATTCATGTCCTTGAGATAACGTTACGTGTTTTGTCAGTTGCCTAACATATTCCAATTGTTAGTCCCTGACCTCAGTTGACGCTAGTATAACTTATTCTAAACTATTCAATAATTCACGTAATCCGGAATTAACTAACCAATCACGCTGTCCAATTGGATTATGGGCATGTCCATGCCTTCATTCAAGCCTTAAACGCTCATAAAATACGCCCCTATTGGTCAGTTCTAACTCCATGTTGCGTAAGGTCGAAAACAGTTACATGTCAGAAAAATATCAAGCCTCGTTTTCAAGTGTAGTAATTCTGAAAAAAAACCTACGCAAACATGTTGTAGTATATTCACGATACGTACGATAAGTGTATATGTGATAATCTACATTGTGGAATGATTTCGCAATAATCATGTACGATTGTGAAGATTCGATTATGAATTAAAAACCACGTGTCCCTTCACGATTTAAAATATTTTAATTTTGTTAGTTTAAACTTAAAAAGTTCAATAAGACTATGTGTCAATTGTGTGGTCAATTAAGTGGAAACGCGACCTTCGGGTCAGGTCAAATCTGTGTAATTTAAGTCATACCAGATGATTATCTGTAAATACACAAAATGATATATTATCAACTCGGAATAAACCATCGTTACTGATCTGTTGTATGTCTAATTTAAGAAAAACACATATATGCTACATTAATATTTTACGACTAAAATCTGAAAAATATAATTACAGGGTCTCTGTTTATAAATATGTAAACTGCAAGTTTAATTTCAATAAATTTTTTTTAATTGTTTTAATTTCTGTTGGTATTTTATTAAACGTTTTTCTAACCATGTAATTTTCATCCTGTTTGGAGGTTTTTGTGGTTGAGCTTTTGTTTTGCTTTGATTTTAATGAAATATTATTCATTAGGAAAGAAAAAGGTATTTAAAATAATTAAAATGAACAGTTTTGATCCATAAGTTTATTAATTTGGATGTAAAAAATTATAGCTCTCAAATCACAATTGTGTAAAATTTTAACCTTTCATTCACACTAAAGACAAAGCATTTGGTAGGTTATACTAAAAACTGCCACTATTCGATTGGTTCACATAAAAAACAGCTATACATAATTTTTAACTTTCTGAAGAGCATCCATTAAAAATAAGAATTAAAACAAATTTTCTGAAAGTCACATTCGAAAAATATACTAGTACTTATTAGAAAGGTTGTAAAGAAACTTACACAAGTTTAGTCGTCATTAATTAATTATGCTAAAGTAATACAAGTAATACAAAGAGAGTTCTACAATGAATACAGGACGAGGAATACTTCTACAAGAAATACAGGACGAGGAATACGTCTCAAAAATTTAATACCATATGCATCAAACACTGACGAAGATAAATATTACTGAGAACATTTACCTAAGTGGTATGCAAAATAGAACAAATAAGAAAAAATGTTTTGCTAAGCACTAAAGAAAATTAACTTATGAAAATAACATCCGCAGAACAATTAACCAAAGAATATACACTCACGTGTATACACTCAATAACATATATAATGTTGCTGCATAATAAGTCACCTACGCTTCTTAAAGTATATTTTTCTGACCAAATTAACCAAGACAAACACAGCTTTTGCGTTTAAAAAAATTCTTTTATAAAAGATTATTTCTTGTAAATTTTCCTTGACAATAAATTATATTTAACTGTATTTATTTGTATACTTATTTCTCTTCACAACATTAAGTATAATGTTCATCATGCTGTTTTATTTTTTGTTAGCTGATTTATTAATGTAAACCACGTTCGTTACAAGTATGATCAAATAAATACCATAGCGTCACAGTGTAAATAAATGAATAAATAAATAAATAAATATATATATTATTAATTGATATTTTTCTGATAAATTTGATTAGTGTAAAGCCTGTCACATGACATGCTGTATTTGGTAAGGTTCTTTGAAAACGGCTGATAGGAAAGTGATGTTGCACGGTTATATTTAGAAAACATGATATTGCACGGCTATTTTTAAATAATTGGAATTCCCCTTTAAACAGCCAATCAGAATGACTTCTGTCTGCTTCCGGTTTGAAAGTTAGGAAAGTATGTACATTGTGAAAAATTGCAAATATTTCAATATGTTGCATGTATTTTTGTATTTATAAATCTTTTAAATTGAAAGTTTTCATAATTTCAGATGATATTGAAATGAAATGTGATATTTTCGTACATGTGACAAAACCCACCAAAACAGTAAACTAATCAAAAGAACGTTGAACTAAATTCCTTTAAAATACTAGTATATACAGATGTGCATAAAAATATCAATTAATAATATACCAATTGTAGCCTTTAACTTGCAGGTTAGGATGACTGCTTGTTTGTTTGTTTTTTTTCTGCCTAATTGTTTCACCTTTAACCCTTTGGTTTTTTTCACGAACCAAAGTAGCAAAAGTTAAATGGATTGTTCGTTTGTTTTTTAAATGATATTTAACGCTTCTTTCAGCAATTTTTCTGCTATATCATGGCCTCCAGTTTTTATTATTAGAGGAAGCCGGAGAAAAACCCGAACTTCGGTAGGAAAACTGGCAATCCTTATCAAATAAGATTGGAGTCGAGTAAACCCTGCAGTGAGATTCGAATCCGCAACCTTATCGTTGACAGACCACGTGATCAATAGTAGACGAACTATCTTGACCACTCGGCCACCGAGGCCCTCAAAAGTTAAATGAATAAATAGAAGATATTGTGCTGGACTATTTTCATAATATCTGCACACTAGGATTCATCTTCGCTAGCCAAGTGTTACGATCAGGTCCCCCTCTCTGAAGATAAGAGTATCGGATCGTAAGCCTTGGCTAGCGAAGATGTATAGGATTGAGCAGATGAAATAATAATTTTAACAATAAAAGTCAAATGAACAGGCCTGTTTGCTTGTTTACCGTTAATATTGGAAACCCATTGTTAAATTTAAAATGGAACCTTGTTTATTTTCAAACACAACACAAATGCAATTGTTTATATTATATTTGATGTGAATAATAATAGTTTGGCAAATTTTGTACAATAAGAAGTATTGTGCAAATTTTATTGTGATAGATGATTTATATCAAATATACAAAGCCAATAAATATTCAATCTTTTTCTTCAAAGTTTGTGCTAAAACATGAAAATCCTGGAACGGAGTTTTGACCAAATTATGTATGCATAAAATTGAAAACGATTATATCCATTACTTATAAATTTTACATAATTTAAATGTATTGCCTTGATAGATTAAAAAGTCAAGGTAAACATAAATAATCAATGAATGCAGTGACGGAATATATTGATGTATATACTGAGGATGACCGATTTTATCTGAACTTAATATGAACTTTGTGTGGGTGATAGTTCCTTCTTTACTCGTTATTAATTATTTTATTCTATGGCAGCACATGTCTTGTAAATAAAAATGCAGACCTCATCGTGTTTTCTCTGATTAGATAATGAAACCCATGCTGTAAAATATTTAAGTCAGAGTCATATGACTGCCTGAAAGTAGTAAGTAATATAGTTTAGAAAGCAAACATACTTGAGATATATACCGAAATACATCCAAAACTTCTTATTATCTTCTTTTACATGTTGCGTCACAGGAAATATAGAGGAAGGAGATCTGACTTGTGCGTTAATAACAGTTATTTACGATTGTTTAGTATAATTCGGTCAACGACTACATATTGTAAATAGTTTACAATAATGCAAGTCATTAATAGATATTTCAGAATCTGTCAGTTTGTAGGAGTTCTAGCACACGTACAATACTAAACGATAACATTCATTTACTCATATAGTCGTTGGGTTTAATTTTGTTTAAAACACAGAAGGTCTTAAGTTCATATTAAACTTTTGAAATAATAAGATCTTTTGATTATATTTTATTTTGTACGCAGCACGGAATTTTACGATAACTAGTCCTTGAACTTCAGGTCTGGCAGATTTATCTAATTGTATGACATAATTATATCTTCTTCCGAGATGATATATTCAAGAGTTATCAACCAACAATTCAAAGAGCCAACATTAAGTACATAGCGATTACACTCATATTAATTACATTAGTCGGTATGAATGTGCTCAAAACAAGTATTTGTGTAGTCAGTCTAAGAATACAGTACTAATGAGTTTTGTTTTAACGAATCTTGATGTTTTCAGCATGTGGCATGGAAGCTTAAATGTAGCCAGGAAATAAGAATTTTAAAATCTACTTTCTTCAGCGATTACATTGTTTTGAATGCATTTACTTTTCAGAATTAATATTCCCATACACATTTCATATCAAATTTAGTCGTTTAAAGAAGTCTATCCTAATTATAATTGATGGGATGGGTCTAGTTGACATGTTCAATATTTCTGATTGCCTACTGGTTCTATAATAACTTGTTTAATTCATATCTTCATACTGACGATGGGAAATAGTCTTGTGGACAAATTTAGCTTTTGTTATGTCAACAAGGGTAATGTGTCGTGAAGTTGTTATCAATCGAAATAAACGAAACACTTAAATGATCCTAAACCAACCAAATATGGCAAAAAGCCGTCAAATTTCTTAAATAAAATAAACTTTAGTGGTAAAGAACCAGTCATCACCAGTCCAGAACTAATTTCTTTTCCTTACACAAGTTACAGTGATGATTTTAAACATTTTTTAAATACAAAACATATTTTTAATGTCCCCTAAATAGATCTGTTTATCACAAATGAAAGCTGTACGTTCATATTTAGAATCAATTTTATTAATATCGCATTATCTCCAAGCTGCTACCTGTCTCATCCAATATGACACACTACTTTAATTTAATGATGCGAAATATACCTGATATTTACGTGTTGAACAATGATTGCAGTGTGTTACAACAGTATTATTTCATCAATATTGCATTGGACACGTGTTCGCGTCGATTCTAATATTACATCTGACGTGGACACTACAGAATAACAAAATGAATCTCTTCTCCGAAAATAGAAACATTTATTGCTCATGTAATTTCTAAACACAAATTTGTTCAGGATAATCATATCCTTACTATAAAACGCTTAAAAAGAGGGAATCTATGCTTGTTTAACAACAAAACGAGAAAATCTTTAAATGATTTGAATATTTATAGAACAATTTCTGGGTAATACATGGTGTATAACTGTAAATTTTATTGACAAAACTAAAAAAGAGTGTCCATCAGTGTGATCATCTGATAGTGACTTAGTTTGTCTCTAAAATAAAAGCAACCACAGTGTAATATTTAATATTGAAGAAAACGAAAACAATAATAAAAAAGCGAAACCTACAGCAAAAACAAATATAAAGAACCCCGTTCCTACCAACAAAAACACAATATGAAGCATTAACTGATTTTATTTTAATTTTATAAATTAAATTTTAATTTTAATTTTGACATGACATTGATTTAATGTGGTTTGAAACCATTCTATCTATTTTAGCTGTATCATTACGTACAGTTGTTTTTTAGGGAGGAAGCCGGAATGTCAGGTGAAAATCCCGGAACTTGTACAGGAATTATCATGAGAAGTGGTCATTTCTATCCGTATGTATATGTTATATGGATAAAAGGAATTTTTGTTTTACAACTTACTTGAATAGTTGTAAAATTACGGATGCAAACTTTTTTAAAAACACAATAACAATATATTAGATAACCATACACTGAAATACATATTCTACAGAAAACTACAAACTATACGTTGTCCTCTTTTAGATATTTGTGTGGTTACAATATCATATCTTTGTTACAGCCTTACACACAGGAAGAGGGAAGTTTGTCATTGTAGTTTTAACAGGACATGACAAGGTCCTTGACTGAGGTAATAGTCAATAAACTGGGTCTAAAATTTCCTGCTGGGTCAACATTTTAATTGTTTTACAAGTGTATTACGTTTTCGCTTATTTTACAAATTATCTAAAGGTTGGGAAATTTTTTTATTAGTTGCAACAATATTCCGAAATAAATAAATAAATATAAATATCCTTACTACTGAGAAAAGCCACCACCTAAAATACTTTTTTCATCGAACTTTATGGAAAATTTTAAACTGGTTTTTTTAATTCTTGTCATTAGTAACTGTCGTTCTAAGCTTGAGTTTTATGTTTTTTTCACTGTTGATTCTCTGTTCATATTATTTTCAAGAATATCATGACGTCGAAAACAATGGCTAGATCTTGATATTGGACAATTCCTATAGTATAATATTGCCTATAGAAAACTGACTTGACATTGGTTAACACATTGAACCATTAATAATAAACAGATAAGGCTTTTGTAATCATTGTTGTATACCGGTAATAATTGTCAGGTACAATCAGAGATGCATGTTGCTGAATATTAGAGTAGAGGTTACTAGGAAATGTATATCAAGGTCAGTTAACGTTAGACATGGAGCTAATCTGTGGCTAAAAATATCATGTCTGCTTTAAATTTTGTGCCCCAGTGCAGTGTTTAGCGATGAATTCACGCCAACTGGCTTATTGACTGCTAACGGATATTGTACAAACAATGTGGTCTTAAATAAGCAAATAGGTTTTTAGAAAATGCATGTCCATAAATATGTTTGAAAGTTATTTAATTATGCCTCTCATATCTTTAAATTATTATGTTATTATCGCTTACAGTGTGGTCAGTGAAGGAAAAACACTTTAATTTCAAACTGAACTATTGATGAACTCCAAAAACAGACAATCAAAAGCCGAGTTTAAAACGATAACATTATTATATTTCTGTAGACGCATGCAGCTGTTTTGCATGCATTCGTGTTGTCCTATTCCTATGTCTATTGACTGCTAATATTTGTTGCTTTTGTTGTTTTGTATAAGAAAATTAATTACATGGATTCGAAAAGAATATCATTTATGCAACGCGTGCTATGAAATATAAAGAAATCAATAGATGTTTGTGTTTATCCTACTGACCAGTGCTATCTAAAGGCGTGATATCGACAGGTTTTAATAATGCTTTCCTTGGATTGATTTGCCTTTATAAATTTGCGCTTTGAATTATACGCAGTATTGTGTTCTCGTAAAAAGTATTTTGTTTTATAGCTGACGAAACCAATATTAATTAATGCTCATAATTTCGACAAAGTTGTGAAATATATAGATGGCAATATAGATGCCATTTTGTACTTTGTAGATACAAATAAAATTTCAAACGCAAGTTTTTCAGGTAGTTACATAATTCTTTTTTTACCAAATAAATATAACGGCCATGCTTAACCGATCATATGAGGTTGTTAATACAATATCTTTTAAAACATTTGTCATGAAAATGACTATTCTTTTTAAGAAAAGCAACACTGTAAACCAATAGTCAAGAAAGATAGGAAAAAACAATAAACTTGCACGGACAACACTGACAAAGATATCAAGCAATATTTTGGGAAAGATTCACAGGCATGGTTTATTTTAGAGTTGAGTGATGGAGTGGAGTGGAGTGTTAGAGCGGAGTCATGGAGTTTTGGAGTGTAGTCATGGATTGGAGTGTAGTCGTGGAGTGGAGTGTGGAGTTTTAGAGTTTTAGAGTTTTTTATTTTGAATTTTAATTTTTATCGATTGCGTAATCTAGTGGAGATAAATAATGTTTCGTAACCTACTTAACTTTAGTTTTGAATTATGTTATTGTTCATTTTTACAAATTCAATTTATTAGGGAATTTATTAATCAATATACCACAGTATTGTGTATTTGAAATATTCATGTTTATTTGTAATTGTTTATTTGTATGCTTTCAATCCTTAGGGGTATAATTATAAATAAAGAGACCATACATCGGAATTAGATGAACTGTTGATATTTTGACCAGCACTATCATTTGTTTATAAAATGTCCACACTTGTTTTTTAATTCTGCTATAAAATATTTAAAATAGCTGACATTTAGACCATAAAAATTTTTAAAAGTCATAAAAGATCAAGAAAGCAAGCTATTAGACAGGTGAAATATTTTACATCACTCAAAAGTTCAATTACTAATGTTTTTCATTTAAAGCATGGCGCGAAAAGTAAAGAGGACTATTATATTGCCAGTCTAATACACTGTCCAAGAGACCTGTAACCTTGTTTTACTTATGTTCATTTGAAGCAATTGGGGTCTGTTCAAATTCATATCAACCATTTTTTAGTTTGTTTGACAAGTACTTTTCTATAAATACAATCTTTTTAGACATAGACTAGTACTTCATGTTGCCTAAACACAAATAAAAAATACAACATGTTTCAGTAGTATTTTACATTTAAGTTGTTTATAGTAAAGAGTATACTTTACAATATATTTTTATAGCCTGAGCTTACGGTGATAATAAATATGGGTATAAGTAGCAAGTTGTAAATACGTCGACGGAAACAGGATCGATGTTAAGTAGTTGTCTGTGTCTATGTTATGAAAATTCATTTATCTCCCTACATCAATAAAATTTAAAAAAGAAACTATATTGCTTCACTCGGAAATTCCAAAACACCATGACTCCACTTCATGTCTCCACTCAATGACTCCACTCCATCACTCCACTCCATAAAATAAACCATGCCAGATTTGCAAGCGACTTAGTAATACGTTTTACATTGAAAAGAAAAGAAAAGAAAAGAATAATAGAGCAAAAAACCGGAAGTAGTTTTTACACAGCTTGTCGTTACATGCAGTAATTTTCAATTAGTTTGCTTTATAATATGTTCAAATATAATAATCTTATATTTCTAATTATTGCTGGAGTTATCTTTCTCCTGGTCTGTATAAAATGGACAAGATACAATAACACACCTTTACGTGATATTCTTGAAATCTTATAATGAATCCGACATAGCACAGTGAAACAAAATAAGAAATATTTTTTTGAATCTTTTACCAAATTTAATTATTGATACTGTTTCTGTTGACATTCTTCTAAATTAAGATTCACGACTTTATGACGCACTAAAAAGATTAACTCCACGGACTATTTTTTACAAATTGTACAAAAGCGGTCTGGTCATTATGAAGGAGCCTTGTCTGGGAAAGTTTTTTGCTAATTGATTAAAACATTTAGTAAAAACAGATGTCTTTAAAGAAATCAAGAAACGCAAAAATGGCGAAACATAGCATAAAGCTTAACATGTTTGATATTTGAAAACGAAACAACTTAAAACCAAATATCACAATATGTTCAGGCAACAAGCTCATGAGCGAAATCTTCAAACCATTTCATGTACTATATTATTTCATATTTATTCAGGGAGCTATATTGTCAATGAACAATGCATTTAAAGAATTTGACAATTATTATCTAGAAAAATATTACGCAAGTATTACGCTGTAAAAACGGGAAAATTATTATAAAAATAAGTTTTGTCAATTTGTTTCACACAACACAATAAAGCATGAACAATATTTTACATGATAACTTCCAGTGTTGGTCAATACAGTCTTAAAACTATTTACAGTGACATGCACATGTTCTTATATTAAAATAACATGATTATCCTAGAGACCTACGACTACTGTGTAGTTTATTTCGAGATTTACTGTTGTTACAAGTGTCTATGCAAGAACAGTAAATCATGGTGTAGCAACAATGAAGCACACAGAAAGCGCAAAAAGCTTCATATTAAGTCTTGGGTTTTAGAGACAATAAACATCTAAATTAAAATTTAAAAAGCTACGTACTATATAGTTAATCATTTCCTGACCAGCGTAAAATCACAAAAAGACTAAACCAAGATCATGTTCCATCAAGTTTGTTCGAGCTGTTTACAATGTGAATAGTTTTGTAAGCATTACTTTTATTACATTACCATTAATGTATGTATAAATATATATCACTTAATTGAATTATATCTGTATTTTCGTTCCCATTAACATTTTGTATATTATTGAACTTAATGATTTGCCTTATCAATTACAGATGTTATAATTTATTACCTGCTTCGTGGCATGTATATAATTTAGCAGTGAAGGTCAGTTATAGGTCGAATGTTTAAAATACTTACATACATATCAGACATCAATCAAATTCCAAAATATTCAATAAGCTACGTGAAACTTCTGCATATTGGTAGTTAATGAAAGCAGTGAGAAAATAATGAAGCATCTGTTTAAAGAAGTAAAAGAGGCTACATGTCAAATGAAACAAAGAAGATTGTTTTAATAGCAGACGAGAATAGTTGCATTTGCCAATCAAAGTGCACATCGATATGCCACAGACACGGGGGCATTGAAAGGTCACGTGTCCTTACAATCATAATTCACACTTGGTCTCGTCTATCAGCGCAAAACTTGATTTAGAAACTGCAAATAAATTCCCTGCAAAGTTATTCAGCATTGACCCGGTAAAAAATAAAGTTGAAGGGTTTATTTACGGTCAGCCGGCACTGACCGAAGCTTGACCCGACACTGACCACATTTAAATCATCATTCGTAGATGAAATAAAATGATATTTGAATTACACAGTTTTATCTTTTGTGGCCGTCATTCAAAATTACTTTTAAAAAATTCTAACCCATTAAAACATGCCTCAAATTTCAAGTTGCACTTCTGATGACCGTGGTCATGTCCTCAGCGACCTAGTATTATTCCTTTGTGTGGTGCACATTAGGAATAATAGTATTGATCGCGTATTGACTAAGACATGTTATTTCATATGTGTTTATGAAGATAAATTTGCATCTAGCATATAATACCCATGGGAAATTTTATTTTATTGTCCAAATTTTTGTATAATTAAGCACTGTAAATAAATGAATTTTTTTTCTGCGATCGCTAATTATAAATTTGAGCTTATTTTCATCACAAAACGTGTTTCTAGAATTTTTTTTATATTAGATGTTTTCGTTAATTAGGTATAATTATTTGAAATATCTTGTATCGGAAAATCAAAGGAATAACCTGGTATAGTTATACAATGTTGATATTTGTAATTAATATCTTCTGGATATTAACTAAAGGTAACTAGACACGTAAGCATTATGTTACCCTTAAAACCGTGTAAGCATATTGTTACCATACAACCGTTCAATTCATTTATGATGACCTCTGGGTGAACTTTAAAAAAAAACTAAAGAAATCAATGATAAACGCTTAAATGTATTGTTTTATAGGTTTTAGTTGAGAACGTGTTAAGACAGATACAGAGAAATGGCATTACTATGACACATAATATTAATTACCATATAACAGAAAAATGTCGTTCAAGATGTGAAGAAATTAAATCTAAGAAAGTATATAATGTAAATTTGTTAATTGTGTAATATTTAACATTAGTTTTTATGTAATATAACTAATATAAATAAAGGGATAGTAGCAGTTTAAGTGGACAAATGGAAAAAAAGACTAACGGAGTAAACAAACATTGGTATAAAATTAATTCTCATATCGGTAAAATTGCTATTTCAATTTTCATTTGAGAATCCCAACTTTATCTCCTCTTGATAGTTTGGTCTGATCCGAAAATCAAGCTGATCGTATGATATGTGCTTTTAATTCAAAGACAAGTTCAAAGACATTCTTATGGAGGGAAGTGCATGCATTGACCATTCTAATAACATGCAAAACAGAATAGTTAGGGGTTAATAGAACATTGATGCAAGTGTGTATTGTGTTTAAGCCAGATTACACCAAGCGCAACAGATCACAAATATAAATAAAAGTGAAAATAGAAAGGCTATTTTTCAGTATTAATAAAACTTTCCTTGCTATGTGTTTATAACCGCTACAAGACAAAAACAATTTGATTTTTAAAATTGTATTAGCATAAGAAGGTGACTAGAAACATGCCATGAACGTGGTCATGTTAGATTTTCCACGCAGCGACAAGGAGCAAATGAAAGATTTAATATTAATTAGGTTGATTTACGTTGGTTGATTTACGATTAGAACAAACACTAGATTCAATAAACTTTCATGTATAATATGGCTTTGATCAAATTTGTTGCTTCTGAGACAAAAGCAATTATACTATAGGGTTAAATGTTAATTTTGTAGAGGACCATGCAAATCGCCACTAAGAATCCATTCGCCCAGTGTTTTCATGACAGAAGTCCACTACGACAACTACATACCAATGACAATAAATCTAAAGACTCTTATAGCTAAAAATGTTACCATCACGAGCTAGTGAATCACAACGATGGTTCTATGACAAAAAAGTTTAAATGTGATATTTAGACATATTTCTTTGCATCCTATAAACCTTTTGATAATCGAGCAACACGACTGTTTCCATACGACACAGAAAATTGTTTGTTTGTTTGATGTTTAACGCCACTTTCAGCAATTTTTCAGCTATATCATGGCGTCCGGTTTTTATTGGGGGAGGAGTCCGGAGTACCCGGAGATAACCCCCGACCTTCGTTAGGAAAACCGGGAATCCTTGTCAATTCAGATTGGAGTCGAGTGCACCCTACCCGAGTGAGACTCGAACCCGCAACCTTAGTGTTGACAGATCACGTGATCATTAGTACACGAACTACATTAACCACTCGACCACATAGGCCCCACAGAGAAAATTGTTTGTTTTCCTAAAAAAATGTTTTGACGAGATTTTTAATTTGTCAGTAGTTTAGATTTCGTTAATTGCATTTTAGTTACATCTCACTGTTTTCATATTAATGCTAAAACTTCCTAATTTTAGTTTCGTCACGGTCCGCGGGTTTTTGATTCTTATTGGCCAATCGGTTTTCGTATCCTTTTCTTATAATTTTTGCGTCGGTCTGGTTGATTATATCCAGGTACAAAAACTAAAATATTTACTTACCCGCCCTCCTGTAGGAGGCGGGTAAGTAATGTATTCACTTTGGCAAAATTTTGTCCGTCACAGATTTTGTGTGAAACCGTTTTTATCCGAAAACTACACAATATTAAGAGCTCAAACTTGCAGGGATTATCGGACTCATTTAGTACAATAGACGAACGGCGCTCTTTTTTTGATTAATTAAATTATTAATGAGATATTCACTAATTAAGGTTTCTTTGTTCAATGCTGTGTGCACTGTTCTATAAATAACCAACGTTGTCGATCGATAACAGGTATTTAAATATATCACGTGGTTGTGTATTTGTGAAAAAAATCACGTGACATAATTTAGAAACATAGTCACGTGGAATAATTTTAAAAGATAGTGAAAAGGTGTAGATTATAAATTATCGATTGTATTACTAAAATTAATATAAATCTCCACTTTTTTATTAATTAAATTATTAGAGAGATATTCCCTAATTAATGTTCTTTGTTCACTGCTGTGCACACTGTTCTATAAATAGCCTACACAGCTACAGCTGCAGTGTAGATAGATAACACAGTGGATTTAAATATACCCACGTGGTTTTGAATTATTGAGGAAAGGGGGTTATTTAATAAACAAAATCTCAGATTTTATCTATCTATTTCACGTTTATTTAATTTTTTAATGTAATTATTTTTCTTATTGTTGCACGGTGTAGAATGGTAACGGACTTAACGAGTTTTTTCTGTTTAACGGATTATCAGTTTAAGCAAATGATTATTGTTCAATTTTAAATTGCTAGAGCTTTGTTAAATGTATTTTTAACTCAAACAGGACATCTCTAAACATAAGAAGTTATTGTTTATATCAATTTGACGATGAATGATAGAAATTCATGTTTTCTTTTCTTGATTTTTCATTCATTTGTTTTTTACTTTGTGAAATAACCACGAGGTACATCGACGTAACATTTCTAGGAGTTATCATAGATCAATAAGGTATTTCGTGAGTATGGTTTTTAATAAAACTTACCTCTTCTTGTTATCATTTGAACTCATTTTTCTGAGTTACTTCATGTTTATTGGCACGAACAGTCATTTGCTTAACCCGATTAGTCCGTTAAACAGAAAAAACGCGATAAGTCCGTTAATTACCATTCTACACCGTGTGTCGATAGTTTCCGTGCCGAATCAGGATTGTAACAATGTCGGGTGTACTTTTCAACATATTAATTTAGTGTCATTTTGGGAACAAATGGCAAATTGAATGGTGAAAATTTTCAGTCAGAAATAATAACAAAATGTTGAAGTCTTTTGCTGCAAGTGGCAAAATATTGTCAGATTGAAAAAAATAAAAAGCGCTTGAATCGTGCGTGTACACCCATGATCTTGACTGTGCATTGGGTACTATATTGTTCAACATTTGTGCTCGAAAACAAATTGGGCAGGCGGGTAAGTCGTATTCGTGTGAATACATTCCTCTAGTTTTAATTGAAGTACTAATAAGGATCATTATTAAACTGAGGCGCGTGCTTCCACATCGTTGTAACTAAAATTAATTTAGAAAAAGGAAAAACTCTTTTTTGAGTGACTAAACGTTTCTAGTCTATGTATCAGAGCAACCAATACTGAAAACAAAAGAAAACGAAACGAAAAACATGTAACATCTGGAAAATTTTGTAGCAACACACATTAACGCATTCATTTTCTTTCATTCCCATACCAATTCTGATCTTCATAAAAAATAAATACTCTGAAATAATGTTCAGTATACACAATTAACTATCAATCGTTCTTAAATCTAGTTGTCACCTTTCAAAATAGTATACTTAGGAGCAGCCGGGCGAAGTAGGGGGACCCATACTGGGGGACTTAAGCGGTCCCTAGACCCCTCACCCTACTTTTGTACTTCAGTTCAACTACATACGATTATTATAGTAAAAACGACATACGTTAACAGATAAAGATCTACCAGTATCTACAATCAGACTTACTATTACCAGTGTCGATATTTCTTGTATGGTGTTTAGTTTTCAAATTGAATTGGAAATAACTCCTACATTATTTAGCCCGATCTATAGCGTTGTTTTAAGGGTCTTTTAAGTGATCAGTTACTGTACGACGGCTTATTCGTGCCAAACAACAAAAATGAAAAAAAAAATTTCGTTTGTACGGTTTAATAAATCGTATACAAACGATTTAATAAACCGTACAAACGATATAAATATTTTTTTTGGTCTTTTTGTTGTTTGGCACGAATAAGCCGTCGTAGTTACTGGATGTGTGGAATGAGGTCATAATTATAAATTGTTATCAGGGGTAATTATGATAATTCTTTTGTTTAACTATAATATTTTGCTTTACAACGAGTATTATTACCCTTCTCCTAGAAAAGTCATTTTCCGAATTTTTCCAGTTTTAACTTTGATTATCGACCCATTGAGAATTGAAACAAATGAAGATTTAACGGATTTGTTCATTTTTAACATCTAAAAAATCACTTAACTGTCATCTTTTTTATACATCAAAATGACGTCCCCCAGTGTCCGTGGCGAGACCATACTGGGAGAGTTCCCGGTGATCAAACGACATTGTTAATCAGATGGTCCCCAAGTGGCGGTAAAGGGAGTCTCCCTAGCTAGGCGGTTGTCAGGTTACAATACGGTAAGCGAAGTTAAATTGGATAACGTGTTAGGAGAGTGCCATGATCGTTGCAAGATAAAGACTCCTTTTACTAGATTTCAAACATAAGTAGGCATATTGTAGAGGCTACAGTAGATACAATTATCTTTTTTCTCTTTGATTTATTCACAGGAATTTGACCCCATATCATTTGGGTCGAAATATGGCCAGACAACGAAAAAAAAGTATTGTCGCGAACGAAGTGAGCGAAGGAGTCTAACGCAAAAGTAAACAATTCCTACCCCCCCTACCTTTGTTGTTGAGTTTGCTTTGAGAATTTGCACTGACAACATGATTGTAGGTGTTCTACTTACTCACGGACATTTATTCTTTAAGATTATTACATCGATTCATTTAATATATCCATATTTTTGCAACCGCGAAACTTTTTCTTGGACTGAAACACTTTCTTTCCTTCAGGGAAGCTTCCATTGTGGATTGTTCCGCAGTAAATGACAAAAAGTTAAACGCGAAGTCGGAACCAGAGAAAAATTATCCGGAAATTGCAAACCGAGAGCACATGGCTGATGTCATTGGGTTACATCCCTTTATCAACAGATGTGCTAGAAATGTAAACAATTCGATTAAAACTCAATTTTACAAAAAATAATTAAAATTAGGATTTAAATATTATTTCATTTACATACAAAGCAAATTTTTTTTTTTACCGTTTTATCCCATTTAATTTTTGTCATTTACTACGGAACAATCCACAATGGAAGCTTCCCTGAAGTAAAGAAAGTGTTTCAGTCCAAGAAAAAGTTTCGCGGTTGCAAAAATATGGATATATTAAATGAATCGATGTCATAATCTTAAAGAATAAATGTCCGTGAGTAAGTAGAACACCTACAATCATGTTGTCAGTGCAAATTCTCAAAGCAAACTCAACAACAAAGGTAGGGGGGGTAGGAATTGTTTACTTTTGCGTTAGACTCCTTCGCTCACTTCGTTCGCGACAATACTTTTTTTTCGTTGTCTGGCCATATTTCGACCCAAATGATATGGGGTCAAATTCCTGTGATTTATTGTTTTTGAACTTTTTCTCGCCATGTAGATACGCGCTGGACGTTATTAGTAAAGATTTACTAGTAATCAATCAGTGGTTTTGCAGTATACACAAACTACAAAACAGTTCATTAACACGCTTCTTGCTCCAAGTGTAGAATTAAACTTGGGCACGGACTTCTCGACATGGAGAAGTTTAGGTCAATTGACTGGGGACTGTTATGTCGTGTGACCACAAACATTCTGGTCTGGATGAAACTAGACATATCCAACACCAAAGTATTGTTGTTCTTGGCACGATATACTAGTATATGTAACTGGCATATTACTCAAATGGCTCGTTGGCTTAAAAGGTTATTAATTAAAAACAGAACGAGTTTGTAAAACAGGTAAATGAATATCGATTACTACAATCTTACAAAATCTTATCAAGCTTCAATACAAAATATCTATAAGAAGTAAAATGAAGAGTTGTATATCTGAAATTGCTATGTTCTGTGTCATCTTTCTCCTAGTTTTAATAAAAAAAAGACGTACATCTACTAAAATAATATTTTATTTCTTTTTATGACCGTAAAGACATTCTCTTTGAAATAACACAAAATAAGAAATAATGGAACAGTTTCTTAATAATTAAGTATTTGATTTCTAGACAAATTTTGTTATTTCAACCTTCAGTGGTACATGTATATGGTTGATTTGAACTCGTAAACAAACAACACATTTGTTGTGGTTTGAATGTGATAATAACGTGCATTAAAATGTGTAACTTTCAGCATTCAAATGTTATTGGTATTTTTGTTATTTACATGTTTTCATGGTTAAAAATCTAAATCTTAGTCACAACTAAATCAATGAATAAAGGGCTCAATGTTAGTACAAAATGAAGGTTTTAAACAAAATAAAAATATAAAAACTTGTTATGTACTGTTCTTGATGTTCTACAATATTACCAAATAAAGGTCCCATATAGGTCATCGTAAATATTACGTACACATACATAAGTGGATTACCACTTAAGACACTTCCTGCACTCAGATCAAGACGACTAAACAACAAGTTAAAAATTAAAGTTATCAATTTAAAACGTATTTTTTGATTCTTGGTGTCAACTTAAGAAATATAAATTGGTTGAAAACATAATTCTATGACTTATTATTCGTACTAAAGAATACATGTGTGTGTAAGCAAAGAACATTACATTACGTTTGACTTAGAATCACTAATTGATATTTAATTTTATTTCATAGCTATATTGAATAAAAACAATACATTTTCAGAAAATATTTGTTATTCGCATCCTTTGTTTTTTTCTCAAAATGACATTGGCTAGCATATTAAGTCAGGTGGTATAATGTATGTACATATGGATAAATATAATTTAAAACATATTCATATTATTGTCCAGTTGTCCCATAAAACTAAAAATAAACGGCGTCAAAATGTCCAAAAGGCAATTAATTAATTGTGTATGGTAATAAAGAATAAAGTGGGCGAGCTTATAACCAATACACATCTTACACAAGTTTTTGCCTTTGATGTAATCACCCCAATGGTTTGTTATGATTTAATATGACATGAAGGAAGCGATTATGTTAGCAGTTCTCATATAAGGGTGACCTCTCTTGTCATGTTTAACGTCGTAAACATCAATTTCTCCGGACGACATGGTCAGTTATGTCCGAATGATGTGTTATCATGGGTTAATCTGTGCTTTTGTCTTAGAGCAACATTTTATACCAATGTAATCAGGTCGCATATTTTACTTGCATGGTTAAACAATGACCAGTATTACGACTTTTCATCTGATAACAAGACATATTTTATGTTTACTTAACTAAATAACCTTGTCCGCAATGTTTAGCTTGTCAAGGAATCGTGACCACTTTTCCAACCAATAAGATACGTACAGTCTTGTAATATTGATGACATCGGTTTTGTTAACGCCTTTTACAATTAAAGTAACAATTTAAAAGAAATAAGTGGCGCATGAATTTTTTGTAAATGTCCCAATTTTTGTCACCTTATGTATGTCTATTTTTTTGAAGGACTAACTTTTAATATTTGTATCAGTATAAGTCAAACGAAGAAATACCTAATTTTATACTCTTGGAGGTTCCCAGGGGTAAATCACAGAACTGCCTAGCGCGTCCCTGGAATGCCCTCTCCGAGGCCCCTGTGGTAAATCACAGAACTGCCTAGCGCGTCCCTGGAATGCCCTCTCCGAGGCCCCTGGGGTTAATCAAAGAACTGCCTAGCGCGTCCTTGGAATGCCCTCTCCGAGGTTCCCTGGGGTTAATCAAAGAACTGCCTAGCGCGTCCTTGGAATGCCCTCTCAGAGGTTCCCTGGGGCGAATCACAGAATTGTCTAGCGCGTCCTGGGGTGCTCACTCGAAGGTTTCCAGAGATGAAGCACGGAACTGCCTAGCGCGTCCCTGGAATGCCCACTCAATGTGGTAAGTCTGAGAGTCTACTAACAGACCATAGAGGAAGACGTGTTTGAAAATTACCATGCTTCATGAATATTAGACTTCATATTTAGATTTCACAACAGACTTGGTGCATTGTAGTAGCTACACACATTATCCAAATACAACAAGCAGTTTGTTGTCCTAACTGAATCTTAATTATTATCATCTGTGATGCATGATGGAATCATAGACAACAATAGTTCTAGAACAAATAAAAACCAACAAATGAAAATAATATTCAAAACAATTCAACTGTCTGGACAAAAAAATCTCGTTAGTTTTTTTTCTCGAAAAATCCAGCTGAAAATTGCTGAAAGTCGTGTTATTACGCACATTCTCTACTTAGTGTTTGCATTAATATTGATAAAAATATTATGGCTATATATTTCAATTTAAATTATTTTCGTACAAGACTTAATCCTTTTTTATAACATTTAGAAATCCATGTATAATCCTAAATTCTGTTCATAGTTAGTACGTGTATAATAACGAAATGACGCCTTTATATGTTTTACATATATGCAGAAACCTATTTATCTTTTAAAAACAATATTTGATGAGTCTAATACAACACAAATAACTTTAAAAGATTCAATAATAACCAATCCCAGACGCAACAATTACCATTCTGTGGGATGCGATTTGTACGTCCAGATTTACTTGATGTATGGTTTTATTTCTCATATTTTCCCACTTATGGTTGCCTGTCTGTTTTTACTGTAGGCGTTTTGCTGTTTATATTATTTGATATTAGATTGTAATATTGAAGCAAACTTGTAATATTTTCTTTTTATGAATGTTAGCATTTTCGTTATCCTTAAACTAACAAAACCTTTCTCTGCTTCTTTCATTGTGACTTCTAAAATAGTACTATTCGACCATTTTGATGACATTCTATTCTGTTTTTGATTGATTGATTGATTGATTGAATGTCTGCTTTACGTCCAGCGAGCAGTATTTCAGCTATTTTCAGGACGGGAACAAGTTAACAAACAATAAATCAACGGAAAATGGGGGTGGGATGGGTCACAGGGAATACAATTTTGACTGCCACTGGAAAAGTATGGAGTTTTGGGTAGGGGCGGAAAATTTAGCCTTTTTAGCGGCTACAATGAGCCTACTCTTTTTCGAAATCTACAAAGGGGTCTTTATCGTTCGAGAAGCTTGGCACTCTCAAACCCGTACTTACTCTGTTTACAATGCCAGTACACGTATCTATACGTTAATAATTATTCTGTCTTATAACTGGAATAATGATTAAAAAAACAACTCAAACATAGCGTTAGACAATATATAAACAACACGTAAGAAAAACATTTGACGTCAGTCTTGACAATTACAAAGATAATTGATTGTCTATCGGAATGACTACATACATGTTTTCAAGGTCTTTACCTTCACTAATTGCGTTGGTATGTCTATACAATATCCATAAAATCGACAAGCAAGAAAACAGGAAAGAGCCACAATCCTCTTAACAACAACACAAATAATGTTTGACAAATACAAGATACCAATATCCATTTAATTCATTAGAAATTGTCAGTCAAAACAAAGCATTAAATTCAAACAATTCGTGATGTCATGAAATCATAAAATATTGCTATCTTATGCCTTATAAAGAAGTCCGAAAAAATATACTTTTAATTGACAATAATTTGAAGAGAAACAAACAGTTTACACACTTAAAACAGACAATGAAACAAGTGCTTCCATTACCAATTATCAAAATTGTGACTCTGGCAAACGCCATACCGGTATATATATTGCGAATAGAAAACCTGAAGAAATTTCGCAGTTTTAGGGCAGCAAAAATGACGGATCGATTATATTTTACGTCAGCGCATCTGCATCATTGTGACTACAAGGCCGATGGTTTCCTCCCAATCTAACAACCCATCCGTTGAAGCATCGTCCCAGTGGTTGACAATAAATGTCATCAAATATACAATTACACTGTACATCTGTCTGCTGTTAAATCATATGACAAATTGTACTCTCTTCATCAATTTTCAATTGATAAAATAAAGGCTTTATTTCCATGTTTGTATAAACTGATTTACTTTTTTTCGTCGTATCAATAACAGCTTATACGATTTTGTGTAAAGCATGTATTGTAAAACCTGTACATGTCTTCAAAATACTCAAATTTAGATAACATCAACAGTTTAAAGCTTCAAGTTGATGGTTGATTGATTGATTGGATGTTTGCATTGCGTCCAGCAATGAGTATTTTAGCTATATTCAGGACGATAACAAGGTAACAATCAATAAATCACGGAAAAGGTGTGTGTGGGTTTAGATATATGGAACACATTTTTCTTTGTCACTAATGTAGTTTTGGGTAGAGGCGGAGAACTTTAGTCTGTTGTAGCGGCTACAATAAGCGTACTCTACAAAAGGGATCTTTATCGTTCGAGAAGCTTGGCATTCTCAAACCCGTCACCCACTACGCGTCAAGTTTCTGTACCATTACATTAAAATCAAGACAAATTTTCATACAGAGCATTAATTCACATTACAATTGTTCTGTATTCTGCACGTGTGTGTTTGATGCTATAATGTTTTTCAACGCAGTTTAAAACATGTTTATATTACAGAGGTTCTGTTTTGTGAGAGGTTCTGTTTTGTGCAGTTCTGTCATTCATATGTGCTGTTGCTGTAGTCATACACGTACACTGTCTAATTATTTTAGACACCATAGTATCATTCGTCGTACTTTTAAGACAACGATTCTTTCTTCATTGGAAATATTTTCTCCTTCGCCATTTCTTAGCAACATAACTGAATACGAATTGAAGTGTGGCGATAAAAAATATATCACCTGTAGACTAAATTATCTGCAGAACTCGTCTGCAATGTTTCTAACCCAACAACCGATAAACCGGTTTCACAAAAAAATTTTGGATTTTCTATTTTGGTATAACTTTATAAAGTACCTTTAGCATTACACAATTAAAGTGTGAGCTGGTGGCACATGCGAGTTATTATCATATTAACACTTAACATGAAGGCAACATATCAAGGAGAAAAACAAGTTGACATATACCTAAGCAATTATTATTGTAAGTGCTGGCAAATAAGAAAACAGATGCAGACCAATAATTAAAATCAAATGTTCTATTGCAATGTTCTGCGTGTAGTGTTTATAGTGCGTGGTATTCATTTTTTATTTTGAAACCCATTGAATTTTCCACACAAAATGTCCATATCTAGCCTATGCTAATCCTGTTTCATACGACCAACCTTCACTATGCTGGCTATATTTATTAAGAAAGAGTTTTACACTTGGGAGCATATGGGGACGGTTCCCAGTATTCGATCACGTAACTGCTCAGCACGTCCCCAGATAGGGTAAACCATCTCGTTCAGGATTGTCGCGTTATATATAATACGGAAAGTCCGACCTCGGACCGTACTGGGTAACATGTTTGGAAGATGCTATACTCCTTCACGACAGAAACAAGTAAGCTCGTTGCAGCCGCAGCAAAAGGCTAAATTTGCCCCTAAAATTACTCAATAGTTAGCCATCGGCAGTGGCAGTAAACATTGTGATCATGTTATCATACCCCTTTTTAAGTTTGCTATTTTGTCTTTTAACGTGTTCTCGTCCATAATATTGCTGAAATATTTCCAGCTGGACGTTAATTACATATCAAAAACATCATAACCGTTTTGATATCAAAAAATTTGGCGGTTTGAGCGCCCCTGATGAGTCTATGGCCGTCACCAAATACAAGCAGACATATAGTTTAAGGTACTTATTTTTCTTCCAGGAATTAGGAATGTGTAACTGGACAGGTGTATTATTAGCGACATTCACTGCTTATTTGTCCAGAGCACTAGATTTTACTAATGGTTTTATTGGGATCGGTTTGCTCTTTTTTGATTATACGTGTAGCATATGTTGTCCGAATCTGTTGACTTTTGTTTTTCGGTCAGTTTTCTTGCTACTTTTCTTAAAAGATCTGTACCAACTAAAACAGAATAATTGACCATAGCTAGACAATTGGAACTGTCAAGGCGCTCGAACAATAAGTTCTGAAAAGATTTTGCTGTGAATGATAAACAATAAACAATAATTGATGTGGTTTGAAGAAATAGCTTTCAACTGATTTTTTTTCTTTTTTTTATTTTTTGAAGAGATTTCAATATATTATCACAGACAAACACAAACAATACATAACATACAAAGACATTATTTGTACATATCATGTTGAATATAAATATAGTGTAGATTCATTTTTCTGCATGTTATTAGGTTGCATCTTTAATTAATTGTATTATGTTAAGCCTGTCTCACATCATTACAGCTAGTCATTTAATTTTTGTTAATCTCAAGAATGTAAACTTGAGGTAGTTACCAATCAATACATACGCATATACATAGACATATACACATAATACATACACATATATACAAATACACATGTATACATTGAATCCATAATATTTATAATAAACATGTTACAAAATATATAATACTTGTTGTCTTATGCCATCAAACCATGCAGAAAAGATTACATAATACATACTAGTACAAAACATGTACATGATGTTCTTTTACAAGGGACCATTTTCTTTCATGTTTATATATTTTATTTTCAACTAGTGCATTAATTTTTTCTAAATTTTCTCTATGTTTAACTCTTTGTTTAAAAACGCGCAGGTCTGGTTTAACTTTAGTCCACGTACAACAATGGATATAATTTTTTGCTAAAAGGAACAAAAATGGAACAAGTTCAGGGAATGTACATGAGTCTGGAAAGATACCTAGAATTGCTAGCTTTGGAGAAAGATCAAAATTGTCTACATCCAAAGCTGATGAAATCCAAAAATTAAATATAGACCAAAAAGTTATATAACTGGACAGTTCCATAGATAATGATATATTGAATATTCCTTTTTGTTACAGAAATTACATAAAGTAGTGTCTTTTCTTCCCATCTTATGTTATAATTTATTATTTGAAAGAATATGATGAAGTAATTTAAAATGAAAGTTTCTGAGTGTGGTATCATTGGTGGTTCTATATATTTATCATTAAACAATATCGAACAATACAACTCTACATCTAGTTTTTCTTGCCATTTCTCAATACCGTTGACATCAACATTATTTGGAAAATTCTTATCTATAAATTATGAGTATTTAAATTTTGAAATATTTTGTCTACCTTTTAGATTTGATATCAGAGGTGGTTTTGGTATGTATATCTTCTTTGATCATAGCTTTCTTAATACAAGTGGTGATGCCATAATATGTTAAAGCATTTATATGGACATTATATTTGTTTATAAACATTTAATATGTTAGGAGACTATAATTTGCATCAAGAAAATCACCTACGTTTTTAATACCATTTTTCTGACAATTTTTTAATGTAAAGTATATTGTTATAATGGTAACAATAGAATTATATCAAACTAGATCTGATTTTGAGACTTTGTTTTTTACTATCAAAAATTCAAAGATGAATACGAAACAAGTATGTCCTGCCAGAATTTTGACTTGATAAAATTATTGTTTGTTTGTTTGTTTGAATATTGTTTAACGCCACATTCAGCAATTTTTCAGCAATATCATGGCGTCCAATTTTTTTTTGGGGAGGAAGCCGGAGTACCCGGAGAGAACCCAGACCTTCGTTAGGAAAACTGGCAATCCTTGTCAATTAAGATTGGAGTTGATATTTGGTCTATGAGCATTATGTTCACTTAAATTGCCCTCCCATAAAATGTTGTCTTGAAAATGCTTAAATCTAGCACATATCATATGTTCCCAAAATGCATCATAATTCTTCATCATATATGTTGCATAACCATTGAAACTTTACAGATTTGGCATAAACTTTTATGTCTGTTAAATCCAGACCACCATCTGATTTTTTTAGATATAATACAGTTTTGCTTATTTTTTCAGGTTTTTTATCCTACAAAAATGCATAATTTTCATTTCAATATCATTGAGATAAGCATCATCTGGATTATGTAAAATGCTCAGTACATATGTCAAGTGTGGAATAATCAAACCTTTAATAATTGTCAGTATAACATAAAGTGTTGAATCTCTCTTTTGCTAATTTTGTATAATTTCTTCTATTTTCTCTTTTCTAAAAAAATAATATTTGCATCAAATCTTTGTTAAGAGCATTTGTTGGAATAATGATGCCAAGTTACCTAATTTTTTCTGTAGTTATTTTTATACCTGGTGAAAAGTTATGTGTGTAAATTTCTACTTTTGAATGGCCAAGTGGTATCAACTCGGATTTATTTAAATTCACTTTTAGCCCACTTATTTTTTAAAAATGATTGAGAAGATCAATTGCATTCTTGGTGGATTCTTCAGATCCATCTTAAATTATTTGAGTATCATCTGCATATTGAGAAAGTTTAGATTATACATTTTGATATTTAAAACTTGTGTTTTTTGAACGTCTAATGGCGATATCCAGGACCTCTGCACTCAAAATGAAAAGATAAGGAGATATAGGACAACCTGATAGAACTGTATCCTGTATTCAGGACACTACTTGATATATTTGTAAATAATATATTGACCAATTTTTGGAAAGATTGACAAAAATTAAAATAATTCAGACATTTATGTAAAAGCTTTTAACTAAATCTTGGAGACAAAAAATCTAAATTTACAATGTCGCTTGACTTTTTTATATCTTCTTCCCCTGTTTCTATAATTTAAAGAATATTTTTTATGTTATCACCTATATATCTATCTTTTATAAAGTTAGTTTGGTCTGTATAAATAATGATTGGAAGGACCTTTTTCAATCTGAGAGCTAAACATTTGGTCAATAACAAGATCAATGACATCATTCCAGAAAATCTTATAAAACTCTGCTGGTAGCCCGTCCGTACCTGGGGATTTGCCATTTTTAAATGTTTTAATTGCCAAAACACACTCATTTTTTAGTAATAATACCTTCACAATTTAGTTTCTCATCTTCACATAGTTTGGGGTAGTTGCATCATCAGGGAAAAAGAATTTATTTGTGTCATCAGTTAAACTGTTTGTTTCTGAATCATTGATAGAATAAAGGAATTTATAAAATCGTCTCTATTCTAATAATATATTATTGAAGTCTGAAAATAACTTATAATCTTCGCCTTTTAATTGTTGAATAGTTCTATTTAGATAATACCTCTTTTCAAGGTTGAAAAAAATATTTAGCATTTTTCTCTGCATCTTTTAACCATCTTGCTATTGCCCTGATAATTGCACCTTCTGTCTTTTTTTCATAAAACATCTTTAGTTCATTTTCTAATAACTATATTTGGTTTTTTTCTTTATTATTTCCATAATTGGAGTCATTTTAAAATTCATACAATTTGTTTTCTATTTATTTAATTCTTGTTTTGTTTTGATTTGCTCCTAAAGACGAAATTTACTTGTTTCACCTCTAATGTCACTTTTTTTTATTCCCATTTTAAATTGGGGTCATTATATAAAATCTTCTTTTATTGTCTAACGTTTTTTATGAGTTCAACATATTCTTTATTTAACAATAAAGCAGTGTTTAGTTTAAAAAATCATTTCCCCTGACAAACTTATCATTTTTTATTTTAAAACAATGAATGACTTTCGAAGCCATATTTCATGTCTATGTTAACGACAACATTAAATAAACCCGTAGATATAAAAAAAGTCAAGCGACATTGTAAATTTAGATTTTTCGTCTCCAAGTATACTTCTCTGAAGTTGGATTCAAAGTGCTCTAAACATCTACAATTGTTTCCTTCCATGAAAAATTTGAGCTTTTGTCTGTTTTTAAGTCGAGACAAACTTTTTCTCTCCCCATTTTTATCTATTTCTTCTAACACTAAATTCCAGTCCCCTCCACACATCAGAGGTTTGTCATTCAGGTTATCAATATTTTCAAAACACGAATCTAATAAAAATGGGCTGTCAGTATTCAATCCATAGAAGTTTGTAATAACTAATCTTTCTGGATTCATATCTACATCACAAATAATATATCTGCTATAAATATCAATAGTGACATTGTATATCGAATGTTATTCTTAAAAAGTAAGGCTACCCCTGCACTTTGTGATGAGCAATGAGAAAAAAAGCATTTATATCCACATTCTCTTTCTATCTGATTTTCCTTTTCTACGGTAAAGTATGTTTCTTGTAGCATATAAATATTTAAATTCTTGTCCTTAAGCCAAATAAAAACGTTTCTTCTTTTCTTTTCATCAGACAGTCTCTTTACATTGAATGAAGCTATTTTCAGGTAAATCATTTATCGGGTTAAGACATGAAGCAACAAATCATGCACAAAAAGACATAAAAACATAAAACACATATAAAACACATAAAATCACACCATTTCTTGAGAACAAGGTATACATCGCATTGAATAGACCAATCAAGATTTATCAAGAAAAAATATTATATGATACTTATATATAATTAATGCATAAAATGGTGGTCGCGAGGTGGCTGTATATAAGTGATATACAAAGGAACATAGAGGTTCATCTACACAGCACTAGATATGGTCATGCTTGTTGACAAGAGAGAAAAGAAGAACATTGATTCGGTCTACATGACTATATATTCACATGTGAAAAGGTCTTTTTTAAAATTATTTTATGTCTAAATCCAGAATCATTCTTTGACTTTCGACTCTTGTTATTTGTTCGGTTTCTTTGCTATTTTTCTTACTACGATTGGCTCGGTGTCACTGCTGGCAGAAATGTTGTCCTAAATGACACCATCCGCCTAGTAGGTTTTTAGCATTTATTTATAAGAAAACTTTAGACATACTAGCTCGGTCGAAGCCTAGTATAAAAAGGCCCTGACCAGATGACACCGCAAACGGTGTTACCTTGTAAGACAGGTGTTTAAAATACATCGGTCACTCTGATGACTGTCGTTTCCGAAAAAATACTTAGATTAATATCAATATATTCGCACATGTTCTGTCCAGTTACATGACATCGTTAACTAAAAGAACAATGAACAATAAAGTACTAACTAGTTGCAGCAATATGAATGTTATGGGCCTTGTTAATCGCAATGAAAGGCGAAAATGTAATCGTGGTCATCGCTACTGTACATCACAACTGTTGCATGATGTACCCGTATAAAGAAATGGCTCACTACAGTTTTTTTGTTTAAACCCAAAACATCACACTTCATTATTTGCACAAACTTGTACTCCACTGAAAGCACATTCTTTGCAAGGAATGTCTCCAGATAGCTGTAACAGTAGATTTCTTCTAATCGATTTAGATTAGTTGTAGTTGTTTGGACACTCGAAATCACGTATTGTTCAAACCGGCAGGCACACAAGAACCCAGATTCTTTCTTTCTTTTCTTTAAACAAAGTTATAGATGCTATATGGTATTCTACAAAACTTAAACCCACCGATTATTTTTATACCTATACTACACTCATTGCACCCTGGATCTTGATTGCAAACCTGACTTGCAGGATATCTTGATCAATGACTTCAATGTAAAACCTCTTGACTGCTCATGTCACAATTCCCTATTCTTAATCACACGATAAAAAGTGATCTGAACATCGTCGACAATGAAAGCCTCTGTAACACTTTGTTCATCGGGAAAGAAATACAGTGAATCTAAATCCATCAACTGAAATTCTAACTTTGAAATATTGTTGGAGTCAATTGAGAATTATGTAAGACAATGAGGTTGACTATTTCAAAGCCTTGAGGTCATTGATCCAAATAACAGTAAGAAGATTAAGAAGGTCGATGAGTAAAAAAACAGTCTTCAGAAGTCTTGAAACTAAAACTATGTCCGATATTCATGAAAAATATGTTCTTTAGCCAGCAGATATTGCCATTAACACATCGACAATGCTTTATTAGGCGAGATTCTTGAAAATAATAAATCCGTTTTGCTGTTTTTTGCCGCCATATTAAAGTTCAAAGATTGTGATTTTCCCCTTTTGTATTGGCTACATAAACTGCACCAAAATCCATAAAAACATTGTTTTATAGTAGTATCATCTAAGTGCACCACCAAACGTCTATCGAAATTTCTGACCTATATAATAATGGTAATAAAACGGGGCCTTCAAAATACTTTTGATACATGCTAAACTGGTATTCTCATCAAGGTATGTGGATATTTTAAAATTCAAATGACCCCATTAACATCGTAAGGTCGTCTGATTCTCTTTCCCAGACGAACAGTATTATAACCGTTGATTTTTAACACTCTACATTGCCATCAGCTTCAAAATGTCTTAAAGAATCGTATTAAACTATTCTTTTCTCAGAAAAACAGAATGAGACGATATCTGTTAAACAGCTATTACAGATTGTAATTTGCCACCAATGACTCCAAATCAAATTATAAAATCATTGAAGATTAAGTCCGTCAAATGTTAGATTTTCAAATTGATTACATATTTGTCATGTTTGAAGTACAACAGATTGTTGGTATTCCAGCTACAAACCTCGCTGACCTGTTTTTTTAACTCTTAAGACGCTGATTTCATTCAAGGACTGCTGTAAAAGACACCTTTAATTTCACATTCCGATTTACTGATGATACCTTGTACCTCAATGCTTAATTTGCATTTATACATCCTATCGAGTTTGAAATTAAAAACACAGCCATACACTTTTGGACTCCTACTAAGATCTTCTAGTAAAAAACTCGGGAAAACTACAAACTAGATTGGACAACAAAACTTTAGCTATACAATTGTCAACTTCCCATTCATCAATTCTAGCAGATGCAGCGTACAATGTGTAGATTTTACAGCATATACATTGCGATAGGTATTTACGATTTTCAAAAACTGTCACTGCTGTTGACCACTATGCCAAATAACGGGTTGATCACCAAAATTTATTAATTATTGGTTTTTTGTCAGCACATTTCCTCATATGAAATTATTTCCTTAGGAAAAAACTCATTAGAATACAAAAGTTATTGAATTACGCACATTCGATTTATAAAGAAAACATTAAATAAAATTTTGAGTTTAAATCAGACATGACAACAATTGCAATACGTTAGCTTTATCTACTGGATGCTCAACGGTACCATTTATGCCTTGAGCAGAAAAAAAAAAGAAAACAGAGATATATAAAACAGATGCAGATTGCAACAATTATCTCATCTATATCACATGAGATTGTCATATTCCGTATGATGGTATGATGTTCATTATATGTTTGGGCTGTTATCGCAGATAGTGGAAACAAAAAGTTTAGAAACATTCATATATATTTATAATAATAATTTATCAATATAAAATTAA
Source organism: Limnoperna fortunei (assembly GCA_944474755.1). NCBI lineage: Eukaryota > Metazoa > Mollusca > Bivalvia > Mytilida > Modiolidae > Limnoperna > Limnoperna fortunei. Next base: position 23,482,369 of record OX104113.1, on the reverse strand, counting down.
ACAAACTTTCGCCAGGTCTGCACATATGGCATATAATCAGATGACAACAAGGTTATAGGTCCTCTATTCTGTATTTATGAATAATAAATTGGACCGTTTGTATTGTGAAGTTGTTCTGCTATGTGAAATATATATATAAGCAAAACAAGTTTACGGTCAGTGTCATGTCTTGAATATCATGGCATTGTGCCAGTATAACCATCGGTCGACATACTGGTTGCATGAAAAGTCATAAAAGATAAAAATGTTAAAAAACTAATATGTCAGAGGCGTATTTGGTCTAATCAGGAAAATCAAATCAAAACAAAAAAGGGAAAAGAAGTAATTAAGGTATCGAAGAACTCTAATGGCTTATAGATATGACATATGCGGGTCAAGTAATCTACCTATTGTGAATAGAAAAAGCTTAGAATTTGCAATCGTTTTAAAACGTAATGGCAGTAAATTTAAACAATGATCAACTTTCTATTCATCTTGTTTTTTAGCTCCCACTCGCTTTAGAAATTATAAAAATCTTAGTTAAACATAACAATTCTGAATTGCCGCGAATGTACAATTTAATTATGTCCCGTAGGATCACCACTTAAAGAAACATTAGTATTTTATTGGTAAATGTTTTGAACGTGTTAAATGAACGTGTTGGGTTAACAAAATTTAATAACCTTACGATTTGAAGAAAGGGTCTTGTAAAATTTTAATGACATATAACAATGCAAAAATAACATTATTAAAAATGAAATGCAGCGAAAGTGGGTGACAATTTCATTTCTTTGTTTTAATAAAATATACTGACAGCATAAATTATATATTTTGTTTGAAGTGGCCGATATGATTAAATATTAATAAACAATAAAATATTAACGATAAACTAAAAGCAAAATATTTACGATAATTTCATCTTAGGAAAATAAAATAATGCAATGATAACCTTGTTGTAAACAAGTGTGGAAATTATCACAATAAAAACACAGTGTTACAGGTGCAAATATTTTTCACTAGCACAGTGAATAATGAGTTAGACCGTATATATATTGTGAAGTTCGTGATTCTGTGACCCATTTACAATAACCTTTTTTATTGTTTGAACATTTTGGATAAACTAAATTTATTGCCAATTGATGCAAATTTTCTCTTAAAAATTACATATGTGTATGTTTACTGTTATATCAATTTTTCATAAATAAATATCAGCAAAAATGCAAACATGTTTTATACATTAAAATATGGTACATTTATCATAGAATAACTCTGATGTTTATCACTTTACAGTTGTAAAGCTATCATTGGTAAATACAACCAAGAAAGTTTTCTTAATTAAAAAGCTAAATATTACTAAAATAGTAATGAGGCAGCAAACAACTTAAAAAGGAATACAAGCTATGTTTGTAAGAACAACACCTAGAAAATTTTGAAGAATACCGGTATTTGTCTGTAAACGAGAATGCTTTCGACTTTGAAATCAAAATCCGAATTTTATGCACTCATATGAAACTGCTCATCGAAGAAGAATGAAAAGACATAGTTTTTTTTATTTTACATTTATATATATAGTCATGTCGCTAAACAATGATATGTTCGGTGACTACCTGCATTTAATCTACCCCAGCTAGACACCACCAATACACTTTGGTTGCCCCCTAACCTAGACCTTCTTCTAGAAACTGACTGTGGAAAATTACTAATAATCTCTAAGACAAATGTGATGGCTACAATTTTCCAATAGTCAACTTCCTGTTCATCGATTACCAACATTTGAGCAGCATCGGCATATGGTGTTTTTTTCACAACTTATACGTTATGCTGGATCTGATTTCGATTGTCAACTGTTGTTGATGTTGTCACGTCAGAATTTATATGGTCGTCAATGTGACTTAATTGGTCTTAATGGGAAGGTTATCTCTAAAATATGATTAGACATTTCGCAAAGTTATACATGTAATTGCGTCTGTATTTTGATTTGTGTAGTGTATGTTCTTCTGAATCCGGATATGTAGTCTTTCCCTGACTTTTTTTCTTATTTGCTATTTTTTCCTTCTGAGTACCAACATTCTAGCAGTACCGGCATGGTAGTTTGCAGTTACATAATGAATTTGATATCTCAGTGTCTATGCATTCAGGAAATTTTTTTATATAGAATTGTTGTGCTTATCGTTGTTTAGCTGTTTGTTTTCGATCATGGTTGTTGGTTTTGTAGTTGTCTTATGCTTTTTGTCATTTGTTTGTCTCTTTGATTTACGATTTGTATCACGTCTCGGTATTGTTTGGTTTCCTGTATTGATATGATCGAGACGGAATAGGAATATCAAAGAAGTATTAGTAGGTCCAATATTTCCACTTAAAAACGTCTCGAGCAGCATATTGGAGGTAATATATTGCAATAAGCTTTTAACGTAAGTTTAACTACATATCTGATTCATCGGTAACAGAGACCCAAGTACACAGCGTTTAACAAAAAAGCAGATAGTTGATATTCCAACAATAGAGTTGGAGTTTTCAAGATTGAAGTTGACAATTTAAAGATTTTAGTTGGTTAAAGTTGATAATTCAAAGAATACAGTTGATAATTCCAAGAATATGGTTAGAATTTTCGAGAATAAAGTCGACAACTCAAAAAACAAAAAATATACAATGAGGTCATAACGCGCTTCCGTAACTTAAAGATAGCAATATACAAGCTGCCCCGGCTTTTGTTTTATTTTTGTTGCAGCAGTCACCATACGCCATAGCGTTGTTACAGAGCCACCCACGAGAAAGCTGTTGACAGATTTTGAAACAGAAATATATAGCTTTAAGATTAAATTCACGTAAGCTGTAAGGTCGAGCAATTATAAATATTGACACATTTCTTTTTTAAGAAAAGCAACTTCATGAACTCAATACTCGTTCTGACTATTGAATGTAGGTTTGATCCCAAATGTTGCAATGATCTATTATTTTAGTGATAGATTTCTTTTTTATCTAATCAAAAACTGATTCCGACATTGGTTGCTTAATCATGTTTGATGTTACTCTTTCTCTGTTTCATGCGTTCTGCATTTTGTAAAATTAGATTAAGAACTTTTTAATACTACTTATAAACCAAATTGTGATTGCAGGTTCATTTAAAAATGGAATTATTATGTAAAAATTTGAATATTAACTTCGAATTTCAGTATTGCACTAAAAATTCCTATTGGAAATTTAACGGTTACACATTTGTTATAGTTCTTTTTTTGGTTTGTTTCATTTTTGCGCATACATTACATTGTGGTGCCACTGTCCTTGAGGTCAAAATTTATTGTCAAAGGTCATTAACTATGGCATGCAACACATTGCCTTAATATTATCTACCCATACACCAAATATCAAAAATTACTTCAAAAGATTGAAAAAGTGATATCCAGGAAACGATAAGTTTTGGATTAACTGACTTATCACTATAGGGTGACTGCCACTAAGTGGCAGCGCCCTAAAAAACCTAACCTATATAGTGTAAACATTAATGTCATCAGCAGCTTGATTTTTTAAATGCGCTCTTAAGCTGGATGGTTATCTTACAATGCATTTTAAACTTAAGCTATTGAATTTTTCTTTTATCATACTAAATATTTTCTGAAATAATTCTTTATTATACGTTTTCGTTTATTTCCTTTGCGTTTAAGAAAGTGCCATAATGTTAATTTTAAAGTATCTTTTCACACTGGTAAATACCCAGCATACTATTATATAATAGTTAAATAAGCAAATAAAAAATGACCACTTACATTCCAAAGAAAAAAGGTTTCATAATTTCATAATTTTTATGTATGCAATGGTTTACATGTGTACAGAGCATATATTTTTGCTGTTAAAATTGTATCAGTATACTTGTGTGCAGATCTTTTAAATTTACACATCATTCTTGTTAGCTTTACACGACTTTAATTTTTCAATAAATCTTTTTACATTATACATGTATTTTGGTTTGTTCTACATATTTAGAAAATGTGTTTGTCATTTTCATAGGATCGCCGTTTGTACGTAAACTACCATTGTCTGAATGATAAAAGGATAACAATATAACTGTAAAATTAAAAAGAAGGAGACAAATTGCAGTTGATTTCTATTGTTATGTTCGCAAGGAGTGGGGATATACGGATAGAAGAAACAAAAGATGGAGACTACACTTAGACACGTGTTTTTAAAACACAGGTACGACAATAAACTGTATTTCTATAGATTCTTGTTTGATAGTGAACTCATCCTACGCAGTCTCTATGACATATAGTAGAAAAAATTCATCGTTTAAAAATAGCAAACTGGAAAGTTAAGAAGGCTGAATCATTTAATAATGAGAATATTACAACAAAAAAAGCAAAAAGAATGAAGTAAATTATAGCTTATTGCAGTTATAACGGAAGCAAGGAGTGAAGGTGGCCTTATTAAGAGTAAAAGGAACAAAAGTAATTGTGTTGGGCATTGTAGACTACACAAATGGTTATATTACGCAATATGATGACAAGGTAAAACTATTACTTTGGCTTCTTTTAATCTAGTATTGTCGTCCGTCCACAATAGTCCTACACAGTTTCTTCAACTTCTCAAAGAACAATTTATCTCGAATAACTATCGGCTACGGCTCAAATTGTATATGCACAAAATTATTGCTTTTTCCCAAAATGCGAGGTAGAATTATGATGCAAAGCATTTGTATTTACCTGGTAGAGATGATAATGGAAAGAGGTTTAAGGTATTTTTCCTACCCACATTACATGCATGACATGTTTCAGAAAACTAATTAAATGAAAGGCACATTTTCCAACTTTGTTCTGTATATTTTAACAAAGATTTCATAATAAACTTATTAATGAAATAGTTTATTGTATATTATGCACAATATTATCTAGCCGACAATTTTGTTAAGATTAAATATTAAACAACCAATATGTCGTACCGTTTCGTACTGCTATTAATATATATTATAATGGTTTTTTCAATACTTTTCATATTTTAAAAAATATTATCGTTTTTCCAAGTGAGGACAAAAGTTTACATGACCATTCAGAAGTGTTATGATTCAAACCAAGAAATTAAATCATCTATCATGTTTTATTTATTTCCACACAAGAATCAATTTGTTTCTTTTTAAAGACTCAACTTGTATATCTTAATTTCTTAAATGATTTAACCGTAAAAGCGAGCATTAAAATTGTATACGTAGGATGGTCTTCGTATATTGAATATTGAACAGTATGATACAATTGTATAATTTCATTCAAATGTTGAACACGTTATATGTATTACTATGCACATACAAGTATTATTGACTAGAGGTGTATGTTACTCAACCTTTTTTATCCACACACCAACTCACACACTGCAGTAATGGAAGACAGAGATTTTGCATTCAATAAAACCTGGTTCTTTTGAAACGCTTGTACCAATTCTGAACCATTGCTGTTGTTTCTTCATTTTTGGTTGTTGGTTCTTGAGTTTGCCAGTTTCTTTTTTTTTGTGGATTGTCTTTTTCGACAGTTTCTTTGGTGTTCGGTATTTTGTTATTGTCTTCATGTGCAGTTGTTGTAAATGACTTCAAACTGCTTCATCTAAAATATTAGTACTATTATACCCCAACAGCACATAACAGGATTATAAAACGTCACACGTGTTGGGCATTACAACACGGTTAAAGAGTTCTTCCTTATTGATTCCCAACAATATTTGCCCTGTTTTTAATCGATTTGTAGATAAAAACTTTAATTAAACAAAACTAAATGTAAATTTCTCAGATGTTATTATCTAATTGAGTTCTGTATTATCCCATCTTCGAGGTATTGATTTGTATGGATATTTACTGGAAACTGATAAATCTCTTTGCAGAAAACTCGTTAAATTGGTAAAATTAAATTACAAGAATCCGATGTTTTGTGAAACATGGAATAATGTCTAAATATTTTAATCAGACTTTGACAACAATATATATTTGATTGATTTATGGGACATTGCTCACCCAACAAATTTAATTTAAGATTTACGTAGAAAAAAGTACGACAACAGAGACACATTATGCAAATATCAATTATTAAGGAAAAAAAATAAAATGTTGTGATAACATGGTATATACAAAAGAGATCATATTTATGCAATATTTTTACGTTAAAGATGGCATGACATCAAAACAGTTTGTGTATGTAAAAAGATATGTCAATGGGAACAATATGCAATCTGTACTCGGAAGTTAACAGAAACTCAAAAGCATCAATGTTTGAACACTGCATTAGATCCGCTGTCATCAAAGGAAGACTTCTTTGAAAATTTTTTGTGTTGTTCCTTTGTAGTGTGTACATTAGCGTCTCCAAAATTACCATACTTAAACCTATTATATAAATAGTATCTATCGGATTTGATTTCTGAAAATTTTTTACGCAATAATTCTTTAAAATATTGTACAATTATTAAAGCTGTTGTTTTATTACATACTGCAAATAACGGTTTTCTAAATCCGAAACTTAAAGTGCGTCTGAAACCCTTTATATCGCAATGCATTTTAGAAAATATGCTTGGGGTAGAGAAGACGCTATTACAAGAAAAAGAATATTTTGTTAAACGCCACTCTAATTTGAAAAACAAAGGAATATAATTTAAATGCCGGTTTTTCTGATAGACAACTTATTTGTTTAGGTAGATGATAACATTCTTCAGCAGCCATTAGGAGCTGCTTTTAGGTACTGCTCTTTGACTTGTACTAATAGAGGGATTTATTTTAAATTCACTGAAGAACAAGAAAAGCACATTTAATATAAAAACCTAGATGGATACAAAGCAATCTGCTTTATATCTAGATTTATTCCGATCCGATCAATCAACTACGAAAAAAACGTATAAAGTCATAAATATAAGACAACAGGAACAATGCTGATTTTCCAATATTAAATTTTAAACGTTTAAGGCGTAACTTAGCAGTTGCTCGACAAAATGTGTATTTATTTCTATTGCAATACTATTAAGGCCTTCTTCGTCACAATGTTTTTCTATACATTTGAAAGCTGTTGACAAAGAAGTCGCTAAAATAAGGATATGAAGCTCCTGACTATGTAGCATCTGTAAGCTTACTGCCTCATCAATAGGTGACAGATTATCACTTAATTGTTGCATCCAAACTCCATGAGCACTTTATTTGTGTATATATCAAGCTATACTATAGAGTCTAAATTCCTGGAATATTTCGAAATATTACAAAAAAGCAGAAATTCTAGCAAAGTAAATCAGAACAAACCGAGGCGTAATAAAAAATATAATCTAAATAATTACAACGCTATTGCTATAAGTAAACTTAAAAACAAGAAGAAAACAGGATGACAAAAAATAAGCCACAAACATACCCTCTAAACTAATACCAGATGAAGCATAAACTTGCGACTCAGTTTATCTCATCCCTTTCCTGGAGTTCTTGGCGTGTGTTGTTTTGTGATTTGTTTTCCTGTTCTGTAAATTGTTTATAATGGACTTTTGGTATTGTAACATCTTGCTGGTACTCTATTAATTTTTCATTTTATTTTTCTTAATTATTAAGTTACAAGAAACTATTCTTAACACGCTGTACTGTACTGAGAGAAATGTATAAGAATACGTTTTATGTACGTTGAATGTGATTAGTTCTAAAATTGTCATACAAAAGATAATATCTTGTCATCTTCTGTAGACAGGTTTAAGACACAACAGACGTTTGCTTTAACGATTATTAATTTTCCAACGAAATATATGTTGTCGTACAATAAAAAAGTTAATATTGGAATAATTATTGAGTCATTACTAGGATTATCAAGTTTCGCTATCAGTTTATCATTGTCAGGTTCGCATTGTCAAGTTCAAGGTTGTTTTTTGTTTACTGCATGTTAGTATCTATGCTGGCCATACAACCTTTTCACAACCATTTAGAGTCTTTACATGATTCTTATATTTCAGTTCAATAAGTGTCTTCTATATTTTGCAGGTTTTCTACATCTACATTAATACCTACTTATCAAAACTATTACAAACTATCACCTTTAACAGATTTTATTTCTCGTTTTTTTGGAGTTATGTAACTTCTAATTATATTCTTGAACATTCAGTAGCTAATGATAAATATCTATTGATAATGCTTATTCGTAAACAAAGCAGTTAAAATGTATCAATTTCAGTAATTACACACAGTCTTCAAAGTTTAACAGACATTTTGTAAACGTTGTATTTAAATAAGACATTATATAACATGTACAAAATCTGAAAAGCTTTCTTTATTTTTTGTCTATTGTTGTAGGAATTTTTTTTGTAGATGAATGTAGTTCTTGTTTATTGAAAAAATGTTAGAAGAAGAAACAATAAAGTTATACACATTTGTCAAGTTTTTCTCAATAATAGATCAAGTACAAATAGATTTTTTGTAATTTGTAGTTAGGACTGTGGATGGCTGAATTAAGTACGAGTCGAAAGCAACTTGATTAGGATGCTACCATACAAATGATAATTGGCGTCATCAATAATAAGGTTAAACTTTATCATTCGAAGGCTTCTTCAGATAAAACTTGGACTGTCGTAACATTTTATTTTTTCGTACAGATAATATATTCTTCTATACAATCTAGATTTGTCCAATTGATTGGAAATACTGTGTATAAACCCGTCAGTATGTCCTGATTGGTCACATTGAGAAGTATTGCACACCTTTTTAAAAATATTTGATGCTTTCTTACATTTTTGATGCCGTAAGAACTGTTCAGGTAGATGTCAATCTATTTTTATTGAAATTTCCTTCTACATAGGTCATTTGTATATTTAGTAATATTTTATCTAATAAACCTCAATCGCAGTAACAGGTTGCGAACACGTTTTTCCCCAATGACAATTATTTCTTTAAAAGTTTATGACGACATTTTAATACCAAATGAAGAAACGACGGTGGTAATTTTTATGCATTCACTGTGGTCAAATTGATGAGCTAAGAATTGAATACAATATATTTTGTTCAGTAGCTTGTAAGTTCTAATTGAATGACGGATTTACATGTGGACATGTAGGTACTTAAATGTCATGTTTGAAGGAGGTAGCAAATATTTATATTATTGAATGTGTCACTTTCGAGCCAAAACGCATTATAGCAACTTAAGCAAACAAAAACTTGTAATACGCAAAAAACTGAAACAAAACAAGGGGGAAGCATCATTTAAAAAATTATATGGTTTACTCTTGACTGAATGTTTATATTTCAACTTTACTCAGAAAACAAGTTAATAGACAACGGGAGGAAAATTTGGCCTACCACCGGAAATGTATGAGTGGCCGTTCATGTCACAATAAGGATACTTCTATAATTATACTTTTTCTATAATTATACTTCTCATTTCTATCATTATACTTTCTGGAAGTATAACGATACTTTATGCTAATATAATTATACTTCATTAAAGTATCATTATATTTATGTGAAATATCATTATATTTAGTTATCTGTGAGTGTTTCCCAACTGTATCAGTTTACTTCCTACTTGTATAATTAAACTTGTTAAAGTATAATGATACTTTTTAAAAATATAATGATACTTCTCAAAAGTATAAAGATACTTTTTAAAAGTATAATGATACTTTTTAAAAGTATAATGATACTTTTTAAAAGTATAATGATACTTCTTAGAAGTATAATGATACTTATTAAAAGTATAACGATACATTTTAAAATAACGATATATGCATATGACTATTTTCTCAAACTTTATATAAATACATTAGTTTAGAGACGATTTGAAATAGAGAACGTAAGGGATATCTTTTTTAAAATTATCATTAGCCAATCACGGGGTATTTTACAACAGCCATGTTCGCGCCATTTACATAACAACAAGGATGGCAGCCAGCAATTCCACAGATAAAGAGCGATTTCTGTCAAGAGTTCAGAACACTATGGACTATTGTGTGCGTCTTCTCACTTCAGATACCGTTAATTCTGATGTAGCATCTAATATATTAACAAGGTGAGCATTTATCTGTCATGTTCCGAACTAAGAGGATGGAAGCCCCTCCCCTAAAATATAATGCCATACATTCAAAAGTATACAAACGCTGAGCATAGTTTGAAAGCTTTTCTGTGACTGTTTTTGTGTATCGCAATTTGTATTTTGCATATTTTAGGCACAATGATCAAAATTAATTTGCATATCTTACTTTTCATGCTTTATATAAACCCGGAAAATCAATATTTTAAATATGTTATTTACACGCACTAGGTTATTATGTTACAAATGAATAAAGTGCACCCTTATGCAATCGATTAGCAGTATATAAAAGTATTAAACAAAATCATATTTCTTATTTCTTGTAATCGTATCATTTAGCTGGTTTAAATCGTATCCTACTTTCTATGACTGCAATGAAAATCAAATTAATATAGTTAATGGAGTATGTTAAAGCTACAGCTAAATGAATATTCTATATACAAAAGATTATGTAAAAAAATGTATTAAAAGGTCATTTTATCATTTTAATGTTTGATATTTGCATTTTTCCGCTTATTTCATAAGATTAGATGGACAAAAAGATAAAAATAAGAGATTAAAGAACTGAATACATCGATTCTCAAATCTAGGCTTAATCGTCTTTTAATATATTTCATTCCCTACATTAAATTTAAAACCTAAAAAAAATGGAAAAACGTACTTGTGCCCTTCATTGTTTCGAACGTATTTAGATCTTTTGTCATCGTGTCATACTACTTTTCACCAAAATGATACAAGTCGGTTGATCGGTGTGGATACTGGATTCTAGAAACTAAGTAGGATTGAGCGGAGTTCATGACACATTACGTTGTTTAGCCTTTGGTTAAATAGAGACGACTCTATTGTTTTTTTTAAAAACAACTGGATGTATTTTGGATTTATCTTATTAGTGGTAGATTACATGAAATTTTGTTAGCGATTTCAAATAACATAAATTTGACGCAACATCCTACAGGGTGACGGAATACTAAAGTTTTTATAACCGAGAGCCGATTGTGTAATTTATTCGCCGCCGGACTATACTTTTGCTGAATTTATAAATTTATGTATGGCCACACACTGGAATTCCGTCCATATTCGAATTTCGGCGATTTTCCTCTTCTACCTCTTGTTAACGAATATTTAAAAAGGCAGATCACATATGTCTTGAATGGAATGCAATTCTATTTTTTTATTTGCATGATAGGTAAATTGCAGCAAAGGATCCACGCAACTCAGTCTGATCTATACAGAAAAATAATGCGTTTGGGTATTATTTATTTAAGGTTAGATAGACTTAAGGGAGAAATTGACGGAGTTCAGGGAACTTTAATATCTGTGGAAGAGAGGGACGATCTGTTATCTATTATAAATGACATGAGCAGCGATGTAGAGAGAAAATTTCAAAACAATTCTTCAGGTAATATGATAATTTAAACAAAATAGTTCTATAAATAGTGTATTTGTTCTGACTATCTACACCCCATTTGTACGATTTCAGTAAAAGAAAAATTTCTTAGCTTAGATCATGTCAAGCTCGTTTGGCCATAGTTATAGCACTATGAAAACTGGGGGTTGGTGGGAGAGGGGTGAATTAAGACTTTATTGGATATGTAGACTCTATGTTAGTGTATAACTCTTGTTGAATCGTCTCATCTATTATAACTAATCATGATAATAGAAAGATATTTTCTTGTCAAGTTTATACTTAAGTGTATTATCTGGAACAGATTGGGGTGCCTATCCTGTAAGCAGTAGTTTTGCTTCATTTTACAGAAGATGCTAGTTTTAGAGTCCAGCGAAAAAAAGAGGGACAACTTGGAGCTCCAAAATTTTTAACCACAAAGGATCAGTTAAAATTTTTGATATCTTACAAGTTTACTGCCCCTTTAATGGCCGAAACGTTGCAGACATCAGAAACCACTATTCGTAGACGACTTCGGTAAGTCTAATTATACAATATATATTGTTTGCAATTTTCCAGCCAGAGACCATGTGAGCTTTTGCCATCACTATTGGGTTGTCCATAAACTTTTTCAAAAGTCTTCTACACTAAAACTGCCGAACTGATTGGCTTGAAGCTTTATCTTTTTGTATCAGTTGCAAATATTCGTCAACAATAAAGAAAAATAAGTCTGATTTAAAACAATTTCAACGATTAAGTGTATAGAGTTATTTACTTGTTTATTAATTTGTTTTAGTGAATATGGTATCAAGTTGAGAGAGGGGAGACAAACTGTCATTACAGATGATGCATTAGACCTAAAAATAAAAGAAATTATTGGAACAAACAGAAGAATAGGGCCAAATTCTATCAGACTACGACTGGAAATGGATGATGTATATGTATCCAGAGAGAGAGTTCGTGACTCTTGTCATCGGGTTGACCCAGCTGGCTGTGCTTTGAGGTCAATTGAAAGACGAAATCTACAAAGTAGCAGGGCCAAATTCACTTTGGCATATTGATGGAAATCATAAACTTGTAAGGTACGTTAACAACAGAATGAATAAAGTTGTCAAAATATTTTTAACAAATGTCATCCAAATATATTAAGGGTCAAGCATGGAGTTGGTGGAGCCCTTTAGTTTTCACTGAATTTGTAAAAAATAAAAAAGATGTTTCATGCATATAAGATTTCCATCAAAAGAGGAAAGGGCTAACCCGCTGACTTCACTGAAGTTTGGCATGCAGGTGGTATTTCTTAGTGAGATTGCTTAAAGTACCTCTAGAAATGAAGATCTTTAAAAAGAAATTTTTCCATAAATAAACTTGGGCGACTCGCAACTTAAATTTAATGTAAAGAACTTTATGAAATGTTTGTTAGCGAGTCGCCCGATTTACACATTCATAAATTCCGTCAAAATAATTACATATAATAACTTCAGTTATTTTAACAGTAATTATTTTGTATAATTTAAATTGTAAATGATTGGGACTATTTTATGCATCAGCAATCTGCTGTGTTGTATACAAAATATATACACTTTTAAAACTGTTGACGGATGAAATTTGATGTTACCTGCCACATGGAATTTAATGTCAGGGTCATTGTAAATTATTGTAAACCTCGATTTTTTTCAGATGGGGTTTCTTTATTCATGGTGGCATTGATGGATTTAGCCGGTTAATAACATTCCTTCAGTGCAACACTGACAACAAATCAACAACTGTGTATGATGCATTCATTGAGGCTACTCAAAAACATGGTATTCCCTCTCGCATCAGAGTATTGTGGGGTTGAAAATGCTGATGTATGTACTTTTATGGAAGGCTACAGAGGACAAAATAGAGGAAGTGCCATCAGGGGGAAAAGTTCCCACAATCAAAGAATAGAGCGTCTCTGGGTTGATGTTTGGGATGCTGTAAGCAATGGATACTACGACTTGTTTACTTTCATGGAGGATTCTGACATTCTATATGTTACAAATGTTGTACATTTATGGGCATTTCATTTTGTGTTTAAGCCTCGTCTTAACAAATCTTTAGAAATCTTCAAATATCAGTACAACAACCATGGTCTTTCTACTGAAAACCACAGAACACCTCACCAGATTTTCATTCAAGGAGTTCTTAGAAATATGCATGCAGACAATCTAGCCATTTCTGAGTTCATGTTGACAGCTGGAGATGTAGGCCATGAAGAAACTGTAACAAATGATTATGGTGTTGATAAAATGATGAGGAAAGTGAACAAGAGAGTTTGGAAATTCATGAACACGTTCAAAATCAAATACAGTGCCCATTGAATGATGAAGAACTGCAAAATTTAAAAGATTCTATAGACACACTATCCCAATATAAAACTGCTATCCATGGTGTTCAGCTTTTTAAAGATGTTTTGTCCTTCATTGAATCTGTAGCAACCCTTGATGTCTAGAAACAATGCCAATTATTGCCACTACTTCATGTCTGTTGGCAAGGTTTATCTGTAATATAATACTTAAACTACATTCAACAATTATAACTATGTGTAAAAGTTAAAACACTAGTAAACCCCAAATTTAAATAAAATGCAAATAACTGTTAAACTTCCATGGAAAAAAAGACCAATCAAAATCATTGTGTATTTTGAAGTTCATCCATTGTGTTCTTATTTTGCTGGATTATGAATTTTTCATGTATTTATAAGCTTTCACCAGAAATTATAACTGTTCACAATTCACTATATCTGTGCATTGTCCATAGTATGATCAGTGGACACTATCGTTTGATTATTGACACGATATAATAAATAAATGCAGAAACACCACTATACATATCAGAATAAAAAAATATGTATAAATATGATAATGAAGATAAAGATTATTATTTTTTAATCATGTTAATAAAACATCAACATTGATTTAAAGCATCCATAAACAATGGCAAATGAACAAAGGTTACAACTTTTGTCAAACAATTTTTAAAAGTGTTTGAAGAACAACCATATTGGGTCAAAACAATTTTACAGGCAAAACTAATCACAGAACTAAAAATTTCTTTTCAGTTTATTTTAATCGGTAACTCATAAATGTCAACTGTCATACCAAATTTCATCTCATTATTTTAAATCTATTTTAATAGGAAAAAAAGGCTGGAAATCTTAATTTGTGTAAAAATTATTAAGGCCACGAGCTATAACTCTTACAAAAAAAAAAAAAAAAAAAAAGTAGCAAAGAAAACTGACCGAACAACAAGAGCCAAAAACCAAGGGACAGTTACAAATCCGGATATAGACAAACACAACACAAAAATCAAAAACATAAAACACAGAAAGAGAGAAACCCAAAAAGTTATAGTATAATCCAGAAATTTAAAACCAATCTGTATCTCATTATTTGACTTACTCCAAGGGCCATACCTACTACAAAAACTAGTAGATAAAAATCGTGAAATTTGAACTTGATCTGTAACTCTTTAGCAAGAGAAATACTTATCATTCTAAATGGTTATTAGAAATTAAAAAATACTTTGTATGAATGTAATTACAACTTGTTGTGGGATGATCAAAGAATTTTGAAATCTTATTGTATTAGCAAAAATGTAAAGAAATTTCTTAGGAGTGAAGTTTATACTTTATACAAAACTGGCAAATTGAGGTCATGAATTCTGCTAAATATCTTAACTATAGGTTATATAAATCTAATTTCTGTCTCAAGCACTATTGGTCAATATAACCATGTGATTTAAGAATGTATCTATGTACATTTCGTTGTTCTAGTCATAATTTACCCATTGAAATTGGGAGATTCTATCATATTGATAGATCTGAGCGATTTTGTAATCTTTAAAATGTTGATGAACTTGGTGATGAGTTGCACTATTTGTTAAAGTGTACTTTTTCAACAATGTTAGAAAAAAATATCTAACTGTAAACTTCTCTACGACAATCAAATGTCCTTAAGTTTCATCAACTCATGAATACATATTTGCCAAATTTTGCTAAATTATTATTAAAGCTTTATGATTAAAAAAAATATCATTTTTTACTTCCTGCCAATTATCATATCATAATAATATAATTATGTATTTCAACACTAGTTTCTAAGGTGCATTATTTTGTTACTTGTAAATATGTTCACACTGTTATGTTAAAAAAATTGTACTAACATACCCCACGTGGGGTCTTTAGTGTAATAAAATGTTTTATCAAAGTGAACCATTATACTAAATTTCATGATAGTATCTTTAACCATTTAGGAGAAAAGTCAGGAAAACTTAATTTCTGTTTAAGTCCTAGGGCCATAATTCTCACAAAAATCGTCTGATAATTATGAAATTTGATCTTGATCTGTAACTCATCTATATAAATCCATAAACCAAATTTCAATTCATTATCTCTATCGGTTTGGATAAAAACTCCAGAAAACCAAAGTGTGACTGACAGAGAGACAGGAGGGCTAAAAAGCTGTTGTTTGCTTTATAAATGATAAACCCAAGAACCTCTGCACAAGTCTCCAAAGACAGAAGTTGTCAGATGAATCCTTTTAGGGGATATGCCCTTTAAAATAAAAAAATTTGTTTTACCTGATAGAATAAAAACTATTGCAGATAGAGAAAAGTTGTTGCTTGCTTAACTTTGCAGTCATATAAAAATTGTTTTCACTATTTCATCCATTGATATTCTGAGGTTTCATGGTTTAGACTTACAACATCCTTTCTAATATTATTTTGAATAAGAATTCCAAGTCCCCCGAAGTATCTATTATTTTTTTTTTAAATTTCTTTCTGCAGAAGGGGTGATAGGAGAATAACTGCCACTACGTGAAAGGTCTTGACATCAATCCAATAAATCATAATTTATCAAAAACCCTTGACAATAGACTGAACGTCCTCACAAGTAACGGTTTCTGTGTCCACATATGTCCACGAAACCCTGACAAACTTAGCTAGGAAATTCCCGGGCTAGAAGTCACTATTTTGATTGGCTACTTCATACCTTAAAGTAGCCAATCAAAAGCTCACTTTCATTCACGACTTGGTTAGGGGATATCCCAATGTCGATTGTAAATAAACCAAAGGGATGTGTTGCATAGACCATGTGAAAATCAGTGTATTTTGTACAGTAGTGTTAATAGTTTGTTTTTACCACGTTATTTAATAGCTGGGTTATGCTTTCTTCCCACTCAAGAATGAGTAAGTATGACTACTGCCAAACACTTGCTTCTTTCAAGCAATTTCATTAGTCGATATTTTGAAGGATTGATGTCATACGAAAATCTTCTAGCCCGGGAATTTCCTAGCTAAGTTTGTCAGGGTTTCGTGGACACAGAAACACTGACTTGTAAGGATGTAGACTGATCTACTCCATAGTAAATGTTTGACTATTGATCAGACATTCAGTATAATGCTTCACAGCATTTTCAATTGACATTTCATTCACTTTAAGAGTTAAACAAAGGGCACAAGTATTAATATTTATAGCATCTCTAAAAATAACATCAATTTTTTTGTGGAAACCAGCTGCTGGTATGTGCGTTGATCCCGTCAACCACATTAAAATGTTTTCTGGCTTCACTATAATGTCATTCACACATGCCTCTTCACCTAAAAAATAATGTTATAATAAACAAAAAAAGTACCACTATTCAATATACTTTTTTATTTTAAGTTTTAATAATTGCTATCCTTTGTCTGTAATTGTGGATGATTGCAAATAAGGTGTATAAAACTGTTATGCTAATATGCACATGCTCATATCATGATCTAAAGTTTCATGACAATTCATCTTTAAATTTAGAGTCGCAGAAAACTGATCCTATATACCCCAAACTTTTATTTGCCAGGGGTATAAAAAACAGTAGACACAGTGTAACGACGATAACTCATTAAAACATGTCATTAATATAGGTTCAGTCATGGAAATAAGTACTGGCGTGCTGATCCCTGGACATTAAGTCCTTTTGGGCAAGTTAAATTTAGACAAATTTTTTATTACACAAATACTACATAAAAAATTCAGGCAAGTGAAAGACAATTACTTCAAAGACTAGGTTCTGTATTTTTGTAACATTAAGCACAACTCGTATGTTAATCTAATTTGTAATTCTGAAACACACAATACCATGTGCATAATCAGGGGTTGCGCTGGGCCTCGCCAATGTCGCCAATTGGGATTTTTTTTTCATTTGGCGACAAAATATTGTGTCTGGCGATATTTTTGGCGCCTAGGTTTTATGGTGTTTAACGATGCATGCGCGTGTTAAATTTATCAGTAATAGGCGATTGCATCATTTATGATCCTTTGTCTGCTTCTATGGTCGTAAATACATGTGTATTATCCAGTGACATGTGTGTTATTTAGAGTTATTAAACGGAAATCAGCAATAAATGAATTAACAAAGACAACTTGTCTGATGAAAAGCGGCTTTACCTGCATCAGAGTTAAATAATAGACGTGTAATAAAGCAATTAATGCTGTTAATTAATGTATAGAAATAACGAAACAAACTTATTGCTGTAGTAATATTATTTTATTATAATGTAATAAATAAAATACAGATATGAAAACTGACATCGTTGTTGTCGAGTGATTTCCGGTCCGGATGTATGTCTTAATTTTGTATGTAGAAAACTCTTACACATTCGTAGTTCGAGTACAACTGTACCATAATTGTACATATCAGAAAAAAATACCTTTTGAAGCCTGTAAAAAGGCTATGAAACCTTGTGCTGTGTTAAGTTCTCGTATCTGTGCATTTCCTTCAGAGTATTTGAATTCAAGAAGATTTCGCACAGCAACAGCAGTGACTGGTTTTATTTTTCCAGAAAAAAGAGCTCTAGCATTTTTTTATATTTTCCTCTCTTCTCAAAACACTCAGTAGAAAATGAGTTTCTAGACCTAAAATGGTATTAT
The DNA here is from genome assembly GCA_944474755.1 of Limnoperna fortunei. Taxonomy (NCBI): domain Eukaryota; kingdom Metazoa; phylum Mollusca; class Bivalvia; order Mytilida; family Modiolidae; genus Limnoperna; species Limnoperna fortunei. The sequence goes on along the minus strand of OX104113.1, from coordinate 23,464,065 downwards.
TGAAATGAAATACTTTTTAGCCATACGTACATAAACAAACCCGGATTGAAATTGTCAAGGTAAGACTACAGTACAGCCACTATTGTTCATTTTAATTGTGTTAAAAAAATATTTGTAATTTGACATTATATAACAATATCTCCAAGCATGACCAGATAAATTTTTGTTAAATTACTAATTTGTCCTTTTTGAAACATGAACATTTCCAATACCTCGGCTCCATAATTTTTTTTTCCAAAAGAGTTGCTCAGCTGTAACACATCTAGCACAAATTTTAAAATGCTGAGAGAAACATAAGCAATGACATCTACATGCAAGCCTTACTGTATGGTGACTTATTGTACTTATTTTTCAACTTCTCAGAAAAACTTCATTTTAATAGAAATTTTAAGAAACCCAGAACATACATGCAACAAGCTTTTTTTTATTTATAAAACCAAGTATCATAGAAAAAAAATATTTTAAAATTTGAAAGTTGCATACCAAATATCCAAGGCCTGTGGATTGCAGTTGCTCAGAAAAAATGTGACAAAAATGATATAATAGACGAGTGATTACTATAGTAACCCTACCAATGGTCGGCCTAGCCCAAATTACTGAATCACACAACCAGATATTTGAAAACTGACTAAATCCTTTAATTTTGGTAAATGAAGGAACATTTGGCATAAAAACTTCTGGGAATTTTTTTTTCAGTGAATCATTATTTAATTCCTCGTTTTTTGGTTTCTTTTATGCCCAGCGATGACATGTCTGTACAAATTTCCCTCAAGCTTTTCTCAAAAATGGTATAAGAGAACAATTTGAAACTTGGCAGGGTGGTTCAGTATCACAAGTTGTACGTCCTAAGCGACTTTCTAACCTGTCGGAAAACTACTTCCTGTTTGGGACTTCATTTGTACGTACGTCCATCTGTACGAATTTCTGTCATGCTTTTCTCAGAAACCATACAGGAGAACAATTTGAAATTTGGCAGGGTGGTTCAGTATCACAAGTAGTACATCCTAAGCGTCTTTCAGACCTGTCGGACAACTACTTCCTGTTTGGGACTTCATTTAGCGGGGGCATCTGTGTCCCGTGGACACATTCTTCAATTTTTTTAACTATACATGATATAAGTACCTTTAATGAAGTCATCCAATTCATCCCTAGAATCTTTGACCTGATGTTTAATAATAGCTTGTTTCAACAGAGGAAGGTGATTTTTTGTCATCTGATAAACTGGTACTAAAAATCCAACTCTTGATGCCTGGTCAATAATTTCATTGTACACTGCCTGCAAATCTTGATTGGAGGAACAATTCATCATCTGTAAAAAGAACATCTCATTGCTTAAGTACATGTTTTATAAATTCTTTTTGGGGATTGAAATGACCCCCCCACCCCCCCCCCCCCCCCCCATTCGCAACAGTCCAGTCAAACAGCTGTATATATTGGAAAAAGCCAATTTATCTCCTGATATATTGATGAACGATAACCCACTCGGCACATATTTATTCTTGTTATGAAAATCCATGACCATGGTGCTCTGTATATTAGTAATCTTTAAACAGGAGGAACACTAATTTTCTTTTGCTATACTAGTGAAACAAATATACCTTTTGATAAGTTTCTTTTAGTTCACCCAGGTCATTATCGTCATCTGACTGAATTTTTCCATGTAAAATATAGTCAGTAACAGCTTCTGAGAATAAAGGAATGCCTGGGCCATCCTCTAGTATTGATAAGGCAACAAGCTGACCAAGATGAAAATATGTTTTTCTTTCCAATTCTAGCTCATTTTTCTGCAAGGTTTGAGCTCCTGGGCTACCTGTCATCAAAATAAATATTTATTATGGAACAAAAAAGAAACAATCCATCAAATTGTAAATGAAAATTGTGTAGCATATCCAAGAAGGATCCATGCCTTTCATTGAAACTATCATTACAAAAAGATTTTTTAATAATAAGTATTTACATTTATCTTTTTCCATTCCCTGTAAGTGTTCTCCCCAGAATTTTGATAGCACCATGGTCTGTTTACATTCTATTGTAAAGTGAAGAAATTAGCATCATGGTAAAAATATAGGACCAGTAGCTCTTTTCACACAAATTTGTAAGTATTAAATTTGTTGTAAGTAATGATTTCATTCAAAATCCTTGAAAATTACACTTGAGAGAAATTTCACACTTACAAAGTTTTGTGAAATTTGGTGCTATATGGGCTTAGGGAGAACACTGCATGTTCTGAACAAGTCACATCTGGCTCACCGGCACAAAGGAAAAAGCAACAAAAGTGACATTTTTCCATACAGAAATTTCATTTAATTCTGTTCAATCCTTTCAGATAAGATTTTTTTTAAAATCCTATGTTCAGTTGATTTCTTGTTGTATTGGTATTTTATTGCTACACTCATAATATTGATATTTGTGCAATAACATTGGTGTAAGGGTTGTGAATTGCAGTCCTACCTTGGTACCTGCATTTTAATAGAAAGGTCTTAAGGTATGAGATTAAAATTACCCGAATTATGTACACCTTTAGTGCAACAGACATAGAGAAAGGGTCCTAGACCTGGTAAAAATTGATACCTTTCATGTAAATGGAATGTGACAATTTGTAGAGAAACAAACTCCAGAACTCTCGCCGCAGGCCACCCAAATCCACTCCTACTTCCCCAAGAAATGAAATTCTCAATGGATTACTGAGATCATCTTGCAAGAGCCTGATTAAACTCAAAGCATCTTTTAGCATTGTCTGTCGTCTTACTTCCATAAGAAGTGGATTTTCTTCATCATTACTGATGAAATCTTTCCTGTGATCTTTTATCGCATTTGAAATAGCCGATACCGAGGGCATAAGACTGAAATGAAAAGAAAATGCAGAAAAATTGCATAGTTATAACAAAATTGAAAAAGGCAATATGAACAGAAATTTGCGTATGCTATTATTATAGTTTTTGAGTTATGATGCTTTAAAAGTGGCCATACCCCCTATGTTGTATTTTTAACCATGACGGACATGTTTAATTAAGGATCAAAAATCCCATGAAAACTTTTTGTTCAATGCCCTAAGGACTATTCATTATGATGGAGAAGATGTTTGAAAAAAGTTGACAATGACAGACGACGACGGACCCCAACTGACGACAATAGCTCACCTGGAAGGCGGATTTACATGCAATTTTAATATGCAAACCAAATCACTGTGTTAAATTTCCAATTGGAGAACACATTTAAGTTTTGGAGTTTCCGCGTTCTCAAAAATGTTGTGGATGGAAGGACAAAGTGAAAACTAAAGCGCACTCACATCCTTAATTTGAGATTTAAGCAGTGGTATGCTTAACCACAATATACTTGCAACCCTAAGTTTTGTTCTACAACAGTTCTAAAACATATACTTTTCCATACCTTCTTTCTACAACAGTAGGTTCATTATGTACAGCTGGAATGAAATCAATAATTTCAGTCACCTCACTTTCTCTGGTATCATCCAAACTAACGACATCCCTGCAACAATAAAATGAGAGGCTCTCAAAAACCTGCTTCAAATGTTCCGGACATAGAACATCACCTAACAACACAAGGTGAGGTCATGACTTTATTATTTTTGTTTGTTAATACACAATTTCTCCTATGTGTAATTGCCTTGTTTTAGACATTTTTAATTCTTGATCCTTAATATACAATGTCATACACATAAGTAAATAAATGCAATAAATTACTTACTCAGTTGGCAAATCCAATACTGATCTTGTTTCAGTTCCTTCAACCTCTATAGGCCTTCTTATTTGGACTGTGGGTGATCCCACCTCTGAGTCTTCAAATACAACTTCTCTTCTTACTGCCACCTATAATATGTCAAAATAATGTATTAACTCTTATTTCACAATATAATAAGTTCTTTTAACGCTAATTTCTGATATACTATTCTGTCATTAATTAAAGTACTCTAATGAATGTATTGGTTGAAACAATTCAAACACTTTTTAAAAATTTGATTTTAACTTGGTTAGTTTACATATAAATAAGTAGGCAACACAGGGCGTAGGTCCACGAAACTAAATTCATTTGGAGTTTGAAACGATTTTTGAATGTGTAGACAACAACGTTGGATACAAAGTCTGCAAATAATTTGAACAAATTCTAAAAATTTTAATGAAAATACAAGGCATTATATTCACAAGAAAAAAGTGATGCACAAAATTGACATACATTGTTTTGTCTAGAAGTTGAAGAAGTTGGTGAGACTGCTGAGGTTCTGCCTCTGCCTTGACTACTCCCTTGGCCTATGTCTCTACCTTGACTACTCACTTGGCCTCTGCCTCTACCTTGACTACTCCCTTGGCCTATGTCTCTACCTTGACTACTCCCTTGGCCTATGTCTCTACCTTGACTACTCACTTGGCCTCTGCCTCTACCTTGACTACTCACTTGGCCTCTGCCTCTACCTTGACTACTCCCTTGGCCTATGTCTCTACCTTGACTACTCACTTGGCCTCTGCCTCTACCTTGACTACTCACTTGGCCTCTGCCTCTACCTTGACTACTCCCTTGGCCTCTGCCTCTACCTTGACTACTCACTTGGCCTCTGTCTCTACCTTGACTACTCCCTTGGCCTCTGTCTCTACCTTGACTACTCACTTGGCCTCTGTCTCTACCTTGACTACTCCCTTGGCCTCTGTCTCTACCTTGACTACTCCCTTGGCCTCTGCCTCTACCTTGACTACTCACTTGGCCTCTGCCTCTACCTTGACTACTCACTTGGCCTCTGCCTCTACCTTGACTACTCACTTGGCCTCTGCCTCTACCTTGACTACTCACTTGGCCTCTGCCTCTACCTTGACTACTCCCTTGGCCTCTGTCTCTACCTTGACTACTCACTTGGCCTCTGCCTCTACCTTGACTACTCCCTTGGCCTCTGTCTCTACCTTGACTACTCACTTGGCCTCTGCCTCTACCTTGACTACTCCCTTGGCCTATGTCTCTACCTTGACTACTCACTTGGCCTCTGTCTCTACCTTGACTACTCCCTTGGCCTCTGCCTCTACCTTGACTACTCACTTGGCCTCTGCCTCTACCTTGACTACTCCCTTGGCCTCTGCCTCTACCTTGACTACTCCCTTGGCCTCTGTCTCTACCTTGACTACTCCCTTGGCCTATGTCTCTACCTTGACTACTCCCTTGGCCTCTGCCTCTACCTTGACTACTCACTTGGCCTCTGCCTCTACCTTGACTACTCCCTTGGCCTCTGTCTCTACCTTGACTACTCCCTTGGCCTCTGTCTCTACCTTGACTACTCCCTTGGCCTATGTCTCTACCTTGACTACTCACTTGGCCTCTGCCTCTACCTTGACTACTCCCTTGGCCTCTGCCTCTACCTTGACTACTCCCTTGGCCTCTGCCTCTACCTTGACTACTCCCTTGGCCTCTGCCTCTACCTTGACTACTCCCTTGGCCTCTGCCTCTACCTTGACTACTCCCTTGGCCTCTGTCTCTACCTTGACTACTCACTTGGCCTCTGCCTCTACCTTGACTACTCCCTTGGCCTCTGCCTCTACCTTGACTACTCACTTGGCCTCTGCCTCTACCTTGACTACTCCCTTGGCCTCTGTCTCTACCTTGACTACTCACTTGGCCTCTGCCTCTACCTTGACTACTCCCTTGGCCTCTGCCTCTACCTTGACTACTCCCTTGGCCTCTGCCTCTACCTTGACTACTCACTTGGCCTCTGCCTCTACCTTGACTACTCCCTTGGCCTCTGTCTCTACCTTGACTACTCCCTTGGCCTCTGCCTCTACCTTGACTACTCACTTGGCCTCTGCCTCTACCTTGACTACTCACTTGGCCTCTGCCTCTACCTTGAACACTCCCTTGGCCTCTGTCTCTACCTTGACTACTCACTTGGCCTCTGCCTCTACCTTGACTACTCCCTTGGCCTCTGCCTCTACCTTGACTACTCACTTGGCCTCTGCCTCTACCTTGACTACTCCTTTGACCTCTACTTCTACCTTGACCTGCAATTCTTCCTTCCCCTGGAATTCTCCCTTGGCCTCTGCCTCTACCTTGACTACTCCCTTGGCCTCTGCCTCTACCTTGACTACTCACTTGGCCTCTGCCTCTACCTTGACTACTCCTTTGACCTCTACTTCTACCTTGACCTGCAATTCTTCCTTCCCCTGGAATTCTCCCTTGGCCTCTGCCTCTTCTTCTTGGCTGAAGAACAACAAAAAACATAAAATCAGAAATCAGTTTGATATTGTGTAATTATTAACACAAAATATTCAGGTACCACATCAAATTAACCAATGAACTTCCTCACATACTATAACACATATTAAGAAAAAGTATCCTTGTCTTAAAAAAAATTTGATATAAAAAATATCAAATGCCTAGGTATTATACTTTTAAGCAATTCATTTTACACAAATCTCTTACAAAAAATTATATGCCCCAAAATACTGACCAATGTTTGCAGAGCAATTGAAGCATGAAATGGAGGTCAAGGTCACATGACACAGCTGTTGATACATAGACTATAAATCAAAGTGTCAGTATGCCTGATATCAGATGTCCACGTTTTTGAATTGAGGCAAAAAAATATGTGTGTTTACTGTATTTCGACTGACGCTATTTTTAGGCCGCTGACCCTAAATATTTTTATTTGAAAATTGGGAAATCCAGAATTTCGGGACTAAACTGGGATCAGGATTTAGTTTTAGCATGCATGAAAAGCAAAATGGTGACACAAACATTGTTTTTAGTATACTTTCAATGATTTGAATTATAATTTTGGAGTAAAAACAAGGTTATAAATCAGAAGAAGCAGTTGATTTTATGTTGTTTTTGCAGGACAACAGACATTTATTCTTGGGACCTATAACAGTAAAAAAAAATCAAAAAATCCCAACCTACTGACCAAATTTTTTTCAACAGGATACAGTAAACATATATTTCTTTTGGCCTTATTCAGGTATAAGATCAAATCAATCAGTGTACTTCCTTACACACTGTAATTCATATTTAGAAGAAGTTTCACTTTATACTTCACAGATTTTGTTCAAATTTTGCACTATGATAGACCCCTATGAGATGTGGGTCCTAACCATTTTTCAAGTGTAGCCCCCTCCCCCCCCCATGGGTTGTGCCACACCCCTCCAAATACCTCGAAAATTGATACTTTTTTAATATTTCAAAAGTAGTTAACATTCCTACCCTATAACCATATATATTATTACTCCTTATGATAAGATGAATCATTCGGTACTATGGCAGGGTAGGAGGGGGTCATCCCCCACCCTCAAATGACAAATTATTTAACATCTTGAAAACCATTGGGATCCCCACCCTATAAGCATATATATTCTGACTCCTTATGATAAGACAAGTCATTTGGTACCATGGGAGGGTCGGGGGGGGGGGGGGGTCATGCCCCGCCCCCTTAAAATTACTTAATATCTTGAAAACCCAGAGCAATTTCAATGAAATTTGGTATACTAATACATCTAACTATACTGAGCAATTTTGTCAAAAAAAATTGGAAGCGAACAACACCATTTTGTGATGGCAGCCGTTTCACCACACTTCCCACCCCTCCTAAGTCAACTTAGCATATCATGTCTACTTGGGGGTTTTCAACATAATCAAGAATATAGTGGCAATTGGGGTTCTTTTGGGAGACATTCAACACAATCAGCACTAATTTATTTTACTTTTTAAGCTATACTAACCATCTCATTGCTGTTTACAGGACTAGTAAAATCATCTTCATCAGGATCTTCGTAACTCTGCTAATAATAAAGTACAGTATCATACTATCCTGCAAGCTGTAACTAAGATGTTTAAGGTGGAAAACCTGATTTACATGGAGAAACATTTATATATGTTTCATATACTTAGATGATTTAATCTTAGATTAAGATAATCAAGTTAAGCAATGTTTTTGTAATGGTTTTACTTTTACGTCCTTCAACTTGTATGAAAAAAACTTACAACAGCTTGAATAAAGTTATTTGCTACAACAGCAGTGTTTCTTCTACGCCGCTGTGGGTTGAGAGTTGGGAGATCACTATCATTTTCTGTCTGATTTGGAGTTGCAACCAATGGCGTCTACAATGAACATATATTTATTATAGGTCTTTCTACAAACAAAAAACTGTTGCCATAAAAAGATGTTATCAAATGATGTGTGTTGCCTCAACATTGCCAAAATCACATTATCACTATAATTGGACTTTAATGTTCTCATTGGTGCTGACCACAATGCCATATTTATAGCAAACCCTACGTCTCACCTTCCTGGACTTTTATTGCAACTCGAAAAAAATAAGGACATTATTTCACTGATCTATTGAAAAGGCTACATGATTGGTAAGGGTAAAATATATGTTTCAAAATGATGATACAGATAGTCTGTATTTTGCAATTCATTTTCAATAAAAAAATTTTATTGCACTATGTCCTTGTATTTGTAAATAAGTGTGCAAAATTTCATAATCTGATAAATCAGTTTAAATGCAATGGTAAGACTGAGGCTAGCCGGATGGACAAACTGAAAAACTTGCCATTCCCTCCTTGCGATAAACAAGATTTATCTCCCATTTGCAAAGTTATCTGTTCTTTAGAGCAGGTACTTTATACAGTAGTACCTACTGTGGGTAAAAATTAATTTGTCTACAATATTTTATTATTCACATATAGCAAGCATCTGGTAAAAATTGTTATGATGTGCAAACTAATTCTGCAGTTTTTTTAGTTGTATTGCAACAGTCTGTCCACAGACATTATTTAAAAAAAACCCAGTGTGGACTGTGAGCACGCTCACAAAGGGATACCCCCCACTTCGCTTCAAGTCCAATTATCTCCCCTGAATAATATCCGACAGCGACGAAAATTCTTCATGCACATCTACACATGATGTACTTCCTTCATGTAAAGTTTCATCAAAATCTGTCAAACGGTTTAGGAGGAGTTGCGCTTACGAGGTCCCGCACTGAATACTATCTTTTAAAAGTCTAAGTCCAATTACCTCCCCTGAATAATATCCGACAACGACGAAAATTCTTCATGCACATCTACATATGATGTACTTCAGGTAAAGTTTCATCAAAATCTGTCAAGCGGTTTAGGAGGAGAAGCCCTTACAAGGGATGTGGACAGACAGACAGACAGGATGATTCCTATATACCCCCCCAAACTAGTTTGCGGGGGGTATAATAAAAACATGATTTTTCCCTATCAGTTCAATACTAGATACCTGCTGTTATGAAAGACAACTCTTGAAAATGGGAAGTAATTCTTGTATTCCGAAAATAGGGAATTGGTCCCACAAAATTTTTCAGCCATTAACACATTGGACATCAGAACCAGATTAAAATACTTTTCAAATATAAATAATTGTGGGTAAGGACTATTTTAGCCAAACTCGAATTATGGCAAGACAATGTACTGTGTTGAAGATACCAGTAAATATCAAAACTTTTAGGATATCATTTGTTGCTTAAAAAGACAATACATGTATACATCATTATGATGTTTTTGGAGAAATTTGTCAAAAGTTGAGCAAAAATCTCAAATGAAGATGCATCAATCAAAACAACATTCAAACATAATCTTTCCTTTCAGATATAAAACCAATGTGTAAAAATTTTTTTTTCAACAGGCATGAAAGTAGTTATTTCTCCACTACATTTTTGTGTGTGACATAATAATCGAAGATATTTATTAATATACAAAATACAGATACACTGTATAGCCTGCTTACCATTTCTTGAAAACACAGCACAATTAACATTTGTCATAACAAACTGAGCAAGCCAATTCATGCATCTGAAAATGTATAACATAAAGGTAAATACAGTCTGACATAAAATTAAATCATGCATATGGACATAAACATTATAAAACAAGACAGTTTGTCAAAGCATACAGAAATAAACCTAGAATATCTCCAGAGTTTGTAATATTAAATTTAAGAATGATTTCTATTTTGGAACATTTTTAACCATATAAAATAGAAAAGGTTGTTTTAGGCCTCAGCACTATATGTGGATTTTATTTTGTTGCAAATTTTTAGACAAAATAAAAACTGGAAATATTTTTGCAAGATTTATTGATCAAACATTTTTAAGGATGCAAAAATTGGGTATGTCAAGACAATGAAATTGGCTGTTACATATCAAATGAAATTATTCTTGGTTGTAGATAACAGATCTTAAATTCTGAATATTACTAGGACATTTAATTATTGATACAGAAATGTCTTTTGAATTACAAGTAAAATACATGTACAAAGATATATTTTATTTAAGCCTTTTATATATGTATATCCAACCCATAAACAGTAGAAAGATGAGATGTTTTACAAACTCTGCAAATTAACTAGGCAAAATGCAACCAACAAGACAAACATATTGTAATATACCACAAAACTTACATTTTGACTTCTCCTTACAGTTGCTATTGCCTACAACATTGGTGTTATATTCAAAATTACATATTATTTTTTAAATATTAAAGACTTGACAACAACACTTCGTAGGATACAACAGTCTATGTTTATTTTGTTCGACTAGTTTCGGCAGTTGCCTGCCGTCTTCAGGACAATTATTACACAAAATTAACAAGCTTAAGTACTTTTTCAGGTTCGCAAAAATGATGTAACAATGAACAATCGTAGTTATGATGACATATAAATATAAATATAGATTATGAAGTTAAAAATAGAGCAAATATTAAAACGAAAGTACAAATATTGTTATATAAAATATATTGTTTTTATATTGTATTTTTCTTCTTTAGTTCTTGAATTTATGTTGAAACTGTAATTATGTTCTCTCTCTGGTGGGCTCACTATCACTGGGCTTTGTTGGAATTTATGTTTCATTAAGGAATCAAGATTGCTATGTGTAGATGTCGAAATTTGTTGAATTAAAATGGATGTGAAATTCAATCATTAGGTGTCCAATAATCCTACTAAATTTAATAAAAATCTATCCAGGGGTTTCCAAAATGTAGCATTCACATAGTATTATTGATTGTACAGGGATGGACACAGATCATTTCCCATGTCCCCCATTGTGTTCCATGATGGAGAAAAATTTGATACTAGAATTATTTTTAATCTATATAATGCATACATTATCACATGAATAAGAACATAGAATTGAATGGAGCATTTTATATTTACTTGTATTTAGTAGAAGGCTAATGACAACCCAACTGAATATTTTCAACATGAGTTAAACCTTAAGTACCAGCACTATCAGAATTATGCCATCAAAAACTTTCAAAGTCACTCAACTGGAAATGCAAGGTCAAGGTCAAATTATGAGGATGCAGCTGTCAGTGATTTTGTTGCCTTTTTTAAAAACAGCCCCCTCCTTTTCAATTGGGAAAATTTATCGATGTTTTTCTTGAAATTAGGAAAAAAATAATGGTTTTACACTTATAAAAAAGGCAAACAACATTAAGCAGTCAATAAAATGACTATGTTGATCTTTTGTTAGATATATTTATTTGACTCATGTGAGATATCCAAACATCGGATAACTGCAGAAACTTCCATTTTGTTTGATTTTATATTATCAAGATGCTTGGAATTATTTTGAGCAGTTTAAATTATTAAGGATAAAGTATCAATGAAAAACCAGGAAAAAATAAATTACAATAGAATAAATTTTTTTTTTTAAAGTTGCTAGAATTATAAATCAAGTAAATGTACATGTAAAACTAGTTAAAAATTTCAACACTGTGAATCCTATAAAAATAGTACTGGTATGTATTTTATGTGAAATGCACTGTTACAAGTATGTAAACATATTTTAAATAAAAAAATGAAAATGACTGCCAAAATACGAATTATTATGTTTAAATCATTGCAATACTCGTTTAACACTGCAGCATCGTATTGTGCAATTTCCGGCACATAGTTCATATCCGCCCTGGAATTTCTCTAAACTTCTTCCGCTTTGAACTGGTTTCTGGTCATATTTTGCTGCTGCGTAATTTGTACAAGGTAAAAGTCAGACATGAACAAGCTGACACTGTTTTGTTATGGCACGTAAACACAGAGTGACAAAAATACCCTCCAATGGAAGCCAACGATAATATAGACCATAATCGCTTGTTCTTATGGTTTTTTGTTGGGATTTTTGTAATAAATTGGGAAATATTTTGACAAAATTGGGAAATTTGCTCCAGGGGAAACAGCAGAAATTCGGAGGCAATTTCAAGCTAACAAAATCACTGGCTGTAATAGTCTGAACTAATGCATAAGTATACTAGGTAATTATATATTTTGTAATTTTTCAGTGATCCTCCAGAAACTCAAGTCATTGTCAAGGTCAAAAGATTGGTCTTCTACTAGGGCATATGCATGCCAAGTTTCATTAACCTTGGACTTCTTGAGATATAGAGGCGCTCTTAAAGTCATACTAATGTCTCCCTCAGCTTAGCAAGCAAAGCAAAAACTACTATAGCCAAAATTATAGTGATAGCCAAATTTTATGAAAATTGTTTGCAAATATGGAGGTTTGCCCAGATTGCGGTAAATTCCATACCCTGACTTACTTCATTATTCTGATGCAATCCAGGATCATATAGCTCTTCATTATCATCAGACTGTGCTTGATCTGCTGTGCTCTATAACAAAAAGGTTAGAACAGTTCATAGAAAAAACAAATAAACAAAGAGAACTGTTGAAAGTAGAACAGTAAGCAAGCTTCCCGAGGATAATATACCTTGCTTCATAATGGACTCTATTTGTGAAAACCAAAGTCCAAATATCTGCCCTAAATGATATTTGCGAGCAATAAAATATCTTCACGTACATTTCCATATGATGTACTTAAATACTTAATGTAAAATTTCTTAAAAATCCACCAAGTGGTTTAAGAGGAGTTACAAGCATGATATATGGACAGACAGCTAGACAGACAGGGTGATTCCTATATACCCCAAACTTTTTTGTGGGGGTACAAAAGTGATATCCCTATCAAAATACTTTATTTTATACCTGGTACATGTATTTAAAATACATACATGTGGTGAAAGTGCAAATTTTAAAAGACAAATTTTACCTCCTTTTTCTCAATTTTTTTCTATTTACTAAATTTTATTAAAGGTTCCACAATTTGTGGTTGAACCAGTAAAACTGGAAATTCAACAAGAGGCTCCCAACTTTTTTTTTAAGGATACCCTAAGGATCAATCATACAGCTTCATCAAACTCTGTTAAGGCTAAAAAAATGAAAAGTTTACTGCTTCACGCCCAACCCTATTTTTATGAAATAAGCAAACTTACTAAGGATACCCTTGCTTTGTAAATTGGACTCTCTAATGGGAAAAACTTAAATAAAGTCTGATTATCACTCCTGAATGATACCTGAAAACAATGAAATTTCTTCATGCTTAACTCTGGATCCACATAATGTACTTCCCGTCCAAAGTTTCATTAAAATTCATCAAGTGGTTTAGGAGGAGTTGCACTTACAATATGTCAATATACAATAAAAACTTTGTTGGCAGAGTTTATGAAAACAAGTGTGGACTGTGAGCAGGCTCACAAAGGGATACCCCCGCTTCCCTTTCAAGTCCAATTATCTCCCCTTAATGATGACTGAGGTCAATAAAAATCCTTCATGCACATCTACATATAATGCACTTCCTTTACGCTAAGTTTCATTAAATTTCATCAAGCGGTTTAGGAGGAGTTGCGCTTACAAAGGATGTAAATGAAGACAGACGGACAGACAGACAGGGTGATTCCTATATACCCTCCAAACAAGTTTGCAGGGGGTATAATAAAATAATTTGCTTACCCAAGTTTTCATGGCTTGGATGCAGGGATTTTTTTGGTGTAAGTAATCTCAGAGGAAAAAAATTATAAAAATTGTTAACAGACAATGGCAGATGCCAAGTGATGGCATAAGCTCATAAGGACTTCTAGGTCCTGGTGAGCTAAACATGTAAGACTTTTGACATATGGAGTCATGCAAAAACTTACGTCTTCATTCATCCTTAAAACCTGGTCTGGACAGACAAAAAGGCTTTTTGCCCTCACAACATGCTTAAGTTCCCTTATTGTTGAACATGCAAGGTCTGTTAACATGTTTCTGGATGCTGTAGTGGCTGCCTTAAATGTAAAATCTGTTTCACCTAAGGCAGGAAACAGCTCCCGTATCTTTCTTCTGAAAGCAACCAATCCTTCATTCCTTCCAACAAGAAGTTTCTTTGTGTCTTAAAAAGACAACTAAATTTTATGAGCACAATGATGTTATATATTAAATGGGGCATAAAAATGGAAGAATGTGTCTATTGGACACACACCCCAAACAGGAAGTAAGAGTCTGATGGATATGAAAACAGTTCGCCATACCAAACCACCCTGCAGTCTTTCATTTCCACTTTGATTTATATTATTACGGTTTCTGATAAAAGGTTGACAGAATTTGCTTTGTGCAGATGCAGACCGACATACCCATGATTTTTTATCTGAGGCCAATTGCAAGATGTGGATTTTTTAATTGGAGCCGATTCATGTAGGTTGTGTCATGTACACTTTATTCCACATCTCATTTTCTTCTATGAGTAAAATGTAATGCCCCCAGGCAAGTCATTGCGGGGCACAAAAATCTATTCATTTGGTAAATAGGAAGTAGATGAGCTAGGGGCATGAAATGCTAAACACCACTATATGGTACTATAGGATAAAGCAATATTATTAGGTGATGAAGTTGAACACATAATTTTCTTCATCAATGTACTTCAAATGAAGTACTGAGAAATAGTCTTTAAAATAAGATTAACATAAATAGTCAGGACTTTGCCAATTATAATAAAATAAAGAAATCATTATTTTTATTAAATAACAAGTCAGTACTTTTTACAGAAAAGGACTTTTTTAAACAATCTACTGAATTGCAAAAGATTGGGGTCAGTCAGGGGTAATGTATTGTATTAATAAAAATAAGTTAAATTGTATATGTATATATATTATATGGACATATATTATTAACTTATGATCATGATTTTTGATGTATTTTGTTTTGTATTGCATTTGCTTGACCCGCATTGGTGTAATTTTGCAAATAAAGTTATTATTGTTATATTATTATTTAGTCATTTACTGGCCTAATATAGAATATACACAGTCAGTAAATTTCATATGGAATTCACTGACAGTGTATATTCTATATTAGGTCAGTAAATGACTTTGTAACGTATATATCCTACGGACTCTCTCAAAATGTGAAATCGTAATAAATTATTTGAAATCCAAACGTTAAAAATGTCACAGAATATATTAGCAGTTACTAACTCCGTGAAATATATACATGGTCAACATTTGATGTCGTTTAGACGATCAATGATGTTGCTTCTTAGAGGAATTATATCTTCTTGCATCATGTAGTTGCTGAGAAGCCTGACAAAAATTTTGCATGTAAATTAACTATCTGTGTTTCCAGATACATTTTAAAAAAAGGGTTGGAAGGTCAGGATTTGTTTAAAGCCTGATATACATGTAGACTGCTGTAAATTCAGAAATTTTTGTGATGTTTTTATTATTGCGAATAATGCGATTGTTCTTTGATCGCAATAATTAAACCTCGCAATACTACTTTCGTTTATCCATTGACAAAATTACTCAACCTAGCGTGCATATATAACCATCTGTAAAGCCCTACCATAGCTATTTAAATTGAATACAGTAATTAATTGTACATGTACACAATATAACTGATTTTTCTTTGATGTAAACAAATTACTGTTTAAGTACCCAATATACCTACAAATCATCTCATTATTAAAGACATCTTACAAGTCTTTCTGATCTTCAACAGAGGCAAATCACTTTAGAAAATGAAATGTGTAATCTGTTGCTTGTAGAGAGATTTTTTACTGCTGACAAACATTAATAAAAAAACTGATAATTTCTTAATGATTTGTTGTCATTGCATTTTTTGCTACCTCAGCAGATCGCAAAAATATGAACTCACATTTTTTTAGGGGTCCCCGAATCGCAATAATAAATGCACACAATAATTTCCAAATTTACAGTATGTAGTCTATGAATGTGTGCATTCAGTTCATAACTCACTCTTATTTTAAAGCAGATAAACAAAAAACCAAGTACATGAATTTATAGCAAACTAGAGCATGCAGATACTTGCCTTGTTACCTTTTGTTGGTCGTGTTTCGGGGAAAAATAAAGTAGGGGAAGAAAATCAGCAATATAACAATTGTAAAATTAAACATGATGAAGCAGGCTTGAAATAACCAGATTTTCCGGAACTTTTTGAGAGAAAAAATGTTAGGGTTGGAAAATCACCTGGAAAAAAGAACAGGGACAGTTAGATAACCAGAAACATCTTTATTTTTTGGGGGGACATTAGAGTAAATGTTTGATACCTACCCAAATTGCATGCGTTTAACCTCCTGATCAAAATTGGGGTAATCCTTCGAGTTGGTCTGTCCAGACAGCAAATTTTGAAAGAAAATAATGGATTTGTTCTTCGTCTGTAAGCTGCTGCTGCTGATGTCAAACCTGGACTGTTGTCATGACTTGTTCGAAAATTCCTAAACCTTAAAAGGATAAGAATCAGATGAAAGATGAACTTTTTAAAATGGGTCAAGTTTTAAAAAATTCTTATTTTCCATTTTTCAGTCCCACTTGAATCACTCCAATAAATTTGCCCCATCCCAATTTCATCCGAAAATTTTTTTTCTTTTAGTATCAGTTGGATAATATCAATCAATTGAATAGAAATAAAAATAAAATGTTCTCCAGAGAGCAGCTTGATACTACCACAACATGTTGACGTTGGGGACAAGTTGGACATGTTATTAAATTTCTTACTTATAACAAGTCAGCCTCACAAGTCAGGGTTTCTGTGTCCATGAAACCCTGACAAACTTAGCTATGAAATTCCCGGGCTAAAAGTCATTAATTTGATTGTCTACATGTACATCATACCTGAATGTAGCCAATTAAAAGCTCGCTTTCATTCAGGACTTGGTTAAGGGATATCCCGATGTCGATTGTAAATAAACCAAACGTATGTTTTGCATAGACCATATGAAAATCAGTGTATGTTGTACAGTAGCGTTAATAGTTTGTTATTACCACCGTTATTTATTACTTTGCATTACGTTTTCTTCCCACTTAAGAATGACAACTGCCAAATACTTTCTTCTTTCAAGCAATTTCATTAGTTGATATTTTGAAGGTTTGACATCATATGAAATCATCTAGCCCGGGCATTTCCTAGCTAAGTTTGTCAGGGTTTCGTAGACACATGTGGACACAGAAACCCTGATTTGTGAGGACAAATAGGGTAGAGTGAAAAATTAAGCTGGACAAACATATTGCTTTGGACACACTATTGCACGAAGTAATCTAAACTAAAACAAGAATACCACGTTATACGATTTATTTTAGCAAAATTTACGAAAATAATTATGACTTTAGTTCAACATTAATTTCAAAATAACACTTGTTGTTTTATTCCTTTGGCCCCTTTTAACTTGAAAAACAGTAATAGCTACATAAAAAATGATTGAAAAATGCATGCAGGGATTTTTATAAGGAATCTGATAAAAATATCTTATGAGATTTTCCTATAACATGGCTTAACACCGTCAATGGGGACGGCGGTAATGGGTGACTGCATGACTGGGGCTATCTGTTTTATGTCATTTATATGAGGGCCGAGATTAGTTTAACTCTGTTACCCAGCTGCAAAATCAATTTGGTCATCTGTGTTTTCAGGTCTCGCTCTTATTTGCTGGATTCGTCTTCTCATAAGTTGAGAGTACCGTTCCATGATCAAATAATGGCGCGCTGTTTCTTTTAGTCTCGATCACCCAGACGCATATATATAAGCGTCTGGGATCACCTTGTTTTAATTTCGCTGTCGCGTGAGATATGCAAGTCCCGTGAAAATTGCAAGCACGCATGTGCAAAATATATTTTCTTTAAAAGTCACTTCCGCCGTGAGAAACGCAAGTTTGACTCCTTTCTATTCAAAATTTCAGGTTTTATAGGTATATTAGAGAAGGGGGTAAATAAATTATCTAAGTTCTGTAAACACAGAATAATGATAAGAAAATTGAATATGTTTATTGTATGACCAATTTTTACTTTTTATTTCAAAAAGATAATTTTAATTAAAGTTATTAATCGTAAACTATTAACACCATGTGGATATTATATGATCATAAATGTAATTTATGTGATCATATTATTTAATTAAAAGATAAAATTGTTATATTATATAATATTAAACTTGAGTAAAAATTGTATTTCAACTAAAATGAATATTTTAAACAACATGAAATGTAAATGACCAGCATCTTTAATCCATATAGGCCTCAATTTGACTTCAAGTGCATGTATACACTTCTTTGTAATTCAGTAGACCATTATAGGCAATCAATGCTTTGGTTTGACCAGACTTGTCATTATCATGGCTGTATAAAAGTACTTATTTAAAACATTTATAGTCAACCTATAATATTTCAGTTGCCTACTACTTAGTCAGTCATGGCCTCGGTTTGACCCGAATTACGTATCTCGTGGCTGTAAAACTACTTATTTAAACACTTGGGTCAACTTACAATATTTCAGCAGTTCACTATAGGCAATCACTGCCTCGGTTTACCAGACTTAAAATTCGCATGGATGTAAAAGTACTTTATTTATATTTAATAAACCTAAATAATTATTTCAACATTGAACTTTGACCTTTACCTTGTGACCTTTTTCAAAGGTAAATGTCAATGATGACCATTACAACCTTACGTCTCTATCACAGCTGGTTCAAAAGTAAACATGGTACAAAATCAAGTTGCAATAAAAAGGGTTAGAGAATTCATATAAGGAGGAAAAATCGTTGTGCCATATATCACAACAGTGCGTCAAATCTCGTAAATGCAAGATGGTTGATATATAGTGTTTAAATTATAAGTATATCAATATTTTACTTTGCATTATACAATAAACTACTTACAGAAACGAAAAGCGTTATTTATATAGACATTATATTGCTATTTCTACTTTTACTTACACAACATCAAATTTTGTTACGCCAAAGTAATTCCTAAAACTACGTTTAATTATTTATTCCTTAACATAAAAATGTTCTTTTATTTATGTAATGAAATAATGACTTGTTTTATTTTTACTAAAATGTGAACAGTTGCATTTTTATAGCAGACTTGCGTTTCTCACAGCCTTGTAACTCTCACGATGCCCAACGTGAGAGTTACAAGTTTTACCGGATACCGGAAGCGGAACTTGCAATTTTCACGGGACTTGCAGATCTCACGCGACATCGCTACCAATAGATGGAGACAAAACAATTATTCTATTTTTAGAGCCCTATTTTTAGACCAGGAAAACCATGCAAACAGGTCTATACTTATAAAATGACGTCACAGTAAGATTATCTCTTGGTTGTGCATAACAATAATATTTGTTTAATTAATTTAAAAAGTAATATATTATAAAAATATTCAAGTTTGAAATTTGGTACAATTTTTTATACACTTTTGATATGAACGGAAGTAATTTTTTAGACAATAAAAATATCATCCAATCAAAAATTACGCCCAGTTTTGGGCGTAATGATAACGAGTTCAATATAGAGATGAATCCAGACGCACAAATGCAATTAAGCGTCTGGATGATCGAGACTATGTTTCTTTCCACTCTTTGTATATACAACGCAGAGAATTTCCGAACGCCGTTTTTTAGGGTAGTACTTAAATACGCCTGCATACGCCTGCCGTAATAGAAGTACGCCTGCATGAAAAAAGTGTACGCCTGCCATCATATTTATGCATTATATTAATTTTTTAATTGTGTATTATGATGTAAAAATAACTTTAGAATGAATTATATGTATTTTTTTTTAGTTTTCAATAAAAGTTTTGAGGAATTGCAGGTATTCTGGTACCCTGACGATGATATCCTCATGAGCCTAAGCGGCCTTCGGATATAACGTCAGGTCAGGAGCATTGGATTTCAACGGTTGAAATTTGACGTTCGGGTATTCTCTAGACTGACCATTTAGTATTATAGATAATTCAAGTAGAACAAACGTATTCTGACGTCATTCTCTTTGTGACGTTCAATGTTTACATTTCTCAGCTGAGTTTACATTATGATTTCATAATTTAAACGTAAAGGTAAAAAATAATTTATATTTAAATTTTATAAAGAAAAGGTATTCCCAGATTGAAAAAAAGATTGACATGTGCATGTGATATTTAATGGCGTCATATTATCAACCAATGAAAATGCTTATATCGGAGGTCCTGACCTGGTGTTATATTTAGTCTGGGATCCTGACTAAATATTCTCAATACCGTAAGCGGACTTCCGGTTCGAATATACAGTCAGGTCACCAGCAATGAATCCGCAAAATTTTGACCGGTTTAAAACATTCGGAATGCCTCAAAATTTACGTCAGTATTAACTGTAACTGACGTAATTCCGATACAAAACATTATGACGTAACGTCCGGCGTCCGGTAATCAAATTCAAATAAAAATACTGTTTATCAAAAGAATGCTTTTATAGATTTATGTCTCGTTTGTGGAAATACCTCTACGGAAAACGTCAGTTTAATTAGAAAGCCGGAAAACAAGAAGCAGGTAGCTACTTTATTTCAATTGTATTCTAACAGAAATTTCCTACGGAACAAAACGCGCGGAAAGTTAGCTAAAACATGTCAAACATGGCGTTTTAAACAACCAGTCAAACCGGGTAGTAAACTGGTGGTGACCTGGGGTTATATTTGAAAATGAAGCTTGCGTAAATGAAAAATATTGCACCAGGGGACCAGGTTAGTGTTATATTTAAAGTGAAGCTTGCGTCAATGAAAAATAAATGAACCAGGAGACCAGGTTAGAATTGCAGGCAATTCAGTGTAACGGTTGACAACATGGGATAACTTGCGCAAGCGTAGTCTATTTTGGAACATAGGTTAAAAACCAACCACGATAGACATACAAGTACTACAAAACGTAAAACTCTCTGCCATTTTCAGTTATAAAAGTTAATAGATTGCTTACGTTTATTCGCGATAACAAGAATAAAGTAACGAAAGATTTCATTGGTTAGTCTAATAATAGGTCATATAGGATACGATTAACATGCTAAAAATGCATCATTATACTTTTAACAAGTATCATTATACTTTTGAGAAGTATCATTATACTTCTAAGAAGTATCATTATACTTCTAAGAAGTATCATTATACTTCTAAGAAGTATCGTTATACTTTTCAAAAGTATCATTATACTTCTAAGAAGTATCGTTATACTTTTCAAAAGTATCATTATACTTTTCAAAAGTATCATTATACTTTTCAAAAGTATCATTATACTTTTGAGAAGTATCATTATACTTTAACAAGTTTAACTATACAAGTAGGAAGTAAACTGATACATTTTTGAAACACTCGGACATAACTAAATATAATGATATTTCACGTAAATATAATGATACTTTAATGAAGTATAATTATATTAGCATAAAGTACCGTTATACTTCCAGAAAGTATAATGATAGAAATGAGAAGTATAATTATAGATAAAGTATAATTATAGAAGTATCCTTATTGTGACATGAACGGCCACTCATATCAGTGGCCGTTCATGTCACAATTGTAAGTTTTCTATCGGCTTGCTTGGGCTTGGGCGAGTTTTTTACGTCCTACACCGACAACTTAATGCCCTTGGTCGGACGGTCCTTACGGACATGGATTTTGGGGGGTTTAATAATGTGGCTATTTTAGAATTTAATAATTTGAGTTTTGGACAAAAATTCATTATCATTTACTATAATTCACTTTTAAGGTAAAGGTGTCCTTACTGGTATTTATTTTTTTATTTTACCTTCTACGGAGGCTAATTTTTGTTTGATATCTTCTATTATTTATCATCCTTTCTATTATTATTATTATTATTGTTGTTGTTATATTTAAATTACTTACGTAGTTTATGTAATTTTCTGTTTTTATTTTTTATTATAAATATATTTTTATTGATTTTTTGATCATTTACAATTTTATTTTATTTTATTTTTTTTTTTTTTTTTTTTTTTTTTTTTATTTATTAATTTTTTTTTTTTTTTTTTTTTTTTGTTTTTTTTTTTTTTGTTTTTTTTTGTTTTTTTTTTTTTTTTTTGTTTTGTTTTTTTTTGTTTTTTTTTTTTTGTTTTTTTTTTTTTTTTTTTTTTTTACATATATACATATATACATACATAAGCTTATCTTTGTACCATTTTTAAGAATCAGTAGGCGCCCGAGACGAGCTCTTGGCTTACCTTGCTGTAGAATATATTTTTTATATCTTTTTTTTACTAAAGTGTCTTATAATAATACGCGTGTTCCCCAGTAGGCGCCCGAGACGAGCTCTTGGCTTACCTTACTGGGGAGTATTAGTTATGTTAGTTTACTAGAGGGTGTTAGTATAATACGCGTGTTCCTCAGTAGGCGCCCGAGACGAGCTCTTGGCTTACCGTACTGGGGAGAATTAGTTATGTTAGTTTACTAAAGGGTGTTAGAATAATACGCGTGTTCCTCAGTAGGCGCCCGAGACGAGCTCTTGGCTTACTTTACTGAGGATTGTGTTAGTTACATAGTTTAGTAGATATGGGGTAGTTGAATATTACGCGTTCTCCTTATAAGGTGCCCGAGACGAAGCTCTTGGCTTACCTTACTTTGGAATAGTTTAGTTAGAGAGGAGTATTTGAATCTTGCGCGTTTTCCTAAGTATGTGCCCGAGACGAAGCTCTTGGCCTACTTTACCGCGGAATAGGTTTATTAGATTGGGGTACTTTATTTAGACACATTTCCCTAAGTAGGTGCCCGAGACGAAGCTCTTGGCTAACTTCTCTTTTGAAATCAATGTTTGAAAGGCGCGACCGTCGCAGAGGACATCTGTTTAGTTTATATATGATGGATCCAAAGTGTAGTATAAAAGAAATAATTTGATTCGTCAAAACCGTCGAGGTGCTGGTTTGAGTATTTTTAGATTAGTTTATGGTAATCTATTTCCGTGATGAAATTGACCAAATGTTTATATACAGATTCTCTAATGCTTAAAGGGGGTGCTAGTAGTTGTTGGATACCTAATTGATCTATGTTCATTTTCGCCAGTTCTTCTTTGAGTTTTTGCCTAGCTATTTGATGTTTGTCACAGTTTATCAACATGTGAGTTATATCTTCCGGAGCATTGCAGTGATGGCAAAGCGGAGATACATTTCTTACATACTGACCTATTTGACCTGCCAAAAGTGTTTTTCCTAATCTTAATCTTGTGATAGATTTGCAATGAAAGCGGCTTCCTTGAAGGAAAAAAGGTTTTTGTCCTATTGTTGGGTTTAAATTATGATACCATGAACCGGTGTGTTCGTTCCAAATATTTTGCCATTTTATTTTGAATATTTGTTTAATTATGGAATGAAATTCGTTAGAACTCATCGGTAATTTAAAGTCAATTTTATCTTTTTGTAGGGCTGCTTTTGCTAATCGGTCTGTGGTTTCATTACCGATTAAACCTACGTGCGCGGGAATCCATTCAATTGTTAAATCAATATTTTTGGAACGTATATCTGCTGCCAAACAATAAATAGAATCGAGGATATCGGGTCTACTCGATTTATCAGTTTCTATTGATTGGATTGAGCTCAGGGAATCTGTTAGTATTACAGTTTTTTCAATTTTTGTATGATTAGTTATGATTATTGACATTGCTTGGTGGATAGCAAGCATTTCGGTTGTATAAACAGAGAGATTGTCACTACTGCGGAATGATCTGGAATAGTTATATTTAGGGATAAATATACCGTATCCTGTTTTTCCAGACACCGGGTCTTTAGACCCATCCGTATATATTTTGATATGATTTTGGTATTTTTGATCAATATATTCTAATGTCAGATTTTTTATTTTATTAGGATCGTCTGTTTTATTGAAAGTTGAAGAAAGATGGCGAGATGTTTTTGCTGATTTTTGGTCCCACGGGGGAATCGAACTGGATTTTTTTTCAAGAATTTCGGTTTCCAATAAATTGTTTTCGGTTAATATTTTTTGTACCCGGTACCCAAATGGGTATTTATTAGGTTCCCATTTATGAGCTTTCACTCTATATTCTTTACAGTCAGCTGTTACTTCGTTTGCTGGGTTTTTAGTATTTTGTTTACAGCGCGACCAGTATTTAAGAGAAAGTTCATCTCGGCGAATTTGAAGTGGTTTTTCTCCGGCTTCTACCAGTAGATTTTGCACCGGAGTTGCTTTCAAAGCCCCGAGAGCTATTCGTAGACCTTGATACTGAATCCTATCTAATTTTTCTTTCGCGACGGCACCTGCTGAGTTGTAAACTTGGGACCCGTAATCAATTACCGATCTAAGTAATGAGCGATATAGCATGAGTAAGGTCTCTGTATTCATGCCATAGTTGTTAGCTTTAATATATCTCATTAGATTTAAAATGGGTTTACACCTATCTTGGATATATTGAATGTGTTTGTTCCATGATAGCTTTTTGTCGAAGATAAGGCCTAAGAATTTAATATGATTTTGAAATTGTATTGGCACGTTGTTGAGTTTTAATTTGATGGGGTTAAATAATTTTTTGTTACCAAAGACTACGCCTATTGTTTTTGTTTCCGAAATTTTGAATCCCCATTTTCTAGACCAGTCGGTAATGTTATCAAGGGTCCATTGCATTTTTTTTTGAAGTATTGATATTTCATGTCCCCTATACCATATCGCACTGTCATCGGCGAACTGGGACAGTTGACCTTTGTCGTGTATTTGATTACACAGGTCGTCTATCATGATATTAAAAAGGGTAGGGCTGATGACACTGCCCTGGGGGACCCCATTTTGTATGTCAAATATGTCGGATTTATCATCATTAACCTTAACTTGTATTTTACGATCTTTTAAAAAGTCTTGTATAAAATTAAAAATCCTTCCCTGAATTCCGTAATTTTTTATCTTATGTAGAAGGCCTACCCGCCAAACGAGGTCGAAAGCCTTTTCAATATCTAAGAAAACGGCAAGTAAAAATTGATTATTAGCTTTAGCTTTTTGGATTTCACTTTCTAGTCTAACGAGGTGATCTATTGTAGACCTCCCTTTCCTAAATCCGCTTTGATTGTTTTTAAGTATATTTTTGCTCTCTAGATGATATACTAGTCTAACGTTTACCATACTTTCCATGAGTTTGCAGAAACTTGATGTTAAAGATATCGGCCTGTATGATTTAGGATCAGATTTATCTTTGTTTGGTTTCGGAATTGGGATAATATTGGCGTGTTTCCAACTTAGTGGTAATATGCCTTTTTCCCAGACGGAATTTATTAAATTTAAAACTATTTTAAGCGTGTTTTCGGGCATATGTTTGAACATTTCATATGAAATTTTATCGTCGCCCGGTGCTGTGGCTTTTTTACTTTTTAAAACTTTAATAAACTCTTCCATAGTAAATGGTTTATTTATTTCCTTATTGTTTTGGTCATTGTCGAGTTGTTTAACCATGATATCGCTGTTCTCGAGTTCGAATGCATCTTTGTGAGTTTTAAAAATGGGGTCTAAATTTGTGTCATTACTGGCATCGGCAAATGTTTGTCCTAACAAGTTAGCTTTATCTTTGTTATTCACGGATGGATTATCATTTCCTAGTGTTGGGATATTAGAGAATTTAGCACCTTTCATGCCTCTTATTGTATTCCAAACTGTTTTTAAATTTGACCTATGATTTAAAGTTGAGCAGAATTTTTGCCAATATTCCTTGCGAGCTTTGTCAGTGGTGGTTTTGAATGCTTTGACGGCGGCTTTATGGGCTTCTAAGTCTGACGGATTTTTTGATCTATCAAATTTTTGTTGGGTTTGTCGTTTTATTCGTTTGGATCGCGTGCATTCTTCGTTCCACCAAGGGCAATTTTTCCGTTCGTGTATTTTTCCCGACGTTTTGGGGATAGTTACTTCTGCTATTTTAGTTATGACTTCACATAAATTTTGGTTGAACATATTAATGTCGTCGTTTTCGATGTCTGTTTTGTCTATGTTATCGCATAGGGCTTTGTATTTTAGCCAATCTGCTTTTTCGAAGATCCATCTTTGTGGAGTTATAACTTTGGTTTTTATGGGTTTAGCATTGAGTGTTATAAGGATTGGGAAGTGGTCTGAGCCGAGTGGGTCATTTAAAACATCCCAAGAGCTGTTATTTGCCAGGCCGGGTGTTACTATTGTCAGGTCGATGTGGGAGGGGTTACCTGTGTTAGTTCTATGTGTTCCCGTTCCGTCATTTAGGATAATTAAGTTTTTTTCTTCTATAACATTTTCCAAAATTTTACCATTAAAGTCTGACGCGGGGGAGCCCCATAATGGGGATTTACTATTTAGATCGCCAAGTAATACCGAGTTTTCGGTTAATTTATCCGTTATAATTTTATAATCTTGTGCCTGAACTTTATTGTTTGGGGGTCTATATGAATTTACAATGGTTATATTTTTATTTTGACAGTTAATAGTAACACCCACTGTTTCAATAGTGTCGGAATCAAAGTTAATTTCTGTTAAAGAGAGGCTACTAACAATGTATATTGCTACGCCTCCCCCCTTACCGGGTTTCTTTTTATCTTTTTTAGTTACCGATTTTCGACTTCTTAAAATGGGTGGGTGGTACCCGTTTAGTTTAAGGTACTTTTTATCATAGAAAAAAGTTTCTTGAATACAGATAACATCTGGTTTAGGATGGTTATCTAGATAATGTTTAAGCGCGGTACCGTTTGAGTAAAGCGATCTCGCGTTCCATTGTAAGATTGTAAGCCCTTCCATTGTTGTTTACTTAGCGTTCTTTAACCTAATTAAAAACAGTTTGTGGGAGGAAGAGCAATTTACACAGAATTTTTTCTAGTCCTTTTTAATGCCGCAAAATCGTGGCTTACTTGGATTCTGTCGGCGTTTATGTCGGTCCCGAGGTGTCTATTTATGAGTTTAGTAACGGTTTGGGTTACTTTTTGTTTTTCAGGTTTTTCTTTATTTTCTATTAATATCATGATAAAATCGATTATGGAGATCATGAGTCCTCCAAACGCAACTTGTGCGGAATGTTCAAAGGGGTCTTTATCATTATTTTTCGTTTGTAAACTACTCAAATTTTGAAACTGAGTTTTATTGAGATTCGTTTTTGTCAGGGTTTTATGGCTTCCTGTTGTTACAGGTGTTTTGTCTATTTTATCAGCAGGGGTTTCCGCGGTTGTCTGGCTGCTAATTACCTCCGACACATTTATGGCTTGGTTTATTACAGCCTGGCTGTATGACATTTTTTTATTTCCTTTATTGCAGCTTTCTGTTTTATTTTGGGGTTTTGAGTTTTTTTCGAGCTCTTTAACCTTTTGAACGGCTATTTTAAAGTCAATGTTTTCCGATGATATTAATTTATTTACCTGATTGTGGAATTTATAAATCGGGCAATTAATAGAGTTAGAAATATGGTCTCCCTGACAATTAACGCATTTTTTAGTTGAGCTTCTACATGTTTTAGTTTCATGTTTTCCGGAGCATTTTGCACAATTTGGTGTAACACTTGTGCATGCTTTTGTGAAATGTCCGAATTTAGAGCATTTGGTGCAGAATTTTGGTTTAGGGATATAGTTATCTAATTTATATTTAAATTCTTTTGTGACCAAGCTGGTTAGTTCTTTGTTATCAAAGTTAACCGTGGCCAATAAAAAGTTTGCCTTTTCGATTTCTTTAAGTTTAACGTCAATTTTCATTTGATTTTTAATCATAGTTTCCTGAGCTTTGAGTGGTAAAACAGTCGGTTTAATATAATCCTTGATAACTTTAAAGATTGTAGTTGGGACCTTTGGTTTATTTGTTGTCTGGTTTTCGCGTTTTTCTTGGATTTTAGCTTTGAATTCTGAGTCGAATCTTTCTACTTTGATGGGGATGTTTTTAAGCTTGGTCACGTCGAGTAGTTTTGATCTTAAGCTGGCAATTTTAACCCATACCAGCACGGTTTTGGTTTTAAAGATTTGTTTAATTTTAATTTGGTCACTGTTAGGTTGACCTAAACTTGCCAAAATAAGCCACTGTAAGGTCATCATAGTAGCCGTTAGAAATTGTTGATTTTTGCTTGTTATAACAAGCGTTTCATCCGGTGGGAATTTGGTATCATTTCCCAAGTCTTTGTTAATTTTCTCCCCCCTAGTCACTTTACTAGGTTGGATATTTGGTGAGTCAGGACTGTCCCTAACTCTTTTTTTATTTCTAAGGTTTGGTGTGTTTTCCATGTTTAAATAAGATATATATGTATATATGTATATTGGGATTTTTTTTTTAATTTCTTTTTATATTTATATTTATCTATTTACTTCAGTTTATTTATTTTAACCGGAGGGGATCCGTACCTAAATAGTTTTCTTTTTAGCAATTTAAAATATGTAGAAAATAGTGAGCGTGAGAAATATTATTACAGTCCAAAAAAAAATATTTATGGTTAATCAAAATTTAGTAAATAGTTTTTTAAAAGAAAATTGACTATTAACAATTTTAAACGCTAATTAGTTATTTAATTAATTAAAAATTAAAATTTAAAACCAAAATAAACTAAACTTAACTTTGCAAGAGACAATAGTCCAAATGATGCAAGCTGACTGGACGGACGCTGGGCGAACGTTGGCAGTTGTGCTGGCACTTTTTTGGCGACGAAGGAACACCTGTACGGATCGAAGATCAAACGCAAGATGATGAACTATCGGCTTGCATTTTTCTATCGCGATACTTATTACAAGCATCGCGATACTTGTTAGAAATCAACTCGATACTTGTTCGAAATCTACTCAAGGCTTCTCGTATTCTCTACATGTGGCCGTGGACGTGTGTGACAGCTTTGTGTATGGATCACTTGGCATCCCATGAAAAGTATATGAACTATACAGAAAAAAGCAGTTAACGTTGATATAAAATTCATATATCAAACTATTATTAACTTGACTACTGTTGAAGTCCTATGCTAACTGATTGATACTGTTCTTCAGCTTACAGAGATAAACAACTACAAGTTCAAAGAAAATAACACGGCTAATCTACGCGTTTTAATTATATTTTTTCTAATGTATTGACGACTTCATAAACCCTTTGATAATAAAAAGCTACTATAGCAGGTATATTTTCGCAATGTAAAATTATTTTTGTAATCAACGTCTTTGTTGACATTCTCGAATAGAAGGCTGTTTTACATTTCCTGCAATAGTACTCTAATTGACGTAGAATACCATTTAGTCGTTTAAAATATCTGTATGAAGATTGTGTCCGTTTCAAATTTGTGTATATACATTTCATCAAAACTAACATTTTATCTGTAGTATTGAATTCGTGTGTTTTATATTCATTTACAAAGAAGCTAGGACTTCGGAATTATTCTAAAAATGCCAAGCGTTTTTGCGTGTTGTTAACTATATTCAACATATGTTTAAATGCGTATACTTTATATGTATAAAGGATCGCTGTAGTTTGTCTGGGCAATACACTTTCAATGGTAAAAGTTCAACGATGACCAAACTGTTATGAATTGACTCTTATGTTGGGAACAATTTCTGATAAAATGTTGCAGTTGCATATGTTTTTCAGTCAATGCATTATCTTCCCATGTCAAGGGTTCCATGTCCACATTCGCTCCCCCTGTGCTGCTACCTTTTCATTTTTATTTTGCAAGTTTTGTTTTTATAAAGTTAGCTATTATCGTAAATGCTTTCCGTAGTTTTTATCAAGAACCTGCTACCGAACATATCATCTAGGTCACTGTTTGTTATTGTCTACATTTTCTTTCATTTCTTTAATCATTAGCTCATCACAGATAATTTGCCACACACACACACCCACCTACCACTCATGTTCACACGCACTCATTCATCATCACATAACTCTTCATCTCACATCGTCACCTATGTACTTTGAATTCTGTTGAATAAACTGATCGAAACGTTGAGTGTTGGTTATACTGTTAGCAAGGCAAGCAACGCCGATTTAATTTTATCTTTGGTTTAAATTTCATTAGTATTTCGGAAATAAACTTTAAAAAGCTTCCAGTTTTCGGTAACTTAAGCAATACAGTGGTTACTGGTTACAAATATAATTTAATACTGCAAGAATATAAACGAATGGCAAAATAAGTGTTTTAAGAAAAGCGGAGTCAATGAAGTCATCTTTTTATTATACTGATCTATACTAGAAAAACCTTTACGGAAGGGAAATAAGATGATCTGTGCTTTAAACATCGCTTGTGGTATGTTAACAAGCGTTAAAATCTGTCAATACCCTAAACTAGATGAAGTCCCTGCCTCAAGCTTTTATGATGCAGCATTTATATGCGAGCGAAGCGAAGCTCTCTAATGTACAGTCTGCCAAATTGCACGAGATCCAAAATATAATCATTGAAAAAAACGAATCCGACTATCTGCAGCTTTAGGACTAGGTATCACGTGACTCGATGAGAATGAAAAGGAACAGTGCGCATGTGCGTGTTCATCCACTTTTCAAGATGGAGATGCTGAAGATGCTCTGTTTCGTGGTCTGTTGAAAATACGGGTTACCGTTTAAATTGAGCTGACACAATTAGTTCTATTGACATATTTTAATTGAATGTGATGCGTGTGTAATAGCACACAATTATTTATCACAATAATATGCTAAATACTTATAAAACAAGAGAAGATATGGTTGAACCATATCGGGGAAACTCAATTAAAGTAAATGGAGGATTAAAACAGGAATCCATTTTGTATTGTAATATGAGAGATTAATACAATACAAATACAAATACAAATATAAATAATTTTATTGGCTCAAACTCATCTACAATAAATAGTGTAATGGAAAATAATATATAACATCACATGTAATGTAACGTAAATTACCGTTACATACATTAACATTACGTACATTATATGTTACGTACAATAAAAGCACTGCATTTTAAATTATTTTGCCTTTAGGTGCTAAATATAAGTAATATATTAATTATGTTCTGAAGTGCTTTTCAATGTATTTTAGCAGTTATGACACATTATTTAAATGTCTTTAGTGTTTCAGCGCTCACAAACGGTGTTAGGACCTTAATTTCTTAAACGTGACGCAATAAATTTCGCTGTTTTATTCGTTGCTGACAACAGTTTAAATGAAACATAGATAAGCATTTGTTATGATGATAATTGGATTCAACTTGACCTAAAACCAATAAAAGAACGTCAATAAACGTATTGGTCAGGCTTTATAGAGAAAATAGATAGATTGTTTGGATGGATCTTTGCTTTGTGTCCAGCGAACAGTATTTCAGTTATGTTCAGGAGTTTTGTTACATACATTAATAGGTTTTTTGCGACATACAATCAAGGCCACATATTTTAAAACAAATAACTTTTATCGAGACTAGTATTTCTGTCTTCATACAATACAACAATTTATTAATAAGAAAAATCATCAAAAGAATATTTTCCGGGTGTGTTTAATGATTATTTATAAACTCAAAAGTACTTGATGCAAGAAAGCGACATGGTAAATTTGAGCAGTACTGTACACAACTATTAAAAGTAATGTATGCAAGGTCAAAACTCAAATGTCAAGTTTGGGGGAACCTTCCGTCTCCAAAACATCGACATTGATACATTTTCTGTACAAGAAATAATTTATTGAGACTTTCAGTGTTCACTGAATAAATATTCGACTTGAAAGTTTGACGACATGTTTTTCTTTAAAATGCAACATTTACGATGGAATGAGACCTCATCAACGCCATCTTTGTCCCAAATTATTTACATTTGTACCGTTTGTTATATCTGCAATCCGAATTGGGATAAAGGACTGGTTTTCGTTTGTTTTAAAAATATTCGAAATTCTGAATACATTGATTTATGTATTATTTTATTTTGCAAAGATGTACATGTGTAAATCGTGTTTACTGTTAGGACATCATGATGATCAGCTGCAGCGGCACAGGCAGCCATGGAATATTACTGTTTACATCACGAAAATTGTTTAATACACCATTACAGGGACAATATAATATTGGACATATTTACAATGCGTTAATTATATAATTAAATTCAGATGACAGCAGATTTAATGTGCATTTATTATAATAGTACGAAATAGTATGAAATGTTTATTTGTTCAACACATTTACAAGACGTGATTTACAATAAATGGTTATGACACATAATGTAATGAATACAACAATATGATCGTTCACCTAGCCAGCTTGATCGCGTAAGAAAATATGAACAGAATTATATTTTTATTCAAATGCAAATAACAAAATTATTACATTTCGCACTACAAAACATACTGTTTTTCACCTGAAAAATAATCAAAACAATATTACAGATAGAAAGTACTTACTTCGGTAAATGCAAACATCGAACTATATTATCGCGCAATAGCTCAGTAAACCGTACCTGAAATTAGTTATAACGCCACGTGTGATACAATGCAATGATTTGAGTTATGAAAATGAATGAAATCTGTTAGAAATTTCCAGAACTTTCCATACGTAATGTAGGCTATAAGACTGAACATTCTATTATTGCTTTTTACTGATTCAGTTCTTATTTCTCCCCTAATTGCCAATTTATAAATATATAGACGTCTAAAAACAATCTTTCATTTATAGTAATGATAATGTAGCAGTGTTCCAATAGTCAAATAACACAACTAATACTTGGGGTGTTAGATTCTTTATTTTATACTAGGACGAAAATGCCCTGAAACAACAATTTATAACTTAATAACAAAATATAATAAAGTTACAATAATATATCTGGTAAAAATAATATCTTCACAATCTATTAGAATGAATGTTCCTTCCCTTCTAGATTTGTTGTAAAAATATACAGATATGTATTAAATTATTCCTACAAAATGTTGTGTCACATTTTGTATTATTAACATAGACATATTTACTTAATATATCTGCTATATACGTTATACATTTTCCATAAGTCTACGATGGTTACAATAACAGTTTAGTTATCAACTGCTATATTCACACTTTTACAAAAATATCACAATATTAAGAGATAATCTTGTGTGTATGCGGAAATGAGGTGCATGCAAAGTATTTATTTTAAATACATGTAACAGATCGACCGCACAATATAATGTATAAAAAAATGTAAAAAATAACAATACAAAACCTACCTCACATGTTTGTGCGATGGCTGCGCTATTATTTCACTAAATGGTGGTCAGCAATACACCAAAATCAGTTAAAGGTGTTCTTCTAGACCACTCACACACATAGCCATTATGACACATGATCACACATAATAAATTAATGTTTTACACAATTTACAGAAAGTTTATGGCTGTAACAATTGTTAACCACAGTAGGCGTCAAAAGAGTAGTATTGCGTCATGATTAAACAAATGTAATTTCTTTGATCTTGCTTTACTGAGAAAATGTAATTTTAAAGAATAGAAATCTTAAAATAGTATAAGTTTCTGAACAGTTTTCTTGTCTTTTCTTTTTATATTTTCAAACTATGGGTCAGAATTAGATCTAGGACAAAATGTTGTAAAAAATTTCTAAAACTAAATTGAACAATGCAGTTACTTCCCTTGCTTTTCAGAAAAATAAATAAATTTACACAAATGCACCTGGCAGACTTTTCTAAATATGTATTGTAAATACTAACTTAAATAAATACACATTTTAAACAATATATTTGTAAAAAATTGGTGGTTTATTTGGTTTTAAATTTAAAAAGTTAAAAATAAATTTAGTGGGGAGATGTGGATTTGCATTTTTATTGCTATATGTTTTATATAGCATTTTATTTTATTGAGGATAAAGTATTATAGATTTGATTAAGTATTTGGTATATTTATTTCACACATTTTCATAAATACATGTATTAAACATAACAATAAAAAAGAATAAACCTTAACAAAACTGTTCATTAAAATAAATGTTTCTTTGTCATTTGGTACACAATTTGATTGAATTATAATGAAGTACTAGAAGTATAAAATTACATCATTGTGATACATAATATATTATGTAAAATGGTAAAATTCACTATTAAAAGTATTTGAACATATTTTACTTAAATTTGTTTAAAGTAACTGCCAAAATACTTTTTTACTACGTTTCTGCCATTGCAATACTCATTTTATACCTATCAGCATAGTACATTTGCAATCTCCGGTACCAAATTCATATCCGCTCTGGAAAATTTTATGTTTTTTTGCCCTGAACTTGTTTCGGTCATATTTTAAACCTACGCTTTATATACTTAATAAGTTATACAGGTACCAGTTGACTTTGTGTGTTTGTTTATTAAAAAAAAATTGATTTTTCATTATGGGCCGTTGTGCTTTACTTTTCTTTGTTGTTCACATCTGGTAATTAGTCACATCCGTTAAATAAACAAATGGCGCGTAATCCAGTAGAGACTGTGCTGTTTCATTAGAAGCGATTTTCACACTGAAGAAATTCAGTGGTGCGCCTTACAAAGGTGGAATTTACAGAGAAGATGTAAGATGTTGAAAAACGTAAATTCTTTAAAAAATGTTAAATATGCATATTGTATGTCGTTTTTATTATAATTACACATTGACTGATAAATTGGTAGTCTGGATGAATTACTTTGACCAGATCATATACAAGTATCTTCTGTGAACCTTGGGCGACTTAGACTTCGCTTTTGAGGCGCCATAGGGCAACTTCAGGTCCAGAAATTGATTGTGAAATTGATGCAGTGAAGTTACTCGCTCTGTCCAATCGCAAATTGACGGGCCAGATTTTAAAAAGTTGTTTGTTTGCCATATCTGGACAGGCATCAAAATGATTAGGTTGGTAGGTAGGGTTTTTTTTTAATTACCTTTATTCTCCTTATTCCCCATTTTCCTTGCAACAACATAGTTTACATTTAATGTGAATAATGTTGGATGTCCCATGTGAAGTACACTTTATTTCAAAGCATCATCTTTATTGAAAAAGATCAATAGATCTGAATGCTTTTATTTTTGACATATATCAATCTTTCATTAAAAGTTTGTGATTTCTACAGCTCGACTAAAACTACATCACATGGTTTACTTTTAAATACCAATTGGCCGTCTACAATGTTATGGAAAATGGCTTCCCATTTATCGTTTATATCATGTTGATATAAACGGTTTTGAACACAACAGTCCTTGTAAGATCTTATGAGCAAAGGGTACCTAGTTCAAAAGTAATGTCTCCTAGTTCCAAAAGTTGACGTTTCAGATGTTTATTGTTCCCATCCATGCTTGAAGTTTACAAGATCAATTGAGTGTTTTAAATGACCTTTCATAACCATCAAAACTCAAAGCTCTGTGAAAAATATAACTGAACACAGAAAGGAACCAAACAAATCTGGAATTCGGAATTAGGAAAAAAATCAAAAACATTTTAACAATACAAACTTTTCAGTGGGGGGGGGGGGTTAAGTGCAGTCAGTCGTGCTATGGCAAATAAACACCTTTTGACTATGGCCCAGTACATCAAGAATTGCATTAAAATTATAAATTGTGCGAGTTTTAATTGGGAATGATATATAGTTTAGATGTAAAAACACATTTTTGGCTGGATTGCATGAAGTGCCAACCTGGGTTATAGTATGGCAAGTCTGCTGGCTGGCAATGAAGAAAGGCTACCTATTTTATGTAAAAAACTACTACACATATCATCAATATTTCATTATTGTTATCATCTTTTTTAGAGTGATGCTGAAGTTACCACTACAAATGTTTTACCGATGGTAAGTGACCGCTCTACAGCAATTAGTTTTTACTGGAACAGGGATTTAACACTATAAGATATTGTTATAAGGTACACCATGAAGAGTCAAAATATTCAGATACAGTAGTTCCCCTATTATAAGACCACCCCATCTGAGTCATGAAAGTGGTCTTGTAATGGGTGTGGTCTTTCTTGAGGGGATATATACAGGTTATAAGAGCTTGGTCGGTTGATTAGCAGCAAGAACTGTGAAGTCATCAAGAGTCACACAAAATAAATATTTGTATTTTATTATTCAGTATAAATAATTATAAAAAGAATTCATGCAGTTTTTTATCTTTTAAAAATGTTAAATGATAGTATAACAATTCCAAGTCTTCTTAACACTGAATTTTTCTTTTCCTGTGTCATCTGCATTATCATTGTTTTTATTGTCTGCTCAGATTCAACTTGCTAGTTTATTAAGGTTCCGTTTAGTTTGGAAAAATTCAGGTTTTTCTCTGTTTCCAGTTTCCTGTTGTAAATTATGATTTATGATTATGTTGGTACATTGTACTATTATCTCCTGTTCCCAAACTGGTTTCCGATAATAAAACCAAATCTCGTTCCATTCGAGACTTCTTAAATAAAACGTCTGGTGAGTGAAAAAGGTCATTCCTGAGGGGAATTTACGTTATTACAGTTGTCGCTGGTCGCATTTGAGGTGTGGTCATTCACGAGAGGTAATTTTACGTTAGAAACAATTAATGCATAAGGGTTTTGGCTGGATAAAGCATATTTAAAAGAATTCAAATTTACATAAGGGCTTTTCCAGAAAAAAAGGTACAGGGGGGTCGGAACGCAGCTCAAAAAATGGGGTACCACCACTAAAATTTTAATTTTTTTAGAGGCACAACCTAGAAAATGTTTTTTTGGAAAGTACCCCCCACCTATAAAATAAAATTGATATATCAATATGATTATTTGAATATATTCGAATCTTAAAACCACAGATAGGATTAAATATACAATAATAAAGTTACCCTTAAATTTATCTGAATATTGTGATAGGTCGTTGGTATTTAACCAACGGCAAACGTCGTCAACACTCAATTCTTCAACAGTAGGACAGCAAAGGCCCCGATTTGACAGATAAAGGTCAATTTAACGCCGTAAAAGTTACCTGTATGTAAAACAAAAATTTCTTAACATCTATAAAAATTGTTTAGTGCAGGAGAAACTGGCGAGGTTAAGTAAATTAAATGTTACAATTTATACGTAATACAGGAATCGATAAAGGGTATATTTTGATGCATGACTGTATGTATGTGACGCAGATATAATCAACTGATTGCGTAAGATCGATGATAGAAAATCATCATTTTTTTATGTAAACATGGCACAGGCCATTTGTTTAATTAATCAATAGTTTTTCTCGTTATACCAGTTGAAATGTTTCTCCATTTATCGTAAAAAGCCACGAGGTTGTTTACCAACATGACCAAAACACGTGCGAGTTTTCAAATGTTGATGAACACAAATCATGTTTAATCCATGAAACTGTCGTTTTGAAGAACAAATGTTTGTTTAAATTTGACATTAAGCATGACTCGTTAAAAGTCTAGTATATAACGAATTTCCAAGAATTATTTTGTGCCAAGACATGGTGCAAATTGACAGGAATTGAGGAAAGCTCCATGTGCCTTCGTGTTTATAGTGAATTTGTACACATAGCGTACGTAAGACATATAATAGTTTCAAATGTGCTGTCTGTTGATAATTTAATGTTGATATATGTTTTTGGCATTTAATAACTCATATTACACCTAGAGTGACATAGCCCCTTACCCACCCCCCCCCCCCCCCACCTACACGTTTAAGAGGGTGAACCTATAAGGAATGAAAAATTCATATATTTATAATGTCATAATGTTCATATTGAATTCCAACAATCACAGTTTAATGATGCCTATAATTCTATAACCAACCATTTCATATACTGTGGCCTGCACAACTTCTAGTTGAATTAAGATTTTTTTCAGCTGGCCTATAAAAAGTTGAATCTTTTATAGTAGTAGTTTTCTTCGCTATTTATACTGACTGAAATAAGTGTCATGTAATTGAGTCAATCAATCAATGAAAAAAAAAGAAAAAAGAAACATTGTTTCCATTCTGCTTATGGGTCACTGTATCTTACATTGTGTCTACTATGTGGACTTTGAAACTCTTGCAAGGAAAATTTGCGACATTGAGAATTTTAAGGGTAGCATATCGACTGATGTGTTTAGTTAGGACAAGGAGTGCAACTTTCCTTGTCTGTACAAACCCTACAAGCTGCTGTCAGTGTAAAAAGCATAGGGTCTTTAATGCTACAACAAACAAAAATTCTTTGTCCTTAACTTTTACATTGTTTTCCAATGGCAGACAAGAATATTTGTCTACATGGTTTAATATTCTTGAATTGAAGGTTTAAAAATTTGTTCAGGTCTTGATTATATACATGTAAATATATTGAACAATTATGTTGATTTGGGATTTCTATAATATATTTTAATGATTGTTATGATTATAGCACACTTTTTTTCTCTAATGCACATAAAGCTCCAAAAATTTACCATTACATTGCAAATGTATTTCAGCCTCCCCCCTTTTTTTGTAGAAAAAGCTGACACAAATTTGTTCAAAGCGGCTTTGAGACCCACAAATTATACAAAAGACGCAATACTATTATATATTATATATTTAATAAGTACTGATGCGTTATCTATTCTACTTTGACAGGCAGATGCTAAATATTTTTCTATGCGTACGTCAAGTTGCTTCCAACACCCCCCCCCCCCCCCCCCCCCCCCACTGTTCGTCATTTTGTCACCGAAAAAGCTGACACAAATTTGTTCCTGGTGGTTTTAAAAGCTGAAAATTGGACCGAAGACGTAATATTATGATTGATTTAATAATTTATAGGTCGCGATTTGTCACCATTCCTATTTATATTTTTAATTTAGCGTCTGCCGACTGCCGAGTTCAGATCAAAACATGCCACTTCAAACGGCATTTTAACCTGGTAAATTAAAACTATACAGTACGAAATTTCTATAAATGACAGGTAATTGTCTTAGGACTTTGCTGTATTTCATTTTATTGATATATGTTACGGCAGTGCTACGTACGATAACGAAAACTGAGACGCTATCACGCTTTCAAAAATTGGACAAAAAGTTGACCTTTAGTATTGCATTTTCGGTATACTCGGGCTTTTACAACATCTGGTTATTGAGACAGCAGAGCAATCTAGAGAAACTCGGCAACCAGTCCCATTCGGAACTTTCGGGCGTAAACCATTCAAAGTTTATGATGATCGGTTATTCCCCTTGCATTCATTCCGACAAAATCGTCAGTCAAAAATCGCACGGACGTCGCCGAAAGCACCGCGTTTGGCGAAGTAGAAACAGAAAAACACAGACAACCGCGATTATTTTAATAAGAACATACCTACACCCACCAAAATAGAAATACCCTCAACCACCCCTACCAAGGAAAAAAAAAATGACCTGCGTTCCGACCCCCCTGTACATTTTTTTCTGGAAAAGCCCTAAACACTTAATATAAAAAATGTATACATTTCACAATATACATCAAAACATTCATCAATATTTAATAATTTGTATCTTCTTTTTCAGAGTGATGCTGAAGTTACAACTACACATGTTTTACCGATGGTAAGTGACCATTCTACAGAAGTTAGTTTTGACTGGAACAGGGATTTTACACTTTAAGACATTTGTATAAAGGACATCATGTAAAGTCAAAATAACAGATACACATTCTGCAAACTACAAACCTTCAAAGAATTTTAAAATCCAGTGCAGTTTCTTACAATTCCACAATTAAATATACTGTGTTTACCATCTCACATGGTCTGCATCATTGGACTTGAGAAAGAAATAATATTTATCAAGAACCATTAAACCCATGTGGAAATGACAAGAATATGTCCTAGAAATAATCGGATCTTACTACACAAAAACAAAAGGTTGCCTGCAGGGTAGGTCTAAAAAAAAACAAACATCAGCAAAAAGTAGATGAAAACACAGGATTGATAAAACATGGATTGTATTGAAAAACAAGCAAACACAATTTTAAAAAATTAAGATATTCAGGAATAATTTCAAAATTTGCAGTACTTTACTTTTTCAGATATCAGAACCTGTCGAATCGATTATTAATCAAATCGTTAACCAAGATGTGTGGCTAAAAACATTAGATGGTAATGAACTTGAAAGAACTAGGCAGGATGAATATCTTCACCTCTATGGGCTTTACAGACAACCTATCCTTGGTGATGGTAATTGCCTCTTTAGGTCTATAAGTCTGGCTCTATATGGACATCAGGATCATCACCAAAATTTAAGAAACTTGGCAATAAACCAAATTGAACAAAATTTAGATATTTTTGGTATGTTTTTTATAAGAAATGATAATAGCTTAATGAACATTACTGAAATTCACCAAGAATTAGGCCGCCTGAGACAATTGGGAACCTTTGCAGGTCAGGAATCTATTTTGGCATTGTCCAGGCATTTTGGAATAAATATCTTAGTAACTTTTGGTGGTGATACTGATAACCCTAATGTTGCAACACATGAGCATGATTTTCAAAATTCAAGAAATCGGATTCATTTGGTTTGGACTAGAGCTGGGGGAGGACATTATGAAACTGTAAATGAAAACTTACCATGAAGCACTTAAACTCAGAATTTTCTAGGAAAAAATTTTAACAGATCTAAGAG
Organism: Limnoperna fortunei; assembly: GCA_944474755.1. Lineage (NCBI taxonomy): Eukaryota > Metazoa > Mollusca > Bivalvia > Mytilida > Modiolidae > Limnoperna > Limnoperna fortunei. Next base: position 23,423,528 of record OX104113.1, on the reverse strand, counting down.
CGATTATATTTGGAATTTAGATTTTCCTGGGTGTAGAAAAATTGATCTAGAAGTGTGTTGCCCAGACAATAAATCTAATGAGGCCATACCATTGCCATCTTCACAGGCACATCATATTAAATTTTTCCATTCCTATGACCATGACCAGGCTGATGGTAAAAAATGCAGAGAACATAAAAATACATGTAGCATTTGCTTTAAATCTTTTAAAATCAAATTTAAATAGACATGTGAAAAATGTTCATGAAAAGGAAAATGAAAAAAGAATCTGTTGTTTAGTTCATTCATGCGATTTACAGTTTTTCCATATTGAAAATTTAAAAAACCATTTAATTGATTCTCATGAAGCAGACATCAGTGTAGAAACTCTTACCTTTAAAACTTTAGATTTATTCAATAAATTTGTTCAAGATGAATCAATAAAAGCTAATATCAGATTTGTACAACACAGACAAAAAACTTTCAATAAAGATGGAAGCCATAGATATATTTTAGTCTGTCATAGAGATGGAAAGAAAAGAACTTTAAAAGACCAAAAAGATAGAAAACGGAAAGAATTTAAAAAAGGTTCCTGCAAATTAGATAACTTGTGCTTGTCAAGGTTGTCTGTATTGGTTTCCAAAGACGGTGATGTTAAGGTAAAATATATTAAATCTCATTCTCATTCTTTGAGTTTTGAACAGAGCAAATATCTTCCAATTCCTGATCATATAAAATCTGAAATTTCCACTATGTTAGCTTTAAACATTCCCATCAATACAATTTTGAATAAAATTAGAGAAAAGTTTGGTGAAAGAGACAATAGGGAAGACTTGACAGACTTGAGATATTATCATTTGATAGACAGAAAGACTATCCATAATTTAAAACAAAAAATTGTAGACTCCTCTGTTATAAGACATAGTGATGATGCTACATCAACCTTTTTGAGAGTAGATGCTTTACGAAAGGAAAAATTTGACCCTATCTTGATTTATAAACCACAAGGAGAAATTGATCAAATCTTTGGTTTAAATAGAAACGATTTTATGCTAGCTTTAATGACTAAACAGCAGTTAGAAATGTATGAAAAATTTGCTCCTGTCATCATTTGCTTGGATTCCACCCATAAAACAAACACTTACTCTTTTAAGCTGATAACATTGTTAGTACCAGATGAATTACC